>CM057450.1:497145526-499545526 GCA_016271365.2 Neoceratodus forsteri | reverse complement strand
CAAGTCTGGTAGCTTTTGTGCAGGCATTTCTTAACATGCGATACCTGGCATAGTCTAGGGGAAGCTGGGAGGCCTTATGTTTCCCCCAACCTTTGTCTCACTCCCTGAGACAAGTCAGTAACTCGGTGGGACCCAGGGATGATGGTTGCCATGAACTCTAGTGTGTTTGAATGGAGCGTAGGAGTTCCACGTACTTAGAAATGTATCTTTAAAATAAGCAAGGGCTTGGTCAATGGAAAGGGCAAAGGCAATAGGAGACCAATCAGAGCTGGCCAGTTCATTAAGAAGGGGATTAAGGTTTAAGGAGCTGAAGGAGCAGAGTTGCAGAATTTTGTGTGGCAGTTTTGGTCTATGGACTTTCCTGACTATGAAGACTGGGAGATGATCACTGAGGGCATCCCGGAGAATGCCAGATTTAATGACTTGGTGGGGGTGAGAGGTGAAACCCCAGTCTATCAGGGAGTGATTAAGGGTTTTATGATTTAGGCAGGTGGGTTCCAGAATAAGTTGGGAGAGACTGAGGGCCATGATGTCATATTGACATGTACACCTTGTAAAATGTAATGTATCCACCCTAGAAAAGAGAAGGAAAAAGGGGATATGACAGTGACCTTTAAATACCTCATGGGGGTAAACAAGGTACTGGATAAAAAAATTATTTTACAAAATAATTGTGCACAAGAAAAATAAGTCATTCTATGAAGTTGGAGGGGGTAGATTCAGGACAGATGTCAGGAAGTACTTCTTTACAGAAAGAGTGCTAGATCCCTGGAACAGCCTACCAGCTGAGGTGATGAGGGCAAAAACAGTGGCGGGGTTCAAGAATACATGGAATAAGCATAAGGGAATATTAGTGGAAAGGAAGAGAGAGAAGGGAGAAAGAGCTGGAGATCAATTAGGATCTGCGGTGATATTGTAGATACTGTAGGTAAAATGGGCAGACTGGGTGGACCAAGCGGTTCTTATCTGCTGACAAATTCTATGATCTCACTTTGAGGGGGCTTTTGCAGTAGGCAATACCATTAGGACAGAACCCGGCAGGTGCCAGGACCTCACAGAAAACTTCTAGCCAACAGTCATTAGCAGGAAACCGCCCCTGACGTCGGCCCACCCCAATGTCTGCCTATTAAAGGGCCGGTCCCCCAACTCCATCTCAGTTCTTTTCCCGCCGTCGACCCATGCAAGTCGGAACTTCATGGACGTCTTCTGCTATAGTCAACTACCATTTCCTCTGCATTACCTGTGATTTGTTATTTTCTGCATTTTTCTTCAAAGTTATAGTATTTCATGCATGTCTTCTTCTCCATCTTCATCTGTAGAGCAGCGGCGAATGAAGTGTGCTTGTGGGAAGCAGCTTCCTCACAAGGACGGTCACTCATCATGTCTGCTTTGCCTAGGCCCAGACCACAACACCAAGGCCTGCCAGCACTGCTAGGATTTTAACCAGTGCACCCAGCTCCACTGCCAGAAGACGCTGGAAGCCTTCCTGCTACAGAAAACTCTTTCAGTGATGGAGAAGGAGCTCCACAAGAGCACATCTTCTTCCCCAATCTCCGGGATCTCTACTTCTTCATCCTCCAAAGAGAAAAAGTCTTCAGGAAAGCACAAACATGGGAGAAGCACAGGGACAAATGCTGGTCAGCTTCCAGATCCAGGTCCCAGCATAAGGCAGAGACCGAGTCTGGGTCTTCTTCCCAAGGGAGATCGACCCCTGCTACCCCAGCAGCCCCCACTCCTTCTGGGCTGCTGCTGGTAAAAACCTCCCACCCTTATTACTATCATGGACAGAGGTTCCTCCAGGCTCGGGACTTCATCCTCAGCTTCTCAGCCCCTGAAGCTCAGGCCCTTACATCAGCCAAGTCCTCAGCCAGGTGGCTCGACCAGGTTCTCTACGGGTGGTGGGTCTTTACCCATTGCCCTCCAAGTCCAGGTATCAGCTAAGTCGACCCCAATGCCAGGGGCCGATGCCACCAAGCAGCACCAGGAGCATTCACTCACATCCCCGCAAGAGTGACACCTCTGCACCGCTCGGGAGCGAACTCCCCAGCATAAGCTTCTCCTTCTCAGCCGACTCTGACTGTATCTCCAGACTGGTCACACCTGTCTGGTCGATGCTGGCCATCCTGACATTGACTCTGGCAACACCACCAGAGTCACCCTCTAAACCTCCACTGTCACCGACCGACCCTGTCTTCACTTGACCGATGCCCGGGGGTCCGACATCTGGTCCTGCCACCCCTGTTAGGCTGGTGGCAGATGGTCCTCAGCCTCAAGGGCTGATGCCCGATAACCCAATGGCAGTAGATCCAATGCACAGGTTACCACAGCCCAAGGAACTGATGCCACGGCCCTCCAACCCTACCCCACTGATGTCTGCTCCCCCAGTCATGCCTCAGAATCTGCCCACAGACCTTAATGCACTGTTTGACACCTTGTGGGTGTACTTTAAGGACAATGAGTCCCCAAAGGAGCCCTCTGCTCTGATTCCTAGGGATCCTACTCTAACTCCAGATCAGGTTCCTCCTAGGAAGTTTGCAATGCCACCTCCTGGAGAACTGATGCTGCAGCCTGATAGAGCTGGCACTGGTCATCCGAGGACACACCAACGAAAGCATCATCACTCTCCCTGTCCATCCCCGGACTCGGGTGAATTAGAAGGACAGTCTTCCTCCTCAGAGGAAGAAGAGGAGTCTGAAGGTGAGGACGTACCCTGTGAACCAATGGAACCAAGAAAATATCCCTCGTTCCCCTCCGGATGACCCTACTTTCATGGAAGTGATGAGACACATTCAATCCATTTCAGGTTGTGATATGGAGGAGGTGAACCCCAAGAGACATTGGTTGGCCACCTTCCTTCATAAATAGGAGTCACTGCCCTTAGTTGGTCCTCCCCTTATTGAATCCTTCAAGAACATCAACAGGACTTCTTGAAAATGCCCTTCCTCTACATCGGCGACCTCCAAGAAGGCAGATTGCCTGTATGATGCTCCATGAGTGGATCCTTTATATGGGGAGCACCCAGAGGCTGATTCAGTAGTAATCAACGCTGCCCATGATAGCTCTCAGTGCCCCAGGCACCTGAGCACTCAGCCTCCTGACAAAGACTCCAGACAGATGGACCACTTTGGCAAGAAGGTCTATGCATCTGCCACTTGCACCATTCGTTCACTGAACTTCCTAGTCCACATGGTCCATACCAGAATGCCCTGTGTGAGAAGGCCTTAGAGGTGTCTCAAGCTCAGCCACATACTCCAGGCAGATCTGAGCTATTGCACCTTCTGAAGTTGGGCTCGGATGTGGGGACCCACATTCTCCAAGCTTCCTATGATCCGGCGGACTCCACAGGCAGAGCTGCAGCTATGGGAGTTTGCCTCCGACGCTACTCCTGACTCAGGGTTTCTGGGTTTGCCCCAGATGTGCAATCCAAGATCTTAGATGCCACTTTCAGGGATCCTGTTCTTTTTGGTGAGGATTTTCGGAATATTATTACTCACCTTCAAGAGTCAGGCAAGGCTTTGCGCTCAGTACAGACCTTATGCCGGTCTCAGCCTTGATACTCCCAGAAGCTGCCCTTTCATCATCCTGCCAAGCAGCAACAACCCAGAAGTGCCTTTAAATGAAAAACCTCCACTCAGGGCACTGGAGGTTCAGCTCCCAGAGCTTCTAGAACCTCCCAGGCCACTTTGCCTGTCCCAGGGTCCTCAGCATGACTCCCTACCTGACCTCCCTCCCCCAGCCAAAGCCCTGGGGAGGCAGTGGAGGGTCATTTCTCACTCTAATGAGAAGGTTGGCACAAGATAACTGCAGACCAGTGGGTGCTTAAGGAGCACACTCTAGAGTTCTCAGAGATGCCCCCAGGCAACCCACCATTGTCTCCCACTACCCTTAGGCCCATCTCTCCCTTATCTAAAAGGAGATCTAAGCACTTCTGCAGAAACAGGGAATAGAACACATCCACTAGCACAACAGGGGAAGGGATTCTACTCTCATTTCTTCCTGGTCCCAAAGAAAACAGGAGACCTGTGTCCCATCCACGACCTCAGCAACCTGAATCAGTATATAGAATGCAAAAGATTCAGGATGGTCATTCTACTCAGCCTTCTCCCCCTGCTTCATCAAGGGGACTGGATCTGTTCTCTGGACATGCAGGAAGCTTATCTTCACATCTTAGTGTTCCCACACCACAGGAGGTTCCTCTGCTTCCATGTCCAAGGAGACCATTACCAGTTTCAGGCCCTGCCCTTTGGCCTGTCCTTGGCCCCATGAGTCCTTACAAAATGCCTCGCAGTAGTAGCTGTGGTCTTGTGGAGGAATGGCCGTTATGTCTTCCCTTACCTGGACGATTGACTCCTGACAACTCCCACTAGAGAGCAGTTGCTCAGAACCATAGAAGCCACTTTGTCATTGTTGCAGGATCTGAGGATCACCCTCAATCTCCCTAAATCCTCCCCTTGGCCAAGCTAGAGGCTTCAGTACATCAGGGCAATCCTGGACACTGCCCAAGGCAAAGCTTTTCTACCCCCAGACAGGGAAGAACGCCTTCAGGCTTGACTAGTCTCATCATCTCACCAGGTCCCAGCCAGATCATTTCTCAGGCTACTGTGACACATGCAGTGGCTATTGCCACAGTTTCCCTGACATGCCAGCACATGAAGGTTGCCCAGTGGAACCTTTGGGTCTAATGGGATCAGTGCATGGACAATTCGGAACAACCAGTGTCAGTCTCCAACTCTGTGTGGCAGACTCTGGTGTACTGGCAGAACCCCTCCAACCTCTCCAAGGGGGTCCTCTTTCAGACAGAGTCACCTCATCAGATCCTGACCACAGATGCATCGGGCCAGGGCTGGGGCACCTATCTGGCAAACCGTCAGACTCGAGGTGCCTGGTTCCCACAGGAGCAACATCTTCATATCAATGTTTTAGAGATGTGGGTGATCCTTTATGCTATGCAGGCCTTCCAGACAAATCTGCTTCCAGGCCGTCTTTTGATCAAGATGGACAATATGTCAGTGGTCTTTTACATAAACAAGAAGGGAGGAACACACTCTTACTCCATCTACAAGGAGACCATGAGAGTCTGGCATTGGGCCATAGAGCATCACCTGGACCTGACTGCTTTGCATGTTCCAGGTGTTCAGAATACCTTTGCCAACAGTTTAAGCTGATCTCAGTCCAAGGCTCATGAATTGGAACTTCTTCTATCAGTGGTTGAAGAACTCTTTGACAGGTGGGGCTGTCCAGAGCTAGATCTCTTTGCGTCCCCATTCAAAGCAAAACTGTTCAGTTTCTGCTTGCTAGATCCAGGGCCTGGTGTTTTCTGATGAGACGCATTGTCCCTCTCATGGACAGGGAGCTTTCTGTATGCCTTCCCTCCCTTTCCAATACAACAGAGAGTTCTTCTCAAATTGCAGTCAGAGGTAGCAGAGATGATTCTGATAGCACCTTACTGGCTGTGCCAGATATGGTTTCCACCTTCTACAGCAGTTAGCGGTGGAACCTCCAATCCCTCTGCCCCTGTGCTCAGACTTTATCTGATTCAATAGACAAATTGGTAGGAATCGAGCCCATTCACCCAGTATAATCAAAAATATTTTTATTTCTTATTCTCATCAAGAACGTAGATAGAGCTGGAATACAGTGTCTGTATCAATACCCAAATGTTTTGGACGGTAGCCCTTCATCAGTGAGAAACACTGTATCTACAATATTCCAAGTATAAAAATAAATAATACATTTCTTGTATACTTTTCTATTTTATGTCACATATTTTCTATAATTGAGTACTTCTAAACAAGATCATATTCCTCACCATTTACTTTCCCAGTTCATCATATCTTTTGTAATTAAATTACTCAGAAGGATTTTGTTTCCTGTAAAAATTCCAAAAAAACTCCAAATAAATGCCACTATTGTGACCAAATTAATTCCAAAATCAATAAAAACTCATATATTAACACAGCATATTATCCAAGGTCACAACTGCATGGAACAAAAACGTTTCACTTCTTTTGCTTGCACCAGTTTACACTTGAATACAGTAGTTACCAAAGTAAAAACACATAAATCAGTAGAAACTCATATTGGCAGAACATGTTATCCAAAGTCACGGCTACGTGGAACAAAAGCATTTTGTTTCCTTTACTTTCATCAGTTTACACCAGAATACTAAAGCTACCAAAGTGAAAAACAGATAAGGCAGAGAATTTTACTCTCATTTCATGTGAAAGAAGAAATCTTTACATGCATATGTTTCTGCAATTTTCAGCGTGTTAGGAAAAATATTATAATTTTAAGGTGTGTACACCAAGAAACCTTGCTTACAACTGTTTTAGAGAAATGAAAATGGTATTGAACTATAAGCAGTTTGATTTGTACACATGAATTTGAATTTGTACACACAACGCTCTTTTGCTTATCGAGCACCACTCTGGTTCAATGGCCTCAGCCCAACCATCTCCTCTGCCCCAACAATTGGTATGTTTGGAACTAGGCTCCAGGACTATCTCACTACCAACAGCTCCTGTGACTGCCCAACTTAACCTTGTTTCTCCACTTCTCTTCCTGTTCTAGTGGTCCCCCCCTCCCCTCCTCACTGGATTCTACCCTCACATCTTGGTATACCCAATGCTGCACTTTTCACCCTCTCCCCACCCTTCCTACATTCCTTCTCCCCCCTCCCCTCTTCCCTCTCCCTATGACTCTGGCACTTCTTACCTGTTGTCTATTTTCTCTGATAAATGCCGCTGGCTGCCTTATTACAATGCTACACTTGAATGGACCAATGCACTTGCTTTGACCCTACTTAAACTCTGGAACTACCTAAGACAACAGTTCTCAAACTTTGTCATAGTGAGCCTCCCCTAAGCCATGGAAAAGATCTTGAGCCTCCCCCAAAATACTGAAATATTTTTGGGCCTCCCCATAGAAAAATAGCCTACTTTTCACAGATACATCAGGAATAAATTGAAACCTCTTTGCATAGCTGGCTCTCATGTTAAGCTTATTGTAACCCCTCCCAACAGGACAACCTACTTGCTCCAATATTTTGGCTCTCGAACTATTGTTACCCTTACTGCCATACCTTCATGGATCAGATTGCTTTCCATTTGCCCTCTAACTGGAATAACCTTCCTGATGACCTCTGCCTCTCCCTGCTCTTAAGCAACTTCTCAGGGATCATTTGCTCCCTCCTGCTCTTATTCCTAGTACCTGTATGGTTAACTCTTGTATTTGGACAGTTCTGCTGCCAGTCTAATTGATCAATTGTTCCTTACATTGTTAGTTTATTGTTAATTTGTTTGCACTTTTATTCATTTTGTATTGTTTGAGTGTTTTGCAGTTAAATTCTGAACTGTATTCTCTCACTACTCTTCTCTGGTTACACCTGATATAAGCCATGGCTCAGTGTACAGTACCTTCCCTGGTCACAGACTTGTGAATAAATACATAAATTCACCTACTATTATCCTCTTTCAGTTTGCCTTATCCTTTCACACAAAATCTATAAAGTTCAAAAGTGATATATAATACTTTTTCAAGACTTGTTCGAGCCTCCCCTGGAACAGGTTGGGGCCTCCCCAAGGAGGCTGGCCTCACCATTTGAGAACCCCTGACCTAAGACAATCCTCCCCTTTCTTCCTATATATTCATTAGCCTACCTCCCTCTAATGCTCTATTGTTATTTACAAATATTTGTTTTCTCTGCCTGCCTGCACTTTAATAAAATGTGTACAAATCTGCCTGCACTTTATGAAATGTTTAGAAAGTATTCTGTATGGCTACTCTATCCTGATCATGCCGCTAAAAATTGTCTCAAGACTTGCCTAATTACTTTAATTCTATGTATAGTATCCTGCTTTGATATTACTATGCTGTATGTCTAAAATTGTTCCTCTCTCTGACTCTATGTATAAATTAGCAATAATCCTGCTATTGTTTTGATACTCTTTTCATCCTACTGTGTTGCACTAAAACATATGTTTTACTTATTGTAAGTGGGTACTGGTCCTTCCTGTTCCCTCTCCACTCCCGCTTGCTCCCCTACCCCTCTGAGCCCTGCCGGATTTCGGTTCCATAGCCCCGGGTTTTTTTTGCACCTTTTCCCGCTAAAGCCGTAATTAGCTGTACTTTGCTGTAAGCGCCCTCAGGCTAGCTGCTTCCCCCGCTTTCAGTTCCATAACTACGGGTCTTTTTTGTGCCTTTCCCGCTCATGCCGCACTTTGCCATAAGCACCCCCGTTTTTCCACTGGGTCCTTGTTTTTGCTAACGTGGTGCTGAACCGTGCTTTCCTGCTCTCCTGCCTATCTATGGCCATCCTACCTCTGATGAGGTACTTGTCCCTTCCCTCTCCCCTGCCTGTTGCTCACCCCTCTTTATTACCTATCTCATATCTCTCATACCTACTATAGTCCTAATCCTCTGTTTCATCCTCTCCTTTTCATAGCTTCTCCTCTCCTTACCTACCGACCATCCCGTCTTGCTCTGCCACCCTTGGTTCCACAAGCCCGGCTGCAGATCTCTACGGGCACCGCTCAAGCCATCTTCACCGTAATTTTCCTGCTCATTTTCTGCCAAGCCCTTCACCCTCATCAGAGTCTCACACCCTCCCTGCCTGCTTAATCTCCCCCTCACCTCCCTCCCTCTCCTTTCCTTCCCCCTTCCATCTAAATATGTGCTCCCTCCAGGACCCTCTGCCCTCTGCCCTTTGCAATTGTATGCCTGTACTTGTACCAATGTACCTTTGCCTGTATTGTGTATACCTAAACTGTCCTATCTTGTACTGTAACTGTGTCTCTCAGGTCGTGCCTGAAAATAGTCACCTGTTGGCTAGTGCACCTACCCGGTTAACAAAAACTAAATAAAATAAAATTGTATTAATCTGTACTCTGTTTGCAATGTCCACATTGTTGTAATGTCTGTCTTGATGTTCCCCATAATTTGTATTTCTCTGAAGTGGAACTTTGTAAAAGAGCCAAGGCTCAAAGGTATTTGTAATCCTAGACTTGATAAATAAATAAAAAATAAATAAATAAATAAGAATGAGTTTAAAAGGTGTTTAAACTGTAAGTGTCCTGGCTGTTATATGAAATGAAAGTAAAATGCTCTGCTTTATGTGTTTTTCACTTTGGCAACTTCAGTATTCTGGTGTAAAGTGATGAAAATAAAGGAAACAAAATGCTTTTGTTCCACGTAGCCATGACATTGGATAACATGTTGTGACAATGTGAGTCTAATGTGAGCTTCAAGTCTTTGCATCTTCAAGCATGGCTCCTGCAGACTGAGCAGTTGCCCAATTTGGGCCCCTCTCCCCCCGGGTGGCAGATGTCCTAGTGGCAGCAAGGAAGCCCTCCACTAGAGCCACTTATGCTATAAAGTAGAAGTGGTTCTGTGTCTGGGCCACCGCTTACCACCTTGATCCCTTCACAGGTCTGGTGAATCTAGTCCTTCCTAGAGTACTTCCTTTTCTTGTCAGACTCAGATCTCAGTTACTCTTCAATTAAGGTGCACTTATCTGCTATCTCTGCATACCATGCACCTATGGAAGGCAAGACTCTTACCTAGCTGGATCTTTCCTGCGCCTCCTTGCAGGCCATATTGCATCTGAAGCTTTCCATCAGGGACCCTGTCCCTCCATGGGCCGTTTTGTTTATTTTAAAGAAGCTTACTTTGCTTCCCATTGAGCCTGCCTCAAGCTGCGAGCCCTGCTTTTTGTCATGGAAAGCATTGTTCTTAGTTGCTATTACTTCTGCTCGAAGGATTTCTGAGCTTCAGACAGTTTCATGTCATTACAGCGACTCTATAATGCCCACCGTCAAAACAGCGAAGTAATAAAGGCGCATACAATAATGGCAATGATAATAAACAGTGAACATGATTAACAGTGAGCACAGCATGCATTACATAACAGGCAGTGCAGAGGCTCTCTACACCTGAAAATTAATAGCATATGCAAGGCCACACAAATACTCAGAGTGGCCACGCACTGTATACTCTGACACGACCACACTCAGCCACTCATTAAGATCCCCATACCTCCATCCTCCAGGTGTGGTACCAGCACTGGATACCATCTGCTCAAGATGCACTTCAGTCATGAGCTGCTCCTCTCTTAGCACACCTGCCTGTGGCACCACACCTTTATATATGTCACACATCTCACCTGGTTTAATGTTGGGGGCTCCGCACTCGCACTCCCCTCAGGGGGCTTTGCCCCCAACCCCCTATTTATAAATAACCTACTCTGAGTCACACCTGGATAGCCATAGTCACCATTTTTGTGGGGTTACCCTTAATTTGCAGTTGCCCTATTTCCACCGTTGCCCTTATTGTGTTCACTATTTTGCTCTCGCCTTTTTAAGTCACTGTTGTGAATTAGCCCTTATTACATGCTACCACTTCAGGCTCTGATGTGTAAAAAGCCTTATTTGGCTTTCTACAAGGACAGGGTGTCCTTGCGGACAAATCCTAAGTTTTTGTTCAAGGTGGTGTCACTGAATCAAGACATCCACCTTCCTGTTTATTTCCCAAAGTATTCAAATCAAGGGGAGGCCTTACTTCATACTCTGGATGTCCACCGGGTGCTTTGCTACAACTTGGATTGCACCCAGGCCATTAGAAAGTCTGATCAGTTGTTTGTTTCTTTCACCCCTAACAGAGCTGGGGCTCCTGTTTCTAAGGAATGTTTGTCAAAATGGTTAGCCAATTGCATTTTTTATTGTTACGAAAAGTATGTCAAGCCTTTGCCAGGCTCAGTTAAAGACCATTCTACCAGGGGAGTGGCTGCTTCCTTTGCATCTCTCAGGAATGTGTCTGATGCTGATATCTGTGCAGCTGCCGCTTAGAGCTCTGTCCATACTTTCATTTGCCATTGCAGTCTGGACATTACCTCTAGGCATAGGGCAGGTTTTGGACTTATAGTCCTGCAAGGCCTCCTCTCTTGAGGATTGTCTTATTCTGCTCTCTGCCTCCTCCCAGCTGACCGGGGTCAGTCCTATTACTGCTTGGGACTCAGTCCTAATGGTGCTGCCTGCTGCAAGAGCCTCTTTGAAGTGAGATAGTACAGTTGCGTAAGAACTTACCGTAGCAATAAATCTTCGAGAGAAGCTCTTGCAGCAGGCATTGCTTTCCCTCCCTCCATGCCCCTGGTGCTGATTTCTCCATCTCTGATGCCTCACTTTCATCAGTGTAGAGGAGCCTTCTCAGTTCTCCAATTCCTGTATGTGTTGGGGTCTCTGGTGGGAGAACTGAGGTGGAGCTGCGGGACCACCCCATTTATAGGTGGACGAGGGGGCGGACCGGCATCAGGGAGTGGTCCCCCGCTAATGACTGCTAGCTAGAAGTTTTCTGTGGGGTTCTGGCACCTGCTGGCTTCAGTCTTAATGGTGCTGCCTGCTGCAAGAGCTCCCCTTGAAGATCTACTGTCACGGTAAGTTCTTACATTGATGTACTTTTCTATGCTTATGTATAGACTTAGCAACACATGAGAACTTGTTATGATTTGTTTATGTTGCATAAAATCCAAGCTGTATTTTTAAAAATCTTCCAAACTTCTTAAGCCTAACACTTCAAAAGATACAACTTTCAAAATACAGTTTCAAGCATAGTAAACTGTAATTAAAAATTATTTTTGTAAACGGTTAAAAGGTATTAGTCACTTTTTTTAGGAATATGTAAGTGGTTAGAAGATATTAGTCACTTTTTTTTTATAGGAATAAGCCCATTCTTTTCTAGATTTTTACTTCATAATACATTTTTGTCTCTGGTTCCAATTTGCCTCCACATCCTTATAACTGGAGCAGATCAACTCCAAATAACAAAGATCCAGGGTAGGATTTTAAATGATACTTTTGGAAGCACGTCCCCCTCGCTGCCAACTTTGAATGTCATAGTTCTTTCATACAACTCTTCAGATTTTCCATCCCTGCTTATGTTCCTTTTAAAGTCACTTGCATTCATTTGTGGTGCAAGCTGCCGCAAGGCAATTCCAACTGCTGTAAAACAGGCAACCATTTGAAAATTAGGTACCGGTGCATTCATCACACAAGATGCAGCAGCTAAGTCCTTGGGCACACTTGCATCTATGGGACCATGTGAAAACAGGGCTCTCTTTCTTTTTTACAAGGTGCTCAATGACAAGATCTAAAGGGAATATAAAAAGGAATACTGTATGTGAAACACAGGCTGAATTAAAATATTATGGTTTTCAAAGTCCATCCAGAGGCATCAGGTGCTCCTAAAATAACTTTATAAAATGGATAAAGCCTGGAGTAAAGCTCCAAGGCATGCATTTATTGCAGCATAACCAACATCTCTTCTTGTCTTATTGTCTACCTGTCTTTAAACAAGGTCTGATAGAGCTATAGATACTAGAAGACTGATCTATGCAGCAATGTACTGTAGCACCAGCTGTCTCCTTGGACCAGCAAATGCAGTAGTTCTTTTAAGATGTGTCCTGTAACTGTGTTTGCTATGTGTAACGTAGCTTTTGTAGAGGTTCTATTCCAGGACACTGTTGTGAGCAAAATATGTCATCCCAATTGAACTTTCCAGGTAAAACTTTATAATACAGAGGTGCAGTAGAGACCCTTTTATTAGGGTTAAGCAGTCATTTCTATGTTAAACCTAATTTTTGCACCTCAATATCATGACCATCCCTTACTAGGATGACCTGCAGTTTGGCATGTGTTAGGATCTCTGGATTTTGAAAATGTGGTGGAGAATAGTTCAGCAGTTCAAAATTTCTAGAAGGTTGAAAACATAAAAATATTTTTAAGACTTTTTTTTTTTTGCTCACCAGTATCGCAAAAACAGCTGTGAGTTCAAACCTAGAATTTTCCTGTTAGTCATAGTTTGGCCCAAAGATTATTCATTCATAGGTGGCTTTGCTGAGAAATTGTAGTTTTTAAAGTATTGAAAAAATAAATGCCATTTTTGCACATACACAACTCATTTTTTCTTACATTTTTCATCAGATGTTTTTCACAACAATGGTATTATCCACATTCTTGAGGCAGAACCTTTACTCACTCTGTCCCTTATCTTTAGAATGCTCTACCTGCACCCTTTCAACACTGTTCCTTGTTTGGTGGCTTTAAAAAATGTCTTAAGATTTTTCTCCTTGAATGTAGTCTTCATGCTTGTATTCATTAATATGTACCTACCTGCTGAATCTGCTGCTTTGTAAACATAGACCTGTCTGTGTGCTCACACTTAATTGTGCATATACCAACGTTGATAACTCTGCAACCCTGTGATCTCACTGTTAATCTTATTGTTAGTGATTGTACAGCTCATCTGACTTTGTATGCTGCTTTGTTATGTTATGTTTCCATGTAGTTAATTCCAGGTTTCCCCGGGAAAAGGGACTTTTAGTCTCAGTGGGCTTACACAGTCAACAAAATTCAATAAATAAATAAAATCTGTGTGCATAAGATTACACTTCCATTTTCATCCATCTTGACAGTCATGAAAGTGGGTAAAAGAGGGGAAAAAGTTGCACAACAGAAACATAGAAACATAGAAACATAGAAGTTGACGGCAGATAAGGACCGCAAGGCCCATCCAGTCTGTCCATTTCTTTTTCTACCTTATAAATGTGCCATCGGCCTTTGCTCTGTCAGTGGCCTATCTATTCATAGTCATTTGTATTGCTCCCTTATGCCTATCCCATGCCTGTTTGAAGCCCTGCACTGTATTCATAGCCACCACTTCTTGTGGTAAGCCATTCCATGCATCCACCACCCTTTCTGTGAAAAAGAATTTCCTCACATTCCCCCTTAATCGGCCTCCTCTAATCTCATGCTGTGTCCTCTTGTCCTGCTATTTTTCTTATATTTAAACATGTTAGACTCTTTCACCTTGTTAATGCCCTTAAGGTGTTTGAATGCCTCGATCATATCACCTCTCTCCCTCCTTTGCTCAAGGGTATACATATTGAGCTACGTTAATCTGTCCTCATATGTCTTCTGATGCAGTCCCTGCACCATTTTGGTTGCCCTTCTCTGGACTGCCTCAATTTGGTTAATGTCCTTGTGAAGGTGTGGCCTCCAATACTGCCACGCAGTACTCCAGATGGGGCCTAACCAGTGTCTTGTACAGAGGATTATTACCTCCTCTTATGACTTGTGATACTCTACTAATACACCCTAACACCCCCTAGCCTTACCTACTGCTTTAGAGGTCTGCTTGGATGATTTTAGGTCATCAGTGATGATGATGCCCAAGTCTCTTTCTTCCTTTGTGACTGCTAGTAACTCCCTCCCAGCCTATGGGTGGCTTCAGGGTTTCTCTTCCTATGTGCATGATTTTGCACTTCTTTGCATTAAATCCCAGTTGCCACTCTTCTGACCATTCTACTAGTTTATCAGATCTCTTCTCATTCTGCCCACCCCATCTGGATCATCTACTCTGTTGCAGATCTTGGTGTCATCTGCAAACAGACAAGCCTTACCCTCTAGTCCATCTGCAAGGTCACGAATGAAGATGTTGAAGAGGACTGGCCCCAGGACTGATCCCTGAGGTACCCCACTTGTGACTTGCATCTCTTCTGACTGTATACCACTTACCACCACTCTGTTTTCTGTCCGTCAACCAGTTTGCCACCCAGTTGACCAACTTCTGACCCACCCCGAGCCTACCCAGCTTATTTATCAATCTTCTATGTGGAACAGTGTCAAAAGCTTTGCTGAAGTCAAGGTAGGCGACATCAACTGCTCCCCCTTGGTCCACCACTCTGGTTACCCAGTCAAAGAAATCTATGAGATTAGTTTGACAGGACCTTCCTTTGTAAACCCATGCTGTCTTGGATCCTGTGCCCCTATGGATTCCAGGTGTTGCACTATCCTTTCCTTAAGTGCCTCCATAATCTTGCCCACTACTGAGTAGACTGACGGTCTGTAGTTCCCCACCTCCTCCTGCTACCACTCTTGTGGAGCGGGATCACATGAAGCCCTTCTCCAGTCTTCTGGGACCTCTCCTGTGCTCAGAGACTCACTAAACAATTCTGCTAATGGCTCTGCTAGTTCCTCCTTTAGCTCCTTAAGTACCCTGGGATGTATGCCATCAGGGTCCCATTGCCTTATCCACCCTGAGCTTAGTAAGCTCTTGTAGAACCTTTCTTTTGTGAAGGGAATAGTGCTCACCTCCCTCCCCTGTGTCCATGATGCTGAGCTGTGGGCCCTGCCCTACCTTCTCTTCAGTAAATACTGCTAAAAGTATCTATTTAGGATAGATGCCTTTACAGGGTCCTCCTCCTCATGCTCCCTTTTTCTCATTAAGCTTAGCAATACCCCTCTGGACTTTCTCCTTTCACTAATGTATCTATAGAAAGTCTTGTCACCTTCTTTTACTGTTCATGCTAGTGTTTCCTCAGTTTGGGACTTTGCCTGCTTACTGCCTTACCTGCTTCCCTTAGGGCAGTTTGGTATGCCTCCTATCTTCATCCCGCTGTGTTCCTTATATTTCCTGAAGGCCAGCCTTTGGCTCTGACCTTTTCTGCTACTGTATTTGAGAACCAAAGTGGTTTCCTCTTCTTTGCACTTCCTTTTCTGTCTGACACAATGGGATGTTGCTTCAAGTATTGCATCCTTAATGCTTGCCCACTTTGCCTGTACCCCTCACCTGTGTTTCTTCTTTTGCCAGGGCTAGCTTAACTCTGTTGGCCATCTTATCAAAGTCAGCTCCTCTGAAGTCCCATATTTTTGCCTTGGAATGGGATGATTTAGATGTAGTAGCCAATTGAACCATACCATGTGATGGTCACTGGCCTCAGGTGATCTTCTACCTGGAGATCTGTGATCCCTTCTTTGTTAGTCAGTACTAGATCTAGGATAGCCCTGTCTCTTGTGGGTTGCTGTACCAGTTGTTTGAGGCCCTCCGCCTGCAGGAATCCACTATGAGTCTAGTTCTGCAGATGTTCCTGCTGGTATTGACCAATCTGTATCCGGCATGTTGAAGTCTCCATTATCAGAACTCTCCCTTTAGCTGTCATGTTTTGTATATCTTCTAACAGTAACGTGTCTATGTCCTCCCTCTGGTCTGGGGGCCTGTAGACAACCCCAGTTCTTATGGCTGTCCCATTTCCTGTTTCCAGGGTGACCCACAGTTCTTCTGGCTCCTTATGTGTATTCTGAATTTCTGTAGCTTTGATATTTTCATTGACATACAGGCCACTCCTCCCCTTTGCACCTCGGTCTCTTCTGAACATTACATAGCCAGGTACTGAAGTCTCCCAAGTGTGGTTACTGGTAAACCATGTCTCATTAATTGCTACTATGTCCAGTTTAGCCTCTGACATTATTGCCTGCAGGTCTGGGATCTTATTTCCCAGGCTGTGAGCATTTGTGTACATGATTTTCCATTGGCCAGATTTTGGTGTGTTAGTTGTTGGGTGAAGTTTGGCATTACCCCTGTGCGTCGTATGGGGAGACAAACCTTTTTTCTTACCTGGTGATGCAAATGAACGGCAAACATGCTGAATTCCTGTTTGACCACTAGCTGAGGGGGGAGGGGTGTTCTTCCCATTCGACGAATGGGGTGCTGCACCCCAGAACAGAACCAAAAAAGAATTCATGGAGCTATAGTCTGAAACTTGTGTGGTAGGCAGAGTGGGGTGTAAGGTTAATTCTTCAGCTGTTGTTTTTTCCAAAAATAATTGTTCTCAAATTGCTAATGAAATTCATCTGTTGTGAGTCATGGAAACAAAGCCAGTTTTTGTGACTTGAAAACTAATTTTTGTGACTTAAAAACCCATTTTTGTGAGTATTAGTTGTAAAACTTGGTAAAATAAGAGGAAACTGCACATTAAAAGACAAAAAACACATACAGCTGTATAAAACTTGTGTGGTTGACATAGTGAAGTTTAAGGTTGATTCTTCAAGTAGTAGTAGTAGTAGTAGTAAAATATTTTATTCATGAAGCATGGACAGGGATAAAACTCAATTGAGCAGAGCTAATTTTCAATGAGGTCCCATGGAAATCATACAAATTACAGTGTGCAAACAAGTACAAACACATAGGAATAATCATAGGAAAGAATAAATAATATAATAACCATCACATGCATAACAATTCCTAACACTACCACCAAAATATTCTTAATTCACTTTACTATAACAACAAAATGGTGACTATTAATTCCAGAAACCACCTTCACTTTAATATTGAAGTTAAGTAATAGTATCTGAGCAGCATATAAGACACACAGTTGCTTGTTCCTCCAACCATTTTTATGTTGCTTGCACGCATGTGTAAGAAACATAGTGCCATCATCGGAGATTTCGGAGGTGTGTCACCTCCTCCTCCAATTCAGTCAGTGTGCTGGCAGGCGCGGCCCCTGTAAGCCAATGCATTTTGGAGCTGTCTATGACACGCTCCAAAATGCAGTGGCATACAGTTGAAAGGGGGAGCTACGCTTCAGTGAGCACCGATAAGAGGCTGCTCATGCGCAGCTCCCCACCCACAGGCGTGCGGCGCCCCTGCACTGTATAGCCGACGGGTGCCCAATCCCGTCGGCTGAGCTGCACCCCAGTGGTAGGTGCCACGCTGAGGCCCACCCCAGCGTGGCAAGCAGTCTATATGGCCGGCAGGTGCCCAATCCCCCGTTGGCTGAACGCCCAACATCCTTGTGCCATGCTGAGGGCCCACCCCATCTTGGCGCCCATCCCACTGACGTCTTTTTTTGAAACCTGTAAGCAGCGGTCCCGGCGGCTCCCAGCCCCCTCCCACAACCCGCGATCCACCCACTGCGCACCCAGCCTCCCCACACCCCCACCCCATACTTACCTCCAGACTCCGGCACGACGATCTTCGGTGGACCGGGAACACGTCTGCACTCTTCAAAGCCGACCGCGAACTGAGGAAATGCCGGTAAGCTGTATAATGGGCTAGATAGGGGGTTTCAACTTTGTTGCATATCTCAGGCATTTTTGGGGATTTTTGCACCAAATTTTCAACATGGGGTTTTTGGGACCCCTTCTCATGAATGATGTCACTGTCATGGCGTTATTTGGGCCCAAAGGGTGATTTCGCGCAATGACTGTGAAATCACCCTTTGGGCCTGAAGACCGCCATGACAGTGACATCATTCATGAGAAGGGGCCCCAAAAACCCCATGTTGAAAATTTGGTGCCAAATTCCAAAAGACTGTTTCTGACGTCGTTGCATGCAGTTCTCATGAGCTCGTAAGTTCGTAATTTCAATATTTTCACTCCAGATTTTCAACATTGCCATGTTACCACACTTCCTTATGAGCAGTACAGCTGTCATTTTTCACATCCTGCTCAAAATGTGTTTCCGCCCATGTAGCGCACAATGGTGCAGTCGGTGTGCAAACTCAATGTATGGGATACAGTAACAAAATCACAGTGACACTGTTCATGAGCAGAGGTCTTAAAATGGCTATGTTGAAAATTTGGTGAAAAAATTCCTAAAAATGACTGTTTTACGAGCGTGCATTGCGCAGTTCCTACGACGCTACGTAAGTTCGCAAATTTTCAATATTTGCACTCCAATGACTTCCAAATACCTAAACAGCACATAGAAGCAAGCAACATTCGGCATTGACAAATGCTTGTTTTTAAATAACTTAGCCTAACAGGATGGTTACACTATCGCAGCTCCAAAGGGACTGAGTTCCATAGAACTGCTCCTCTATGTGGTAGTGATGACCTTCCAACCCCCAATTTATAATGTATTTTACTGTACTCTATGCCTTGAGCAGATCTTAGGCTTTCCCTAATAGATCTGATTTGAAATAAGTCCAAGATATATTTAGGGTGAGTTCCCCTTCCAGACTTTAAACGTAAAATTTAAAAGGTGAGAGTTTCTTCTATCATGTGGTCTAAGCCAACCTACAGAATTACATAGTACACATCGACGAGCTGTTCGTGGAGCATCCAAAACATATCTAGCCAATCTATTAAACATACAACCTACTCTATCCAACTGCATTCCTGAGGCTGCAGCGTAAATTATGTCCCCATAGTCCAGGATTGGCACTATCTTCTAATGACATGTAGGGCCAGATATTCAAAACTTTGCCCCGGGGGCAAAATTAGCACTGCCTGGTGGGCAAACTTAGCCCGGAGCACAGATCAAGCTATATTCAAAAGGAATAGCCCAGGGCAAACAGCTTCTGAATATAGCATGGTAATGAGGCTATGCAAACTGGGCTGGGAGTGCAGGGCAAACATAGCCCTGGAATAAGACAGCACTGAATAAAGCAACCAGGAAGTGCAACCCATGACAACAACACAGTACACAGCAACGTGAGGGCAGGTACAGATGAACTACGTGGCCAATGTGTGTGCCAGCAAATGCATGGACTCAGTACAGCTGCAGGAAGCAGCAGATGTGAAAGAACAGTGATCAAAACTGTATAATATTCCCCGTACCGTTAGCACCGCGCTAACACATTACCTCGGAGCTAAGCAGTTAGCCCGGAGCAAACACGTTTGCCCGGAGCTAAAATGTGCCATATTCAAAAGTGCCATGTAAATGAGCCTACTTAGGTAGTCTCTGGGCAAACAACCGGATTAGTATCCCATTATAACCTGATTTGCATACAGTCTGCCCAGCATTACTGCAGGGTCCCACAGAGCCACCTGTAGGTCAGTCTGGAAGTACAGGGGCTGACCAGATCCAACCGCAGCTCCACCTGTAGGTCAGTCTGGCAGTGCACGATGATAGCTGCAGGCTACATGTAAACAGTACAGTATAGCATAGCATATTGTACCCCAGGGGACAACACAGCATAGGCACAGGTGGTGGTGGTGCTGCATGCAACTGTCACACTGTAGGGCATGCTACAGTGCACAGCAGACACTACAGTAGCAAGGGGGCCAGTAGTGTGAGGGACACAGCACTGCCTATGGTGTGTAGGGTAGTGATGATGACTGCACTATACACAGTGAGAGGCCCAACCTGCAGATGTTTACTGACACTGGACATTACTGTTAAGCTGTTGTGTAACCCACAGATGCTGCACCTGTGGCATGGATGCTCACAGTGACATGTACATTCCTGGCTTTGTGTGCCATGGCAATTGTACAGCTGTGAGGTGTGTGGCCGAGGGGGGCATATATTATCCAAAAGGCACACTGGTGTTGGGGTATTCCCAATACTGGCCCATGTACACTGCATGATGTGTCCCAGCCTTGTGGCCACACCTAGTCTGTAGCACAGCCTCGTCACCCATACATGCTCCCCTCAACATCCTCCATGCCCACAGTGCTGCATGTGTGTGCTGGCATCTGTTGGTGTCCTGAGGTGCGGCCCACAGGTGTGTGCTGTGGCCACACTGCTGTGCTGTCCACTGGTGGCAGGGTCACCACTTACTGCCTGGCATGGCTGGGACTGGTGGCAGATGATGGCATCATTGTGATGCCATCCAGTTAGCAACATCTTCTTCTATGTTTGGCTTTATCTATGTGTCATATTTATTTGTTAGGGTCATGCAAAACCAGCGCTAAACCAGCGCAAACACTGCGCCAAAGCCATAGTGTCCCGCGCAAAGCTGATTGCCCAGGATTAAGACAAGCTTTTCCTGGCGGTAATGTCTACCGCACTAAGTGTCATGCTAGTAGTGCAAAACCACTTAGCATGGCGCTAGTCGCTGAATATAGCATTGCGCCTGTATTCATGTCAGTTTGCCCCTTGCATACATTATAATTTTGCCTGGCGCTAATGCAGTTTGCCCGGGCTATTTGGCCTTTTGAATATAGCAGACCCGAGCTAATCCCGCGCTAAACCTGTGCAAACGGTTTTTGGCTGGCACAAAGTTTTGAATATCTGGCCCGTAGTGTTTTATTCTATAAAGGACATCCAGTTTTTTTACTTATATTGCTCGATAGCTCATCAATATGTTCTTCCCATCTCAGTGCGCTGTCGAGCCAAAGCCATATGTATTTATATCTCTTGACCTGCTTAATGCTCTTCCCATAATGGGTCTGAATGTTCAAAGTGGAATTCTCATTATTTAAATTTCTACTAAATAGTATTGATTTGAATTTGAATATAATTTAATACAAGAAAAATGTTTATTAAAGAAATTCTGAATTTGTGTAAATGCCTGCTGAATTTTGATGTTTATCTGAACTAATGAATTTTCCTCTACATAGATTATTGTGTCATCTGCATATAAATGACACTTTATATACAAATCTTCAAACCTAAGCTCATTTACATACAGATTAAATAGGAGTGGCCCCAGGATCAAGCCAAGGAGTACTCCAGATTTTATATGGGTTAACTGAGATGTAAATGGTCCATTTTCTACTACCTGTTTTCATCTCTGTATAGAAGAACCAAACCACTGGAGTGCAGAGCAGGAGAAGCCAATGTCATTGAGCCTGGACAGGAGAACAGATTCTTCAAGTGCTTTTTTTGAACATATCAGTTTTTTAAATTAATAATGAAATTATGTTATTCAGTGTTGCAAAAACGGGGCCCTTCTTTGTAACTCGAAAGTCTGTTTTTATCACTTGCAAACTATTTTTGATCAGCTTCCACTTTCACGACACTTAGTCACAAAAGAAAAAATGAATAAATAAAGATGGCTTTCTAACACCATGTGCAAAGCAACCGATAGGTGTGGGGCAATGTGTGTGATAATGCAGCTGTTCTGCGTGTAGCTTGCAGTCCCACTTGTTAAGTCTGCTACAGGTCTGGTGCCACACGTTTAGTGATGTAGCTGCTTCATGAGTCTCACAAAGCAAGCTACAAGTGTGGTGCACTGTGCATCCCTATGCAGCTCCTTCATGAGTGGCTCACACGGCCGCTCACAAAGCAAGCTACAGGCTTCCCACAGTGAACGTCACTATACAGTATTCATTGTGGGGGTATTAGAGGGTAAAAGCTAAAGTTGTCAGTTGTTATATATCTTTTGAAAAAGTAAGGAAATAGATTGTGAAGACTATATGCATCTATTTGGGATGAAATACATAATGCAACAAGTAGGGAAATAAAAAAAAATAGAGTTAATAGTGCCTGGAACCTTGTCAAATCAGTGTGGTGTGGTGTTCTTCACAATTTGAATGATCATGTGATGCAGTGGTAGTATTACCCTAATATTGGAACTGTCTTGTCAGGCAAAGTAAAATAGTGACACAGTTGCTTGCATAGAGGATGCCAATATTAGGGAAATGCCAACACTGCATAACATAACTGTTCTATTCCCAAGGAACACTACACCACAGATTCACCAAGAATCCAGGAACATTCAATCCCTGATAGCTGCATTACCATACAAAGTTTTTTGCAAATATAGATATATATTTCACAACCCAAATACTGCATGGTGGCGGTCCAACTTGCAGTGCACTTAATCTTTTTTCCATCTGTGGTGTGTTTAGACATAATATATATATATATATATATATATATATATATATATATAGTAGCTATTTTGTCTTATTCTGAGCTTTCCAAGAGACCCTTTCACGCTTTTCATGGGGGGGGGAACTTAGAAGACACCTCATTTACAAAATCAGGAATTCACTCCAATTCACAGATTTCTAAATATGCAAACAATAATCACTAAGGCATAAAGCATTTTGTGGGGTTTAATGGCCAGCTGGGAAGAGTTGGTGACCAGAGGCAAAGTCTTGGACCAATAACCCCAGCAGGTTATTAAATTCCCAAGAAATGCTCTAGGCAGGAAGAAAACATTGTAAAAATAAGTTTAACTGTTTCTTTCCTTCCTTCCTTCCTTCTGTAACCCCCGTGCAAATGGGGGTTCTGGATATGCCTGGTGCTCGGGTTAGTTACCGGCCTAAAGCCGTTTAATTGGGTAGCCAGTGAGTGCTTTAAATAGCCTCCGTGAGCTGTCCCTTTAAGGGCTGCCTTTTGCAGTCGGAATGGGTAAAAATGGAAAGGGGTTCGAGTGTTGTTATGCTCGACTTCCACCCGGGCTGCCAAGTAAGCGCTCCATTCTGCCATCGCTAATAGTGCAGGGGGAGCCCTAATAAAGGATGTAGGTGGGTGCTTGAAATAAGCTGTAATAATAATGATAATGTAGTTGTTCTAACCTGCTTTGCTTTGCAACATAGAGAGTTTCAATTGCCTCCTCCATTTTGGTCCCGAACTGTGCAATTGGACCAATCAGTACCTTGGGATTTCACAGAGTCGACTGGCCAATGGAAGAGCTGTTTGTTTGAGAAGGCATTATGGACTATGGCGCTTTTTCTGCACCACTGAGAGCTGGGAGAAGTGACTGGCAGGCTCAACCAGCCAATCGGATCGGGTCGCGCCCGAGTGAAAGGAGTGTCCCAAGCTATGGAGAGGCAGAATTGTTGTGGCTAGTGAGGAGTGAGGAGCTTCTGTGCTTCTGAGCTGGGAAGTGTTCGTGCGGGAAGTGCGTGAAGGCCTAAGTCGGCCGTTTTCCTGCTAGGAGTTCGTCTTGAAATCCGTCGGTGGGCGGTCAGAGGAGGCTGTGCTCTTTACAGCTACCCACCAGGTTCGACCTGTAATAGGACTGGAGAACATTGCTGAATTGCGCTCGGTCCACGGGAGGAGTAAAAAAACCAAAGCTGCCATTGCAGAGCTGGAGTGACTGTGAAAGCTGAAGAGCCTGGGAGCAGCTGCCTGGTGTGGTACTCTTCTGCTATTGCTGTTTGCCATATGAATGTGTGAGTAGTTCAAGTTGATTCAGCTGCCATTAAAGGATTCAGCTGTTGCTGTTAACCATATAAATGTGTGAAGAGACTTGTGAGTTCAAGTTGATTCAGCTGCCATTAAAGGATTCGGCTGTTGCTGTTAACCATATAAATGTGTAAAGAGACTTGTGAGTCCAAGTTGATTCAGCTGCCATTAAAGGATTCAGCTGTTGCTGTTAACCATATAGATGTGTAAAGAGACTTGTGAGTCCAAGTTGATTCAGCAGCCATTAAAGGATTTGGCTGTTGCTGTTAACCATATAGATGTGTAAAGAGACTTGCGAGTTCAAGTTGATCCTGCTGCCAGTGAAGGATTCTGCCTGGATTGGGATAACCATATGAATGTGTACAGATACTTGTGAAGTTCAGGCTCAGCCCTGCTAGTGTTGGAAGAAGCGGGATTGGCTGGAGGTTGTGAGTACTGAATCAGGGTAGCACCCTGCTAAGTGTGCAAACAGTGGTTTTAAATTATATTGCTATACTTCTGACTGCCTAATCGAACTTTCTTTCTCTGCTGACTTGCTCAGGATTGCAGCGTTTATCTGTGTTAAGGGCCCCACGCAGCTGCCGTTTTGGACTAGCCATTAGGGCTTGGGTACCCAGGGACAGTGACTTGTAGGGTTAGGCCTGTGCACAGAGCCATAGGTATATAGCATAGTGTAAGCCAATTAACCTGATCCCCCCTTTGTTATCTACCTTTTTAATAAATCAGATTGCTGTGTTATAATCACCATCCTGGCTATTGTGGCCATTAATGGTGAACTTCTGCCTGGTGATTGCCATATAACTGTATCTTATTTTACAGGGGTCTCTGGAGTGAGCTGAATTGTATCAGCCATGGGGTAAGTGCATTGGTGGAAAGAATTGTGGGCAAGCAGGGTGAGTCACTAGTGGGACAAAAGGGGGGTTGCAGTAGCCCAGAGGGCTGTAACCAAGGTAGTCTTACTGGGGCTAACACCGACCTCTGGGTGGAAGCACCCGTCCACAGATCTGGGCCCCTTACCCTGCCTCAGAAGGGGCAGACAGGGGTAGTAGCCCTAAGGGTAGCACCTCCTAGGGGTTACACTTCCTTCCTTTCTCCAGGATAGCTTGTTGGAGGGGTCAGATGTAATATCTTGTTTTCTTGAGGATCCCAGGGTAACAGTACAAGATATTTGTAGCAAAGCACCATTTCAATCGAAGGTTAACATTAATCAACTTTTCATCTTTTCATGCTCTATTCCTGCGCTGCTTGCTGACCCAGAGTTATTTCTAAGAGACTGATGACTGGGTCAGCAGGTAAATGGGAACTAGAGTCATAATTTACAAAAAAATATATTGTGCAGTGTTTAGATTTGTAGGTGAAGTCATAATGTGTCCTTTCCTTTGTTTGCTGTAAGAATTTTGTTTATGCCGGCCAGCTGGTGCAGAGCCACAGATGCTGTCTTTGTGGACCTATCAAAAGCATTTGACCTGGTTGACCATCACCTCCTTCACTCAGCCCTACTCCTTTTCAGCTGCTCCACTGGAACTGTTGCATGGTTCTACAGCTACCTATCCAAGAGGTCCCAGTCCGTTATCATCAGTAAAACATCCTCGGCTGCCCTCCCTGTACGCACTGCTGTCCCCCAGGGATCCACACTCGGACCCCTGCTTTTCTCCGTATTAATTAATGCTTTCTCCAAGGGTAGCCTCAGCTGTAAAATGCTTTTCTATGCAGATGGCCTGGTTCTCTATCATAGTGATAGATCAGTAGAGTCCATCTCCTCCACCCTCACACAAAACTACGGCTCTGCCCACCAATGGTTCCTCTCCCACAAACTCCTGGTAAATGAAAAAAAAGACCAAATCCATGCTCCTCAGCTCTAAACCTTTCCTCACCAAGGCCGCCAAAATACAACTCCACCCTTCTAGTGCTCACCTCAGCAGGCCCTTCCCTTGAAAATGTTAAGTCCTTCAAATACCTAGGAGTCACCCTTGGCCCCTTCCTCTCTTTCACCAAACACATCAACAATGCTATGCGGAGAATCCACCAAAAACTAGGTGCTGCTTTCCATCTAAAAAATCTCCTGTCTGCCAAAGTGTGCCTTGCCATCACACGTGGTAACCTACTGCCCCTCCTGGACTACTGCTCCCCTGTCTACTCCCTCTTATCATCTACCTTGCACTCATGGCTAACCTCAACCTACAACTTCATCTGTCGATTCGTCCTTCAAGCCCCTCATCATACCTACCACTGCTCACTCTACCAATCCCTAGGTTGGCTCACTCTACAAGGGCATTTCGACTATTCTACAGGCTGCCTAGCGAACAACTCACTCAGGAACCTAGATCTGTCCCCCTGTGCACAACTTCTGACAGAAAGGGTGGTTTCGAGGTCTTTTAGGGCATCCTCTGTCCCCCCACTTGAAGTGCCCCATGCCTCCACTGCCATAGGTATTAGAGCTTTCTCCATCTCAGCTACCTCCCTATGGAACAAGCTCCCACCATCAGTCCACTTGTCTTCCTTCTACCTGGCTTTCAAATGGAACCTAAAAACCTGGCTTCTGACTACTGCAAGCTGTCATTGCACCCAAAACTGACCTAGGGCCTTGTAGCCTACTTTTCTCCTTAATAGGTTCTATCACTCATTTCCTCTGCCTCTCCAACTCACTCCTCTATCACCCTCCTTTTGCCTAAACCCCTCTCTTTAGTGTTATAGTATTCGATTCTTATGTTAGCCTTGCCAGGGTATATAAAACCTGCACTGCATGTATATAAAATCTACACTGTTTTTCACACTGAAACCCAACCCTACTGTTATTGTATAAAATGACTTATCCACTATACATTTTCTTTTTTTTCTTTCCACCTCATGTTTACAGATGTGTACTAATGCACTGTATGTACTACTACTCTCTTCTTCCATGTTGCTGACACTGTGCTGGCCTGGATCATGCCTGAAAATGGTCCACTGGACCAGTGCACCCACCTGGTTATCAAATAAATGAATACATAAATAAATAAAAGGCAGGGCATCCGTCTGCGATGCCGATGACTGGGGTTCGGAAATGGAGAGCCGGCCTGGGGGAGAAGGATTGAGTGTCCTAGAGACTGCTCTCCTTCTCTGTGGGGGGGGAGGTAGAGTTTCCAACACACCATGGACCTCTGGCGGAGGCTGGGGAGACCCATTGTGTTGGTGCCATTACCTGCAGGGGGCAGGGCAGATGCCAGACATCATTGTATGTCCCTGCCCCAGGTACTGCCACAAGCTACAAAACATTCTGGCCCCCAAGCATGATACCCAGTTCTGCCACCATACCCAATACCAATAGTGTCCGCCGTGGGGTTGCCTGCCCCTGTGGCCCCACCCTGGAAGGTAAGCCAGGGCACAATACCAAGGACCATGAGGAGGGGGCACCTGACTGGTGGCCCTGCTCAACGGGGTAAACCTGAGCATGTGGGGGGTGGCGTGTGGACAAGGCTGAGCCCCCTTCGGGGGGGTGGACCACAAAAATAGAAAATAAAAAAAAATTATTTATTTAAATTTGCCTGCTAATTTTATGGCCTCTAGGAATCTCCATGTTAGCATATCTTATGGTGCTTCTCTTTCCTTCAATGCCTCCTATCCCATGTGACAGTGATGCATCCAGGACCATTGATTCAGATATTAACAACTGCTGCATCAGCAATCTCTTGTTGGGAGCCCGATATTCTGGCTTCAGCTAAATAACACTTTCTAATCCAAATGTTTTGTTTTCTAGGTATTTGTCTAGGTCTAGCCAGCAGGAGTGAATATTTTGTTTTTAAAGCTTTTCATTTCAACAAACTACACACAACCATAAAAAGCACACAAATCACCTCAGGCCACTGATGCTATAATTAGTGAAGACTCTAGCTGTATCCTTACAGAAAATCCCACTCAGTTATCCCTCAGATGTTTGTCATCTATAAATTTAGCCTTTATTAGAGCTTTCTGGACAAGGAGAGTTATTTAAAAAATCACAACTCTACTGATGTAAACTTGACAAAAAAACAGCTCTTGTTGAATGAATGGTCCTAGACATGGCACAGGAGGTGTTCTAGGAAAAAGAAAAGTCATACAAAATGTGAACATGGAGATCCCCAAGGGCAATAAAACTAGTGGGTAAATAAAAAAAAAAACTCCTTATAGCAACAAAGGGAAGGGCACATTAGGACTATACCTACAAAACACTCTGTACAACATATATTTTTTGTAAACTTTGATGTTAGTTCCCCTTTAATAAGGCTACGATTGTCTGAGGTGGGTGTGGGGTGGTTAATGAGGCCACTTACTCTATTTTTAGTCTGGTAAACCCCAATAACAAGGACCTGAGGAGTTTTTGGCCAAAGTGTCAAAGCCAAATTTAAGATAATGGGTCCAAATTCAGACTGTACCGAAGCTGTCACTTTCCACATTCCTTCATTCACCCTTTCTTGCGGGTACTAACCCCAGATGTGTCTAGGCCATCCTGAGCTATATTTGCAAGTACTGAGGGACTGGGGCAAGAAGGCATGAACCAGGCTCAGCACATCACACTGCAACACAATCCAGCAAATCATGCAGGAATCCAGAGATAGCACACTTCCATGGGTGACATGATGGTAAGCCCCTTCCTTCAGGAATTCTTTATCATACTATTAAGAGTATCCATGTGGAGGAGGCATTTAAAAAGGGGATGAAAAATCATCTGTTGACACCAGCTTGTGCAGCTGATAACTGCTTTTACATATTGTATCTCAGTGTTTTATGCATGTAGTGAAAGTAAGTTATTTACTGTATCATTTTGCATAATTATGTGGTCTTGTATTTGGATTTTGTAAAGTGCCCTGATCCCGAGGGATAGGGTGCTTTGTAATTAAAAAAGGCTTTGCATTGCCTAGTGAACTGGAACACACTCCCTGCACTGGCAGCAAAGCAGTGCTCCTCAAGTCTGAAGACCAGCCATGAGGTTCTAGGCTCACCCACCTTGTCCCTATGCCTGAGCCTCCTCAGCTTATCCCATCTGGGAATCCTGCCCCCACTGGTGTCCCAGCCCAAAAGCCTTACTGGGAACTTTCTTCCAAATGTAGGGTATGTTGTACCAGTAAGGCAAAGCAGATTCAGTGCTGCAGTTACCAGGGGGTTTGCCAGGACTTAGCCTCTATAGCACTAAAGTGAGCTCCGATAGCTCACGCATCACTGCCATGTACTTATAATGGGAAGAGAGAGTTCTGCAAAAAATAGGGACCCCACAGTTCTCAAAGCTCATTACATGTAATTCCAACACTGGCAGGGATAAAAAGAACAATCCTGCTCTCAGCCTGACTTGTGGATAGTTGACTGAAGTCAGGCAGGCACCGTACTTCTGCAGTCAAAAGAGGGAACACGATGTTAAGCTACGTTAGGAGACAGCGGAGCCAAGGGAGGGAATCCTCCTCATGTGCAAGGCCTTGGTTAGACAACAACTGAGTACTCTCTGCATTCAGTTCTGGTCACCGTAATATGGACGGGACATTGAAGAGATTGAGAGGGTCCAGCACAGGGCCACCATCTAATCAGCTGCATAAGGAGAAAAAACTATGAGGAAAGAATGGGCATAGTCACATTATTTAGCCCAGAAAAAAGAGTGAGGACATGATCACAGTGTTCCAAAATTAATGGATAGTGTAGAGTATACAGAGACATTTGAGCTGGTAAGGGCAAGCTGCACCCAAACTGAATGTGTGCGGGGGGGCAGATTAAGGAAAACATTGGAAAGCACTACATTATAAAGAGTGTTGTTACCATGTGGAATAGCCTGCCCTGTAAAGTTGTGGAAGGTGGCACTGTGCCGGCTGTCAAAGCAGGCAGGCAGATTTCTGAGGGAAAATAGCAGTGAAGGCTGAACAACATTTGTGGAGCACGGGGGTAACACTTCAGATGATAAGCTTGGATGTGTGCCCATACTCACATTGGATATTGTAGGCAATGCTGTGTGGCAGGGGAAAGATAATATGGACTCTAAATCCCTTCCATCACCATGATATCTTGTTACTATGTAACCCCTGTCAACACTCTCCACTCTTTGCAACCCCCACCCAAAGCCGTAATCTATGTTCTTTCCATCTCTCAAGCCCATCAAAATCTGAAGCCAGGGCAGAAGGCCAGGGAGGGTATGAAATACCACCCATAATCATAGAACATTGTTTTTATTTTTAGATTCCCTGTCTTCCCTACCACCCGCCATCACTGGCAACCAACCTTATACTTCCCCATCCAAATGGTGATAGGACTCCATGAGGCCTCCAGGGGCCATGGACCAATCAGCTCGAACACCCACCCTGGGAGAGGAGTGCATTCATCCATCCTATAGGATGCTTTTCCAGCCTCTTGTTGGACCACCATGGTAGGTCTGAGCTAATATGTGAACCATGCCTCCTGCATGGCAAGCAGCAGCACTGCCATTGGTCCATGTCTATCTGGACTTTGGTAGGCCTTTGACACTGCACCTTACAGAAGGCTGATAAAGAAACTTAGTATCCTGGGTGTGGGGGAGAAGGTGATGAGCTGGGTATCTAAATGGTTAAAACACAGGTAGCAGAATGTGGTGGAAAATGGCAGTCACTCAAAGGATGAGAAAGTGACCAGTTGAATACCGCAGAGATTGGTGCTGGGTCCTGTACTCTGCAATGGTTTCATAAGTGACATTGTTGAGGAGCTGGAGGGGGGAAAGTGTGGCTCTTTGTGGATGATACCAAAGTCTGCAACAGGGTAGACACCCAGGAAAGGGGTGGAGAAAATGCAAAGGGAAACCCGCATGTTGTGTATAAGATGAAGGGAAGGAATTTGCAATTGCCAACCAAGACAGGGACCTTGAGGTGATCGTATTTGATGATCTCAAGGTGGCAGAGTAGTACGACAAGGCAACAGGCAAGGTGAGCTGGATGCTGGGGTGCAAAGGGAAGAGTATTTCTAGCATAGGAAGGGAGGTGGTGTTGCCTCTGTATTGCTCACTTGTGAGAACCCACCTGGAGTACTGTGCCCAGTTCTGGAGGCTGCACCTCCATGAGGGCATTGACAGGGTGGAAGCAATCCAGAGGAGGGCTACTGAAGTGGTGCAGGTGTTGCACAAGAAATCATATGAGAAGAGGCTGAGGGAGTTCAACATGTACTGCCTGAAGGAGAGGAGAGCGAGACAGGACATGATTGAGATCTATAAGTACCTCACAGGTTGAACAAGATGCAGGAGGGAAGTCTCTTTCACAGAAGGAAGAGCACCAGAACGTGGGGGCATGCTATGAAGCTTGGGGAAGGGAGTTTGAGAGGATGTGAGGAAATACTTCTTCACAGAAAGGGTGGTGGACACCAGGAACAGCCTGCCAGAAGAGGTGGTAGGGGCAAAGACAGTGGGGAGCTTCAAACATGCATGAGATAGCCATATGTGTATAATAATAATAATAATAATCTTTATTTATATAGCACAATTCACATGTGTCAAAGCGCTGAACAATAATTAAAACATACAAAAATATGAGACCACAAATCATTAAAATAACTATATAAGTTAAAACAGTAATGATAGCTATGTAAATTAAACACAATAACTATCAAACAAATACAGTTTAATATCAGCTTTTGGAGAATGCTAAAGTAAATAAATAAGTTCTGAGTGCCGATTTGAAGCTCTCCACAGTCAGGCACTCATGAACCGACTGAGTTAGAGAATTCCACAGGGTAGAGGCTGCAAAATCAAAGGCACGGGCCCCAGACAACTTCAAACGGATCCTGGGAATCTCTAGCAATCCCTCGTTGGCTGAACGGAGCAGTTGGAAGGGGGGCAGTGGGGGGGCAAAGCAGCTCTTGCAGCTCTATAATAAACAGAGATAAGGGAGACACACCTTTGGCCAAATAGAGTATGAGGTGCAGTGTTAAGCAGGGAAAAATGGGGCAGACTAGCAGGGTCTACCGGTCCTTTTCTACTGACATATTCTATAATTCTGTCTGGTGGGCCAGTCTAGAACAGCCCCATTAACAATGATATTTTTGTAAAAGTTAATTAACAACCTGATTTCAAACTGTACAAAAACTGGTGGGAGTCAGTGGGGGGGGGGCAACATAATAAACCACAGTAATGTCTTTCTGGATCCCCCTACAGTTAAGAACTTTCAAAGGAACTCTGAAGGTGACAAGCGTGAACAGTTTTGTGTTATAACCACTTAACCAGAACTACTTCTAAAGAGGACTGAATCTCTCCTTTCAGTGACTCGAACCCCAGTCTCCTGTGTTCTAGATGTGGACAGCTAGCAAAGTGCCATACTATTTAGCAATGAGGAATGTTAGTAATAGTGGAATACTCCACTCTAACTGGGGGGTAGCCTGTATTCAAAAAATGTTAGTACCTTTTTCAAAATATTTCCCAGCAAATCAGATGAAAGGAATTATCATCTATTAAGATGTATTCAGTAGTAGTCTCTTCATTCTGTAAGACTCATTTCTTACAACTTTAGGGTGACAGAACTACTCAGTGTCACTTTGCAGTTCTGTTACCCAAATAACGTGTGACACAACCCTAACAGAGTGGAGAGACAACCAGTGAGTAAATATTAATGCTCTACATATACCTGTTCTAAATTCACATCTATGCAAAGCTGCAGTACAGTATTTGTTTGTCCGTAAACAATTTCATCATATGCTTTTGTAAAGGCTGGGGCACCCTTCTGTGTCTAGGGGTATGTTATTTGTTTTTGATACCAGGTAAGACACTCTAGGCATACATGTGCCTATTTTCAGGCACAGCCCAGGAGAACTATATAGTTATGTGATGGTATCTCATCCAGGAAAGCGCCCGCATTATGTTATGAATATTAGTTCAGCACTAGCACTAATCACCTTGCCATTACAGGTCAGGGGCAATGGATATTTTTATTTATTTATTTAGCTTTTGTTGACCGGGTAAGTGCACTAGACAAATCCTGCCTATTTTCAGGCACGACCCGGGGGAGGGGGATACAGATGAATGCCAACTGACCTTGAACCAGATTAAGCTGTTGGTGGTATTTTTAGTGAAAAATATGATATGAGGGGCATCTTAAAAATGATACTCAGGGGCACCAATAACATGAGACCATACATAAACTAGAATGTCCATGCCAGAGCTGGGATCAAGCAGGGTGGTTTTATTATTTAGTGGTCTAGGTTGATACACAAGGAGGCGTGGAAAGGATGAGAGGGGACTTGGCAAGGTTGGAGGAATGGTCAGAAGTATAGCAACTTGGATTCAATGCAAAGAAGTGCAAAATAATGCACCTGGGAAACAAAAACCCAGGGGAAGATTACACAATGGGGGGGAGGCAGTAACAACAACAGAAATGGACAGGGACCTGGGGGTAATCATATCAGATGACCTTAAGGTTAACAAGCAATGTGAGAAGGCAGTAGGGAGGGCTGGGGGGGATACTGGGATGTATAGGGAGAGGCATCACCAGCAGAAAACAGGAAGTTGTTATCCCTCTGTGCAGACAGTTGGTGAGACCCCATGTGGAGTACTGCATCCAGTTCTGGAGACCCCATCTCTGCAAGAACATAGACAGGATAGAGGCAGTCCAGAGGAGGGCAACTAAAATGGTGCAGGGTCTGCAAGAGAAGCCATACAAGGAGAGACTAAAGGAGCTTAATATGTATACCCCTGAGGAAAGGAGGGAGAGGGGGGACATGATAGAAACTTTTAAGTACCTCAGTGGAATCAACAAAGTCCAAGAGGGTAGCATCTTTCAGAAAAAGAGATGTGCAAGAACAAGGGGACACAATTTGAAGATAGAGGGGGATGGTTCAGGGGCAATGTGAAGAAGTATTTTTTTTCACAGAGAGGGTGGTGGATGCATGGAACAGCCTTCCTGAAGAGGTTGTGGGGTCTAAAACTGTGGGAGAATTCAAGAATGCATGGGACAGACATAAGGCAATTTTTGTGGGGGGTAGGAAGAAATAGGCTGTTGGTTAACTGGGATTTGCAGCTTATCCTGTAGGTAGGGAAATGGGCAGACTAGGTGGGCCAAGCAGTCCTTATCTGCCGTCAAAGTCAATGTTTCTATGTTTCTAGGTGGTACACAACTCTCCAGGTGTTCCCTGACCATTATTCTTCATGATGGTACTTGCTCACACTACGTAATCAGATTTCCATGTGCTATACGCTATATATCTGTACTTTCAAAACTCCTAGGGTTCCTTATAACTCTCCCACCTCTAGTGCAGCATACATTTTCACTGTTTCTTCTCTACACTGGTTTGATGGTACCCAGCTTACTTGTGGGGCCTAATGCCCACTCCACAGCTACATTACTTTCCAGGTCCATCCACTGAACTAAAGGGGGCACAATCAAACATTACTTGAAGTACTGTGGGGCTCAATTCTCAAACAGGCTTAGATCAGTGCAAGCTGCAGCAAACAGCAGCTTGCGCCGCAGTCCGGTGCACCAGGGACCCTGCACCTGATTCTGGTACAGGAGGGGTCCTGGAGCCTAAGTCCCAACACTTGCAGCAACCTCTCCCATGTAGCAAACACATGGTGCACAGAAGGGTTTGCCACAGGCACCTTGCAGCAAAGGCAAACGGTTCACCCTCCCCAATCCCTGTGATGTCTCCTGTTCATGCAGTATGTAATAATGCCGATCCCTGACGTCCCTGCAATTTTAACATTTAATAAAACCCCTCTCATAGGTGGTTCAATGGTGGTTCCACCCTCAGAATGCACCAGCGTTAGGGCGCCGAGTCACTATGGCACCAAACAGCAATGTCACCGTCCACTCTTTTTGCAGGTACTCAATGAGCGTATACACTTTACAGTAGGAGCATAGTGACAGTTCAGTCGGGGGCTGGCTGTAGAGGTGTGAGGAGGGCTGTGCCAGTCTCTGTCTCTGTCTCAGGATGCCTGAGTAGAAAGTGGGGTGGTGGGCACTACCTGATGGAATACGGGGGCCACTGGACCACCAATGAGAGGGGCTTTATTAAATGTTAATATTAAGGGGACATCGGGGATCGGCAAGAGGGGTGGTCACTGGACCACCAATGAGAGGGGTTTTATTAAATGATATAAGTACAGGGACATCAGGGATCGGGGATGGGGACCACTGGACCACCTGTGAGAGGGGTTTTATTAAGTGATGTAAGTACAGGGACATCGGGGATCGGGGAGGGGGGGGGCACTGGACCACCAATTAGAGGGGTTTTATTAAATGTTATTATTATGGGGACATCAGGGATTGGGGAGGGGGCATTAATACATACTAAAGGAACATTAGACATCAAGGATCAAGGAGGGAACATTATTAGATACTGCATGTACAGGAGACATTGGGGATTGGGGAGGGAGGGGGGAATGTGGCACATTGCCACAAACAGCAACTCTCCCAGAGGAGATTTTTCTAAGTACCCTTAGACAAGCCCTGGCTGGTCTAAGGGTACTTAGAAATTCTCCTTCTGGAAAAGATCTGAGAATCCCACATAAGGGGATATGGCAGCCTGCATCTGCCACATGCTCCGAAGCACCAGATCACCGCCCATTTTTGGGCACATGGGCGGCGCAAGGCCTGTTTAGAGCAGGCAGCCTGTGGTTGATGCAGGCTGCTTTTGTGAATAGCTCGGGGGAAGTGTTTGACACAAGGTGCCACTTGCACCTTTTATGTTTGGCGCAGGCACCTTGCGTCAGTCTCAGGGCTTTGAGAATTGAGCCCTAGGTCTCTTTCAACCCTACAAATCCCTAACCTCCCTTGCGGATTCCTTGGAGCCATGGTATTCCCAAGACCATTTGTGTAGTGGCAGTCTCCCCCGCCGGAAAGGCAAACACTCACCTGAGGGGCAAGCAGTGCCAGCACATGTCTCAGTAAGCCCAGTGGTACAACAAATATGAAAAGCATAACAGCATATGATATCACTATTAAGTGCATAAAGCATGGTTGGCCCAGCTGTGTATGTCTCCTTTTGGCTCTTCCTTGACAGCCCTAGTGGCCCCAAAAAACAAACTCCCCTGCCTGGCTTGCAGTTGGAGGCTGGAGTCCTTCCCTCCACTGCTAGATCTGCACACAAGAACCTCACACCCTGATGCTTGCCTCCCCTTCCTATAGACAGTTGGGGGAAGGCAGAATTATGACTATTCATGTCACTTTCCCACTTTTGGCTGAGTCAGAACACTCTGTACACAAACATCCAGACATCCTGTCACCATGCTAACAAGGGGGACCTCTAAAAGAAAACTCAGTGCTGGTGGTCCTGTGGGCCCCTGTCCTGCCACCACTCTTATACAGTCACAGCCCTGGAGGTCTACCTCAGTCCAGTTCTGAGCCCGATATAAACACTGCCCTGATGGTAAGGGTGAATGAATGCTGAAATTGACAACTTTGGTTCAGCTTTGATTTGGGCCCCATGTATTCGGTTGACTTCAACACATAGTCCAAAGACACTTTTGGCCCCTTGGTATTGGTGTTTAGCAGGCTACAAATATGAGCAACAGTCACCCTTTAACCACACCTGTCTCACTCCAGTCAGTCTTAGCCTCTTCTACTCTCCCCTGGTCCTCAAGTCAGTGTTCACACCTGGCACAGTGCCAGGTGCCAGAATATATATGTTTTTTAATAAAAAATAATATCTGGGGATGTGTGAGGAAGAGGGTGGAAAATGACTGGGGTGGGTGAAGGTGTGGTTACCAGACTAGCCCTGGCCACCCACTCACTGGATAAAGGTCAAAGTGATCCCAATGTGGCCCAAGTGACTGACCAGGATTGAAGCAAAGATACAAGTGCCAAATTTTGGCATACTTACTGAATACAAACTTGGTATGGGCTCATCGTTACTTGTTATGTAATGTATTTTTTTTATTTGTAACTTCTATTTATTCACAACTCCCAGAACTCTCTCTGGCTGCCTCTGCTCACCTATCACTGCTTTACTACTCACCTAATCCCCTGCCTCCTCAGAGGTAGCTGCCCTCCACCAACCTCCTGCCAGCAGATCCCCCAGTTCTGAGCCCCCTGATGTAGGCTGCCTCCACTCTGGTGCTCTATCTTTAATCTAGTGTGCTGGCCAAGCTGGTGGAAAGGACAGAGGGGGTGGAGACAGGGCTCGGTATAGGGCGTGTGGCGATGTGGCCCAGAGGGGAGCCGTTGCCTATCCAGGAACAGGGATTTTTGTGCTTGCAGTTTACCCCAGAAGCACAGGCATGCAATGACGCCAGCACAGCCATAGGCATCCGCTGCATTCCTCCCCTTTAATAGCTCCACGGTAGTTGTACCCCACTCTCCACCGGGGGTCTCTACTGCACTGGAGACACCCTGGATCCATCCCAAAGGAGAGGAGAGCAGTCCATCGGATGATCAATCCTCTCCCTCCCCTGCCAACCCCCGGTGCTCGAGCTCATTCCCAAACTGGGTCGCCAGTGTGGCATGAGCTGTGGTGTCCAGTGCCTCAACCCTCAGCGCTACTGGGCCAGCTTGTCATATAATGTAAACTACCTCTCATCGCCACCCGTAATACAGACTGCCCTGGTGATCTGGGGTGTTCTACCAACATGCTTTTCACTGCTGACTACTCCTCCCCAGCTTGCATGACAGTAACCAGTTACCACCTTTTTTTACCAGGCAGTAACAGAGGCAGTCACAGCAGTATGCAGGTTAGGCTACAAGACCGATATGCTCCATGAAAGGCCCTATCAGACATTTCCATAGGGACCCCCACTTCCTTTACCATGCACCTGCAAAATTCTTTGGAAGTGCAAGGGAAAACAAGGTCTGTAACCTCAGTGATTATGATTCAATGAGGTGACAAAGAATGCCCCAGACCAAAGTTGTCTTTCTGACCACTCTGTGGCACATCATGCATCTCTGCTTCGGGCAAGTGATACCTCATTCTTAAGGGAGTCCCAGGGTCAGCAGCAATACAAGCAGGCTAGGAACCCATGCATACTAGTTAAAAGCAAACTCTAAGCATAATATATTACACACACACACACACACACACACACACTCACATACACACACACACACGTCGTAGTCTGAGTTACATTTTTTTATGACACCCACTCAACCCCTTGAATCTGTCCTCTCTCAGCTCCACCCAACCCACACCTCAGTCTTGTCACCCCACCATCTTCTATTTCTTAGCATCCACTCTGTTGAGCTAATTCAAACCCCCAACCCCACCCTCCATGGCAAGGCTATCATCATAGAAACATAGAAATTAGGACAAGTCAGCAGAAGAAGGCCTTGTGGTCTAGTGAGTCTGCTTAATGTGGAGGGCTTGTCCTGTACAGGTCCAAGTCCCCTCTACCCCCTTTCTCCTCCCCTTGTAGGATTATCCAAGCCCATCTGGACACTTTAGCAGCCAGCTGACAGGGGAGTCTTGCCTGAGTCGGCAGGTGCAGGGTCAGCAAGCAGGTTAGCATCTGATATGCTGCAGCAAGTGGTGGATTTACCTCTGTAGTATCTCCCATTCTTTGAGCATACAACTTGATGATGTTTGGTGTGCTTGTCTACAGTGTGTGCAAGCACATGCATTTATGTCAGAGGTGTCCTCCTCTTTCCATTTCAGAGCTGGAGCTGGGCCTCACCCCTGTGGTCACCCAGGGAGCAGTGTGACAGTGTTACACATCTCCAGCTTCATGAGCCTAAGTGGTACCGCTGTATTCTGGGCTGGCTCAAGTTACGATTCCAATGTGATGCATTCAGTGATAGAGAGAGCAAGGTTAAATGGCATTTGACAGGTGGACAAGATAGCAAGTAGACTACAAAGTTTACATTTAGTTTATGTTGGGTTACATTTCACATATGGAGGCTGAGTAGCAAGAGAATATCTGCGTGAATAGTTTGCTAATGTGAGAAGAGTGTTGAGTTAAAGAAAAATATAACCAACATCTGTCTTAGTTTGGTAGCGGTTCTATGCATTGTATTATGAGATGAATATGCCAGCAAACAACTAAGTGTAGTGTGATTCAGTTGATAGTTGTTTTTAAGTGTTTAACACTCAAAATTCAATGACATTAGGTATGCCCTGTGGTGTAGCTTTGTTCCCCATTGTTTGCGTTATTTGCTTTTGCACCATCATTGAAAGCACACCACATGTGACTGTTGGCAGTGTGATCTCATGGTTAGAACATTGCCTTGGAAACTAGTAGACCCAGATACCCCTCCCACGAAAGCCACTTACACTGACTTTGTTCTAGTCACATGGCCTCTCTCTGGCTTCAGTCCACCCAGTTGTAAAATATTTAGAAGCAGGACACTGCTCAATAAGAGAGGCACCATCTCAGCTGGACTAACCTTGGTAAACAAATTGCAGAATAACCTGGAAAAAAATGTAATTTTACATTATTAAAATTACAGACCACTTTTTATTCTTTCCTCCCAGTCCAAGGCCCTTGAAAGAACTGTGTCTGATTGACTTGTCTAATATCTTGAAAAATAAGAAATCTAGTGTTCCCAACAGCATGCCTTTTGGAAACAACACAGCACCAATACAGCACCGACTGAGTATTCCAACTTTTTACATGAGGCCCTTGATAATGGAGACAAGGTTGGTGCTATCTATATCAACTTGACAAAAGCCTTTGACTTGGTCAACCATAAGCTCCTACTCAGCAAACTCTTTTAGCCTCAGCCTGTCACTGGACACAGATACCTTGTTATGGAGTTATCTCACCAATCACACTCAGCGTGTGAAGATCGAGGGCTCCTTGTCAGACATTAGGAAAGTAGCCACTGGCATCCCCCACGGTTCCATTTTGGGTCGACTCCTATTTGGTCTATTTATAAATCACCTGCTTGTTGCCTGTCAGTCAGCAAAAGTAGTTCTTTACACTGATGATGCTGTTACCTGCACTAAGAACCCTGACCTTGGCAGCCTCACCTCCATCCACCAGGGCACCTTTGGGGCCCTTGAAAGTTGGCTCTCCCACAACAAACTGGTCCTTAATTACAAAACAAATAAGACCATGCTCTTCACAGGTCCACAGATGAAGAGAAGGGTAAGCTCCCTTGTAACCCATAATGACCTGGGACAAAAACTTGAACAGGTGGAAACTTTTAAATACTGTGGGGTGATCCTGGAGGATACTTTATCTTTTGCTTCTCATGTTGACTACCTTGTATCCATGGTAAACAGAAGGCTGGGAGCTCTGCACCATAACCAGATCAACCTCATTGCAGATGCTATATGCCTCATAGTGGCAAGCTCAGTCCTGTCATTAATCAACAATAGCCTCCCTGTCTACACTGCTGTCTCTGACTCAGTGCTAATAGAATAAAACTGATCTGCAATATGGCTTGTCTCTTTGTGCTTGGGGCAGATAAGCACACCCACAACTGTACCTTTTACATCTTAAGAAACTGGCTACCACTACCTAGCAGAATAACGTTCCAGACATGTCTGCTATCCATAAAGACACTACTGGCCCCAACCCTACCCCACCCCCATTCTAACAAACTGCTTCCACTCTGTTACCAATCTATACAACATCAGAAGCATGGCTAACAATGCACTTGGCCTGCATTTCCATGGAACTCAATTTAGCAAGCGATCATTTGCTGTCAGAGCCACTGGCTGCTTAAATGAGTTGCCTGAAACCCTGCATAACCAACCTAAGTTTGACTGGTTCAAGGGATTCCTGCGGTCAGCCAGAACAGTTCAAAGCATCTGTAACCGCCAGTCTTCCTAAACTGTGTCTCTCCTGGTGAACACATTGACCCATGTCTGATTTTTGGCTGTGAACTGATTTTTTGCTTGTTTTTACACTTTTTCTTGTCTGATTATAAAACTGTACGTATTTAATCTAGCCTGTATGTAATGTATTTGTTTTGACTACGTTCCCCTGGAATTTGCTTTACGTATATGTTTTGTTACTTTGCAACTATGACACTGACATGGAACATTTGCAAATAATCACTTGTGCTCAAAGGTACTCTCCAAAACTATCAATAAAATTATAAAAATTATTAAAGACAGCACTTACAGACAGGAGAAGAATTTTGGCGAAAACATTTTTTAATGTTTTGTTTATTCATGCAAACTGTAAGTACAGCCTCTGTATGAGCAATAAGACCTGACAGGGAGTGGGTTATTAGTGAATAACCACATGCCCAGGGGCATGATAAGGCCTGATGCTGGAGGCATAGGGTCTAGCAGCCCCTGCAAGTGTGGGTAACCACCAATACCCCACATCCTGAAGGTCCTTGTAGCACTTAGAAAATGGGTTGGGCAAATTAAAAAAAAAAGTATCTCTAAAAAATTAAAAAGACACAAAAACTGCAATTAAATATTGCTTAGAAAATGTAAACAGTCCTTTACAGATGGTTTCTACCGGTCAGTCATTTGTCTTTCTACACATGCAGTAGAACATTTGTTTGTTTAACATGGAACATCTAAAGTTAATATTCTGCAGTTTTCCTCTAATAGTATGCTCATTTCCCTCCCATCAATGCATGGCATGTTAACATGGAATGTATGAATTAAAAAATTCTCCAGATTCCATTGGCATACACTCACACAGACACATAGGCCTTATACAGAGCCAGATGCTCAATTTTAACTGAGACAGAGCTGGCAGCAGAGATTGTTCTGTCGAACTGGTCTGGCCATGAGGAGGATGTTTCATGGTCATCAAACAAACATCAGAAAAAAAAATCTGACTAGTGCTTGATTTAAAAAAAAAAATTGTTTATGTTTATAAAAACAAGCATTTGTCAATGCTGAATGTTGTTTCACCGGCATTGGCACTGGTAGTGCCGGAGTCAGAGATGCATAATAGGAATGGCAGTGAGGTATTGCAGTGATGCCAACCCCACCCCCACCCTGTAGAGACCAACAGGCATTGGGGTGTGCCTTTGGGTCATCAACTATAACACTCAAGCCATTGTACCTCACCCTACCCTGTAGACACTGGCAAGTGTCGTGGTGTGCTTTGGGGTATTTGGGCATTATACTTACCCCATTCCATAAGGATATATGCTGAGGTGGGTGCAGTATAGGAGAATGGGGTGAACCTTGCGGCCGCACAGTGCAAGGCACACCACAATGCCTGTCACTGGCTGCAGGGTGGGGGGGGTGGAATAGCATGAGCATTATAGCCGATGATCCTAAGTCACACCCCAGACACCTGTCAGTCTCTACAGGGTGGGGTGTTACAGTTGGAAACCCTAACACCTTGGGCATGTGCTGGTATTTTCACTCCAAATTTTCAACATGGGCTGTTTGTGAGCCCACCTTATGAGAAGCAGCACTATCAGTTTGTTAGCTGAAAGGTGGGTTTGCACAGTGGCTATGCCATTTGACGACACTGGGACAAAAACACATTTTGGGCAGGATGTTGGAAATGACATCTGTCTTGTTCATGAGGAGGCATAAAAAAATGGCAACTTTGAAAATCTGGAGTGAAAATATGAGAAATTGGTGAAGTCATGGGCATGCATAGAAACTGCGCAACACATGTCCGTAACCCAATTATTTATCGGAGTATTTTAGCCACATTTTCAACATAGGCATTTTGGGACCTCCCCAAATGAACAGTGGTGCTGTGATTTTGTTAATCAGTCCCAAAAGTTGATTTCCCACAGTGACCACGCCATTTTGCACCACAGGTGCGGAGATGCATTTTGGGCAGGCTGTGAAAAATGACAGCTGTACTGTTAATAAGGAGGTGTGAAAAAATGCCAGTGTTGAAAATCTGGCATGAAAATATTGCAATTTTGCGAAGTTACAAGGGTGCATGGGAACTGCGCAACGCACACTTATAACACAGTCATTTTATAGACTTTGTCACCAATTCTTTCAACATAGGGCATTTAGGATCTCTGCTTATGAACAGTGTCACCGCTATTTCTCAAACTGTCCTGAAAACTGATTTTGCACACCGACTCACGCTTATTCTGGCGCTGGACGGGTATGTAAAACACATTATGGCCAGGATATGTAAATGACAGCTGTACTGTTCATAAGGAGGTGTGGAAAAATGCCAATTTTGAAAATTTGGAGTGAAAATATTACAAATTCAAGAAGTTATGAGCGTGTGTGGAAACAGTGCAATGCACATTTGTAAAACAGCCATTTTTGGATTTTTTCACCAAATTTGCAAAATAGGCTTTTTGAGAGACCCCCTCATGAACAATATCACTGTAATTTTCATTGCTCAGTCCTGAAAGGTGATTCCATGCAGTGACTGTGAAATCTCCTTTCGCGACCAAATAATGCCATGACAGTGACTGAATTCATGAGGAGGGGTCCCAATAACTCCATGATGAAAATTTGGTGCAAAAATTAAAAAAAAAAATGGCCAAGGTATGCACCAAAGTTGAAAAAAACATATTTATGCCATTATACAGCTTACTGGCATTTCTTCAATTTGTGGTTGGCTTTGAAGAGTGCAGACGTGTTCCCGGTCCACCGAAGATCGTTGCGCCGGACTCCGGAGGTAAGTATGGGGTGAGGGGGGGTTGTGGGGAGGCAGGGTTCATAGAGAGTGGGCGTGGATTGTGGAGGGGGCAGGGAGACCGTGGAGGCACCATTTTCTTTCACAGGGTTAAAAAAACATTAAGGGACAGTTTTTCTTTTCAGGATTTGGCATGCTGGGGTGGCCCCAGCATGCCACCTAAGTGTTTTGTGGGGGATGCTGTAGCCGAGGGGATTGAGCACACCTGTCGGCACACAATGAAAGTGGGGGGCAAGAGCTGAGGGGTATTGGGCACCCCCGGCACATAACAAATGGGGATATATGATGCTGATGGGGAGTGGCCCTCCGCCAGCACAGACAGGAGCATGCCGACAGGGGATTGAACACCTCCGAAGTTGGCATTATGGCGGGCAGTGTGCCACCATGCTTACTTTTTCACTAGGGCAAGCACAATCGGGAGGTGCAGCTGCGTATGACGAGCCCTGTTCGCATTGCAGCAGACCTTTCGTTAGATGTGCTCACCACATTATGTATTCATGGTGTGGCGCAGACATGCAGGTTTATTGGGAAATGAGGGACGCACCTACTGATGCATGCCCTGCATTCGCCCAACAGTGACCGCGCCTCCAAGTCTGCTACTACCGCAATATGTTGGCTGCGCATGCATGAGCCAACATAAAAAGGCAGGGATCATGAGTAGATGGAACATTCAGTTATTTATGCATTTTTTTACTTAAAAGAGTTTTATATTTAGGGCCTAGTTTAAATATTTTATACAAGGCAGCCATATTTGTGATGGAAATCAAGAATGAGGAAGGGGAATTTTGTGTGTGATGTGTCCAAATTCTAGATCACATGTTGGACCTTTTTACGGGTTGGGGTGGTATTGGCACTTAAACATATGCCAATGGAATGGCAACAGTCAATCAGAATACAATATTTTGCTTGCCTGTTTTCTAATAAACAAATTAAAACATTCAAAATATAGTATATCTGGGTGCTCAGAGATGCCCTTTTAACCAGAAGTTGACCTTATAGTTTGCCATACTACTATGCACTCCATAGCAGTAACTGAAGTAGTAGCAATCATTTACAGCTGACAAAGACATGCAACAGCATTCTGCTTTGAACTATACAACTACTGTAAGGTAAGCATTTTCTTAAAGTTGTAAAATAAATTACAGGCAACTGGCAGTGGTTAGAAAAAACTAGTCTTCAGCACTACTGTTGAGATAAAGAGCCTTCTCTCCTTGACAAGAATGATCCTGGTGGACCTCACATGTGGAAAGCGTTATGGAGTTCTGTGTGGGATATAAAGTGACTTTACTACTGCACAGTGTCTAAAGTGACAGTATAAATTAGAGGAAGGAAACACATTAAGGCAACCCGCAGTCTGGAATACTGTCAAAATAAGAGAAAATGTTGTCCAGAAGTAATGATTACATAGAAATCCTGATTGAAGTTGGAACTGACTGCTGTTTTGTGGAAAGCAGTGGGACACGCTTCTACCACATATATATGGAGCCTGTATGTCAGGGAGTAATGTTTTTTAATGAATCAAAAAGGCCTTTTACAGTCCTCACCAGGCACCAGGAATGGGCTTTCAGGCAATCAGCAAGGCCAATAACCCAGAACTTAGGAACCCTGATGGGGAGGGGAGGGAGGGAGGTGCAGACCTGCACTACAAGATTCAGATCATGGCCACTGGACCAGAAGTTAGTTTCATGAATTTGTAAGTTAGGGTTCCATATGCAGACCTGATCCTTGTCATTTAGTCAGTTAATTAGTTAGTTAATTGGTTAGTTAGTTACTAACATTGGCCCCTATGCACTAATGGGCGTAGGTTTGGCACCAAAAGCACGTAACCTGCCCGAACAGCTCTGCACCAGCAGACAGGTGTGCATCGGCTGTTATTCACTAATGGCTGCCACCTGTCCATGACCCCCCCCCCGCATGCAGGTCAATGCAGGGTGGCCACAGGCGGAGTTGTAGACCCAGCCAGGCATCCAATCAGATGCCCAGCATGGGTCCCACCGTGGATCCCTTGCTCTACAGCTTGGGTCTGAGTGCATGGCTGTCCACTGCAGGCAACCGGATCTGTGCAGAATGGCCCTAACATTCTGTGGACCCCTCCCCCACCAGCCCATACTGCAAGACACCCTCCTGGCACACAGACAGACCCCCAGAGGTGGAACCTTGCCCCTGCCCTGCAGGCTGCCGCCCTGCACAGATTCACCCCAACCCTGCTCTTGCACACACACCCTGAGCCCCAGTGGTGGTCCATGTAACCCCCCACACACTCAGGTGCACCTCTGCTGCCAGGCCATGGGCCACCCCAATACCCCTACCCCCACATTGTTGGTCAGTGCACCCCACCACGCAGCACCAGCTGCCTCCCCGCCCTGGTCGTTGGTGCCATAGCCAGGAATGGCCAGTGGCTGAGCTCTCCTCACACCTCCTTGGTTGCTGGCTGTTCAAGTGCTGCCAGGAGTGCATTGCCTATTTATAGGGGTGCACTCTCAGCAGCACTTGGATGGCTGGCAGCTGAGGAGGTATGAGGATGGCTGAGCTGCTGGCCATTCCTGGCCATGGCACTGACTGGACGGGGGTGGAGGGGGAGGTTGTTGCTGTGGTGGGTGGGGGGGTACACTGACCAACACTGTGGGGGCAAGGGTACCAGGGCGGCCTGTGGCCTGGCAGCAAAGGGGCACCTGTGTGCGAAGGGGAGACCAGTCCTGCTGACTGGGGCTCTGTTTACCAGCACACGAAACAAACAAATTGGACCCTAGTAGAATTATCACATTTGATAATATTCAAAAGAGGCTTAAAATGCTTAATGTCAATAAATCTTCTGAATCAGATGGCCTAAATCCTAGACTTTTCAGGGAACTGGCTAGTGAACTAGCACCTATTATAACTGACATAGGCCAGAGGTCACTGGAATAGGCAACTGTTTTCTTAGACTAGTGCAGAACATTGGTGATACCGATCAATAAAACAGGTAGCAAGGCAAACCCAGCAAATTATAGACCAATAAGCCTGATGTCCATTGTGGGTAAGATAATCGAGGATACCATAAAGGATGAACTTTCATGAGTACTGACTGATAAGGGATATGTAGCCCTAATATGACATGGTTTCACCAACAACAGGTCCTGTACCACAAATTTAATCAGCTTTTATGACTATGTCAGACGAAATTTCGACCAGGGAAGGGCAGTGGATGTATTAATGCTGGATTTCAGGAAGGCTTTTGATACCTTGTCGCATAACATACTGATATCAAAGCTAATTCATTTAGGAGTTGATCTGCCACTGGTCAAATGGATTCAGAACTGGCTGTCGGACAGAAGCATCAAGTATTCCCATCAGTGAGAATGCCGACCTCCCCCACAGTGACGGCACAATATGGCATGAGTATTGTGCCGCCTCTTGACTAGGTGTTTTCTGTGGGGGCTGCACCCCCCACACCCCCCAGACTCTAGGATTCCAACTCCAGGTCTGAGTTGGTCTGGGGAGGGGGCAGATCACTGGGGGAAGGCGAAAAACAGAAAAGGGACCATTACCACGAATGTCACCGTAATGGTCTTTTTCCGTGTTTCACCATTGGGTGTTGATGAAAGGGGGTGATACGCTGTCGGACAGATGTCAGATCATAAGAATTAATGGATACCTGTCACGAGAGGTGGGAGTCACTAGTGGAGTGCCCCAGGGGTCTGTGCTGGTGCCCCTCTTGTTTAATATCTTTATAGGTGACCTCAGAATTAATGCTGGCAACAAGTTGATTAAATTTGCAGACAATGCAAAACTGGATGGTATTGTAGATACAGAGCTTAATAGAAGTAGGATCCAGAGAGACCTAGGGAACATTATAAAGTAGATAAATAAAAAGAAGATGCAGTTTAACTTAGATAAGTGCGTTGTACTGCATTTTGGCAAGAACAATACCATGCAGGACTATCATATCCAAGGGGAGAAACTAAGAACAGCCAGTAGTGAATGAGATCTGGGAGTTTACATCAGTAGGGACCTTAAGGATTGGACCCAGTGTCGACAAGTAGCAAACAAAACAAGACACCTGATCAACTGTGTGCATAGGCCATTCTACTCTAGGCCAGAATCGGTACTCATGCCTTTGTATAAAACATATATCCGGCCACATTTGGATTATTGCTCTCAGCAGTGGAGTCCATATCTGAAAAAGGGTATGATTATGGTAGAAAGAAGTCAGAGGAGATTTACCAAACAGATTCCGAGCTGTAGAAATAAACCATACAAAGACAGGCTTCAGGTTCTGGGTCTATGGCACCTAACCCTGAGATGAACAAGGGGTGATATGCTTTTAATGTACAAAATACTGGAAGATCCATTATTAATGCAGGATTTGGGACTAGTATGTAAGGATCTCAAATATGACCTAAGGGGACATAAGCGACAATTGGTGGACATGGTACCTAAAACTGAATTACGCAAACATGCTTTTGTTCCAAGAGCTAGAAGATTATAAAGCCAATTACCTGAGGATTTGATCCAAGCACCAAATGTTTGCACATTCAAAACAAAGCTGGACTACTACATTAGGGAAGGTAACATGGATTACCACCCACTGAGTAGAGGGGACAGCACCTATGGGCCTTGGCCTTCTGTTGTCCTAAACTCAAAGTATTACACAGTGGGGGGGGTGTATTAAATCTGTGTAACCACACCACCCCATGTTTTATTTTATATAATTTCCAGACATCCATTTTTTCCCCACCCTTTCTTGTGCTGTGCCATCATTTCTGTGTTGGATTCTGTCACTGTATGAGCAGAGTACTTTTACATCATTTTGTGCCATCTCCCCAACCTTCCTCCCCTTGGTCAAAGAGATTAAGCAGCAAACTGTGTTTAAATTTATTTAAAAAGAAATTTAACTTACTTTGGCAAGGGTTGCAAACATATCACGGGAAGTATTAATAGAAGGCTGCAGAACAAACATTGTAATTAACAGTTTGAAAGATGTTAATTTTTAAAACCGTTTTAAATGACAAAAATTGAAACTGCAGTTTTCAAAGTCTGATTTTCACATTTCACAGCTTGGCTACCATGGTAACTGAGGTGCTATGAAGAAACAGAGATGCCAGAGATGCCAAAGTGACATTTAGATATGGAAACAGCCGCACGTCAGTGTGAACGTGTCTCCATGTCCTACAAATGGACACTAACACATGTAAAATGTGAGCTGTTTTTAATTTTCATGTGCCTTAACAGTGCCTGAGTCCAGTGCGCTGCAGTTGTTAAGTTTTACAGAGTAATTTGATGGTGCAGCTTCAGGGAAACTGAAAGTGGTTGCTGCCTCCTGCACAATCACAGCATTGTCTGTGCATGTGAATGCCATAATAACTATCTAGTTATTACGGCACATAAAAACTGGCCCTCTCCAGAGAAAGAAATTGATGATCAGTTATTATTCTAATTTTAAAGTATGTTTTAGAGCTTTCTTTTTATTATATCAGTGGTATTTGTATCTCTTGTATCTCCTTGGTTCACCAGCCTGCCCCAATCTGGACCCCCCATCCACATCACTTGACTTCTCTGGGCCTTACCTGATCTCCAGTGATCCTGTGCCACAAGGTCCTTGTCAGAGGTGCCCAGTCACTGGTATGGGGCCTGTGGGGGATCAGGCCATCATCTCACCACAGCCAGAGTTTTTCTTCCATTTTCTTCCCAGAGGGCTCCACTACATCCAGTGATGTTTTGTTTGAGCTCCACCTCTGTGAAGATGCCCCAAGTGTCTGATGGGAGGAGCCCTTCCCCTGCGGTCTCACCATGCTGCTACCTAGAGTCCTCTAGGTGGCAGCCGCCAAGTGGGACAAGAATTCCCCCCTCCCTGAGGGAAAAGGAGAATACTAGGGACCCGGGTCGCTGGTATGACAGGAAGTGAGGCATCCAGTGCCTTAGCCCTTCAAACCACGGAGCTGCCTTTCCTTTAGAGCTTTTCTAACAGTATTGTGATTTGACTGCTTGTAGAAGATCATTCCAAAATATGCATTGGGATGTCAGGATATGGATTTGGGGGCTGCACGTGGAGACCACAACCCCCTCCCCAATCCATGAAACAGCCACTCAGACTATCGCCCATACTGGGATCTCAGTTTGTCAACCCATATTCAGTCCTGTGTATTCACACATTTTCTCATTTGAATGTGCCACTGTCACAACAGCTGAGCCCCTGTTGTGACAGTCAAATTCTAGTATGGCACACTTGCAAACATTGTGCACTGGCTATCAATGTTACAACATGGGGCTCTATGTCTCCCCATGGAACATGAGCCCGTGACCCTCTGACAGAAGATGAGAGTGCAGCCAATTGGATCACACTGACACAAGTTTACTACAGAAATTCCACATAATTTTTTTTTTGGGGGGGGGGTACAGGATTCCAAAAAATCAACTGCAGGTGATCAGTTAAAATCACAGACTTCTTTTTTTAATTAATGTATTTATTCATTTATTTATTTATTTCAGTTTAGGATTAATACCGTTGAGTCAAGGACTCATTTTCAAAGGTTCCGAGTCAGTTAAACGAACAGATACAGACAACATAACACATAGCACAGCAGTGGATTACAAAATAAGGTTACAGAGGGTTGTACATACTTTTAAGTTTAACTAATACATAGGAGACCAGGTTTCACTAGTACACAGGAGTCAAACATTGTAAGTTTCACTAGTACATAGGAGTCTAACATTGCAAGTAACAGCACTAAGTGTGGGCATAGTAATGCTAGAAACAGAAAAGAGGGGGAGAAGCCAGAGATTGAGTCTCCGTTGGACAGTACAGGGGGCAAGTGTGGGGTGGGACATGGACAGTTGCCAGATTGGTAGGATGAGCTCACCAGTGGTGACCAGGGGTGAGAATGGAGGGGGGAGCAGCCCAACGTAGGCATTGTCAGATGTTCACATATGAAGTTGATGGAGTGGGCGATATGTGGGGAGGTTGACAGTTTATTGTAGTGTAGACTATGCAAGATAGGTATTTTGTGGGTGGGAGATTTGTTGAAGAGAGCAGGGGAGAAGAGTGCAGGGGCAGTGGTTGGGTGGTTAGAGCCAAGGGGTGGTGGGATAGCCTAGGGGCCCTGAGCATGGGCAGTAGATGTGGCAGACACAGATTTTTTTAGTTCTAGCTGGGAGCAGAGGCCCAATTTTAGATTGTCTGAGCTTGGTGCATTCTAAGAGTGTGGTAGGCAACTCATTGAACCACTTTGGGCCCAGGAAGGCGAGTGATCTCTGTGCCAGTTTAGTATGCTTGAATGGCACCTGGAGTCCCCCTTTTGCAGTGCTCCTAGTGTGCTTAAGGGGTAATACCTTTGCGAAAAGCCTGTTAGTGGACTCAGGCATAAGCCCTAGCAAGGCTCTTTTGATAAGCATGCAAGTTTGGAGTTGAGTTCAGAGGTGCAGTGGAAGCCACCCTGTCTCACTGAAGAGGGTGCAAGTGTGGGTAGAGAGATCAGCACCCAAGGTTAAGTGACAGGCCTTGTTTAGGAGAGTGCTGACTCTCCTGAGGGCAATGTCAGAACTTGCTCCATAGATTGGGAGCCCATAGTCAATTGTGGCTAATATTGAGCTACTTATGGCTAATTTCAGAGCCGCAGGTGGATGGGAGTGCTTGTGGTGGTACAGAACACCCAGTTTCATGTTGGAGGTCTTGATGACATGGTCAATATGACTGGAGAAATTGAGAGTGTCGTCGAGGTAAATTCCTAGGTATTTAAATACGGAGACTTGTTCAAGGGGAGTCTCCCTCAGGGATCAGGATTTGCAGTGGGCCAAACTTATTTTTATTTTGGGGAACTGTGAACAGCATGTTCTTGTTTTTTTTGTGGTTGAGCAGGAGCTTGTTCTTGCAGAACCAGGATTCGAGCTTATGGTAGCTGTCCTGCAATTCAGTAGTGATGGTATTCAGGTCTCTGCCTGGGACAGATATGACAGCATCGTCAGCATAGAGTACGATGTGTGCAGAGCAGGCAGAGGGGAGGGTATTTATGAATAGACTAAAGAGTAGAGGGCCGAGGATAGATCCCTGGGGGACTCCTAGGCTCACCTCCTTCGGCTCCGAATATGTGTCTCCTATTCTGACTCATTGAGTTCTATGGAAGAGATAGCTTCCAAACCAAGTCACCGTGCTTGGAGATAGACCAGATGATGACATGCTGCTGAAGAAAAGGTGGTGGTTCACTGAGTCAAAGGCCTTTGTGAGGTCTATGAATACAGACCCCACTGCCATCCCTTTATCCAAAGTGTCATAGAGCTGAGAGGTGTATTTGACTAGTGCTGAAAGTGTTGAGTGGTTTTTATGGAAACCATGCTGTTGAGGGCAGAGCAGATTATACTTCTCCAAGTACTCAGTGAGCTGGTCTGAGACCATCCTTTCCAAAGCTTTCAGGGGGTTGGGGGATTGAGATTGGTCTGTAGTTAGATGTGTTAGTTCTGTTTCCAGTTTTGAAGACAGGGATAATTAGTGCCGGCTCCAAGCATCTGGGAACACACCCAACCTATGGGCGGAGTTAAAAACCTTAGTGAGGGGGTCAGCTATCTCCTCCAGGGTTAGGGTGACCATCTTCAGGTTGATTAGGTCACTCACCATCCTGGTCTTGCCTAGGACCTGCTTGACATATTTGATTGTCTCAGTTCTTGAGATCTGCTTGAAATAGAAAGGCAGTAGTCCATAACCTGTAGGTATGGGTGTATCCAGACCTGGGGGCTGCTCTGTTGGTGGCACAAGATATTCACCCAGCAATTCACTAGTCAGATCTGTGAATGCTAAATTGAAGGCATTAGTGATATCAAGGGGTTTCTGGATCATCCCAGTATTTGAGGTGATCAGGTCTGGTGGTACTCTTGGGGCGCTACCAGTTAGTGATTTCAAGGAGTGCCAGAAATCTTTACCCGAGCCCCATAATTTGTTTACTTGGTCCTTATAGTAGGTGGCTTTAGCTTGGCAAACAAGTCTTGTGCAGTTGTTTCTAGCAGCCCTATAGGCAGACATGTTAGCCTGCTTGCCTGTCACCTTGGCTGTATGCCAGAGAGTGTCTCTTTGGCACATGAGCACAAGTAGTGAGCCTGAGAGCCAGGGGTTTGTAGTACCTTTAACCTTCTTGACTCTGATGGGGGCAAAGATGTCACAGACCTGGGTGAAGGTACTGAGGAAGTAGTCCAGGACCTGATTCCCATCCAAGGCTCTGTCGATTGGGGACCAATCAATCAGTTTTAGGTGCAGTTTGAAAGCTTCCAAGAGTTCGGCTTTCAGGGTGCGGTTACAGGATACTTTGGGCGGTTGCTTACAGAACTTTTTTGTCCATATACACAAGACTGGGGATTGGTCACTGAGGCTGTCTGGTAAGATAGAAACCTCAGAGATGTGTTCTGGGTGTGCGGATAAGAGCCAGTCTATGAGTATGCTGGTTCTAGTTCAGTAGTTGAGGCTGGTGGCTTGTGTTACCATTTGGGTAAGGTAGAGTCCAAAAATCTGGTCTTTTGCCAGAGCTTCTCCCTGAGAAAGCCAGTTAATGTTAAACTCTCCGACTATGACCTGTTCCCACTTTTTACCTAGCATCTGCTAGTTCCCGATGAAGTATTTAATGCCGGCAGCTTGCTGACCTGGGGGTATGTACACCGTGGTAAGCATAAGGACTTTTTTTTTGCTGCCTTATGGAGAGTTTTAAGTTTAGGATTTGAGCCTCTTTCAAGTGCATACTGCTGTGCATGATCTGGGATTTTATATCACATTTGACATAGACTAAGCACCCACCCCCACGTTTAGACAGTCTATCCTGCTGGTAAGAGGTGTAGCCATTGAGGGAGATAGTGGCACTGGAGATTTTAGGGGACAGCTAGGTCTCTGTGACAGCTGTGATGTCTGGATTAACCCATGCCACCCACGCCTGGAATTCCGTGAGCTTGGGAAGTAAGCTGCCGATATTATGGGAAACAATCCTGAGTATCCCTGCCCTGTTGGTGTGGAGTGGGCCAGGGTTAGGGTGCACATTACCAGATGACAGCAACAGTAGGAGGATCATCTTACGAAAAGAGCGAGACCACAGGGCCCAGCTGGGTCTGGCTTTTATCCCTGTTTGCTCAGTGTTGTAGGCATGGGCTATGAGGGAGCGGCTGTGCAGTAGAGCCACTAGTGTGATGACTGGGGGCTCATATGCTCTGAAGGTTTGTGGGGGGATGTGGAAAGCTTGAGGGTGTGTTGTGTCAGCATTTGTGCCCCTCAGGCTGTGTATACCATCTGCCAGAGTGGTAACAGGGCAGGGGGCAGTCCAAGGTAGTTTCATCCCATTCATTCCGTGGGACCCATGAGAGGTCGGCTAATATGACTATACCAAGATTCAGTAAGAGAAGCTTCTGCAGTAGGAGAGGTTTTATGTTGCTGAGGAGTTCAGCTGCTCCCTCTAGTGGGCTGGTTGTATAATCTGCCAATGGAGAAGTAATGCAGCTCTTGTTTGTTGTTGTCAAGGTTTAGGTTTGGAATAAGGCAGATCGGAAGACTAATACGTGTGGCAGAAATACCACCCAAATGTCAAGGGTTAGGTTTGGAATTAGGCAGATCGGAAGACTAATACGTGTGGCAGAAATACCACCCAAATACTATGATGAGAACTTAGTTCAGAGTCAGGGGGTGCAACGCAGTAAATGAGACTTAAAGAGTTAAGATTAACACCGGCAAGTGTTGGGCCCTATAACTGCATTCTGTATCTTTAAGGGGAATTGAAATATTGAATTTGAATTTGAAGAAAGCTTCCTTAGACCCGAATGACCTTGCTAACTACCATCCGATCTCTAACCTCCCTTTTGTGGGGAAGGTTATTGAAAAGGTTGTAGCAGCTCAACTTGGTAACCATTTGACCATCCATAGTCTATACGAGCCTCTCCAGTCAGGTTTTCGTAAGAGGCATAGCACTGAGACTGCTCTGGTTCGGGTGCTCAATGATCTCCTGATGGCGAGAGATCGGAGACACCGTTCTATTCTGGTTCTCCTTGATCTATCATCAGCTTTTGATACTGTGGATCATGGGGTTTTGCTCGAATGTCTGAGGTCCATCTGTGGGCTTTCTGGTGTTGTCCTCAGATGGTTTTCATCTTACCTCCTGGGGAGAACACAGAGAGTGGTCTCCGGTTTACATTCATCTGGGGCTTTCTCTCCCCTGTGGGGTACCTCAGGGTTCGGTGCTTTCCCTCATGTTATTCGCAGTATATATGATACCCCTTGGAGACACTGTAAGACGGTATGAGCTGAGGTTTCATTGCTATGCGGATGATACCCAGCTCTACCTGTCTTTCGCACCTGACCAGGTTAGTGCTATCTCGGTGCTGAATAACTGCCTCGCTGATATCCAAGACTGGATGAATATCAGTGGTTTAAAGTTGAACCCAGGAAAGTCTGAGGTTATGGTGGTGGACCCTGGCTGCAGGGTTGAGGGTTTAGGGATAGGGTCCCCCTCTGGTTTAGTTCTTGGGGTAGATCAGATCCCTACCTCTGATCGGGTGCATAATCTTGGTATGGAGCTTGACACTGGTTTGACCCTTCACCACCAGGTGTCTGCAGTAGTCAAGACTTCATTTTTTCATCTTAGAAACTTCTCCAGGATTAAGCACCTGGTTCCACCAGGCAATTTGCCGGTTTTGGTCCACGCCTTTGTGACATCTCGTCTTGATTATTGCAACTCCCTTTACCTAGGGCTTGCTGGGGTTGATATCCGCTGCTTGCAGCTTGTGCAGAATGCTGCAGCACGTTTGTTGACTGGGGTGTCTAGGAGATCCCATATTACCCCTGTGCTGAGCACTCTGCACTGGCTGCCTATACAGTGGCGGATCACCTTCAAAGTGGGTCTTTTGACCTATAAAGCCCTACATGGGTTGGGGCCCGACTACTTGAAAGAGCTTCTGGTACCTTACATCCCTCTGAGACAGCTTCACTCAGCTGACGAGGGGTTGCTAGAGATTCCGAGGGTGAATCTGAAGTCTTCTGGAGCCCGTGCTTTTAGCTTTGTGGTGCCCACCCTTTGGAATTCTCTGCCCCGTCAGCACTGAGAAAGTACAACAGTGGATAGTTTTAAGAAGGCCTTAAAGTCATTTTTATGGAATCAGGCATTCCTAGCAGTATTTTAAAATGTTTTAATATTTTACTGGTTTTGTTGTTGTGTATGTACTGTTATATGGAATGTCATGATGATGTGTACAGCGCTTTGAAATATTTGAAAGGCGCTTAATCAAATAAATTTTATTGTTATTATTATTAATATTAGTGAGAGGGGAGGATGAAGATTGCCTAGGGGCAGTGCGCTGGGGGAAGGATAGTATTTAATAAAGGCTGGAGGAGGACGGGGGGAGGGGGGGACAGGTGAAAGATTTAAGCAGGAAGGAGAGAAACTGAAACAAAAATGGGGTTATTTGCAGAGCATAGCTACAACTGTGTCACAAATGTAACCTGGCCTACACAAAGAAGTGTTCACAAAATGCTGTAATTAAGCTTAGTTTCTGATCCAGGGTAAAGTACCACTGGAACTTAAAACAAAGAAAGCCATAATACTTTAAAACCTGTAAAAACCTGCACTGTAAAGGATCATGCACTGCAAACAACCCTCGACTGCAAAATTGCTGTAAACAGGCTTAGATTCACATTTAAGTTAGCATTCACAGGACACTTTGGAGAAAATTAATCACATCATTTCAAGAGACATGTTTGAAGTGATACAGACACAGGAATGGAGATGTTCTAATGTTTTTAATGTTAGGATTGTGGTTAAGGTTTTTGCACATTTTCTGTTAGCAATTCTATGTTGTTTTGGTGCACACTGTTGCTGTTACCATTTGATTTGAACACATTTTAATAAAATGTATTAAACAAAAAGAACTGTTAAAATAGACATCCTGTTATTGTACAAGGCTTAAACAGATATCTTTTTTAATCATTTTTTCTGCATTCTTTCCCTTTATCCTGAAGTCATCCTTCCTCCCCCATAGTGCACCCATCCTGTGCTACTCCTTTTTCCTCCTTATCTGCAGGTGGTGGACCCCAGCTATGGCCAAACTCTACCTGCCACCCAGCAAACACATGTGGCATTCCATAGTGGAAGGTCTAGGGACAGAGACTAGAATCTGTTGTGGATAGGGGGATTGTCTGACACTGAGACTCAGTTATGATGTTTGGTGTTGTCTATGACCCATGCCAGTGCCCCAACCCACCTGACAATGATGAAGCAGAATTTCAAGAGGGGCAGTATCATCTTACATGACTGCATTCCCCACACACACTACTATGGGGCTATTATGAAGCATCTCTCAGGGATTGCACTGTGACACTGCTTGCCCGACTGTCATCTTTGGGCTCAAGATGTGAGCCAGGATCCCCAGCATGGAAAGTGGATGCCTTTTCCACTAAGCCATCAAGGCAGCCTCAAAATACATCATATTAATTGTGTAAAGGATGACATTTCAGAACTCACACTTTGCAGTATTCCACGTGGTGTGCATATGAGGGTGAGTGCATGCAGGGAAACCAAGGTTCTGGGCCCAGTGCTGGAAAAAAAGACTTACTAATCAGTAAAGCCATGGCTATAGGCCAAAGTAGAAGATTCTGATTGTCAGCTCTTATGTTTTCACCATTTGTAAGATTCAGTAAAACCTTCCAGACTGTTGCCCCTTCATACAGGTTGTGCAGTACAGCAGCCACCTTCAACAGGTGTCCAAGTCAGACCCCATGTGTTCCTGCCGGACTTGCCTAAAGAGGACGACTTTTTTTCCCAGAGTTGTTTTTGGAGCTCAACAACCCTTTTTCTTGGAACAATCTTTTAGAGCCTAATCTTCTTAAGGAGATTATCTCTGTTTAGCAAACATGAGAGTATTCATAATTGACGTGTACATCCATCTGGATGTCTTGCTATGTTTTGATATTTTAGAGTTTTGGGACGCCGCTGATATAAAGTCCAATTTGTCAAGAAACAAGCTCTCAGGAGTGAACTGCCAGTATAGTTCTGTTATTACAGACATCAGAAAAACAGCACGATCACACAGGTCACTGTATAGTCCCACTGTACTGTAAGCATACTGGACTTCCACTAAAAACTTTATAACAACTTCTGAATCTGCAACATAAAGGGAAAGGAAAGTTTACCTCATATTAGCACATTGAATTGAGACCAGGAGGTCCCTTTGTACCAAACTGACAGCTTTGAAAATTATTGTAAGTAGGTTTAGTCTTACAAATTTATATTTTATCTGGTCAATCGTGATAAAATGGAGCCACTACCCTGATTGCACAGGTATCCCATAAGCCCCCACAACTGACATCATCAGTGACAACAGTCCTGAGGATACTGGTGACAGGCAGTCACATAATGTTAGCTGTCGTAGTTCTTATTGTGCAACTGTACTGAACTAAAAATATATTACACTCAACAGCAGTGAGCAGGAGAGCCTGGTCTGCATCATACTCTGTTACCTTATTGGCGGGGAATAATTTTGATTAGGATCACAAGAGAAATCCAGATGCAGCTGCAATCAGCAAGACACGCACAAAAGGGCCAAGTCCACAGTGCATAAATATATACTTACAAAGACAGTTACGGCCAGATAAGGATTTTCATCCATCCAGTCTGTCCTGAATTTAAATTTCCTCCCTATGAAGACAAGCTGCTTTACAGAACCACAGCATGCTGGGAGTCACAATTGCTACTGATTAGCCCTTTATTCCTATCTCATCTGTTATTGAAACCTGCACTCTAAAGCATTGGTGCCAAAGAGAAGATAACGCAAGCAATAATACCTGACAGGGTGGGCAGTATTGGGCAATAGCGGACCAGCCAGGGGCGTAATAAGGCCGGACGCCACAGGCAGAGGGCCTTATAGCCCCTGGCCGGTCTGGTATTGCCCAATACCACCCACCCTGGAGGGTATTATTGCGCTTAGAAAATGGACTACCTTTCAACATACAAAATACAAATAAAATAATTGAAACATTTGTTAACACTTTTATTTATTTAGAACAAAATTACAAGAACAGAAAAAATAGTCCCTTGTGAGATAAAGCAGAGAACAATGCTTACTTTTGGTTTTACTTTATAATGGGTTAAAAAATACCTAAATCAATGGTCAGTCTACTATTTATTATAGGTGATAAAGTTTATGGGGCAATTGAAAGTGCAGGATGTTGGGTTAAAGAAATTCTGTGTTCCTGGGCCCCTCAGATCTGATAGACTGTTACTGGATTCAGTTTCCATGTTTTGATTATTGGCAGTCTGATTTTCGGGCTGTCCTACTGTGTCCTGTACATTGTCTGTCTTCTTATCTTGTTCTTCTGTCATCTTTTGCTGCTGCTTAGATGTGCTATTTTCTTGGATAGCTGAATACGAACATACAAACATACGAAATTTGCCAGCAGATAAAGGCCTAGAGGTCTATCAAGTCTGCTCGAATGTGCAGCTAGCACCCCTTATTCTGCAGCTGCCCCTCCCTTCCACCCTTCCCCTTCATTAACCCTCCCCCTTGTCCTGTCCCATCCTCGTTTGAAGCAGTCCACTGTTCTACTGCATACCACTTCAGCAGGTAACGCATTCCACCCAGCCACCACCCTCTCTGTAAAAAAGTGTCTCCTCATCTCCCTCCTGAACCTTCCTCGCTCCAGTCTCATATCATGGCCCCTGGTGGCCCTCCCCTTCCTTACTTTGAACAGCCCCTCTGTACCCATCTTGTTTATTCCTTTCATGTATTTAAAGGTTTCAATCATGTCACCCCTGTCTCTCCTCTCCTCCAGTGAGTACGTTCAACTCCTTCAACCTCCTCTCGTATGATAAGTCCCCCAGCCCCTTGATCATCTTTGTCACTCTGCGCTGCACCCCCTCCAGTAACTTAATGTCCCTCTTCAGATACGGATGCCAGTACTGCACGCAGTACTCCAGGTGTGGTCTAACTAATGACCTATACAGTGGCAGAATCACCTCCTCCCTCCTCGAGGATATACCCCTTGCAATACAACCCAGCATTTTGTTGGCCTTTGCAGCTGCCTTCCTACATTGTGCTGAGTTGTTCATTGACCCTGTAATGAGCACACCCAGATCCTTCTCCTCCTCTGTCTGGGCTAGCTGCACTCCCCCTAGCTGGTAACTCCTCCTTGGGTTCTTCATCCCAAAATGCAGCACCTTGCACTTTTTGGCATTAAAGCCCAGTTGCCAGGTGTCTGACCAGGTTTCAAGCTTTGCCAGATCATCCTGCAACCCCTGCCATCCCTCTAGGTCATCCACCACCACGCCTACCTTGGTATTATCAGCAAACAGACTGATCTTGCTCTTGATGTCCCATGATATGTCTGCAATGAATATTCCAAACAACACTGGTCCCAACACTGAGCCCTGTGGAACACCGCTCATCACTGCCCTTGGGTGTGAGAGCTCCCCACCCACCATCACCCTCTGTTGCCTTCCTTGCAGCCAGTTTCCTACCCATCTCACCAGCTTTGCACCCACCCCATGCCTACTAACTTCCTTCCCAGCCTCCCATGTGGCACTGAGTCAAATGCCTTACTGAAGTCCAGATACAGGACATCCACTGCATGGCCCCTGTCCAGTTGCCTAGTTACCCAGTCATAGAACTCGACCAGGTTGGTTTGGCAGGATCTGCCACGTGTGAAGCCATGCTGTCTGCTGTCCTGTAGTCTTTTGGCCTCTAGGAGGCCACCAGCCTCTTCTTCAGGATAGTCTCCATTAGCTTACCCACGATGGATGTGAGGCTCACTGGTCTGTAGTTTTCGGTTCATCCTTGGGGCCACTCTTGTGGAGGGGCACCATATGAGCCATCCTCCAGTCCTGAGGTACACACCCCGAATGTAGTGTGGCATTAAATAGGTCTGCCAAAGGTCCTGCAAGGACCTCTGCCAGCTCCTTCAGTACCCTGGGGTGGATGCCATCTGGGCCTGGCGCCTTGTCCACTCTCAGTGCCTTCAAACCCTCTCGAACTCTGCTCTCCATGATTTCCCCATCTGTCACCACTTCCCCTCCTGCTTCTGCCATTTCTCCCACCTTGGGTGTCACCTCCATCTTCTCTTTAGTAAATACTGAACAGAAGTACTCATTTAGTGCTTCCGCCTTAACGCACCCTGCTTCCACCCAACCCCCCTCCTTCCTAATCCTTACTATGCGGTCCTTACAGCTCCTTTTCTCCCTGATGTACTTAAAGAAGTCGCCTTCTCCCCTTCTTAATGCCTTATGCCAGCCTGAGTTCCGTGAGATGCTTTTGGCTCCTTACTGCCCTTGTCACCTCCTTCGATTCTGTCAAGTACTCCTCCCTGTCCTCCCCCCTCCCTGTTTTCTTGTACTTCCTAAAGGCAGCTCTTTTCCTCCTTACCTTTTCCATGACCTCCTTGCTGAAACAGATCAGTTTCTTAGCCCTAGCCTTCTTGCTCTGGGCTTTGCAGCAGGTTTTGGTTGCCTCCACTATCCCCAGCTTTATGAGCTCCCACCTCTAGTTAGTGTCCATACTAGATTGAATTCTGGCCAGGTACCCTTTTACCACTTCCCCCATCCTCCCAAAGTTGGCCCTCCTGAAGTCCAGCACTATTGTGCCAGATTCCACTTCTTCCTTGCCCATATCCAATGTGAGCCATACTGAGCGGTGGTCACTCCCTGACAGTGGTTCCTCCACTGTAAGTTCTCTCACAAAGTCCCCATTTGCCAGCACAAGGTCAAGGGTATTTCCTAACCTGGTTGGTTCACTGACCATTTGCAGCAGGAAGCTGTCCTGGAAGGCATCCAGCAGTACTTGCTCCCTTCTGGTCCTGGTTGTTGGGGTGCTCCAGTCCACTCCTGGCATGTTGAAGTCCCCCACAATCACCACACTACCCTTCTCGCAGGTCCTCCTGATCTGTCCCGCTAGTTCCCTGTCTAACTCCTCCATCTGAGATGGTGGCCTGTACACCACTCCCATTCTAAGAATCCTATTCTTGGAATCCTGGATTTGCATCCAAAGTGACTCCGTACTACCCTCCTCCCCTTCCTCCCTTACACACTTCAGTCCTTCCTTCACATATAGTGCCACCCCCCTCCTTTCCCAATCACTCTGTCCCTACGAAATAATCTGTACCCTGGTACCCTGAATATAAACAACAACAGAAAAAAAAAATTTAGACCACCTTTTACTGAGGGTGCTACAAATAAAGATATATTGCCTTACCTGTAGATGCCATGCCGTTACTACTTCCTAAGATAGAGCTCCAATGTTTACGATGTGTTGAGGAAGGTCTCCAATATGTAGACAAACTTGTCTCGGATCTGTGGCCTGTCACTGATGTGATTTTGCGATTTGAAAAACCAGCAACAGAAAGGATCTGGACAGCTGTAGCTCTGATGCTATGGTTCGTGTATTTGTATGACAGCTGAGCTTCATTGCTGATCTTGCACATCAGGGAACCAAGGTAGTTTTTTCCCATGGGCTCACACGTATACCAGTAAGCCTGGGTGTCTAAGAAGTCCTGGGGGCACTTACGGGGGTGTACATAGAACACTTTGGCATTTGGAGGAACTTTAGATACATATTTTAAGAAACATTTTACTGGGCAGAGTTCGTTTTCTGGTTCTTCAAAAATAAAACTTCTCATGTTCTCTTTATTTCAGTTGGATTTTTGTGATTTTTTGTGTCTGCACTGTGACTTAGGGTTATATAATTAGTGCCACTGCCATCTGTTTTTACTTTGAAGGAATCCATCTTTAGGTCTCGTAGTCCCTCACGCCCACGCCTTGCCATATGGAGTTGGATATCAAACCATACCCTTTTTACAAGTTCAGGCGCAGTATCGGGTGATACTGCAACACTTGCTCTCAGTTTCTGTAGGTCAGATGATGAGATTGCAGGGTAGTTGCTGGATGTGTCCTTCTGTGCCTTTCTAAGCTTTTTGAGCACAGATTGTAGCACATTGTTTGATGATTTAAACTGGGGGCCACTTAATATGTTTATGTTTCTTGCTACTTTGACACTATTTAGGTGATGGTTTATGCCAGCCTGTAGTGCACAATATCCAGCGACAGAGTTTTCCAGACCCTGGTTAGACCTGACTTCTGCATAAAACCTTCGCAGATTGCTATTCAGTTGCTCCAGTGGGTCATTATGCCAGTCTATTGTAATGCTACTCTGTGTTGCCCATTCCTCATATACTGCCACTGCCCACTTGGTGGGTTTTTTTTTGGTGTTTAATTCCACCCTGTCACTTTCTATTTTGTCTAGCTGGCTGTCACTTATGGAGACAAAACGATCACTTACATTTTTTTTCTAGCTTTTTTCACTTTTTTGTGGGTCTACTGTACTGCTGGGAAACATTTTGTCAACTGTTGTCACTGCTTGCATATCAAAATTAATTGCCAAATAATCAAACATTTTTTTCTTTCTTTTAAATTACTTTTTGTACCCTTGACAGTTTCTATTTCAAATTTACACTGTTGATGTCTGCCAGCAGTACTTCTGATTGGGTAATACTGGTTGCTGGTGGCAACGGACAACGCTAGCTTGGGTTGCACTTCTGTGTATGACAGTACCGGTATTTTGTTTGTTTTCCTTGCTGCAGGTGGACATTCATCTGCAGTGTGGAAATTCAGGAAAATACTGGTGCGCGCATGGCCATTTATGACACTAGGGGCAGCGGTCTCATGGACAGTGCGATAGTGCTGGGCATATTTAGATCAGCATTGCCATTGATTATTTCCATTATGTTAGTACACTCGTTTGCCTACATGGACACTCTTTTGCTTTTTTATTTTCTAAAGTAAGGACCCCAACTGCGTTTTTCTGATCCCGGTCACTTTTGCATTTTATTCGAGGAAGAAATAGCCGGAGATGCTACCTCTATGCTTGCAGCCAGGGGACAATGTTAATGTAAGGAGGCAGCAGCATATTTTACTTTTTACTGTTGAAATAGACTGTGTAGTGCCAGTGAACAGGGTTTGTGAGGACATGCGAAGGGGGGGACTCAGTAGATTTATTTGGACAGCTGGTTGCTTTGTTTGTGGGAGGGAGTGGCACAGAAAACGTCCCATCAGACAGTTGGTCTCATCATAGCAACACCAGCTGAGCAAACTACGCTCTCTATGATTTTTTAACAGTCCTTCATTACTCATTAAGAGAAAAAAAAATCAAGAAGTAGTTTCTCATAGAGTAGAAGCGAACCGAACTGCGATGAACGTAGTAATTAATTTCACAGTGTAACAGGCTGTATAAATAAATTCAAACAACTGCCTTGACTCCCAATTCCCACCGCTCGTACAACCCGATTTCCGCTCATGTCTTCAGCTGCTCCTAACTGTCAGAGAAAACCTTGAAAACACACAATGGAGAGACAGCAATAAGCAGACCGAGAACACATGCTTCTAAGTAGACTTTAATATTTCAGGCTGGGCGCTTTTGACTTGTGTAGTAGTGTGAGCATGGTGGTTGGTGGACGAAGATGACATATGTAGATTTTGCAGCTTTCAACATGGTTTGCCAGGGTTTATCTCTCGCTAGACGAGGGCGAAAAAATGGCTGCTATTTATTTTTTAAGATTCTATCGATATAATTACATTCCATGGTTATCAGGGTGCCAGAGACTGGGACTCATTTTTTTGTGGGCTCTATTGACTGATACCCACCCAGCTAGGTGACGCTGTTAGCCAATCAGATATTTGCATTTATCTAGTCCATTTTCTAAAAATATATAGATCATTGGCAGGATTTCCAAGGACATCATTTATTTTCTCAGGATTAGTTGCACCTAAATAAACAGGGAAAACTTATTTTTTCTACAAATTAAAGCAGATAATTGATATACATTTAAACTAAACAATGGGGGAGATGGCAGGTAACTACACATAACACAGTACCCAAAAATAGCCAAATAAAACCCAGAATAAATTTTATTTCACTTAATGCAAGATTTTAAATAATAAAATGAAGGAGCTTCAAGTTATCTTGCATACCCATGACATCCACATTTGTGCTATCACTGAAACATGGTGGAAACCTGAGGATACTTGGGTTAAAAACATTCAAGGCTACACCTTATACAATAAGGATAGGAAATCGATAAGAGGCGGGGGGGGTGTCCTTATATACATATCCAAAGGTATTGTATCTGATGGCCTGGATACTTCAAAATGGGAAAACTGTGAAGTGTTATGGGTGAAAATTTCTTTAGGACAAAATACCAGGGTAAATATTGGGATAGTTTATAGATCTCCTTCGCTTACCACACTGGAGGATATTATGCTGTCTGATTTTGTCAAGCAGTTGTCCAGTTTAAATGATGTTATATTATTAGGTGATTTTAACCTACCAGGCATAAACTGGAATACACTGCAAGTTAATACAGCTACAGAAGAACATTACTTAGAAATATTTGACCTAGCTACTTTAGAACAGTATGTCACAAAAAATACCAGGGGAAATCACATCCTGGACCTGGTTTTGAGTAATCTAGGTGAAAAGATACAAGACTGTTCAGTTCTGCCACCATTAGGTTCTAGTGACCATTTAATAGTTAGGTTTAACTATATGCAACAGACAAGTGTTACTTCCAGTAAAACTTTCATCTTTAGGTATGATAGGGCAAATTTTGATGGTATCAGAAGTGATTTGGTTAACTGGAACTGGGAGAAAGAATTTGAGGATGCTTCACTTTCTATCATGAGGGACAAATTACAAAATAGATTGCATAGCCTAGTCAAGACCCACGTCCCTTTTTCTAAAAAATATGAGACATTAAACAAAAAAAAACCCTCCCTGTATGGATGACATCGAAAATTAAGAAGGAGATAAAGAAAAAAAAAACAGAATGTATAGAACAGCAAAATTAAGTGGTGATGAGGGAAGTTGGGTGAAATATAAAGAATGTTTAAGGGTTACAAAAAAATATACTGAGCAAGCAAAAAGGAACTATGAATTTAAACTAGCTACTAAAGTAAAGGATAGCTATAAATAATTTTACTCGTACATAAATAACAAAAAAGGTAATATAAAAAATATTGGTCCCCTAAGAAATCAGGATGGTAGCACTGTATCGCACAACCAGCAAATGGCAGAACATTATGATAATTACTTTGTTTCAGTATTTAATCACCTCACAATCACCACACCTCAATGCAGTATGGCATCTTGTAAGCCTATTATTACCTTAATGGTATGCGATGTGGAAACAAATTAAAACCTCAGGGTCCTGACAAACTGCATCCAAGGGTAATAAAGGAATTGGCTGTACAATTGGCAGGTCCTATAACTTGCCTTTTTCAACAATCTATAAAAGAGGGGGATGTACCAGTAGCATGGAAACAGGCAGTGGTTGTCCCTATGCATAAAAAGGGATCCATGCAGGATGTAGAAAATTATAGGCCAATCAGCCTAACTTCAATCTTGGGCAAGGTACTGGAGGGAATTATAAAAGATTATATTATAGATTTCCAACATCAGACTGGGAATACTGATAGTAGACAGCATGATTTTGTAAAAGGCAAATCTTGTCAGATGAATCTCCTTGAATTTTATGGTAGAGTAAACAAGGCCTTGTACCAAGGGAGCTCAGTGGATGTGATTTTCCTGGACTTCGCAAAGGCCTTTGACGAGGTGCCACATGACAAACTGATTGATGCACTTAACATGTTGGGGATGCATTCTGATATTGTCCACTGGATTAAGTCATAGCTTATGGGTAGACAGCAGAGGGTCTGTATAAAAGGGGAGTATTCTGAATGGACAGATGTGATCAGTGGGGTTCCACAGGGCTCCGTGTTAGGTCCCTGCCTGTTCAGCATATATATTGGGTTTATGAGTTCTGCACCTGATGTATAGCTTTCAAAATTTGCCTATGATACCAGATTAGGCAAGGTAATAAATTATAAAGAAGATGCTAATGCATTACAGGCCACTTTAAGAAATTTGGAAGACTGGGCACTGAGACAAAGGTCAACTTTTAACGTGGCAAAATGCACTGCGATGCATATAGGTAAAAATAACAAATTGTACCCGTATAGGTTGGGCAATGAGCTATTACAAGTTGTCACCGAAGAAAGAGATTTGGGGGTAAAGATATGCAATACTCTAAGCTTAAGCCACATTATAATCAGATAATAAAAAAGGCTAGTAGTATACAGTATTACATAAAGAAACACATGAAGACTAATAGAAAATAAGTCCTTTTACCACTTTACACATCATTAGTGCATCCTCATATGGAATACTACACACAGTTTTGGGCCCCTTGGGGCAGAGGTGATATAAGATCTTTAGAGAGGGTGCAAAGGGGAGAGGGTCCATCTTGTAAATGAGCTATGCTCAATGATGTTCGCCTGATTAAGTAAAGATTTTGATTGATTGATTGAAAGGAGAGCAACACAGAGGATAGCTGGGGTCCAGAGTCAGGGGTATGAACAGAGGTTGTTAACATTAGGCCTTTATACTTTGGAGTATTGCAGATTATGAGGTAATCTAAGTCTGATATATAGGGCACTGAATGACCCCACACTCTGGGAACAACTCAATCTTGTATTGAAGGATCAACCTTATAATACTAGAGCTCGCCTGCTACAGATTAAATCAGATAGGTACAATACGCTTAGGACGAAGCATTGGTTAACTGTGAGAGTGGCAAATATTTGGAATATGCTTCCAATTGAAATAATAGTAGAACGATGGAATCATTTAAGATGCAAATTGATCAATATTCGATCAATAATAATAATATTTCTGGATATACATAAGGCAATGGTGAGTATTTGGACTACGGTCTTCAGAAACTCTGCAAACCTATGAAACCTATGATATGAAACCTACGATGCGGTCAACATTTAGCACTTTCTCCAGCAGCCTTTCAATTTATCCACCACCTTCTCAGCAAAGAAAAACTTCTTTAAATCCTTTTTAAATCTACCTTCCATCAGTCTCAAGCTGTGACCCCTAGTGCTTGACTGACCCCTTCATTTGAATAACTTGCTCAAATCCACCCTGTTGTATCCATGACTGTATTCGTAATGAGCCGTAAGTCAGTCATTGCTTCCCCCCTCTCCCTTCGGTCCTCCAATGAGTTCTGCAGCCTCTCTTGGTATTTCCTCCCCTGTTGCCCCATGCCATTTTTGTCATCCTACACTGTATTATGTAATAGGTTCACCATACTGCAACAAGAGTTACCCCAATCTCTTCCCATAAGGGGAGAGGGGATGGCAATCCTAGCAAGCAGGCAGTACTGGTATGAGTGCCAGGGAGTGGGCAGGTTACTAGTGGGGCATGAGGAAGCTACATGTAGTGGGTGATTCAATTGTGAGGGGCACAAGGGAGGTATCTGGGTCTCATAGCTAACAGTAAAGAGGTGGTCTGGTGCTTCCCTGGCATTACAGCAGACAGACAGACTTATATCCAGGATGGTGGAACTCATGGGGAGGGGAAGGGAAGGCCAGATCTAACTGCGCATATGGGCATGAATGATCTGAGAGCAGGCAGATCATGGAACATCAGAAGTTAGACTTTTGTGCTCTGGGGAAGGTAACACGGAAGAGAGCAGGGGTGATAACCTTCTCTGAGGTGCTACCACAGCCATGCCTAACTCAGAAGTAACAATTCCATGTGTTCCAGTTCAGTGCATGGCTAAAGAGTTTGTGCAGGGAGAAGGGATTGCACAGTTCCTTGGAGGCAGTTCAAAAGAGACTGCTCACTTCCCGACTAGGAAGATGGTAGAGTACTGGGGAAAAGATGCGCACAGCATATAGCTAGATTAAACTAGTGAGGGTGGAGTCAAAGTGGCAAGGTACACACAAGATGTCACAAACAAGGGGGTCCTTGTGGGTCTCCCCCATAGACCAGTACAGCTGAATCAAACATACTCATAGTAAAGAGAAAACGAAGGGGCAGTGATACATGTTGGAAGATGTTGTGCATCAATGCAAGGAGTCATGGCAACAAAATGCTAGAACTTCAGATGATGATCACGGAAGGGAGCATTGACCTTGTACTTGTCACAGAGACATGGGCACCTTCAAACCATGACTGGGACATGACCATACCAGGGTACTCACTGCTCAGGAAGGCTAGAGTAAAGGGCAGATGATGGGGAACACTACTGTATGTACAATTGGGAAATAACAGCAACTAAATAGTCTAGGGGAGTCAGGTAAACTATGAAAACTTATGTCTGCTAGCAGCAACAGGGAATGGGAAACAAATCAGGATTGCAGTGGTCTGCAGGCCACCAGGCCAGGATTGGGAGGTAGTCAAGGAACGAAAGAGATACTTAGGATGGTAGCCAATTTAGGGTGGTGGTGGTAGAGGACTTTAATATATTGGCTATGGACTGGAGCATGCCAAATGCAGCAAGTACTGGGAATCAGTGCCTGGTGGATGCATGTCAAGAGATGTTTCTAGTTCAGCTAGTCCAGGGTCTGACAAGGGAAGAAACTCTGCTGGATCTGGGGCTCTGCTGGGTACAAAATGTAGCTGGCCTGGAACCATTCAGTTCCAGTGAACACAAAACAGTGGTGCTGGAGGTCCAGATAGGGACCACTAACAGGGCAAACACAGTAAGGGTATTGAACTTTAAAAAAGTGGATTTCAGCAAAATGAGAACATGGTTGGGAAAAAAAGCACAAGGAGTGTAGAGTAGGTAGAGAGGACAGAAGAAAAATGTGAAGAATTTAAAAACGCAATAATAGAAGTGGCAAAAAGCTAAATTGACAAGGTATCAAGAGGAACAAGCATTTGTCAATGCCGAATGTTGTCTCGCTGGCATTGGCATTAGTAGTGCTGGAGTTAGAGATGCATAATATTAATGGCAGTGAAGTACTGAAGTGACACCAATCCCCCCACCACCCTGTAGAGACTGACAGGAATTGGGATGTGCCTTTGGGTTTTCAGCTATAACGCTCATGCCATTGTACCTCACCGTCCCCTGTAGACACTGACAAGTGTTGTGGTGTGCTTTGGGGTCTTTGGGCATTATACTTACCCCATTACATAAGGAAATACACAGAGGTGGGTGCAGTGTAGGAGAATGGGATGAACTTTGTGGCCGAACACTGCAAGGCACACCATGGTGCCTGTCACTGGCTGCAGGGCGGAGGTGGGGGTGGACTGGCTTGAGCATTACAGCCGATGATCCCAAGTCACACACCTGACGCCTGTCAGTCTCTAAGGGGGGGGGTACTACAGTTGGAAACCCTAACACCATAGTCGTGTGTTGGCATTTTCACTACAAATTTTCAACATGGGCTTTTTGTGACCCCACCTCATGAAGAGCGGCACAATCAGTTTGTAAGCTGAAAGGTGGTTTTGCACAGCGGTTATGCCATTTGGCGACACAGGGACAAAAACACATTTTGGGCAGGAATGTGGAACATGACATTTGTATTGTTCATGAGGAGGTGTACAAAAATGGCAACGTTAAAAATCTGGAGTGAAAAAAATTAAAAATTGATGGAATCATTAGCATGCATAGAAACTGCGCAACACACGTCCGTAACCCAATTATTTGTGGGAGTTTTTTAGCCACATTTTCAACATAGGTATTTTGGGACCTCCTCTCATGAACAGTGGTGCTGTGATTTCGTTAATGTGTCCCAAAAGGTGATTTCTCACGGTGACCACGCCATTGTGCACCACAGCAGCGGAAACGCATTTTGGGCAGGCTGTGAAAAATGACAGTTGTACTGTTGATAAGGAGGTGTGAAAAAATGGCAGTGTTGAAAATCTGGCATGAAAATATTGCAAATTTGTGAAGTAACAAGGGTGTGTGGAAACTGCGCAATGCACACTTGCAACACAGTCATTTAATGTACTTTTGCCACCACATTTTCAACAGAGGCATTTTAAGACCTCTGCTCATGAACAGTGTCACCATCATTTCCTCAAACTGTCCCGAAAACTGATTTTGCACAGTGACCATGCAATTCTGCGCTGGACATGTGAAAACATATTTCGGCCAGGATATGTAAAATGACAGCTGTACTGTTCATAAGGAGGTGTGGAAAAATGTCAATTTTGAAAATCTGGAGTGAAAATATTACAAATTGACAAAGTTACGAATGTGCATGGAAACTGCGCAACGCATGCTCGTAAAACACTCATTTTATGGACTTTCATCACCAAATTTTCAATATAGGTATTTTAGGACCTCTGCTAATGAATGGTGTCACTGTCATTTTCATAATGTGTCTCAAACATGGATTTCCCACAGCGACCATGCTATTCTGTGCCAGAACTGCGAAAACATATTTCAGCCAGGATGTGAAAAATGACAGCTGTACTGTTCATAAGGAGATGCAGAACAATGGCAACATTGAAAATCTGTAGTGAAAATATTATAAATTTGCGAACTTACGAGCATGCACGCAAACTGTGCAACGCACACTCGTAATACAGTCACTTTATGGACTATTGTCACCAAATTTTCAACATAGGCATTTTAGGACCTCTGCTCATGAACAGTGTCACTGTCATTTTTGTAATCTGTCCCAAACACTGATTTCCCACAGCAACAGCGCTATTCTGTGCTGGAACTGCGAAAACACATTTTGGCCAAGATGTGAAAAATGACAGCTGTACTGTTCACAAGGAGGTGTGTAAAAATGCCAATGTTAAAAATCTGGGATGAAAATATTGCAAATTCGCGAAGTTATGGGCGTGTGTAGCAACTGCACAACCCACGCTCGTAAAACAGTCATTTTTTGGATTTTTTTTCACCAAATTTGCAACATAGGCTTTTTAAGAGCCCACCTTATGAACACTAGCACTGTCATTTCATTAATCAGTCCCAAAAGGTGATTCCACGCAGTGACCACGAAATCACCTTTCGGTGACAAATAACCCCATGACAGTGACAGAATTCATGAGGAGGCATCCCAAAAATCCCATGTTGAAAATTTGGTTCCAAAATTCCAAAAAAATGCCTGAGATATGCATTAAAGTTGAAAAAAACCCTATTCATTTCATTATACAGCTTACTGGCATTTCCTCAGTTCGCGATCGGCTTTGAAGAGTGCAGACGTGTTCCCGGTCCACTGAAGATCGTCGCGCCGAACTCTGGAGGTAAGTATGGGGTGAGGAGGGTGTGGGGAGGCAGGGTGCACAGATGGTGGGCACGGGTTGCCAGAGAGGGGGGCAGGGAGACAGTGAGGGACCATTTTTTTCCATAGGGTACCAAAAATAAAAAACATCGCGGAGCAGGGTTTTTTTTTTTACAGGGTATTTGGCACGCTGGGGTGGGCTCCCAGTGTGCCACCTAAGTTTTTGGGGATGCAGTAGCCAACAGTCTGGGCACTACTTGTCGCCACGTATGGAAGGGGAGTGGGGACATAAGCTGAGGGGACTGGGCACCCCTCGCACAGAAGAAAGGACATCATGCCGATGGGGAGTGGGCTCCCATCAGCAGACCTTAACTGGGAAAAGGGGGAACTGAAGCCACCGGGGATTGGGGCCCCTGTCAGCAAAAGAAAAGCATTTTTGGGGGCTGGCGAGAATGATGCCGAGATTGGGCACCCCTCAGCACACACAGCGAAATGGGAGGGGGAATATGTCAATGGGGAGTGGGCTCCTGTCGACGACAGGCAGCGGCAGTGGCAATCACTGCCGCCATGTTCTTCTACTGCGTCAGTCTTGATGTGGTCATGTTGCATGAGAGCTTTGCTGTCATTGCAGTGGACCTTTTCTTAGATGTTGTGGCCGCATTAGTTACGCAGAGTTTGGCCCCTGCTTCTGGCTGATTGGGGAATGAGGACGCACCTGCTGATGTGCCCTTCGTTTGCTGGCGGTGACCTTCAAATCTACTACTACCACAATATATTTGGCTCGATGCCGCGCGACCCAACATAAAAAGGGTCAGGGGGTCATATGTGGTTCACTGATGAAGAGAAGACAGCGGTAAGAGCCAACAGGAGGGCACTCTTAAAGTATAAGGGAAGACAATGGGAGGAGGATAGGGAGAGGTACCTGGCAACAATCAAGATAGCCAGCAGGAAAGTGAGGGAGGCCAAGGAGTAGACAGAACTCAGGCTGGCAAAGGGGGTGATGTAAGGTGAAAAGGTATTCTTCAGATACGTCTGACAGAAACACAGAAAGCACAAAACAATCCCAGGGCTCCCTCTTCTAGAGAGTATAGAGATACTTTGTTACTCCAAAAAGTCTAATGTAGTCAAGCAGCCAAACCGCAAAGTGGAACAAAGAAGAGTGCACTTAACATTTAGAGCTTGTGATATTTACCATAGAGATGTTGTTTTCTTCTGGTCTGATTACTGGGAATAAATCAGCTTCAGCTGGCCATCCAAGTGTCTGTAGGCACACTGTTTACAGGAATGCTGGAAAAAACTTTAAGAGAACATATTGGTATATTCCTGTGGAAAGTACAAACTTCTTCAGAGAGGAACTGCCTGCGCGCAATGATGTCATGTGCAGGTGTGGAGATGACATTTCAGACCATGCCTTCATCAGAGCTCTGAGCTCTTAACCACACCACCACATAGTTTTAACATGGCTAGATGTCAAGCATCCTATTGTTTGGTTAAGACCATGCAGTGTGAGGCATATGGCTCTGCATCATTACTGCGTACTGTTTGGAGTGCACTGAAAAAAAATTATTTTGATTTGCTATGCTGAAAAACAATGTTGGGGAATTTAAAACCACCACATGTGTTTAACATGGCTGGATGTCAAGCCATCAAGGAACATGGACAACACCCTTTTGTTTGGTGTTCAATTTTCAGTCATGTTGAGATCATGCGTGTGTGCGTGCATATGTGTGTGTGTGTGTGTGTGTGTTCTGCATTTTGTTTTCCCACAATGGCTGTGTGTGTTCCTCAATTTTGTTTTAATTTTTGTGGCTGTGTGTTCCTCCATTTTGTTTTCACCTCTGCAATGACATAGAAACACAGAAATCGATGTCAGATAAGGACCACTTGCCCACCAAGTCTGCCCATTTTCCCTACCTGCTGCAAGAACCACAGACCCTACTTGATCTCCGGCTTTATTCTCTTTCCTATCGCTTGGGTTAGTATGCCTATCCCATGCATTTTTGAATTCCCTACCGAGATAGCCCACACCACCTCTGCTGGGAGGCTGTTCCATGCATTCATCACCCTTTCCGTGATGAAATACTTCCTCATGTTAACACTTAGTCTACCCTTTCCAGCCTCATGTCATGTCATGTCCTCTTGTTTTAGAACATCTCTTTTTCTGAAAATTTCTACCCTCTAGTACCTTATTTATCTATTTATGCCCTTGAGGTATTTGAAGGTCTCTATTATATCCCCCCAACCTCTCCTCCAGGGTATACATGTTGTGGTCCTCCAGTCTCTCCTCATATGACTTTTGGTGCAGACCCTGCACCATTTTTGTTGCCCTTCTCTGAACTGCCTCTACCATGTCTATGTCCTTATGGAGATGTGGCATCCAGAATTGGACACAATACTCCAGATGGGGTCTCACCAATGATTTGTACAGTGCCTATACTACCGTGTATATTCTGCTGATGATGCCTTTCCCTATATACCCCAGTACCTCACTGGCTCTCCTCACTGCTTTGGCACATTGTTTGGCCACCTTTAAGTCATCTGATATGATTACCCCAAAATTCCTTTCCTGTTTGGTTGCCATCAGTATCTCTCCCCCATCTTGTAAGCCTCCCCTGGGTTCCTGTGCCTCAAATGCATGATTTTGCTGTTCTTTGTATTGGATTTTAGCTGCCACACTGTTGACCATTCCTCTAGTTTACATAGGTCCCTCCTCATTTTTTCTACCCCTCCTGGAGTGTCTACCCTGTTGCAGGTCTTAGTGTCATCTGCAAAGAAGAATACCTTTCATTCCAGCCCACTTGCAATGTCACTTATTAAGACATTATGCAAGCCCCCCTTCCTGTCTAGGGGTATCCAGTTGGTGAAATGGTGGGGGGAGGCACTGTACAACCTAAGCAAACACAGTCCAAGGGACTGGAACAAAAATAATTCATTACCTGTGTTACATAAGGTCCCTGCACCTTAATTGGTACCCCCAGAGGTACACCGCAGATAGCTAGCATTTAGGTATATATGTTATACTAACATACAGGGTTATGGGCATCTACCGTATAAGAGTAGATGTCAGGATAGGTATACATATAATTGCTATACACTTTACTTTCCAATATACACATGTATTTCTTGCTTGCAAGATATTAGGACACCTGTGTCCTTGTAATGATTATGATATATAAATCGTCATTGCCATCTTCTGATGATTTGTATCACTACACGACTGTGTATAAACTGTACCTCTTTGTTTCCACAAAGTGATGACTATAACAAAATTGTATACTGCTATCTTGGACTGAGGAGCCACCTCTAATTTAGCCAATAGGGCTCATCTCTGTAACTAGAAAAGTTTCTATCTTACAGTAACCACAGTAATTATCTTAGGTATATAATGTAAGATATTACGTCTTCTACCTCAGAGACCCCAGGAGACACAGAGATTCCTGGAGGTATAGGGAATGCTTAGCATTGGCTCCCAGTTCCTATTGGTAAGAACTGCTTAGGGCAACTGTGATTATCCTTTTGGTAGTAATAAACAAGCTTTTTTACTCTTCTGAAATGTGTCTGTGATTCTTTGCATGCCCACTATTGCCAAGAACCTGAGAGTGAGGTTTAGACCTTCTGACAATTGGCAACTGCGTGCAGGCAATATTTGGAGTTTGCAAAGTTTCACTTGTTGCTACAACTTTCCCTTCTCAATGGGAACAGTAGGTGTGCATACCCGCATCACTTCTCCCATTTTTCATCCACTTTGTAATCACTTGCAAAGTCTGGCTGCTTACTGGGTGTGGTCAATACTGACTCACCTCACCCAACAGCAGTTTTGAATTGCAAGCTTACAAGTGTACAGTAGCCCGCCTGTGAATTAGTGCACCTGCTGTGGATTGATATACAGCACGGCACCTTTTCACAGTTTGATTTTTCATTCCCTTCCACACAATGGCCACCGTATCAAATATCTGCGCAGAACTGAAACTTGATGTCTCAAACTTCCTTGCTTCCCACGGAGGACAGGCTGACTTCGCGTAGGATGCAGGTCAATCTGAAAACCCCGTGCTATACTCAGAGATGAGACAAACAGCCAGAAAGCGAGAAACTAAATGGCTGTTGGTTGCGGCTCTTTACGCTGCTTTGGAAGCCTCCGAAGCGAGGTTTCAAACCCTTGAACTGCAAATCACATCTCTTAAGCAAGAGATGGGGCTGCAGGAAATTGAATGTGTAAGATCAGAGCAGGATTTGGAGTCTGAGCTCCAAACTCTGCGCAATGAAAAGGATTCCCTTTTGCATCATTCTGCTCAGGTAAGTGAGCAGAGACTTTGTATGTTGAAGCAGGAGTATGAAAGTTTGAGACAGGATAAGGGTCAGGCTTTGCAAATGAATGATTTGTTAAGTAAAATGAATGATCAGATGCATGAGGAGCTGGGAGAGTTCCAGGACAAGATAAACCAGGTACATAATGACTTAGGAGTGGCTACTAGGGACAATCACGAATTGAGCGCCGTGTAGAGAGTGTTACAGGAGCAGATGCAAGATGATGTGGCTCAGAGTTTTGCAAAAGTGAGTCATGAATATTGTAAATATAAAATGGTGAGACTGCGCCATCAGCAAGAGGGGCTGGCTGGTCACATCAAGGCTATAGGAGGCATAGCCTCTGCCTTGTTGACATCATCTGAGGAAGAAGAGTCAGATGACAACATCTTCTAGTACAATGCCCAGTCCCACCCCTACTATTGCACAGAAACCCCTCTGCACCATCCACAACATGGCCGACCCCTGTCACATGACATCACGTCCCTACGTCATCAACGGCATGACGTTCATCATGGGCGATGCCAACATGATGAAGTAGCATCTGAACTCATCACTGCACACTACCCAGGTGTGGTAGGAGTGATGCTCACATACCCTGTGAAACAGAATGTAAAGGAAAGTCCAGCGAACTTCCACTAGAGGCTTTGGATGGCCTACTGAGCAGGGAAGCACCTTACAGGAGAAGCCGTGGATACGAACCTCATTGAATACAAGACCCTGTTCCTTAGGAACATGATCTCTGCAGTAAGAGAAAAGGTAGAACCAACCATCTATCCCCACACAGAGAGATTTGCCAATATTCTTCGGAAAACAGAGAGAGAGTTTATCAACTCTACATCCTTGATTCAGGCTCCGGTTCCAGGAAGGTAGCTGCCATGGAAGTCATTTTGGAGGCCACGACACACTATACAGTGGAGAGGCAGGCCCAAGAGAAACAGTCCCTCCCCACAGATAACCAACACCCCCAGCAGGCCCAACAACAATCCTGGGGTGGGAACCGGAACTACCATAAGAGTAAGAAACACCATAAGAACAATAAGGATAAACAACAGAGACTAGGCCCTTCATACAGGGAAATAGCTGATGAGAACCAGAGTCTCTGAGACCTCCTTGGGAAAGTGTGCTCCATAGCAGACGCTGTCCCAGTACGGGCCCTTGCTGCAATTCAACCAGGAGAACAGGCCTCCACAGGCTGTGGGGATATGGGAAGTCCAGGCTTCCAGGCCCCTACAGGCCTGAACCCAGAAATGGCTCCCTATATAGCATCAGTACAGCATGGTGAGATGGTTCACAGGAACCAACCCAGACCCTCTTTCACGAGCTTCCCCATGCTTCCACTGGTATGGATTGACAATTACAGGCCTAGTCCATATTGTAAATAAGCTGGTCTTGGATACAAATGGAAGGCCCTGCACAGAGGCTGAGATCGGGGGCCGCCTACTGACAGTAGTACTGTATACAGGCGTGGCTGTGTCTGTATTACAGGATGACAGTCCAGGCACATCTCCTTGGTCTACCAGATGGAGGACCAATATGTCTAGGGTAGACAGAACTAGGTTGCCTGCATACTGTTCCCTGCCACTACCTGTGACACTGGGACACCTGAAGGCATATTACACCTTTCAGCTGATGGTATTTCATGATCACCCTAGTATAATCGGAATTAACTTTTTGGCACCACACGGCTATGTGGTGGACCTAGTCAACATGTTACTGATACAAATTCAGGGACAATATCACTCCATCATGATCTCTGACTCACATGTGGTTGCGACAATTTCCTCAGGTGACAAGGAGTATGATGTCATAGATTTGTTTAAGAACCATGAGCTTTTCCCAAAGCTCCTTCCCATCCTACAAAGGTGTTTGGAGGCATTTGCCACTGACAAGCATGACTGTGGCAAGATTCACACTGTCATTGAAGTGACAAACCCAGCACATGAGAGGCAACGGCAATACCCCTTCCCACCTGAGGCCTTGCCTTCTCTTAGGGAAACAATTAAATCACTCCTCAAGCAAGGTGTAATCAGGACATGTGTTTCCACTGCAAATACTCCAGTGTGGCCTGTGAAAAAACCCACAGGTGTCTGGAGACTAACTATTGAGTACAGGAGACTAAACCAGGTCACCCCCAGTTGTGCCCCAACTGTGGCATCTGCACCAGACGTGCTACGACAACTAACCCCTGGCCAGCAATGGTTTAGTGCCCTGGACATCTCCAATGGTTTTTGGTCATTGCCATTGGCCCCCAAAAGTCAATATAAGTTTGCCTTCACCTTTGAGGGCAGGCAGTACACATGGACCTGCTTACCACAGGGTTTCCATAACAGCCCTCCCTGTTCCATCTGCGTGTGATGGATAGCCTTGAGGGTTTCTCTGAACCTCAGTGTCTCTTGCAGTATATTAATGACCTGTTGTTGGCCACAGCCACACAGGAACAACATCTGTATCTCTTAGATGAACTACTGACCCTTATCCAGAGGGCAGGCCTCAAATGTAACACAGCAAAAGCACAACTATGTTAGAAAGAGGTATTCTTTCTGGGCCTGAGGATAACAGATCAAGGCCGAAGCCCTACCTGGAAGAAGATACAGGGATTGCAAGATCTGCCATTGCCCACCAGTGTGGCCACTCTTAGGAGGTTTCTAGGTATGGTAAATTAGTCTAGAGATTTTATTTGTGATTTTGCTCAGAAGGCCACACCTCTGTATGAACTACTGAAAAAGGATTCCCCCTGGACTTGGGGCCCCATTTACACCCAAGCTGTGACATCACTGAAGCAGGCCCTAGCCTCAGCTCCAGCTTTGGTTAACCTCAATCCAGCCTTGCCATTCCATCTGGCATCCACCACTTCTGACATTGCTATGTCTGCAGTGCTGGCCCTAAAGGTCCATGGCACCCTGAGACCCATTGCATATGCATCACAGCTCTTGACCCCAGTGGAACAGAAGTACAGCCTCTGTGAAAGGAATCTTCTAGCCACCTACTGGGCTGTTAAGCACTTTCTGTATATCATTAGGTACTCCCCCCGATCATAAATACTAACCACACCACAACAACCTTTTAACTATCAGATAGAGTAAAGGATAGGTCAGTCTCTAATACCAGACTGACACACTGGTCCCTCCTCCTCCTCCAGGACACAGACATCAGGATCCACCCAACCAAAATGCCATCCATGCTGGCGCATGATCTCCTTTTCCAAGGAGGAACCCATAACTGTACGCTGCAGTCATCTGATCTACCAGATCCAGGTCCTTTCCTTCCTGCTACACCACAACTACTTGAGAACACCTCACTGTGTCGTGTCTTTACAGATGGATCAGCTTCCTATTATCAGGGGAGAACAGATAGCAGGAATGAGCATACTAGTAATTTATCCTTTTGGTAACACTGTTAAGATTTCTAAACATTGCAGTGTGGCATCATCACAGTATGCGGAGGTGGCAGCAGTGGTCTGTGCCCTCGAGTTCATCCAGCATGGAACCAAGGATACCATTATTTTCACAGACTCTAACTGAGTTTGTTGTTCTCTTACAGAACTCCTTCTTTTCTGGCAGAAGAACTCCTTTATCTCTTCTGATGGCATCCCGGTGAAACACAAGGAACTGGTAATATACATTCATTCACTGGCGCAGAAGTTTTCAGACAAACTCTATGTACACAAGGTTAAGACCCACTCTTATACATGATCCCTATTGTTACACGAGGCTCCTGCACCCTTATTGGTACCCCCAGAGGTACACTGTAGACAGCTAGCACTTAGGTGTATGTTTATATTAACATATAGGGATAAGGGCATCTACCGTATAAGAGTAGATGTCAGGATATGTATGCATATTATTGTTATACACTTTGCTTTCTAATACATATATGTATTTTATCTTACGAGATGTTAGGACACCTGTGTCCTTGTAATGATTATGATATATAAGTCAGCATTGCCGTCTTTTTGTGATTTGTACTACTACACTGATTTATGTAAGAACTGTACTCTTTTGTTTCACAAAGTGATAACTACTACAAAATTGTATAATGTTATCTTGGACCGTGGAGCCACCTCTAATTTAGCCAATAGGGCTCATCTCTGTAACTAGAAATGTTTCTGTCTTACAGTAACCATAGTAATTATCATAGGTATTTAATGTGAGACATTACGTCTTCTACTTCGGAGACCCCAAGAGACACGGAGAATTCTCGAGGTATAGGGAACGCTTGGCATTGGCTCCCAGTTCGTATTGGTAAGAACTGCTTAGGGCAACTGCAATTATCCTTTTTGGCAGTAATAAACAAGTTTATTACTCTTATGCAACATGTCTGTGATTCCTTGCATTCCCAATATTGCCAAGAACCTGAGAGTGAGGTTTAGACCTTCTGACAATGTTTCCCTTCCCAACGGGGACTGTAGGTGTGCATTCCCGCATCACCGCTCCCATTTTAAGACCACTTTGTAATCCCTTGCAAAATCTGGCTGCTTTCTGGGTGTGGTTGATGCTGACTCAACCCACTCCATGGCAGTTTTGAATTGCAAGCTTACAAGTGCACAGTAGCCCGTCTGTGTATAAAGTGCTGCTGCTGTGGATCAATACACGGCACAGTGCCTTTTTCACAGTTAGATTTTTCGTTCCCTCCCACACAATGGCCACTGTATCAAATATCTGCGTAGAACTGAGACTCAATGTCTCAAACTTCCTTACCTCCCATAGAGGCTGGGCTGACCTCGCATGGGACGCAAGTCCATCAGAAAACCCTATACTGGGGTTCTCAACCCAGTACACTGAGACGAGATAAACAGCCAATAAGTACCAAGCTAAAGGGCTGTTGGTGGCAGCTTTCTATGCTGCTTTAGAAGCCTCTGAAGCGAGGTTTCGAACCCTTTAACTGCAAATCTCATCTCTTAAGCAAGAGATGGGTTTGCAGGAAACAGAATATGTCAGACTGCAGCAGAATTTGAGTCTGAACGTCAAACTCTGCGAAATGAAAAGGATTCACTTTTGCATCATTCTGCCCATGCAGGAGAGCAGGAAATTTGTATGTTGAAGCAGAAGTGTGAAAGTTTGAGACAGGATAAGGGACAGGCTTTGAATATGAATGATTTGTTAAGCAGAACAAATGAAACAATTGAGTGGGGAACTTGGAGAGCTACAGGATGAGATAAACCAGGTACGTAATGACTTAGAAGTGGCTACTAAGGACAATCGCGAATTGAGCGCCACGTACAGAGTCTTGCAGAAACAAATGCAAGCGGAGGTGGATGTGAATGTGAGTCATACATGATGTGAATCTAAGATGGTGAAACTGTACCATCAGTGAGAGGTTCTGGCTGGACATGTTAAGGCGATGGGAGGTGTAGCCCCTGCCTTAACTACGTCATCTGAAGGGGAGGTCTCAGATGATGACACCTCTCAATACAATGCCCAGTCACACCCCTACTATGACCCAGAGTCCCCACTCCACCATCCACAACATGGTAGATCCCCTTTACACCCACACCATGTCATACATCGTCGACGTCATGATGCACATCATGGGTGACGCCAACATGGCAACCCCATTATGGGGGGGAGTAGGCCCAGGCCTAGTCCCAATGGCACCACCAGTAGCTGTTATTTCTGTGGATGATAGGGAGGAGACTGAGAAAATGATAGATGCCACTTTAGGCAATGTGACCCTACCCAATCAGAGCAAATGGACCCTCCGGACACAGATCAGGCAGATACTGCAGGAGGGTGCTACTTGGGAGGGAATGGTTCATACTGTGGTGGAGACCGCAGCTCAGGCAGCCATTGATGGTGCCCGAGACAACCTACCTCCACTTGATCATCCCACTAACCCCCTACAAATGGCCTACTGTGTTCACCAAATAGCTGAGAGTATTGGTCAGATGAACCCGTCTGACAACCTCAGCTGTCACTTGGAAAAGGTGCATGCCAAATGTGAAATGCTTAGTCTCGCTGCAGACTACCAGGTCCAGATCCTACGCCAGACCACTGATCCTGAACTATGGGCCAAACTCCTCAATGCCATCCGCCAGGCTAGCAATGCCACCTTTGATGAAGTTGCAGCTGAACTCATTTTTGCACACAGCCCAGGTGTAGTAGGAGTGATGCTTGCATACCCTGTAAAACAGAATGCAAAGGAAAGTCCAGCAACTTACCACCAGAGACTCTGGATGGCCTACCGAGCAGAAAAACAACTCGCACAAGAAGCTGTGGATGTAGATCTTATTGAGTATGAGACCTTGTTCCTTAGGAACATGATTCCTGCAGTGAGAGAGAAGGTAGAGCCAACCACTTGTCCCACCATGGAATGGTTTGCTGACATTCTTTGGAAAACTGAAAGAGTTTATCAACTCTACATCCATGATCAGGGCTCCAGTTCCAAGAAAATAGCTGCCTTGGAGCCTACCCCAGAGACCACGACGTACTACATGCTGGAAGGGCAGGTCCAACATAAACAGCCCCTCGTCGTGGACAACCAACACCGTCAGCAGGCCCAACAACAACCACAACAGCAGCAACAACAACAACGATAGGGTGGGAACCAGAATTATCATAAGAATAAGAAACATCATAAGAATCACAAGGGTAAACAGCAACAAAGACCAGGCCATTTGTATAGGGAGATAGCTGAAGAGAATCGGAAGTTCAGAGAGAACTCTTGGGACAAGTGTGCTCTGTAGCTGATGCTGTTCCCGCTCAGGCCCTTGCAGCCATGCAACTGGGAACCCAGGTCCCGATGGGCCATGGTGATACCAGAAGTACAGGCCTGAACCCAGAGGTACCTCCCTATATAGCATCAGTGCAGCATGGTGAAGTGGTTCACAGAAGCCAGGTCCAATTTCTCCCTGCTTCCTCTAGCACAGATTGACAATTACAGGAACCAGTCTGGATTATAAACAAGCTGGTCTTGGATACAAACGGAAGACCCTGCACTGAGGTCGAGGTCGGAGGATGCCTTCTTACAGTATTATTGGATACAGGTGCAGCTGTGTCTGTATTACATGATGATCACCCAGATACATCTCCTTGGTCCACCGGATGGAGGACCAACATGTCAGGAGTAGATGGTACTAGGTTGTCTGCATACCGTTCTCTACCTTTGCCTGTAGAGTTAGGACACCTGAAGGCCTCACACACCTTCCAACTAATGGTATTGCACAATCATCCTAATATCGTTGGAACTGACTTCCTAGCACCACACAGCTGTGTGGTGGATCTAGCCAACATGCTACTGATTCAGATTCAGGGCCAGTATCATACCATTTTGATCCCTGATTCACATGTGGTGGCAACAATATCTGCCAGTAATAAAGAGTATGACGTCATAGATTTGTTCAAGAACCATGAGCTTTTCCTGAAGCTTTTCCCCATTCTACAAAGACATTTGCAAGCATTTGCTACTAACAAGCATGACTGTGGCAGAATGCACACTGTCATCAAAGTACCAGGTCCAGCACATGAGAGGCAAAGGCAATATCCTTTCCCACCTGAGGCCTTGCCTTCTCTTAGGGAAACAATAAAATCTCTCCTCAACCAAGGTGTAATCAGAACATGTGTCTCTACTGCCAACTCACCAGTGTGGCCTGTGAAAAAACCCACAGGTGCCTGGAGACTTACAATTGACTACAGGAGACTGGACCAGGTCACCCCCAGTTGCGCTCCAACTGTGGCCTCAGCACCTGATGGGCTACGACTTCTGACCCCTGACCAAAAATGGTTAGTGCCCTGGACATCTCCAATGGTTTCTGGTCACTGCCATTGGCCTTTAAGAGTCAATATAAGTTTGCCTTCACCTTTGAAGGTAGACAGTACATGTGGACCTGCTTACCACAGGGATTCCATAACAGCCCTTCCCTGTTCCATCTGCATATGATGGATGCCCTTGAGGGTTTCTCTACCCCCCAGTGTCTTTTGCAGCATGTGGATGACCTGCTGTTGGCAACTACCACACAGGAACAACACTTGGATCTCTTGGATGAACTACTGACTCTCATCAGACAGCAGGCCTTAAATGTAATCCAGCAAAAGTACAACTATGTCAGAAAGAGGTACTCTTTCTGGGCCTGAGAAAAACTGATCAAGGCCGAAGCCCTACCTGGAAGAAAATACAAGGATTGCAAGACTTGCCATTGCCCACCAGTATGGCCACTCTTAGAAGGTCTCTAGGTATGGTAAACTATTCCAGAGATTTTATTTATGATTTTGCTCAGAAGGCTGCTCCTCTGTATGAGTTACTGAAATAGAACATTCCCTGGACTTCGGTTCCATTCACAACCAGGCTGTGACATCACTAAAGCAGGTTCTGGCCTCGGCTCAAGTTCTGGTCAACCTCAACCCAGCATTGCCATTCCATCTGGAGTGTGCCACCTCTGACATAGCTATGTCAGCAGTGCTGACCCAGAAGGTTCATGGCACTTTGAGACCCACTGCATATGCATCACAGCTCTTGACCCCAGTGGAACAGAAGTACAACCTTTGTGAAAGGAACCTTCTGGACACCTACTGGACTGTCAAGCATTTTCTGTATATCATTGGGTACTCTCCACTGATTATTAACACCAACCACACACCAACTACCTTTCTGCTATCAGACAGAGTGAAGGATGGGTCAGTCTCTAACACTAGGCTGACACACTGGTCACTCCTTCTCCAGGATAGGGACTTACAGGTACACACAACCAAAATTCCATCCATGCTGGCACATGGACTCCTTTTCCAAGGAGAACCACATGACTGTACACTGCAACCACCTGATCTTCCTGATCCAGGTCCTTTCCTCCCTGCCACACCACAAATACTTGAGAACATCTCACTGTGTTGTATTTTCACAGATGGTTCAGATTCCTTTCATCAGGGAGAACAAATTGCAGGGATAGAAACATAGAAACATAGAAACACAGAAACATAGAATTTGACGGCAGATAAGGACCGCTTAGCCCACCCAGTCTGCCCATTTCCCTACCTACTGGATAAGCTGCAGATCCTAGTTAACCAGCAGCCTACGTCTTCCTACCCCCACCCCCTAGAATTGCCTTATGACTGTCCCATGCATGCTTGAATTCCACGACTGATTTTGACTCCACAACCTCCTCCGGAAGGCTGTTCCATGCATCCACAACCCTCTCTGTGAAAAATTACTTCCTTAAATTACCTCTGAGCCGCCCCCCCATCTTCAAATTGTGCCCTGTTGTTCTTGCACACCTCTTTTTTTGAAAGATGCTACCCTCTTGGACTTTGTTGATTCCCTTGAGGTACTTGAACATTTCTATCATGTCCCCCCTTTCCCTCCTTTCGTCGAGGCTATACATATTAAGCTCCTTTCGTCTCTCTTCATATGTCTTTCAGTGCAGACTCTGCACCATTTTAGTTGCTCTCCTCTGGACAGCTTCCATCCTGTCTATGTCTTTGCGGAGATTGGGTCTCCAGAACTGCACACAGTACTCCAGATGGGGTCTCACCAGCTGTCTGTACAGAAGGATAATAACTTTCTGTTTTCTACTGGTGATGCCTCTCTATGCATCCCAGTATCCCCAGCCCTCCTTGCTGCCCTCTTACATTGCTTGCCCACCTTTAGGTCATCTGATATGACTACCCCAGGTCCCTTTCCATTTTTGTTGTTGTAGTATCTCACCCCCATTGTACTCTTCCCTGGGTTTTTGTTTCCAGGTGCATTACCTTACTTCTTAAGCATTGAATCTAAGCTGCCATACATTTGACCATTCCTCTAACCTTGCCAAGTCCCTTCTCATCCTTTCCACCCCACCCTGTGCATCAACTCTGTTGCAGATCTTTGTGTCATCTGCAAAGAGACATACTTTTCCTTCCAGTCCTTCTGTAATGTCGCTTATAAAGACATTGAAGAGGACCGGTCCTAATACTGAACCCTGCGGTACCCCACTAGTAACCCTCCTTTCTTCTGAGTGGATTCCGTTTACTATTACTCTCTGTGTCCTATTCTCGAGCCAATCCTTTACCCAGGCTGTCATCTTGGGACCCACTCCCAGGCTGGCTAACTTGTATATTAATCTTTTGTGTGGGACTGTGTCAAATGCCTTGCTAAAGTCTAGGTAGGCCATGTCCACAGCCCCTCCCTGATCTACTACTTCAGTCACCCAGTCAAAGAAATCTATCAGATTCATCTGGCATGACCTTCCTGCTGTGAATCCATGCTGCCTAGGGTCCTGTGCCCCCTGGCCTCTAGATGCTCGACAATTCTTTCCTTCAGAAGTGATTCCATCATTTTCCCTATCACTGAGGTTAAACTAACAGGTCTGTAGTTTAATGCTTCTGCCTTGCTCCCACTTTTGTGAAGAGGAATCACATCTGCCCTCCTCCAGTCCTCGGGTACCACCCCATCCTCCCATGATTTGTTAAAAGGGTAGTCAGTGGTGTCACTAGTTCTACCCTTAGTTCTTTAGAATTCTGGGATGAATCCCATCAGGCCCCATTGCTTTGTCCACCTTCAGTTTTAAGAGTTCTTTCAGAACCCTTTCTTCTGTAAATGGGCTGGCATCAACTTCTGTATCCAGAGTGTTTCTACTGTTTGTTTTATGTACCTCCCCTCTTCATTTGTAAATACTGAGCAAAAATATTTGTTTAGTATCTCTGCCTTTTCACAGTCTCCTCTGCCCACCCTCCCTCCCTCCCTTTATTAAGCCTCACTATCCTCCCTTGGTCTTCCTTCGCTCCCTGATGTACCTTTAAAGGTTTTATCCCCTTCTTAACTGAGTTGGCTATCTTTCCTCGGTTTGGGCCTTTGCTGTTCTGACTGCCTTCCCAGCCTCCTTTTGCTTTAACTGATACAGTTCTCTGTCCTGCTCCTTCATGATGCCTTGTACTTCCTGAATGCTTTCTTTTCTTGAACCTTCACTGCCACTTCCTTTGAGAACCATAGTGGTCTTTCATCGTTTTGTTTTGTTTATTTGCTTCACACAAGGCTCGTTACCTCTGTGATGGCAGTTTTATTATTCCCATTGTTCTTCCACCTCTCCTTCCTGCCCATTTGCTAGTGCATTCTTAGGCACTCACCCATTTTGGCAAAAGTCAGCCCTCCTAAAGTCCAGTACTTTTGTTTTGTGTGGCTTGACTCTATTGCTGTGTTATTGTGAACCATACTGTTCGATGGTCGCTAGTTCCCAGATGGCTACCCACTTCTACATCTGTGATCCTCTCTCCATCTCCATTTGAGAGAACCAGGTCTAAGGCTGCTCCCTCTCGAGTGGGTTCCAATACCAGTTGTCTAAGGCATGCCCCCTGTATGGCATCTAGAATAACCCCACTCTTAGAAGTGGCTGCTGCAACTGCACTCCAGTTAACATCTGGCATATTCAAATCACCCATCAGCAATATTTCCCCTTTTTCTGCCATTCTAAGTATACTTTCTATCATTTCCTTGTCCATTTCCTCCCCCTGAGAAGGGGTCTGTATACAACCCCTGTGCATATTGTGGTGCCATTGCCTGTCTCCAAATTTACCCACAGTGCTTCTTCTCCTCCCAGTTTACCCTTTTGTTCTGTTGCTTTGATTCCTTCCCTTATGTAAAGAGCTATCTTGGTGATTTACCTTTATGGTAACAGTGTTAAAATCTCTAAGCATTGCAGTGAGGCATCATCACAGTATGCCGAGATGGCAGTGGTGGTCTGTGCCCTCGAGTTCATCAAGCATGGGACCGAGGACACCATCATCTTCACAGTCTCTAGCTGGGTTTGTTGTTCTCTTACAGAGTTTCTTCCTTTCTGGCAGAAGAACTCCCTTCTCTCATCTGATGGCAGCCCAGTGAAACACAAAGAACTAGTAATCTATATACACTCACTGGACCAAAGATTTGCATACAAACTTTATGTACACAAACTTAAAGCTCACGCCATACATGACCCATATCATCATGCCTTCAATGACACAGAAGACATGCTTGCCAAGGAAGGGGCCTGAGGGAAGGACACCTGGATGATGGACCACCCGGAAGCCAGAGAAGCTGTACACATAGCAGCAATCAGAAAGAAACCTGAACCCTTTTCCCCTTTGGACCTCTCAGCAGCTCAGCATGCTGATTCTGAACTCAAAGAAGTGTTCAGATTCCTTGACAAGAGCACCAAAGAAAACCTACCTACCCATAACCCCTACTGGAGGCATGAAGGTAAGTTACACTTGTCTCCAGATGACAAGCTCATCTAGTACCAACCAGATGACACCACCACCAAGCTGTGGGTGGTCCCTAGACACCTCAGGTCTGAATTCTTGCATCAAGTGCATGACACCCCTACTGGTGGACACCAGGGAGTTGAAAATACCCTCCAGAGGCTTAAGACCACTGCCTGGTGGCCTGGTGTCACCAAAGATGTTAAACAGTACATAGACAACTGTCTTGTTTGTGTGCAAAACAACCCCATCCCCACAAAACAAAATGCCAAACTCCTACCACAAAGACATTCTGGCTCTTGGCATGCCCTTCAGATTGATTTTATTGGTCCTTTGACCAATACCAGCAGAAACAACAAGTATGCCCTTGTGGTAACCGACCTTTTCTCAAAGTGGGTTGAAGCTTTCCCCACTAAAACATGCATTGCTAAAACCACTGCCAAAATCCTGGTAGAACAGATTTTCTCCAGGTGGCGCCTACCTCTCAAGGTAGACTCTGACAAAGGAACCAGTTTTACAGGTGAGTTGATGAAAGAATCACTTGAACTCCTGGGAGTTCAACAGAAGTTTCACATACCTTACCACCCACAATCTTCAGGTCAAGTAGAAAGAGCCAACAGATGGATTAAGCAAATGCTTTCCAAATTCATTTGAGGACAATCCCAAGACCTGGGATTCCCTTTTGCCATTACTCCTTATGGCAATTAGTGGTACGCCCTTAGCCACTACCCAGTTGACACCCTTCGAGGTTATGACTGGAAGACAAATGAGATTACCTGAACACCTGTTGTTTGACCTGCACACCCCCATGGCAGACCGTGTGTCTGTAGACCAATATGTGGAAAAACTCAGACAAGACCTGATACACATACACTTGTATGCTGCCAATTGCATGGGCAAGGCCCAGCAACAGTCCAAAATACAGTTTGACAAACATGCACAAGAAGTGGATTGGCAAGTTGGAGATCAGATAATGGTCCTCAGATTTGCACATCCCACACACTCCTTCTCCAATAAGTGGGAAGGACCCCACCCCATTGTCAACAAGCTCAGTCTGGCAGTCTACCAGGTTAGACTCTTGCACAACAACAAATTGACTGCCAAATGGTTACATGCAAACCAGTTGAAACTGTATAAAGGAGTATAATTACTTTTCCTCACCCCATTGGGCAGAATAGTACTAACCTACTAATGTTTGATGTTCCTTTACAGATACACTGACAAGATGGCTATCTTGTTACACTTTCTCCTCATCTCATGAGTTATCCCCTGCATCCAAGGCACGGTGAAGCACCTCCTTCCTTACCTTGATCCTCCAATGTCTGCCCCAGAGGGAGTTTCTATCAATATACCTGACAATTTGATTACTGTTCAGAAAGGTTCTGATGCCTACCTCATTGCCTCGGTTGTTGCTCCTGACAAATCTACCCTACAAATTGAGTGGCAAACCACATCGCAAGGACAAATTCTCCCTGTGGCCAAGCTCTCCAAGAGAACTTTTCATGGATGGCCCAACGCTTAATTATCCCCTAATGGTTGTCTGTCCTTGCTCCAAACTGCTCTTAGACATTCTGGTTTATACAATATCACTGCTTTAATTGATCCCTCATATTGTAATTCTTTGTCTAAGGACTCTGCCAGGAAATTTTGTGCTGTACACAACATGGCCTCTGCTGCCACGTATCTCTCTATGTTACCCCCTACTGAGAAACAGCTTTTGGAATGTCCAAAGCACACCCCCCTGGTACTTGTAGTGGTCTCACATCCACTGCACTACCTGGTACACTTATTAACAACTTACAATTTATGCATATACCTGTTTTCTTTAATTTGACTTACTGGAATATAAAAGAATTTGGTATGCGTCATACTACTAACACTTCAGCATCTTATAGTACTTTACTGCTTGATAGTTTAGCAGCTTTTCAGATTCATACTCAAGACCCTATTGCCGGGGTACATATCACCAAGCATAGAGGCAACTTCAGGAGAAAACCCAATCCTGATGATCAAAGTCATAAATGTAATACACATGAACTTGACAGTTCTGATGCCACTGGTGCCACAGGAACTGTCACAGGTCTTTTTGGTACAGCTATGTCTATTTGGAATAAGGCAGACATTGCTGCTATCAAATCTCATTCAGCTAAATTCCAAATTGGTTTGGTAAATGATATTTTACCCACATTATTGCATGGTGTTGATGGCCTTAGTCAGAAAGAAAGATACACTGGGCTGGATATTCAAACTGCGCCCAAAAAGTGTGCAACAGCAGGAGCAAGCACAAGTCAATTGCGCATATGCGCAACAGACACGATATTCAAACATGGAGCAAGACAAACTGCGCAAGCAGCCAACATCTGAATATCGCACAAACTGCGCCATAGCGCAACCAGGAAGGGGAAGCTGAGCAGAAATTATGTGCCATAGCGCAACAAGGCTAGCCCAGCTGAGCAGTCCAGAGGTGCCATAGCGCAAGCAGAGCCCCCCCCAGCAGAGCAATGGATGCACAACCAGGGAGGCAGGCTGGGGCCCACCACCAGCCATGCCACACATGAGCACAGGAACACACTGCAGAACCAACAATACACCAACACCCCAAGCACAGAATCACTGGGAGGGATGGATGATCCACTGGCCAATGGGGACAAGCCAACAAAGCACAGCAGGGCCATGACGCCCCAGCACAACCACTGGCAGGCTGAGACTGCCACACACAGGGGGTCGACAACCACAGTGCACATCAGCCCCCCCTTCTGCACAGCACACCCTGCACCGTGACCCCAAGACACCACCCATGTGCAGTGACTGTCACTGCAGTAAACACCATGCATCCCCCCCGGCACACTGCAACCTCGTGTAGCACAGAACCATACAAGCCAGACCCACCCTGGGCACCCAGCAGTGGGCGCAGCAGATAACAGGAACCGACTGAAAGTCACTCCCACACAGAGACACCTCCCCATGCACACACACACACGCACACACACACACATACCCAGGACCATACCACCCCAGATGGCATGCACCACTGCAACTGAGCAACCATAGCCAGCTGCAAATCAGAGACCACCACAGTATTCATAACAAAATATATATATATTGGAAAAAGATATGTACAACACCAAGACCAATAACACAACTATATACAGATATGAACAAGACAGGGGGGTAGGGGTACAAGGTAGAGGTGGGTAAGTGTAGGGTGAACAACTGGGAGAAGGAAGGCAGGGTGGGAGGGATGGGTGAAGTGGGAAGGGAAGCACATTCAGCACCTGGCAGGCTGGTCTCCTGCTGCCTGTTGCTGTTCCCGTCTCCTCTGGCGTCGCCTGACCCCAATGGCGCTGCATGCCCCTGAGGAGGTCATGTGTCGCGACTGACACCCTCGTCAGCCGCTGGAGGGCACAGTCCATCCAGTGTAGGATGCTGAGACCTAGGAAAAGGGAACACAGTCAATGGCTGTGACTGTCCACAACCCTAAACACCACCCATCCTGCAAGGCATATAGCCTAGTGCCCCGCACCTGTGATGATATGCACCCACCCACAGTGACCATGCACATGACATGCCCAACCAGGCAGCACCAGCTATGTGCACCACTGCACACACACACTGCCCATGTCCATCACAGCACAAACAAGTCTGTCAAGTGATGTGGCAATGTGGTGGGATGCCAGTTCCACAGCCATGTGCCCAGTGCATGCATGGACCACCAGTGGACGCACACACAGATGTGCAGTGACACTGGACAGTGATGACTGTCGCCTGTGTCGTGCATGGTTGTGTTGTCCATGGCTAGTGGTCATGCCCACCCCCTCCAGCATGCAATAGCATCCATGATGTAATGACACTCACACTCATCAAGCAGCTGTGGCTGCTGCTGCTGCTGCTGCTGCCACTGTGGCCCACCCCTCACGCCTCCTCCGGCCACCTCCTGGGCCCTGCCACGGCCCTCCTCAGCCTGGGCCTGCATCCTCTCCGCCAGGCCTGTGGGTGACAAATGTTGAGAAAAACATCAGTGTGACCCCAAAGCAGACTGCCCCCTGCCCCAGTGAGTGTGCCTGCCCACACAGCCAGACCCATGCATCTCACACCTGCACACACTGACACAGCCAACCATGGCAGAGCCATCCCCCATGCACCGCCACCAAAATACAGTCACACCCCTACGGAGAATACAGGTGCAGAGATGGTACACCCACCTGGCCTAGGCACAACGCCCCTCCTGGCACATGACCTGAGGCATTGCAGCACGTCCGGCTCCCTCCTGCGGAGGTCACTATATCTGTGCCTGCACTGCTCCGCAGACTGGCACTGCCCTATGACCCTCACCAGGTCAGTGGCCACCTGCAGCCACACATGGGTGCGGGCCATGGTGAGGGGCTGATCAAACAGTGCCCTAAAGTGGGGCTCAACTAGGGCCACCAGGTTGGCCACCTCCACCTGACTCCACTGGGGAGCTCTCCTGCATGCCATAATTGCGGTCGTACAGCAGGCAATATGGCGCCCCGCAGCGCGGCAACCCCACGTGGAAATGTTGCGCAATAGACCACCATAGGTTCCAATCGCTGTTTGTATAGCGCCGCCGGTTCACATAAGCTGTCACCAAACAGCGCCAACAGAGCCGTACACATGGCAGCCAAACAGCGCCAGGGGCAAGGTCGACACCAGGTCAGGGGTCTATGATGCAAGGCCACGCATAGCGCCATCTGACGCCTACGCATCCTGCGCGACCGATCACCTGCGTGCCAGTGTCACAGTGGACTATTGCGCAGTAGTGCCACAGCGCCATATGGTGCCCAGTGCTGTAGCGTCACTGGCACAATGGTGGCCATGGCCTGAATTGTCAATCACGCACAACACGTCATCAGTGCGGCAGATGCCTGTGTAAGCTACCTGGGCATGCGCAATGCAGTGTACCACACAGTCACAGATCTGCGCCATTGGCTCAGCCGGCTCAACCGTAGTGCGCAAAGCGCAACGGCGCGATATTCAGCCGACACATGCAAATCATCTGATCAGCCATTCAAAGGTGCAGTGGCGCGATTTGCATCTCATTACAGTTGCTCCACTCTAATTTGCATGCATTGCACTATAAATGTGATATTGGGCTGCGCTTGGCCAGATTCGGTTACTGCAGGTGAGAGGTGGGTTGCATGCTGTGTGATGTTCTGGACAATGGTCATGGGATAATGCTGTAGACTGCACAGTGACAGGTGTCCACTTCCACCCATAATCATGGTCATGACCGAGCAGAGCCAAGGTGAGGGGTGAGGATGGTGGGTGGAGGAGGAGGCCAACTTCACCACAGCGGAGACAGAGGCCCTCTTCCAGGCCTACCTGGAGGAGGAGCCACTACTGAGTGGATGGCGGGGCACCCCTCAGGCCCGTGTGGCTGCATGGGAGGGGGTAGCTCGGGCAGTGAACCTGCACGGAAGCTACCAGCGCTCCGTGCAGGAATGCAAAAAGAAGATGGGGACAGACCGCAGGAGGGTGAAGGAGAAGGTGGCAGCCCTCAGGGCGGCATGTGCTGGCACTGGCGGGGGCCAGCCAGCGGTGGTGGAGCTGACCCCGGCTGAGGACCGACTGGCTGCATCAATGCAGCAGAGTGCTATTGAGAGCATACCAGGAGGTGGATTCCAGACAGGTGGAAGCCCATCACTGCACGGTATGACATGGTGGTGGTGTTGGGGGGGGAGGTTGTTCACATGCACTCACATGTCCTCTCTTTCTGTTACAGATCCTGTTCATCTTCAGGGGATGGTGGTGGTGGGTCCAGGCAGTGAGGAAGACCTGCTGGACCTGAGGAGGTCCATCCACCTCTGTCACCAGCCAGCATGCACTGCACCAGCATGCAGGCTGCCAACCCTGGTGTCAGTGAGTGGTGTGGGGTGCACAGCCTGTGTCTCAGCAGTCTGGCATGCAAGCATGCCAGCACGCGCTGACTGTGGCTGTAGCACGTACCTGTACCATTGATGATGCAAGGACTGCAATGGGCAGTGACATGTGTGTGTCCCATGACAGACACACAGCAGGCCAGCACGTGCCCCTGGGCCTAGCTGGTTCCAACGTGTGTGCCAGCATGTCGGCACAGTCCCAGGCTGTGCCTGTCAGCACCGGTGGGGCAGCACCGGTGGCTGTGCAGGTGTCTGGCACTGTTGCAGCCACAGCAGTGGAACGACTGGTCCCTGGGGCACAGTGGTTGGAGGGACAGCAGCAGTCACCCACCAGGTCTGGGGGTACAGTGTCCAGCGGTGGCACATGCCCACCACCCTTTGATATGCCCATTCCTGGTCCTGGTGAACAGTGCCCACCCTCAAGGGGTGTTGAGCATCAGGACCTTCCATACCCTGGGGACAGGATGCTGTTGTGGCAGAGTACCCATTTGAAGAGCACACCCACCTGCTGCGGAATCAGTACAGCAGCAAAGGCGGGTTGCAACGTCTCGTGGAGGCACTGTGTGTGGCTGTGAGGCGGCAAGCAGGGACTGTGCTCTGGACCGTGCAGAGATGGTCCATATGCGGATGGATGTGACCACCGCCATTGACAGGCAGACCAGGCATTGGTCACTGTCGTGGCTGCATTGGGCACACAAGCAGGTGCTCCTGTGCCTCACACCCACATCGCTCTCCACTCCCGTTCCCGGCATCGTGCGACACCAAGCCTGTCGACGCTGGGTTCTGCTGTGGGTATCCCGAGCACCCCTGGTGTAGGTATGTTTGGCATACTACAGACCCCACTGCAGACAAGGTCACGATCGTGCAGTGGGACTCCCATGGTCCATCGATGCACACCCATGTGGCCCTGCTCAGCCTGCCAGTGCTGTTGGGTCACGGTGGGGCCGCCCATGCATCCGCGGTGGCTGTGGAATGGTGCAACATGACTGACCTGTCTGCCAGTGTGGGCCCTGTCTGGTGCTGCCCTGTGTGCACTGTGCGTCATGGTGGGCAGTGCACTGGTGGGTGCCCTGCACATCACGCCGACATACGGACCACCTGCACACCATCCTGACTGCTGTCCACAGGTACATGTGCATGATGATGCCTACATTGTACTGTACACCAAGGTGCAAGGGTGCCCAGCATCTGACACGATGCTTGGACAGTACAGGTGGTGGGTGTGGTCTGTGGATCTGTGTGTTTGCCATGTCTGTTCCTGCTCTGCTGTGCACCTGCCCATGTACGCTTTGTGCCTGGTGTGTGTGTGTGTGTGTGTGTGTGTGTGTGTGTGTGTGTGTGTCCATATGACTGTTCACCCCTCCCTGATGGTGTGTTTGTGTGCCTGGTCCCTTCCACTCCCCTTGCCGTCATGCACCCCTGGTGTGTTACTCTGTGTGCCTGTGGGTTGCGCCAGGACAGTGTTGGTTGCACATGGCCCCTTGACTTACCTGTGTCATGCATAATGCTCCTCCGTGATGGTGTCCCGGTGCAGCTGGGCCTGCCGGATCAGTCGGGGGTCCCGCCGTCCAAGGGGGGGCTGCTCATCACCATCATCACCGGCGCCGCTGGCGTCCCCATCGCTGTCCCCCTCCTTGACCTGAATGGCTATCTCACAGTCTTTGGCCATGTTGTGCAGGATACAACAGGCCAGGAATATTCCACAGGCCTTTGAGGGGCTGTACTGTAGGGCACCGCCAGAGGTGTCTAGGCATCGGAAGCATGCCTTGAGCATCCCAAACACCCGTTCGATGATGTTGCATGTTGCGGCATACACCTCATTATAGCGTTGCTGCGATGGGGTCATGGGCCGCCGGTATGGTGTGAGCAGCCAGGGACAGAGTGGGTATCCGCTGTCACCTGTGTGGAGATGGTGGAGATGAGTATCATGTTCAGGTCCATATTGCCAATATCCCTGTGTGCCACTGCCATGGCACCTGTGGCATTCCCACCCTTGCCCCACGTTTGCAATTCCTACATGCGTACTCACCCACTAGATGGTCCCCACTCTCGAATCAATGGCACAGTGTGGACTGATACCCTATAAAGGCATCATGTGCTCCGCCAGAGTGTGTGGCACAGACATTGATTATGCGCCCAGTGGCATCACACACCACCTGGCAGTTGACACTGGAATAGCCCTTCCTGTTCTATATGCAGCCCATCGGGCCAGGTGGCGCGATGGCCACATGGGTGCAGTCTAGTGTCCCAGCATGCCAGGCATACGCGGCTACCCTGTTGAACTCCTGCATGTTTGCTGTACGCTCTGTCACGGTGCTGGGGAAATGGATGTCTCCATAGCATGTGGCAGCAGTGCGCTGAGGGATGGGTGAGGATGCGTGGCGTGGCCGACTGTGTGATGCCTGTGGTGTCCCTGTCGGCCTCTGGAAGTGCCCGTGGTGAGCAGGCACATACAGGCTGTCACCTTGGTCTCCACTGACAGAGCGTGACTCCGTCGTGAGGGTGCCTGCATCACATCACTGCACAGCTCACAGAGCCGTCTCAGTATTGCCCTGTTCAGGTGGTACCGGCCCACGATCTCTACATCTGTGTACAGCTCAAAGCTGATGCGGGCACGGTACTGCCTGTTGGGGGCGTACCAATGACGGGCCCTTCCACGGCCATGTCCCCCTGCAGCATGCATTCTCACCCCCCTCATTACAGCTTCCATGTGGAAGCTGGCACTGTCCATCTCCCTGGCTTGTGACCCCCCTGGCTGATGTTGCTCTGTTACCCCCACTGTCCTGACTGCTACCTCCACTGCACCTGGTACACCTACTGGCCTCTGCACTCTGTGGCCCCATACACCTTCCCTTGCCCCTCTTCTGTCCTGTGCACTCCCTGGCCTGCACTGTTTGTTGCTCTGGCCTTCTCTGTCTCTCTGCCTCATGTGTCTTCCCTGTCACGTTCTTGCGCCTCTTCCTTGAGCCTTTTTATTTTGGCTCATTTCCGCTGGGGTGCAACTTCCGGCTGTTCCGCTCTTGCACATTGCGCAAGTCTTTGAATATCGCATTGCGCTCTTTATGCATGGATCCACCCCCTTCGGTTGTGCATGCCTTCATTTGCATTGTGCTGTTGCTCAGCCTGTTTTCGGTGGCGCAACTGCCTCCTGCTGAATATCGCAGAATGGTTCACTTTCGGACTTGCGCATGCGCAACCCTTTTGAATATCCGGCCCACTGTCTACAATATGCACGACATTGCTAAGACATTTACAGACTCTAAAGTTAAGATTAATGCACTCATTGCACAGAATAACAATGAAGCAGATAAACAATGCATTGCTAGAGAAATTCTATGTTCAGCCTATGGCTCATATATTATCACTACCATCAACAATCTCTTCCGTGATCTAGAATCTGGAAGGATCCCTGATACAATACATGACAGACGCATTTCTAAATGGTATTGTCCATGATGTAAGACCCCTGGCTATATTGCTATGTGTATGCAACAATCTTTAACTATTCCTCTTTCTACAGCTAGGAATTTGGGTATCGTGACCAGACACCGTAACACTGGTCCATGTTTCACCTCTAAGAAATGTTCTATCAAAGATACAATGTATGTTTCTTTTACTGTCTCTTTACCATGTTTTGATCCCACTACAGCTTTGTTGGACAAGATAGCTTCTGTTCACTCTATCGGGCACCTTGATGATGACATCTACAGAGAACGCCTGGACTTGCCTCCTCTTCTGGTCTTCCATCCTCTCCTGGATGCCTGGGTCATCCCACACATTGACTGCTGCGTTAAGAAGGGCTACATTTACCTGTGTCACTGCAATGTATTTGATGTTATTAAACCTGTATATGGTATTCTCCCGACAGTATTGATTGGTCCTTTTCCATGGACAATGACATCAGCATGAATGACTCAGGCTCTTTGGACTCAACATTGGCTCCAGACAAACTTTTCCAATCATATCGAGAGGAGGTTCATCTCCTGTCAACCTGGATTTCCAAGACCAGCTACACCTGCCCGGTACAGTTGTAAAAGTGGAGATTGCCTACTGTTAAAATGCAATATAATTCTGACGGTGAGAACTGCATAGTGACAGACTATGAAAGTTACACTTATGGAACCCAAGCATGTATTATTGATGCCCTGAATTTCTGTTTCATCCCCCATCAGAAGTCTGTCATTGGACATTCCGTTATTACCCCCGGCCCCTTATGGACACTGATATCATTGATGGTAACCCTGATTATCTGCTCACCCTTTCTGAGTATTTACCATATTTTAATGTACACATTGATCCACTCACACTTACATTGAAATCAATTTTAGACAGGAAAGACACCCACCTCATCCACATCAGCAATAATATTACCAAAGCTAATGAAGCTATTCTTGCACTTATTAATGATGGTGATATGAACGATGCATTGACTAACACTTGGTTAGAGATTACCTTTAAAGGTTTTTTTATTATACCAGCATTTTTTATCTTTTTCTTGATTATTATGCTTTGCTGCCTACAGCGCACACTGCATCAACACCATAAGCAGCTAGAGTTCCTTTACAAGGCTCGTGTGTCAGGTCTGTAAATGATACCTGCTCTCCCACCATTTCCCTGTTTGGCTGTGTTGCCCTGAGAGGCAACAAGGGGGGAATGTTACACAAGGTCCCTGCACACTTATTGGTACCCCCAGAGGTACACCGTAGACAGCTAACACTTAGGTATATGTTATACTAACATATAGGACTAAGGGCATCAACCGTATAAGAGTAGATGTCAGGATGTGCATGCATATTATTGTTATACACTTTGCTTTCTAATACAGATATGTAGTTTTTGCTTACAAGATGTTAGGACACCTGTGTCCTTGTAATGATTATGATATATAAGTCAGCATTGCCATCTTTTGGTGATTTGTACTACTAAACTGATTTATGTAAGAACTGTACTCTTTTGTTTCACAAAGTGATGACTACTACAAAATTGTATAATGTTATCTTGGATCATGGAGCCACCTCTAATTTAGCTAATAGGGCTCATCTCTGTAACTAGAAATGTTTCTGTCTTACAGTAACCATAGTAATTATCATAGGTATATAATGTGAGACATTACGTCTTCTACCTCGGAGACCCCAAGAGACATGGAGAATCCTCTAGGTATAGAGAACGCCTAGCATTGGCTCCCAGTTCGTATTGGTAAGAACTGCTTAGGGCAAATGTAATTATCCTTTTTGGCAGTAATAAAAAAGTTTATTACTCTTATGCAATGTGTCTGTGATTCCTTGCATTCCCAGTATTGCTAAGAACCTGAGAGTGAGGTTTAGACCTTCTGACTGTATCGTGCCTTCAATGACACTGCTGACACCCTTGCAAAGGAGGGGGCCTGAGGGGGGATACCTGGATGATGGACCATCCAAAGGCCAGAGCAGCTGTGCACATTGCAGCAGTCAGGAAGAAACCTGAACCCTTCTCCCCTTGGATTTGTCAGAAGCCCAGCATGCTGACTCTGAACTCAAAGATGTGTTCAGATTCCTGGACAAAAGTACTGAGAAGAATTTGCCCACCCATAACCCCTACCGAAGGCATTAAGGTAAGTTACACCTGTCCCCAGATGACAAGCTCATTTGGTATCAACCAGATGACACTCCCACCAAATTGTGGGTGGTTACCCGTCATCTCAGATCTGAATTTCTGCACCAAGTGCATGATACCTCCACTAGTGGACACCAGGGAGTGGAAAACACACTCCAAAGGCTCAAGACCACCGCCTGGTGGCCTGGTGTCACCAAGAATGTTAAACAGTGCATAGACAATTGCCTTGTTTGTGCACAAAACAACCCCATCCCTACCAAACGAAATGCCAAACTGCTACCATGATGGTATTCTGGTCCTTAGCATGCCCTACATATTGATTTTATTGGTCTCCTAACCAATACCAGTATAAACAGAAAATATGCTGCCCTTATTGCACAAAACAATAAGGAAGCAGATAAGCAATACATTACCCATGAAATATTATGCTCCACTTATGGATCATACATTATCACAACCATCAACAACCTCTTCCGTGATCTAGAATCCGGAAGAATCCCTGATATCATACATGACAGATGCATTTCTAAATGGTATTGTCCTCAATGCAAATCCCCTAACTGTTGCCATATGTATGTTACAGTCTCTGACTATTCCTATTTCTACTGCTAGAAATTTAGGTTTTGTGACCAGACACCCCAATACTGGTCCTTGTTTTACTTCTAAGAAATGTTCTATTAAGGATACTATGTTTGTTTCTTTTACTGTGTCTTTATAATGTTTTGATCCTACTACAGCTATATTTGATAAACTAGCATCCATACACTCCATTGGGCACCTTGATGACGACATCTACAGAGAATGCCTTGACTTGCCTCCTGTACTGGTTTTCCATCCTCTTCTGGATGCGTGGGTCTCTCTACACATGGATTGCTGTGTGAAGAAAGGGAATATTTATTTGTGTCGATGTGACATATTTGATGTTATTAAACCTGTATGTGGATATTCTCCAGACAGTATTGATTGGTCCTTTTCCATGGACGATGACATCACCACCAATGGCACAGAATACCAGGACTCAACATCTGCTCCAGATGCTTTGTACCAGTCTTATTGGAAGGAGGTTCACTGCCTGTTAACATGGATTTCAAAACAGACTTATGATTGCCCGGTACAACTACAAAAATGGAGACTGCCTACTGTTAAAATACAATATAATTTGGATGGTAAATTTTGTGTGGTTACTAATTTTAAACAGTTCACGTATGGAGAAAAGACATGTTTTATTAATGATTCTAATTTCTGCTTCATACCCCACCAGACTACTATTATTGGGCATACAGTTATTACCCATGTCCCCATTATGGACCGTGATATCATTGATGGTAACCTCGATTATCTGCTTACTCTTTCGGAGTACTTACCTTATTTTAATGTACACATTGATCCTTTAACTTCAATATTAAAATCACTTTTAGACAGGAAGGACACCCATCTCATCCACATCAGCAATAATATCTCAAAAGCTAATGAAGCAGTATATGCCCTCATTAATGACGGTGATTTAAATAGAGTACTTACTAACACTTGGTTAGAGATTACCTTTAAAGGTTTTGTTATTATACAAGCATTTTTGATATTTTTTCTCATTATTATGCTTTGCTGCCTATGCACACACTACGCTAACACTGTGAGCAGCTGGAGTTCCTTTACAAGGCTCACGGGACGGGTCTGTAAATGACCCCTGCTCTCTCTCCACTTCCTTACTCTTGCTTGTGTTGCCCTTTGAGAGGCAACAAGGGTGGGGAGAATGTTACACAAGGTCCCTGCACCCTAATTGGTACCACCAGAGGTACACTGCAGACAGCTAGCATTTAGGTAAATGTTATGCTAACATATAGGACTATGGGCATCTACCGTATAAGAGTAGATGTCAGGATATGTATACATATAATTGCTATACACTTTACTTTCCAATATACACATGTATTTCTTGCTTGCAAGATGTTAGGACACCTGTGTCCTTGTAATGATTATGATAAATAAGTTGACATTGCCATCTTTAGATGATTTGTATTACTACACGGCTTTGTACAAACTGTACCTCTTTGTTTCCACAAAGTGATGACTGTAACAAAATTGTATAATGCTATCTTGGACTGAGGAGCCACCTCTAATTTAGCCAATAGGGCTCATCTCTGTAACTAGAAATGTTTCTATCTTACAGTAACCATGGTAATTATTTTAGGTATGTAATGTAAGACATTACGTCTTCTACCTCGGAGACCACAAGAGATATATGGAGATTACTGGAGGTATAGGGATCGCTTAGCATTGGCTCCCAGTTCCTAATGGTAAGAACTGCTTAGGGCAACTGTGATTTGCCCTTTGGTAGTAATAAACAAGCTGTATTACTCTTATGCAACATGTCTGTGATTCTTTTCATGTCCATTATTGCCAAGAACTTGAGAGTGAGGTTTAGACCTCCTGATACCTGGGTCTTTGATGGTAGTGACTGGAAGTCACAGAAACGGGGGAGCAGGCACCATTTGTGAGGCAGATCTCATCCACCTGTAGGGGCAATGTTTATTAGCAGACAGGCTAGGCAGGCACGGTCTCAATGATTAAAATGATTCTCCACTCCGGAATCAGAGTGCAAAAATGATTTAATTAAATGTGAAACAGTAACAACCACTCCATGGAGCATGGGGTATAAAGTACAGTGTGTTTTCTTCACATAGCTGGAAAATCTACTGCAACAGTCTCTTGAGCTAACAAACTATTTATTTTATGCAGGTCTCCCTTAAGCCATGAGGGCTAAATTCCTGGCAGTAATTTTGGGTCTGAAAAGGGTCTCCGCTTGAGGTAGCTTGGTACTGACACACTCTACTAACTCGTATCTTATTCCTTAGCTTTCTCTCTCCAGCAATTACATTTCATTCCCTTCAGACTCTCTTCTGGCAGTTCTATTCCTATACTTTTACTCTGGGCTTATGACAGCACAAGACATTTCTACTCTCCAGAACCCGCACACTCTCTTCAGTTTGTTGCTATATGCCTGGTCTTACACTTCTCCACCTGAGGGCTAACACTTATGGAGCATTCACTCCCTTTCCTTCAAGGTCTTAATCCTGTACTTTTTATTTGATGTTTGCAGCAAGAACTGAACCACCAGAACCCTTTCAGACATCCAGTCACTGATGTCTTATGCCTAGAATGGTTTCCCCGATGCCTATTTGGGCACTGAAACCAACAGCACCTCTGCTCATGCAGTGATTTCAACCTCTGAACTGACTCATCGGGGGGACCTCTGCCAGTGCCACACTGAATCACCCAACTGACTGCCACCCTGCTGGCATCCCAAACATCAGTCCCCCAAATGGACTTTCCCTGCCTCCTCAAGCGGCTTAGCTAGTGGGTTCCAACTCTGTGGATGCAAGTGGATCACTCCTGCCCTGCCACGGCTCTCTGGCCAAACTTGCAGACCAAACCCTCCAGCTCTCTTCTGGTCTTCCCTCCTGGGTCACTGTTTTAGCACCAAAACCTTCCCTTTTATATCCATTGGGAATGGGCCTCGCCTACAGTCAGCAGGCAGCACTACATCCCAGACTCGGCAGCACCACTAGCTTCCTATCTCTGCCTAGCTACTCCTAGCAACCTAAAATTTAACAAGCAAACCCCCAGAGGGTGCTTACACTTTCCTCTCATGCAAGACGTTCACCTCCTGGTGAAGCCAACCAGGCCACCCACAGCCCCACAAAGGAGATGTCATGATCTCTCTCTCCTCTCCAAAGGTCTGCACATGAAACCAGTAGCACCTCCGGAGCAGTGAATTTACTCCCATTTTCCTGTTAAAGTTGTGGCTCCCTGCTTGGGCTAGGCTAGGCAACCCACCACTGCTTCCTACAGTAACTTGCCAGGTACTGCAGCAGTGGTGTTCCTTTGCCCCTTTACTAAACTCAGTTTCCTCCATACTATCACCTGCCACCTATTAACTAGTGCTGCCAGGAATGAGAAAATTTTAATCACTGTATCTCAACAGAAAACTCTGAAACATTGTAACTATCAACAATAAACACATTCTTACTGTACAAGATTTTTGCTTTTCATTTAAAACGCTGAAGTTTCAATGACTTTAGACTGCTCACTGAATGCTAGACTTGTCACCATGGTTGCAGGAACCTGGGCCACACCCATGCTGGAAGCAGAAAAGGTAAATGATTCCCTAATTTATTTTTAAATTTTAAAGCATATGCAATGTGAATAATGTTCAGTGATTTGATATCTGTAAGCAAAATGAAGCAGGTTGTAACAGTAGCTATAACAATATTGATTCAATCAATCAATCGGTCTTTATTTTTATAGCGCCTTTCAAAACCAAGGTGCTATACAAACATAAATAGAGTATAAAAACAGAGAATATAATAACTTAAATTTAAAATTACTGATGGTCAGGCATTCTCTTAACCGATGAGGTAGACAATTCCGCAGAGTCGGTGCTGCAAATGAAAAAGCACGAGCTCCAGATGTTTTAAGGTGAACCCTGGGAATCTTTAGCAATCCCTCATCAGAGGATCAGAGAGGGTGATTGGGGGAGTAGGGCGTCAGGAGATCTTTAAGGTAGTCGGGTCCCAGTTCATGTAGGGCTTTAAAGTAAGCAAGCCTACCTTATAGGTGATCCACCATGGAACTGGCAGCCACTGCAGTTCGCACAGGACAGGTGTAATGTGACTGGACCTAGAAGTACCAATCAACAGCCTGGCCGCAGCATTCTGCTCCAGCTGCAAGCAGTGGATATCAACCCCAGATAGGCCTAGGTAGAGGGCATTGCAGTCATCAAGACGGGTAGTAATGAAGGCATGGACTAGCGTTGGACGGTCACCCGTGGGAATCAGGTGTTTCACCGGGCAATGTTCCTCAGATGGTAAAATGAGGATTTGACCACAGTTGACACCTGAGACTTGAAGGTCAAGCCATCATCAAATACAATGCCCAAGTTACGCACCCGATCTGAGGTGATGAGCTGGACACCATCAAGCCAAATGCCCAACATGTGCCCAGCACCAACACCTGACCCCGGGTGGCCCAGTTCCACGAGCAGCACCTCAGTCTTATCCGGATTCAGTCTTAACCAACTCGAGCTCATCCAGTCTTTGATTTCAGAGTGGCAACTATTTAGCATGGATATCGCATCAACCTGTCTGGGCACAAAGGACATATACAGCTGAGTATCATCTGCATAGCAGTGAAAACTCAAGTCGTACCACCTGATGATGTCTCCTAAAGGCAGCATATACACTGCGAACAACATGGGTGCCAATATGGAGCCCTGCTGCACCCCGCAGGACAGGGGGAGGGCATCAGAGGAATAAATTCCAGTGACCACCCTCTGAGACCTGCCTACAAGGAAGGATCAAAACCATTTGAGGACTGTACCTGACAGTCCACAACAGAGCTGCAGGTTCTCCAAAGGCATCCCATGGTCCACGGTGTCAAAAGCTGCTGAGAAAGCAAGAAGGACCAAGATGGTACGAGCCTTTCAATCTCTCGCCATCAGGAGGCCATTTACTACCCGAGCAAGGGCAGTCTCTGTGCTATGCCTCTTTCTAAAGCCATACTGGAGAGCTTCATAGACATTGTGAGTTACCAAGTGATTGTCCAGTCGTAATGCAACCACCTTCTCAATAACCTTCCCCACAAAGGGAAGGTCAGAGACAGGTCGGTAGTTAGCTGGATCGATGGGATCCAAGGAGGGTTTTTTAAGGAGTGGTCGAATGACTGCCTCCTTTAAGGGATCTGGAAAGGTCCCCTTCTCCAAGGATCTCCATACAATTTCAGCTAGGATTGGGCAGATAACATCTACACATCCCACCAACAGGGAGGTAGGGCCTGGATCCAAACTACAACAGGTTGGGTGCAAAGTCTGGACAATCTTCACAATGTCCATGAATTCTAGTCAGCTAAAGTCCATCTAGACAGACCAGGTGCTCACTACCTCTAGTCGACCTCCACAACCTCTCATCTGGACCTGATGCTGGCAACCTTATCAGCGAAAAACTGAGCTAGCTCATCACACTTAATTTGTGAAAAAACTCTTCCAGACTGTAGACAGATTGGATTGCACAATCTGTCAACAGTATGAAAGAGTTGAGCTGGTTGACTCTGCGCAGCAGAAATCTCCCTGGACAGGAACTTTGCCTTCTTACGGGTGATTTCTGATTGATGGCCATTATAATGTTCCATCAATCTAAGCCTGTCAGCATCCAGGCTGGACATCCGCCATGCTCTCTCCAGCCTTCGACCACTCCATCTCATCTCCTTCAAGGACCCATCATACCAAGGGGATCTTGGGCAAAGAGTGAGTGGTTGAACACGAACAGGAGCAATCAAGTCCAGGGCATCTTCCACTGCCTTTATAGGCTAGTACAAGGTCCCCCGGACTTGTGCTTTCACCCAGCAATCCCGATAGGTCCAGCACTGCTGATAGACCATCTGGGGTAACTCCCATTAAAGGGCAGTACCGGACCATGTCCAAAGGGGTAGGTCCATTTGGGGGGGCCCCGAAACTGAACCCTATGGTGTGATGGTCAGACCAACCAACTGGTTCCACCCCCAAGTTGATGATCTCCATCCCCAGGAGGAACAGCAGTTCCAAAGAGTGACCTCCTATATGGGTAGAGAAGGAGCTGGTATGATTGGCATTCTAGCTCAGTGGAAGCGGGAGTGTGGTTGCTAAGCAGAGTGCTGGGGAGCTAAATGAAGCAAATCGATTGGTATTCTTTACTTGACAGTGCCTGGTGAGAAATTTTGACAGATCAGCGGGAGCGAAAAGACGTAGAGCGATTGGGGGGAGGGGGTGAAATTAACCGGAGCAAACTGTCGGAAGCGGGTTCACGGGGAACTAATTGTCGGGAGCGAATTGTCATGCTCACAGATTTAATTAGTAAGCTTCCAGAGGGTGCTTACAATTAAATTGGACTGGCCCCAGAACTGATCCCTGTGGCACCCTGCTGGTCACCCTCCTTTCCTCTGATTGAGCTCCATTTACAGTATGCACCACTTATTACGGACACATCTGTGCACACAGGAAATGTCCGTTAACGTGAGTGTCCACCGTACTGTTTCATACGCAACTTGCAGTTATTTTTTTTTGTGCTACTTATGCTCATTTTGATGTTTAGTGCAGTGGTTGGGGGGACAGATGTGTAGGAGAGTTGAAGGGTTGAAAGGAGTTTGTGCTCATGCTTGTGTTTGTGCATTACAGTACTGTTCTGTACTTTATCTTATTTTATTTTTATTTTTATTCAGTAGTGAATAAATCATTATTCAACTGTAGTTTGTTTAGTCTTGGCTGTGCAGTATGGTCTCCACATTCGCTCAGTGGCAGCCAGGTTTTCCCATGTAAGCGGTATGTCGTCCCTTTGTTCCATTGCCCTTCTAATAGTGAGCAGTGCGCATCTTACATCTTGGGTGCTGACCTGCAGTTGTTCAATCTTTGTGTCATCCTCATCTTCAGGATCACTGTATCCAGTTTCTGTTGTGGTCATCAGGGACATTGCACAAGGTAGCTAATGTCACCTCTGAGTCACCGCATAGGAGGTAAAGTAAGAATTTGGTGATGTTATTTGTTTAGTAGGGTACAGTAATGTGTAGATAGCTTATCTTTTAGAGTTCTGAATTTAATAATGTCCTAGTCCTTTATAGTTTTAGAGTGTAGATATTTAGTGTAATGTTATTGTCTAGTAATGTTTAATAAACTTTTACATTGTTCCTTGCATTCGAGTCAGCTTCATGCCTTTCCTTGTGGTCCCAGTAGTGGTATTTGAACTTGAGCCCCTTCCCCAAAATTTCCCCTGACACCTGCTGTCCAGGTGTCACACAAAAATCCACCTCTGGGTGGTTTGCATAGTTGGATTACCTTGTGGTTTTTCTCCTTCCAAGTTGCAGCTGTGATGGACTTGTGCCCTGACCCGACCAGGCCATTTTGAGACTGGTTGACGTCAGGAGCAATACCCTCGCCCATTACATAGACATTGTCCTGGTGTACATATTTTTTATTGTCTGGCAACACCCTGCCCTGCTGACAAATTCCAGCTCATCCTGTACTCAGTGCACAATTACTTGCCCTCCTGTCCCAACCCATTTTCTCCTAAACAGCAGAACTTTGGCAGTTCAACTCCCTGAGCTTCACTACAGTACACATTTCCTTTTTTGCTGCTGCTTCTGCTGCCATCATGTTCAGATTATTCTCGTTTGAACCACTGCTCCCCCAACTCTTGTGGGACATGACTAGTCATAGTGCACAGCCTGCCCTTCCCTTTGGCAGAACCTCAGCACTCTCCGGACCATAGCAGCAACTGGTACAGTAAATTCAGCCCCTTTGCTCTGCTCCCCACATGTCCCCAAGTCTGACTCCTAGTCTTACCTGTAGGAACTTGGAACTTGAAGTCTGTCTCTGATTCATCCTACCTTGTTGGCTTTGGGTTGTCTGACTGACTCCCGGACCTCCAAGCATGATCCAAAGCCAGTTGCTCCCTTCTCTCTGCTGCTGCCCATGTCTCTGTTCCAGGCTGTGTGTTCATGCTACCCACCCACCCTGCCCAGGAGTGCCTCCTGCTTAGGGGTCTATGATGTCCCGACTGAGTCAACAAGAATGTCAGGGAGGGGAGCGAGGGAGTTGGGACCCCGACACCAACAAAAATCGAATGCGCAGCACTTATCCATTAGGGCTTGAGTGAGCAAGAGCAAGTGAGCAGAGAAAGCAACTGCCGATGCAGCAGCGCCTGCCAATCCTGATTCCTGCCAATATGGTGCACAGATTGGCTGGGCTGGATGGGGATTTCAACTGCAAAAGTGCTGGTGACTGGCTGATGAGGTGGAACGGCATTCCAAACCGTTCTGCCTCAATTTAACCCCCGCTGCAGAATGTAACTGTGTGTAAATTCCAGGGGGGGGGAGAAGAGCCCCTATCTAATCTTCCTGGGGGGGCCTTCAGCCCCTCAGCACTCCCATAGTCAGTGCCTATGGCTGCCAGCAGCCAGCACCTCCCTAAGCTCCTTTAATATTCTAGGATGCATCCCATCTGGTCCCACTGTGTGGTCCAATTTCAGTTTTGTGAGTTCATTTAGAACTCTGTCCTCTGTAAATGGAATGGTGCCCACCTCCCTCCCCTTATTGTTCCTGTCACATAATTGTGGTCCCTCACTTCTGTGAATACTAAACAAAAATACTTGTTCAGGACTGTTGCTTTTTGCAAGTCCCCTTCTGTACACTTCCCTTCTTCCCCCTTAAGTCTTACAACCCCACCCCTTGTCTTTCTCCTTTCACTAACATACAATTGTTCTTTGTCCTCACCCCTGCCATAGTGTGCCTTTGTCATCACCCTCCAGTTTATTTCCACTCATTGTGTTTCCATCCTTCCATTTTGCTTCAATGCCTCCATTTTCAATTGCGTTGGCATCTATCAATATCTGTAGCCTGTTATGTAAGGTAGATAGACTCCAAGCTTGAGTCATGCAGCAAAACCCTGACATCTTGTCCATAGTGGAAACGTGGCTTTCCCCGAAGATCCCCGACTCGGCTGCTACTATACCTGGTTACGCCATCTTTATAGAGGATAGACTCACAAAACGAGGCAGTGGCTGTGCCATATACATCAAGGATGCACTCATGGGACATACATTACCTATGGACAGCCTAGGTAATGCCTCCCAGGTGTTAGCCATCAATGTTCTACTTGGGGCCCACAATAAAGCTCCAACAATTGTGTCCGTCTACATACCACCTAAGGACCAATTCAACGGCTTCCATAGCTTGATGGAGTATGTTACGAACCTGCCCCATAATGCTGAGATGATAATTATGGGTGGTTTCAATGTCAATTGGCATTCCCCTGAAGTAGGTTCACTTAAGGATGTAATCTCCACACTCAACCTTACCCAGCTTGTTCCATTACCTACTAGGGCTAATTATAAGATGGGTATGAGTACAGTTCTCAACTGGATACTGTCCAATTGACCAGATCATATCACAAACGTGAATGTTCTCCCTGATGCAATAAGCGACCATTCCTGTGTTACCTGTAACTGGTCAAATAAATTCAATAAACCTCCTCCCAAAACAATTTTCAGCAGGGTGCTTAAGCGGGGGCACCTGGAACCCCTGAAACAACTCCTCCGTTGCATTGACTGGTCATTACTAGATGCCACAAAGGGATATAAATATAGCGCTGGACCACTTCTTCAAGCACTTTAATGAAACTTGCGATATCCATGCCCCCTTGAAAAGGATGAAAATCTGAGGCACCATCATAGAAACATAGAAACATAGAATTTGATGGCAGATAAGGACCACTTGACCCACCTAGTCTGCCCATTTCCATATCTAATGGATAAGCTGCAGATCCTAGTTAACCAACAGCCTACTTCCTCCTACCCCCCCACTAGAATTGCCTTATGTCTGTCCCATGCATTCTTGAATTCCCCTACAGTTTTTGACTCTGCGACCTCCTCAGGAAGGCCATTCCATGCATCTACAACCCTCTCTGTGAAGAAATACTTCCCCACATTACTTCTGAGCCGTCCCTCCTCTATCTTCAAATTGTGCCCCCTTGTTCATGCGCATCTCTTTTTCTTAAAGATGCTACCCTCTTGGACTTTGTTGATTCTCTTGAGGTATTTGAAAGTTTCTATCATGTCCCCCCTCTCCCTCCTTTTCTCAAAGGCTATGCATCTTAAGCTCCTTTAGTCTTTCTTCATGTGTCTTCTGGTGCAGACCCTGCACCATTTTGGTTGCCCTCCTCTGGATAGCCTCCACCCTGTCTATGTCTTTGCTGAGATGGGGTTTCCACAACTGTACACAGTACTCCAGATGTGGTCTTACCAACTGTCTGTACAGAGGGCCAACAACTTCCTGTTTTCTACTGGTGATGCCTCTCTCCCTATGCAATCCAGTATCCTCCCCAGCCCTTCTTACTGCCTTCTCACATTGCTGGCCCACCTTTAGGTCATCTGATATGACTACCCCCAGGTCCCTTTCCATTTTTTTTGTTGTCAGTATCTCACCCCCATTGTGTACTCTTCCCCTGGGTTTTTGTTTCCCAGGTGCATTACGTTGCACTTCTTTGCGTAGAATCTAAGCTGACATACATTTGACCATTCCTCCAACCTTGCCTGGTTATCCGCCGACCTCATTAGTCAGATGAATCACAGAAATCACCTCTGGTGCTGTGCAAAGGCTACTGGCAAGCATACAGATGTACAAGAATATAAAACTGCCAGGAATACGTGCATCTGGGCTATTCACATCGAAAAAAGCAACTACCATAGGGAACAGCTTACTAACACTTGGGGTGACAGTAAGAACTTTTGAAACAATATAAAAGATGTAAAAGATAAAGATGCTAAGGTTGCACCCACCATGCTAAATATTAATGGAGCACCCACCTGTGATCCACTGACCATAGCCAATGCTTATAATAACACATTCACTGACCTGGGCAATATCCTCCCACCGCACTTCTTTAAGGACATCACTGAAGACACAGAACAGTGGGCAGATGATTCTCTTCCTGTACCACCTCCTTTCTACTTCAAAGAGGTCCCACTGTAGTTGGTCAGGAAATACCTAATAAAAGTACTCAGGAAGTCAAGGCATAGCAGTGATTCCTTAGACCTCAAATTAGTTGCCCTTACCATTGAAGAAATACTGGTACCCATTGCAAAGATTCTAAACCTCTCACTAAGACTGGCACAATTCCCCCAAATCTGGAAGTCAGCCCTTGTTACTTCTGTTCACAAAAGTGGAGACCGCACTATACACACAAACTATAGACCTATCTGTATTCTTCCACCTCTGTCTAAGGCACTTGGGCTCATAGTTGCGGATCAGCAGGTGGAGTAAATGGAAAAATACTCGATCCAGTGCCCCCAGCAGCATGGATTCAGAAAGCAACATAGCACTACCACAGCACTGCTAGAATTCACTGGTTTCATTCACCAATCTCTGGATCAAGGTAGATTGGTGGGTGTGGCCTTCATAGACCTCACAAAGGCCTTTGATACAGTGAACCATGCTCTACTCCTCAAGCAAGTGCCCTCAATTTGCCTCTCAGCAGATACGGAGTCCTGGTTCAAAAGTTATCTTGTTGGCTGCTCCCAATGGATGAAGGTAGCTAATGTCACCTTTGACCATCAACATGTCCGCTCTGAAGTACCACAGGACTCCATACTGGGTCCACTTCTCTTTAGCAGCTTTCTTAACAATCTCCCTAGCTCCTGTCACCAACAGATCCTCCTCTATGCAGATGATGCTGTCATATACACTAGCTACACTGACCCTGAACCACTGGAACACCAACTTCAATTCAGCTTTGAGGATGTGGAGGACTGATTCAGGAAACACAAGCTGATCCTGAACTACAAAAAAATTAAAGTCATGTTCTTCATCGGTGCTCGCAGCAAACACAGATCCAGAGCCCTAACCATCATGAACTCCTCTGGCGTCCTGCTTGAACAAATTCAACATTTCAAGTATCTAGGGGTAACCATGGATAACCCACTATCATATACGAACATACGAAATTTGCCAGCAGATAAAGGCCTAGAGGTCTATCAAGTCTGCTCGAATGTGCAGCTAGCACCCCTTATTCTGCAGCTGCCCCTCCCTTCCACCCTTCCCCTTCATTAACCCTCCCCTTGTCCTGTCCATCCCCTTTGAAGCAGTCCACTGTTCTACTGCATCACGCTCTGCAGGTAAGCATTCCACCCAGCCACCACCTCTCTGTAAAAAGTGTCTCCTCATCTCCCTGCTGAACCTTCCTCCTCCAGTCTCATATCATGGCCCTGGTGGCCCTCCCTCCCTTACTTTGAACAGCCCTCTGTACCAGTCTTGTTTATTCCTTTCATGTATTTAAAGGTTTCAATCATGTCACCCCTGTCCTCCTCTCCTCCAGTGAGTACATGTTCAGCTCCTTCAACCTCCTCTCGTATGATAAGTCCCGCAGCCCCTTGATCATCTTTGTCGCCCTGCGCTGCACCCCCTTCAGTAACTTAATGTCCCTCTTCAGATACGGGCACCAGTACTGCATGCAGTACTCCAGGTGTGGTCTAACTAATGACCTATACAGTGGCAGAATCACCTCCTCCCTCCTCGAGGATATACCCCTTGCAATACAACCCAGCATTTTGTTGGCCTTTGCAGCTGCCTTCCTATATTGTGCCGAGTTGTTCATTGACCCTGTAATGAGCACACCCAGATCCTTCTCCTCCTCTGTCTGGGCTAGCTGCACTCCCCCCAGCTGGTAACTCCTCCTTGGGTTCTTCATCCCAAAATGCAGCACCTTGCACTTTTTGGCATTAAACCCCAGTTGCCAGGTGTCTGACCAGGTTTCAAGCTTTGCCAGATCATCCTGCCCAGCATGTTGAGAATGTCGCCAGGTCTGCCAGTATCAAGATAGGGTTACTCCATAGACATAAACACAATCTAATGCCTGAAGCACTTATACTAGCTATCTATGGCTCCATAGTATCCATCGTTGACTATAGTCTGGTTATCTATGGCTCAGCTTCCACCTCTACCCTTCACAGAATATCAGTGGCACTTGATACAGCATGCAGACTTCTTATTGGAGCAGCACGCTTTACCCACACATGTGAACTGTATGCGCAAACAGGTTGGCTTCAGTTAAATGGGAAGATTCACTATCAAACCTGCTTACTAACTAAAAAGGCACTTCTCAGGCTCCTGCCTTCTGGTGTTATAAACTTACTCAACCCATCTTGCAGCTCCCAGCACACACATAGCTCAGTCAACCAACTCTTCTCTGTCCCAAGATGTCGGACTACACAAGGGCAATGATCGTTTGCATATAGAGCACCACTATGGTTTAATGCGCTGCCCAGAGATATCTCTTCCTTACCAAAATTGGAACCATTTAAAGGCACCCTTCTTCAGCATCTTACAGCTAACAGTTCCGGTGACTGTTTGAACTGACATGACACTACCTCAGCAGTATTGACACATCCTTGTGTACCTACTTCTCCCCTTTTCTCTGCGAATTACCACTTTCACCCTGGCGGCTCTGCCTTATTTCCTGCCTCCTTCCCTGATCCTTCTTTCACCTCACCCCTCTAACCCTCCACCTTCTTTCCACTGTTTATCTTCACTTACCAGAACTTTTGTTCACCCAAATCTAACTATGCCTACTTGACAAAGCACCTTGGGCTGCCTTCTTTTATTAGGTTGTTTTTGATTTCCTACTGATTCATAGTTTTAATTTTAGTTACAATGTTAATGTCATATCATTTTAAATACTTTTTTGTCAATATTTTATGTAAAACAATCCGTTGTATGTCTGTCACCCTTCCCACTGATGTGGAACCTTTGTAAAAGAGCTGTTATGTACTCAAATGTATTGTAATCCGAGAAAGAATAAATAAATAAATAAATAAATAAATAAATAAATAAATAAATAAATAAATAAACTCAATTTTGTTTCCACCCTTCCATTTATTCCATCCCTCCATTTTTTTATCCACAGTTGGTGGCTGCCATTGTTTTACAAAGATCATTTTATTCTTTAGAATAATTGCTTTAAGATTGTTATAGTTATTTAGACAGACTGTTTTAAAACTGCTTTGTTATTTAGACAGACAGGAATTCATGTTTCACACGATACAGCAGGAATCTGATTTAGTTAAACCATTTTTGAAGAATGTTGCAGCGCACCAGTCTCCTTCACTGCACCATATGCGTGCTCCTTTATTCTATCATACCATCTGTTGTGAAGCAATTGATGTGAACTATCCTTTATTCTGCCATATAATGTCATGAAGCAATTTATGTGTGCTCTTTATTCTGTCATATCAACAGTTGTGAAGCAATTGGTGTGCACTCTCTTTGTTTGGCATTTTGTGAGCATGACCAGTGCACACCTCAGGACGGTCTACTACCTAAACATACAGAAGGGGGTACTTTTTAAGGATAATTGTGGGAGCCAGTGTAAATCCAAGTGGGCATTCCATGCACTTTGATGGTGCCAACAGAATTTGATTTACAATTAAATGTGCCTGCTTTGAATTATGACATGGGAATGCCCCATATGGAGAGAGTGCTGTTAAATTGATGGCAACGAGGGCTGTGCAATCTCATCCCTGGTCATTTCTAGAGTGGAAGATCTTTTCAGGTACTGCCAGGATAACCTTACAAGAGAGCCTCCAAGTGAGGGGTGCGGCCACTTCCAATGAACCTTTTTCAGGGTACCCTGCAAACAGATATAAAGGCCCAAAGGACCTGATGTTAAAACTGTTCCTGAGACCTCCCACATCCAAAGCATGAGGTCTGTGGAGGCTGGTGTGGTTGCCACCAAAGATTTTACTTCTTTCTGCACACCTTGCCAAAATTTATTTATTTTATTTAGTTTTTGTTGACCGGGTAAGTGCACTAGACAAATTCTGCCTATTTTCAGGCACAACCCGGGGGAAGGGGATACAGATGAATGCCAACTGACTTTGAACCAGATTAAGCTGTTGGTGGTATTTTAGTGAATGGGGGGAATTTGGCCAGGGCACCAGGGAAATTCCCCCTACTCTTTTCGAGAAGTGCCGTGAGATCTTTAACATCCACCTGAACTACCACCAGAACAGGCAGATGGGACCTCGGTTTAACGTCTCATCCGAAAGACGGGAAAATGGTGATAGCTCATGTGTGAACCTTGAGCATGTGAAAGCATGGGCTTTGAGAGACTTATGATTTCACAGGTCTACATGCAAAGCTCATCACAGACTGCTAATGGAATGTCTGATCATGTTCTCTCTTTGTGGTAGCCCCTATTGCTAGTGAATACCACAGTGATACAAGAGCTGCTCCTGGGACAAACTTTGACCCTGCTTCTGGCACTCCTGGGACAGATGTCGCCACTGCTCCAGGCACTCCTGTGATGGGATCCTCTGCTGCTCCAAGCACTCATGTGACGGACCCCTCTACTGCTCCCAGCACTCCTGTGATGGACCCCTCTGCTGCTCCCAGCACTCTTGTGAAGGACCCTTCTGCTGCTCCCGGCACTCCTGTAAATGACCTCTCTGCTGCTTCTGGCACTTTTGTAAATGACCTCTCTGCTGCTACGGTCTCTCTTGTGATGGACCCCTCCACTGCTTCCAGCACTTCTGCAATGGGCCCACCCACCTCTTCTGTTCTACCTACTGTAATGTGACCTCCAAAGGTTTGCACTCAAACAGAAACCAAACAGCTCAACAGCAATCTTTTTCAATGTTTTATTACAAAATTCCAAACAGCTAAGTACAAATGCTTTACAAGCATATGGATGTCCACTCCTGGCCACAACTGTAATGTGCACCCAGCAGGTCCAGCAACTGAAAAAAAAGTTAAATCCTGACAAGTTACAACTGGATAAATTCTATGCCATTTACTACTTAAAAATATGTTACATAGAAGTGATTTAATTTAATGCTTTTAAATGTGTTTTAGTGTCAGATTCCTACATCAACATGTGGATGGGTGCTTCACATGGCCACAACACCTGAACATTGATGAGCTGGAGTTCTGCGCACCTCTGGTGACAGGTAGGATGATAACAGCCTGTCCAATTTGACTGCGTATGCAACATTGGGAATAATTGCCTTTGCAGCTCCTTTTGGGGTCAAATATATTTTAATCTCTGTCACACTATTACCGGACTGTTTTTAGTCCCAGTACTTCTGGGTACAGGCTTTAAAATGCTCACACTAGCAAGTGGGTTCTGTTTGCTCTAATCAGCTGGAGTTCTGAGCACCTCTGGTGAGAGGTAGGCTGATAATAGCCTGTCCAATTTGACTGTGTATGCAACATTGGGAATAACTGTCTTTGCAGCTCCTTTTGGGGCTAAATATATTTCAATCTCTGTCACACTATTACCAGACTGTTTTCAGTCCCAGTACTTCTGGGTACAGGCTTTAAAATGCTTGCACTAGTGAGTGGGTTCTGTTTGCTCTAACGAGCTGGAGTTCTGTGCACCTCCGGTGAGAGGTAGGCTGATAATAGCCTGTCTGATTTGACTGTGTATGCAACATTAGGAATAACTGCCTTTGCAGCTCCTTTTGGGGCTAAATATATTTTAATCTCTGTCACACTATTACTGGACTGTTTTCAGTTCCAGTACTTCCAGGTACAGGCTTTAAAATGTTCGCACTAGTGAGTGGATTCTGTTTGCTCTAACGAGCTGGAGTTCTGCGCACCTCTGGTGAGAGGTAGGCTGATAATACCCTGTCCAATTTGACTGTATATGCAACATTGAGAATAACTGCTTTTTGTGGCTCCTTTTGAGGCTAAATATATTTTAATCTCTTTCACACTATTACCAGATTGTTTTCAGTCCCAATATGTCTGGGTACAGGTTTTAAAATGCTCGCACTAGTGAGCGGGGTGAGTGTGCGTGGGGCGGCGCGTGGAGATGTGTGCCGAGACATGTGTGTCTGTGCATGTTATGCGTGTTAAGCGGGGTAAGAGGGAAGAGGGGTGTAAAGAAGTTATACTACATAAAGCATTACATGGTGAGTTACAGAATAACAAAGAGACATTTTGATTGGAGGAAAGAAAATAGAAGTTAAAGAATGGATACTAAAGTTGTAAAATTGTAGGATGGTACACTGGGGTTAAGATGTTTAGTATGTAGAATGATTAGTACAGATGTAGCAAATGAATTACTAATATATACTTGTGAACACAGTAATAAAATTAAGGAGTTACAAGAAATGTTGGTGGAAGCTGAACAGGAGTTAAAAAATATGTAGGCAGAAACTGGAGGCAAATGAGAATGTAAATAGTGCACAGATGGATCAGACTTATGAAGATTTAAAGGATGGTGAATCAAGAAAAAGAAGGCGAGAAAGGGATCAGGATGGGGACTGGGTTCTACTGGAAAGAAAAGCTAAAAAGAAAACAGCTGTAAGAAGATGAGCTATGAATTTTTCAATGGAATGCTCAAATAGTTTTGACCCCTTGATTATGTTGGATGATGACTGTGTGAAGGGAGATAATGGACATAGTTTAGAAGTTAGCATCTGTAATGAAACAACAGATATGGTGGGGGATTTGGTAGAGGCAACAAATACATCATGTGACAAACACTGGGGCTCTAAGAACTTACACCCAAGTGGGAAAATGAAACATTGTAGAAGAAAGTGGCTGATAAAGCAGGGGCAACTAATTCAGTACAGAAAAATAATGGGAGTCAAGGGGGAAATGATAAAGAGAGAAAGAGGACTGAAGTAAAACAGAATGGTGGGGAAAACCAAACTGGTTCCATCAATGTACAGGTTAATACTCATTTAAATACTAGCCAGGAGGACATTAGCAGAGGGAGGCAAATTGATGTGACAGATGGGTGTGGGGAACAAATGGAGCAAGAGAAGAGTGAAAAAAATATTTATATATTAGGAGATTCAATATTGAAATACATGGATAGATACACACATAGAGACATTAAGGAGATTATAACTACAAGTTATTTCTTGGGGCAATGATAAGAGATGTTAAAGGAATGTTAGGAGACATTATTAAAGAAAAAGATGGATCAGCAGTTCTGATTTTGCACTTGGGGTTAATAACATTAGAAATCGGGGATTAGGGGATATACAGAAGGAATTTGAAGAAATAAAGATGAAAGCAGAAAAGTTTTACTGTAAGGTATATTTTTCAGAGGTTTTACCTGTGCCAAAAAAAGTAGTGTAAACAATATCAAAACAAAAATTTAACAATTGACTTCGACAGTGGATACTACATAACAATCTGGGATGCATGAAGCATTGGGAGAATTATGCTCACGAGCCATCATATTTCTGTAGCGATGGACTACATTTAAATAGGAAAGGTAGGAGAAAATCAGGGATGGATATTAAACTGGTGGTAGATAGTAATTTTAACTAAGGGATAAGGGGAAAGGGGGTTAAAATGAGCCCAAGTTAGGGAGGAGTAAGCAGAAACTGGATCAAAAACAAGTCAGGAAAGAAAAAAGGGAATGTCCATATCGTCACTCAATGCTTGAAGCTTGAATATTGAAAAGAAAGCTGAATTAGAAGTAAAATGGTTAGTGAAAATATAGATATGTGTATGGTAACCGAAACTTGGTGGGACCCAGAAATACAATGGAATACAGGTATTGAGGGATATAAATTATATTCCCGAGCAAGAAAGAACAGAAAAGGGGGTGAGTAGCTATCTATATTAAAGAGGAAATAAATAGTAGTTTATGTAAAGAAACAGAAAATGAAGGAATCAAATCCCTATGGATACAAGTAATGGGGGGAGTAGTTAAAAATATTCTATTTGGATTATATTATAGCCTGCCCAATAGTAGTAAGGAAATAGATAAAATAATAAATGATGAAATTGAACACATGACTATGGAAGGGGATGTTGTTATAACAGATTTTAATTACCCTGATATCAGTTGGGAAAAGTGTAGCAGCAAAACTGCTAACCATGGAAAGTTTGTACAGCAGTTAGAGACGGTAGGGTTGGAACAGCTAATATATAAACCAACTAGAGGGAAAACTTCTCGGGATTTATTCTTAACAAATAGAACAGATATCATTAAGATAAGAGAACAGTTGGGAAATAGTGATCATGCTATGGTGGCTTTTAATGTCAAACAGAAAGCTATATGCATAAGGAGAAAGACAGTTGTAAAAAATTATAATAAGGCAGATTTTCAAAGAATTAAAGGACAGTTACTAAAATGGAATTGGAAACAGAGTTTAGGTGGGAAGACAGTAGGGCAAATGTGGGAAGAACTAAAAAATAAACTATTAAAATTGGAAAAAGAGTACGTACTGGATAAAAAAATCTATAATAGGAGAGAAAAAAAACATTATGGTGTACTAGTAAGCATTCAAAAGAATGAAATTACTGGGGACAGATGAGACTATATTGCATTATAAAACTTGTTTAAAGAAAGTTAAACAGGAAAGAAAGAAAGAAAGAAAGAAACAAAGAAAGAAAGAAAGAAAGAAAGAAAGAAAGAAAGAAAGAAAGAAATTTGGAGGCTAAGTTGGCATCTACAGTACAAGTCACATTAAACTGTTCCTTCAATTAGTTGTTTTAGCATTTTTGACTGAGTTGCATAAGTGTTGCTGGATCCAATACAAAGCCTTGTACGAACTGTTTCTTAAGAGTTAAAACTCAGTATTGCATTGCATTGTGACTGGACTGCTGATGCAATCCAAATGAGTTTCAAAAACATTTTAGAAACATTGCTCTTGAGCTGGTAAAGTACTGAAAAACAATGCAATATGAGTTGCCAATGCATTGCCAACTGTAAAAAACAATGCTAAACCAACTCATTGGTGGAACAGTTTAATGCAACGTGTACTGTAGGAAAGATAATGGGAAACGTTTCTATACATATATAAACCAACAGAGAAAAGATAAACAAGGTATAGGGCCCTTGAATATGGATGGTAGGGAAATCAAGAATTCTGGAGAGATGGCTAATACATTAAATTATTTTTTTGGCTCAGTATTTGAAGGAGGTAATGAGGTAAAAAATGTGAATGTTAATAGAAACCATCAGAAACTGAGTATATCAACAACAAAGGAAGAAACAGAAAAAGTAATAAAGTAAAAGTATATAAATCTGCTGGACCTGATCTTTTACACCCAAGATAGGAGGCGGCACCACTAATATCAGAAGCATTAGTGTGGATATTTAATTAATCCTTTAGAAAAGGGAAGGTGCCTGAGGATTGGAGGCAGGCTTTTGTTGTGCCATTGTTTAAAAAGGAAAAAAGATCAGTAGTGTCTAATTATAGACCCGTAAGCCTGACTGCAATCCTAGGAAAAGCCGATGAGAGTATAATGAAAATGAAAATAGAGGAAAGTTTGGAATTATTAGGTTATACAGATGAAAAACAACATGGCTTTAAGAAGAACAGAGCATGTGGTACAAACCATTTGTGTTTCTATGAAAACATAAATGAGAAATTAAATAATAACATACCTATAGATATAATATTCTTGGACTTTCAGAAGGCCTTCAATAAGGTGCCTCATGATAAGCTAATAGAAAAATTAGCAAAAATGGGATTGGATAGTCGTATTGTCATATGTATAAGAAATTGGTTGAGTGATAGAACTCAAAAAGTAAGAAAAACAGGTGAACTATCTAGATCTATTAAAGTGGAAAGTGGTGTCCCTCAGGGATCTGTGCTGGGGCCTATTTTATTTTCTCTGTATATAGATGACTTACATTATGGTGTTATGTTTAATGTTGTTGCCAGTGAGTGCTTCTAAAGCCTCCATGTACTGTCTCTTTAAGGGCTGCCTGCCTGCAGTCATAATTAGTTTGAATGGGGAGACTGTGTGTGTTTCTATGCCCGAGTCCCACCTGGGCTGCTGACTAATCACTCTGTTTCTGCCATCGCTAAATGTGCAGAGTGAGCCCTGCTGAAAGATGTAACTAATTGCTGGAAATCATTTAGAATAGTGATGAAAATGTAGTTTGTTCTAACCTGCCTTTCTTGCAGCAAGGACTGTTCTGTGAAGCCCCACCATTTTGGTCCCAGACTGCAGAATGGGACCAGTCAGTACTTGGGACTCTCAAATGGAGCCTGATGAAATGGGTCTGTGTGGAGTGAGACTCTGGGAATTGTAGTTTTTGGACTGTTGGCACCTTTTTGCACCTATAGAGGGAGCCCTGCTGTGACTGACATCTGAACCGACCAACCAAACCTTTTGGATCTGAGTGAAAGCCCCTGAGCTGTCTGCTGGCAAGCCAGATCTGTTTGGGAGTTTGAGAGAGAAGGAGCTCTGAGTGTTCGAGCAGCCGTTGCGGCATAGTTCACGCGGGAGAAGAGGATGTTTTTGGACTGAATCTGAATTTGCAGAGAACGAAGCAAGCTGCTGCCTTATAACCAGGCTCACCCTGTAGAAGACCGAAGATTTGCTGAAAGCGATCGGCCTGTCAGGAACTTTAGCTACTGTAGTGCTCCCAGGTAATAGCAGTGATTTTGCGATCGGGACCAAGGAGCAGCCTGCCTGGTTTAGTAATTTTCTTTACATATAAATTGCTATGAACTGCAAGGGGGTCGCGATCCCTTTGTCTGTAAACTGTGTGCTAGCGCTGGAAGTTGTTTTCCCAGCAAGAATTGGACTGAATCCGTGCTGCCTGACACAGATAGGCCCTGCCACAAGGGTCTTGTTTCACTACCCTGCTGCACAGAGGAAAGATCCATCGACAAGGGACCAGCCAGGGGACCAACCCCGTATGCCTTGCCTGAACAAGAACAGAGCCAAAACAACTCGTGTGGGCCCTGCTTCCTCTGGCAATCCAGAAAGCTCATCCATCAGCCCTCCTGTGTTTAGTCTGGGTACCATGAGTAATTATCAGGGTAGCTCCTTGCAACTTTTCTTAAATCAAAGTGTGTCATCTGATTGTTTTGTGTTTCTTTCCCTGAACTGAGCCCTCTGGCTCCGGATTACAAATTTTGTGTGTATGTTCTTTCTCCATCACAGGGCCCCAACCAGCTGCATCGCCAGCCTACCCCGGGCATCAGTCCTGGCTAGCCTTTTCCCTCATCCTGGGTGCCCAGAGAGTGTGACTGAGTTGAACTCTAAGTGCATGCACAATAGTGTGATTATTAATGTGTTCAAGCTAATTAACCTGCTTATTCCCCCTCCTTGTTACAGACCCCTGAATAAATCAGATCTATTTGTTTCTGCAATTTACATTGACTGTGGTGTCGGTTTATGCTGAAGGTATTGCATTGTTGCTGTTGTATTGCATCACCTTATTTTACAGGGGGTCCCCAGAGTCAAGCTGAAGGAACCAGTTCTAGGGGTAAGTGCCAAGTACAAGTGTATGTGGCTTGCATAACTGGGGTATTGGGAAAGTCACTGTTGTGTATGGTGTGGGCCACAAGTGGGAAATAAGGTGGAGTCACAGTGTCCCAGAGGGCTGTGGCCTGGTTAGCGTAACCCAAACCAACCCTGACCTTTGGGTGGAGGCACCCGTTTCAGAATTCAGGCCCCTTAACCTGTTAGTAGCCAAGCAGGCAGGGGTAGTAGCCCAAGGGATAGCGCCACCTAGGGGTTACAGATGTGTTACTGACAATGCCTATTAGCTGCAACTGTTTACCCCGCTATTCATGTACTTGCTTGTTCCCCCACCCACTGTTTGATGAGGATCCTTTGTAAATGAACGTTTAGCTCAAAGGTTGTAATTCTGATTTTACAATAAATAAATAAATAAAAATTCCCCCTTCTCCCAACACCCCCTCACCGGGTTTCCACTTCTCCTCATAACCATCCAGAAAACCCTACTTGCCCTCTCCTTCTTCTACCGAAGTCCTGCCCTGATGGTCTGGACCCCAAGCTCCTCCACCTCTCAGCTCTCCTTACTCGCCAACTCAGTCTCTCCTTCCCCCTGTATGCTGTTACTCAGTCCTGGAAGTTGGCCAAAGTTATCCCACTTAACAAAGGGGGTGATCCCTCCTCCCATGGCAACCCATCCCATCTCCCTCCTCCCTTCCCCCAAGCTGCAAGAGAAATTAGTCCACTGTAGACTCCTTGGCTTCCTTTCATCCTCCAATTTCCTCTCACCCTTCCAGTCTGGTTTCCAGAAGCACCATTCCACCATCATCTCCTTGTTGCATGTCGCTGATTCCATCTTCTGTGGGATGGCTCAAGGGCACATAATGGCCACCATTTTCATCGATCTAGCCAAAGCCTCCTATTCAATGTCCCATCAACTCCTCCTGGACAAGTTGAGCTCTGCTGGCCTCTCAGCTCCTGCTGTTGATTGGTTCTGTTCCTACCTCAGGGGCTGTCAACAATCGGTAAAGGTCAGAGGTGTCCTGTTACCTCTACTACCCATCCAGGCTGGGGTTCCACAGGGCTCCATCCTAGGTCCCATCCTCTTCTCCATTTTCCTGAATGACCTCCCCTCTGCCTGCTCCAACTCAGATATTCACATGTATGCAGATGACATTGTCATTTACACTTCTGGTCCCTCCACTGCAGCTATGAAAGACCTGCTCCAAGCAGGACTTCAACAATGTTCTGCACTGGTTCCAATCCAGACAACTCAGGGTCAATACTAAAAAAAGGTATGTAACCCTGGCATCATTATACCAAGGCTGACTGCCCCGTCTGCTTGCCTGACTGCAGGTTGAGGGACCTGGGTTAGGAATTAGTGAGTACTGTGGCCTCCCTACCAGCAGTACAACTATAATAATGGTGCCTCCACTCAGAGTAACACTTATGTGGCTAAATAGTAATGCTGGTACAGCCCTCTGGGAAGCTGTGACCACCCACAACCCCACCTAGTGGCCCAAAACACAGTTTGTCTATGGTCACAGTATTCGGATAACAAGGACACATTTAAAGGAAAGCCATCATTATTACCCACTCCTGCCCCAGCAAAGCTTACTCTCCAGTTAAGCTTTTAATTTATGTTGCTGCATTTTTCTCGCGCTTCGACATACATTATTTTAACTTGTAAAAATCCATAACCAGTAAGTATGGCAGAATCGGTGGGTCTCCATTATCTGTAAAGTACGACACATGCACTGCCACTTCAATACAAAATGCACAATGAGCTGCACTCATGCCTTTACAGATAATGGAGCCTACATCTGTCATACTTCCGGTTATGGATTTTACACATTAAAATAATGTATGTTGTGGCGTGAGACAAACATCGCAACATACATTAAAAGCTTAACTGGAGGGTAAGTTTTGCTGGGGCGGGTGTGGGTAATAATGACAGCTTTCCTTTAACTACTGGCCCTAATAATGTACTCACCAACCTTGCACTTACCCATAGGGCCTGGACTTCTGGGATACACTCTGTGTCTCCTGCAAAAGAACAGTTTTAGGAACAACAATGCAGTTTCTCAGTGCCCTTTTGAATAACCCAGTAACTGAACACCACATAATAATATGCTCACCGCCCAAATTAACATTAAACAGCAAATCTAATTTATTAAGGGAGTTTGAACAAGGCAGGGGCCAGAATTTAACTTAATTATTGCAGCACTGTATTTAAACAAATAGCATTGATCAGTGATCATGTTAGTCCCTAAATTAATCAGTTCAACCAGCTGCTGGGTACCCAGAGTGGAGTAGGTAGCAGGCCTGAAGCGTTGCCGTGGGTTGGCCAGTGTTGCAGCTGGTTGGGGCCCTTGATGGAAAGAAAGGTGTTATTAAACAGGAAAATACTTGCATACAGTAGAATACAGTACAAGCCACTTAATCGGGATGCAGATAATGGGGACGTCCGCTTTATTGGGACATCCCTCCGGGCACCGATTAAACAGTAATGATAGACAATGGAAGGTAATTCTGCTTAACTGGGATGCCCCTGCCACCTAATTGGGATGATTTGCCCTCTTTGTACCTCACTAATCCTTCACAGAGCTTTACAGCCCCTCGCTGATCACTAACTAATCCCTTTCTCACACCTAAGTAGGTGTGAAATTCTGTTCACGGCTTTTGTTTACCATTGTTAATCACCATTCTAGCCCCTCTTTCCTCCCTCTCTGCTGTTGTTTTTTTCTATGCTCTAATCCTTTCTCACTATCCAAACCAGTTGCCATGGCATGACAGTTTGTAAAAAGATGACCGAAAGCAGAGTAGAACACCGCTGTCAGCGGGGTAAGAGGGATGACAGGCTCCATCGTGGCAAGTGTGCTCCAGTGTTTTGTTTTCTTTTAAATTGTTTCTAGTTTCAGCTAGGGAGTGAATTAGCAAGGTGTGCACTGGTGTTTTTTTTCTCCGTGTGAAATGCAAAAGGTAAGAGGGATGACAGGCTTTGTAGTGGCTGTGCAGTTGTGCTGCTTAAGTGTGCGCCGGTGTTTGTTTACTCTTTTTTAACTTCTTTCTCAGTTAAAAAAAGGAAAGAAATGAAATGAAACAAATCCAAATCCATGGCCTCATGTGAAATGTGAGCAAAGCGGAGCACCGTGGAGTAAACTGTCAGTGGGGTAAGAGGGATGACAGGTTCCGTTGTGTTTCTAGTTTCGGCTTGGGAGTGAATTAGCGCTGGTGTTTTGTTTTTCTTTTAACTTTTTTTTTCTTGCTCAGCAAAAAAGGAAAGAAATCTGCAGCTCCATGTGAAATGTGAAAGGTAAGAGGGATGAACACCTTCTTAGTGGCTGTGCTGCTCAAATGTGCCCCAGTGTTTGTTTTTGTTAAACTGTCAGCAGGGGTACGAAGGATGACAGGCTTCATAGTGGCTGGATACTGTACTTATTAATTAATGACTCTGAATCAGGATAAACAGGTGTGATGGAGTAGAGAGACTGGCAAGAGAGGCAGTTTGAGCAGTTCTTGTGGAGCCACGGCTTTGGTTCAATGGTAAAAATGCTCACTTCTGTTAATTGAGAAAGCCAGTTAGTCGGGATGAAAAGCCTGCCACTAGGTCATCCCAATTAAACGGCTTCTACTGTATTTGTAATCCCAGGCAGGATGGCCTATAACAGTTAAAACCCAACAAGGAATCATAAGACAAATCAGATGACACCATACAGTTATTTGGGTGTTGCAGGGCTTACCCTGTTTGTACTCACTGCACCCAGACAGGTTGAAGAGATGGCTGGTGACACCATGGACCTGCTGGCCTTCCAGGATTCTGGTGGAGACTGGGGCCAACATGACTCACCTCCACTTCACAGCCTCTCCCTGTAGGTGGCTGCAATCTGTGATCTGGTTCTCTGCAGGTGCTGACTCCCCAAGGCTTGTCTTTCACCAGATAAATGCTGGGTCTGGTATAGGAACTGTCTTTTGGGGCTGATGCTGGCATAGGCCCACAGCTGGAAGCTGAATTTAATAGCTTGGCTGTTTTGATGCTGTTAGCAGTCTAGATGGCCAGTACAGAAAAAAACCCACGTTGATCTCACCCTTTGGGCATGTGGCAGGAGACAATCTTCACAGAAACAGACTCCACTTTACTGAGGAGTCCCTGGAGCAATCTTGTCACAGCAGTTTGTACCACACTGAGATGGCTGAAGGACAGATCCTTTGGCTTATGGTTTAAACCAGCTTCCCGATTCAGCTTTTGGCTGCAGGAACCACACTCTCTGCTCTTTGGCAGTTCTGAGTTTGATTGTTCCCCTTTGGAATCAAAGTAGCTCACAGGGAGGCAAGACAGGCCCTTCCCTACAAAAGCAGCAGAGCCTCACATTGCTTTCCTCCAGACGCTTGAGATGAACTCCTCCAGAACTGACTCAGTTCAAACAGTCACTCTTAAATAAAGGGAAAAGTGCCAGCAATCTGATTGGCTGTCCAAGTTGTCAGAAACAATTCTAGTTCTTTAATTGGCTACAATTTAGATGCCTAGGATTTGTCCCTGAATTTCCCTCAAAATCCTATGGCATAGTCCCAATAGTCCCTAGGATAAATCCTGGCTTATGATAGGCTGCTTAGCTGCAAACATGGCTGCTGAAATACAGTTTCTCTAGCAGTCCACACAGTTCCCCACTTCTAAGTTCTGGTGCAGCCAGTCAAAATACTTTTTATTTATAATTATACAATGGCTAGAAAGAATGCTGCCGTCTGATTGGTCAGTCTGGGACTGGACCCATGATGTTGTCCCAGTACAACGTCACGAGTCTAGTCCCAGCACACAAAAGATGTAAGATGCACACTCTTAGAAGGGCAATGGAATAAAGGGATGACATACCGCCTACATGGGAAAATCCAGCTGCCAACGAGCGAATGTGGAGACCACACCGCACAGCCAAGACTAAACAAACTACAATTGAATGTGTCTTCACTACTGAATAAAAATAAAAATAAAATAAAAAAAGTACAGTACTGTAACGCACAAACACAAGCATGAGCACAGAATCTCTCCAGTCCTTCAACTCGCCTACACATCTGATCCCCAAACACTGCACTAAACCCCAAAATGAGCATAAGCAGCAAAAAAAATTAAGTTGCATAGCCGCATGAAATGGTACGGCAGACACTCCAATTAACAGACATTTCCCATGTGCATGGATGTGTCCGTAATAAGCAGTGTGTACTGTAAATGGAGCTCAATCTGAGGAAAGGAGGGTGACCAGCGGGGTGCCACAGGGATCAATAAATGGAGCTCAATCCAAGGCAAGGAGGGTGACCAGCGAGGTGCCACTGGGGCCAGTCCTATTTAATTGTAAGCACCCTCTGGAGGCTTATTAGTTAAATTTTAGGCTGCTAGGGGGTTGTTAGGCAGAGAGAGAGGGAGCTAGTGGTGCGGCCGAGTCTGGGATGCAGTGCTGCCTGCTCACTGTAAGTGGGGCCCATCCCCAAAGGATATAAAAGGGAAGGTTGTGGTGCCAAAAGGGAGACCTGGAAGAGAAAACCAGAGGAGAGGAGAACCGGGGGGTTCGGCCTGCAAGTTTGGCTGGAGGGCTGTGGCAGACTGTGGTGGTCTGCTTGCTGCCCCAGCCCTCCACCCTGGAAGACCTGAGATATGAAAATGGCAGTTTGGGTGGTGTAAGGGGGAGCAATGAAGCAAAGCAAAAGGGCCTGTTGGTGAATTGGGAGCTGGAGCCTGGGGAGAAGAAATGAAAATGGAGGCCCTCCAAGTGAACTTCAGCACCTTGGTAGGGTAAGCACTGATAGGGCCTAATGCCCAAAGAAAGATTGCCAGTGGGTGAGTTCAGCTATGGGTTGGATGGTTTACTGTGTGCAGGCCTGCTATGGCAATAGGGCCTGGAGTGCAGCTTGGAAGTGGCAGCCCAAGCAGTTGAGGGTGTAACGGTGGCAGTGTTACCCCTATCCCCCAGGCTGGAGGCTGCCGCAGAGTTGGGACCCACTAGCTGAGCCACTTGTGGAGGCGAGGAAAGTCCATTTAGGGGAGTGATGTTTGGGACCCCGGTGGGGTGGCAGTCCATTGGGTGATCCGGTGTGGCACTGGCAGAGGTCTCCCTGATGAGTCAGAGTGCCAGTTATAAATACTGTCCCCAAGTTAAGAACACTAAGGTTTTTCAGAATCAAGATACTGGAAGGGATGCTAATGTGCGTGGTTTGATCACATGCAATACTTGTGGTGTGATCTATCTCGCTGAGTGTAAGTGTGGCCAGTATTATATTGGAAGAACAAAAAGAGCCTTTTTTTCTGTTAATAGTTTTTATTCAATTTTCAAATTTACATACATACAGACATACGTATAAACATAAAAAAAAGAAACAACCAGTAAAGGGATACATATATCAGTAGCAGAGAAGGATCTTTGCAGGTTATAGCCATCATGGCCTAAACAAGGAGCTTATAAACATAAAAAAACATCCAATGAAGGACTAAGGAAGGAGAAAATGGGGGGGGGGGGTCGTCCCCAATCTCTCTGCCTAACAGTGATGCAGATCCTAAAAAAAAAAAAACAAGAAAGCAAAACAGAAAACAGGACTGGGCATCTACTTAGTACAACAAACAATCCAAAAGAGTTCATAGCTATGCATGCATGATAGTATGTTGCATGGCTGTCTAAAAAAAGAAAAGCTGATCTTGTGTCACTGGTTATCAAAACTGGGAATATAGAAGGAGAGAAGCCATAACAGTGACCACACATTATGTTCACCCTATCCCTGTTCTGGGTTTTAGATATACTAGAAAGGGGGCCCAACATGCATTATATGCTCCAGTGTGTCATTTGTAGTGTGAGACATGCGATCAAGTGAAGCTAGATGTGTGAGAGCATGTTGAAGTTCTGTGACAGAGGGGATTTCAGTTGATCTCCACTGATACAGGATAAGGCGCTTAGCTGAAATACCAAGCAGGACTAGCCAGCGGAGTTGCTGAGTCTTGAGATAAAACCCATTTGGGGGTAGACCCACAACCCATACCAAGGGATCCAGTTGAATTGCTGAGTTTAGGGTTTGGGTGGCTAACTGACAAATTGCTTGCTAAAAGGGGGCCAGCAGTGAACATTGCCAAATAATATGGTACAGATCTTCAGTTTGGGCTTGGCACCACCAGCAGAGATTATTGTCCAGAAGTTTGGCTTTATGCAGTACCTCTGGTGTTTTATACCAGTGATGCAACAGTTTGTTCTGGATAAGTCTGCTGCGTGCATCTGGAAAGCTTGAGTGCGCCAATTTCCGGCACAGGGCCCATTGAGTGTCATCTAGCCTCAGCTTTAATGCTCTTTCCCACTTAATTTTAGATTCTCCCAACTGCGAGGAAATGGTCTCTCTTATATCCACATAAATTTTACTGGCTTGACCTTTGGGGAACTTAAGCCACGTGGATAGTTTCTGAGAGGTGGCCGACGTGGCTAGGCTCGGTTTAAGGATTTCAGCCAGACAGCTGCGTAATTGCAAGTACTTCCAGAAGTCGCTCTTGCCCAGACCTCTTGTCTTAGCCAGATCTTGATAAGATTGCATCCCCACCCAGGTCTCATCCATAACATTGGCCAGACAATTAATGCCTGCATGCTCCCATTGAGGCCAATAGATAGGTTTATGCTCTACCACTATATACCGATTGTTAAAGACAGGAGTGTAAAGACGGGGTGTGAGGTTGGCTTTAATTCTGGTATGTACTTTATTCCAAATTTGGACCGCTGGTGCTATGGTGGGATGCGTCTGCAGAGATTTAGATAGAGGGTTATAAAGTAACAGGGGGAGGGTATTTACTTGAGCACTGGATTTTTCCATATATAGCCATTGCAGGGATTCACAGGATAGGGGTACAAACCGTTTTAAGGATTGTGCTATAGAGTATGCCCGTGCTCATCCTTCAAGCCACAGGAGGCCCCACCCCCCCCAGTCTTCCAATGGGATAGCAATTTTCCCCTACTATAGTGGGGTTTTTTTGACTCCCAAAGAAAATTCCCTATGAGAGTGTCTATGGTGCGGAGCCATTTTGCAGGGGGGGACAGGGAATGTGAGAGAGAGGGTAGAGAAGTTTGGGAGCTGAGATCATTTGAAGGGCTGCAGTCTTACCAGCTAAGGTAAGGTGGAGTAGTTTCCACCTGTCCAGTTCCGTTTTAAAGTCAGCAATTCATGGAGTAATATTGAGATCCCAGATTTTAGAGAGGTCAGAGGAGATGTGGATACCAAGATAAACCAGGGACTGCGAGATCCACTTGAGTCCCAGAGGAGAGACATTATTTAGATTGCATTGAGAGTTGAGAGGAAGTAGTTTTGTTTTAGATTTATTCATCTTCAGACCTGACATTTTCACGAAGTTGACTAGAAGATGTAGGAGGGCAGGGAGAGCCACCTCAACATTTTCTACTTAGACTAAGAGGTCATCTGCGTACATAAGGGTGACACATGACTGATCCCCTATAGTGATCCCCTGGATGTGTGGGTGTTGCCTAATAGCGGCCGCTAATGGCTCAACCGCTAAGATGAACAGGAGAGGGGATGAAGGGCAGCCTTGACGAGTGCCTCTACCAAGTTGAAAGGTGGAGGAGAGCACTGCATTGGTCCGAATTCTGGCTGCAGGTTTTTGATAAAAGTGCCAATTCCCATTTCTGAAAGGATGTCCCAAAGCCAAAGCGGTGCAAAACCTTCTCCAGGTAATTCCATTCCAGGGAGTCAAAAGCTTTCTCGAAATCAATCACAATGGCTGCGGCTGGGGTACAGGAAGTCTTAGCCTGGTGAATAATATTAAACAGTGATCTGATGTGATCCTGACTGAGGCATCCTGGTACAAAACCTACCTGTGATGGATGAATAAGGGAAGGGAGTAGTGTGCTGAGCCTAGTAGCTAGGACCTTGGCGAAGATTTTACTGCCCGTATTAATTAAAGAATCATTCACAAATCTGGACTGTCATGTACAGTATGGACTGCACGCCCACTGGCTCTAGCTCTGCACCAATGGGCATGCAGCCCTACCAGCCAGTCAGTCAGCGGGCGGCCGGGCGGCAGGCGGGTGGAATGCTGCCACTACCGCCGGGAGCGGGGTGGTGGGGCTTCGGGTGGGGTGTGGGGTGGGGGACACTAGACACCAGGGAGATGTTTGGGTGGGGGTGTCAATATACATTCTGCCCGCGATCGGGCATTACGGGTCCACTGGACCACCAGGGAGATATTCGGTTGGGGAGGGGGCACTTTACTTACCGCCCACGATTGGGCACTGGGGGTTCTTGTTACATTCTGCCCGCGATCGGGCACTGGGGGTTCTTGTTACATTCTGCCCGCGATCGGGCACTGGGGGTTCTTGTTACATTCTGCCCGCGATCGGGCACTGGGGGGTTCTTATTACATTCTGCCCACGATCGGGCATTATGGTCCACTGGACTACCAGGGATGTGAACGGGAGGGGGGCCACATTGATGCCCATAATCGGGCTGGTGGAGAGGAGCACAGGGACTGAGTTGGTGGCCAGCCACGGTGGCAACTTTCTGTAATATTGCGCCCTGCAATACAGCAGCTCACCTGTGGTGGCCCTCAACTAAGCCTTTTTTGGCTTAAAGTTGTGCAGTCGCAGGTTGGGGGTTGTGCCTGCACAACTCTGCACAGCCCGACTGAATATTGGGCTGCGCAGTTTATGCATGGTTCCTCCCCCTCCAGTTGCGCATGCATTCATTTGCATTGCGCTGTTGCTCAGCCTGTTTTCAGTGGTGCAACTGCCTCCTGCTGAATATCGCAGAATGGCGCAATGTAGGACTTGCGCATGGCGCAACCCTTTTGAATATCTGGCCCAGTGAGTCTTGTCCATATATGGTATACTTGTTGCCTTGTTGATTCCGTGGGAGTAGTGCAACTGCCTGGTGTTCTGATTCACTGGCACAGGTTTTTATAAAAATATATTTCTTAACCATTTTTTCCTGTAACAAATTGTATGTATTATGTGTTTCTTTGGGAATAAGAAATGCAGGGTGCTATGGTCTGAGTATTTTGATGTATTCACATATGCTATTGTTTATTGAGGCACTATCACCATGTGTTTTAATGGGACAGAATATGTCTACTGTCAGCCTTTGAGAAAGCACGAGTGATGTGTGAAACGCATCAGGTGACATTGTGGGTGGGGCTCTGACGTTTTGGGCTGCTTTGCAAAACTGGTTGCCAGTCATTCCTTTGACTTGTTGCTAAAGGAATAATGCATGATAGGGTGTGTGTCATGCTGGGATAATGCCACGCCTGGGGGGGGGTTGGGCATGAGGCCGCATGCCGAGTGCATCCAATGTCCCAGGCGTGGCGTTATACCAGCACAACACACACCCTGGAGTGCATTATTCCTATTATACAATGGCTTGTTGTTATACAGAATAAAAAAAATAATTTTAAAGATTGTTTTTTTTTTGTGTGGAAAATTATTTTTGTTTCCTAAGAGAAGATGCAAATAGAGCAAATAAAAATACAAATACAAATATAAATCTTAGACCTGTGGTTTTATGCTGGGATAACACCACGGGTCCAGCCCAAGACTGACCAATCACAGTCCAAGATTCTTTTTTGCCATTGTATAATGTTTTATTTACTCTTTTGGATTTATATGGATTTGTGTGAACGCTGGAAGCTGAACTGAATGTACTGTAAGTGTTTTTTTTGTGACTTGAGTCTTCACACTTTATTAAAGCACAGCACTATGAATATTACTGTACTCTGCTTTACTTTTGGGGCAAACACAAAGTGTCCCCTTAGTACAGGTGCTGGTTCCCCAAATAACTCTTTTGCACTTCATTTTTTGTCCATGCACTGTGCTGCCCTGGTTGCAGTCATGACTATTTACATAAACTCAGTAGAAACTCAGAGCAGTCTGCAAGGGTGAGTGAAAAGCACAACCAGTAGTAAAGAGCAAGTTGAGTCAACCAGGTCAGGCTGTTGTCAATCACTAGTGAGCAAAGGGGAGAGACACCGCATAAGGACATGGGGCAGCAAGGTAACTCAGCTGGATCTTGTAACAGTGCCAAAACATCCCAGAAAAATACAAGAGTACATCAGAAACCATATTGCTTATGGTTGCCTATATGGCCCCAAACTCCCAGCCTATAGTTTAGATTTTCCCAACGTGTGCATGCACTTTAAATACTGTGCACTTTAAATACTGAATACTACTTCGCTGTTCCTTTGAATTGTAAGAAGACTTTTGGGAAGCCAAGTACAGATCATAGATGAACTTGAAGCTGGAATGTGTTTACAATTATGTTCATTCAAAGATTCCTTGAGATATTAGGGGCACTACCAATGCAAATTGAATGCAAATTGGGATTGTCTGTTCAGTGATTAGGAAAGGAATCTGGTTTTACATAGCACCTTTCATACATATGGTCTCCAAAAGCACTTTACAGTCTAAAGGTGGAGAATGTTCTTGTCATTTTCTGCACAAAGGGAGAGATCACAGATAGATTTAGAGACAGGCCAGAGAGATTAGCACAGGGAGGTTAAGCAGTGTCAGATTTGCCCATTTGGATAACTGGAAAATTCCACCACCCTCCCAAATGGGTCCATTTCCCACCTTGAATCAGTAAACAGCTCCTCAGAAGGCAGTTTGGCTTAGTGGTTAAAGCACCAAGCTGTGAACCTGGAGACCAAGGTCTGAATCCCACAATCACCACTAACTCACTGTGTGACCCTGAGCAAGTCACTTAATCTCCATCTACTGAACGTCAGTCTGGTTTCTCTATAACCAGTGTCTGTGCTTTGTGAGTCTCCCCGGCACTGAAATTGGCAGCTCACACTCTCGCCTCTCCCTCTCCTAGATTGTAAATCATTTTGGCATGCAGTTGGTATGAAAGGCCCTATATTAAAAATACAAGGCTTTTCCCTTCTTTCCTCTTCATCTAGCTCCTAACCAATTGGGTTGTTATGTTCCTGATCTGATCATATCCTTCTCGGTTAAGAAACAATATAAACACTGAGCCACATACCCAACTGAAGTGGTATGTCGATATATACGTTTGACAGCCCTGGGCTTCAAGAAACCATTTTCTAAGTGAACCCCAAGCAATGCAGTCCAGCTTCTAAGGCCTAAGGTCACACAGTGAGGAGGTGACGATTATGGGATTCAAATCCAGGTCATTAGGTGTATTGCTCTGTGCTCTAATCACTAAGCCACATGGCCTCCCAGACAGTAGACAGGGCAAAATGATTCCCCCAGAACCCTAGATATAGCCAATTGCTCAGTGGACTGTTTCTTGCTAAAGAAGCTCCAAAATGTTATTAATAAAAAGCAGTGACTGGCAGCCAAGTGGAACCAACCTTTTTTTCCTGTCTACAGATTGCACCAACAAATAATACAGAACAACAGAACCAACACTGATTTTGATTTATTTGCACAGTAGGGAAATAAAGACTCTAAGCAAACAAACAGAAAAAACAGAAAACAGATCAATCTCTCTCTTTCTCTTATTAGGCCTAGCTGTGTTTCTTTAGGTTTCATCCATCCTTTGTCAGCTCCAACGATCAAAGCCTTCAGCACTGCATTCTGCCTTGTTTGAAAGCCAGTGCATGGAAAACTAGGTTTAACAATGGGGTGTCTGTCATCCATCAAACGGAACTTTTCCACTCACCTCTGATTTTCTCACACTCCCCAGCAGGAGAGGGCATGCTGGCAAGAATGTTTTGTCTTGCAAGTCCTAACATGCTGTAGAGCTTAATGACATGCCCCGAACAACCACACGGCTGCGAGATTTACTGCCTGACTTGGCTTCCCAAAAGCATGCTAGCACTTTATTGTAGCCTAATGAATAGTCGACATCCAGTGTGGAAGACTGAATAATCTCATGCCTCTTAAACAAGAAATTATACAAAGAATGCAGTAAAAGATCTGGTCCCAAAATGGTGCAGACAACTGCATCTCAACTGTCTATTCTTAGTCCTTTCTTTTCAGTTGATCAACTATTTTCATTATTTTCTATTATTTCTACCCCCTGTAACAAACTTTAGGTAGTAAATGTCTTTAACTAAATATCCGTTATATGTTTATATTTACGGATACTGGGAGCTCGATTCGCAAAGCCCCGAATTTGACGCAAGGTGCCTGCTTCAAACAGAATTCACACAAGGGGCACCTTGTATCAAAACTTGTCAATTTCCTGACTCTCAGATGCCAGCTACAGCAAACTTGGGACCCCGTGCACCCCACCGGCCACGCGCCAGGCCTGCGTCAAGAAGAGGGATACGCCAGGGCAGTAGGGGGCTTGCAGTGGACACAAACTGCACTATCCCTGTCTTCAAGATCCTGGAAGCTGGCTGGACCTGCCAGGGCTTAGACCAGCAAAAAGCTGGTCTAACAGCCCATGCACCACTTCCCACAGACAGTGCTGGATGGGAGCATGGGCTTGCTTGGTGCCTGGACTAGTGGGCATCTGTGAGAAGCTCAAAGGCAGTGGACCATAGTTGTGTGGCCATGTACAGACTGCACCATACATACATTGGCCCCTGTACCCTGTTGTGTGAACTGACTGCTGCATGTTCAGACTGTGCAGTGGATGGCATACTGCTGTGAGTCCTGTCAAATCACGTATCCACTGGTGTAGGGTACAACACAGCAGCAGACTCCCCAGGGTTGCAAGATGTCCCCTAGCTATGCCCCTCACCTGTCTGTAGTCCTACCATCTCATTGCAGTGGACACCCATGACCAGATATGTCTCTCATGCCACCTGCTAAGTGTGCTTGTGATTTGCCAGTGCAGGTGCTGTCAGGACAGGATCATCACCAGTAAGCACCTGATGGCATCTCTGTGAGAGTCCTGGGTCTCAACACCATACCCCCTTCCTATCTGCCATCCTGTCACCTGTCCACACTCAGACATGGCAGCCCATGTTAACTACCTGGGATTCCAAATTGAACCAGTGTCATATGACAGGTGTGCTGCAGGACCCTTGGTCAATGCCCACATGCAGCACCCTCTGCCAAACTCTTCCCATGCACCGTTTCTGTGGTGCATGGGAGTGGCTGCCCACAGACTGTGGCTGTTTGGCTTCAGGACATTTGCATATAGGAATCAAGTGCAGAGTCCCTGGCACACTGGCAATCGGCACAAGTGCTGTTTGATGCAGCTTGCATTGATCTTAGGGCCAGTTTGAGAATTTAGCCCTGGGCCTCTTGCAATTATAAGAGTGTATTTTTGGTTCTTTGGTTGCAAGAACTGCAGCGTGAAGCTGGGCAGTGCTGGCACATAAAGGGCTTGAAAAGAAACTCTTATAACCATATGAGACCCAGGAACTGTACATATAAAAATATTATAAATAATGTTGAATATTTGCTTTTTTTAAAAGGAACTTAAATTGAAAATCAAAATCTTTTACATGGCAGAAAATTAGAGACACCTCTGTCTGTGAAATGGACTATGCCAATGGAACATAGAGCTTTAACAAAGCACTACGGTCAGAATTTGCAAAAATATATGTTGTGCACAGTGTTTTGATTTGTGTGTGTAGTCCTAGTCTGTCCTTCCCTTGGTCTACTATTAGGATTTTTTTCAGAATTATTCTGCTAGTTATATGGTAGTGTTATGGCCCCGGGGGGATCTCCATCTTAGTACAGTTAATTACTCTTCTTGTTCCTACAATACTTCCTGTCCTGTGTGACAAAAATGAATACGGGACCATGGATTCAGTAAGCACTGGTTTAGAGTCAATTTTATAACAGCAGAGCTGTGATATTAAGTAACTTTCCTTATCCATTGAGAACTAATGGCTACTTTTACAGTTTAGCAAATACTTGAGGGCAAATTGAGTGGGTTATTCTGTAAGTAAACAACTAGGGCTGAATTCTCAAAGAGGGCTTAGATCAGTGCAAGCTGTGGCAAACAGCAACTTATGCTGATGCCCGGTGCACCAGGGACCCTGCACCAGATTCTGGTACATGAGGGGTCCTAGCACCTAAGTCCCTACACTTGTGGCAACCTCTCCTGTGTGACAAACACAAGGCACAGGGGAGGGGATGGCGTAGGCTCTGTGCAGCAAAGGTTAGCAGTCCCCCAATCCTCGATCCCCTGATAAAATAAATGAATTCCCATCCTGGTGGTCTAGTGGCCCCTCCCGATCCCCATGTCATGACACAATTTAAAAATCTTCCCTGGTGGTCCAGTGGCCCCCCAATCCCCAATGTCGCCCATAATAAAAATTTATAAAAACCTCTTCCCTGGTGGTCTAGTGGACCCTCACCCTCCACTCCAGCAATTAGTGCTCATCACCCCACCTCCCCCATCCTGAAACAGAGCCAATGACCAGCACAGCCCTCCTCTCACCACAGCAGCCGGCAGCCGACAGAACTGTAACTTATAGTGTACTGTATAGTGTATGCACTCATTGATTGACAGTCAATCAATGAGCACATACATTATACAGTACACGCTCAGTGACAGTTCAGTCGGTGGCCGGCCGTGGAGCTGAGAGGGGAGCTGTGATGGGGGAGGGGTCCACTAGACCACCAGGCAAGGGTTTTTATTAACTATTATTATGGGTCGGCATTGGAGCTAGAGATGTAAAAATTGTGAATTTCAAGCATTCAAAACATTTCCTATAAATCCCGCCTTCTGCAAATATTTTGTGGGGTGCGAAATGAGAAATTTTGCCTGTGGAAAGGAAATTCACTCAGAATGCAAAATTTCACCTGTGGAAAGGTGAAATTTGGGCAAAATTGTTCCGTTTTGGGCAAAATTATGCATTTTGTGGCAAAACTCCGTGTTCCGCAGGTGAAATTTCGCAACTTCACACCCGGCAAAACATTTTGTGGAATGGCAGAATTTCATGAAATGTCTCGAGTGGAGAAAATTAATTTCACAACATCTCTAATTGGAGATTGGGGAGGGGGGCCGCTAGACCACCAGGGAGTGAAACATAAACAGGGGGATCAGGGCTGGGGAGGGGGGGGGTTGTGGCACATTGCTGCAAATTGCTCAACTTTCCCAAAGAGACATATTCTAAGTGCCCTTAGCGGTACGTAGAAATTTGCCATCTGGGACAGTTCTGAGAATCACGATATAGGGGATGTGGCAGCTTGGATCTGTCACATGCCCCCTAGCACCATGCCACTGTCAGTTTAGTGGATCAAGGCTGGCACAAGCCCCCCTTTGGTGCATGTAGCCTGTGTATGATGCAGGCTGCTTTCAGAATAGTTCAGGGCACATTGTTTGATGAAAGGTGCCACTTGTGTCATTTATATTTGACGCAGGCACATTGCATCATTTTAAGGGTATTGAGAATTGGGCCCCTAGGGTCTTAATTATAGCATTGATGCTCTGGGGTGATTTGTGTACTTCTTACGGATGTGTGTACTTTGAGGAAATGAAAAAAAATTTAAAAGCAAAACATTTACTCCTGCTGGCTAGATCTGACACACACAGAGAAAACAAGTATATTGAATTAAAGCTATTTAGTGGAGGCCAGAACGTCAGCCTCCAATCTCTACTACTTACTGAATCAGTGGTTCCAGAGGCATCACTGTCACATGGGACAAGAAGCACTGTAGGAAAAAGAAGAGCAATAAATCTCGCTAAAATGGAGATTCCCAGGGGGCCATAAAACTGCCATATAACTAGCAGGCTAATTTAGAAAAAAACTCTAAATAGCAAACAAAGGGAGGGACACACCAAGACTAGACACACAAATCAAAAAACTCTGCTCAAGCCGACCCAGTGGCATGGAGGTCTCAGGCATTGATGCCTTACCTCCTGCCATGCCAGTGACCTGTGTTCACGGTGCGAGCGGATCACCAGTGGTTGGCTGGGGAAGGAGAGGATCGAGCATCTGGAGAACAGCTCCCCTCTCCTGGGGAAGGGTGGGGATTGAGTTTGCTGCTTGTCTGACCTCTAGCAGTAGCTGGGGGTTGGCACAGAGGACCCACATACAGAGGGGGAAGATGCAGAGCAGATGTCCAGCATGAGCATGTGAAAGCACATGTGGCTCAGCCACTGGTGTCATTGCATGCTCCTGCACAGTACTCTGGGAGAAAAGGAGAGAAAAATGGTGGCCAACCAGCAGGATGACACCGGTCTCCTGGAGGATCCACGCCCAGCTAGCTGGGCACCTCAGAGGAGGAAGAGAGAAAGGAGAGATGAGTCCCAGCAGATTCTGGGGTGATGGGGCTGGAGGGACAGGTGGATGGGGGCCGGCTGACCTGGGGATAAATAAATAAAGTAAAAAAAACCCCACTCTGCTCAACACAGGTTTTTGCAAATTTTGACTGTAGTACTCCTTTAAGAATTTCAAAAATATTTGCATGAGACACACTCTTGTGGCTCTAAAAATACGTGCAATATTTGACAATAAACAGTCCTGACTGGCTATGGATGATGTCATGATTTGTAAAATGATGTATCCATTATCCCAGATTGTAACTAAACAAAAATGCCTGTAGCGTATTATGCCTGAGGACTCTCACAAACACAAGATATCTCATGGAGCTATCCAGCAGTCCTTCAGACTGCAAATGTGAACTAAATACATTTTTGCACACATTTCTTTACACAGAATGTTAACTTGTCTTAGTGGAAACTGTGTGAATATTAAATAAAATATATTAACAACAAAATGACACAGGTTCACACAGTTTAGAAATGTCATATTTTCTCCTGTCTGGTAAATAATGCCCAACAACTCAACTCGACCAGATTGGCTTGCCCACCATTCAATGCTTTGCTGAGTCTATAAACTCATGAATCACTAGGCCAAATGTTATGTCCTCCAGTTCTAGAGACTAAAATAATTGTACTAAAACACCCAATTTTAACAAGTTGTCTTTTTGTATTTCCCTATGACTCTCATCATTTGTAAAACTTATTTTCTTTCAGCTGAAGACAGGGATGTTGTTCTGTTGAATTTGCTAGTAAAATGGATATAATTACTAAAACTGACTTGATTTAATTTATTAGGATTGATGAAACCTAATTGAAAGGCAGGCAGCAGTGGTAAAAATCTTGGAACAACATAAAAATATTGTTTTACTCTTCATGTCCCCCCTTAAATACTGCCCTGGGTGATATGTCACTTCAGAAATGAACTCAAACAAAAGAAAGGTGAAGCTGGGATATGGGGGCTGACCAGTAAACTGCACATCCAACAAAAGAAAACCACGGCACACACCAGAGCAAGAAAAGAAAACATCAAAGACACTATACAGTAGATACATGTCAAAAACTTTATTAAAGAAGTAGTACTAGTTAACCAGGAAGTGTTCATCACTTCTCAGATTTTTGCACTGTCTGGTAGTTTAAAGTTTCAGATTTAACTTTTACTGTTTACTGCTGTTTTCTGATAACTGGTTCCCTTGATTGTTAATACATTTATAACATTGTGTGGATCCATAGGAAATACGGCAGCCCCCACTCCATTTCCTGTTTTTCACTCTCTGTTTACATTGCTTGTCCTGTAAACATTGAGCAGGCAAAGGAAGGGATGGTGCGTTACACTTACACCAGTCAAAAAAAAAATATGAGAGAATGGCAGCACCCCATTTCCCTTATAATCCAATATGGCGCTACTGGAAAAGGCATGTGCTGAACTGTCAGAAAAAACAAAGAATATGAAGAAAAAAAAAATTAAAAGCAAAGGATTCAAGTTTTGTCATTTATGGGGGGTGTTTGACATAACTATTGTAACAAGCATTTGTCAATGTTGAATGCTTGTTTGCTGATATTAGCATTGAATGTACAGGAGTCAGACAGATGCAGAATAGGAATGGCAGTGAAGTATTGAACTCACACCAACCCCACCTCCACCTTGCAGAGATGGACAGGCATTGGGGTGTGCATTTGGGTCATCGCCCATAACGCTCATGGCATCTCACCTCACCCTATCCTGCAGACACAGACAAATGTTGAGGTGTGCCCTGGGGTGTTCGGCTTTACAGTCATCCCTTTTCATAAGGACATACGCTGAATTGGGTGCAGCATAGGAGAATGGGGTGAACTCTGGAACCGAAGAATCAAAGGCACACCTCAATGCCTGTCACTGGCTTCAGGGTGGGAGTGGGGGTGGAATGGCATGAGCATTACAGCTGGCAATCCAAAGGCACACCCCTGACACCTGTCAGTCTGTACAGGGTGGGATGTCATGGTTAGAAAACCTAACACCCCGAGCATTTGTTGGTATTTGCACTACACATTTTCAATATGACCTTTTTGGGGCCCCCACCTTATGAAAGCATTTGGGACCTCTGCTCATGAACAGTGGCACTGTGATTTTGTTAATCTGTCCAGAACATTGATTTCTCACAGCAACCACATCATTCTGCGCCAGATGTATGAAAACACATTTCAGGCAGGATGTGAAAAATGGCAGCTGTACCATTCATAGGGAGGTGTGAAAGATGGCAGTGTTGAAAATCTGGAGTGAAAATATTAAAAATGCTCGAACTTACGAGCGTACATGGAAACTGCACAATGTACGCTTGTAACATAGTCATTTAGTGGAACTACAGTACAAGTCACATTAAACTGTTCCATCAACTCACTGGTGTAGCATTTTTTTTTTTTTTGTGATTCTACTGCAGTGGCAACTAGAATTGTTGAAGCTTTTAATTCTTTTCCAACCATTCTTCACTGCCTATTCAACTCACTTGCACCTGTCTAGTGATATGGCAGTAGCTGTTCTGCAGTGTTTATGCAATGCATTTTCATGACATTGTTTATAAATATCACATCATTCCTTAAGAGTTGTTTAGTCTGCCTTCTGAAATGAAACTCATAAGCACTCAGCTGAAAATAAAGCTTATAGTCCTAACAGCTAGTTGCAAACCCATACTAACTTTTTACTAATTCATTGAATTAAACACCGCATAGATTAGGAAACTCATTGAACAATGCTATACCAGTGAGTTGAGGGAACAGTTTAATGTGACTTGTACTGTATTTCATCAAATTTTTGACATAGGCATTTTGTGTCCTCTGCTCATAAACACTGTCACTATGATTTTCGTAATCTGTCCAAACTCTGACTTCCCACAGCGAACGCGCTATTCTGCACCGGGAGTGCAAAAACACATTGCAGCCAGGATGTGAAAAATGACAGCTGTACTGTTCATCAGGAGGTGTAAAAAATGGCAATGTTGAACTTCTGGAGTGAAAATATTAAAAATTCGCGAAGTTATGAGTATGTGTGGAAAATGCACAATGAACACTTGTAACACAGTCATTTTTTGGACTTTTTTCACCTAATTTGCAACATAGGCTTTTTGGTGAAACACCTCATGAATAGTGACACTGTCATTTTGTTAATTGGTCCTGAAAGGTGATTCCACGCAGTGACCATGAAATCACCTTCCAGAACCAAATAACCACATGACAGTCACTGAATTCAGGAGATGGGGTCCCAAAACTCCCATGTTGAAAATTTGGTGCCATAATTTGCAAAAATGGCTGAGACATCCACATAAGTTGGAAAAAAAACATTTATGCCATTATACAGCTTACCGGCATTTCTTCAGTTCGTAGTCAGCTTTGAAGAGTGGAGATGTGTTCCGGGTCCACCAAAGATTGTCATGCCAGGCTCCAGGGGTAAGTGTGAGGTGAGGGTGGGTGTGGGGAGGTGGGGTGTGCAGAAGGTGGGTGCAGGTTGTCGGCGGGGGCACTACAGACAGCGAGGGACAGTTTTCTTGTTTCAGATTTGAAAAAAAAAACACTGCGGATCATTTTTCTTTTTCCACACACACTGGTGTGGGCTCCCAGTGTGTCCTATCATTTGGGGGGGTCACGTTAGCCACACTGGGATGGGCTCCCAGTGTGGAACACAATGGGGGCAGGAAAAATGCTGATGCGATGGGGGGGTGTCAAACATGCTGACAGGGGATTTTGCACCCCGTCGACAAGCGTATCTGGAATGGTGATGCCAAGGGGGACTTGGCCCCTCCTCAGCACACAAACATAGGAATGGGGCACATATGCTGATGGGGATTGGGCTCCCCTGTCAGCAAATGAACTGGGGAGGGGGCATGCTGACAGGGGGATTGGCCATCCCCGAAGTTGGCTTGCTGGGGACTGCAAGAGGCGCATGGCACTAGCCAACGCCATGTTTATTGAAATGGGACACCAGACAAGGCAAACTGTGATTCCTTGCTGGAATAAGGGACCACCCCAGCAGTAAAAACAGCTGATTGTTAATTACGGGGCACTCCTTGATTGCAGCGGTGAGTTTCTTTCAAGTTGGTGGCACATTACAATACTGCTGTCATGGACAGCGTGCTCCTCTATTGGCACCACAGAGGCCAACCCCAAAATGGACAGCTAGCATTCGCCACAAAACTGCCGCACCTCCACAACTCACTACTACAGCAAGCTGATGCAATATGTTTCTTGCACATACGCACAAGCAAACATAAAAAATACATTTTTATGAACTAGTACTGCTACTTTAAAGTGCACCAAAAACATTATCGCTTCAGAAATGCTTATATAAAAGAACCAGCTGTTGTCAGAATCGATGCAAAAGCTTCAGTTCAAAAGCATAATACAGTCACTAATACATGTTGGGTATTGCCTTTGAAAGAGTAGCTTTGCACCCTGGCTGAGTGGTAATCTTCACAAGATGTGTGCCATAGGCACAGAGCAGAAGGGAAACTTTTTTTCCAGAAATAGAGCCTTCTGTGCCTAAACAAAGACAAATGCTCTGTAGTGTAAAAAGATAATGTAATCCATGCAAACATGACTGACTTTGAACCTGAGTGATCTTTGGCTCTGTTCTCATTCAGATTCCACTAGGGAGTTTCTCCCAGGTTTGACGTAGAATGTTTTTCTGAAAGGCAGCATCAATGCCAGATGAAGCAATTCATTTGTAGGCTTGGAAAGCTCTGTTTGTAACAGAACTTTGGTTCAGGCTTTGGTTCATCAGACCATTATGCGGTCCGACTCTTCACATCTCTATGCAGTTTGACTTCCAGTTTTGAAGATGTAGAAGTGCAAATGTAAATGTGCTGGTTATCTGTCTTAGGGGGAGCCGCTTGTATTTGCAATTCATTTACCCAAGATAACCCAACTGATATGTGGCATCTTGTTTTCAGAGGGGTCCTGCTTCAACATTCTATGGTTATGCTAATAATTCATTATGGCATGTGGCACTACTCCTTTTTCTTATTTGAATAAATTGGCTATCATACTTAATAGAATGGCTAGGCTCATTTTAAATGCCCCTCACTTGACACACCATTGTAAGCTATTAAAGTGCCTTAACTGGCTGTTATTGCAGGATTGCAGAGAACTACATCTGTTGAACTTTATGTATACATGTGAAAGTAATTAGATGCCTCTGTATGTTGCCAGTCTTTTAAAGCCAAGATTAAACATGTAAGCAATAATCCATGACAGGGTATGGAGTTTTAGGGAGTTAATCCACAACCTGGGGTGCGTTGTGAGGCACAAGGCCACAGGCCAAGTGTCCTCGAAGCACCCCAGGCATGGATTAAATCCCTATAACCCAATACTCTGGAGTGGGTTATTGCGCTTATAACATGGGTTGCATGAAGGGCACAAATAATGCTCAGAAAGGGTGATTTGTGAGGCTGGAAAATACCATTTTTATTGTGTATCCTTCCATCTGAAAAAATAGTTCCACATGTAGACTGAGGATAAACAAAATAAGTGAAACACAACATGGGGCAAATGCAACTGTGCAATGCCAAGCTTGCTGGCTGGCTATGGACTGCACAACTCCATGGGAAATTTATTACATTTTTAATCAGCAGTAGAACAACTGTATAATATATCAGTAATGGTATAGAAGTGCAATCTTTAATCAATAAACAAAATTCTACATTTCAGCACATAACAGGCCAGCTTTCGATAATAACCCCAAGTCATGAGTTATTATTTATGTCACACATTTTATGATCATTTGCTTCCTGGAGAATATTAGTAGAGTCTTGTGTATTTATATTGTAATGACCAAAGTAATACTTTTTTTTTTAATATTCAAAGCACAGGAAAGCAAAGTACCACAGCTCCTTTCCTAAAGTAATCAATGAGAGCAGAAATATGTTAGAACGTCTGTTTTACTTCCTTTTTACCATGTATAGAATACATTACTTCCATGAGCTGCAAGCACTGCATCATGGGCATGTAAATAATATAGGTTATGCAAAAGCTCTGTCATTCCCTGAGAAATAAACTTCTAAAGGGTACCTCACATACCCATGATACAGTGCTTGCAACTCATGGAAGTAATGTATTCTCATACATGGTAAAAAGCGAGTAAAACAGATGTTCTAAAAAGGAGCTGTGTTCCTTTACTTTCCTATGTTTTGAACACTAAAAATAAAAAGTATTACAGTATTTTGGTCATTGCAGCATAAATAAACAAGATTCTATTCATATACTCCAGGAAGCAGTGTGGATGGGGATATGTTTTGAGGGGAGATAATCACAGCACTTGGTTTGCTGGAAGTAGTCTAGAACACCTAACTGGATTAAAAAGAAAATGTAATCCACAGTCACCTGCTGGTGTTTGACCAATCAGTTGCTCACCTTCATGCAACCTATGTTATAAGTAAAATTAGCATTGACTATGTATGTAATTAACTCTGTATCCTTGAATGTGAGACCACGTATGTATACTTTCTTGTTCCTCTAAATGTAATTAACTGCAGGTCACCCCTAACAAGGGATATCATGCCTCAGGTGTTTACTTCTAACAAATAGACAACTGAGAGCTGTATTTATTGTATTTTGATACATTAGTAATTAAGTTCTTCTTTTATAATAAAATATTTGTTAGCACAGTGAAACAAGTGGGTTTTCACCTTTGCTAGTAAAACTAATTCAGTAGAATTCTTGTATTGTAATGTCAGAAACTGATAATTACCTAGGTACACAATGTATTTCTTTGAGAAACTAAGTATATTTTTCTATCTGTTTTTCAAAAGTAGATACTTTTTTACCAGCAACAGACTGTGCCTTTTATATGTTTGCACTATTGTGATCCATCTGTATGATTTTACAGTTTTTGAAACAGTAATTGGCTTCTCTTTTTTTCTTCCCAAGTAAAATCTAGCTGTGAAGAAAATGTCACCTGCTAAATTATAACAAAAGATCACAGGTTATCAAAACTCACGTATTTGTATTAAATATATAATATTTTGGTGGTAGAAATTGTTATTTCTCTATGAAAATCTGAGAAAAAGTTTGCAGTTTCCCATTGAAATACACTGACAGTCTTGACAGGAAAACCTTTCTGATGCATTGAAACATAGAAACACAGAAACTGACAGCAGATAAAGACCGCTAGACCCATCTAGTCTGCCCATTTTCCCTGCCTACTGTAAAAACCACAGACCCTACTTGTTCTCCAGCTTTACCTTCTTGTTCTTATCACTAGGGTTCCTCTATACCTGAATTCTCCCCACTGTGTTTGCCGCACCACCTCCGCTGGGAGTCTATTCCATGCATCCACCACCCTTTCCATGAAGAAATACTTCCTCACATTACCCCTTAGTCTACCCCCTTCTAACCTCATGTTATGCCCCCTTGTTCCTGAACATCTCCTTTTCTAAAAGAAGCTACCATCTGGTACCCTATTTATGCCCTTTAGATATTTGTAGGTTTCATCATATCTACCCTGTCTCTCCTCTCCTCCAGGATATACATATTGAGGTCTCCCAGTCTCTCGTCATATGACTTTAGGTGCAGGCCCTGCACCATCTTTGTTGCCCTTTTTTGAACTGCCTCCACCCTGTCTATATCATTACGGAGATGCAACCTCCAGAACTGGACATAGTACTCCAAATGAAGCATCACCAATGATCTGCACAGCATAATACAAGAATTCTTCCACTGGATTCCTTTTTCTACTAGTAGTTGGCAAAATACAAATCAAATGATGAAAATGTAATTAAAGAAATAAATAAAAGCAAACAAAATGACTGCAGAGGCATCTAAAGGCCCCAAACCTTCACTCTTTAAGGCATATAACCGTACTAAGCACTTACTCTTTAATAAAACTAAAATAAATAAATCTGGACTATTGACTAGATCTTCTGAGAGAAGGCACTTTTTGGTCTCTCAAAGCAAGAGTGTCAAAGGTAAGCAATCCTTTTTTTTTTTTTCAAATTGAATAAACTTTATTGAAAACAAATAAGTATAACATCATATAGGAAGAAAGGAATATAAACAGTTTTAATATATAAAATCATACACATGCTATACCCCATTTCCCACCCAAGACCCCCACCCACCCCTCCACCGGAGGATAACTAGGGTAGCATTTCCGACAAGGCACTTGTCTGAGACACCCAATCTGGTATACACCCATCTGCCTAGAGAAAAAACAACTGGGAAACACTAAAGAGTGTACTCTTGCTGTTAACAGGACATATAAGGGTTCCCAAACACAATGGTAATTGGACAACTTATCAGACATGCTAGCTATAAGGCACTCAGCTTGCAATGCAAACATTATCTCCCTGTACCATTCAAGGAATTGGGGTGTGTACAGATCAAGCCAGTGCTGGAGGATGACCTTCTTGGCATATGCTGAAATCAAGGCCATGTGTGGCCTCTGGCTGCCAATCAGTGTGTTATCATAGTCACCCAGGATGCATATTTCAGGGAGAAAGGCATCAGACAGCCCCAACAAGGAGTCTAGGCGTGATCGTATTGAATTCCAAAAGGGGACCACCATTTCACAGGACCACAAAATATGAAGTAGGGTGCCAGGGTCTTTACCACATCTACAGCAAAATTCTGTGGGGAGTCTACCCATTTTATGCAGTTTAACTGGTGTGTAATAAAGGCTGTGTGTAATTTGAAATTGCATAAAATGGTATCTGTCTCATTTTATAAATGTATATAAATGTTTCCATACAACAAACCAATTTCTAGTAGAATTAGAAGCCAGGAGGATTTGGCCCCAACAGTAGAACCCTGGCCCTCCATTGGCAGCCAGAGATTCCTGTAATGACCGATAATAATATGAAATGTAATGGGATTTAGGAGCCATATGAAGGAGGGGAAAAACAAAATCACCAAAAGGGCTAAGCCATGGACCGTTACCAAAAAATTGCAAAAGTATGTGTGACAGATAAAAATATCAGAAAGTGGAAGAGGTAAGCCAGTCATATAGGGCACAAGCATCCTGAAAGGATAACAGTTTATGATTAAAAGTGAGGTCTCTAACTGTGTTTACGCCCATGGCAGGCCAAAACCCTCTAGAAAGCTGTTGTCCAGCTATTTGGAAATTAGGGTTCCCAAACAAGGGTTGGGAAGTATCTTTGTATGGGCATATTCTGAATAGGGAACAGAGTTGTTAGTGAACCCAAAGGGATGCTTCCAAAGGCATATCCCGTAGTGATCTGGGAAGTTTTTTCCTGGGGAGGTAGGGAAGTGACCGAATATCCAGACCATTATGGGAACACAGAGAATGTTCTATATCCACCCAATACAGGACATAAGGCCTGTGGAGGTCACTCCCAATTACCCCCAACCAGTACGAATGTCTATTAAGATGCAAGGCCAAATACTATTTAAAAAATTAGGAACTTGTAGCCTGCCATCCTGTTTAACTCGCATTAACCTAGAGAATGCCTGGCAGGCTGCCTTTCCCTGCCATAAAACATGAGGAAAGAATTCTATGTACTTGATTAAGCCATGACTGAGGGAGAGCAAAATGATACATCTGAAGGGAATACAGTAACCAGGGTAAAGCATTTGTTTTAATGATGGCCAGTTGACCCCACAATGAGAGAGATAACAAAGACCAACAGTCCAGATCCACTTTAATATGGGTCACCGTGGAATCAAGATTAAACTGCTTCATCTTAAGGAGTGACGTACTAAGGTACTGTAGATCCCCAGGTACTTCAACTTGTCTCTTGTCCAGACTAGGCCAATATGCTCAATTTCTGCCTTAAATGTAGCACTATTAAAAGAGGCATGACTTCAGTTTTAGCAAGATTCAATTTATAGTTGGAAAAAGTGCCAAACTTAGAAATGATCTGTAAGACAGCAGGCAAGGATGTAGCGGGGAAGGAAACATGTAGTAAAATATCATCAGCGTATACTGACAATTTCAAATCAGTATGACCTATTGATATGCCACTAACCTGAGGGAATAGATTAAGTTTACGGATCTGAGGTTCTAAAAAAAAGGTTAAATAGAAAATGGGAAAGAGGCCACCGTTACCTGGTGCCCTGGTAATGAGAATAAGACGATGATAAAACACCACTGCAAAGTATCCGGACTAATGGAGAAGAATAGAGCACCTTGACCCACCATATAAACTCTTGAGGAATATGATATTTAGGTAGTAGGGTGAGCAGGTAGTCCCATGAGACCCTATCACAAGCCTTCTCAGTGTCCAGGGATACCAAGACCGCAGGTGTAGGGGAATCCCTGGACAAAGGTAAGCAATCCTTTTCATTCAGAGAGTCAAAGTGTGGCACAATCTCTCTGTTATGCTTAGGCATGTGGAAAATGCCATTGGGATGTTAAGAAAGACCAAGGCCTCATTTGGGGGAAAAAGCATCCTATCATTACTCATGTCGCCTTGCAGTGGTTACTTGATTGATATATTAGTGTCTATATTTACTTAAAATGTATTTTAATACACTATACTAGTGTTACTACTTTTAAATATGCAAGTATGTTATGTATTTATGTGGAATTAGTAAATGTTTTGTTCTTTTAATAATGGGCCACCATTGTACAGCAAATCAGCTATGCTCAACTGGCCACGTACTGTAATGTCATCAACCCTGGATGTATGCTAAATAGCCCAAACTGAATAGATAGATAGAAGATAGATAGATGGACAGACAGACAGACAGACTGACTGACAGACAGGTAGACAGGCAGATAGCACTGACTTGCTCAGTGTCATACAATGAGTAAGTGGCTATGGTGGGACTGAAACCAAATTTCTTAGCTCAAAGTTGATTTAAAGCTCTGAGCAGGAAAGAAAATGTGAGGGCTTTGTTTTTTGTACAGTGCCCTTCATACACACTGCATCCTAAGAGGCTTTAAAAGACAGGAACAGTTACAGTAGCCAATAGATAAAGAAAGTGAGATTGAGTTGCAGAAGTGTGAATAAGGAGTAGTGGTAAATGGGATTCAAACCTGGGCCTCCAAGACATACAGTACTGTAGAGGTCAGCCAGGATGCAACGGTCTATGATAAGCATGTCACACTTTCATGCGTGACAAACTGGAGTAATTGCAATTGGATTACATAGTGTTCCTGCAGTATTCTGCAGCATGTCACTGGTAGAAACTGACATAAGAGTGTTGCACCCTGGCTGACTCCACTGTAGCTCTATGCTCTTACCACTAGTTCACAGTGCCCCCACAAGAAAAAAATCTTCCTATAATACGTGTTCCTTAGTAAAGCAGCTGCATAAGTTTACTTGTAGTTTAAGGCAATACTAGTGCAATAAATCTCTTGTTATGGTTTCCGTAGAGTCTGTAAGACACTCAGCATTTGTGGCCAGGAAGAGAAGAGCTCATTCTGATCTGTGTTCCTGTGATTTGCTTTGCTATTTCAAAACTCACTTCACATAGCAGCAATGATAGGACCCTCAACACTAATACCCCAAGCCATGGACAGGCCCTGAATGTCTTTCCAGGTGCAGCCCCAGGGGTGGGGGACCAATGGGGGAAGAAAACATACTGGGACATATCACTACTATTATATTACAGCTGCACTGTAGCATCATTTTTTTAAAAGAGTACTTATGGCATGGAACATAGAAACAGAAAACAGTTTGTTGGCAGAAGAAAACAGAGGTCCACCTAATCTGTTCTATTCCTACCTAATCCTACAACAGCCTAAAGCTGAGCGGGCACAGCTGCACCCCAGCTAGCAACACCCACCCACCCCAACCCCTCCCCATCCTCTCCAATTTTCACAAGCACTTGTGTCTGTCTTGCTCCGTCTTGAAGTCTGATATGGCTTCCATTTCCACCACCCATGAATAACCCATTCCACTTGTTCACCACTCTTTCTGTAAGGAAGTAATTCTTGTCATCCTTCCTGAACTCCCCTCCCCAACCACCAGTATATAGCCCTGCCCCCTTGTTGTGAACCTCTCACAGAAAGGGATCTGGAAGAAGGCGTGACTGACAGAAAGTCACTGATGAAGGGATTTGATAAGTCCTCAAGAGGCCAGAAAGACTTCTGAACATAGGGCAGATTGAATGGGTCTACCGGTCCTTTTTCGCCGACAGATTCTGAGTTTCTATGTTCCTACGAATATGGACTGTACTTTGTGCATAATATGCTAACTACAGTATGTTGCTGTAATTTAAGTGGGCAATATAATTTTCTGCCTCTTGGTTAAGTCTCTCCTCACAAGAGACTTAGGCCTCAATGGGGTTTTACTGGAAAAAAAAAAGGAAGAATAAGATTTAAAACTGACATTTGAAATTTATGGGGTGCGTATCCTTGCACCTCTCTGAGAGCAGGTATACAGGTTACTTCTGCCATCAAACAGAGGCAGTTTCAAGTGCTGGAACATACTGATGAAAAGAAACAATTGTCTCATATTTTCTGTTATTGTGTTTATTTAGGAACAAACTGAAAACCATTGAGCCAGGCTCATTTACAACGGCATCCAAACAATTCGGTTTGCTTTTTGATGTCACTTTGAGGAAAATGTTCTGCACTGGTTTTATGGTATGCAGCCTTCTTCTTTGTTTTATCCCCCCCAATACACACACACACACACACACACACACACACAGACTGTTTAAGTGTTTCAATATGCTAGACCTACTGCAAATATTTTCAAGACCAGTTTTTTTTTTCTGTGAACTCTTCTCTGACACTTCAATTTGTGACTTGCCCTGGCTGAGGCACTTCAAAGGGTAGGTCAAGTGAAACAGATTGGCATTCACAATACTTATTTGCATGACAGCACAATCCTCTAAATGCAGAGCGACTGGTCATCAGTTTCCCATCATTTTGAAATTCTTGTCCCTGGGCTTTAAGACTCTTTAGCACTTTGCATGGGGCCCTGTTTTCAAGAGTTACCCTTTCATTTTGCCCCTCATTATGGAAACATTTGTTGAGACCAGGCCCATAGCTCTGTGCCACATCTCCCCTGTTTGGTGAACCAGTCTAAAGTCCAGTGGCTTGGGGACACTTCCCCCAGGCTTGCAGACTGACACGAATTCCTGTACACAAGTATTTTACAAGAAACTGAAGTTCACTACAGGGAAAGTGTTATCAATAGTACTGCTTATTCGGAAAACCAGAACAATTTACAGTCTACAGGATATCATGCGATTTACAGAAAAATGCAGGAAAATCACCAAGCAGTTGCCATAAAAAAATATGCCAAACTGGTCTGAGAGCCCCTCTGTTATTTTCATAGCTGTATTAATCTCCCCTGCTGCCAACAGAGGAGCCCACCCAGGCCCAGATCCAATGACTGTGACGCAAGCTTCAGTGGTAGTGACTTGAGCAACACCATCATTTATCTTTAATGTGGGGGCGTGGAGACACTGTGTGAAGCAAAAAGACCCCAAGGAGCACCACAGCTCACAAAGCTCAGAATGTGTAATTCCAACATAGTCTGTTTTGGCACAGGCAGCTAATTTGGTGACACTTCTTAACACAGAGCATAGATTGTAAATTACTGAACTTTCATGCTGCATTTTCCTTTTGTTTATTTCCCAGAGAGCAGTGTGAATAATGTCAAGGAATTACAAGACTGAACCAAAAGGGTACCACTTGCTGAGCTGGGTGGAGGGTCTCTCTCTCTCTCTCTCTCTCTCTGGTGTTGTCCTGCTGTGCGGGAATACATTACAGTTAGCAAAGATCCCATTTACGGGATGCTTTCTGAGTGGTTTCCAACTGCCTTTCCCAGATTTTCCTTTCCAACAGGATGTCAATCCAGGAGATGAATGTATGAGCCAGAGTGATTCATATACTGTATATCGCTGATTGAGTTGGGGCCACTCCAATATGCTTCTCTAATGTTTTCTGCTGTGTGAGAGAAGAGCACAGGTTTACTCAGAAGAATACAATTTGGGTATTAGATTTGTAGGCCTTCCACCTACTGCATGGGGCTTTCTGCCCAGTATAGCAGGGACAAACACTTAACACTTGCTTATGCTGGAAGGCAGTATAGCCTAGAGCTTAGATCACTGAGCTATGAACCTGGAGATCCAGCAGAACTGCATTTAAATCCCACAACCACCACTTGCACACCATGTGACCCTGAGCAAGTCACTTAACCTTCCGACAGATAGATAGATAGATAGATAGATAGATAGATAGATAGATAGATAGATAGATAGATAGATATTTTTAACATTTATTAATTTTTTTATTTTAGAATTTTGGACCAGGAAAGGTACCCTGAGCTGAAGCTCATATGCAGGTGCATCTAAAGAGCACAGGGAGGTTAAGTAACAAACTAAGGGTCACACAGAATGCAAGTGGAGGCTGTTGGATTCAAACCCAAGTCTGCTGGGTCTCCAGGGTCATGGCTCAGTGCTCTAACCTCTAGGCATACTGCCTCCCAAATGTTGATGTGTGAAGGAAGAGAAGGCAGTGAGTGAGTTGGGGCGATGTATTGTGTGAACCATGGATGGAATGTTGTGCACTGCGGAGCATGCTGAGGAAGAGGGTGATACTGATTCGTGGATGGCAGGGGGCACACATGGATCAGGACCAGGGTGCTTGCTGGATCAGGAAGTAACTTTACATCAAAAGGGCTTGTGATCGACAAAGGGCGACTGCTGACTAGGGACCGAGGGATGAGTAGTGCATCAGGGTAATGTGCTTTAGCCAACAGGACCAGGTTTCTGGTGATCATCCAGAGTCATAAATCACTTATCATCTTTATGCAAGAGACACATTTGTTCTCGGAGGAACATACCAAATTTTCCAGACTTGGATACTCCCAGGTTTTTGCCTTGGCACACCTTCAGACAGGGAGTGGGAGGGGGTGGGGGGTGGCCATTTTCCTCCATGCTCATACCCCTTTGTTGAACAGAAGATGGTTACTGATAAAATGGGCTATTTGCTTCTGACGTGGGGCCTCATGCTTGAGACTCCAGTTACATTAGAAAATGTATGGTTCCCTCTGTGGTCAGAGATCACCTTTCTCAAGAAATGACTGCATCTTGTCATAGTTGACAACAAAGGTAAGCTGATCTTAGGGGGAGACTTAAATATGCCCCTTCACCCCTCTAAGGGTACTTCTTCATCACAGCCCAGTTGGCAGTTGCTGTCTCATAAATATTGTAGGCGACAACTGTCAGAGTGGGGCAGGATGTATGTTTGTTGATTCTTGAACCCACACCAGCTTAATTTAATATTTTACTCCTCACCACATAAGATTTATACCAGGGTGAATTCTGTACTCATTTCTCTTGAAGACATCCATACGATAAGGATTGTGATATACAGGACATCACCTACTCAAATCATGCCCCAGTAATGGTTAAATTTGACTTTAACCTGCTTAGAAAAATCAGTCTGGAGGTTTAGCACCTATTACCTAAAGGACCCCAATTTTGTAGAATTTATAAAAAAAAATGGAAGGAATGCCTATCAGATAATATCGCTCAGGATACCCCTGCCAGTATCTTGTGGGATACACTAAAAACTGTTATGAGAGGCCACCTTATAGAATATATCTCCCACAACTATAAACAGCAACAGGCACATAATACAGATTGAGGGCTGGCAGCATAGCCTAGAGGTTAGAGTAATGAGCTGTGAATGAGTTTGATACCTGCAGAGATGGGTTTGATTCCCACAACATCCACTTGCATACTGTGTGACTCTGAACAAGTCACTTAACCAGTCCAAAGCTCCTGGGTCACCTCTGAAAACAGGCACTTGTGCCTAGTGGGCCTTACCTGGTTAACAAAGATTTAAAGAGCTGTTTGCATTTCATTTTCTTTTTTTAAAAAAATATTTTTTATTCTTTTCTTTCATTATTACATGCTTAAAAAATGACAACAGCAAAAACCATCATAATCATGCAATAATGGAGTTAGTTAACATACTGGAGGTATAAAACACTGCAACAGCCTCTATTTTTTATACTTACTGTATATAACATTGCATTATAGTATCATGGTTAGCTGTTACACAATGGGGTTACTTTGATTTTCAATATCTCATCATTAGAGACAGGGGGTGGGATATTCTGAAGGGTTGCGCATGGCTCAACACAGTTGCACCATGCGCAACCCACTGATGCGTCCCGGCGCGATATTCAAAGGGGGATTGAGCCTGGCACAAATCCCGATGTGCTGGAGCACATCAGTAATGTATGCAGTGCAGGTGGGGGGGTGTGCTCATGCATACTCCGCACATCCTGATATTCAGCCTGGGATGTGCTGAGCCCATGCATGTGCAACCCCTACCTGTGCTGCACACAGGTGAGCCAAAAAAAAAGGAGCAACAGCTGGCCACCCACCGGTGAGCTGCCATAATGCAGGGCACAACACGGCAGCTGCCACCTGTGGGTGGCCACCCAAGCTCCAGTGGCACCTTTGTGGTGGCGCCCCCCCCCATGACTGATCATGGGCATATGTAGAAAATAATAGTCCTATATCCCTGGTGGTCCAGTTGACCACTCGCAGCCCGATCATGGGCATATGTAGAAAAATAATAGTCCTATATCTCTGGTGGTCCAGTGGACTGATCGCAGCCCAATCACGGGCAGAAGTACAGTAAAACTACCCTCCCAGATCCCTGGTGGTCCAGTGGACCGTTCACAGCCCGATTGCGGGCATATGTTATAAAGATTAGTCCTATATCCCTGGTGGTCCAGTGGACCGCTCACAGCCCGATCGTGGGCATCAGTAATATCTTATGGCAAACCAATCCAGCCCTGGTGGTCAGCGGTGCCCCCTCCCCACCCGCCCACTGAGCCCCACGCCCGGCTCCCCCAGTCAGCGGTGGGTGGCAGCTCCCCCACACTTGCCGCCCGCGCCTGCTGGCTGACACCGTCTGGGCTGCACACCATTGGTCCTCAGCGAGAGCCAATGGGTGTGCAGCCCATACTATACTACACAGTCCAGATATGTGAATCCCACCAGGGATATAGGGCTAATCTGTATAACATATGCCTGCGATCGGGCTGCAAGCGGTCCACTGGACCACCAGGGATATAGGACTAATCTGTATAACATATGCCCGCGCTCGGGATGCGAGCGGTCCACTGGACCACCAGGGATATAGGACTAATCTTTATAACATATGCCCGCAATCAGGCTGTGAGCGGTCCACTGGACCACCAGGGATATGGGACTATTCTTAATAACATATGCCCGCGATCGGGCAGTGGGGCACTTTGCCGCTTGTGCAGGGGGTGTCAGTCCCTGATGGCTGCATCCTGGCAGGGTGCCAGGCGCAAGTCGCTGGGGATCAGTGCACCTGCATGCAAATGGGGCCATAATGACATGCAAATAGCCCCATTTGCACCTTGCATACATTATAGCCCCATTTGCATGTGGACTTTTGAATATCGCGGTTGTTGTGCCTATCACAATGGCACTTGCACTAGTGCATCCCCCTGCTCCACTCTGGCCACTTCTGCTGGCGCAGTGCCACTGCGCCATGCACACTGCGGGTGGCCAAGGAGCGATATTCAACGATGCTGTGCCATGGTGCAGCTCCATTGAATATCACCCTGTCAACACCCCTGCACATCCCAAATTGCGCTGCGCCCAGGCTTGCGCTACAGCCTGGTGCAGTCTGAATATCCTGCCCCATATGCCAACTATCTTTCCACACTGATTACATATCATAAGGAACTTCAAAATTATTCATCAGTTTTTCAAAGGACAGTGCTTCAGTTAGTTTACCCAGCTATATCTCACAAAAGTATGCATTTATGGATTGTTCCAGGTTCCGGTATTAATCTCTCAGAGCACGGTGTGGCTAAACCTAGCCCTTTCTGTTAATTTTTATCTATATTTAAATCTGAAAAGTCATTGAATCATGGATTTAAAGGGGTATCCAGAGATTTCTGGTTTAATCAGTGGCCCTTCTGTTGGGAACTTAATGATACCTCCCCCACTGCACCTAAAAAGAGATGTAATGTTTTTACCAGAAATTGGACAAGATACTGTCTCGCAACTCAGTCAAAGACTAATACTTTTAACAGTTCCATGACTGCACTGCATAACAATTGCACATCGTGGATTATGTGTTTAATATTATTAGGGGTGATGAGTTAAATCCAGGCCCACATAATCTTTGTGGATTCTGCATGATAACACATGTACAGTAGTGTAGTATGTTAAATGGACATGCTCTTAACTATGGTACAAGAGTAAGACCAGGAAGTAAAGTAATTGGCCTGCACTGACTACTCACAGTCCTCTTATTATCAAGCAAGCAAGCAAGAAATATTTCCGACAGTATATACACGACTCCTGGAATCCTAGACTGGTGGAAAGGTGATATATTTTATCGTTTGTGCAAAACAACACCCAGCAGCCACAGTCTCTCCTAGGTACAGATTGCCTGTGATTAAGCGCTAGAGAGCGCGAAATGCATCAGGAGTGTATCTTTCGGAGAGAAGATGAGGGGGCAATCTGTACCTAGGAGAGACTGTGGCAGCTGGTTGTTGTTTTGCACAAACAATAAAATATAATACCTTTGCACCAGTCTAGGATTCCAGGAGTCGTGTATATACTGTCTGAAATATTGCTTCCTTGCTTGATAATAAGAGGACTGTGAGTAGCCAGTGCTGGCCAGTTACTTTACTACCTGGTTTTACTTGTTCTTTTTGCAACTGCACGGCGTTCCCAGGTGCTACCCTGACTTTTTGGTTTTCAAATTACAAGAGTAAGACCCAGATACATTAGGATTCTCAGAAACTTGATTGTCCAGACATATTGAGGATAAAGAGATTATGCTTCCAGGCTATCAACTGTGTAGGTCAGACAGCTGTAAACAAGGCTGGGAGGTTTCATTATATATAAAACATTCATTAGATTTTGTGGAGATTTTGCTATTAGGTAGTAGTGAAAACACTGAATATCTAGTAATTAATTTAATTAATCTTAAATTAGCAGTCAGTGTGGTATATTCCCTGCCTAAAATTAAACTAGTGAATTTTGAAGGCATGATTTATACAATTTATGGAAGCTGCAGGGACAAACTTCTCATTTTAATGGGTGATATGCGATATGAACTCTGATTGGTTTCAACCAAGAGGGGGGCAATAAAAGACATTGATGTCAATCTTGAAAGTTAAGCAACATATTTGAGTGCCTACTAGATATACAAATGTTTCCAACCAGGGTTCAGTTTTAGATTTAATATTTACTTCTCCACAAATCAGGGTTACAGATTCTAAGATTTTCCACCATACCTAGGGGACCATAATCTTACTTGGATTACTATCTTGCAAGCACAGTTATTGAATAAACATAGTAATTACTAGTGGGCTAGGGATATGCAAAACTTCTCCATGGATATGTTTAAGATTAATGTGAGAAACTGAAACTGGGAACACTGTAAATTAATTTCCCAATTAGAATGGGCTGTGCAGTATTTTGTAGGGACCTTTGGTGGCCTGTGTGATCTGCATGCCACAAGGTGCAAATTTATAATAAAGATAGCCAGGGCTCCTTGGATAAATGAGAAAATCTTGAAAATAATTAAGATGAAAAATAGACTTTGGCGATTAGCAAAAAAAAAAAAAAAACACGGCTGGATGGGGAAAATTTTAAACAAAAGCATAACAAGTGTAAGGAACAGATAAAGACAGTTAAAGCCAAATTTTGCAAGCACAGATTGCAACATAATAAAGAGCCTAGTAAATTTTGGCAGATTGTTAATCAGTTAACCAGTCCAGGGAGTGATGGCTCTGATAAGCTCTTGCAATTGCTGCATGAAGGTATACTGATGAACACTCCATGTGTGAACTCCAATATCTTTAATACCTATTTCATAAATTTTACCAAGCTTAGTAACTAGTTCTCCTATTGGAGGTTCAGTTGATGAAAAATCTTACATAGACTCAAAGTTTCCACCCTTTCATTTTAGGGTGTTGAGTGTCTTGGAGGTTCATAAAAACTTACAGGGTATCAATGAGCACAAATCCCCTGGGCCTGATGGAATTCAAAGCAAATTTTTAAAACTGGTGACTGATGAAATAACCCTGATTATTACTAATCTCTTTAACTGGAGCTTAAGTTTAGGTCAATTTCTTCTAATATCTTTAAGGGAAGTGATGCCTCCGACCCAGGGAACTATAATCCGATAGCATTTTTATCTTTGCTGTCTAAATGGCTAGAACACCATGTACATTTACTACTGTCTGACTACTTGGACAAATATAATCTTTTGATGCCTTTCCAGTCAGGATTCAGGAGGATAACACTGTACTATAATGGCCTTGCTAGAATTTAATGATTTGGTGTTCTCCTCCTTAGATTCCAAGCTGGAAACACCAGTCATTGTTGTAGATTTGTCCAAGGCCTTTGACCCACTCCCTGCTACTAGATAGCATAAAGACCCCGAGGATAAAAAATGGTCCCTGGGACTGAATTAGGTCCTATTTGTCCAACCGTTCTCAGAGGTGTCAGTCTCCTAGGCTCTCTCACCAAAGAAAGATGTGCTTTGAGAGGTGCCACAAGGTTCTATCTGAGGCCTCTCTTGTTTTTGCTTTTTAATAATGATCTTCCCCAGGCAGTTCAGTTTTCCTCACTGAGATCGTAGGCAGATGATACAACCCTGACTGCATCAGGGAGGGACATGTTGAACCTTAGGAAAAATTACAGGCAGACTTTCTTAGCGTGCAAGAGTGGTTCACCAGGTTCAAGCTCATGATGAATGTTAAGAAATTGAAGCTGGTTCACTTTAGATCAAGGAATAAATTTCAGTTACATATTTTGACAAATTCAGGTGAACAGATTGACCAGGTTAGTGAATATCGATATTTGGGTGTGTGTTTTTTATTCTGATTTATCCTTTACAGTACATATAACTTTACTTGTTAGTAATGTAAACAAGAAACTGGGGGCATTAAGATACACTACTAAGTGCCTTAAAAAACTGGCCAGGAAAACCATTGCTGAGCAATTAATTTTACCTTCCCTTGAATACGGTAATCTGATATATCATACTGCAACAAAAATGTTGTTAAATAGGTGAGATAAATTATATGGGCGAAGTGGCCAAAATTCACTCAGCAAGTGATTCATGAGAGATACAGAATCTGCAAGTGCTCCATAGCAACCAGTACTTCACGTTATAATGGGGAAGGCGAAGTCCACTGGAAACAATGACTTGCATTATTCTGCCTTCCCCAAACCACTTCTCCACCAATTTTAAGGCGAAGTACATTGAAATCAATGTCCTTTGCCTCACTTCACCTTGTTCTTGAGCTCCAAAGGCAAATTTTGCAGTGCTTTATGGGATTGCAGGTCACATGGGCTCTAGATTGTTCTGCACAGCCTCAGTTATGTGCAGTGTGTGTAGCGGAAGATGGAGACAGTTTCCTCTCAGAGCTCTGTGATTCAAATCCTCTAAAAGCTGTTAAGAAAGTATTTTTGAGATTTTTTTTTTGCTCACAATTTACTACATTGAGTATAGGAAACCCTCCTGTGCTCATATTATTGAGTGTTTATTGTTTGTGTGTGGATTTTGAATGTTAATTTAGAACAGTCAGTCTGTGTACTGTGAAGTGTGCTTTGGGGGAGGGACATATCTGTGATGTAGGTAGATTAACTGGGAGAAAAAGGCAATCTTTCTGTTTTGGTTATATTTTTTCTTGTATAACTGTGTTAATGTACACACAGTAATATTTTTAGTAATTCTTGACATTTTTTTTTCGATTGTTGTGGTGCAGCAGTGTATAATTTCAGTTTGTTTAAAACATTTGATTATATTACTAAAGGTTTTCAATTTGCTACACATTACTTGTAGTGTGTGTGAGTGTGTGTGAAATGCATGCCATTAAATCAGACACCTTTTATTGTGCCACAGAGTAACTGCAGCAGTGTGAACCTGCTATCCACTGCACCTGCATGAATTTTATACTGCTTTATGGTATCTTTACTGGTAGTGGACTGTTACTGCTGTGCACTATCCCCCCCACAAACCGGCAAAAGGTATTCTTTTCCAGATTTGGATTTGTGACTTATGAGCACTGGTTAGGTGTTGTTGTGCCTTTGCGTCTGCATCTCTTGAGTGCGCAGAGCAATCTTAATCTGTCTGTACATTTGTAGTACGTCATTAATTCTGGGAGACTTTGCATTTCTTGTTACACTCTCATTTCACTTCATTAGCACTGGAGAATTTTCTGGAAATAAGACAGTAGCATTTTTGGGATGCACATTAATTCTGGTGACTGTGTGTGACCACTGCACACATGATGGAGTGTACCATTAATTCTGGGACACTTTGCATTTTTTGTTACCCTCTCATTTCACTTTGTCAGCACTGGGCAATTTTCTGGACACAGGACAGTAACATTTTGGAGATGCAAATTAATTCTGGTGACTGTGTGTGACCACTGCGCACATGACAGAGTGCGCCACTAATTCTGGGACATTTCACATTTCTTGTTATGCTCTCATTTCACTTTGTCAGCACTGTGGAATTTTCTGGACACAAGACAGTAGCATTTTGGGGATGCACATTAATTCTGGTGGCTGTGTATGACCACTGTGCTATGCATATGGCTGAGTGTGCCATTAATTCTGGGAGACTTTGCATTTCTTGTTACGCTCTCATTTCACTCCATCAGCACTGGGGAATTTTCTGGACACAAGACAGTAGCATTTTGGGGATGCACATTAATTCTGGTGATTGTGTGAGACTGACTACTGCATGCATGACATCTGAGTGCGCTATTAACTTTGGGAGACTTTGCATTTCTTGTGCTTTCATTACACTGCATCAGCACTGGGGAGTTTTCTGGACAAAAGACATGAGCATTTTGGGGATGCACATTAATTTTGGTGACTGTGTGTGTGAAAGGCTGCCAAATATTGTTGTCACTTCACCTTACTTCGCATTAAGGCTGAATGACAACGCATAGTAATATTTACTAGGTGAAGTGAGCCTTTTGCATTGGCCACTTCGCCTAGTGGAGTGACAAGGTGAAGTGCTCACTTCACGGGCACTTCACCGACGGAATTTAAATTCGCTGCATCTCTAATTATATTTTAAATTGGCCCAGTACGTGCTGAGCTGTAATTTTACTACTTATTGTCACAAACGCGCTCTGTAGGTCAGGCCCTCTGCTCCCACAGTGCCAACCTCAAAGTGCAATAGTGTGAACAGAGGACAGACAGTGTAACCCTCCTGACTGTTTTGGGTCCAAATCACCTACCTGTCTCGAGTCCTAGGGGTCAAATGTGAACCTTATGCTAGCATACCCAGTTAACAGGTGCAGATACATACCCTCTTCAGGGGATGCAGTACAATCCTTTACCCAGGGGCACCCAGCCAGGTTTCCAAAATGTACCCTTATAATTCAATACGAGACCTAGGTATATTCTTACCTTTAGCAAGATTAGTAACACATTCAAGCCCTTAACTGCTGTCAGACTTAAACACTGGTTCAGCATTCACATGTAAAAGAAACTGAGAAGACACAGGCAGTATTTCAAGGAAAATATTGTTTACTAAAAATAGTAAAATAGGTAAAATATCAAACACAGAACAATTATATCAATAACTTACAGTCACATAAAATAAATGGGAAGTTACAGAACACAAATACACCTACCACAAATACTTAAAAGTTCTTGCCTAGCTAGATGTTACCATAAAGTGTCTTCTTAAGTCCAGAAAACTAAGTGTCTTTCTTCAGTCCAGAATAAAAAGCTCTGTTTCCCTCAGATGCCTGACCCTTTCAAAATCCTCTCCCCACCCCCCTTGGTGTGGTCACAGTTAGATCCTCCCATAGATTTAATTTCTCTTGTGGACATCAACAGTCGGCAATTTTTTAAATATGAGTCTTTCATCAAAACATCCCCTTTGATGTCTCCCTGCTGGCTTCCTGTTTTGCTAGAGTGATCTCAGGTTTATGACTGATAATAAGGTTCTGTGACCAAATTATCTCTTCCTGCAGGAATCATACAATTTTATGAGGTCCTATCTCCTGGCAGATGGCCAGAGCCCTCTGTTAAGAGAACAGGAAACCTTTGATCAGTTTCCCCTTAGTCAGCTTTTATAACAGCCAGCTGCTTCAACACTGTCACCTCTGGGGTCAAAGATCAAGCTTACTTGCTGATTTAGTGTCTTAGGCAGACCATCACATACCATTTATTTATAATACAAATATTATACAATATGACAATAAGCAGGTGGCAAAGCATCACACTTATCACTGTGTAAAGTTAAATAGGTTGAACAGGCAGTCCCTGGCTATAAGATGTGTTAAATCTTGGCTGAAACTATTACATACAAAGTTGTTATTTCAACCCAATCATTACAGTACTCCAACTGTATTCTGTAAAAAAGAGGATCAGGTTTGTGATCTGAGTAGATCTGTGCAGATTAACAAAATTAGCTTTGCTATGTGCAATACTAAATATTATACAATATGACAATAAGCAGGTGGTAGAGCGTCACACTTATCATTATGTAAAGTTAAATAGGTTGAACAGGCAGTCCCTGGCTACAAGACGTGTTAAATCTTGGCTGAAACTATTACATAAAAATGTGTTGTTTCAACCCAATCATTACAGTACTCCAACTGTATTCTGTAAAAAAGAGGATCAGGTTTGTGATCTGAGTAGATCTGTGCATATTAACAAAATTAGCTTTGCTAGGTGCAATACTAAATCTGGAGAAAAATCAATGCATTATCAGGCTGCTTTATATTGAAACAAATTACCTTATTCTGTTCATACTTCAACTACCTCTGCTTTTGCTATTATATTGGAAAGCTGCTTCTCTAATGCTTATAATTGTTATGTGTAACATGTATTGTTATGTGTATCATGTATTATATATTGTATTTTATTGAAACTGAATTGTTTACACACAGGCCTATCTTGTAAACAGGGAATTTTTCCCTAACAACATGTTACCTGTATAAAATATTTTTATCTTTCTATTATATACCTTAAATAGAAAAATACTTATATCCAATGGGATATTTTTCCCTATAATTTCTTGACTTTCACTTTTGGGTTCGATCCACCAATTTTTAAACTTTGGGTATTCCGAAAACATATGGATGATATTTCCTTTAATATTACATCCATGCCAACATTGACTGTTCATCTTATATCCCATATATAATAATCTAACAGGTATTAGAAATGCTCAAGTTAACATTTTGAATTGTTTTATTTTTTGCATATTTATCCAATGTGTTTGCCAATTATAATTATTCAACTGTGTACCCATTTCTTTTTCCCATTTAGCTTTATCTCCCTCCTTGTATTGACATGCTGTCCACAGAGCATTTTTTTAATAGTCTTTGATAATTTTCTTTTATTGTTTTATTTTCTGTCAGTTTTAAATTCCAGTCTGTACAGGTAACACACATAGATTTTTCCTTAAAGTTCCTAAATGAAGTTTGTAATACTTCATAATCCCACCAACTTAAATTCAGATTTGGATATTTTAATTTGCTTTGTATTTGATCAATCAATCCATTCCATCTAATTAACTGCTTCCATCTTGTGATATTATTTTGTTTCAATTTACTGATTAAAGGTTCAATGTTTCTTAATGTTTTTTCAGGCGCCTCTGCACCAGTTTCTGAATGTCCATAAAATATGGTTTTTTTTTTCAGTTTTTTTTCTTTTGTAAATGTTTATTGAGGAATTTTTAAGTTCCTTAAGTACTATATTGTTATCACACCTTCTCTTAGGAGAAGCACATAATATTGATATTAAAAAAATTATTATTTTCTCTCTTTAAAAGTTCTTTTTCTGGTTTGTTTATTTCTATGGTAGAACTGACTTCCATAAAAAAAAAATTCATGCCAATGTGGCTTTACATGCCCAATAATGGTAGCATGGCAAGTCCTCAGGGACAAAGTGTGTGAAGCTAATTATGGTATTGACTACCGATCAATACCATGGTGAAACACTACAAGACAGTCATGCAGTGTACAACATTGTGAGATGCCTTAACCTCAAATTTCTCTGGAGTGGTGATCCATGGTGGCATGGTGTTGGAATAATAAATCTGCTGTTCCCTCGAAGTGTACTGGAGTGGTGATCCATGGTGGTATGGTATTGAAATAGTAAATTTGCACTGGTGAGAACTGTGCACTGTTTTGCCCTAGATGTTTGTGACACATGTGTGTTTTTGTCTTACGGAGTTTTTGCCATGCTGTTTGTTACCACGGCAAGTTAACTTTCGTTCACTTGTGGAACTCCGAATAATAATGTTGTGGGTCTGAACAGCCTATTCCACACTGATTTCTTTCTACTGTTAATGTAAGCCAAGGGATCCTAGGGTTGCCCCCTCGCTACAAGAACTTTCAGAAGATTGTTTATCATTTATAAAGTATCTGTGTTGATATTATTCCTACAGTTGATTGAGAAGAATATATTTAACATAGTCAAATAAACCACCCATAAAAATTCTGGAAGGTGGTATGCTCTCTTTTCTCACCCCCAAATAGCTCTCCTGCTCCTACCCTTATAGTGGTTGACACAACCCTTTTGAACCCTCCCTCAGTAGCCAAAGCGTTTAATACCTATTTTACCTCCTGCACCTCTTCCCTTCTCTACTCACTTCCCACTTCTCCCCCCAGTGCCTCCTGTGCCTCTCTCTATTTCTTTTCTCTCCAGTCTCCCCCTTAAATGCTCTCAGGACACTCATGGCACTGAACCCAACTAAAGGCAAAAGTCTGGATGACCTTGATGCCAAACTACTACATCTGTCTGCTCCTGCCATCACTTATCCCATTGCTGAACTACTAAAAATCTCTCTTTTAAGCTAGCATCTGTCCCAGATGCCTGGAAGCTAGCTACCATCCTCCCCCTCCATAAAGGGGTGACCCCTCAGCAGCAGGCAACTACCGCCCCATCTCCCTTCTTCCTATCCTTGCCAAACTGCAAGAACATGTAGTACTCTCTCAGCTCTCTCCATTCCTTGATGCCTCCTCCTTTTTCATTTTTTTCCAGTCTGGCTTCTGGAAAAACCACTCCACATCCACCTCTTTATGCCAGCTGACTCCATCTATTCTGGCATGGATCAGGGACTAATCACCTCTGCCATCTTTGTTGACCTTGCCAAGGCCTTCAACACTGTCTCCCATTCCCTCCTACTAGACAAACGCTCATCCACTGGGTTGTCTCCTACTGCCACCAACTGGTTCAAATCCTACCTAGTGGGCAGATCACAATCAGTGAGAATTGGGGACTCTCTCTTTTCATCACTATCCATCCACACTGGGGTCCCACAAGGCTCAGTCCTTGGTCTGATTCTCATCTCTATTTTCTTTAATGATCTCCACTCGGTCTGTCAATCTGCATTCATTCACATGTATGCTGATGACACCATCCTTTATACATCTGGTCCCTCTTCCCCTACTGTGGCATCCACACTTCAGTAGGAGTTTGATAATGTCCAACAGTGGCTATGTACCAACCAGCTGTTTTTAAATGCCAAGAAGATAGTCTCCATGACCCTTGGCACAGGGCAGAGACTCTCTAGGCTCCCATCCACTCTCTACTTCCACATTCTTGATGGAACCATGTTGGAATGATACTACTTCTTTCAGGTACCAAGGGGTCTAGCTCAATAAACACCTTGACTTCTATAGTCATGTTGATGCTATTCACAATAAATGGCTACCCAGACTGCATGCCCTTTACTGGAATCATGAATGCATCCCCTTGTCACCCTGCAGGGAAATTCTACTGATCCTTACAACTTTCAACTACAGTGATGTAGTCTACAGGGCCATCCCCAAAACCTCCCTAGCTAGACTGGACACACTCTTCCACTTCTTCTGTCACTTTTACTTCTAAAGAAGTAGAATTATTCTACTGGGACCTTCAATTTAGGGTAAAAAAACACAAACAAAACAAAAAAGTTAGTGTGTTTGCCTGAGTTAGCTGAAGTGAATGGTTATCTGAGCAGTTATCTCAGATAACTGAGCAGTTATCTAGATGTAAATCTCAGGTGGCTGAAGGGGATTGATATCTGTGCAATTTAATTACATGTAGAAAGATCTATTAAATAGGGGGAGTGGCTTAGCTAGAGGGATGCTACTGTAGATTTAAACACTGCCCTAGATAGATTCTTCCAGAGGCTTGGCAGAGAACACTAGGAAGAAGGAGTGCTATGTCACTGGACTTCTCTACTGGGACTAAAGAAATAGAATTCTTCTACTGGGACCTTCAATTTAGGGTAAAAAAACACAAACAAAAAAAGTTTGTGTGTTTGTCTGCGTTAGCTGAAGTGACTGGTTATCTGAGCAGTTATCTCAGATAACTGAGCAGTTAACTAGATGTAAATCTCAGATAGCTGAAGGGAATTGATATATGTGCAATTTAATTACATGTAGAAAGATCTATTAAGTAGGGGGAGTGGCTTAGCTAGAAGGAAGCTAGATTTAAACACTGCCCTAGCTAGATTCTGTCAGAGGCTTGGCAGAGAACACCAGGAAGAAGTGCTGTGTGACTGGACTACTTCTCTACTGGGACTAAAGAAGTAGAATTCTTCTACTGGGACCTTCAATTTAGGGTTAAAAACACAAATACAAAAACATAGTGTGTTTGTCTGAGTTAGCTGAAGTGAATGGTTATCTGAGCAGTTATCTCAGATAACTGAGCAGTTATCTAGGTGTAAATCTCAGGTGGCTGAAGGGGATTGATATCTGTGCAATTAAATTACATGTAGAAAGATCTATTAAGTAGGGGGAGTGGCTTAGCTAGAAGGAAGCTAGATTTAAACATTGCCCTAGATAGATTCTACCAGAGGCTTGGCAGAGAACACCAGGAGGAAGGAGTGCTGTGTGATTGTACTTCTGTACTGGGACTATATTGCCCTCCTCCCCTTCCCTCCACCCTGCCACCCAAAGCTAGTTCTACTTTTATAGGCACAGGATTTGACTGACAACAGGAACTTCCTGTTTGGCAGCAGGAAGTGAGTGATCACAGAGCCACCAAAGACTCACCCTTCCAGAAGGGCAAGAGTAGCTCTCTGGCCCTCCTAGCTTGTGGAAGTCTGCCTCTGAGCAAGTAAGGGGTCTACTAGGAAATATAGGATCTTCTTGTATCAGAACAGGATGATCAGGAGCTTAAAGGGCACAGAGGCAGTAAGTAAGTAGGTAAAGAAGAAAAAAAAAACAGAGGAATGAGTAAGAATTCCAAACAACAGTGATGGGGCCAGAAATAAGACATGATGGGAGTGGTGCAGTGCAGTGGCTGTGGAGCAGCAGTCTTCCGGGAGACGTTCTAGAGGATGCGGTGTTGTCCCATCTGCAGGCACCTCTCTAGGCTGAGGGAGGAGGTTGCTCATCTCCAGGCTGAGTTGGCCAGGATTTGTGGGACCTTCTCTTCCATCCAGGGACCACCGAGGCCACTGCCGTTGACTCAGAGGTTGCCATGAAAGAGGAGCGGTTGGACCACAGTGGGCTCAGGGAGGGTGAGGGTGGTGGAACAGAGGTGCATCCCTCCAGTTGTACCTCTCCACAATTCCTATGCCATTCTGGCAAAGTGTGGTTCCTCTATGGAGGAATCCACAGTGGAGACCAAGGAGGATGCTGGGAACCTCCACAAGGGAGACCCACAGGAGAGTGGCATGGGACTCCACAGGGGAAGGAAACAACTCCTGGTGGGGGATGCCATTGTTAGAAAGGTAGAACTGGGGGAGGAAGGGGAGAGGGAGGTAAGGTGCTTGCCTGGCACCATGGCTTGGAGGGACAGGGAGCGAATCCTCAGGATCGCGAGCAGCTGCACAGGAGAGGGAGCTGGATGTCATTGTTCACCTAGGACAAATGACCTGGCTAAGAAAGGGATCAGAGCAGTGCAGAAAGAGTTTGTGGAGTTGGGGAGGGGCCTTAGATAAGTAGCACGCATGGTAACCTTCTCAGAGGTGCTGCCTGTCTATGGCGCAGGTGAGGCTAGGGTGCTCCACACCATGGGATTTAATCAGTGGTTGAAAAACTGGTGCAGAGCTCAGGGATTTGGCTTCATTAGGGACTGGGGGTCCACCTGGAGTGATGCAGGCCTATTCTGGAATGATGGGCTGCATCTGTCCAGGAGGGGAAGCAGAATCCTAGGTGATAGGTTTAAATGATTCATTGGCAAGCATTTAAACTAGTCAAGGGGAGGAGGCACTGGAAAGGTGCAGGGAAATCCTAGCCCCCCAAAAAAAGTCAGGGTAGTAAGTGAGGTAAAACACCAAGATAGAGATGTCAATAGGGAGAAGGGCAGGGGTAAATGGAGAAAGTGACAAAGGCAATAAGGACAGAGATGGGGTAAAAGGAGTAAGGCCATCAGAAATGGAGGGTCATGAGTACCAATGCCTGTAGTCTGGGCAACAAGCTCCCTGAACTGGTGGCCTTGATGGAAGAGGGATGCCCGGATGTCGAAAGCAGTCACAGAAACATGGCTACACAGAGAACCATGACTGGGATGTTAACACACCAGAGCACATAACCTACAGGAGAGACAGGGAGGGGAGAAGAGGGAGGAGATTCTCTATGTAAAGGAAGGGATAAAAGCAACTGAACAAAAGAGTAAACAGGGAGGAGAGGAGGCACTGTGGGTCACCTTAGAGACTGGAAATGCAACCACAATCAGCACAGGGTTGTATACAGACCCCATGTCAGGGAAGAGAATGTACAAGGGATGATAGAAGGCATACTTAGGATGGCAGAAAAAGGGGAGATACTGTTGATGGGAGACCTGAATATGCCAGATGTTAACTGGAGCACATTTGCTGCAGCCACATCCAAGAGCAGGGCCATTCCCGATGCCCTACAGGTGGCATTCCTCAGACAGCTAGTTTCGGAACCCACTCATGAGGGAGCAATTTTAGACCTCGTACTCTCAAATGGGGACAGTGAGAGGATTTCAGATCTAGAAGTGGGTTGCCATCTGGGAACAAGTGACCATCAAACAGTGTGGTTCATGATAAGCTCAGCTATGGAGTCAAGCCATACAAAAGTGAGGGTACTGGACTTCAGGAGGGCTGACTTTGGCAAGATGGGAGAGTGCCTTAGAAAAGCACTAGCAAACAGGCTAGAAGGAGGGGTGGAGCAACAATGGGGAAACATCAAAACTGCCATCACATAGGCAACAAGCCTTTGTGTGAAGCAAATAATCAAATCAAAACAAAAGAAAAAGCAACTGTGGTTCTCAAAAGAGGTGGTGGGGAAAGTCAGGGAGAAAAAGATAGCATTCAGGAAGTATAAGGAAACACAGAAGCAGCAGGACAGAGAGCTGTACCAGCTAAGGCAGAAGGAAGCAGGGATGGAAGTCAGAGTAGCAAAGGCCCAAAATGAGGAAAAGATAGCTAACTCGGTTAAGAAGGGGGATAAAACCTTTTATAGGTATATCAGGGAGAGTAGAAAGACAAAGGGAGGGATAGTGAGGCTGAATAGAATGGACAGTGGGTGGGTGGGCAAAGAGGGACAGAGAAAAAGCAGGGATACTGAACGAATATTTCTGCTCAGCATTCACAAAAGAGGAGGAGGGGGAGGTGCCTAATCCATTTAACAGAAGCACTCTTGATGGGGAGGGTCAATCCCAATCCTTTCACAGAAGAAAGGGTTCTGAAAGAACTCCTAAAACTGAAGGTGGACAAAGCAGTGGGGCCTGATGGAATTCACCCCAGAATTCTAAAAGAACTAAGGAAGAACTAGTGAAACCACTGACTACCTTTTAACAAATCATGGGAGGATGGTGTGATACCTGAGGACTGGAGGAGGCGGATGTGATTCCACTTCACAAAGTGGGACCAAGACAGAGGCAGGAAACTACAGGCCTGTCAGTTTGACCTCTGTGGTAGGGAAAGTGATGGAATCACTTCTGAAAGAAAGAATTATTGAGTACCTAGAGGCCAGTGGGGCACAGGACCTAAGGCAGCATGGGGTCACAGCGGGAAGGTCATGTCCTACGAATCTAATTGATTTCTTTGACTGGGTGACGAAAGTAGTAGACCAGGGAAGGGCTGTGGACAAGACCTACCTAGACATTAGCAAGGCATTTGACACAATCCCACACAAAAGATTAATTCTCAAATTAACCAGCCTGGGAGTGGGTTCCAGGGTGGTAGCCTGGGTAAAACATTGGCTGGACAACAGGACATAGAAGGTAATTGTAAATGGAGTCCACTCTGAAGAAAGAGGGTTACTAGTGGAGTCCGCGAGGGTTCAGTACTGGGTCCAGTCTTTTTAATGTCTTTATAAGTGACATTGCAGAGGACTGGAAGGAAAAGATGCCTCTTTGCAGATGACACAAAGATCTGCAACAGGGTTGACACACAAGGAGGTGTGGAAAGGATGAGAAGGACTTGGCAAGGTTGAGGAATGGTCAGTAGTATGGCAGCTTGATTCAATGCAAAGAAGTGCAAAATAATGCACCTGGGAAACAAAAACCAGGGAAGATTACACAATGGGGGAGGTAGTAACAACAACAAAATGGAAAGGAACCTGGGGTAATCATATCAGATGACCTTAAAGTTAGCAAGCAATGTGAGGAGGCAGTAGGGAGGGCTGGGGGTATACTGGGATGTATAGGGAGAGGCATCACCAGCAGAAAACAGGAAGTTGCTATCCCTCTGTACAGACAGTTGATGAGACGCCATCTGGAGTACTGTGTCCAGTTCTGGAGACCCCATCTCCGCAAGGACATAGACAGGATAGAGGCAGTACAGAGGAGGGCAACTAAAATGGAGCATGGTCTGCAAGATAAGCCATATGAGGAGAGACTAAAGGAGCTTAATATGTATACCCTCAAGGAAAGGAGGGAGAGGGGGGACATGATAGAAACTTTTAAGTACCTCAGTGGAATCAACAAAAACCAAGAGGGTAGCATCTTTCAGAAAAAGAAATGTGCAAGAACAAGGGGACACAATTTAAAGATGGGGGGGCAAGTCAGGGGCAATGTGAGGAAGTATTTTTTCACAGAGAAGGTGGTGGATGCATGGAACAGCCTTCCTGAGGAGGTTGAGGGGTCTAAAACTGTGGGAGAATTCAAGAATACATGGGACAGACATAAGGCAATTCTTGTGGGGGGTAAGAAGAAATAGGCTGTTGGTTAACTATGATCTGCAGCTTATCCTGTAGGTAGGGAAATGGGCAGACTAGGTGGGCCAAGCAGTCCTTATCTGCCATCAAAGTCTATATTTCTCTGTTTGCTGTTGAATGTCCACCCTGTACTCACCACTGCTCCTTATATCAATCCTGGCACTCCCCTCCCTCAGTGATCGCTGCCTGGCTCATTGCACCTACTTCACTGGTAAGTTCTGGCTTGGTGGGCTCCCGTCTTACCTCTCATCCTCACTCTTCCCCCCCCCCTTGCTCGCTCAGGAGAAGCTCTGCTCATACCCTAACCATCCCCTCCAGGTTCTCAACTGCTGGTCAGGCAACCTTCTCCCACCGCTTTCCCAAGCTTGTGAACTCCCTCCCTGCCGACATTCAAAATGCTCCTTCGTCACTTGTACCTTGAAGATGTATGCTAACTCTTTGAAACCTATGCTGTAACACTTATTGATGTTGTATGTTAATTCTTCATAAACTGTTTTGTAGCTTTTGCTTTTATTTGCCTATTGGTTGCTAATTGTTGTCATTGTCACTACCTGTTGTACTTATCCCATTTCCTCTCCCCCAAAGACACATCTGGAAACAAGCTCTTTTGCTCAGTATGTCTTCCTGGTGAAAAATTTAAATAAATAAATAAATAATGGGGTAGTATCATCATTTTAATGTATCTATATATCCCCATGAAAATAAAAGTAAAGATTTCCAGTTGTCCAATATTTTACTTATGTTATTTATCGTAGCTGTTATATTTATATTGGTTGTTGTTTGCACATTGTTTGTTAATGATATTCCCAAATGTTTTATTATATTTTTAATTTTCATTTCTGTCAGTATTCTTTTGGTTACCTCAGATATTGCTGTTATTGGTAGTACCACAGATTTACTTTTATGTAACGATGTGTTTGGTTGTTTTAAGTAAATCACCAGATGGTCTGCATATGCTTTGATCTTATAAGTTGTATTCCCTGTGTCCAAACCTTTAATCACGTTATTACTTGTTATGTTCTGCAATAAAACCTCCAATGCAATTATAAAAAGTATTGGGGAGAGGGGACAGCCCTGTCTTACCCCATTTTCATTACTACTGAGATAGTTCTGTACCGATTAATGTTAAATATGGCTTTCAGTTCACTGTAAAATAAATGCGTTACAGTATATTCAACATATCGACAGGAATTTGACAATTTGTTAAACAGTTAAACATGAAATCCCATTGCATATAATCAAATAGCTTAGTTGTGTCAAGCGTGATTGCTGTAATCTCTTCCCCATGATTTTATATAGGTCAAAAATCATCTGTGTTCTCCTGAGGCCTTCATAGATGGTATGTCCTTTTATAAAATCTGTTTGGTTGGAGCTGATGATCTTTGGGATGGAAGGTTTAAGTCTAATGACAAATATTAGGGCCGGATAAATTACATCCCAGAGTGCTGAAGGAACTTGCAGATGTCCTGGCAAAACCCCTGGCAGAGCTTTTCACCATCTGTCTGAGGACAGGGTGGGTGCCCCAAGACTGGAAGGTGGCGCATATAGTGCCTATCCACAAGGGGGGATCAAGGGAGGTGGCAGGGAACTACAGGCCTGTCAGCCTGACCTCGGTGGTGGGCAAGGTGATGGAGGGCATTGTCAAGGAGAGGCTAGGGGGGGACCTGGATAAGTCATGGTGCCTGGACGATAGACAGCATGGATTCATCCCGGGGAAATCGTGTCAGACAAACCTGGTGGAGTTCTATGACTGGGTGACAAGTGCCTTGGACCTGGGTAGACCAGTGGATGTCCTCTTTCTGGACTTCAGCAAGGCATTTGACTCTGTTCCTCACATGGGCCTGTTGGATAAGCTGGGAGAAATGGGGGTGGGGAACCAGATGATCAGATGGATAGGCAATTGGCTCCAGAACCGGACCCAGAGGGTCGTAGTTGGTGGGATAGTCTCATCCCCAAGGAGGGTCATTAGTGGGGTCCCACAGGGATCAGTCCTTGGGCCCCTTCTGTTCAACACCTACGTATCTGATATAAGGACAGGAATCAGGAGTGAGATGAGTCTCTTTGCAGATGACTCGAAACTGGGGGCGGTGGTGGATGGGGAGCAGGGGAGGGTGGCCCTACGGGGGACCTGGACGCTCTGGAAAGATGGTCTAGAAAGTGGAAGCTGAGGTTCAATGCAGGGAAATGCAAGGTACTCCACCTGGGACCAGAAACCCAGGTCAAGTGTACACCCTGGGGGAATGCTACAAGTCTCAATGGCTGAGAGGGACCTGGGGTGGTGGTGGATGTCAAGATGAACAACTCTGAGACTTGTAGGAGGGCAGCAGCCAAGGCCAACAGGATGCTGGGATGCATCGCTGGGGATCACCTCCAGAAGGAGGGAAGTGATACTCCCTCTGTATAACTGCTTGGTGAGGCCGCACCTTGAGTACTCACGTGCAGTTTTGCAGGTCACACTTAGGGACATTAACCTCCTCCGGAGAGGGTCCAGAGGAGGGCAACCAAATGATTTGGGGCTTGGGGGACAGGACCTATGAGGAGAGACTCAAGAGCTAAATATGTACACATTGAAGAGAGAAGGACCGGGGACATGATAGAGGTCTTTAGGTACATGAAGAGAGTAAATAGGGAAGGAACAGTCAGGGTGCTGTCAAGGAAGGAGAAGGGCCACTAGAGGGCATGGCTGGAAGCTGGAGGGGAAGATTCAGGGGAGAAAGGAGGAGGTGCTACTTCACTGAGAGGGTGGTGGAGCCATGGAATGCACTGCCTAGGGGGCTGGTGGAGGCAGAGACAGTGGAGGGGTTCAAGAGGGGGTGGAACAGGTACAGGGGAAGGGTTCTGGAAGCAAAATCCAATGCAGCAAGAATATCTGGAACTGGGAAGGGAGAAGCCAGAGAAGGCGAGGGGGACAGCAAGGTCAGCACCCAGGTTGGGGACTGACCAAACGAGCAGACACGAAAGACCGTTAGGCCTATTCTGCTGGCATTTTAGTATGTTAGTATGTTATTTTATAATCCATATTTAATAATGCAACTGGGCTATTGTTTTCTGGTAATCTTAAATCTTTGTTTTCCTTTGGTATAAATATAACTAATGCTTCTAAAGTAGTCATTGGTATCCCTTTATATGCCGGCATCTTCAAGATCATCAGCTCTAGCCAAGGAATAAGGGGTTTTCTAAACACAGAGAAAAATTGTGCTGTTAGCCCATCTCAACCAGGGTCTTTGGGCCCCATATTCAGAGCTGGCCAGATGTGCACGCATAACGGTGTGCCATGCAAATAAGTTGGTCCGGCCAGCTCTGGCATGATATTCAAACAAAATGTGAGATCAGAACAGACTACGCAATCTGTTTGAATATCAGACCCTGGATGCATGGCACACAGCAAGTGGCCGCCATGTACAGCATGGCACATCCGGGGTGCGGGGCTGATGACCATGCATAGGGGAATGCATGGCTCATACCTGTATGCGCTGCAGTCCCCATGGGCAATATTCAGTCCAAACATGCAAATGAGCCCATTGGGCATGCAGGGCGCAAAGAGGCCATTTGCATGCCCATTATGGGCTCATTAGCATGGCTGCATCTGATGGAGTGCACCAGGCCAGCCCCCCCAAGCACCGAGCACTGTTAAAAGTAAAACATAACCCCGATCCCGTTTCCATAGTGTAGATTCCTCCCCTTCCCAGACCAGATCATTGAAAAATAAATGCAAACCCTGTTTCCAATAGTGTAGGTCCCCCACCCTCCCCAGACCTGATCACTGTAAGATGTAGACACACAACCCCAATCCAATTTCCACAGTGTAGGGACTCCCTGCCCCAGCCCCGATCCCTGTAATAAATAATTAAACACCCAATCCCCATTTCCATAGTGTTGGTCCCCCCCAGCCCTAGATCACTGTAAAATGTACACACACACAACCTCAATCCTGTTTCCATAGTATAGGGACCCCACCCGCCCCAATCCCTGTAAGAAATATGAAACCCCTTGATCCCTGTTCCCTGGTGGCTAATAACCCCCCACCCCAGTAGGCAGTACCCCACCACCCTGCACCCCCCATCCTGACTATTCCAGTGACTGGCACAGCCCTCCTCACCCTACCACAGCCAGCTGCCGACTGATTCATCCTGGAGCACATATAGTAAATAGTACACACTTATTGGTTGCGACCCCTACCAGTGGTGCTGCTTTTACTTGTGGCATTTGTTCCTGTCACTGTTCTGAACAGCGCTGTATGGATGGGATCATAGTGGGAGCAAAGATGGCGACCACGTTAGGTCTGCCGTCTGTTAGTTTGTTAGTTTGAGCTAGTATGAGCTAAGAACCAGTTGAATGCTATTTAGTTTTAAGTTTATTTTTTAGCTTTTTATTTAGTTGTTAAATTGTTTTATTTATTTTAAGTTCGTTTTGTTTTTTCCATCCAAGTCTCCTTTTTGGTGTATTTTTGAGCGGCATGCCTTGAAGCCCTGAAGCCCTCTGAAGCCCTCTTGGATTATTTCCAGAACCAAGGGAGTGGAATATTCCCTGAACAGGGGAGCAGAGATTCAGAGGAGTGTGAGTGTGAGCGTCTCAAATTGTCCTGAATTGTACTGTTTTGTGCTGCTACACTGTCAGAATTGATTTCACCACCGCCTAGTTCAGCGACTCTCTACGGGAAGTTGGGGCAGGGGTGTGAAGAACTCTGAGTTTTGTGATCGGGCAATTGTTTGCTTGTGGATTGACCTGAACCTGTGGAGTGATCCATGTGGATTCGTGAGTACACTGATTTGGCCTGGGCAACTTGTCAATTTACTGTTTTGACTACTTTTGAGTTTATCTAGTTTGCAGTGACTTTTTGAGATTTAAGGGGTGAGGCCTAGGGTCACCTGCTGGGGGGACCGCAGCCCTATACTAGGCTCGGTTCCAGGGCAGGAGTGCCCGCTGTCCGACTGCTGAAGAGTCGGCGGGGGAGCAGGGTGCTGTCCTATGTTGCCTGGGGGGTTCAGCCAGAAGGTTGACTCTCCGGGTATCTGTAGCCACTGGTCTCAGGTCTGGGGGGTGGGTAGTGGGTCTCCTGGTGGGGTGGCTAGAGGCACTCAATTCCCATCTCCTGGAATTTCTTCACTGGTAATTGGTGCTGTCAAGACAGAGACTCAGGGCCTGGTTTTGTTCGACTAAGGATTTTTGATCTATTGGACATATTGGATCTATTAGCCGACGTTCTTATCCCTGCCCCCCTCCCATTGCGGTGTTGCTTTCTGCATGCCCATTTATTTGTACTCTTTTTTTGGAGTTGCCTCTGCAGGACTGTCGCAAGTCTTTCTGCTAACTAATTATTACTCTTTATTCGAGGCAGTGAGAGGGCCTCGGTATTATTGGATATATTATTTTGACTGTTTGAAGGGAGAAGGAGGTGGTGAGAGCCCTCCTTCTGTTCGGATATTGCTTGGAGGCTGCAGCCAAAACTCTTAGATTTAAAATACTTCTGACTCTTGTAATTTTAATTAGTGTAATATTGTGGGACATCAGTTTGGATTTATATTTTATGTTTTGAGTTTTTCAATGTTGTAGTAATCTGGAAATAATTTTAATTAGTTATTGAATATTTTTTGTTTCTGTATTGTAGTGGTAGTGAGAGTACCACAAATATTGGGCAATAAGGGTGGTGGTGAGAGCCCAGCCCTGAACAAAATCTATTCATATTCATTTTTATTCTGGGGGGGTTGGACATTAGTGGTTTGTGCAATTTTATTTTATTTTGTTTGTTATTTTAGGTAGATAACTGACTTAGCTAAGGGAGTGTTGTTTTGATTTTGTCACCAGAATGTATTTAGAGCCCTGCCCCATGGTTTATGCTTCTCACCCTCTATCTCCTACCCCTCCATTCCTTTTTTTCCCACTCTTGCAGTTTACAACATACCAGCGCTGTAGGGCTGTGGGTATTGCTCGTGGGGGGAGGAGGGTGGGGGATGCAAACAGCAGAGGGTGAGTGAGCAGGGCCACTGTATCAGGGTTATAGGATCCAGAAGACATCCTGGGGCAAAATGGAACCAGGATCGTGGTCCGTCATGTCTGGTTTCCATACCCAAGGGCACTACCAGTTTTGGTGGGCAGGTGGTTCGGGCGGCCTGGGAGGTTCATTCAACTCGGGCGGTGTTATGCAATGCCAGGTCAGCTAAAAACAAGACTGCAATAATTGCAGATCTTGTTGGAACGGTTGACCTGGCCTGCATCATCGAGACCTGGCTGGATGAGAACTCAGATCCCATTTTGAAGGCTTTCACTCCAGCTGGATACTCGGTGATTCATCGCCTGAGACTGGATCACGTGGCGGGGGGGGGGTTGCAATCTGTTTCAAGACTGAACTTAACTTCACGAATGTACCAGTTGAGGAGGCTGAGTCATTTGAGTGTACCGTGGTAGCAGGTGTAGGTTGTAGGATCGCTCTCATCTACCGTCTGCCTGGAGATGAGAAGCTTTTCCTTCAGGAAGTCACGGACTTCTTCATCGATATGGCATTTGAGTCGCCCTGGCTGATGGTCCTGGGTGACTTTAATGCCTGGGTCAGATGACGAACTCTTCCAGTTTGGACAACACTTCCTCCAGTTGATGATATCTCTGGGCCTTACACATATAGTTACCACTGCTACCCATAAACATGGTCACTCTATTGACTTAGTTTTTCTCCTGGGGATCGAGGCCTCCGATTTGGGGGTGGAACCAGTCAGATGGTCCGATCACTACACCATGGGGTTTAGTTTTAGCACTCCCCTCTGTAGGCCTGCCCCTGTGGAGGTGGTCAGGTACCGCCCTTTACAAGGAATAAGCTCTGAAGGCCTGGTGGTGGTGCTTGACCTATTGTCCCTCCTAGTGGCAAGCAGTGATCCAGAGACCCTCGTGGCAGCCTATAACTCAGCTGTTTCAGTGGCCCTGGATGTCATTGCTCCTGTCTGTGTTCACTCTCTTTCCCTTAGCCCTTGGTCCCCATGGTTTGATGGGACCTTCAGGGAGATGCGGCAACTAGGATGAAGGTTAGAGCATTGCTGGCAGAAATCTGCCCTTGATGCCGATTGCCTTAGATTGATGGATCATTATCAAGTCTATCAATCTGCAATCACCCGTAAGAAGGCAGAGTTCCTGTCCGGGGAGATTGTGGTCACTCAGAATTAACCACCTCAGCTTTTTGAACGGTAGACAGACTGTGGAACCCAGCCTGTCTGCAAGTTTGAAAAGCCTTTTCACAAATTGAGTGTGATGAACGTGATAGATTCTTTGTGTCTAAGGTGGCTGACATCAGGGAGGTGCTCCAGCCCACACACTCTGTAGTCATTGCTTTGGATTGGCTCAAGGTCTTTACATCTTAGCTTTCCTGGAGTACCTTTGACCAATTGGATTTCATTGATGTCATGCGGATTGTCCAGGGTGCTTGTCCTATGTGCTGTAATTTGGACCCGAGACCAACTTCCCTGATCTTGGGTTGTATTGATTCCATCAGTCCAGTCCTAGCACGGATAGTCTGGTGCCCCTTGGAAACAGGTGAGTTTACTAGCTCCCTGAAGGAGTTGGTGGTAACACCCCTCCTAAAGAAAGCTTCTTTGGACCAAGACTGCCATGCAAACTACAGACCAATCTCTAACCTTCCCTTTTTAGGGAAGGTGATTGAGAAGGTAGTGGCTGTGCAGCTGGAGAACCATTTGACCATCCATGACATCTAAGAACCCTTCCAGTCCGGATTTTGAAAGAGACATAGTACTGAGACAGCATTGGTTCGGGTGTTCAATGATCTCCTGATGGCTAGAGATCGGAAGAGCCGCTCCATCTTGGTTCTTCTAGATCTCTCATCAGCATTTGACACTGTGGACCATGGGGTCCTGCTTGATTGCCTGAGGTTCATCTGTGGACTGTCAGGTACAGTCCTCAGGTGGTTTATATCTTTTCTCACTGGAAGAACTCAGAGAGTGGTGTCAGGGGTTTATTCTTTGGACCCAGTTTCTCTGTTGTGTGGGGTTCCTCAGGGCTCAGTGCTGCCTCCCATGTTGTTCGCAGTGTACATGCTGTGCCTCGGACACATTGTAAGAAGGTATGGCCTGAGGTTTCACTGCTATGCTGATGATACCCAGCTCTACCTTTCTTTTGCATCCAACCAAGATGGAGCTCTCTCAGTCTTTAATAGCTGCCTCACAGAAATCCAGGAGTGGATGGATTCCAGTTGGCTAAAGTTGAACTCAGAAAAGACTAAGGTGTTGGTCATGGATCCGGCATGCCGGATAGGAGGGCCGGGGGTGGGTTCAACCTCAGGGTTTTTTCTAGGGGGTGTATCACTCCTGACCTCTGAACGGGTGCAAAACCTCTGAGTAATTTTTGGTGAAGGGCTGACTCTGCATTCGCAGGTGTCAGCTGTCATCAAATCCTCATTTTACCATCTGATGAATATCTCCAGGATTAAGCACCTTGTTCTGTCCAGGGATCTTCCTATGCTGGTCAACGACTTTGTGTCCTCGTGCCTTGATTACTGCAACTCCCTTTACCTAGGGCTACCTGGGGTGGAAATCCACCGCTTGCAGCTAGTGCAGAACACTGCAGCATGGCTTTTGTCATATTACACCAGTGCTACGTGGACTGCACTGGCTACCAGAGCAGTGACGGATTACCTTTAAAGTCAGTCTCCTGACTTTTCAAGCTCTACATAGACTCAGCCAGGATTACCTGAAAGAGCTTCTGGTCCCCTACTGCCCTGGATGATTGCTCCGCTCAGCTGATGAGGAGTTGCTAGAGACTCTGAGGGTGTGTTTGAAATCTTCTGGGGCCCATGCATTTATACATGTGGCGCATCCCTCTGGAATTCTCTACCCTGTCGGTTGCGGAAGTGCACGACCATGGAGGGATTTAAGCAAGCTTTAAAAACTTGCTTGTGGGTTCAAGCTTTCGGTGAGTAAATTATTTGGTATTGGATCTCTGTTTTATATTTTATATATATTTTTATTATTTTATAATCTAGATTTTTGATGTCTGTTTTAAAATTGTTAGGCGCCTTGATATTCTGATAGGTGCTCAAAAAATAAAGTTATTATTATTATTGACAGCGCTGTTCATGCAGGTGCTGTTCAGACCTAGTACCATAAATGATCTGATTTAACTGATTGAAAAATGTGAATGTCTATAATACCTTTCTATAATTTTTTGTCACACAGTACATAGTCAATTCTAGAATTAGTTCTAGTTGGATAGGAGACATATATATTCTATATTTCATGAATTTTTACATCATACATCCAATAGGTTATTTTCTTCTATACAATTATTAAAGATGTTTGCCTTTTTTTATGTTGGCTTGCGCGCATGCACAAGCAACATCGTGTGCTAGTACGGGTTTGGGGGGCACTGCCGCTGTTGGGCGAATACAGGGCATGCATCAGTAGGTGCGTCCCTCATTCCCCAATCAGCCTACATGCCGGCACCACACCATGCCTGTATAATGGGGCGAGCACATCTAAGCAAAGGTCTGCTGCAATCCGAGCAAAGCTCATACATAGCGGTCCTTTGCTTACTTACGTCTTCGCCCATCGTCTCATTTTATGGTTGGTGGCAGCTCAGGCCTGACATCAGGGTGCCCAATCCCCTGTTGGTAACCCCCGATGTTAGTGTGCAATGGAGCCCACTCCCGTCGGCTCCCCAAATGTTGAATGCCGATGGGGTACCAATCCCCTCGGCTGCAAACCTCCCCATCTTTGTACACCAACAGGGAGCCCACTCCCCATCAGCATCACCCCAATTGTTTCCCCAATTGTTGAATGCTGAGGGGGTGCCCAATCCCCCTCGGCTCATGCCCCCGCTTTCTTTGTTTGATGACGGGGGTGCCCAATCTCCCATCGGCTACTGACACCCCCCCAAAACAAACCAGTTGGGTGGCACGCTGGGAGCTCACCCCAGCATGCCAAATGCCCTGCAACACGAAAACTGTCCCATGATGGTTTTCCTTTTTTTTTTTCCTGTAAAACGAAAACCGTCCCTCATAGTCTCGATGCCCCCTCCCCCCACCCACACCCACCCACTGTGCACCCTGCCTCCCTCACCCCCCACCCCATACTTACCTCCAGAGTCCAGTGTGACAATCTTCCGTGGACCGGGAACATGATTGCACTCTTCAAAGCCGACCGCGAACTGAGGAAATGCCGGTAAGCTGTATAATGGAGTGAATAGGGGGTTTTCAACTTTGCTGCATATCTCAGGCATTTCTTGGAATTTTGGCACCAAATTTTCAACATGGAGTTTTTGGGGACCCTCCTCATGAATTCTATCACTGTCATGGCGTTAATCGGCCTCAAAAGGTGATTTAACAGTCACTGCATGAAATCACCTTTCGGGACCCATTAATGAAATGACAGTGCCAGTGTTCATGAGGTGGCCTCTCAAAAAAGCCTATGTTCCAAATTTGGTGGGAAAAATTCAACAAATGCCTGTTTTACAAGCGTGCGTTGCGCAGTTGCTACGCAGGCTCGTAACTTTGCACATTCACAATATTTTAATGCCAGATTTTCAGCATTGGCATTTTTGTACACCTCCTTGTGAACAGTACAACTGTCATTTTCCACATCCTGCTCGAAATGTGTTTCCGCACTTCCGGCGCACAATAGCGCAGTCGCTGTGGGAAATCAGTGTTTGGGCCAGATTATGAAAATGACAGTGACACAGTTCATGAGCAGAGGTCCTAAAATGCCTATGTTGAAAATTTGGTGCTGATACTCCATAAAATGACTGTGTTACGAGCGTGCATTGGCAGATTGCACACACGCTTGTACTGTCGTGCATTCGTGATATTTTCACTCTGGATTTTCACCATTGCCATTTTTCCACACCTCTTGATGAACAGTACAGCCGTCATTTCACATATCCTGCCTAGAATGTGTTTTCGCACTTCTGGCGCAGAATAGCGTGGTCGCTGTGCGATATCACTTCTTGGGACACTTTGATGAAATGACAGTGACACTGTACAGGAGCAGAGGTGCTAAAATGCCTATGTTGAAAATCTGGTACCGAACGCCCATAAAATGGCAGTGTTGCAGCGTGTTGCATATTTCGTGATGCACCCTTGTAACTACGTTAGGCTCAGATATTTGTTCGCCACATTTTCAACACTGGCATTTTTTACACCTGCTTATGAACTGTGCAGCCGTCATTTTTCACATTCTGCCCAGCATGTTTTCCCGCACTGCACTACCAAACACCCAAAGGGACACCATAATGCCTGTCACTCTCTGCGGGGTAGGGGTGGGTTGACATCAGTTCAATACTTGACTGCCATTCCTATGCTGCATCTCTCTAACTCCTGCACTCCCAATGGCAGCAAGCCAACATTCGGCATTGACAAATGCTTGTATCTTCTGCTGTCATTAGTGTAGATTTATCTAACACATCTGCATATTCATTGAAATCTCCTGCTATCAATAAAATCCCTCCACCCAATTCAGTCAGACCACTTTTTATGCTACTAATCATCCCTGGTAATTTATAAATGGAGCATCAACTGAAGCAGTAAGTATTCAGCTCCTGGTAAGCTGCCATTATCATTATTATTCTGCCTTTCATATCTTTAAGTTGTTTATGTAGTTTAAAATCTACATTTTTCCTAATGAGGATTTTTGTACCTCTGCTCTTGTTGGTACCTTCTGAAAAATAAATCTGCTTCACCCAATGAAATTTAAATTTTTTTATTTCTTTTTCTGTTGAGCATGTTTCCTAAATAAGTGAAATGTCTATTTTCTTCCTTTTTGCATTAGTTAATATACATTTTCTTTTTATAGGTGGAGTTGAGCCATTACTATTTCATGTGGCTGTATTTGTATTTGTGTTAAGAGCAGCCAACGTTTGTTATATGTTTAGTTATACCTACTGTGCAGCTGTAACATAGATAACTTTTTTCAGATTGATACAATTATTAACATTACCCCCAGTACATCCCATGTGTTCTCCTACTTTTATTACCCTTTTGTGTTGTACAGTCATTTGTGCTGAATTTTCAAAACATGCATCTATCCTACCTGTATGTTTTCAGAAGACAAAACTCATGTTGTCTGCAGGTTGTCAATTCCAAGTACACCACCCCCCACCCCATTTTTTAACATGCACACTATTCCTTATCCCTATCTTATAGTCTTGTTTTTTTTTAATTACTTTCACTAGGCAGTTCCTTGAACTGTCTTATCTTCTATCTGTTTACTGTTAAAATATTAATTAGCCTTCTGTTAATTAATAAAAAAAATGTATGGGAGGTGTAGCTTCATTTCCTGCATCGTGGCTGCTGGGGAATCAGAAATCAAGGGTTCGCCATTTAGTTTCGCCATTTCACTTTCTGGATAGAGCATCATGTTTTTAACGTCAGCTTTCCACAGAAAGGTTGTAATATGTTGACATTTATTTCTACTGTTTCATGAGATAAGTCATGGTAAATGGATATCTGTGCATGTTTTATCTGCACCCTTTTATATGTGTGTGTGTGCACATGCCTGCCTTTCATTATGGTGTCCTTGTCACTGAATTGTAAGAATTGTTGCAACTATGGCCTTAGGTGGTTTCCCTTCTTCTGGTTTTGGTGTCAATGAGCAGTGGGCTCTGTCCAAGACATACGAGTCTGGTTGCAATGTTGTTCCTAAACATTCTGAAAAGATTGATCTTAAGGATTCTTCTAGTGTTGAGTCCCTACCCCAATTCTCTGGCACTCCCACAACTGTGATGTTTTTACTTTTAGCACATGCCTCAATATCAGTTAGTTTGGTATGGATTTCTTTAGAATCCTGTTCCATGGCAAGAGTTATTCTTTTGGTTGTTATTGCATCATCTTCTGGTGTTGAAACATCTCCTTAAAGTGGGGGTTGTTCTGTATATTGTGTCTTTAGTTGTTTTGTTTACATTCTGTGCCTCTTTTTGTAAATGTTCCATCTTTTCCTTTATGTCTTTAAAGGGTGCAATCTCATCTTTAATCTGTTGCAGATCTGCTATAATTATCTTGGTCAGTTGTGTGTGTTCCCATAGTTCTACATTATCTTCATAGTCCTCACATTCATCTTCTAATTCAACTTCCAATTTTCTTCCGATTCTACTTCTGGTTTGTTACTCAATAATAAGAATTAATCTTCATCTTCACTACCCAATGTTTTACCTAAAAACCTCTTATCTTCCCCATTCCCTTGCTTTTCCCCCTTTTTTGTTAAAGACATCATATACCGACATTTCTTTGATGTTACTCTTTGTTTTAAATGAATGACTTTTTCTATCCCTTGTGTAATTGAATCAGAGTTTTTCACAGTAGTACCTGGTTGCTTTTGATTGTCCTGTACTGATATCTCATGCATCCCAGGCTGTTCCTCCTGCCCTCTTACCCCATTTTCCTTCATTATGCTTTCAGTATGAGTATTAAAAGATGACACCAGTACATTTAGACTGTTCTGGTGCTGTCCCTTATCTTCAGGTACCTCTTTTAATATAACAGCATCTGGTTCATTCATGATTCATCCTCCAATCACATGTTACTTTCTTAGTTGTAGTTTTGTATTGTTCTCTCCCAACTTGTGGACCCTGCTTAGGTATATTTTCCTCCTGATTATGCCTCTTCGCTTTGTCTCCAGTATCTGGGATCTTTGGTCTTGTGTGGGTTAGTCCTGCATTTACCTCCACCTTACGTGCAGGCAGGTAATCTGTGCATTCATTTGTGGTTCTCTCCAATTCCAGTTCTTTAACAAACTCACTTGGTTTCACATTTCCTTGTGCCTTTTTTTACCTCTCATGTTATCAGAAGTGATTGCACTAAGCATAGATGGCAATGATATTGAAGATGGCACCATTAAAGGTAGTGATGCTGACTTTACTGAAGGCTCAGCCTCTGTTAGCATTATTTGCTTCAATTGTAGTGCAGAGGTCTCCAATACTTGCTCATACGTGTAGCAGGTTGATCTTTATCCTGCAGTATAGCAGGGTGCACTTATGAAAGTACAGCTCACACTAAAATGCCATCTCCATTCTCCATGCTTTGTTCCATGGAAGCGTCGGCAAACATGGGCACTTGGTATGCCTGAGAAATGAGTTGTGCTCTGCTCAAATCAGGGTCAGTTGTTTGATCCTTACTGGGGTTTTTTTGTGGCCTTCAGTTTATGCATAGCTTTGTATGGAGCCAAGCGGTTTTTAGATGGTGTTTGGTCAGTCCTTTCTTTTTCTGACATTTAGACTCTCTTACAAAGCCAGTAGTGATTCTTCCTCTTACCAGTGTGGAAGTCAAAAGGAACAAAAAGGATGACACGGCAATTCTTCAAATGCAAAAAGCTTGATATTTTTGCATTCTGGAGTAAGATATATCACTCTCTTTGTACAAACAGTTCATCAGATTGCCATGTCTGCTTTTTCTGCTGTCTGTAGCAAATTGTAAAGAGCCATTCTCCCACCTGTGACATGTTTGCTGATTTTGTTGGTCTTTTGTGTTTTCTTGATTAACTCGGCTGGCCACAAGATAACATAAAAGATTTGTGTATAAAATTATTTTAAAATCCCCATTACTGGTGAGGGGGATGGTTTTGTTCTCAGTTTGCTAACACAGTAACTCACTTCTCCTGTTCCCCTGTCTCTGCCATCTTTCACGGGCTCTGCATTTCTTGCAGATGCCACATGAATTTGAAACTTTGGCAGACCGCTCCCAACTTGGAAAAGTCAAGAAAGACCTGAATGAGTTGTCGATGATTCAAACAGAATTAGCACTCCCATATCTCAGTTACAAGTATTATCAAGGAGACCCTCGTGCTGCTCAACATTTGGCCTATAGACTCCAACTGTTTTGGAAGTGGGCCATCATTACAGAGATTGAAAAACCCACTTTGGGGCAGCTACTAATAGGGATAGATTGTATCTGTAGTGCTTTCCATAGTTAGTATGTCTACCTGTGTTCTCAACTGTCTGTGCCCACTTCTGTTGATTTTCTGTCTACGCAATCAGCCTAAATTAGCAGCTACTGACAGCTAGTCTCTTTTGACCCATGTAACAGACAGGGAACCCCATTTGTGTGGAGCTTGCAGAGGTAAGTGAACATTTTCCATATTTTTTCAGATTTTTTTTGTGTGTACTACAGATGAGGTGATCTATAGACCTCCAAGACAGGGGTGACGGAGAGATAAGGAGCTAGGGGCAGAACTAGAAAAGGGGGTGGCAAAAGGAGAGGTAGTGGTGGTGGGAGAGCTAAACTTGCCAGATATTAATTTGGTCATTCCAGCAGCCAGGAACTCCAGAAGTCAAGCCCTGCTGTATACACTGCAGGACTGCCTGCTAGTGCAGCTGGTTAAGGAACCCACTAGGCCAGGAGTTCTCACACTTTGTCTTAGTGAGCCTCCCCCAAGCCTTGGAAAAGATCTTGAGCCCCCCCACTACAGAAATAATTTTGGGCCTCCCCAAAGTTAGAACAACTATCACACTTTGCACATTACAGGAAGAATACAATGACGTGCATTCGAGTTGTTGAGTTTATTCTCATTTTATTGAACTTGTTATTCTCCCTTTCTATAATCGCCCCTTTGATCAGTCTACTTGCTCCACATTTCTGACTTTTGGACCCTATTTACCCCTTGTTGCAACACCCACATGAGTCAGACTGTTTCTTTTTGTCAGTTTTACCCTGCTCTTACACACCTTCCCAGGGATCATTTTGCTCCCTCCTGGCCTTTCTCCTAGTATCTCTCTGCTTAGCATTTGTATTTGTGCTTTTCTGCGGCCAGTATAATGGGTCAGTTGTTACCTTATTCCTATTCACTTAAATTATTTTGCATTTTGTTTTGCACAGTTTCCAAGAATTGTATTTTCTCCATACAGCTTTCCCCCATGTCATACCAGGAAACAAGTGTTTGTTGAGCATGTCTTTCCTGGTAACCATTTTGTACATAAATTCACATGACATTATTCACTTTCGGTTTGCTGCATCCTTTCACACAAAGCATCCAAAACTTGACATTTAAATATAGTACATTTTAAGGCTTGCTTGAGCCTCCCCTAGAACAGGTTGGGGCCTCCCCTGGGAGGCTGGCCTCACCATTTGAGAAACCCTGCACTAGGCAAGCTGCCATTCTAGACATGGTGCTCACCAACTTGGAAGTGGTAGTAGGAGTGAGGGTAGAGGAGCCACTAGGGTCCAGTCACCATAACTATATTGTTTGATCTGGCCCTTGGGATGAGTAAGCCCTCATCAAAGATTGAAGTACTAGATTTCAGAAGAACAGACTTCAACAGGATGAGGAGCTGGTCCAGGACAAGTTAGGTGGAGTGGACAACAAGAGGAATGTGAAAGAAAGATGGAGAGCAATCAACAGGGCCATTCTTGAAGAAACAAAGTGTTGCATGAGAATGGTAATCAAAAGTAAAAGGTAGAAAAGAACATTATGGTCCCCCAACAAAGGGAAGGGAAGCACTAAGAACCAAAAAGCTGGCCTTCACTAGGCACATGGAAAAACAAGGGATGCAAGAATGGGGAGTATACAAAATAAGAACGATGGAAACTAAAGGGTGGTCAGAGAAGCAAAGGCAGACACAGAGCTGCATATTGCAGAGGGGGTTACAGAAAGGGAAAAACAGTTCTTTAGATATAGGGAAAAAGAAAGACGTGAGGAGGAATTGTTAGGCTAATAGAGGGAAGTACTAGAGGAGGACAGGCAGAAAGAAGCCATTCTTAATGACCACTTTTGCTCTGTATTTGTCTGTATCCCCCGATGAGATTTTTATGAAATGAATTATTTATGTCTGATCTGAGCTGTGGTGTCCACTGCAACTGGTTGGTGAGTGCCAGGTTTTCATGTTCAAGATTCACAAGGGAAGACAGAGGGCCTCTGCCAGACAGTGGCATTAAGACAGCTGTAAGGGAATTTCTGAGATGAAGCAGCAAGTATTTATCAGTGAAATGGTTTGTAAAGGGCTAGCAACCCTAAAGATTTTTTTTTTCTTTTCCTTTTTTCCTTTGGAGTTAGCTCAGAGTGTGGGTGCTTCAGTCATCGTCACGACTCAAGAAGACTTAACTCTTCATCATTGCTAAACATCCAAACACCAAAAGCCGAATTATAATTAAACCTAATTAGCCAGAATATTTAATAAGGGAGACCAAATTGCATCATATTTTCCATATTCATCTTCTAGCAACCTTAAAGATAGATAAGGCCCCGGGTCAGATGGGATGCATTGGAGGGTGCTCAGGAAATTTGCAACAGAACTAAATGGACCCTTGGTGGGGCTTTTTAATAGCTTAATTCAGATAGTGGTGGTCCCAAAAGACTGGAGGGTAGCAGACATAGTCCCACTCCATAAAGGTGGGGGGGGGGGACAGGGAACAACCGGATAACTACAGACCTGCCATTCTTACCTCTATCATAAGTAAACTGTTGGAGACACTAGTCAAAAAGGACTTAGTGAACTATCAGGCCAGCAATGGACTCAGGATAGTAAACAGCACTGGTTTGTGGCAGGAAGGTATTGTCAGACCAACCTGACAGTATTCTTTGACTGGGTAACGAGGCTGGTGGAGAAGGGCCATGTTGTGGATTTACTCTACTTCAATTTCAGCAAGGCTTTTGACGCAGTGCCTCAAAGAAGGTTGCTGAAGAAGCTATAGGATCTGGGCACAGCAAAGGACACAGTTAGCTGGGTGAGAAACTAGTTGGAAGGGAGGCAGCAGAGGGCTGTGGTTAACAAAGCCAAATCAGAATAGAGGGAGGTCACCAGTGGGGTGCCACAAGGATCAGTCCAGGGTCCAGTCCTTTTCAATATGTTCATTAGCAACATGGGAGAAGGAATCCAGGGCAAGATGTGACTCTTCACAGACGTACTAAGCTCTGTGGCAGGGTAAACAATGAGGAAGGGGTTGGGAAGATGCAGGGAGACTTGCAAAGGCTATAGAGGCAGTCAAAGATTTGGCAGTTGAAATTCAACCTACCAGGTCAATATGTCATATGCTTAATAGCATACAACAAAACCCTGAAAAAGAAACAGCACAGTATAGGACAGCAAGAGGGTGCAATACCACGAATGGGTCTGTGCATGATACTACACCCTCTCACTGTCCCAGACAGAGGATAAGACCTCTGCTGGGACAGAGATCTGCCGAGCAGCTGCTGTGGCTCAACGGGACAAGCCACTGGCAGCAAGGGAGGCAGGCAGTGCATTTGGGACTGGATTTGATTCCCTGTCCCAGACACATGGAATGTTTCATTTTTTTGAACTTTGTGTGATATTTACTTTTAACCCCCCCCCCCGAGTTAGTTATTTTTGTTTGGGGGTTTGGGGGTTCAGCCCCTGTAACAGGGTGTGCGGGATAGAGCCTTCCCACAGAAACAAGATGTATGCTGCATGCAATATATTGTGCTGTATTGGCAGCGCAGTATATTGCTGCTGCATAATATCTCATGACATTATGACCCCGTGCCAAAATTCAATGCTGAAAAAAAATGTACCTAATTGCACACTTGTTTTGCTTCAGCATGTTATTTACTGGGCACCCCATTGCAATTTTTGGCAGTCTTGTCTGTACTGCATTTGACTTATGTATGTTACGTCATTGTTTTTCCAATTATCATTATCAGCCTGGTTTGTATTCCATTATAGCTGTGCTTTCCCCTTCCCTTTCCCCTGGGTGCCACCTGGAAATGAGCCTTGGCTCGGTGTGCCTCTCCCAGTCACCAATTTTCAAATCAATCAATCAATAAATAAATAAATGCAAGGTGAAGTACATGAGGAACAAGAACCTGATGAGAGAGTACCAGATGTGGGTGGGGGTTAAGCTGTGCACAACCTGTGAGGAAAGAAACCTAGGGTTTATCATCAGTGACACCCCAAAGCAATCAAACCAGTGTAACAAGGCCTACAATATGCAAACAGTATGCTAGGGTGTATAGGAAGTGGTATTAACAGCCGAAGGAAGGCGGTATTACTACCCCTCTCTATAGATCTCTGGTGAGGCCCCACCTGGAGTACTATGCCCAGTTCTGGAGTCCTCACCTAAGGAAAAATAAAAAAGACAGCAGACAGAGCAATGTAGGGTGACCAAAATGATTTCGGGCCAGCAGGGCAGGTTTTATGAGGATTAGCTCAAGGCACTGCACATGTACACACTGGAGACCAGACAAGAGAGGAAATAAATGATAGAGATCTTCAAGTTCCTGAAAGAAATCAATGAGGTAAATTGCAAGGAACTATTTAGCATAGTGGATCAAGAACTTAAAGACATGAGTGGAACCTGAGCAGGGGTTGGATTCAAGAGGGAAGTGAGAACGTTTTATTTTACAGAAAGGGTGGTGGAGCCATGGAATAATTTGCCAGCTGATGTAGTGGGTGCCAAAACTATCAATGGTTTCAAACACAGCTGGGACAGAGTGAAGGGCTTAGAGGTTGCTCAGGGTGGTAGCGGTAGGTCAGGGATCATGGGGGTAGACAGTGTGGGTTAGAACCCTGTTTGGCCAACAAGTCCTGGTTTGATGGTGTTCATGGGCAGACTGGATCAACCAATGGTCTTTCACTGCTGTCATCATCTATATTTCTGTTTCTATGTAGCCATCTTTAAACCACAATTAAATGAGTGTCCTGGCCCTGATGGCAACCCTGCCAAAGTGTCAAATTCCTAAAGGTATTAAAAGAAGATACTTTCTAAGTCTTTTCACAAGTAGGCAGTGAGGGCAGCTACCTCTCCCACTTCAAAACATAGAAACGGAAGAATGCATTTATTTTGGTCATTTCTAAATCAGGAAAGACCCATCAAAATGTCTTCTTATTGCCCTATACCTGTGTTAAATATAGATGATAAACTTTTTTGCTCTATTAAAGCAGCACATTTGGACCCTCTCCCTTCCCTCCTTAATACATCCATATCAGTCGGATTTTGTTAGACACCATCAAACCCTGGATGGCGTTAGATCTACATTACACTTTATACACTCAGCAGAACAGACAGCCACCCCTCTACTGGTAGCCAGCCTTGATGCGGAGAAGACCTTCAACAGTGTGTTGTGGGGCTTTCTCTGCATCACCTTATTCCATATGGGGTTTCTCTCTAGGGTATTTTAATCTCATTGGTCATCTGTAGCAGAAACCTATGACTGTAGTGACAGCCAACGGCCACCTGCCTTCGCAGCTTTGAACTACAGTGGGGAACCCATCAGATATGCCCCCTCGCCCCACTTTCATTCACTACATATCTCAAGTCTCTAGCCCAGTATGTTAGATTAGTGACAGATATTATGGGCATAACTGTAGGTGGACGGGAACATTGTATTTTACTATAAGCTGACAATATACTGTTATACGTCTGCTACCCCATCAGACCTTTCCGAAGATATCAGAGCAACTGTTACACTTTATCTCCCTGTCTGGATATTTATTTATTTAGTTCTTGTTAACCGGGTAGGTGTACTAGACAATACACCACCTATTTTCAGGCACATTCCGGGAGGTTACAGAATAGTAGATCAACAAGGCAGCAGAAAATAATACAAATTACAAAAGGATGGGGTACACAACATAACATTATTAAACATAGTATGATCCTGTCAGTACAAATAACAATGGTGAACAATCAAGAGAAAAACTTGCAAATACATCGTTCAGCCAGGAGATGGGAGGTAGAGGAAACAAATTACAATTAAAATATAAAGGGGAAACAATTAAATATAAAGGGAAACACTTTACAATGAAACTATTAGAAAATATGAAGTAAATGAAACAAAAACTGAACTCTTAACCTTTAATTAGCAGGCTCCTAGGAAGTTTCAGACTTGGTTCTCTCTAAACTGGTCCAGGGCAGAGATTTAATATCTTGAAGTGATGCTCTCTTCCAGAACATTCTTCCTGCTCACCTTGAATTTTGACCCATTAACACTAAAACTGGTAACTGATCTGGAGACAGGGGCACACCACCCACTTTCTCTAGCGTGTTGAATCGAATACCTTTGTATAATTGTTCTCCTAAGATTTGTCTTCGTATTTTAATCTCTTCTCATACAACAAGAAAAAGTGGATTGGATGCAATGGAGTAAAATGATATCCCAATTTCTATTGGAAGGAAAACTGCGTAGAATTAATGACACTACCCTGCAACTCCACAAATGTAAAGGAAGGTTAGGTCTCCTACACTTGGAGGACTATTATAATGCTGCTTGCATTCATGCATTGGCATATGGAATAAGGGAACTCCCCACCCTGATCTGGGTGGAATTTGATTTTGTTCACCTCATAGACCACACAACCCAACAATGTCTTACCAGATGAAGCTCTGTAGAATAGTAAATCTTTTTGTAGCCAGTACAGGGGATATATGTTGGAGGGTGGTTCAGACCCTAAAACTCACAAAAGACCTATTGTCTTACTCTCACTGCATATGTATCCCCTCTTTCTCCTCACCTGGCATGATGCATGATTCCAAAACTAGGCTTGACAAGGATTGTCCAACCCATTCCAGTTTTTATTCTGTTTCTTGTTTTCTATCCTTTCTGGAACGTATAGAGAGATTTTTCTTTCCTCAGAAGGGATATGTACAGATACTTCCAAGGCAGGGTATATCTCTTTTATCTGCAAATTTCTACATTCTCTCCTAAAGACATGCACCCAGTACTAAAGTTTGTATCCCGTAATATGGGTGTCAAATTGAGTGACTCAGTTTGAGAGCCTGACATAATAATGAACGGCAGTAAATAGTGAGTGTGATAAAATAGTGTCTGAGTAAATAGGGAAGGTGGAAAATAGTGAGAGGCAGAGTGACCAGTTAAATGACAGAAGATTTTCACCCATTTGGAACATTGTGCGCCCTGTGAGTCATTTACAATAATTTAGGGCTTTGCCCCCCTCAAGCGTACAGTTGCCTTTGTTTGTTCCCTGGTGTAAACTGGGCTTTGTTCAGTAGATGTTTGGGATGAGGTACACAGGTGTGGATACTTGGATTCTAGGGTCCTTTGGGCTACTTGCTGGGCAGCACGTACAACACTCAGGAGTGTGTGCGGCCCAGTAGTGTGAGAACTCGCTATTTTGACCCTCACTGTTTTTATCATGGGTTGTTTTTGGTTCTGGTGTTTTCCTTTCGCTCTTATGTTCTTCGCTGTTTTATTTTTGCTTAATATCCAGTTTTTTATTGATGCCACATTAGATGGATCTCTGGCACATGCCAGGGTTAAGTTACTGGGCTGAGTCAGGAGCTGACGGCAGGAAAAGAAGCAAAGAGTGATGGTAGACTGTGAACTATCCAAGCCTAGACCTGCAATCAGTGGGGTACCACAGGGATCAGTACTTGGTCCAGTATTATTCAACATCTTCACTGGCAACACAGCAGTAGGGGGCCAAAAATAAGGTCTGTCTTTTCACAAATGCTGCTAAAATCTGTGGGAGTGTGGACATAGAGGAGGGGAGACAGGAACTCAGGGAGGATCTGGCCAGACTTGAAAAATGCTCTAGAATCTAGCAGTTGGGATTTAACACTAAGAAGTGCAAGGTCATGCACCTGGGCGCTAGGAACCCAGGGGCCAGCTACTGGCAGGGCGGTACAGGTGTTCAACTCAAAGGAGGAAAAGGAGGAAAAGGATCTAGGGGTGATAGTCAGGGGTGACATGAAACACTCTGTGCAGTGTTGTAAAGTGGCAGCAAAAGAAAATAAAATGCTGGGATACATCTCCAGGGGAATCACCTCCAGGAGAGAAGAAGTCATTCCGCCCTTGTACAGTTCATTGGTTAGACCACACTTGGAGTATTGTGTACAGCTCTGGTGCCTTTATTTGAAGAACATAAAGCTACTTGAGGGGGTCCAGCATAGGGTGACAAAGATGATCCAGGGCATGGGAGACAAACCTTATGATGAGAGGTTAAGGGAGCTCAATATGTATTCCTTGGAGAACAGAATTGAAAGGGGTGGATATGATAGAAACCTTCATGTATCTAAAGGGTATGAACAGGGTTGGAGTGGACAGCATTTTTTGAATTGGACCTGAAAAAGGGCTGCAGTCCAGTGTCCTTACCCGGTTAACAAATTAATAAAAAAAAATTTCAGTTTAAAAAAGGGAGGGGACCACTAGGGGCCATAGCCTGAAAATCATGGGGGGGGGGGTAGATTTAAAAAAGAAATGAGGAGCCACTTTTTCATGGAAAGGGTGGTGTCAAAGTGGAATGACTTGCCTGAGGAGATGGTATCTTTGGAAACAGTGGGAAGTTTTAAGGTGGGGTGGAACAGTGTAAAAATGAGAATGGCAACGGAAGGGAGGAGGTGGATGGGGGGAAAAGGGGGGGAGGATCGCTCTTGGAGGCAAGAGAGGGTGGGGCAGCTCCAGTAAAACAGACTGAGCTGCACACTCGAGCAGACTTGATAGACCACTAAGGCCTTTTTCTGCTGGCAATTTTCATATGTTCATATGCCATTTCATCTGGGTATGCCTCCATTACAGAATGTTCTGGGAGTGTTACGTTAACAGCAATCCATAAATGTGAAGCTGAATTAAACATAGCAATAACAGAAGCAGCCTAGAAGGAACTTTGTCATGCTATACACCATGTGACACTGTCCCCAGAGTGGTAAGAAAACATGCTTGGAAATATCTATTACATTTCTTTCTCGCCTCTATACTCCAGGCACAAAGTGGAATGGTACCTTCGACTGCATATTGGATGATCTGTGGTGAAGGCAGAGCTACTCACACACATGTCCTATATGCTTGTCCTGTTATACAACCCTGTTTGGTACACTTAGAGAAAGCAATAGTAGAACTTTTCAATACACAGTGTATCCTTACACTGGCCCTTTTCCTACTGCTGTAGTTTCCATTATACATCAGAGACAATGATGTTCAGTGCTTGATGAGTTTGGTCATAATGATTGCTAAAAAAGGGTATAACCATAAAATGGCTATCTCTCCTACCAGTGGTCTTTTCTGCCTTCATTGTCTGTTTCTATAATCTTCATAGCAGTGCTGTAATAAAGTTGATGCTATTTATGGTATTTTCCCCTATTAGTATTTATGGTGGCTGTGCTTGTTTATATTAAGCTGGTTTGATGTTTGTTGCTATTCAGTCCAAGTGAACAGGACACTGGAGTATGTTCTTCTTCCCACACAGGAGCTGGGCAGTCTAAATTGTCAAATTCTAGGTTGCCTGCACTGTAATGTTAGGGCTCACCTATATCCTAGGTATGCTTTCTCTTCTGTATGCTAATAAAAGCTCAAATTAAGTCATAGTTCTTTAGAAAATCTTGCATCATTGTGTATTTTTTTAGAGCGAATTTATGGTGTGTTAAAAAACTTAAAGAAAAACTAAAGTAAAAAAGGTATTGTGCTTCAAGGAGCACAGGGTGATTTCTGATTACTGATGGGGAGGCTGCTGGTGTATATGTATGCAGTTTAGGTATGGGAAGAATACTGAGATGGGTGGTTAACACTGAATTGAGACCTGAACTGTGGGCACCTGATGTGGTGTGGCACTTTAGAGATGCATTGCAACCCAATACCCAATGAACTACCAGGGTCTATTGGGCTATGACAGTTGACTGAGTGCTATCTAGCAAGTAGGTGGCATATTTTGTGATTTGTGAGCTGATCTGACTTGTGTAGACCAGCTCAATTGCATAGCAGTGCCTGAGTCACAATGAATTAGCCTACAACATCTACTGATTGATTCATGGCTTCCAATTCTAACCCCAGGAATCCATCAGTAAAGCTTTACAATAGCAATCAGTCCACTGGATTGAGTTGTCCCGGAGATAGAACTTAAGCTAATTTTGGAATCTTAGAATTAGAACTAAATTCACACTCTGCACTGTCGTCACACTCCTGCCAATAGTTAGATTTGTTTCTCTACTTGAAGAGAACAGTCACAGTGAAGTGCTGTATAGCTCCACTGTTTTGGCTTCCAGAATGATTTAGCATTTCAGTTTCTTTTTACAATAATATCTGAGTTTTTCCTCAATATTCTGCGTTAGTTCTTTTTGACTTATTGTAATTTTGACAGTTTCTCTGGTTCCCAATCAGTTCCCAGGAATCGGAGAAGGCCGCAAGTTAACTTGGTTCCAGTCTTTAGGGAACCACGTTTTTTGTGGTGAAAAAATATTATTTTATGTGTTAATACATCCCCCGGAGCCACTCGTTGTTGTATAAGAGTGGCTTCACATGCCTTCAGCTGGAGCGAGAACAGTGAAGTAAAGTAAAAATGTTTATTTTTATACAGGAAAAGGTCACAAGTTACACATCATTGGGTCAAAATGACCCATTTTCAAGATGGTCCTGAAGTGAAGCTGAGCTGTTCTGGCTCAAGCTGAAGGCAAGCGAAACCACTCTAATACATGAACGAGTGGTGATGGGGGATGTATTAATATATTATTGATCGACAGCAATCAATAATAATTTTTTTTAAACTGTTCCTGGAACATGCCTGTTTCCACAGCATCTGCACTTGAGACGCCCTTCACAGAATAAGAGTATGTCAGACGTAGGTGAAAGGAGCTCTCCAATTGGTCAGGAGCGCTCCTTTGATCTATAATATTCATTACAACTGCTTATTTTGCTTTTTACTAGTGGCTTTTACTACTGATGTCCTGGTCTTGCTCAGAGGGAACTGGGCCGCTGTTACAAACAAAACTCTAAAACTGACAAAAAGCCTTCACACTTTATATTAAAACTGGTGGGTCTGAGGTAAAAATGATCTCAGTTCCAGTTTTTCTGGGAGTTGGACCGGCAAATTCCCTCTCAGTGCCTTTTTAATATCTTTTGGACTCTGTTGCAATTTATTTGACTCTTTAGGGGAAATGCTAAAAATATCTATGGCTATCAGTGTTTGGCATGATTGACAGACCAAAGAAGAAGAAAAGAACAGGACCTACAAGGTTCAAAATTGTATGAATTGTTTCCAGCTCCTGGAAAGGGCAAACAACCATGAGCTTTGTTAAATGTGCCTGAGTCCAGACCATGATTTAATACATTGTGAACTCTGTAAAACGTTTTGCCATAAAATGAAAAAATAAGGGCCAAAAACAGGGAAGACCTTATGGCTTCTCAGTCTGCCTCCATGTCATGAAACACAGTAAAGGCTCAGACGAGGGTCCTTCCTCTCAGAATCAACAGTAGTCCCTGTCAAAGGGGACAGATAAAAAACATAAAGCCGCACAGCCATCAGAAAAGCCTGATAAAGATGGTTCAGAATATGAGGGCCTGATTTTAAAATGATTGGGACTAGTACAAGGGGCTTGTATCAAGGATAAATGGTGCAATGCACTCCTTGTGCCACATCTTGCAACAGTCCTAATTTTCTAATGCAGCCTGTGCCACTGGGGGAACTGCATGTGCCAACTGGGCCTGTGCCATCCTTGCAACGGTCACACCAGTGCACCATCCCTCATTTGGGATTTTAGAAGGCCCCCCCAATGGGCACATGGACCCTGCCATTAGACCAGGTCAGAGCTGGTCTAACCTGCCATGTGCCACTGCTACAGCCCTCACTGAGTGGAGGGGTGACTTTGTGCCCCCCAAGGGAAGATGCTCATACCACACCCAACACAGACCACCACTGTAAAACTTACTAATAGATATCTTAAGAAGAAACATCATTACTATGGAGAGTAATTTTTGTTTGGCCTATGAGGCCCTAGCAATAACTAACAAGTGCAAACTAGCCCACTTTGTGCCTGAGCACAAGTATTCTAGTATGGACCCCCAGATTTTATACAAAGCACATTTTATATGCACTGTAAAGTATCTCAAAGTGCTTTACAAAGAAACAATAAATCTTCATTGTGGATATCTCCTCCATTGGGCACACCTTTGGAACTTAAGCCATCAGCCTTGGGACCACTTGGAAACTTTTGCTAGTCAGGTGCCACCCACAATTTCGTACAATGTCAGTGCCTATATAATCATGTGTGGTCCTGCCTCACTGCTCCTCAGTTCTTTGTCCCATCGTTGACCACTTGCTGGATTTGTAGAGAAACAATGCATCACTTTCTTTGACTTTATCATTTTCTAAACTTTAACATATTGATGTCCTTTTATGCTGCTATCAAAAGAACCTTTATTTAGGTTTTGTACCTGCAGTTACAAAACCTACAAGGACAACACTCACAGCATGTGTGTTTTCTGTTTGGGCCTGTCTCACAATGTCATGGCTCACAAGATCTGCCAAAGATTTAACCAGGCCACTAGGAGACACTGACAGAAGGCTCTAGAAACCTTCATTGCCATCAAGGCCATGGAAGCTAAGGCCAAGGCTGTCAGCTCCAAGTTGGCTTCTCCCTCTTGCTTGACCCCCCTCCAGGAAGAACACTCCCCGGCTTTCAGCAATGCTGTCACTGATAGAGTCCTTGAGGGCCAAAGACAAGGAAAAGTTGTCAAGGTCCTTATTTTCCAACCATCACCACAAGCATAAAGAAGAAGAAGCTCATGCTTTAGCAGACAGGTCAAGATCTCTAATGAAGGAGGGTAAGTACTTGTCATTGTCCACTCTAGCAGTGATGACTACAGCCCCTGACTGTCGATAAGACATCATGGTCAGGGCCTGGCTCTGGTGCTGTTGTGCCTCCTATGGATAGTAGTCCATCCTCATTATTGGGTTTAATCCCTTTGACATTGGAAGTCTCAGGCCCTTTGCAGGGTGCTGTCAACTCCCAGGTTCATAGGATTGATTCATAGGAATATTATGAGTCAGAAGCAAAAACCATTTTGAAGCAGCCATTTTTCAATGGGTGTAACCAAGTTTACCATTCCCGATTAAGTACTCATCCAATGAGTAGGGAGGAATGACACACACTGGGAGGAAGATGCTGGGAAAGGAGGAGGAGGAGTGATGTGTGAGCATTCAGTGCCTCCCAAGTGAAGGGTGGAGGTTATGTCATTTGTGTTGAGTACTGTGCGCTTTCCTTTTCTCCACAAGTGGACTTAACTTCCTTAGTTTGTTTCTGTTGTGTTATTTTCTCAACTAACACAGTATTTGCTGTCTCAATTCTACATTTAAAAGTGATGCCTTTTTTTTTTTTGCCCTGTAAAACACTGGGCCAACGATGCTGTTTTCCACATTTTCTCTTGCTACAATAACGTAAGACACTGCCACACTTGTCAATTTGCTGACCTGGAGGATGGGTCCTTCGAAGAGATAGACACTGAATCTAAACTTCATTGAAGAAGTCCAAAAAGCTTAATTATCTCACTGGATTCACAGGTACTGTTATTTTGTCCTTTTTTCAATGTGAGCAAAGCAAGGGCTTTTTCAGTTCAAGTACCGGGCTGTCTGCCAGCACCATAGTAGTATGAATTGGAATGGAATGGCTATCACCAGGAATATCTACTAAAGGAGCTAGGTTACAACTGGACAAACATAGCTTACTGACTGGTTGGTACAGATATAATTTCAAATATTATTCATATCCCTTGTCTTATCTAGTGTCTCTGTATCACATACTTTAATGCTGACCTCTTGGGGATCTATCATATTAAACCACCAATGGCAGCAATAAATTAAAAGCTTAATATTAGTAATAATCTTTATTTCTATGGCGTCTTTCAAAAACTTACTTTATACTTACTTTTGAATTTGAATTTGCTCAGTAGATGGCAAATTGTTCGTATTATATTTCTTTTTACTTTAATATACATACTGAAAATGACATTGAGCGTTAGAGTCTCAAACAAATTGATACCAGAAGTAAAGGGTCAGCACCTATAATTAATTTAGATACGGATATAGACTAACCCTGAGAGAAGACACAATAAATTAAGGAGAAAGGCATTAAGTACTTTTGGCAAAAAAAAAAAAACAAGGAAGCAAAACAAAAAGAATAAACAAACATACGATCCAAATAAAAATTCTCAGACACCCACTCCCACCCCTACCCCCACTGACAAGGAAAAAATTATTTTTTTTCCCTAACTCCTTGACTTTCCTGCCTGCACTGATATCACCAATTTTTTCACCAATTAAGTTAAGTGACAATAATAATATATCTCAACAACAAGACACTAAACCCAAAACTACAGCACATAAAACATCACAAGAAGGGACTGCTGTTAAGAATGCAAACTATCAAAATCAAGAACCCCCAGCATGGGCTAAAACTATTTTGCAAGATATTTCAGAAATTACAAGGAAAATGGAGTCTTTAGAAAAGTTGGTCACAGATCTTGACTTTGGACAACGTGGACAAGGAAATTAAACAATCTGCAGTTAAATTAACTGAAATTGATAAAAAAAATCTTCCAATAATGAGGACAACATTAATTAATTAAAGCGACAATATCAGCAACAGGAGCTACAAATAAAGACAATGCAAGAAAAGATAATTAAAGCTGAAACTAGAGCTCATCAGAAAAATATCAGAGTTTTAGGTGTCTCTGAAATATGGGAACAACAAACGCCTCTTTTTCGCACCATGAATGAAATTATAGCATAATTTATGGATTTACCAAAAGAAAAAATTAGAGTTGAATTCAACCGCATACACAGAACATTAAGACAAAGACCTGGGGATGATATACCTCCACAAGCAATAATTGCTAAATTTATTAAATCAGAAGACAAAAAAAAGTTGATGCATGCTATCCTCAGGAAAAAAAAGAATCTTAATCAAAGGGGTTACTATAACTATTTACCAACTCCTACCTAATGAAGTCATTGCAGAAAGAAAGAAGTATACCTACATTAGATCAGCAATATGGATAAACAGATACAAGTCAACCTTTTATCCTCCTAATAAGCTAAGAGTGTTCATAAAAGAATATCAATGGACTTATTCCTCTCCAACTGAGGCAGAGAAGGACCTTATTTCACATTTTCTGGATTTCTTCAAGAGTTAATTATATTTACTATAAAAGAAACTTGGGGAGTAGGGAAAATTATGGCAGGGAGTAGTCTGATGGAATAGTTTAAGGGAACAGTTAGACTGGGATTGGGGAGAATTATGAAAAGAGATCGTTTGATGGAAAGGTGAGACTGAAGGGGAATATTGTGTCATAGAAGATGTAATAATTATACCTGAAAATATAATTCTAAAACAAGGCCACTTTAAATGATTTATTGAAAGTACTTCTTTTTTTCTTTCTTTTCTTCCTTTCTTTTCTCTCTCTCTCTTCTAATTTTTCTCCATCCTTGGGGGGCACTGTAAATGCAGTGTGTTTGGCTAAAACCACTCAGCACGATGCCACCAATTGGTGACATAATTGATTTTACATGGATTAAGGGGGAATAAGATATATTATAAGATTTTTTATGATGATTATAAATTCATTACTAATTGGCTATACATAAAAATGGATATATGTATTGGAGGCAGGTGAAAAAACAAAATCATAGGAATCCTATATAATGTTGTGCCATGATACTGCAAATGATACACCCACCATTAAAATCCCTTCAATAAATGTTAATAGTATTCATTTTTGGAAAAAAGGTTTTGGCTATGATTCTATATGCTAAAAATAATAAAACTCAAATATTATGCATGCAAGAAACCCACCTAACAAATAAAGATCATAAAAAGTAAAAAAAAAAATGGGAAAATCAAACGTACTATTCCTCGGGCACGTCAGACAGTAGGGGTGTTGCAATCCGAATAGCCAAGAATTTTGATTTTAAACCCCTAAAACAATGGAAAGATGATGATGGATGAATCATTTTAATAAAAGGATATTTGGGGGCTGGCCTGGTGGTGCTGAGGGTTGAGGTGCTGGACACCACACCTTGTGTTGCGCCGGCGACCCAGGTTCGGGAATGAGCTAGGATCATCGTGGGTCGGTGGGGATGGTGAAGGATGGAGCATCTGATGGACTGCTCTCCTTCCCCAGGGAGGGGGGAATACTGTCACTGGTGCTCTGGTGGCCTCTAGCAGTGGCTGGGGGCAATGCAGTAGCACAGGCAGTTGGGGGGACATGCTGGGGCCGATGCCAGGAAGTTGTGCATATGGTATCTTGCACACACCTGTCCCTTGATGTCATTGCATGCCTCAAATGCTGTGGGGAGAAAATGGGAAAAACTGGCACTGGTTGTGGTGGCATGATGGCCATCTCCGATGGGAAGCAATGGCTCTGAGGGTACGTGGCAATACACTGGATCCAGTCTCAGAGGAAGGGTGCAGGGGGCCTTCCACTGCCCCGCCGTGGGGGGTAAGCCATGGGGGTACTAGCTGTGGGACCCACATGGGAGCCAGGGATCCCTGGAGATGGAGGTTGGAAGAACTGAAGGGGATGCCAGGACATGATAGAGGTAGGCAGACCAGGGCCAGAGGGAGAAAAATGACTAAGAAAAAAAAATAAAAAAATACATAAAAGGATATTTAAATGAAGTTGAAGTTGTTTTGGGTTCAGTATGCAGACCTTTTATTGCTTATTCTGAATTCTTGAACATAATATCTGTTGCCCTCTGTGAATTAAATACATTCAATATTATTTTTGGAGGTAATTGGAATGCCATGCAATGTCCCAACATGGACAAATCTACAAATACCTCTACACAGGCTAACCATTTGGCACATGTAATGAAATATTTTACACCGCAATATAATTTATCTGATCCTTGGCTAACTTATAACCCCTCAAAAAATGTATACACATGCAATGCCTGACATTTAAGTACTTATTCTAGAATCATTACATACTAGTAAATAAAGATCTTATAAATGAAATAAATCAAGCTGAAGTTAAAGAAATTTCAATAACAGATCATGATATGGCATCAATATCATTTATACCTATGATAGACAAACAAAAATAAAACTACCACAATGGCATTTTAACAATGCTTTATTAAAAGGCACATTTTTTAGAGACAAAATAAAAATGCCCATTAAGCATTTCTAAGGAAGATAATTATCAAGAAGGCAATGTTATTTCTTCTTTATGGGATGCATTTACAGCAACCCTGAGAGGATATATAATTTCATATGAAATAAAAGAAATCAGCAAAAGAAGAAGAAGAAACAACTAGACTTAGATATAGCAGATTTATATGCTCAAAATATTAATGGGATAAAAGGGGCAAAAGATCTTTTGGTATCAAAACTCTTGGAAAAAAAGGAGGATATTAATGGAGGATATAGAACAGAATGCCTTAAAAGTTAAAAAGAAGTTATATTATAATGCTGACAAAACAGGAAAATGATTATCTTATGTATTAAAAAGGCAAAGAGAGAATATTACTATGACCACTATTAGAGATTCTAAGGGTAACATACAAACAAAAGACACTAAAATTGGCCAAGTGTTTCTCAATTATTATAAATTCATATTTAATAGACCATATAACAATAGTAATGAGGTATTTCAGCATTATTTGAAAGAAGCAAAAATTAAAGAATTAAATTTTGATATTGCTAACTTTGAGAAATTAGATATTATAGAAGCTGTTAGATCTATGAACAATAGCTTATCTTCTGGACCAGACAGCTTTACTGCTGAGTTCTATAAAGCTTTTTTATAAGATTTATTGCCATGAATAACATCAGTGGCAGAGGAGAGGGCAAATGGTGTACAAATTCCTGATTTGATACACAAAACCAACATTATTCTTATTCCAAAGGCAAATAAAAATTTAATAAATCCAGAAAATTACAGACCTATTGCCCTCTTAAAAAATGACTACAAAATATTTGCTAAATTAATAGTTTTGAAAATCCAAGACCATATTCCTTATATAATCCATCGGGATCAAAAAGGATTTATTAAACATAGAAATATATTTGAAGAGTAGGCTGACGTGCAGTTCACCATCTCCACCACTACAGGAAAGGATTTGAGTAATGATTCTAAAATCATTGCAATTGTGTTAGACGCTACGAAAGCTTTCAATTTATTAAATTCACAATTTATGTTTTCCATACGGAAGCATACAAATTTCCTCCTAAAATTATAACTATGATAAAAAAGCTTTACTTACTGTACAACCAAGAGCTGTGTTTAAAATTAATTCCTATCCTCTCCCTTGAGGATGACTAACAGGGTCCGCCAAGAGTGCTTGTTGTCCCCATTATTGTGTTTATATTATGCTTAGAACCATTATTAAACCATATACAAAATAATCAATTAAAGATACTCAACTAAAACTTCATGTCTACGCAGATGATATTACGATTTTTCTCACTAACTCTCAGGCATCTTTGCCTCACTTACTACAAGAATTTGCCATTTTTTTTCCAAAATAGCCAGTCATGAATTAAATAAGAGCAAATCTATAGTGTTACCTATAACCACAATAAGTTTGACCACAAAGAATTTATTAAAAGAAATGAAGATACAAGATACAATAAAATATCTTGGAATTTGTATTACCAATAATGTTGAAAAAATTATCTGTCTGTTTCGAATTGAAGCATAATGGGACTCAACATATGACTGGATTTCATGAAGGATAAAGAGATTATGACATGGGAAGACTTTCACGAAAAAGCTAGGCAAACGCAAATTAAAAATCCATGGTTTAACTATTTAACCATTAAAACAGATTTAAACAACATATCAAAACTCAAGAGCTATTGAAAATTAATAAGAATTTTCTAGATATTTATGATTATATACAGATATATAAGATAGCCAGAGGCAGCATTGCCTTATGCTATGCACGAATAACACACGCACATACAAATAAAATGGACACCATCATTAAAAATGTTAAAAATAAATGGGACTATGATTTAAAAGTAGAAATGTCTGATCGAATTTGGAAGCAAATCAGGATCAATACTAATAAATTGTATATGTATGCAAAAAAAAAACAATTCAATACAAAATAATTGATAGGGTTTATATTATGCCACATAAATTAAACCACATTTCTCAAACATATAAAACTTCTTATTGGCATATGTGAGGTGCTGTATCAGAAATAGATCATTTCCACTTATTATGGGAATGTCCAGAGGTATTTAAACTTTGGGAGAAAAGTAATAAAGAAGTTAGGAAAATACTATAAATAATAATAATAAAATGTATTTGTTAAGCGCCTTTCAAATTTCAAGGAGCTGTACAATTCACAGACAAATACTAGACAAAGAAATTCCCCTCTCCCCCATTGTTTACATATTTAATGACTTTGCCTTATTGGACCTGATTTAAACAGCCCAAAAGATTGTTGTACTAGCTAGCATGACCACAAAAAGAATGATTTTGAAAGAATGGAATACTTGCAGATTATCCAGGTTTAATGTCAATGCATGGATTAATTCTGTGAAAAAAGTATTAATACTGAAAAGATTATCTGACCATATAGATGACCAGAGCGACATTCTAGACTCAACATGGAACAATATAATTAACCTGCTTCCACCTATGATACAAATCTAATCAACATACACAGCCGGAAGTTAAATAAAGTTATTTTTTGTACCACCTTGTATAGAGCAATGGGGAGGGGGAAGGGTGATGTGGTTCAAGGCTCAGGTTAAGTCTACTGAAGAAATAATGTTTTTATATTGTCCTCTATTGTCCAGAAGTCATGTTAATTATTTTCTAAACTTATTCATATATAAATTATCATTGTTTATAACCTGGATTTTTCTAACATTAACATGGAATATTGCAATGTTGAATATCACTAAAATCAAATACAAATTTAAATATTTTAAAAGAAAGTACTCATCCAATGAATTTTTAAACTGGTCTATGCTTTCACTGTTAACTACCCCATGTGGCAGACTATTTCAAATTTTCACCACCCTTTGCTTGTGCTGACATTGTACTCAGAACTGTTTTGCTGACTGTTAACTTTCTTCCCACCAACCATTATGGCTATCCTGATGCTTTGGTGCTGTCTTCATCAACAGGATCCAGAAGCACACCTATTATTCCTGTTGCAGCTGCCACCTCTGTCACTGGCTCTGGTTTTTACTCCTACGAACATTCCAGATGACGAATAGTAATATATTCCTGATCTCCTTAATATGGAGGAAGATTTGGAGGATGAAGAAAGGAAACATGATCTCTATGGGGGGGGGTGCCTTCCAGCTCTACCCTCTCCTAATGCAGTGAGGACTCTGTAGTGTATGCTCCCAGGTCTCCTCCTGAAGCTTTGCTCAGACAAATCTAGGATATAAAGGGATTTGAAGCAGAGGAGGAAGACTCTACTAAAAGAAATGTAATGGAGTTTTGGTGGTTCCTACTGCGCACGCCATTGTAATTCCTCCTGTATATCCTGTTCTTTAGAATGCTACTTTTGCTGCTTGGTACAGCCTAATGCATTGCATACAGTACTTAGGAAGGCTGAGAAGCAGTACCCTGCTCCATCTGCTAAGCCTTATTATGCTTCCCAGCCTGAAACAGATTCTGTGGCTATCATGGCTGTTCCTGCTTACTCTAGAGCCCCTTGACACAAGAGCACTTTGCCTCCTGACAAAGAATTTGTGAGGCTAAATGTTATGGGAAAAAGAACTTATGCCTCTGCAGCCTTAGGCCTCAGAATTGCAAACTACCAAGCATATATGATTAAACATCAGAACAGTCTGTGGAAATCTGCTTTGTCTACTATTCAGGCTCTGCCTGATAATCCTGCCAAGGCTGATTTGCTTAAAGCTGTTTCGACTGGTGTGGATATTGGAAAGCACCTGCTATGCCCCTGGCATATGCCTTCAGAGATATTCCTGGTTTCATGTGGCTGGGTTTGCTATTCATATACAACAAGCTATGCTGAATGCCCCTTTTAGAGGCTTCAGGCAGTTTGGTGCCACTTTCAAGGGCTCCAGGCTGTTTGGTGCTTATGTGGAAAATGCTCTTCATGAGCTTCAAACCTCAAGGATAACCTTCCAGTCCCTCAAGTCTCTCACCCATAAGCCCACCATGGGGTGTGGTAGGAGCTCATTTCATAAGTCTGCTGCCTGTTGTGGCTATGCCACCTACCAACAGCCCCATGCCTGTGGTAGAGGTCCCCTCCTAGGTTCCATCTTCCCTGGTGTCTGTGCAAAGACATCAGTCAAGGTGGGGACCCTGCTGCTCCAGTACTTTCTGAAGCCCCACATCTTCCACTCCACTGCTGCCTCCAGGGGTGTATGTGGTAGGATGAGTCTCCCTTCATCTTCCAAAGTGGTAAGAGATTACAGTGGATGAGTGGGTTCTGGAAACAGTGAAAAAAGGCATGGTCTGGAGTTGCTTCTACCTCTCCAGTACATCCACCACCTCCTTGTTATTAATCTTCTGAGCCACTTGTCCCTTCTGCTACAGAAGGTTCAGCTGCTTAGAGTCAACCAGTCAAACTCCTTCCTCCCCAAAAAGAAAGGGTTTTGTATTAGATACTTCCTGGATCTCAAGTGGACAGGAGATCTGTGTCATCTACTTGACCTGAGAGACCTAAACATATACATCGAAGACAAAACATTTGAGATGGTGTCTCTTCAGGCTGTCATCCCCCTGCTGCAAAAGGGGGATTGGTTATGTGCCCTGGACATGAAGGACACATATCTTCATATCAAAATTCACAACTGCCACAGGCGGTAATGCAACATCATGCTGGAGGACAGCCATTATGAGTTCCAAGTCTTGCTCCTTGGTTTATCCTTGGCATTACATGTTAGTTACCAGATACCTAACAGTTGTGGCAGCAGCCCTCAGAAGGAATGAGCTTTATGTTTTCCCATATCTGGATGAATGGCTCTTGAAAGCCCAGTCAAGGAAAGCAGTTCTGTACACATTGTCCAGAATAAGACAATTGTTGAAGGAATTGAATGTCACCATGAATGTACTGAAATCTATACTCGTTCCTTCTCAGCATTTCCAATATATTGGTGAGGGGCTGGACACGGTAGTGGGCAGTGCTTTTCTGCCTGCAGACAGGGCAGAGATTCTTGTTGCCCAGGCCAAGCTGATACATAGAAGCCACTATGTACCATCCTGGACAATATTACATCTGCTCATCAAGGTTCTCTTTGCTCTTCTCCACATGTGCATACAGTGCTGGATTCTCCCTGTACAATAGGACCAGCTGACAGATGAGTTAGAACAATCAGTCAATCAATCAATTGTTTATTTTCCCAGGTGGAACACCATTGAGGAGAACTCATTTACAAGGTGGACCTGGGATCAGATACACAACACATAGTTCATAATACATAGTAGCTCATAACTAACAGATGGTTTATAATACATAGCAGCACATACTTCCAGATTGCCAAATTAGAACAGTGCCATCGTATAGTCACAACTACTCATGATCATAAGATCACATAAACACAGCTAAAATTAACCACACAGTGCCATATTACATATGTATAAAAGCATTGTTACTTAACCAGGAGGATATACAACAGCTTATATACAAATATTTTATCAGTTTACAGACAAGGTATACATGAATAATGCAGTAGTACATATATTGATTATCCATAAGCAAGCAAGCAAATCTTTATTTCTATAGCGCCTTTCAAAATCAAGACACTTTACACGGTATAAACCACAAATGCATAAAAACAGCCAGCAATATAAATTATTTAAAATCAAGCTGTAAGCAAAGTATATATGATATTTAGCTGAAGTTACCAAAGGAAGTGGGATGGAACAGGGTATTCAGATTGCCTGAACAGTTGTGAATCACAGTCATGGAGGAGAAGGAGAGAGGGTAAATGGGGTGGTGAGTAAGCGAGGGAAAAGGGAGAGAGAAGGCCCATGGAAGTAGGGGTAGAGCAGCTAGGGGGCGGTTACAGGGAAGAAGAATGGGCAGCAAAGATTATTAGTGCTAAGGTTAGGGTGGTGGCAGCTAGAAGTGGGCCCTAGGCCCTAAAAGGAGAGGGTGACCAGGGGACTAACAATGATAAGGTTGGGTAGGGCAGCCAAAAATGAGTTTTAGAGGGGTGGCATAGGAGGGAAAGCAAATGGCTGCAGTGATAACAATTATGGCAGTAAAGCAGGTGTATGAACCCTTAACTGAAGCAATTACAGGACTCTGAAAAGGACCTCTGGAGCAGGGTTTTGAAGAAAGAGAGTTTCACAAGGGCAATGAGCCTTAAGGTTTCCTGAACATTGTTTCAAATAACTGGAAGGGCATGACTTATTGCCGCCCTTCCAAAGCGTGTTCTGATCTTTGGGATTGCAAGAGCTAAGTAGGTAAGACTTCTTAGTGGGTAACTACCAGGGATGCAGACTGGCACACAGTCTGAGATGTACTTTGGGAGCTCGCGGATGATGGTTCTATAGTTCTATAATACTGTGTTTTTCTGCCTCCTGAAGCTAAATGAGTTCCAACCTATAGTAGAATAAAGAGTACAATGGTGTGTAGAGTAGGGGGCACCAGATATGAATTTGAGCGCTCAATGATAAAGGGTATCAAGCTTGGAAAGGGCCACATAAGTGCTTTGCCCATACAGGAAATCGGCGTAGTCCAACAGCGGTATGAAGGTGGATTGGAACAACCGTTTTTTAGCCTCTAAGGTAAGAAGGTGTCTGATATGAAAGAAGAGGTTGAGTCTTTATTTTAATTTTTTGAAAGTTCCTCAATGTTGTCTAGGAAGGACAGCTTGGAGTCTATCCAAACACCCAGGTTTTTAAATTTAGCCATGTAGTCCAGGGATTCTCCCAGAAGTGTGGTTACCTGAGGGACCTTCCCAAGGGTGTAATGTCTGGGTGTGGTGGCTGAAGGGGTGAAAATCATGGCTTTTCTTTTTTCAGTTTAGGAACAGCTTTAGATGAAGTAAGTTTTTCTGCAGGAGAACAAAATCACTTTGAAGGTCCTTATAGGCGGATTCAAGGTTAGATAAAAGATTGTTGGTAGCCAGCACTCACTCAAAGGCACATACAAAACTGTTTTTTAATTGAATTTGCTGGACTTTGGATTTCTGAAATGGACTCTTTATTCACATCTGAAGGACTCTTTTTGTATGAGTGAGTAAACTATGACTCCTGTTTGAACAACTGTGTGATGATATATATTATTAAAATTTGTATACACGGTGGAATCTAATGAGTGTCCATTTCTGATTTGGAGAGCCTATATATTATATGTGATAGTTATTTATAGCCTGGCACCACCATATCCTAGGTGCGGTCATTTCACACAAACAAGGATTCAAGGTTAGGCCAATCTATATAAAGCACTGTATTGTCAGCGAAAAGGTGTATATTTGCTGATTTGAACCCAGCATTTATATTATTTATATAGATAACAAATAATAGTGGTCCACGAATGGAACCTTGGGGCACACCTCTTAGCAGAGTTTTCATTGGAGCAAGGGCACCATCCACCTTAACCTGTTGTTGCCTATCGGTAAGATAATTTGAGAACCATTTTAGTGCCAGGTTATCAACCCCTATATTCCTTAGTGTGCCCAGCAGTAGGTCATGGTCCACTGTATCGAACGCCTTGCTAAGGTTGAGAAACAATGCACATACATGCTTTTTGGCATCCAAGGCATTCAGCCAGTCATTCGTGACCTTAGCAAGTGCTGTGACAGTGTTATAGTGGGGCTGAAATCCAAATTGGACTGGATTTAGTATGTTAGAATTCTCCAGGTATGTTCTCAACTGGACATTAACTACCTTCTCCAATAATTTGGATAAAACAAGGAGCAAGGATATTGGGTGATAGTTGTTTAGATCACAAGTATCTCCAGATTTAAAAAGTGGGATAATGTGCACAGTGTTCCACATGGTGGGGAGAGTGCCCTGCAATAGGGACATGTTGAAGATATGGGTGCTTGGAGGGGCCAAGATAAAATAACCTAGTTTAAGGAAATATGGCTCTACAAGATCAGCATCAGAACTTTTCCTAGGGTGTAAGTGCAAAAGTAAGTCCTCAACTTATTTTAATTGTGACAGGACAAAATGAGAAAGCAGTGACAGGGGTGGACATTGGCAAGTGTGGATTATCGAAACAAGAACTACACAACTTAGCCCTAAGAGTATTTACTGGAGAGGTGTCAAAAGCCAGCCCTGCAAATGGTCCTTGTCATGTCCCCGCTCCATCGTGCTCTAGTATAGCAGAGGAACCACTGAAACCTGTTACAGGGTATTCCATTCTTTTTCCTGACTCCCATGCAGTTACAAACAGCAGATGCCTTGGGGTGTGGCTGAGGTGCCCATTTGGGTCCTTTCAGACCAGAGATTCATGGATTGATCTGGAGTCAGATCTCAATATCAATGTCCTGAAGATGGAGGGCAGTTCTGCTTGGTCTCTAGGCTTTCCAGGAGCATCTCAGCCCTGGTGGCTTGCTGATATATCTAGATAGTGTTGGTTTCATGTACTGCATAAGCAAGAAAGGGGGCACTCACTCTCATCCCCTGTACAGGGAAGCGATGACAGTGTGGTACTGGGCGATGTCTCACAGCCTCCAACTGTCGGTCATGTTTCTCCCAGGTGTCAAAAATGTCTTAAATCCAACTATGGAAATGGTGTGTCTTATCCCTGCAGCATTGACCATTAGCTGGCTAGCTCAAAAAATGTCTCAAAAATGCTTACCTTATAGGTAGGTACTTTATTCAAAAGAAAAGTGCAGTGTTAAAGTGCTCAGTAAATCCGAAGCTAAAGTGCAGAGTGTAGACAGTGGCAGCAGGACAGGAATGAAAAGATATTAAAGTAAAGACGCCAACTCCAGCTGAGTGTATCATTGTGGTGGAAAATAGACTGGCAGCCAGGCAGACAGTATGTATGACATCATATGATGTCAAACACACAGATCAGCTGATATTTTTGCAATGCCTATCAAACAGACCAGCGGCCACACAGGCAGCATGTGTGATGTCAAATGCACAGATCAGCTGACATTTCTGCAATGCTTTCCTCAGTGCTAATAGGCTGTGTACCTGTTCGACAGTTTGTTTGCTGTCATGATTAGTGCACCCAGCCAGTGCTGGTGTGATTTACTGAAATGTCTTTTCATTCCAGTCCTGCCACTGCTGTCTACTCTTTGTACATTAGCATCAGATTTACTGAACACTTTAACATGGAGCATATTTTGAATAAAGTATCTACGTACAAGGTAAGAACTATTGAGCCATTTTCTGAGCTAGCCAGCTCAAGGTCAGTGCTGAAGGGATAGGGAACACAGTTTCCATAGCTGGGTTTATATGCATTGCTCTGTCCCTGCGTGCACCAGGTTTCAGGGTATCAATGAGACACAATCCCCTCTATTGCTGCTTGTTTTGTTCAAAACATCTTGGCCGACAAACCAAATGGGTCTCAGTCCCTGGTGCATGAATGGGAGCTGCTGACCTTTGTAACAAACACAATGACTTTGCAAGATGGGATGATCCAGAGGGTGTGCCAACCGCACATCGAAACCTGCATAGCGAAATCCGTCACAGCAACTATCTCGACAGGTTTCAAGATTGTCGCTGTGAGGGAATGGTGGGAAAAATTTCACCCTTTCACCATGTTTTGCTCCCCCTTCAAATCAACTCTGACTTGGAGTTGGATATCTACAGAAGGGGTTGCGGGGGGCACAGCCCCCCAATAGAAAAGAACACAATGTCTGACAGGTGAAATTTCACCTGTTGACATTGTGGATCTGGAGATTCTGCTAGTAGGTTGGCAGAAGACACCAGGAGGAAGGACTGCTGTGTGACTGGACTTCTCTACTGGGACTAAAGAAGTAGAACTCTTGTACTTGGACCTTTAATTTAGGGTAAAAAGCAAACTAACAAACAAAACAAAAAAAATGTGTGTGTTTGTCTGAGTTACCTGAACTGAATGGTTATCTGAACAGTTATCTAGGTGTAAATCTCAGGTGATTGAAAGGGCTTGATAGCTGTGCAGTTTAAATTACATGTAGAAAGATCTAGTAAGTAGGGGGAGTGGCTTAGCTAGAAGGAAGCTAAATTTAAAGACTGCCTTAGAATGATTCTGCTAGTAGCTTGGCAGAAGACACCAGGAGAAAGGACTGCTGTGTGACTGGACTTCTCTACTGGGACTAATGAAGTAGAATTCTTGTACTTGGACCTTTAATTTAGGGTAAAAAAAACCAAACTAACAAACAAAACAAAAAAAATGTGTGTGTGTTTGTCTGAGTTACCTGAACTGAATGGTTATCTGAACAGTTATCTAGGTGTAAATCTCAGGTGATTGAAAGGGCTTAATAGCTGTGCAGTTTAAATTACTTGTAGAAAGATCTAGTAAGTCGGGGGAGTGGCTGAGCTAGAAGGAAGCTAAATTTAAAGACTGCCTTAGAAAGATTCTTTTAGTAGCTTAGCAGAAGACACCAGGAGGAAAGACTGTTGTGTGACTGGACTTCTCTACTGGGACTATATTGCCCTCCTTCCCTCCCTAAGCTAGTTCTACTTTTATAGGCACAGGATTTGAATGACAACAGGAACTTCCTGTTTGGGAGCAGGAAGTGAGTGACCACAGAGCCACCAAAGACCCACCATCCTAGAAGGGCAAGAGTAGCTCTCCGGCCCCCTCTAGCTGCTGGAGGTCTGCCTCTGAGCAAGTAAGGGGTCTACTGAGAAATATAGGATATTCTTGTCTCAAAACAGGACAATCAGGAGCTTAAAGGGCACACAGGCAGAAAGTAAGTGGTGAGAGAAGAGAAAAAAACAGAGGAAAGAGTAAGGATTCCAAACAATTAAGGGGCCAGAAATAAGACATGATGGGAGTGGTGCAGTGCATGGCTGTGGAGCAGCAGTCTTCTGGGAGACGTTCTGGAGGATGCGGTGTTGTCCCATCTCCAGGCACCTCTCTGGGCTGAGGGAGGAGGTTGCTCATCTCCAGGCTGAGTTGGTCAGGATTTGTTGGACCTCCTCTTCCATCCAGGGACCACCAGTGCCACTGCCGTTGCCTCAGAGGTTGCCAAGAAAGAGGAGCGGTTAGACCACAGTGGGCTCAGAGAGGGTGAGAGTGGAAGAACAGAGTTGAATCCCTCCAGTTGTACCTCTCCACAATTCCTATGCCATTTTGGCAAAGTGTGGTTCCTCAATGGAGGCACTCGCAGTGGAGACCAAGGAGGATGCTGGGAACCTCGACAAAGGAGACCCACAGGAGGGTGGCATGGGACCCCACAGTGGAAGGAAGCAACTCCTGGTGGGGGACTCCATTGTTAGGAAGGTAGAATTGGGGGAGGAATGGGAGAGGGAGGTAAGGGGCCTGCCTGGTGCCATGGCTTAGAGGGACAGGGAGCGAATCCTCAGGATTGCCAGAGCAGCTGCACAGGGAAGAGAGCTGGATGTCATTGTCCACCTAGGGACAAATGACCTGGCTAAGAAAGGGATTAGAGAAGTGCAGGAAGAGTCTGTGGAATTGGGGAGGGGCCTAAGACAAGTAGCACACATGGTAACCTTCTCGGAGGTGCTGCCAATCTATGGCGTAGGAGAGGCTAGGGTGTTCCACACCATGGGATTCAATCAGTGGTTGAAAAACTGTTGCAGAGCTCAGGGATTTGGCTTCATTGGGAACTGGGGGTCCACCTGGAGTGATGCAAGCCTATACTGTCATGATAGGCTGCATCTGTCCAGGAGGGGAACCAGGATCCTAGGTGACAGGTTTAAATGCTTCATTGGCAAGCATTTAAACTAGCCAAGGGGGGGAGGCACTGGAAAGGAGCAGGGAAATCCTAGCCCCCCAAAAAAATCATGGTAGTAAGTGCAGTAAACACCAACATAGAGGTGTCGATAGGGAGAAGGGCAGGGGTAAATGGGGAAAGTGACAAAGGCAAGAAGGACAGGGATGGGGCAGAAAGGAGTAAGGCCATCAGGAAATGGAGGGTGATGAGTACAAATGCCTGTAGTCTGGGCAACAAGCTCCCTGAGCTGGTGGTCTTGATGGAAGAGGGATACCTGGATATCGTAGCAGTCACAGAAACATGGTACACAGATAACCATGACTGGGATGTTAACATACCAGGGTACATAACCTACAGGAGAGACAGGCAGGAGAGAAGAGGGGGAGGAGTAGCTCTCTATGTAAAGGAAGGGATAAAAGCAACTGAACAAAAGAGTAAACAGGGAGGAGAGGTGGCATTGTGGGTCACCTTGGAGACTGGAAAGGGCACCACAATCTGCACAGGGGTTGTGTACAGACCCCCATGTCAGGGGGAGGGAATGGACAAGAATATGATAGAAGGCATTCTTAGGATGTCAGAGAAAGGGGAGATATTGTTGATGGGAGACCTGAATATGCCAGATGTTAACTGGAGCACATTTACTGCAGCCACATCCAAGAGCAGGGCCATTCTTGATGCCCTACAGGTGGCAGGCCTCAAACAGCTAGTTTCGAAACCCACTCATGAGGGAGCAATCTTAGACCTCATACTCTCAAATGGGGGTAGTGAGAGGATCTCAGATCTAGAAGTGGGTTGCCATCTGGGAACAAGTGGCCATCAAACAGTGTGGTTCACGTTAAACTCAGCTACAGAGTCAAGCCATACAAAATGAGGGTACTGGACTTCAGGAGGGCTGACTTTGGCAAGATGGGAGAGTGCCTCAGAAAAGCACTAGCAAACAGGCTAGAAGGAGGGGTGGAGCAACAACGGGGAATCATCAAAACTGCCATCACAGAGGCAACAAGCCTTTGTGTGAAGCAAATAAATCAAAATGAAAGAAAAAGCCACTATGGTTCTCAAAAGAGGTGGTTGGGAAAGGTCCGGGAGAAAAAGATAGTATTCCAGAAGTATAAGGAAACACAGAAGGAGCAGGACAGAGAGCTGTACCAGTTAAGGCAGAAGGAAGCAGGGAGGGAAGTCAGAATAGCAAAGGCCCAAACTGAGGAAAAGATAGCCAACTCAGTTAAGGAGGGGGATAAAACCTTTTATAGGTGCATTAGAGAGCGTAGAAAGACAAAGGGAGGATAGTGAGGCTGAATAGAATGAACGGTGGGTGTGCAGAGGGGGACAGTGAAAAAGCAGGGATACTGAATGAATATTTCTGCTCAGTATTCACAAAAGAGGAGGTGGAAGTGCCTAAAACTATAAGGTGAGGAGGAGGAGGTAAGGGGTGTTCAGGTAAGGAAGGGTTCAGGAAAAGGGTTGGCAATGAGGGGGAGAGGGGCGAAGTTTTTTAGCTGTGGTTTAATGAAGGGAAGGGGGGGGAGAGACAGATGGAGGAGGGTAGCTGGTTCCAAAGGAAGGCAGTATGAGAAAGCAGTTTTTCCACCTGATGCATTTGGGTGGGGAAGGGAGAAGCTGCATGGATCCCTTGAGCACAATGAGTAGAAGAGGAAGAGGAAGAGGAGGGGCTGGGAGAGAGGAGGTGGCATAGGTATGATGCTACACTTACATTCTAAAAAGATCAACAACTTTATTATAGCCAAGTGAGCAAATCCTAATTCATTTTTTAAACTAATTTTAAAGAGTTTTCTGCTTTTTATTTAGCTCTTCATAAAATGGCTTTTATGAGCACAATAAGCCCTTGCAGTGGCCACTGTGGGGAATCAATGCACTGCCAGATGGTTGAAGGCACCTGTCTGTGCCCCATGCCTCACAATGCACATGCCATTATATATCGGAGTCCCACAGTGCCAGCCATGGCATGGCTTAATGTTTATATTATGTGGCCATGGTCACTGTTTTACAGTATTCACAGCAAAAACTGCAGAATTGCAGAATTTGACTGCCTAAATATAATTTGGTATTCAGGGCAGTGTACCTACATAACATGTATTTTGCTATAAAATGATCCTGTACTATTTTTATCTTGTATTATTTAATCAGCTGTATACTTAGCTTTATTTAAGTCCTTATATAGCAGAAGCTAGGCATGTAACTGCCCCCCATCACTAAGGCTTCTCTCTATTACGGTGATTTAGTCTTGATTGTTAGTAATGCTCCTTGCAACCACCATGGACAGTGGACTTCTACAAAGGGGGACAGAGAGTGAGTGAAGAGGAATGCTACTTCTTCTGAGCCTCCTGCACCTGGACTTGTGGCTCCACTGATGCATGAGTGGTTCTTCCCTGCCACTGGTGGAGACTGTGGCCAATGTGTGTGACGAGCAGAGACTTTTATTGAACTGTAGCCCCAATTGACAGGCCACTAGTGCTTGGCTAAGCAAGGTATTTGGTAGGGCACAAAGTGTGTTTTGAGGGGCGAGCAGCTCTTTAACAGGACTTTTGAAGAAGGTGAATTTGGGACTGATAGTTGTCAACATCCTTTGCACCTCTGACCTAATTTCAGCATGGTAACCCAGGTCAAAGGACAAAAAGCAACCAATTGGACCCAAAAGCCTGCTTCAGAGCCACCAGAGGGTTCATGGGCCACAGGAGGACCTCATCAATTCACCCAGGTTTGAGGAATCTACAGAGCTGTCAAGGAGCTGATAGACAGGCCCTCTCCTTGAACTGACAAAAGGCCTTATCCAATGGGGGAGGCTGTTTGCTCTGTTTTTCCCCACTTGACCTTGCCAGCCTAGTCAGTGCATTTCTGTCTGTCTGAAGAGGCAGGCCTACCATCTGTGAGTGCAAGACAGCACTGTGTAGATATTCAAAGAGGAAGAAGTGTTTCTTTAGCTTCTATGGAGAGGCTGCTTTATGCAGAATACCTGCAATTGTTTTACTGACCCTGAATTTTCAGCTACAAGCTATCAGTCTGTGATGAAGCCATTTTACAGCTGAGACTGTTGGAGGAAAAGGATGAGAAGATAAATCATATTTCACTCAGGCCTGAGGGACATGCACAGTAGCTATGCCAACAAGGGCAGGAAGCCACCATACTAGTCACCGCAGCCTCATGACAGTGTCATGTGTCAGTGGCTCAGCAGGTAGCACACTCGCCTCTGAGGCCGGAAGATCAGAAGGCTGTGGGTTCTATCCCCACATCAGGCACTTGGGTTAGTGTCCCAATACTGACACTGCAGTGCAGCATGAGGGGGGTGCTGCACTCCTGAGGTGCTGTCTTTCAGATGAGATGTTAAACCGAGGTCCCATCTGCCTGTTCTGGTGGTAGTTCAGGTGGATGTTAAAGATCCCATGGCACTTCTCGAAAAGAGCAGGGGAATTTTTCCCGGTGCCCTGGCCAAATTTCCTCCCATTCACTAAAAGAACATACCACCAGCAGCTTAATGGGGTTCAAGGTCAGTTGGCATTCATCTGTATCCCCCTCCCCCGGGTCGTGTCTGAAAATAGGCAGGATTTGTCTAGTGCACTTACCCAGTCAACAAAAACTAAATAAACAAGCATTTGTCAATGCCAAATGTTTGCTTGCTGGCATTGGCAGTGGTAGTGTAGAAGTTACAGAGCTGCGTAATAGGAATGGCAGTGAAGTATTGAACTGAAGCCAACCCCACCACCACCCTGCAGAGTGACAGGCATTGGGGTGTGCCTTTGGGTCATCAGGCATAACGGCCATGCCATTTCACACCCTACCCTGCAGACACTGACAAGTGTCACGGTGTGCCTTGGGGTCTTTGGCCCTTATGCGCACCCCATTCCATCAAGAAATACGGTGAGATGGGTGCTGTGTAGAAGAATGGGGTGAACTTTGGGGCCGAAGAGTCCAAGGCATACCTTGATGCTTCTCACTGGCTGCAGGGTGTGGAATGGTATAAGCATTACAGGCAAGAATCCCAAGTCACACCGCTGATGCCTGTCATTCTCTACAGGGTGGGGCGTTATGGTTGGAAACCCTAATACCTCATGGTTTTTTTGTGACCCCACCTCATGAGCAGGGGGAATATCAGTTTCTTAGCCAAAAGCTGCTTATGCACAGCGACTACGGCATTTAGCACCACAGGTGCAAAAACATTCCGAACAGGATGTAAAAAATGACAGCTGTACTGTTCATGGGGAGGTGCAAAAAATGGCAATGTTGCAAATCTGCAGTAAAAATATTTAAAAAATGGTGAAGTCACGAGCATACATAGAAACTGTGCAATGCACACCCGTAATATAATTAGGTTGGGGATTTTTTACAGCAGATTGTCAACTCAGGCATTTTGGTGCCTCCGATCATGAACAGTGTCACTGTGATTTTCTTTATCTGTCCCGAACAATGATTTCCCAGAGCGACCATGCATCTCTGTGCTGAAAGTGTGAAAACACACTTCGGCCATGTTGTGAAAAATAACAGCTGTACTGTAAATAAGGAAGTGTGGAAAAATGCCACCGGTGAAAATCTGGACTTAAAGTATTTCAAAGTCATGAACTTATGAGGGTGCGTGGAAACTGCGCAATGCTCACTCATAACACAGTCATTTTATGGACTTTGTCACCAAATTTTCAACATAGCCATTTTGAGACCTCTGCTCATGAACAGTGCAACTGTGATTTTCTTAATCTGTCCCAAACATTGCTTTCGCACACCAACAGCACCATTGTGCGCTACAAGTGCGAAAACACATTTTGGGTGGCATATGAAAAATGGCAGCTGTACTGTTCATAAGGAACTGTAATAAAATGGCAATGTTGAAAATCTGGAGTGAAAATATTAAATTCGCAAACTTACGAGCATGCATAGGAACTGCGCAATGCACGCTCATAAAATAGTCATTTTTAGGAGTTTTTTCACCAAATTTTCAACATAGCCATTTTAAGACCTCTGCTCATGAACGGTGTCACTGTGATTTTCTTAATGTGTCCCATACATTGATTTCGCACATTGACTGTGCCATTGTGCGTTACATGGGCAGAAACACATTTTGGGCAAGATGTGAAAAATGAGAGCTGTACTGCTCATAAGGAGGTGTGGTAAAATGGCAATGTTGAAAATCTGGAGTGAAAATATTGAAAATTCGCGAACTTACAAGTGTGCGTAGGAACTGCACAACACACGCTCATAAAACAGTCTTTTTTGAATTTTTTTCACCAAATTTTCAACATAGCCATTTTAAGACCTCTGCTCATGAACAGTGTCACTGTGATTTTCTTAATTTGTCCTGTACATTGATTTTGCACACCGACTGCGCCATTGTGCGCTACATGGGCGGAAACATGTTTTGGGTGAGATGTGAAAAATGACAGCTGTACTACTCATAAGAAGGTGTGGTAAAATGGCAATATTGAAAATCTGGAGTGAGAATATTGAAAATTTATGAACTTATGAGCGCATGAGGAACCGCGCAACGCACGTACCGTGAAACAGTCATTTTTAGGAATTTTTCACCAAATTTTCAATATAGCCATTTTAAGACCTCTGCTCATGAACAGTGTCACTGTGATTTTCTTAATTTGTCCCTTACATTGATTTACGACACCAACTGCGCCATTGTACGCTACATGGGCGGAAACACGTTTTGGGTGAGATGTGAAAAATGACAGCTATACTACTCATAAGAAGATGTGGTAAAATGGCAATGTTGAAAATCTGGAGTGAAAATATTGAAAATTCGCGAACTTACGAGCGTGCGTAGGAACTGCGCAACGCACGCTCATAAAACAGTCATTTTTTGGAATTTGTCCACCAAATTTTCAAAATAGGCTTCTTGAGAGTCCACCTTATGAACAATGGCAGTGTCATTTCGTTAATCGGTCCAAAGGTGATTTCGCACAGTGACTGCAAAATCACCCTTCAGGCCCAAATAACGCCATGACAGTGACAGCATTCATGAGAAGGGTCCCAAAAACCCCATGTTGAAAATTTGGTGCAAAAATTCCAAAAAATGCCTGAGATATGCAACAAAGTTGAAAAAACCCTATCTATCCCATTATACAGCTTACCGGCATTTCCTCAGTTCGCGGTCGGCTTTGAAGAGTGCAGAGCGTGCTCCCAGTCCACGAAGATAGTTGCCCCGGACTCTGGAGGTAAGTATAGGGTGAGGGGTGTGGGAGGTAAGGTCGAAGTGGGTGGGGTGCGGGTTGTGGGGGGCAGGAGACTGCGTGGGACCGTTTTAATTTACAGGTTGTTTTTTATTTTAAATTGACAACAGGGCGTTTGCCACGCTGGGGTGGGCTCCCAGCGTGGCACAAGAACGACTGGTTGGGGGCCATGGAGCCGATGGGGATTGGGCACCCTGTCGGTCATAGCATCTATTGCCATGCTGGGGTGGGCTCCCAGCGTGGCACCCAGTACTCGGGGTGAGGACAGTGGAGCCGAAGGGGATTGGGCACCCTCGTCGGCTATTCTATGGAATTGCCACGCTGGGGTGGGCACCCAGCGTGGCATGTGGGAGAACTTTGGGTGGGGGCAGCACAGCTGATGGGGATTGGGCACCTCGGCTATACATGTGTGCGTGGGGGCAGCACGCGGTATGCGTGCATGTGTTTGTGTGTGTGTGTGTGTGTGTGTAGGGGAGCTGCGCGCGGGCAGGCGATATCTTATCGCTGCTCACTGAAGCATAGCTCCCCTTTCAACTATACGCCACTGCATTTGGGCTATCGCATACAGCTCCAGCGTCGATAGCGGACTGGGGCCGTGCCTGCCAACACACTGACTGAATTGGAAGAGGGGGTGACACACCTCCGAAAACTCGGATGATGGCACTATGTTTCTTGCACATGCATGCAAGCAAACATAATAAATGACAGCCTGCAGCAGGTGTTACCAGGAAGCAGACTCACTGTCCTTGCATCCATCTGCCCACTCAGAGACAGGGTGACCACTGATAGAGGTCCCAGTTGATCAGTGAAGGTGCTAACGGTAACAGCCAAGCTTCTGAGGAGAGCTGAGGCACCAGAGGTGTGGTCCAGTCTGCAGAGAAAGCAGCCAGTAAATACAGCCAGGACTGCACAGGTTGGAAGATGGCTGCTGTAAGATGGAGGGTAATTGTGAATAACTCTACAAAGCCCACAGGTCCTTTAACTTATCTGTATAAAGCTGGGCAATGCCGTCATTCAAACATAAGTTTACGGAGACTAGGCCATCAGGCCAGGGTTACAATTTTATGGTTTCCTGCAAATAATTTATTATTTACTTAACTGCACCTATGTCAACCACCCATGTCTTCCCTCAAATCTCGACCCCTAAATGGGCCCGCCTCTGCCACTGGAGTGGCCGCGGCTCAAAAAGCCAGCCCGCCTGCCCTCACCACCTCCACCAGCCGTCCTAGGACCTCCTGAAGCTGGGCAAGACTGCAGACCCAACAGGGACAGCTCCATGTCGCCTCCATTGGCTACAGAGGTTTGCTGCCACCTCCGATTGGACTAGACTTTTACGCCTCTGCCTGGGATTGGTCCGCCTTGTAAACGCTGATTCTGGGCTACTGCACCCATTGAAATGCATTGCAAAACTCCGCAATTTTAGTTCATTTTTTGTTTCTCCTCTTAAACCCTGTTTTACTGTTTTAATCTTACTGCTTACTGTTACCTGCTTTGAAAACTGTATAAATTCCTTAAAATAGCTGTCATCTGCTGATTTTTTTTTGCCCTGCCTGCTGTTTTTCTACTGTGTCCCTTTTCTAACTCCCTTGGTTAATTGCCGTGTCTCCTTCCCTCCCCCTGTGATGCCAGGGCAGGTGATTGAATCTCTTGTTCTTGGCTGCCATCATCCACCCCCACCCCCGCTTCCATTTTCTCCATTTCAGCCGTGATAATTTTTTTCATCTACTTGCTCCCGATCTCCTGCTGTCTCTCCGCCCCCCCAATTCTCACCTGTGTCACTGCTCCTTTGTCCCTCTGAGCTTATCTCTGACCCCCTCTCTCCACCCTCCTCTCTCTCTCTCTCTCTCTCTCTCTTCCCGCAGATCTCGGCCCCTGAACAGGTCCACCTCTGCCACCGGAGCAACCATGGCTCAGGACGCCACCGCCTGCCCTCACCACCTCCACCAGCTGCCCTAGGAGCTCCTGAAGCCGGGTAAGACTGCAGACCTGACCGGGACAGCTCTGTGTCACCTCCATTGGCTACAGAGGTTTGCTGCCACCTCCGACTGGACTAGGCTTTTACGCCTCTGCCTGGGATTGGTCCGCCTTGTAATCGCTAATTCTGGGCTACTGCGCCCATTGAAAAGCATTGCAAAGCACCGCATTTTCATGCTTGACCCCCACCCCCAGCCTTAATTAAATAGTCCTAAGCCCCCCCCCTCACTTCCCTAACTGCCAATCCTACCCCTTTCTGTATTGGTCCCCCTTATCTACTCCCACCACTACCACTCCTACTTTTGGCTGTCCTCCCACCTCTCTCTCTCCTTCTCACTGTGACTCATTCCTATACCTTCCTTCTTTCCTGTGTGCTCTTCTACTACCAATCTGTGCTTTACGAACACAGTTGTTGATGTGCTCTAACACCTCTACATTATGTTTGCTTGGATAGTTTTTCTCTTGTCACTACTCACTACTCCCACTCTGCTACCTCCCTGGGACCTGCTACCCCTCCCCCCTACCCAATTACCAGTTCGACTTTATCCACTACCCCATAGGCACCTTCTCCCTTCTTCCTCCCCACACCCCTGTCCCTATTCCTGCTCTAAATGGCAACTCGTAGGATCATCCACCCAAAATCCCTGGGCCCTTCCACCTCCACTCCCCCATTACAATTTATGACGTCTCTCTGGGAGCAACACCAACAGCCCACTCATACTTACAACACTGAGTGGTCTCGTAAATTCTCTCTTGGCCTTACGATTGTCCTCACTGAAGCTCCTACTCCTTCTACTACTCCTGTCAGGGAATGTTCACCCAAACCCTAGCCCTCTAACCATTGGACCAGCAAAGAATTTGAAACACACTGGAGTTCTCTTCCTTGCAACCATAAACATTTGCAGTCTCATTTCCAAGCTTGATGCCCTACAAGTTTTCACCAACCAGCATAAACACGACGTCATCTCAGTTGTCAAAACCTGGCTCACACCCAAAATTCCTGACTTCACAATTGCCTTGCCTGGCTACACTGTCTTCAGGCTGGATCTGCAGGCCAGAAGAGGAGGGGACTGTGCACTATACCTCAAAGACTCCCTCCTGGGCCACCCCCTAACTGCCCCGCCCTCAGACTCACTGGCACAGATCCTCCCAATCCGTATCATCATTGGAACCCATGGCAAAGCACACACAGTTGCCTCAGTCTACATCCCCCCCCAAAGACCAAGTGAAAGGCCTAAACGCAGTCCTGGAATTCATCTGAATGCAGCCACCTGACTCTGTGTTAATCATGCTTGGTGATTTTAACATAAACTGGCTTGCCCCTGATCCTGGAGGTCTCAAGGACGCCATCTCATTTGTTCACCTTGCACAACTGGTTGACTCTCCGACCAGGCACAACTACAGAACTGGTACCAGCTCACTAACCTTGACTGGGTTCTATCCAGCCACTCCACCCGTATCTCCAATATCTCCATCCTTCCGGATTCCCTCAATGATCACTCTCCTATCACCTGTGTATGGTCCAACAAATTCCACAAACCTCCACCATCAGTCCTCACCAGTAGAATCCTCCCTTGTGGGAACCTGAATCTCCTTAAATCTCATCTCAGAAACCTGGACTGGTTGCCAATCTTCAGTGAAAATGATGTCAACACAGCCTTGGACTCTTTCATCTCCATCTTCAACGAAGCATGCAACACCTATGCCCCCTTCAAAAAGCGTAAAGTTGAGTCCCTTTGCAATCCCTGGCCTACTGCTGACCTAATAGTACAGCTAAAATCAAGGGGCCACCTCTGGCTTTTGGCCCGTGACTCTGGATCACTAATTGTCATCCAGAACTACAAGCATGCGCGGAATGACTGCACTAAGGCCATTAAACTACACAAAAGCACCTATTACAGGGAAGCCTTCACTAACACATGGGGTAATGGTAGATCTTTCTGGAACAACATCAAGGAAGTGACCGGTAAACAGCTGAAAACATCCCCAAACATACTCAGCATCGACGGAACTATTACACTTGACCCCACAACTATCGTTAATACCTTCAATACCGCCTTCACTGACCTCAAATCTGTTCTCCCCTTGACTTCTTCACTAAATCTGACTCCCCTGCAGACCCTACCAACACTCCCCACTCCTCTACCTACCCCCCCTTCTATTTCAAAGCAGTCAAGCAGCATGAAGCTTGCATGTACATTGGCAAGGCCATTGCCAACACAAGGTATAGCGGGGACTCATTGGACTTAAAACTGCTGTCCCTTACGCTCGACAAAGTTATTTGACCACTCACCAAGATCCTTAACCTCTCCCTCTGCCTTGGCCAGTTCCCTGACTTATGGAAATCTGCTATCATCACCCCCGTATACAAGAATGGCGACAAGACTCACCATGGAAACTTGCCGACCTATCTCCATACTACCTCCCTTCTCAAAGGCACTTGAACGTATTGTTGCCGACCAACTCACTGACTACCTGGACAACCACAATATCTTATGTTCTCAGCAACATGGCTTCAGAAAAGGGCACAGCACCACATCTGCCCTCATGGAATTTACCGCAGCCATCCACAGTTCCCTAGACAAAGGCCACCTTGCCGGGGCAGTCTTCATCGATTTAACAAAGGCTTTTGATACCATCCACCACAACCTACTTCTGAACCAGCATCTCAATTGCGGGGCTCTCCCCAGATTCTATGGCCTGGTTCCATAGCTACTTGTTAAACAGATCACAACGAGTAAAGATTGCAGGTACTCACTCTAACACTATGTCAGTCCACTCGGGAGTCCCCCCCGGCTCCATACTGGGACCACTTCTATTTTCCCTTTTCCTGAATAACCTCCCTAAATCCTGCCCCGAACAAATTAGTCTCTATGCAGACAATGCTGTAATTCTCTCCTTTCATAAGGACCAGCATTCCCTGCAAAATAATCTCCAACTTGGATTCTCATCAGTAGAAAAATGGTTCAGTATACAGAGACTCATTCTCAACTATAAAAAAAATAAGACTATGCTTTTCCATAACTCCCACAGCAAACACAGGCCACCCCGATCATATCAAACCAACATGGATCAACCCTCAAACGGGTTCTAACCTTCAAATACTTAGGGATCACTCTTAACAGTAACCTGTCCTACGTGTCCCATGTTGACAATGTCGCTGAGGCTGCCAACATGCATCTTGACCTTCTCTACTGGCACAGGTCTAGCTTAACTCCTGCTGCCTTGCGCATAGCAGTGCATAGTTCAATTGTCTCCATCAACGATTATGGCCTCATCATTTATGGATCGGCCACTCCTACGGCCCTCAGACATATCTCCACTTCGCTCAACAAAGCATGTCGTCTAATCACTGGGTCTCAACACCTAACCCACACATGCAATCTCTACGCTCAATCTGGCTGGCTGTAACTATCTAATCACATAAAATATCAAACCTGCACTATGGCTAAGAAGATCATTATGGGCCTGGCACCACCTGGGGTACTATCTCTCCTCAGCCCAAGTAGTAACCCCCGTCACACGAGAGGCGTGGAATCTCATCGCCTGTTGGTCCCTCTCTGCAGAACCTCCATGGGTCAACGCTCATTTGCCTATGGGGCTCCTTGCTGGTGGAATAGCCTTAACACTGAGATCTCCTCTGCTCCAAAGTTAGGACAATTCAAATCAAGGCTCCATCTCCGCCTTTCTGCCTGTAGCACCTGCGACTGTCATACCTAGCTGGGCCACTCAGCTCAGTCCAGCAGTCCTAGCCACTGAGCCCCTCCTTGCAACTCTCCCCTCTTTCCACTCCCTCCCCTCTACCCTAACCCCCCTTCCCCACTACCATTCCACCCCACTCCACTTCCTGCACTTCTGTTCTAGTTGACAACTGCCTCTGGCAAGCTCTCCCTTATATTATTATATTATATTGCGCTATTATGCAACTGTATGCTAAATCTGTTTTATCTGCTCTACTTACACTGCCTTATTGTTTATTGCATTTGCTCCACTGTTGTACTACTGTATTGTCCTGTCTCTGACGTGGAACCTTTGTAAAAGAGCCTTGGCTCAAAGGTATTTGTAATCCTAGACTTAAATAAATAAATAAATGTGCAACAGTCATTGGACCTGCAATATTCCAATAGCTGAGTACCCAAGATTCCACAGGAGCTTCCTAGTACTAGTGAAAAAATAATTTTGGAACCTGAAAAAGGAAAGTTGAATGGTGGGGAAGGGTCTAGGGAGGGTTTCCTCTGGATACCCAGGATTCTAAAAAGGGTGCAGAGTAGGTAGAGCGGCTACTGGACAACTTGTGATGTAAGGAGGCCATCAGGAAGAATAGAAAATATTTGTCCCAGAAAAAGGGCCGAAGCTGAGGGGCAAGGGTGTCACTCAGGTGGTAGCACATGGGGGAATACGAAAATACAAATTTGCCAGCAGAAACAGACTACTCGGTCTATCTAAGTCTGTTCAAATGTGCAGCTAGCACCCATAGTTTGCAGCTGCCCCACCCCCCTCCACTTTGCCATCCCACTGCCACCCCACCTCCTCCACCCTCACTCTCCCCTGTTCCCTGTCCCATGCCCTTTTAAAGCTGTTCACGGATTTACATGATACCACCCATTCTGATGGATCCATTTTGCTACCATCCTCTCCGTGAAATAGTGTCCCCTCATTTTCCTCCTAAATCTTCCCCCCCTCTATTCTTAGCCCATGCCCCCTGGTGTACCTCCCCCTCCTTAGTTTAAAGACCCCTTCTGCTCCATCCTTGTAGTTCCCCCAGATACTTGAATGCCTCTATCATGTCCTCCCTGTCCCTTCTGTCCTCCCGGGTGTACATATTCAGGTCTCCCAGCCTGCTCTTATAGTCTCTCCCCTCCATTCCAGATATCATCTTCATTACCCTCCTCTGCACCCCCTCCAGTAGCCTAATATCATGCTTAAAGAATGGCCTCAAAAATTGCACGTAATACTCCAAGTGCAGCCTTACCGGCGACCTGTAGAGGGGCAAGATCACCTCTCTTCACCTGGAAGAAAACCCCCTTGCTATGCAACCCAGCATTTTGTTCACTTTTGCAGCCACTCTCCTGCACTGGGCAGTGTTTTTCATGGTCCCTGTTACCATTACCCCTAGGTTCTTCTCCGCCTCAGTGATCCCCAGCTTAACCCCCCCCCCCCAAAGCCAGTATTCTCTTCTTGGGTTCTTTTTGCCCTGAAGTGCATAACCTTACATTTCTTTGCATGGAACCCCAGCTGCCACCTCTCTGACCACTCCTCTAGTTTGCTTAGATCACCCTGCAGCTGCTTCCATCCCTCCCCTCCATCCATCACTGCTCCCATTTTGGTGTAATCTGCGAACAGACTTACCTTGCTCACCACTCTGTGTGCAATGTCTGATATGAAGAGTCCAAATAATACTGGTACCAGTACAGAGCCCTGTGGCACCCTGTTCATCACCGGCCTTGGAGCTGAGAGCTCCCCTCTCACCACCACCCATTGCAGCCTCCCTTTTGGCTAACTTGTAATCCAGTTTGTCATTTTTGCCCCTACCCCTATACCAGTTAGCTTCCCCCCAAGCAGCACATGAGGCACTAAATTGAAGGCCTTGCTGAAGGCCAAGTAAAGAACATCCACCGCATGACCCTTATCCAGCTCACCTGTCACCCAGTCATAATATTGTATCAGACTGGTTTGACAAGACTTCCCCGAAATGAACCCATGCTGCCTCACATCCTGGAGGCCATTGTCCTCCAGGTACAACACCAGTCTTTCCTTTAATATAATTTCCATGAGTTTGCACACTATGGAGGTGAGACTTACTGGATGATAATTACCCAATTCATCTCTTGGTCCACTCTTGTGTAGTGGCACTATGTGTACCATCCTCCAGTCCAGTAGCACACATCCCGACTCCAGTGAGGTGCTATACAGATATGCCAGTGGCTCCACCAACACCTCCACCATCTCCCTCAGCACACTAGGGTGGATACCATCCGGCCCTCATGCCTTGTCTACCCTCAGTGCTGTCAGTCCCTCTATGACTCTACCTCCCTCAATTTTTTAATCTGTCACCTCCTCTCACCCATTCCTACCCTCCCAGCCCATGGTGGTAGCGGTCCCCTCCTTTCTTCCATGAACACTGAGCAAAAATATTCATTCAGTGCTTCGTCTGTTCCTCCCGCTTTTCCGACCACTCCCCACCCCTTTTTTATCATCACTATTGTCTCCTTGGGTTTTATCTTACCACAGAGACAGTGGTTACGGAGACGTCCCTGACAGTGACAGCCGCATTGCTGAGTGTTGGCGATGCGGTGTCGAGGATGCCTCCTTGTGTCCATCGGGGGCTCCTTCCCCCGCACAGCCTGGTCTCTTGGATTATAACTCCGAGTCGGATTTGGACCGGGAGGGGTGAAACACCCTGCGAGGCACTCCCCTGGCCATGCAGAGACCATCACAGTGACATGCGGATTTTGGCTGAATCCTGTTGCTGTGATGGTCTTCGCCATTGGGGTGTCACTGCGGCAATGGTAAACCATCCTCTTGCACTTCCTTTTCTCCCTTATGTATCTTTAAAAATATCCCCCCCCCCACCGTTAATTCCCTGCACTAATCTCAGCTCCCGCTGGGCCGGCTTCTTTCACTTTTCTGGTCTCCTCCCTGGACCATCTTGCATACTCCTCCCTGTCCCCTTCCTTCCCCGTCCTCCTATACCTTTGGTGCACTTCTCGTTTTGCCCTGACCACCTCCACTACCTCACTGTTCAACCAGCATGGTTTCTTTGCTCTGCTTCTCTTACTCTGTGTCTTGGTGCAGGCTTCCATTGCCTCTGTAATTCCCCCGTTTAATAATATCCCATTTCTGCTCCATGTCCATCTCCTGCCTTATGCCCTCCAGTTTCCCTTTCAGTACTTCCCGCATCCTCCCAAAGTCCACCCCCCTGAAGTTTACCACCCAGGTCCTGATTTCTCTGGCTCCCTGCACATCATGATATTAAACCACACCATCTGGCGATCACTGTCGGCTAGTGGGTCCTCCACCCTTATTTCCCTTACTGCCTCCCCATTCGACAATATCAGATCTAAAATGTTCTTTAACCTAGTAGGTACACTGACCAACTGTGTCAGTAGACCATCCTGGATCGCGTCCAGGAGCACTTGCTCCCTAGCACTGGAGGTGACTGGAATACTCCGGTCAACCCCCGGCAAGTTGAAATCCCCCCATGATGACCACCTTCCCTTTTCTACATACCTTTCTGATTTGTCCTGCTAATTCTCTGTCAGGCTTCTCAGATTGGGACGGCGGACTGTATACCACCCCAGACCTCAGTTTCCTACCCCTTGAGTCTAGGAGCTGCAGCTAGATCACCTCTGTTCTCCTTTCTTCCCCCTCGTTCCTTGTGCATTTGATCCCGTCCCTCACATAGACTGTCACCTCCTCCTTACGGTCCTTCCTATATAATTTGTACCCTGAGATTGCCAGATCCCAGTCCCGGTGCTCAGTTGCCCATGTTTCTGTGACAGCTGCAATATCCGCCCTCCACACTGCTAAGAGTGCCTGTAGCTCAGCTGATTTGTTGCCTAAGTTTCTTGCATTCAGCGAGACCACCCTCCATCCTGCCCTCTTCCCTTCATCGCCCTCCATTTCCTCCCTTCTACTCCCTCCCTTTTCGGCTGCCTCGAGTCCTTCCCTGCTAGCCGGGGGGGGGGGTGTAGGCTGTGACTCCACTCTATCAGATCCCTGCCTACCGGCTGTCCACTTGCCACCCCCATCTAGTTTAAATCCACCTTTGTCACAATATACCTCCCCAGTCTTTGCTTTAATATCTCCTTTCCCTCCCCTCTCAGGTGCAGCCTATCCCTTGCAAACAGATATTGCATACTCAGCAATCAGTTCACATCATACTCCTTCAGCACCCACCTCCCCACCTTCCCCCTCCGCCAACTCCAAGTCCTGTGAGTTTCCCTAACAGTCACTACTAATGCAAGCTGCCTGACCATGCCCCCTTGCACCCCACCATTTACTCTAGCATGTCTTCTCCGCTCAGCCTCCCCTCCTACCCTATTTCTCCCTATACCTTATCATCCTTCCTCCCCCACCCTTCACCTCCACCGCAGTACCTACCTCTGTCTGGTACCTCCTTTCTTCACCGCACTGCCAGGTATCCTCGTCCCTCTTAACTACTGACAAGGCACTTTGTGGCTGCTTATCCCCCCCCCCCCACAAAGTGTTTTTGTTGTTATTTTAACTTGCGCCTATTTTTTGAGTTATTCTGTAAATTCTGAATCCAAGCTGTATCGTTCATTGTGATATACCTTTGCTTTCTCCTATTGTACTTTGTTTTGCAATCTGCGATGTGGAACCTTTGTAAAAGAGCTTGCGCTTAAAGGTCTTTTCCAAATCACTAAATAAATAAATTATCCCAGGTACTGCCCCAGCTGCCCACAACCGCATCCCCTTAGTTTGACAGACACCATACTACCAGCCATGCGTTCAACTCTCTAATCCTCTCCTTTCTCACTGTGCTTGCTCAGGGTACTGGGAGCACCTCTGAGAAGGCCACAGACTCCCCAGTTTCTTCGCACAACTTTCCCACTTCCTCAAACCTCTCCTTGTTACCTCCACCATTTCCCCCGCTAGGTCATTTGTCCCTACATGTACCACAATGTGTGATTTCCTCCTACCCCTCCTTGTGCACCTTAGGATTGCCTGTCCTGCCTTGCCTGCCTTTAATCCCAGTATGGACTCCACCCATATTCAACTGTACCTCTCCCTCTTGCTGCCCCATCTGATCCCCTTGAGTATGGAGTCCCCGCATCACCAGCACATTCCCCTCCTCTTTCCTTGTGCCCATTGCCACCCCCCACCCAGGTTCTCATTCCCAGGGCCACTCAAGATGTTGCTTTTACCATTTTCACTAGTGTCTTCCCCTGCCCCTCTCAATTGAGACCCCTCCCCTCCTCCTGTTTGACTGCCAACCTCCCTCTCCCTCCTCACCTGTCTGAGTATTATCTCTCCCCCGCCACGCAATGCTCAGCCTCTCTACTAGTAATGCCTCTCACTCCCTCCTCTTCGTGAATACTATCCCTTGTGCAATCTCCTTCTGTCTTCTCTTCCCCATGTGTCTCTAGTACACTAGTAGAAGAACAGTGCCAGGCAACTGGGACTATGCCATGCCCAGACACCTGTGCCTGTTGTAAGTCAGCATCTTAGTGGCTGGAAATCCCATTCGTGTTAACATCTGACCAATTGATTTGAACTGTGACTTAGCTGACCCAAGCAGCTAAGTCTGTTCTTTCTGCATTGCAATTTTTGGTGGCAGTGCAATGGAGATGCCATTTTACACCCTGAATTTTCACTGCCACCAACCACAGCTATGCATTGGGCCCAGATACTCTGTATATCTTTAAATAAAAACCGAACAAGTGCCTGCTGCAGTGTCTGTGATCCTTGTGGTTACATAGTCTAATTCCCTGGTTCTGCTGCTGCAGTGTCTGTGATCCTTGTGGTTACATAGTATAATTCCCTGGTTCTGCTGCTGCAGTGTCTGTGATCCTTGTGGTTACATGGTAGGATTCCCTGGTTCTGCTGCTGCAGTGTCTGTGATCCTTGTGGTTACATAGTATAATTCCCAGGTTCTGCAGCTGCAGTGTCTGTGATCCTTGTACTTACATAGTATAATTCCCTAGTTCTGCTGCTGCAGATTCTGTGATCCTTGTGGTTACATAGTATAATTCCCTGGTTCTGCTGCTGCACTTTCTGTGATCCTTGTGGTTACATAGTATAATTCCCTGGTTCTGCTGCTGCAGATTCCCATGGTTTAACATTAACAGCCAACTCTGACTCTGTGTCTCCATCCTTATCATGGGAAGAGTGCCAAGTGAGAGGGGTTACCTTGCCTATGTAAGAATACCCATGGGCAGGAAAAGTGAGTTGGGTTGGAGTTGCAGATGGAGAGAGAGAGAGAGAGAGTAGGTGACCATTTCCATTAATGATCATTTGGAGTGCACTCCAGTGTGATGACATACTAACCCATAGTGCCGGTACCCCAATTTTCTGTTATGTAGACCATCCAGTGAGAGGACGGAGTTAGCGGAGGCTGTCATTTAGGCTACCTGTGCTGGAAGTTTTGCTCCAGCAGTTGGATGGGTCGTAACTACTCCTAACACTATCTTTGTCCTCTGTAATTAATGCTGGGGATTTGGGAGACAGTAGTAATGCTGTTCTCTGAACTTTTAAACTATGTATAAGAGTGAGACACCCTGAAGTAAAGCTATCAGGTACAGTTTTTTCCAGCTATGCTGTAAGGCATCCTTGACTTATCTGTCAGTCCAAGCATTTGCTGAGTGAACTGGTTCTGGTGTGCTAGCAGCTTCTGGTATGCTGCAGGATTCCCTCTGTGTGCCTTTCCTCCAACATCGTCTAGTAGCAATAGGATATGCTGTCATTGTGGGATGTGTCCATTGTGCAATATTTTATTTAAAACATATGTTGCCAGGTAAGCACACAGAGCTCGGGACTCGTTCCCAGTTGCAACTGGGGAGGGGGGAGGATTGGGATTGTAAGTTAATATTACAAAGTACATATATTGTTTTTTGCAGGCGGTAGTCTTATGTGGAATTCATTGCCTGATTCTGTGGTTATGAGTAAACATATGAAATGCTTGAAAGCTAGTCTGGACAAGTACCTGGATTTGAACTGTATCCAAGAATACAATCCCACAGCCCCCTAGGTGCATACTGTGTGACCCTGAGCAAGTCACTTAACTTCTTTGTGCTCCCAGGTTGCACCTGCAAACAAGCTTTCAGCTTAGTGTGTCTCACCTGGTAAAATAATTGGTTAAAAAAAAAAAATTGTTTAAATGGCAGGCAGTATAAGGCTCCATTTTCTGACCGGGCCTAGTATATTCCTATGAAACCTATGAAACATTGTATGTTAATATCACTGCAGAAACCACTCTTCCCATTGCAGGAGTGGTCTCTCATGCACATTCTTAGGGTATGAGAACCACGGACTGAAGATGAGTGGTTCTGATACTCTAAGAATGTAAGTGAGACCACAAGAAGAAGAGGAGGAGTTACCTAAACCAAACAGTAGAAGCACTCTGGATAGTGGGGTTGATACCAGTCCATTTAAAGAAGAAAGAGTACTGAAAGAACTTCTAAAACTCAAGGTGGACAAAGCAATGGGGCCTCACGGGATTCACCCTAGAATCCTAAAAGAGCTAAGGGAGGACCTAGTGACACCACTAACCACTTTTAATAAATCATGGGAAGATGGGGTGGTACCTGAGGACTGGAGGAGGGCAGATGTGATTCCCCTTCACAAAGTGGGAGCAAGGCAGAAGCAGAAACTACAGACCTGTTGGTTGACCTCAGTGGTGGGAAAATGATGGAATCACTTCTGAAAGAAAGAATTGTTCAGTACCTAGAGGCCAGCGGGCACTGGACCCAAGCAGCATGGATTCACAGCAGGAAGGTCATGTCAGACAAATCTAATCGATTTCTTTGACTGGGTGACCAAAAGTAATAGACCAGGGAGGGCTGTGGATATGGCCTACCTAGACTTTAGCAAGGCATTTGACACAGTCTTGCACAAAGATTAATAATCAAGTTAGCCAGCCTGGAGTGGGTCCCAGGGTGGTAGCCTAGATAGAAAACTGGCTGCACAACAGGACACAGAAGGTAATAGTGAATGAGCACATTCTGAAGAAAGGGGTTACTAGTGAGTACCTCAGGGCTCAGTACTGGGTCCAGTCCTCTTTAACGTCTTTATAGGTGACATTGCAGAGGTCTGGAAGGAAAGGTATGCCCTCTTTGCAGATGACACAAAGATCTGTAACAGAGTTGATACACAAGAGGGGTAGAAAGGATGAGAAGGGACTTGGCAAGGTTGGAGGAATGGTCAGACATATGGCAACTTAGATTCAATGCAAAGAGTGCAAGTAATGCACCTGGAAATAAAATCCAGGAGAAGAGTACACAATAGCAGGGAGGTACTAACAACAACAATAATGGAAAGGGATCTGGGTGTAGTCATATCAGACTACCTAAAGGTGGGTATGCAATGTGAGAAGTCAGTAGGGAAAGCCAGGGGGATACTGGGATGCATAGGGAGGGGCATCACAAGTAGAAAAAGGGAAGTGGTTATCCCTCTATACAGACAGTTGGTGAGACCCCATCTGGAGTACTGCGTGCAGTTTTGGAGACCTCATCTACGCAAGGACATAGACAGGATGGAAGCAGTCCAGAGGAGGGCAACTAAAATGGTGCAGGGTCTACATCAGAAACCATATGAAGAGAGACTGAGAGAGCTTAATATGTATACCCTTGATGAAAGAAGGGACAGGGGGGACATGATAGAAACTTTTAAGTACCTCAAGGGAATCAACAAAGTCCAGGAGGGTAGCATCTTTCAGAAAAAGAGATGTGTAAGAACAAGGGGGCACAATTTAAAGTTAGAGGGGCGCCTCAGGGTGTCTTGAGGAATTATTTTTCATGGAAGTGGTGGGCGCGCATGGAACCGCCTTCCTGGAGAGGTTGTGGGGTCTAAAACAGTGGAGGAATTCAAACATGCATGGGACAGACATAAGGCAATTGTAGTGGGGGGTTGCAGGAAATTGGCTGTTGTTTAACTAGAATCTGCAGCTTATCCAGTAGGTAGGGAAATGGGCAGACTGGGTGGGCCAAGTGGTCCTTATCTGCCATCAAAGTCTATGTTTCTATGTTTCTATGTTTCTTACAACCGTAACAGTAATCTACGGCTCCACCTCTGCCTCTGCCCTCCGCAAAATTACGGTTGCACTCAACAAAGCATGCAGGCTTCTAATGGGGGCTGACCGACTGACACACGCTTGTGATCTGCACATTCAGACAGGATGTCTTCTCATCAGCCAGATCCAGTATCAAGCCTGTCTCTTAGCCAAAACAGTCCTCCTCGGGATCATGCCCCCAGGCACTGAAAAGCTCCTCATAGACCACCACAGCACCCAGCAAACTAGAAGTTCACAACAACAAACCTTCCTTGTCCCCAGATGCCGGACTACGATGGGACAGAGGGCTTTTGCTCACAGAGCTCCACAGTGGTACGATACACACAACAAAGAAACTCTTACAGCTGCTGCTCTTGGCCCATTTAAAAGACAACTCTGACTTCATCTCAGCTCAACTAGTCATTATGACTGCTTGGCCTAATCTGGGGCCCCATACTCACTGCCCTCTACTTTAGACAGGTCAGCTACCCCCCCCTTGCCATGCCATCCCTCTCATGCCTCCCCGGCACACACCCCCACTCCCCTTCCTCACCTCCTCCCTGGCACTTACTGACAATTATCCCTCCTCTCCCTCCCCTTGAGTGCTCTTACCATCACCCCTTACCCTCCAACAATGGCCTTCCTGCCTGCGTACCCCCCATCCTCCCTACCCTCTCACCAGCAGCGCTTATTTCTAAGGTTGCCCTTGGATGTTGTGTCTTTCTACCTAACACTGACACATTTTGAGATACTGTAATTAACTGTGCCTCTGCCTCTTGCTTCTTTTTGCTATGTAACTATGTATAATCCTGTCGACCTTTGTATGTATGTTTACCTTCCATTTCCTCGACTTGGAACCTTTGTAAATGAGCAGTTCCTGCTCAAAGGCATTTGTAATCCTAGATTTCAATAAAAATAAAAAATAAAAAAAAGCAAGCAGAGTAATAAAATAAATAAAATCAGGGTAGGGGGAGGGCCTCGGTACCCAACTAGGGATCTGAGGTTCGAGCAGACTCGATAGACTGTAAGGCCTAATCTGCTGGCAATTAGTCTGTTAGTATTATCCATTATTTGAAAATTGTACAGATACATTTTATGAAAAGCATAGCATAAGAATACATTAGGACAATACAGTAAGTCAGGGAATATAGGGAATATGGCACGGCAGATATATACATAATATAATTTTGTGATCTAATATGAGAATTAGAATAACAAAACAAATAGAAACAAAGGTGTGAAATATGCCATTTACCTTCAGCTAGTTTTGAAAGCTTCGTATGAGTGGTAGAGCAGGATTTTTTCTTTGAAATCACTTTCAGTTTCTTCAGAGCTTTTAAAGTTCCGCAACAGGGTTGAAATGCAAGGAGCGGTGAAAAGGATGAGAAGGGTCTTGGCAAAGTTGAAGGAATGGTCAGATGTATGGCAGCTCAAATTCAATGCAAAGAAGTGCAAAGTAATGCACCTGAGAAACAAAAATCCAGGAGAAAAGTACACAATGGGGGGTGAGATACTGACAACAACAAAAATGGAAAGGGACCTGGGAGTAGTCATATCAGATGACCTAGAGGTGGGCAAGCAATGTCAGAATTCAGTAAAGAGGGCTGGGAGAATACTGGGATGCACAGGGAGAGGCACCAACAGTAGAAAACAGGAAGTTGTTATCCCTCTGTACAGACAGTTGGTAAGACCCCATCTGGAGTACTGTGTACAGTTCTGGAGACCCCATCTCCGAAAAGACATAGACAGAGTGGAGGCTGTCCAGTGGAGGGCAACCAAAATGGTGCAGGATCTGCACCAGAAGACATATGAAGAGAGAATAAAGGAGCTTAATATGTATACCCTCAAGGAGAGGAGGGAGAGGGGGGACATGATAGAAACTTTCAAGTACCTCAAAGGAATCAACAAAGTCCAGGAGGGTAGCATCTTTCAGAAAAAGAGATGCGCAAGAACAAGAGGGCACAATTTGAAGATAGAGGGAGGGACAGCTCAGAGGTAATGTGAAGAAGTATTTTTTTTAATGCAGAGGGTTGTAGATGCACGGAACAGCCTTCCCGAGGAGGTGGTGGAGTCAAGAACAGTGGGGAAATTCAAGACTGCATAGGACAAACATAAGGCAATTCTAGTGGTGGGTAGGAAGAAGTAGGCTGTTGGTCAACTAGGATCTGCAGCTTATCCATCAAGTAGGTAAATGGGCAGACTAGATGGGCCAAGCAGTCCTTATCTGCCGTCAAATTCTATGTTTCTATGTTTATTTAGACTTGCTGCAGAGAGATGCATATTGTCAATGGATTCAGTGACATCATCTGCACACTGACAATGCAGATTCTGGGAACAAACTGAGATTTCAGCAATCATAAAATAAAGGCACCCAGGCTAGTTACAGAGAACTACTACTAACATAAAATAAATTAAAACAAAAGACGCTGCCCCCAACTGCTATAGAAAATGATTTAAGTGGTGACAAGCAAACTGATATCATTCAAAATGAGTGAGGGTGTAATGCTCCCTTTATGGACTTTGTGTGTTAATATCAGATGTTTTCCCCTTCTCTTTCCTATGCCTGTGGTCTTCCAAATCTACCTTTGACAGAACTCTAGCAGGCTCCCTCTGTTGTGACAGAGGGCCCCCGAGTGTATTGACGTACCAGGAGTTTGAGGGAAAATCCCGGGTCGTACCTGAAAATAGTCACTTGTTGGCTAGCGCACTTACCCGGTCAACAAAAACTAAATAAATAAATACAGATACTGAGTTGTTATGCATTTCAAACTGATTGGCACTGTAGTGTGCTTCACTGTTTGGCAGCACCTGAGCTGTAAATTCTCAGGATGGGCAATTGTTAGCTGTAAAAGGGGAGCTGTCTTATTTGAAACGTAAAGGATCTCAGAGTAACAAGACCACGCAGACAGACTTGTAACAGGCTGGGGAATGGAGTTCCTGTGAGTTCTTGCCCACATTTGCCAATACTGTTGAGTGATTGAGTGCTACAGTAATCCAGGTGATTCTCTACCTCCAAAAGATTCAGTAGAGAACACAGTTAACACTAAATTGTGAAACACGCCAAGGAATGACATAATGTTTATTATAAAGGTAATGGTGACTCTGTACTTTCTGTCTCTTAGAAACAAAAACCTTTGATGTTGGCTATTTGGAAAAGCTGTGCAACACCCTTTCTTTTAAAAGGACTCAGAGTTCAAGGCTGAACGGTGACAGAAGCCTTTCTCTTTTAACTTGAGATCTCAGAACAAAAGGTCACTGTTCCCCTGTCATATCTGCTAAAACAACAGAGCATGCTGAGCAGGAAGCAAATCAGGGCTCTGACTACACCCCTTGGGACTTTGCCATGCAAATGACATCATTATCAGTAACTGTTTCTGTAACTCATGAAGAGAACTGATAATGACCAAAGTCAATACAAAATCTACTGGGCTGGCAAGTGGATAAAACAATAAACACAAAAAAGCATGTAAAAACAAAATCAGGAGTCCAAGTCTGCAGAATACCACACTAGGAATGGCTGTGGGTCAAGCACATTACAGACAAATTACAGTGCTTGACCTCGCGGGGGGAGTACAGGCAGCCCAGTGTTTATGTGCCCCTTGCTGGTTGGTCACAGAGTGGTTACTGTTTTAATGGTGAAAGTCTTGGTCCGCCCTCTCCCACTGAAAGAAGGGTGCCACAACTGGAATCCCAATTATTTTTTTGGGGGGGGGGGGGCAGGAGACAAGGAGGGAAGAGGGGAAACAATAATTTAAAAAATTCTATGTTGTATTTATTTATTTGAAATAGTTTCACCAGGAAAGACATACTGAGCTAAATAGCTCGTTTCCAGATGTGTCCAGGGGAAGTGGAAAGGGGGAATACAATTGATAAAAATTGAAATACATATACAAAGAACAAAGCTTGGACATGCAACCTAATACATTTAAAACTAACCAAATGCTGGCCTGCCGACACAGCAGAAAGAGTCACCCCTGCAGCGCCAATGACCCAGCTTCAGGAATGGACTCGGGTGTCAGACGACCAGCCAGGTAGAGAGAATCTGAGCATCTGCCAACTGCTCACCTTCTCTCGGGGGTGGGGAAGGTGGGGTGAGAGACCGGTGCCTACTGATCCCTGGTGGAGGCCGGGAGACAGCAGTGTGTCTGGCTCTGCATTCCGGAGAGCATGACTGATGCCAGCGTGTGCCTTATGTCCTGCACAACATGATCCTGGGGGGAAGAAAACCAGGAAAAAGATGGTGCTCAGGCTGATCAAGTGACGGCCTCCTGGACCCTCATCTCTGGGGGTTCCTGTTCCATAGAAGATTGCCTCAACAACACCCAGGACAACTGGATTGCCGATGAAAGGAAACATCAGGGTACCCTGGGTGGCTGCAATTTGAAGCAGTGGGTGGATGAGAGGATCCCCGGGATTCGAGAAATAGGTCCATGTGTGACCCGAAAGAGAGATCGGCATGGGGGCTGGGGAACAAAAAAAAAATAATAACCAAACATTTTGTGGAATAGATAGGCAGCACGTGTCAACCAAATAAGGAGAAGTACATATATGCAACTATATACAACACACATGTAAAGTTACAACACACATGGAAAAATAAGATGAAGAACAATAAATACTCTCAAATAACATACACACAGACATAAATCATATACATACACACAAACAAGCTAAATAAGCTGCCAACTGCCCAACCTCAAAGCCCAGCCCTAATACCTGACACACTGCCATCTTCCTCCAGCTCTGCCACTCACCCACAAATACCCCCATTCTATTTTAAAGCCCTCTCCATATACAACACAGTGAAGCTACTCAAAAGTCTACCTAACCACGGCTCCTCCAGATCTGATGGCCTATCTCCAGTCTTCCTTAAGCTGATCTCTCTGGCAATTGCCAAGCCACTCACCTTCGTCTTTAACCTTGCCCTTTCCACCTCCTCCATGCCCGACCCATGGAAGATAGCTAAGGTTATCCCCATTCTTAAATCTGGCGACTCCAAATTCTCCGACAATTACTGTCCGATATCCATCTTCCCTCATCTTAGTAAACTACTCAAGAGAGCAGTCCACAATCAGCTAAGTACATAGACAAATACATCCTGCTGTGCAAGCAAGAATCATTCTACCGCCACTGCCCTTGCCCTTCTGACTGACCACATCCTCTCTAACATGGATAATGGTAAAGCCACCGGGGCTGTCTTCATCGACCTCTCAAAGGCTTTTGACATAGTTAATTATGCTCTCCTTACCTCCAAGCTTAGCCTCCTTGGTTGTTCTCAGAAAGTCACAAGCTGGTTCACTAACTACCTTACTGATTGCTCACAATTCGTGTGTATTGGTCAAACCTGCTTCCCCACCCTGCCTGTCTCTGTGGGGGGCCCTCAAGGCTCAATCCTGGGTCCCCTCCTTTTCTCCTTATTCTTTAGTGTGCTCCTCTTCAACTGCCTCAACTATCACTCTCTCCTGTATGCCGATGACCTTTTCCTCTTTCACAGTGACAAATCCACGGCTGCAATCTCCTCAGTTCTCTCACACAACTATGCTGCAGCCCACAGCTGGTTCTCAAAAAACCTCCTCTTAGTTAATGCCAAAAAAAACAAAATCCATGCTGTTCGGATCCAAGCTTTTCCTGGCCAAAACTAAAAACCATGCCCCCTTATGCATTCTCACCCCAGACAGCCCAGCCCTGGAGGACATCAACACCTACAAATACTTAGGAGTACTGCTCGACCCCTCCTTCACCTTCACTGACCATGCAAATTCCCTTGTCAGAAGGTTCCATCCAAAGTTAGGTGCTGCCTATAGATTCAGGCAATACCTTATTCCTGAAGCCAGACTAGCCATTGTCCAGGGTAATCTTCTCCCTATTCTTGACTACTGTTCTTCTATTTATGCCAGGACCTCAGCTACTGCCATGGCTAAACTCTCTGCTGCCTACAACAGCGCCTGTCACTTTGATTTATTGGTCCTGTTCCCCACCACTGTACCCTCTATAATACTCTTGGACGGCTACCACTGCAAGGTCGCTTTGACCTAGCCCTCTGCTGCATGGTGGACAATGTCATCTGCCTGGCTCCAGAATTCCCCCTAACTGCCCTTCTGAAAACCTGAATGCTCCACCGCAACCTCCACTCTAATGGTACTCCCCTTCTAGCTGTTCCTAGGGTATCCACCAACATGGGTAGCAGAGCTTGGTCTATAGCTGCCCCCTTGCAGTGGAACAAACTACTGGCTGAACTCCATTCCACTGACACTCACTTCAGTTTCAAGTCCCGACTTAAAGTCTGGTTCCTGGCAAACTCATCCTGCCGCTGCTCCCAGGGGTCACACACCTAACCACACTAGTCAACTCCCCTGCCTACAACTATTATATTGTATTTTTCACAGTAATATTTGACTTCCTTGCCTGTACATATTGTATATATATTTTTTACTGAGTATTCTGAGTATTACTTGCTCACTGGATGATGCAGTCACACATTGTACACTGTGCCTACAATTTGTTTGCTTTGTACCAACTCTCCTCATGTCTGATATTGAAACCTTGTATTCACTGTTCTCAAATTGACCTATGCATCAAGCCTGTATATTGTGCTTACTATTGTTGCTTGTATCAAGTCTGTTTCATGTGTATTACTGTTACTTTGTACTCCACTGTCACCCTGCGCCATGTGTTATGGCCCGGGTCGTGCCTGAAAACAGTCCCTGGTATCAGTGCACTCACCCGGTTATCAAAGTCATAAATAAATAAATAAAAATAAACACAATATTACTGATAACATATGATGAATTAGCTAGTGAGTAGTAAGTGTGGGCAAGGCCAGATTGGGGGTATAAGGAAGAGGGAGACTGTGGGAGTAAGGAGCACTTGCCCCTTTTCACCCTTCCGGGATGCACATCCCACAAGGGGACTGACAGTGAACAGGGAAGGTACATTAGACTGGGTTAGGGAGTATATGGAGGAAGGAAAAGCTGGCACTAGCATTTAAAAATAAAGGAAAATAATACATAACACATTAGAACAGTCAGCCTTGAGATGAAACAACTACATGAAGTAGAACCCGGTTAAACCATAAATCTGGAAATCACTCTCTAATTGACTGGGCCCTCACATCCCATCCCCATAAAGTTATCAAATCTGGCTTACTACTAGATGCCCTAAGCGACCATCACATAACTTTCATAATATGTGAAATTCACAGGGTCAAAGCCCCCCACAAAATCCTGCAGGTTTGATCATATAAATCCCTAAATCTTGCCCCCCTCCTCCATGACCTAGCCCATGCAAACTGGACACCCATAACCATGTCTAAATCTATTGATGACACTTATACATGCTTTTGCTGAACTTTTCTGGAGGTCTGGGACAAACATGCACCATAGCGGCACACCAGAGTCAGAGGCAATCACCTCTCCTGGATCACACCAGAACTCTTGGTGTGTCAAAAAGCCTGAGACCTACCTTGGAAAAATCATAATGCCTCCAAGCTCCTAAGTGATTACGATACCTACCGCCCCTTGCGTAACAAGTGCACTAAAGCTACACACCTAGCTAAAGCTGAGTACTTCTGCTCCATCTTTTAATCTAATATCAACAACCCCTCTAAATTCTGGATGGTCATACACTCCCTCTTCCCACCCCCCCCACTTTAACCCCACTCCATTACTTAACATAAACAACACTCTTTTGTCAGACCACCTTAGAGTTGCAACTGAATTTGATTCCTATTTCACCTCTTGTGCCCCTGCACTACTGTGTACCCTCCCCCTCCTCTCCCTCCTCGCTATCTCTGCCAAATGCCTTCTCCTTCACTAAAATGACATTCTCCAACACCCTGACAGCACTGCTTGCACTCAACCCCTCTAAAGGAAGGTCACCTGATGGCCTGGACCCTAAACTACTATTTCCGTCTGCTCCTGAAATCTCTGTTCCTCTGTCCGATCTTCCGAACCGATCTTCCAAAACTGCTTCAATTCCAGCTGTGTGGAAGCATGCTGTTGTTCTTCCCCTTCCTAAAGGGGGGCAACCCTACCTCACCTACAAACTATCGCCCCATCTCTCTCCACATCTGGTCCTTTCTCAACCCTCTTCCTGCCTTGCTGACTCCAACTTTTTCAACCTGTTCCAATCTGGGTTTCAGTAGAACCATTCCACCACTACCTCCCTGATTAGGCTCACCGACTCTATACTCTCAGGGATGGACAGTGGCCAAATCACCACTGCTGTTTTTGTCAACCTAGCAAAGGCCTTCAACACTGTCTCCCACTACCTTCTCCTAAATACCCTCTCTACAGCAGGTTTATGTGGCTCTGTCACCAAATGGCTCGGTGCCTACCTGACTGTCAGAACCCAGTCAGTCAAAATAGCTGACTCCTCCTCCCCCTCGCTCCCCATTAACACTGGCACCCCTCAGGGGTCAGTGCCGGGCCCTGTCCTCTTCAACTGACTCCATACACATGTACACTGATGACATGGTCCTGTTCACCTCTGGCCAGTCCCTGGCTGATGTATCTACCAGACTCCAGCATGACATCAATCAAGTTCAGCTCTGGTTTAGCTCCCATTAACTATCACTCAACGCCAAGACGACAGTCTCCATGACCTTTGGCACTAGGCAGAGACTCACCAGGCTCCCCTCCCCTCCAACCTTCCATACCCTTGACAGGACAGTCCTTGTGGACACCACTTCTTTTAGGTATCTGGGGGGGTGTGGCTTGACCAACACCTCGCCTTCTCTGGGCATGTTGACACTATCCTGAAAAAGCTATGCCCTAAGCTCGGCGTATTATACAGGAACCACAGTAGCCTACCACTACCGGCTAAGCATGAACTTATCCAGAAGATGATTCTACCTATTTTTGACTACTGGGACACAGTCTACAGTGCTGCTCCCAAGTCTTCTTTAGCCAGATTGGACACTCTTTAACTCCTTCTGCTGCTTTGCCTTGGATGCCTCTCCTCTCACTCACCACTGCAATCTCTACCACTCCCTGGCCCTCCTACCACTGGATAATAGACGCCACCTGCATTGTGCAAAATTTGTGTCTAAATTTTGGTTTGGCACTCTCCCCCACACCTGTCTTCATCTCTTCTCATCCTCCCCCCTCCCACTCATGCTCTTAGATCCTTTGACTCCCGTCAAATGGTAGTCCTTCGCCGTCTGACTGCTCAGGTCAGAGGGCCTTCTCTACTGGTTCCCTAAACTCTGGAACTCCCCAGATCTGCCACTCATCCTCCACCTACTCCATTTCTTCTGCCCTACATAATTTCCTCTCAGTAAATTGTGCCTCTGTCACTCCATAACTTAGCTGCTGTCTCTCCTACATTTTCCTCCCCTTCCCTAATACAGTGCACCAGGTGCCTCTGCTGCCTGTAAGCAGTATTCCTGCTTCAACCCTTTGTTAACTGCTACTCCAACAGTTGCACTTATCAGGTGAAAAATTAAATTCTTGGGATAATATGTTCCCCTGACACACCTTAATTCATCAAGCTTATTATCATGTTTTTATCTTGTCTTCGAGCTCCACACACACTGCTGTAGCCTGTCATTGTACTATTGAATTCTGCTTGAGCTGCATGTCAGTGCATTTATTGTATTACTGTATTTCTTGTGCTGTATTGTAATTTATATTCCATTGCCTTTATGTTCACTCTTGTTTGCCCAGTATGTTATTTTATGGTTACTAGTTGTATGTACTGTACTCTCCCATGTACCCTTCCCCCCCAGGACGCACCATGACTCAAGCAACCTGGTTGTGCAGTGTACCTTTCCTGGTGAAACATTTCAATAAATAAATAAAAATGAAGTTGTGAAGAACTGAATGGGAGGGAGGGGGCATGGAGGGGAGAGGGAGGCAAACCCTTCCCTCAGGAACAGATTCCACACTGCTCAAGGTAAACACAGCCAGTGCTGGAGGTATAAGGCAAAAGCCAAGGAGAGGGCAGAAGGGGGTAAAATGAAAAGAATAGAACAGTAGTATAGGAAAAGAAAGATAATGAAAGTGAGGAGGGACAGAAGCTGGTTCTATGTGATAACGGTGATCACAGAAAGGTGATCGCTGTTAGGGCAAGTGTACATTGGCAAAATTCAACTTTGCTGATGTACACTCATGGCACAGACCAAAAAGGCACTGGAAACATAGGTTTTTTGTTTTTTTTTTGCAGGGGGCTGCACCCCCCACACCCTCCTACTAAAGGATTCTCAACTCCAGGGGATGCATGTCAGGGGGGGTGAAAAAAAAAGAATTAACGGAACGGCGCAAAAATACCGATGTGCCCAGCTTAGAACCCAGCACCCTCCCAACCTTAGTCTGCCACAAACCCACCATGCCACATGGCCAGTTTGGCAACCCACCACCATGCTACACCTCATATACCCTCCCTCCCCTTCCGCCCATCACATGGTGTGATCGCTCCCCCCCCGTGCATGTGTATACATATAGCAACAGGATGTCACTATAGCCGTATTCACCTCCCTGTCCAGTAGCCCTGTGAATAGGCACTGCTATTGAGTCACCCTTTTTGTAAGCACTCAATAGCAGACGCCCTTATCACGGGATACCCAGAAGCCAGAGAGGGTTTGGGGGGAGAGGGGCTAGTCATTAAACCACACTGCTTGATGTAAACACAACCAGTGCTGTGCTTACAGCATGCCAGGCAAGGGGCAGAAGGGTGACAGAAGTAGGTAAACTAGACAGTAACTGGGGAGAGGAGAGGTAGTGCAGGCGAGGTGGGTCGGAGCAGTTGCATGATGGAGAAATGTGGTGACGCAGAAGAAAGGACAAAGATCGAGTAGATGGAGCAGAGTGGATATCTAAGGGGAGTGACTTCCAGGTGTTTGGAAAGTGATGGGAGAAGGCAGCTCTCCCTGAGGTTGAGATTCAGGCAGGGATGGTGAGGGTCCTGGGGGGGTATTGCAGAGGGAATAGGTGGGAGTGGGAGGGGTGGAGAGAAGGGTGTTGAGGTAATGTGGAAGGGAGCCAAGCCAGTACTTCCTAACTAATGAGGCACAGTGGACAAGACATCTTGCCCCAAGAGAGGGGAATGAGAGAATGATGAAGAGGTCACAGTGGTGTGTACGTGGTGGACATGCAAGAGCAAGGCGAGAGAAGAAGCTGAAGATACTGTCCAATCTGGCAAGGGTGGACTTAGGGGCTACACTATAGACTATGTCACCAAAGTCAAAGAGAGGGAGGATCATTTTCTGAATGATCTCCTGATGGGCCAGTGGAGGAAGGCAGCCATGGTGGCTGTACAGAGTGCCTAGTTTCAGAAGAAGTTTTTGTGAACAGCATCCACATGACCAGCAAAGTCAAGGTTCCTGTTGAGCCAAAGCCTGCGGTATCTGAAGGAGGAGACATCCTCTAATATGGACTCCTCATGGGTATGGAAGGTAGGGTGGCAGTAAGACTGGCGAGCTTTTGCCTGGTGCCAAAGGTCATAGGGACCATCTTTTTGGCATTTAGTGACAACTGATTTGAGTGAAACCAGTGCTGGACATTATTGAAGTCTAGCTGTAGGCTAGTTGCCTCATCAGAGGGGGAGGTACCAAAGGCATACAAAGCAGTATCATCCACGTACATGTGTATATCATCTGAAAAGCAGATTGAAGGTAAGTCATTCAGGAATATCAAGAAGAGTATTGGTCCAAGTTCTGAACACTGAGAGACTCCAGTGTTACTAGGGAGAGGGGGGGGGGAGAGAGGGAAGTGCCAATCCTGACTGATTGGGACCTACCCATAAGATAGGAAGGGAACCAGGGAATGGCTGATTCAGAGAGGCCAGCTATTGAGAGCTTGTCAAGGAGAAGGGAGTGGGCGACAGTGTCGAAGGCTTTGGTTAGGTCAACAAAGATGGCAGAGGTGATACATCCCTGATCCATGCAAGAGAGAATGGAGTCAGTAAGATGGAGAAGGGAGGTTGTGGTGGAGTGGGCCTTGTAGAAACCAGACTGGAAAGGGGTGAAAAAGGAGGAGGAGTCAAGGAAAGGAGAGAGCTGACCCAGAACTAGGTGCTCTTGGAGTTTAGCAAGGATAGGGAGCAGAGATATTGGGTGGCAGTTACCTGGGATAGAGGAATCTCCACCCTTGGGAAGATGGACGACAGTGGCAAACTTCCAGGCAATCAGGGATGGTGGCAAGTGTAAAGGAAAGATTCAGAAGGGTGGCAAGTAGGAGAGCAATAGCATGAGCAGAGAGGTGCAGGAACTTGGGCTCAAGCCCATCAGGACTTTTGCACTTTTTGGGGTTCAGTGCTAGGAAAGCTTGTAAGGTGTCAACAGGGGAGACTGGAGAGAAGGAGAAACAGGGGGTATAGGAAGCGGGTGCTGAAGGAGCTGGAAGTGGGGGAGCTAATGGGGGAAGTGTAGCTAAAAGGGTGGAAGCACATGTTTGGTGATTGGGCAGGGAGGTGAGAAAAAGGCATGTACCACCTTCCAGAATTTGGAGGGGCATTTGAGGTTCTCATGGAAAGTGGAAGAGAAATATGCAAGACGGATAGCCCCGGTGCAGATGTTATGGATAGTTCAGTATTTAAGCAAATCAGAAAGAACACCTCATGTTTTATAAGCCACCCACACTAGGTCACGAGCACGCTGGCAGGCCAACAGTTCGGCTGATACCCATGGGAAGTGAGAGCCTCAAACCATTTTTTTTTTCTAATAGGAGCATGCAGATCCCAAGCTTTTAGGAATTGGAAAGGCTTTGCCTGGAGTTCAGTGGCCAAGCAGCCAGCTTATATAGCTCACTTCCTGAGCTATATAAGCAGTTCCTCTCAGCCTCATTATGAAGCATTTTTTCTTTGCAGCCGGAGGCCCTGTTGGTTTGTCTTCTGAGCTGGTTGGGCCTACCCTCCCACCACTGTTTCTGTGTGTCTGCTGGACTTCAGTGTTTGTTTTGCTGCTTCTGGTTTGTATCTTTCCTCTTGCTGTGGGCTTCCCTGTGTTTTGTGTCTCTTGTTTTGGGGCCTTGTTCCCTGTTTTCTGTTTTACTGTGTTTTGATTTTGTCTTTTTTTTGGGGGGGGGATTTGTTTCTAAGCTCCTAGCATACTGCTACTCAGAGCTCATGCTACTGCTTTCAGTTACCTCCAACTGCAGCCACTGCTACTGTTTACTCCAATTACTATTGTACCCAGTGGTTGTGTTTTTACACTGCTCACCATGCTCAAACTACTACAATGCAACTGCAATCATTATTTGTGTGTTTCAGCTCAACCATGGCTGCTCCATGTTGCATACTCAATTATTTTCACCTGACACAGTTTACTCTGACCCTAGCTGCATTGCTCATTCTTGCTCTCATTCTACTTGCATCTTCATTGCACTGCCTGGCTACACCTGCTTTCAGAGCATTGTTTCCCTGTTTTATTGCAGTTACAACTCTGAGGTCAGTCTACTAAGCTCCTGCTGAGGCTGTTAATATAGCTTTATTATTAAATCTTGCCTCACTGCTGAAAAAATCCTCAGAGCATTTGTCACCTTGATTTGGCTATTCATGTCTGGCTGGCTTGCCCCCATTTTAGTGCTGTTTTATTGCTATGCAGTACGTTACGCAGACCTCTGTGTAGGTCCACCTATCACTACTACTGCCTATTGACCTATGTACTGGTCCACTCTTGCTTATGCTATCAATGCTCATTGCAACTGTTGCTCCTTGCTTACTCAAACCAGTGCTTCATGCCTACTGCCATCCCCTCGGCTTCAGCCTCTGGGAGTCTGCTGCACTCAATCTGTATTCGACCTTGCAAGATCTCAGCACTCAATACTCATTACGATCTTAGCACGCCATGCTCATTCAGCTCACCAGCTTTTCAGCTCTCAATCAATTTCTGGGGCATGCCAGCCATTCTATTCTGATGCAGGTTTCCTGCAGCCGATGGTCTTGCTGTGCATTTAGTCCGCATCTCGAGCATGTCCAACTTGGGGTGGGATCCTTCTCACCTGGCCCATAGCTGGGAATGCCCTCACCCCAGGCTTGGCTTAGCTGCCTGCTACATAACAGCAGCTTCTGGTGTAGAATTTAAGACTAGCAGTGAAGGGTGGTTACGATGATCCCCATTGGCTCTAGTGTTCCACTATAACAGATAGCCATTGACATTAGTGGTTTCCCTAGCAAGGCACCTTCACCACATTCTCCTTACGACTGCCTCTGGTTCACCTGGTTTGATTTAGGGCGGGTAGGCCAGGTGAGTGACTCTGCAGTTGTTGCTCTCCTCTTGCACCTTGGATGCACTATTGTTGCAGAGTTTTCTCGCAACCTTCCGCAGCGTTTCCGCTAGAGGGTTTGAGTGAGAGCCTTCCTCCAATTTGAAATATTTTCCACATCCCTTTACTTGGGTTTTCCAAATTGTAACTGCAGAGTCATCACTAAATAAACTAACCCAAGCCTGGAGGGAAGGCAACCTAAACCTTGGAACCCCAGAGATTTCCTCATCATAGGGTTTTTTTTTCTCTCATCCATTGCCTCAGGTCATAACACTTAGTTAGCATAGTTGTTTCCCCTAGTTTCTTTAGGTCAGTTCCACTGTTGGATGGAGTTGGAGAATGTCCTGCTGTTCCCTCTCTCCTTAGAGGATCCCCTAATCACAACACAAACCATCAGTATCATGCTATGCAAGCCTGGGCATTCATTACGTTATCCAACTGAGCATCTCATTACATTATCAAACTGCCTATGCTTCTACTGCTATGTTACAGTTACTGCTCCTATGTCACAGTTACTGCTTGCTCATATACTTTGTGTTGCCTCCTTCTTTGGGGATGATTATACTACATTTCTTTGGGGGATTCCTAAGGTACCTTTAGTCACAGGAATCATCACGTGGCACCTCTAGAGGTGGACCCCTCTACGAGGGTTCCTTGCCTTTCATCCCCCTACAGGGTGGTAATTCTTCTGGAACAGAGAGTGCGAATGGCCAAAACCAAATTAACACAGTTGCACAAGCATAACACTATACTGGCTGCGTAGGTCAGTGAATTGGAAAGGCTTTGCCTGGAGTTCAGTGGCCAAGCAGCCATCCACTTCCACTTCCTGAGCTATATAAGCAGTTCCTCTCAGCCACATTGTGAAGCTTTTTTTTCTTTGCCCCACCATCCTCCCCTCCTCTTCCAGCAGCAGCTCTCTCTCTCCTTAGGGGGATTCCTAAGGTATCTTTTGTCACAGGAATTGTCCCATGGCACCTCTAGGGGTGGAACCCTCTCTGAGGGTTCCTTGCCTTTTGTCCCCCTACAGGGTGGTAATTCCTCTGGAATAGAGAGTGCGAATGGCCAAAACCAAACTAACACAGTTGTACAAGCATGACACTATACTGGCTGCGTAGGTCAGGGAACTTAATTTTAAAGTAGCTCAGGGCTGCATCAATAGAGGCGGCATTAGCAATGGGGTGCCAATCAGTTCCAACAAGTTCCTCATAAAGGGAGGACAAGTCTAATGACTTGAAAGAGTGAAGGAGGAGAATGTTAGATGAGGCTTTGGGACAGTGGATTTTTCGCATGCAGTAAACCATGTGATGGTCACTGAGTGCATCTGGAAGGATTCCTGAAGTAGCTATCCAGTGAGGCTGTGAAACAAGAAACCAGTCAAGCAAAGTGTGTTTACCTGGAAGAGATGTGGTTGGATTGGGTACTGGACAACCACTTTAAGTTAGAATCACCAAGGATGAAGAGTTCCCCAGCTGAGGAGCGTATAGCAAACATGCAATGTATGGCATTGAAAACAAAAACTTTGTATGGCAAAAATGCAATGGTACATAGATACAGAGATGTTGTCAGCAGATAAGGGCCTTGTGGCCCAGCCAGTCTACCCTATCCCTCTTTCTAATGCTTAAGGTACCCTAGATGCTACAACAAGTTCCCACCCTTTTGCCCTAGCTTGATAATTCCCATGTGACTATGCCATACATTCTTGAATCCCTGAACTGCAACACAACAGGCTTAATGGTGGTAAGCCTGTAGTGTCAAGTTTTAGACAAAAAATATACATTTTCTTCTTCACTTAATCTCAAGACATATTAAAAAGCATTATAAAGTTGATCTAACAATCAAAGAAACATAATTGGGTATAGATAGTATGGTGTCTGCATTATTACAGCATAATACATGGTCATCCTGTTCCTAAACATGACCAAATATTTTAGTAGCCCTATCACAGTATGAGCAAATCAATCTCTCTACAGCTGGAACTGACCTTCCATCACACAGGTGATCACACCTTTACTTATCAAAAACCCTCAACTAGGCTTTATACAAGTAAACTAGCTTAAATTATTTAATAAAATGTTTCCCTGATCATCACACTCTTCTTACTTACATAACAAATCACAACAAATATCTGTGAGTAAAAACCTGTTTGCTTGCATGCTGTTAGAAGTTAGAACAGCAGCAATATCTCATTTTCAGTGGTGTCTTGCTTTTACACATTTTTACACTGAATTTACCAAGGATAGCACAACTAAGACAGAAATGTACAATTTATTGAAAGACAAGGACTACTTGGCCCACCCAGTCTGCCCAGATGCAATATTTTGCTTTCAGTTGGGTCCTGCTTTATGCTCCACAAAGCTGTTTCTCATTCTGGTCTCATCTTGCAGAACTTCTCAGCCCTGTCATTGACATTCTCACGGACTTGCAGGTTATCCAACACATACCCAGGACCACAATGTGTTGGGTGGCTAGCCATGTGACTGTGATAGAGCTTGCAGGGGGTGCCAGCTTAGACGACTGTCATTTTCCTCATGCTAACTGTTGTTCTCCCCTGGGTTAGCAGCATGCACTGAGGTGGTCGTGCATATGTGCGGTGGCATGCAAGCATGACAGGCATCCAGTGGCCTCCTCTCCCCTCCTACTGTTCCTGACTGTGCTGTCCACTGGTCTCCAGCAGTTGGCAGTCATGCAGTAGGAATAGCATCCTCTCCTCCCTGAGGAAGGAGACCCATTCCTGGGGTGCTCAATACTTCCACCCAGGGCAGCTCCCAGCAGCCCACTCTCATTCCCAAACACACATCACTGACGTAGCAACCAGCAGCCCTGCAGCTGCACTACCTGGCAGGCTCGGGGTCCTACTTTTCTCCATTTTAAAATGTATTTTCCCAGGATAGGCCAGCTGAAAGACAATATCTCATTTTCAGTTGGCTCCTACTTGTATCCATTTTTACACTGCATTTACCCAGAATAGCATAGTTGAGCTAAAATATCTCAGTTTCTGTGGGGGGCCCAGGTTTTACCCATTTTTATGATGTATTTCCCCAGGATAGGCCAGCTTAGAGGCAATATTTTATTTTCAGTGGGCACCAACATGCTGACCACAAATTTCCAACATCAGCGTTTACGACTGTACATTATGATCAAGAGAGGTGGGATTTTTTAAATCCCATCTGAAAGATGATTTGTAGAGACACTGCAAAAACATGCTTTAGAGGGTATTTGAAAAATGACACCTGTTATGTTCATGGAGGGGGAATAACACAAGGGATATGTTGAGAATTTGTGGCCAAAATCTGCAACAAAAAAGTTATGAGTAAATGTTGGAAAAATTCAACATTTCTTCATAACTTCATTGTTTTTTTTTGGTTTTTATTTTTGCTTTTTTTTTGTTACATTTTGATCCCAGATTTTTAACATAGTCTTGTTATATTACCCCACTTTATGATCAAGACAAGTGGAATTTTTAAAATCCTATCCAAAAGGTGATTTTGCAAATGACTGTGAAAACATGTTTATGGAGGGGATTTATAAAATGACACCAGTGACGATCAAGGAGCCAGTGTGGATTGCCAGATTTGCTGATGACATTAAAATAGGGGCAGTACTCAGTGAAAGAGTAGAAATAGAAAACTTAAAGAGAGAACTCACTGAATTACAGAAATGGACTGATGATCATAATCTCAAATTTAATGTGGATAAGTGCTTTGTGATATACCTGAGGGGGAAAAGAACATAAAAGCCACATACGAAATACATAGGAAGAAAATACAAGTGATACAAGAGGCACAGGATTTGGGAATTACTATTACTGACGACTTCAGCTTTAAAAACATTATAATTACTGGTGACCACATTTATCAACCTGATTATGGTTGCTCTCAAATGTCATAATAACCCGAAATCCAGTCATTACAGCGTTTGATGCCATAATAACCCCGAAATCTGGTTATTACGGTGCTCTACAACCAACTTTTATGTTACCCAAATAGATACCGTAACTGAGCAGTGTTTGATCTCGTACACACTATGCCCAGAAAATTGTTGAAAAACAGTAATCTCTACCTGTAAAATACACTATGCTAGCAGCATTTCTCAATGTTACTTTTCCTTCTCTGTTTAAAAAGGAGTTACCGAGTGTTAAGCGTGAGAGCGAATGACTCGATGGCTTCAGAAGACTGCACGCAAGCATCAGCACGGACGCTTGAGTGCAGTCTTCTGAAGCCATCAAGTCAATTGCTCTTGAGCCTAACACTCAGTGGCTCCCTTTTCAACAGAGAAGAAAAAGTAACATTAAGAAATGCTGCTAACATATTTTAGAGGTAGCGATTACTGTTTTCAGCAATTTTGGGGGCATAGTGTGTACAAGACCGAACACTGCTCAGTCACACTACCTATTCAGGGAAATTGAAAATCACTCGCCCTCTGTTCCATGCTGTACATGAACCAGCAATTATAAAAAGTCAAAGATAGGTGAGTGTGTGTTCATGGATTTTTTTTCACACACCCTCAGTGTGTGATAACCACATAAACCTCTCTAGCTTCTTCGCTCTTGAGGTTTATGGGTCATCCCACACCTCAGATGTGTGAAAAAAATCCAAAACATGCACTCACCTATCCATTATTCTCTATGTAACTTAGCTGCCAAAAATGTAATGGTACACTGGGATGCATTAGAAGACATATAACTTGTAGGGATAGCAAAGTAATATTGCCACTGTATGCATCACTGATCAGACCTCATCTTGACTACTGTAGTCAGTTTGGGGCATCATATTCAAGGCAGAGCATAAGGACTCTGGAAGGAGTGCAAAGAGCAATGAAAATATGATGGGATTACAGAATATTAGATACAAAGACAGACTGGAAAGACTGGGGCTTCATCCGCTGGTGTATAGAAGAATGAAGGGTGACCTATGCTTAATGTATGGGGCATATAGTAGTCATGATTTATGGGATCGTACAAAACTAGAAATGAAGGAAGGGCTATACGGTACAAGATTTGATTAATTCTCCAGGCAGCATGGGTAGAGATTGCGCGCCTCAAATCGCGTGTTCAGGAGGAAATTATATTATAAGAACCACCCACCATTTCCCCAACATCCAACTGAAGCACCTCGACCACAGAGGGTAGTTGGTCTGGAAGGCTGGCAGGTGGTTAGGAGGGGCAAATCAGGTGCCCCATCAATCAATGTTCTCCAACGTATCACTTCCACAAACCATATAAAAACTACAAACAGGTATCTGCCTCTATATCTGAAATCAAACAAAGGGGCAAAAGACACTACAGAGCAGGACACTGCAGTACAGGAGCTAGCACTACAATATTCACACAAAACAGGGACCAAAACAAAAAAAGCAAAAAGGAAATCAAAAACACTTCTGATCATAGGAGACTCCATGATTCAGGGAGTTGATACCTACCTCCAGCCAGGAGTAATGATCAGATGTCTCCCAGTTACATCAGTGTGGAGAGCCATTGACTGCATTCCTAAAATCATGCAGGAAGCAGGAGAAAACATTGACGTCCTGGTACACATAGGGATTAACGATCTCACCAGTTGATCAGCTGTGGAGACCAAGGAACACCTGACCAGGCTGGGAGATGAATTGTCATCCATTTCATCTGGCATCACCTTCTCTGTGATCCTGCTGGTCTGGGTGAGGGGAGCAGATAGACAGAAGGTCAGAGAAGGGGAGATAGGGGAGCTAAACATGTGGCTCAAGGGCTGGTGCCAAGAAAAAGGACAAAAATTTTTAGGTAACTGGCAACAGTTTTGGGAGCAAAAGTTCTTTAAATTCGATGGACTGCATCTAACTAGGGAGGGAGGGAGTCAGTGCATTGGGGCAGAAGTTTGACATCTTTGTAGAATATTTAAACTAGTAAATAGGGAGAGAGGTGCAGCACCCAATACATTGAATGGGAAGAACACCCCTCCCCCCTCAGCTAGTGATCAAACAGGAGTTCAGCATGTTTGTAGTTCATTTGCATAACCAGGTAAGGAAAAAGGTCCAGCTCCCTATAGGATGCACAGGAGAAATGCCAGACCTTGCCCAACAACTAATACACTGAAATCTGGCCAGTGGGAAAACATATACACAGATGCCTGCAGTCTGGGAAACAAGATCCCAGACCTGCAGGCAAAAATGACAGAGGTTAAGCTGGACATAGTAGCCATTAGCGAGACATGGTTCACCAGTAACCACACTTGAGAGACTTCACTACCTGGCTATGTACTGTTCAAAAGAGACAGAGGTGCAAAAAGGGGGAGGGGTGGCCCTTTATGTCAATGAAAATATCATAGCGACAGAAATTCAGAATACACATAAGGAGCCAGAAAAACTGTGGGTCACCCTGGAAACAGGAAATTGGATAGCCATACGAACTGGCCTCCGGACCAGGGGGAGGACATAGACACATTACTGTTAGAAGATATACAAAACATGACAGCTAAAGGGGAGATTCTGATAATGGGAGACTTCAACATGCCAGATACAAATTGGTCAATACCAGCAGGAACATCCACCAGAACTAGACACATAGTGGATTCCCTGCAGGGGGAGGGCCTCAAGCAACTGGTACAACAACCCACAAGAGACAGAGCTATCCTAGATCTAGTACTGACTAACAGGGAAAGGATCACAGATCTCCAGGTAGAAAGTCACCTGGGGGTCAGTGACCATTACATGGTGTGGTTCAATTTGTCCACTAGAACTAAATCATCCCATTCCAAGGCAAACATATGGGACTTCAGAGAAGCTGACTTTGATAAGATGGCCAACAGAGTTAAGCTAGCTCCAGCAAGAAGAAATACAGGTGAGGGGTTACAGGCAATGTGGGCAAGCATTAAGGATGCAATACTTGAAGCAACGTCCCATTGTGTTAGGGAGAAAAGCAAGAGCAAAAGAAGGAGGAAACCACTTTGGTTCTCAAAAACAGTAGCAGAAAAGGTCAGAGCCAAAAGGCTGGCCTTCAGGAAATATAAGGGAACACAGTGGGACGAAGATAGGTAGGCATACCAAATTTCCCTAAGGGAAGCAGGAAGGCAGTAAGGCAGGCAAAGGCCCAAACCAAGGAAACACTAGCATGAACAGTAAAGAGGGGACAAGACTTTCTACAGATACATTAGTGAAAGGAGAAAGTCAGAGGAACGTGCTAAGATCAAAGGGATGGGGAGTGTGGAGGAGGACCAAGGAAAAGCATCTATCCTAATAAATACTTTTGCTCAGTATTTACTGAGGAGAAGGTAAAGCGGAGCCCACAGCTCAGCACCATGGACATAGGTGGGAGGGAGGTGTGCACAAGGCCCTTCACAAAAGAAAGGGTCCTACAAGAGCTCGCTAAGCTCAGGGTGGACAAGGCAATGGGACCTGATAGCATACATCCCAGGGTACTAAAGGAGGTAAGTGTGGAACTAGCAGAGCCATCAGCAGAACTGTTTAGTGAGTCTCTGAGCACAGGAGAGGTCCCAGAAGACTGGAGAAGGGCTCATGTGATCCTGCTCCACAAGAGTGGTAGCAGGGAGGAGGCAGGGAACTACAGACCAGTCAGTCATACCTTCTGGGGTGAATTCCATCAGGACCCTTTGCTTTGTCCACTTTCAGTTTTAGGAGTTCTTGCAGAACCCTTTCTTCTGTGAAAGGACTGGGATCGACCCCACTATCAAGAGTGCTTCTGTTAATTGGATTAGGCACTTCCCCCTTCTCTTTTGTGAATACTGAGCAGAAATATTCGTTCAGTATTCCTGCTTTCACTGTCCCCTCTCACACCACTGTTCATTCTATTCAACCTCACTATCCCTCCCTTTGTCTTTCTACGCTCGCTGATGTACCTATAAAAGGTTTTGTCCCCCTTCTTAACTGAGTTGGCTATCTTTTCCTCAGTTTGGGCCTTTGCTATTCTGACTTCCCTCCCTGCTTCTTTCTGCCTTAACTGGTACAGCTCTCTGTCCTGCCTCCTGTGCCTCCATAATCTTGCCCACTACTGAGATTCTAAAAGAACTGAGGAAGGAACTAGTGAAACCGCTGGCTACTCTTTTTAATAAATCATGGGAGGATGGTGTGGTACCCGAGGACTGGAGGAAGGCGGATGTGATTCCCCTTCACAAAAGTGGGACCAAGACAGAGGCAGGAAACTACAGACCTGTCAGTCTGACCTCTGTGGTAGGGAAAGTGATGGAGTCACTTCTGAAGGAAAGAACTGTTGAGTACCTAGAGGTCAGTGGAGCACAGGATCCAAGGCAGCATGGGTTACAGCGGAAAGGTCATGTCAGACAGATCTAATAGATTTCTTTGACTGGGTGACCAAAGTAGTAGACCAGGGAGGGCTGTGGACATGGCCTACCTAGACTTTAGTAAGGCATTTGACACAGTCCCACACAAAGATTATTAGTCAAATTAACCAGCCTGGGAGTGGGTCCCAGGGTGGTAGCCTATAAAACATTGGCTGGACAACAGGACACAGAAGGTAATTGTAAATGGAGTCCACTCTGAAGAAGGGCGGTTACTAGTGGGCACCGAGGGTTCAGTATTGGGTCCAGTCCTTTAATGTCTTCATCAGTGGCATTGCAGAGGGACTGAAGGAAAAGTATGCCTTTTGCAGATGACACAAAGATCTGCAACAGGGGTTGATACACAAGGAGGCATGGAAAGGATGAAAAGGGACTTGGCAAGGTTGGAGGAATGGTCAGACGTATGGCAGCTAGGATTCAATGCAAAAAGTGCAAAATAATGCACCTGGGAAACAAGAACCCAGGGAAGAATACACAATGGGTGGGGAGGTAGTAACAACAACAAAACAGGAAAGGGACCTGGGGTAATCATATCAGATGACCTTAAGGTTAGCAAGCAATGTGAGAAGGCAGTAGGGAGGGCCGGGGTATACTGGGATGTATAGGAGAGGCATCAGCAGCAGAAAACAGGGAGTTGTTATCCTCTGTACAGACAGTTGGTGAGACCCCATCTGGAATACTGTATCCAGTTCTGGAGACCCCATCTCCGCAAGGACATAGACAGGATAGAGGCAGTCCAGAGGAGAGCAACTAAAATTGTGCAGGGTCTGCAAGAGAAGCCGTATGAGGAGAGACTAAAGGAGCTTAATATGTATACCCTTGAGAAAAGAAGGGAGAGGGGGGACATGATAGAATCTTTCAAGTACCTCAAGAGAATCAACAAAGTCCAAGAGGGTAGCATCTTTCAGAAAAAGAGACTTGCAAGAACAAGGGGACACAATTTAAAGATAGAAGAAGGGCGGTTTAGGGGCAATGTGAGGAAGTATTATTTCACAGAGAGGGTAGTGGATGCATGGAACAGCCTTCCTGAGGAAGTTGTGGGGTCTAAAACTGTGGGAGAATTCAAGAATGCATGGGACAGACATAAGGCAATTCTTGTAGGGGGCAGGAAGATATAGGCTGTTGGTTAACTAGGATCTGCGGCCTATCCTGTAGGTAGGGAAATGGGCAGACTAGATGGGCCTAGCGGTCCTTATCTGCCGTCAAAGTCTATGTTTCTATGTTTCTATGAGGCACTCCTTAAGGAAAGGATAGTGCAATACCTGGAATCCATAGGAGCACAGGATCCAAGACAGCATAGGTTTATAACAGGAAGGTCCTGTCAAATGAATCTCTTAAATTTCTTTGACTGGGTAACCAGAGTGGTGGACCAAGGGGATGCAGTTGATGTTGCCTACCTTGACTTCAGCAAAGCTTTCGATACTGTTCCACATAGAAGATTGATTCATAAGCTGGGTAGGCTCGGGGTGGGTCAGAAGTTGGTCAACTGGGTGGCAAATTGGTTTGTGGGCAGAAAACAGAGTGGTGGTAAACGGTATACAGTCAGAAGAGATGCAAGTCACAAGTGGGGTACCTCAGGGATCAGTCCTGGGGCCAGTCCTCTTCAATATCTTCATCAGTTACATTGCAGATGGACTGGAGGGTAAGGTTTGTCTGTTTGCAGATGACACCAAGATCTGCAACAGAGTAGATGATCTAGATGGGGTGGGCAGAATGAATGAGATATGGATAAATTGGCAAAATGGTCAGAAGAGTGGTGACTGGGGTTTAACTCAAAGAAGTGCAAGATCATGCACGTAGGGAAGAGAAACCCTGAAGCCAGTGGCGACTCTACACCAGGGCCCGCCAGGGAACATGCCCCGGGAAAAAAATTCTGTGCCCCAGTTGGTGCCCCATATGTTGCAGAACCTCCCCCATTGTAACAATATATCAGTGCCCTGGCTGCCATCTGTTGTGCCCCAGCTGTGCCCTGCAACCATTTGTGGCAGAGCTACCGGCCTGAAGCCACCTTTAGGTTGGGAGGGAGTTGCTGGCAACCAATGAAGGGAAGAAAGAGACTTGGGCATCATCATCACAGATGACCTGAAATCATCCAAGCAGACCACTAAAGCAGTAGGTAAGGCTAGAGGATGTTGGGGTGTATTAGTGGGGTATCACAAGTTGTAAGAGGGTGGTAATAATCCCTCTTTACAAGAACTTGTTAGGCCCCATCAAGGTACTCTGTGCAGTACTGGAGGCCGCACCTGCACAAGGACATTAACAAAATGGAGGCAGTCCAGAGAAGGGCAACCAAAATGGTGCAAGGACTGCATCAGAAAACATGAGGACAGATTAACGGAGCTCAGTATGTGTACCCTAGAGCAAAGGAGGGAGAGAGGTGATATGATCGGAACATTCAAACATCTTAAGGGTATTAAAAAGGTGAAAGAGTCTAACATGTTTCAATATGAGAAAAATAGCAGAACAAGAGGGCACAGCATGAAATTAGAGGGAGGCCGATTAAGGGGTAATGTGAGAAAGTTCTTTTTCACAGAAAGTGTGGTGGATGCATGGAACAGCCTACCTCAGAAAGTGGTGGATATGAATACAGTTCAGGACTTCAAACAGGCATGGGATAGGCATAAGGGAGCAATACAGATGAGTATGAATAGACAGACCATTGACAGAGTAAAGGCCTATGGCAGATTCATAAGGTAGAAAAAATGGGCAGATTGGATGGGCCTTGCGGTCCTTATCTGCCATCATCTTCTCTGTTTCTATACAACTAAGCACGAATATAAACAACACTAAAAAAAGGAGTATGTGGTTTAACCAAAGGGTGGCGAAGGTTTGGAACCATCTATCTTGTGAGGTAGTTGGTAGCCAAAGCATTGTAGAGTTTAAGTTAAGACCTGATAATTATTGCTTAAGGAAAAAGTTGACTGGAGATGACCTTTGAGAAAAGGTGAGCTATTAAAGGGCAAATTGCCTAAACTGCTTGAATATGACCTAAGAAACCTCTGTTGATCAAGTGAGGTAGCAAAAGGGTTATGTTGCAATTTTGGGGCCTAAATCTGCAAATATCACAAAATTATGAGTAAACACTGAAAAAATCAATGTTTTTTCATAGCTTCTTTGTTTTTTGACATTTTGACTCTAAATTTTCAACAAAGTCTTTTTATGAACCCACCTGATGAATAAGACAGGCAGAATTTTTTAAAATCCCATCCAAAATGTGATTTCACAGAACAACTGCAAAACCATGTTTCTGGGGGATTTAAAAATCTCATCTACCTTATTCATGAGGTAGGGTACCAAAAAGGCAATGTTGAAAACTTGGTGTAAACATGTTAAAAAATGACAAAAGTTTTGAGTAAAAGTTCAGAATGCATTATTAACCAAACTTGCCTTTTTTTCCTCGGTTCCTGGTTAGTGTTGGAAGCAGCAGGACATGGTGGTCATCGACAAAGGATGCGATAGTAAGTGAGGAGTGTTATGGGATGTGGGGTGGTGGGTGCTGAGAGAAAGGTCAGGGTGGGATAGTGGGGACCACAAGGTTGGGGGCGGCAGACAGATGACGAGGGACTGTGATGACGAGGGACTGTTTTCTTCTTTATAGGTACTTGGCTGGTGGCAACAGGGGTGGACTACCCATGATGTAATGTGTTTTGGGGGAGTGAGTTGGCACTGCAGGTGGTCACCCCAGTACTGGACTGTACAGCTGGGGAGACAAATGTCATGTTGGGCAGGAGGGAGGGAGGGAGGAGGATACCAGTAGCAGGTTTAGGCCTGCTGCTTGTGATAAACAAAGAACTACAGAGGGGGGAAAATGCAGGATTTTGGGGGGGATACTGGAAACTGGGTTTGGCACCTGCTGTCAATGTTATTTAAAAAGTAGGATGGGTGGGAGGAGGAATATCAGTGGTAGGGATCAATCGACACTCGCAGCTGGTAATATTAAAAATTGGATCATGTGGGCGGAAGACCAGTGGTGGAATGAACAGCAGAAGGTAGGTTTGGTGCTGATCACACCCATTTGGTATGCTGATGGGCAAATATTTTGTACGGAAGAAGTGACTTCCTCCTTTCATATATGAGAAGTTTGCACTCATCAGCAAGCTGACCAGTGTCATCAGCAGCCTGCTTATAATATGCAGCTCACAGCCCAGCCTCCACAGCACTCAAGTGCATTGGCCCCAAAACAGCCACAACTACAAAAGCCTTACAGTGATGGCATGCTGCCAGTATGTTTGCTGCGCATGTGCAAGCAAACATAAATATGAAGTTCCTTTCATAGTTTTCATTGCTAGTGTTTATTTGCTGACACTGACCAATCCTCCTCCTAGCTTCACCTGCTAGCTTACCAGGGAACTCTCTGTTACTTACCCTGCCAGAGATAAAACTGAGGCCTGGCTTCACATGAGACCTTTGTTTTGTGCATGTGTGTGTGTGTAAATGTGTGTGTGTGTGCATGCATGTGTGTATAAGTGTATTTGTATATGTGTGCATACCTGTGAGTGCCTGTGTGTGTGTGTGTGTGTGTGTGTGCATGTGCATGTGCGCTGTGAGTGCCTGTGTGTGTGTGTGCATGTGCGTGTGTGTGTGTGTGTGTGGGTGTGTGTAATATATGATGAGCCTGTCTGTGGTGGCTGTTAGGTGTTGCATTTCACATTCCAAAAAATTATTCACATTCTAGAATGCAAATTATTTCTTAGCATAGCTGTGGTAATGAGTTCCATTCTCCTGCTGAGTCAAATAGAAAATAAGCTTATTACCACAGCTGATTTTAACAAGACATCATGAGAGGATTTCAAATGTCTCTCCATGAGTGCACTATAAACATACCCCATGGTGACAAAAAATACAAAAAAATGAAGGCAAGTGTTTCTGAAATAGTCTAGTCTTATATACAACAAGGTACCTGTGAGTTCAAGGTAGTCATGGTATCCCACACCTTGTTAGTGTGGTGACATCAGAAAGGCACTCAAGCTTTGAGCTTGTGCCAGTGATGTCACCACACTAACTCAGTGTGGTATACCAGCTTGAATCTGACACTTAGGGGTACATTATTCTCTATATACAGTATGTTGGGAGAGAAACACTCTGCCATTGGAATTGTGCCACATTTTGAATCCATGTATTCCATGATAACCATTCCATCTTCTGAAGGTGGGGAAACACAGAGAAAAAAGAAACGGCAAGGAAAAGAGGCAACAATACTGTATAAACAAAGAAAGGAAAGGTGGGAAAACACAGTTGCATAAGTAGAGGCAGACCAAAACTGCTTAAATAATTTCCTGAAGTTCAAAAAAGCACATACATTTGAATCATACTGTACATGGGTGTTTTCAGGAGAAATATACCCCCCACCCAAAAAAAACAACCTGGCAGGTTCAACAGCTTTGAACACATTACCATTAAATACCCTATACTGGTTTGAAATGCATATAAGGTGTCACATTTTTTTTGTAACTTTGTTTTTATTACATTTTTGAGTGGTACATGACACATACAACTAAATTTCAGCATCATACCATACACATATGAATATCAATGGGCAAGGTGACCAGGCTATCAAAATACATATTAATAAAGAGTGGCAGAAGGGAAGAGGCACGAGGTGGGACATCTAATACATGTGACTGAGGAGAGGGTCTCCCACCCGTTTGAATGAACATATGAGAAAAATGGTTCATATAGGACTGACAGGCATGATCCCACGAGGCCCAAACTCCTCCTCCTCCTCAGCTATGGAATAATGTTGGTTCGATGATCAGGAATGTACAGTAACCAGGCAGTCCATCTGTTCTGTATCATTGGAAGATTGTTTAGAAGTCAGGCCATCATTTTCTCCATATTATATCATAAATGATGTCCTCTCATTGTCTTATCTGTGGTGGGGATCGGTACAACCACAGTTTGGTTATAGCTTTTTTCGCAGCTGTCAGTAAGATACTTAATAAATAAAGCTGATGCTTCAGTTTAATTTAGAGAGGAAAATGCAGCAGAATTATTGCAGCCCCATACATGTAGAACTGCCAGCAAAGATAATGTTAGTACAGTTTGACAGCACCCCTTCCCCGATCCTATTCTTATTCTATTACTGCCTACATAGAGCACCTGCAGCCCTGTTCCGTACCTAACGTCATCAAAAAGCTGATTTTTGGGGCGGGACTGCAGCATTAAGAAGGCTGCTCATCTCATACACTGAAGGTACGAGCCGGGCATCGTAAGTTAAAATTTGAGTATTTATGCTGGCCAGAAAAATTGTAGCACTGATTTATTTAGCTAATTGGGCAGGCAGCTTCCAAATGAGTTGTCTGCCCAAATCATGTCACCAGCTTTTTAAAGTCACAAACATAGGGAAATGTGGTGTTAGGGTTTCCAGACATAACTCCCCATCCCCATGCTGCACACACCAACAGGCATCGGGGGTGTGCCTTGGGGTCGTCAGTCCTCATGCTCATCCCATTCTCCTATACTGTACCCATCTCAACTTATTTACTTATGGAATGCGATGAGTGTTAGGGCTGATGACCCCAAGTCACACCCCAACGCCTGTTGGTGTGTGCAGCGTGGGGGTGGGGTGTTGCATTTGGAAACCCTAACACCATATTCCCCTACTTTTGTGGCTTTAACACTAACTAGAGCATTAATGAAGTTTTTTGCAATTTATTATATCAATAGAAAGGTCTTAATGACTGGTACAACACTAAGACCCTAACAAATAAGAACTGAAAATGATCGATCCCTGCAAAAAAAAACCAAAAAAAAACATTACAAGGAAGCACATAAATCGCTTTTCTGGATGAATGGAAGTGCAGGTCCCAGAGGGCCCTGTGCTTCCACACCCACATACAGATGTGGATGAATGAAGGCACAAAAGCACTGGGCCCAGAGGGCCCTGCACTTCTATAACCATATAGATGTGTTCACACAGGTCCCCTTTGGGTCCTGCGTGAATGACGATATGATGGTACTATCTCAAAATGTAAGGAAATTCAAAGCAAAAACTTTGTTAATGTACCAGTTAGGGTTAAACTAACAAAAATTGTGAAATGTGGTGTTAGGATTTCCAACCGTAACACCCCACCCCCACCCTGCAAGCAGCAAAAAGAAAATCTTTACAGTTTTGGCTATCCTCAGTCTCAGCAAGTCAGGCCTGTGGTCTTCCTTGGGGTTGTCAACACTAACACACCCCCTTTTCATCAGCAAATAAGCTCAAATGTGCAGATTATATGAGACTAGAAAGAGCATTATGGTTGATAACGCCAAGGAATGAGGGGAATTGTTTAATCAGGAAAGGCATGTTAAGCTGGAGCGTGTTTCCAGGTGCAACCTGGGAACACAAGGAAGTTAAGTGACTTGCTATGGGTCACACAGTATGCAAGTGGGGGCTGATGGGATTCAAACCCAGGTCTCCAGGTTTACAGCTCAGTGCCCTTAACCATTATGCTATACTGCCTCCTAAAAAGGAAGATCCCAGGCCTGATTTGCCAAGACTCAGGACAGCCAAAACCATAAAGTTTTTTTTCTTTTTGCTGCTTGCAAGGTGGGGGTGGGGTGTTATTGTTGGAAATCCTAGCACCACATTTCCGTACTTTTATCGGCTTAACCCTAACTGGTGCATTAATGATGTTTTTTGCTATGAATATTTATTTAAAGATGAATTGCGTCAGATAAGGGAATAGATGTAAAATAAAGTGATGATGGAAAAAATTATTGACAAGCAGCATAAAATGGTAAACTATATAAGTAATAATCCAGTGCAGAAATGTATGCATAGCAGCAAAATTGTTTGTGAACCCAGGGAGGACAACAGGAAACCCAGTATGATGGAGGAAGAAGAAGTTTCAACAGATTAGGAAGAACAGATGAAGATATGGTCTAATAGTGGAGAAGAGAAAAAGGAAAAAGGGAGCCTCAACCCTTAAAAAGTAAATAAAAATAGAATAGCTACCGGAAATAGTTCAGATACAATACAATAGTAATACTGACAATCCAGCTACAAAAGAAACATACAGTTTGATGGCAGATAAGGACCACTTGGATCATTTAATCTGCCCATTTTTCCTACCTACTGTAACACCACAGACCCTACTTGACTTTCGGCTTTTCCTCCCCTTTCCTTACCACTAAGGTTCCCTTATGCCTGTCCCATGCCTTCTTGAATCCCATTAGAGTTTTTGCCCCAACCAGCTCCGCTGGGAGTCTGTTCCCAGCATCCACCACTGTTTCTATGAAGAAGTACTTCCTCACATCTCCCTTGAGTCTACCCCTCCCCTTCCCTTCAGCTTCATAGCATGAACCCTTGTTCTGGAGCATCTTTTTCTCTGAAAAAGGCTTCCCTCTTGACCTTTATTTATACCTGTGAGGTATTTAATGGTCTCAATTATATCTTCTCGCTCCCTCCTTTCATTCAGGGTGCACATATTGAGGTCCTTCAGTCTCTCCTCATATGGCTTTTGATGAAGACCCTGCATCATTTTAGGTGCCCTCCTCTGGACCGCCTCTGCTCTGTTTATGTCCTTCTGGAGATGTGGTCCCCAGAATTGGATGCAGTACTCCAGGTGAGGTCTCACCGTGATTTAGGCCTGTCCTCACTACACCAGAAAAATCCCTCTGTAACATTACAGAGGGACCAAACCATTACCATAATGGTTTGCATTCACACTGGTAACGTTACAGAAGGCATTTCGAAACCGTTACAGAAACCACTGTGGAGTAATTTTAGCAGCGGTTTTGGGAATGCATTCATTTCTGTAACATTACCAGTGGCAGTGTGAATGTGTGAGTGTGTAGCATCCAGTCTCCCAGTATACCTTCATGCATTGCTGCAGTGCTGTAATGCATGCTGGGAGAGGCTAAACGAGGAATCAAACACTGGGCAACGTGGAGCGCGAGTGGTGTCTGCAAGCAGGGAGATTTGCGACTGGCAGCAGCAAGAACCAGCTCCTGCACACCAGAAAACTTTCATATCTTTGCTCTGGAGTGCTGCACAGGACCAGCACTTGAGCAGAACCACCTATTGGGGCAGCGTTATAAGTGAAGCCCGCAGCCAGCAGTGGAAAAGTGAACAGCACTCCCAACTGAAATGCTGGGGTACCAGAACTGCTGTTGTGCCCCAAGGACCACTGTCACAAATGTGCTGGCTGCAGCTGCATGCAAGCATAACTGTGCTGGCCACAGCTGTACTGTGGTACCCGTGGTTGTTGTGTCTGTGCCCACAAGACCTGCATGTGACTGTGGATGAGTGATGTCACCACCAACTGCATCATTGGATGTGCACTGTTCTCAAGGGGTTAACACCACTCACAGAGTGTGGACAGGGTGTAACATTTTCAAAATGTTATCAATACTGTTCAGTGGTAGTGTGGACACACTGTAGCATTTTCAGTCTGTAACATTTTTAAAATGTTACAGATTTTTCAGATGTAGTGTGGACAGGGCCTTATACAGTGGTATCACCATCTCCCTCTTTCTGCTGATGACATCCCTCCATATGCACCCTAGCATCCCACTGGCTCTCTCCATTACCTTGTCACACTGTTTGGCCACCTTTAGGTCATCATTTATGATTACTCCTAGGTCTCTTTCCTGTCTGGTAGTCACCAGTACCACTCCTTCCATTTGGTACTCTACCCCTGAGTTTCTGTGCCCTATGTGCTTGATTCTGCACTGCTTCACATAGAAACTTAGTTGCCACACTCTTGACCACTCCTCAAACTTCCTTAGATCCCCATTCATCTTTTCCACACACACCCCCAGAGTGTCTATCCTATTGCAGATCTTAGTGTCATCTGCAAAAAGGCATACCTTCCCTTCTAGTCCCTCTGTGGTGTCACTAGTAAAGACATTAAGGAGGACTAGTCCCAGTACCGATCCCAGTGGCACCCTGCTGGTCACTTTCCCTTCCTTGGAGTTGATTCCATTTACCACCACCATCTGTTGCTTATGCCCCAACCAATTTCTTACCCAGTTCACCACCTTTGGTCCCACTCCTAAGCCGCCTAGCTTGTTTTAGAGTTTCCTATGTGGAACAGAGTTGAAGGCCTTACTAAGATCTAAAAAGGCCACATCCACCGCTCCACCCTCATCTAATTCTCTGGCCACCCAGTCAAAGAAATCTATCAGATTTGTTTGACATGACTTCCCCCTAGTGAATCCATGCTGTCTCACATCTTGCAAGCCACTGGATTCCAGATATTCCACAATCCTTTCCTTCAGTATTGATTCCATTAATTTCTCCACCACCGAGGTCAGACTACCTGGCCTGTATTGCCAGCCTCATCCCCTCTACCACTTTTGTGAAGTGGGACTTCATCCGCACTACTCCAGTCCTCCGGGAACACTCCTGTCTCCAATGAGTGGTTGAACAGCAGCCAGCATCTCTCTGAGCTCCCTCAACATCCTTGGATGTATCCCGTCTGGCCCCATTGCCTTGTCCAATTTCAGATTTGCAAGTCCCTTCAGGACTCTCTCCTTTGTAAATAGACTAGTGTCCACATCCCTTCCTTTGATGCCCCTAACACTTATCTGTGGTCCCTCTCCTTCCCTTTTTTCTGTGAGCACTGAACAAAAGTATTTATTCAGGATGTCTCCTTTTTCCTTGTCACCTTCCAAACACCCCCCCTTCCCTTCTTAACCTTACAGTCCCTCCCTTGCTCTTTCTCCTTTCACATTTAGGGGCTGATAGTATAGCTGCCCTAGAGGGTAGAGCAGTGAGCTATGAATGAGCTTGGTACATCTAGTAGACCTGGGTTTAATTCCCACAACCTCCACTTGCATGCTGTTTGACTTTGAGCAAGTCACTTGACTCATTGTCTCCTAGAAAACGCCTGTAGTTGGTGGTAAAATACACTGGTGTGTCCTGAGGATGACTACAGAAGTCAGCTACTGAGTTCCATTGTGCCCTTGCAACATCTGGAGAAGTCACATATATTTTAATATATAACACAATAGAAGAGAATAGAATAGAATAGAACAGAATAGAATATACATTTGATTGCATACCACCATTGGAAAGGTAATTTTGTGCTGAACAACACTGCCACTGATATTTTGCGTATATCAGGTATACTTTAGGAGTTATTCACATTTGTTTATGTTATGGTGTGTATGACTTATGTTGCCTTTTTTAGTGAACAAAATTATTTTTGCTGTTTTGAGCAGCATAGAAAAAAAATTACTTATTATTACTTGCATACCACCATTGGAACGGTAATGTTGTGCTGAACAACTTCACCACTCATACTTTGTGTCTAGCACTTACGGTTCTTGAGCTATTAGGATTTGTTTGTGCCATGCTGACTGTGATTTGATTTTGCTTAGAAAGGTCCAGGATTCACTGTAAACAGTATACACGAGACAAGTGGTGCAACTTCAGAGAGCTCCTGTGGAGGCAATGTGTTAACCACCCCACTGCTCCCAGGTAATCCCTGAAAACAGGCACTTGTGCCTAGTGGGCCTTATCCAGTTACCAAAAGAATAAAATTGAAAATGACACACCTGAAAAATGTCTTGTCCCCTTTTTTCATTGCCTGGGCTATTTTCTCCTCTATTTGCACCTTTACGCTCCTGACTGCTTTCCCTGCTTCCTTCTGCTTCTCCTGATATACCACTCTATCCTTCTGCCTCTGTGTCTCCTTATACCTCCTGTATGCTAACTTTTGTGTCCTTACCATCCCAGCCACCTCTGTTGAGAACCCTAGTTGCCTCTTTTTCCTCTTGCTTTTGCTTACCTGCCTGATGCAGAGGTTTGTTGCCTTCACTATCCCCACTTTTAATTTTGCCCTCTGTTTCTGCACACTACCTACTTTATGTCTTCCCCCTATTAGAACATCTCTGAGGCATTCCCCCATCTTTACAAAAACAGCCCTTCTGAAATCCAGGACTCTCACCTTTGTGTGTTTGCTTCTGCCACAGTTCCTATATTGAACCACACTGTACAGTGATAACTGGTCCCCAGGTGACCACCCCCCATGACATCTGCAACACTGTCCCCATTGGTGAGTACAAGGTCCAATATTGCTCCTTTACTAGTTGCCTGAGGAAGGCCCCTTGGAGGAAGTCTAGTATGTCCCTGGTCTTAGCTGAAGCTGCAGCTGGGATGTTCCAATCTGCATCCGGTAGATTGAAGTCCCCCACCAGCAGCACCTCCCCCTTATTAGCCATCTTTTGGATGACTTCCACCAGAACATTATCCATCTTTCCCCCTGTGCTGGATGTCTGTAAATCACACTAGTGAGAATAGTGGCTCCCTTTCCCATCTCTAGGGTGACCCATAGTACCTCCACCTCTCCCTGTGTTCCCTGTAACTCTGTTGCTTTTCTGCTATCCCTCATGTAAAGAGCTAGTACTCCTCCTTTCTTACCTACACTGTCCTTCCTGAACAAAATATATCTTAGTATGGCTATGCCCTAGTCATGGTTCTCATTGCACCATGACTCAGTAATGCTGACAATATTCAGGTCAGCCTCTGCCATAAGGGTCACTAGGTCCAGGAGTTTATTTCCCAGTCTTCGAGCATTTGCACACATGGCCTTCCAAATCCCTTGGCCACCCTGCTTTTTAACTCCCCCTTTTCCCTTTTGCCTTCTCTCCTTACCCCTTCTTCCCTCAGTCCCAGGGGAACTCACGGTGTAATAGAGGTAATAGAAAAACACAATGCCCCAACAATGTGTTTATGTTCCCATTTTTGCCACTGTATATGTAACCTGCAACTGAACCTAAAAATGTATTTATTTGTTATGCTTGTTTTTTATTCTGTATTTTTTGTTCTTTTGTAATCCCTTTGTTTGTGCTGTATTGTTCCCTGTCCCCAGGTTGCACCTGGAAATGAGCCTAGGCTCTGTGTGCGTTTCCCAGTCATCGAATTTTAAATAAATAAATAAATAAAACAAGTAATATACATCCTACAGGTGGCAAAACCAAGGAGGTTAAAACCCAAAGAAAGCCTCCAGAAAAAAATGCCACTAAATTTAAAACTGTGTTAGGGCAGGAACAGGGCTTCAAGGTGGAGAGCATCCACGAAGAATCATATGAAACTCAAGAAACAATGGCAGAACTTTTAAGATATTTTTTTAAAACTCAGCTTTATTGAAAGTAGAGCAGACAGTACACTCTAGAAATATGCATCATCTCTAACAGTGAAGTGACCAACAGAACATACGAGAGCGCAGGATATGTAAAATTATACCACATTATCAACTCAACCATATTTAGTAAAATCAGAACTTGGGGTTTCTTTGATTGAGTGTTACAGGGGAGCACATCAATTCACTCCCACAAATTCATTTCCAGACAATCTACTCCCGACAATACGCGTCCTGCCCTTCTCGCTCCCTGTTAATTCACCCCGGTCAACTCGCTCCCTCACAAACAGTACAGCATGAGTAAATGTTTTTTTTTTTTAATGCAGCAAAATTAATATTATTGCTAAGAAGCAAGATGGGCACAGATTCAAACATATAGTAAAACGACACATTACCTGGTCGGGTTGACCGCCTTTCCCTGTTCAACAGCAGATCGGTCAGGGGCATGGGTGTGAGTGCTGAACTTTTGTATTATCAGCGGCTCATTGTAACTTGGGGTGTGAACACGGGCATTGCAGCACTTCTCCTTTTTGACTGCAAACTTGCATTGCCAGATTGCTTTGCCATGCAGATCACACTTGTGTTGTGTGTAGATGTAGTTATCAGAATCAACCAGCTTTTTTTCATGCGTTCAGACAAAATGAAACAGGCTGCCATTTTGGATTGCAAGTTAGGAGCTTGGCCTTGACAGGCGTATTCTTATGTGTTTAATTAGTTGGGACCTGTAATTGATTAATTACTTACAGTGCAGAAGAGATCTACAGAGTGCAGGTTGACAAGTGGAACAGTTCAGATTGACAGGTTCAAGAGAACTGCTGAACGTAGTTGTGATCAAGTCCTGATTAGGCTCAGGTAAGCCTCATGTCACCTTTTTCTGTGCTGTTTTTGATCCATTTTCATACAAGGAAGTGAGGGAGTGGGTTGTCTGGGGATGAATTCACGGGAACGAATTTGTCATGCACCCATGTTATAGCTATGAGGGATTCAGATATAAGATAGATAATGGTATTAATAATTTCAAACTCACGAAATGTCATTTATCAACTATGGTCAAAAAAAGTTGTTTACAGGACAGACTTGGTGTTGTTACTGGCCTACCAGTTTTTATTCATGATTTAAACTGGAAAATATTGTCCCAGCTTCCAATAACCTCTCTGCATGATACAGGAAGTCATATTTTGAATACTCATACAGATGAAGTTATTCCAGACGTAGTCAGTGTGTTTGGTAAAAAGAAAACAGGATAACTTTACACAGTAGAGTTGTATGCTTATTTCAAGATATCATGGGATTCAGAGTCACTGACATTGACTTGCTGGTGTCAGAAGGTCTAAGATCATCAGTGACATAAGACAGATTGACATTTGTGTGAATAAACTACTTACAAAACAATTGTTGATAAATGCAGAAGCACAAGATGTGATGGGTATAAATGGTTATGTGGACCTTTTAGACATTTTTAGTATTAAAACCCAGACTGCAATGACCTCTGAGTTTAGTCCAACTGTTCTTCCACTATAACCAGGTTAGTCATCTGTAGGACTGTCCAGTACCTTGGCTAGTTTCAGATATGACTATATCCGAACATACTATAATCATGGAAACAAGGAGAAGAGATCTTAAAGGAGTATTACAGTCAACATTTCCCCAAAAAATCGTAAGTTGTGGAGTGTTGTGATTTGTGTGCATGTAGTCCTGGTGTGTTCTTCCCTTTTTTTTGCTATTAGGAGTTTGTTTGTTTTTTCTAAATTTGCCTACTAGTTTTATAGCCACTGGGGATCTCCATGTTAGCATGGTTTGTTGTTCTTCTTTTTCCTTTAAGATTATATTCTGAAATAGTTTTGTCATACTTGAAGCATTAGATCAAGATTGAGCATAACAGTCCTTCAAACTTTGATTTGATCTACTTACAAGAGACATGGTTACAAGATAAAAACTATTTTATATTAGATGGTTATTAGCTACATATACAAAAAAGTATGGCTGGAAAAAGTAACAGGGATGGTAGACCACTTGGAGGATTAGTAACTTGCATCAGGAGGATGAATATATTATCCCAAAAACAGTATTATGTGAATATCATAATGTTATTATTTTAGATGTTAATATAAAGGGAGAAGATGTTTTTATTTGTAATACCTACAATCCTCCGTCAGGTACTGAGAATTGTATAACATCTTTTTTGATAAACTGGATGACTTGTTAAAAACATCTCAGCACCATTGGACCAACCTGAAATACTTATCATAGGGGATTGAAATGCAAGGGTAGGGACTGGGAATAAGGCAGCAATAATGGACTCAGTGCTCTTGTATGCCCCACATTTAACCTCAGTCAGAAAATGTAGACATAATAGTAAATCCAAATGGAAACAGACTTCTTAAATTTTGTGACATCCTTGATCTTTTTTTAATTTAATTTAATCCTTAATTTTAAATGCAGAATAAGAGGTGACTTAGAGGGGATTTTCACTCACTTTATTGGAAACCATGCATCTGCTAGTGATTATACTTTAATTTTTGAACTAGAGTGTTATAAATACAGTATCTGGAGGTTTTCATCCCATCCAGGCCAGAGAGCGACCATCTACCAATCTGATAAAAAAAAAAACATTTATGATGGCAAATAATGAGAAACCTATGAATAATAAAGTTAGGAATTTGGAAATATTGAATAAAAAAGAATGACAGGGAATGAAGTAAACAAAGAAAAAATCTAATATTTCTCCAGAGTGATACCTGTTTGGGCTAACCAAGCAACTGCCCCCCCAAAAAATGACCCACAAATACAGAGTAACCTCTTTCAAACTTTGGTTAATAAGTGCTTACCTCGGTGTTATAAGTCTGTTAAATCAGCTACTGTTAATGGGAGGTTTGATCCGGAATGTAAGCTTGCTAAACAAAAGCTTAATGTATTAGAAAGAAAGAAAGGTAAAAATAGCATCCTCCAGAGAAAGCCTGTACTTGTTTTTAGTGAAAAAAACTATACTGTACCAGAAAATTGGGTCAATAAAAAAAGATAAGAGTTAGAATAACCTCACAGAAGCATGGAGGATGACAGCAGAAAAAGACCAGTGGTCCACCCAGTCTGCTCATGGGTCTCTATAAAACCCCATGACCTGGCGTCGATTGGGGGTTGTACTCCACCCCAGTGGTTATCCTACTCCTTCCCCATCCTTGTCCCTACCAGTGATGACTAACCCATTCATTCCATCCCATGCACGCCTGAAACCACCCACAGTTTCTGCTGCCACCACCTCAGTCGGCTGTTCCCTGGTTTCACCACCCTTTTGGTAAAATAATATTCTCTCACATCCCCCCTGAATATTCCCCCTTTCAGTTTCCAGTCATGTCCCTGTGTTGTCGAGCTAGTGTTCCTGTTAAACAGTTCCCCAGAGTCCACCTTGTTTATTTCTTTAATTAACTTGAATGTCTCTGTCATATCCCCCTTCTCCCTTCTAGCCTCCAACAAATATCTATTCAGCGCCCTAAGTCATTCCTTGTATGACTTTCCTTGCTGGCCCTGAATAATCTCTGTTACCCTGCACTGTACTGCCTCCAGCCTATCCTTGTCTTTTCTAAGGTGAGGACTCCAAAACTGACCACAGTACTCCAGATGTGGTCTCACCAGGGATCTATAAAGGGAGAGTATCACCTCCTTCCTTTCTTCTACTGTCAGTACCCCTCCCCATACATCCCAGCATCCTGTTTGCCTTACTGCAAGCCTTGTCACACTGGCTAGCCTACTTAAGGGTGCTGCTAATAATAACTCCGATGTCACATTCCTCTGCAGTAGTACTGAGTTTTACCCCATCCATCCAGTATTCTGTCCTGGGATTCTTTTCCCCTGGGTGCATTACTTTGCACTTTTTGGCACTGAAATTCAACTGCCAGATGCTTGACCATCTCTCTAGCTTCTGCAGGTCCCCTTGTAGTTCTTTAATTGCTTCAGAGCTATCCATTCTTTTTTAGAGCTTTGTGTCACCTGCAGAGACCTAACCTACCCTGGATTCCTTCTCCAATGTTACTGATGAACATGTTGAAAAGGAGCAGACCCAGGACAGACCCCTGTGGTACTCCACTTGTGACCTCCTTCTCTGTTCCAATTTTACACTGCTTATGAGTACCCACTGCCATCTCTCTTTTAGTCAATTTTCCACCAATCTGACTATATCCCTAGGCACCCCAGCTTCTTCATTTACAGAAGTGCTCACAGCAGCAGTAAGGACATCCAGTGATAATAAAGCCCACCCTGAAATCTGGTCACCGTTACTTATGATTTAATATTTTTTTAATAATATAATCAAGCAGCAGTTAGTACCAGAATCATGGAATGGAGCAACTGTTTTCCCCGGTTTCAAAAAGGGTAATGTTTCAGATCCCACTATGTACCACTCAGTCAGCCTCCCTGACCCAACATCCAAAATCTTTACCAAAATCCTCTAGAAACAAATTGTAAACCATCTTGAGCATTTTCAGTTGATCCCCTGTTGCAAGTTGGCTTTAGAAGGGGAGACTCTACCTTAAACCAATGTTTTGTGTTACATCATGTACAGGATAAATATGACTTGATTAGAAACAAACTGTACATCTGGCTTTTATAGATTTAATGATAGCCTTTAATTCTTGAAACAGAAACATCTTGGGGAAAAACCCTCTTGATATATTCAACTTTGTTAGGAATTATTTTGCATCTCTATACTGAGAATTGAAGTTGTATTGGATATGATTGGAGAGGAAACCGAACAGGAAAGGTAAGGATAAATTGTGGGGTCAAACAGGGCTGTGTACTAGCCCTGGTACTATGGCTGCCGGAAGATTTAGAACGCATAGGTTTTTAGGACAAGATATCTTGTCGGCGGCAGCCTAAGGGTTAAAATCCACATGTATGATTTAATAAACAGTTTAGATAATAAAAAATGCAGATATCCCAGAACTGATCAGTGTCTCTGTCTAGTGCTTGCATAAGGTGTTGATCTGATTCTTTTATCACTTACAAAGAAAGGCTTACAAGAGCAGTTAAACATACTTGCAATAAGATGTGGAAAACTTGATTTAATCATAAAACAAAAGAGAAGCAAAATAACATAGTAAACAAATGTCAAACTACAGCTGGTGCAGTAACACCGGGACTGAGGTGTTGGGCACCTCTCCTGCAGCTGTACCACTGACCCACATTAAGGAACAGACCAGGGTCGCTTGGGAGGGGGGGGCTGGCCAGGGGAAGAAGGATTGAGCCTTCTTGGAAGGCTCTCCTCTTCCTTTGTGGGGGGGGGTAGCATGTACTGCTGCTTGGTTGCCACCTACCGGAGGCAAGGTGGTGCAGCAGTGGTCACCCACCTAGCTGACTGGGAGAAGGTGCAATGGTGTGTCGCCTCTTCATGCAGTGCATGCCCACCATTACATGAATTCCAACCCAGGTTGGGGAGAGAACATCTCTAGCAGCAGGATGACACTGGCAACCCCACAGGCCCTGAACTGCATACTGATGCACCCACTTATCCATAAAGGTAATGAAGCAGACAGCATAAGTCTTGGGTATGGTGGGAGACAGGACTGGGGGTATCTGGCAGAAGGGGGTCAGTGGGGGAGGAATAAGGAGAAAAAAAGAAGAAGAAGAATTTTCAACGAGCCCTTAGATCATCGCAATTTGCAGTGATTTAGGGCTGTGGCAATCTTGAAAAGAGTCAGGGACCCTGTGCTGTATTTTTTAAAAAAAGGGTACCTGCTCCCAAGACTCGAGCTTTGCTGCATCTGCAGACTTGCACCAGAAATGTTCCATACCTGCGAAGTTTGGCGAAGGCTCCATCCTCTCCCCCACCTGGTGGAACTCTCATGGGGTTGTGAAGGTGAGGGGTGGGGTAAATATGCCTGCCAGAAGGGGACTGGGGGGCATAAGGAGCATGTGGTGCCCTATTGGGTGACAGGGGCACAGTAGGAATGCTCAACGGGTTGAGGTGGCACCTAGTAGGGGTGCCCTGTGCTATTAAACACAGCTGATTGGCCCAGGTAAAGGGGGCTGGCAGACAGGGACTGGGACCTGGCTCTCAGAAGGATATAGCAATGGCATCTGCGCCATAGGTGCCACTGACCCCAGTATCATTGGTGTGTAGCAGTTCTGCCTCCACGCAGGGGGCCAGGTACCAAGGGACTGCTGCAATGCCCAGGGACCATTCCAAGCCACCACCTGCACCACAGAACCTGCAGCTACTGCTGCCCACTGATGGTGCTGGGATCACTGGCATCTATGGGGCAGGTGCCAGGGCTGTATCCTTCTGAAGGCTGGATCCCGGTCCCTGTCTGCCAGCTCCCTTTACTCAGGCCAATTGGCTGTGTCTAATATCACAGAGCACCCCCACAGGGTGCCACCTCAACTCCCTGCACATTTCCACCATGACCCTGTGGACCCCCAAGGCACCCCATGCTCCTTATGGCCAATGTCCCCTTCTGGCAGCCCCCCCAATCAACACCCTACCCTGCTGGGGTGTAGGGCCCTTAGATCGCCTCCAGGCTGGTCTAACCAGAGCCCCTGTTGCAGCCACGGTGGGGCTTATAGAATCCCAAACAAGGTGATGGTGCAGCCTCACTGTGACACAATCACCCTTGTGACCTGGCAATGGGTGCTTTTGCCACAAGGGTGGCACAGGAGGGCCTTGCCACACAGCAACCCGATGTCACCATAGCCAATGTTTGAAAATCGGGAATGCCACAAACTATGACGCAAGGTGCCACTTGTGATACACACCTTTGGGGCAGGCACCTTGCACTGTTTGAAAATCGAGCCTCCAGTTTATACCCAGAACTTTTATGCCAGAACTGAGCTTGGGCAAGTAACTATTATAACATTAGCCACCTGGAGACTGATAAACTACTGGTTAGCTGTGCAAAATATGCAAGGTTTAGTAAAAGAATGCCCAACAGGAAAAGTTTTCCTTATGGAAAATAGAGATTGTAGTAAACCGTGGGTAAAATGTCTGAAAACCATATTACTGGTCATTAAACGGTATTGTAATTTCAAAGGTATACAGCACTATTATCAAAAACAGACATCAGGATATGGATACACAGACCATTCTTGCCAAGCTAAATGAAAGCAGATTGTGTATGGCATATAAACAACTTAAGAGAGAGGTAAAAATGGAAGACTATATTAAACCGCAGGGCTGTAGTGACTATGTATAGAATGGATACTTTTCCGAGCAATAGCTTGCAAAAAAGATTCAGTAAGTCCAATTCAGTATTAGTACCTATAGATCACTACTCTTGTAACTTTGAGCATCCAGAAAATCTTGCTTCCATATTGGTAATTGGTCACAAATATGATTAAGAGATAAATGGCTAGGTAGCATTTTACAAAGCTATATAGAACCAGTGATGATACAGTGATGCACCTACTTACAGTAACAACTTTAATCAGGATATCCTACTTTGAGCTGATTTTATCCTCAGAGATGCATTAAAGCTAAGCAGGGTTGAAGACCATAAGAACAAACTTTTTTAAAGAGGGACTCCCACCAACAGTGCTACATTGCAGAATTAAAGTTTTAAAGTTATGAGCAATTGTGTAACCTTGATTTCACTACCTATTCAAAAAAAGCTAGTTTCAGTGAAGAGACACTTGAGTCCTCCCTGTCAGCAACCTTATAGGACCTGCTTCTCAAAGTTTAAGAAACTGTAGCTATAGTAATCCTTTAAAAAAAATGACATATGGTTGGTTGCAATGCTTGCGTTTCCAGAATGTTCAGATGCATGGCACTGTACTTTAGAACATGTCAGAAGGTGGTTTTGGAATGCAGCACTGAACCAAGGCAAAGAATGTCAAGGTAGTGCACAATTTTAAAATGTTGGGGGTGGGGGGACGCCCAATCTCAGAATGTGACAGGGATGTGCCATCTCAAAATGTGGTGAGACAATCAGTCTCGGAATGTGACAGGGACACACATCAAGGAATTTGGTGGGGACTGGCAATTTCAGAATATAGTGGGGATGCATGTTGTTGGAATGTGACAGAACACACCATTTATTCTGAAATTGCTTGTCCCTGCCACACTCCAGAATTGTATGCACCTACCATATTTCAAAATTGTGCATCACATCCCCACCACATTCCAACATTATGTGTCCCAGCCACATTCTAAAATTATGCATCCCTGCTACATTCCAAAACTGCACATCCCTTCTCCATTCCCAAACTGTGCATCCCTGACACATTCTGAAATGGCACATCCCTGCCAAATTTCATAATTACACATCCCCACCAAGTTGTGTTTCAATGTCACATTCCAAAATTTTCACTGCCACATTTCCAAATTGTATGTCATGCCACATTCCAAAATTATGCTTCACCACCACATTCCAAAATTAAGCATCACCGCCACATTATGAAATTGAGCATCACTGCCACATTCCAAAACTGTGCATCACTGCCACATTCCGAAATTGTGTGTCACCACCACATTCCAAAATTGTACATCACCACCACATTCTGAAATTGTACATCACTGCCACAATCTGAAATTGTGTCACTACCACATTTCAAAATTGTGCATCACTGCCAGATTCCAAAATTGTGGGTCACTGTCACATTCCGAGACTGTGCGTCACCACCACATTCTGAAATTGTACATCACCGACACATTTCAAAACTGTGCATCATCGCCACATTCTGAAATTGTGCATTACCGACATATTCCAAAACTGTGTGGCACCGATATGTTCCGAAATTGTGAATCACCGCCATATTCCAAAATTGTGCATCACTTCCACATTTTGAACCTGTGCATCACTGCTACATTCGGAAATTGTGCATCACCACCACATTCCAAAATTATGCATCACCACCACATTCCATGAGCATCACCACCACATTCTGAAATTGAGCGTCACTGCCACATTGCAAAAATATGCGTTACTGCCGCATTCCGAAACTGTGTGTCTCCGCCACATTCCAAAATTGTACATTAGTGCCACATTTCAAAATTGTGCATCACCAACACATTCTGAAATTATGTATCAGCACCACATTCCAAAACTGTGCATCACTGATGCATTCTGAACCTGTGCGTCACTGCTGCATTCTCAAATTATGCATCACTGCCACGTTCTGAAACTGTGCATTACTGCTGCATTCCTAAATTGTGTGTCACCATCACATTCCAAACCTGTGCATCACCACCACATTCCACATTGTGCATCACTGCCGCATTCTGAAATTGTGCATCACCGCTGCATTCCAAAATTGTGCATCACCGCTGCATTCTGAAATTGCGTGTCACTGCTGCATTCCAAACCAATTCATCACTGCTACATTCTGAACCTGTGCATCACCGCTGCATTCCAAAATTACTTGCCACCACTGCATTCTGTAATTGTGTGTCACCACCACATTCCCAAATTGTATGGCACTGCCACATTCTGAAATTGTGCATCACTGCCACATTCCGAAATTATTCATCACTGCCACATTCTGAAACTATGTGTTCCAGCTACTTTCTGAGACTGTCTCATTGCTGCATTCCACAATTGCCACCTGGTAATATTTTGAAATCTTATACCTGCAGTATTTCAAAAATTGCACACAACTTTTTCATTCTAAAGCCATGTTTACCACTGCATTCCATCCCTCCTGTCACATTCTGAAGTACTGTAGCTTGCATCTACACATTATGGAAGTGCATGTGCTGACCCCCCCCCCCCCCGATAGTGTCAGTTTTGCTTTTTCAGATGTTTTACTACACCTGCAGTTTTAAGCAACATAGGAGAAATAAGTCATGTAAGGTAGCTTGCAGGGAGGACAAGGCTGTGAGTTCAGGAGATGACATCAACAGCAGCTCTTCACTGAAACTGGCTTTTTTGAACAGGTAGTGAATTAAGGGTTGCAAAATGACTTGTAACTTTTAAATGAAGTAACTTACACATCTGAGTTTTGGTATGAGGCTGATTGAGGATATGCTGATCCAAATTCTGAATTTATTAATGCCAAAAATATTGGCCTCAGTTTCTCTTTAATGTAATAAGGAATCCCTGCTCAGTTAAACCCATTGTATTAACATGTCTATAATGAAGTTTAGAAAAACATGTTTAGACTATTTTTACATGATTGTGCCATATTTATATTATGTGATTGTTGTCTTTATATTTAATATGTAAGTGATATATTTGTTTTATGCTCATAATGTAATGTGATGTTCAAATAAAATATGAATCAGAATCTAAACGTCATGGTTATACTTTTTACATCTTTACTGCAGGGGGTTAGATTCTGGGATCCTTTCTAGGGAAAGAGACAAAGCTGCTTTTTCCGAAGTCTGATTTTTACAGCTAACTGAAATGTTTTCTCTTTTTTAATTACATCTGTTAACTGGTTATATTTATTGTTTGATTCATTCAGATTGTAATCCAAGTGGCAAATCACAAATCTCTAGATTTTTGGTTTTATTAATTTCTTTGAATTTAAATACTTACATTCTTTTTAACCTTTTGTCTTCAAATATTTCTTTCTATTTTGCTCCATGTTGTCAATTGGTAGTCATTGCAGATGGGTATTGTGCACCCCTACTAGGGGAAATGGCACAGCCCAAAGGCTGAATCAGCCTAGAATGCTGGGCACATGACCATTCCAAACAGCAGCAACTCTCCAGCCTTTACTGTGCCATCAAAGGAGAGGCAACTAAAAAGCTTCTCTGAAGACAATATCTACTTCTTGCTTTGGGGCTGCAATTCTGCATAGCAGGTTGGGGCTACCTGGTGATGGTTCTGTGTGATAATGGTGACTGCCTAAAGGCAATTGCCGTTATCGTGAAGTCAGAGTGGCGAAAACCTTTTTGACACTCTGACACCCTCGGCACATGGAACAACGACACCGGGGACTTAGAATTTCATGCTTTCTGTGGTGGGGGGGAGGGGCCAGTTTCATAGGGTGACTTGTTTTGTGTTTTGCCTGGTAGGTGTTCTTTATATTCTTTGTGTTTGGGATGACATTTCTGCTTTAATTGGTCCCACCTTGTTTGAAGGGACATTACCCCTTTAATTTTTTTCTACAGTGAAAAGTGAAACAAAACCAAAAAAAAAAAAGCCTACAGGGCAGTGGCTGTTAGACTCTAGAAAGGATCAGAGCCGTTTCTACTTCAGTTAATTTTTCTTTTCCCTCAGGGTGTGTGGCAGCTGTTTTATCAGCTTCATTGAGGTGCGCCGCTCCCGTCGTTTTTTTCACCCTGTCTGTTGGGTGCGCATGCGCTCTTTTTTCCCTAGAGGCTTTCTTAGCCTCAGCATGCCTTTTTCGTGTGCCTGTATTGTGTGTGTGTGTGCATTCCTGATGTGCCGCCAGCATTGTGACATCACGCACGAGCATGTCAGAGAGAGAGAGACAGTGTGCATGCACCATTCATGTGCTAGATGCAGCGGCTCCATTTTATATCTAGTTTCAGCCCAACTGGCTGTTCTTTTTCAGTCTCCTGACAGTTGGTGGCTGACAGGAGTGTTCTTTGCAGCTCTTTGCATTTTTCCCCATAATTGGAGGTGGGGATCGTGGCAGTAGTCCTATATTTTTTCTATTCAGGAAAGTTCCTTAACCTTGGGCACCTGTGGAACTGTTTACTTGGCACCATGGCTTAAGGGAGACCGCTCATCTTCAAAATATGTAAGACCTGCAAAAGGGTATTGCAACCCTCTCCCCTGGGTTCATATTGCCGCACTGGGTTACTCAAACTAATATGTCTCTGATGCTTGTCCCGCCAGTCCTCCAAGCTGGGGGGGGTGTGCAGCCGGCAGTGGCAAAGCAGAATTGAGTATATCTTTCTTGTTGTGCTTCAGAGAGCTTACATCCAGGTGTGCCACAGCAGGACAGGTCTGCTAATATGGATATGCAGGCAGATCCCAACCCTGACCATACAGAGGGTCAGGATGGGGATATCAGGGATCTTGGGGAAAATTCTGACCCTAGAAGGCTACCTGATGATGAGGAGGATGGACCATCTGAGAAGGAAGGGGAGTGGATGAAGCCAAAGAGGAGGAATCCTATTCCTCCCCTCTTTGATACAAAAATCTTTGTCCTTTCTGATAACAGAGGTGTGTAGGACAATTACGCAATAAGGCATGATGGGGGGGCATTATGGGGGCATAATGGCCTGCCTTGGGTGGGTTGAAGCAAGAGGTGAAGCCAAGTGCTTCCACCACCCGAGAAGGGCCGCTATCCCACTATAACGCCCCCTTGAAGTGCCTTATTGCAATTATGAAATGGGTCCCTATTAGTAAAGTGTATACAGTATTTTAGAATTGTTTTTAATACATTTAGAAGACAAAAAATCAAAAAAGTGTAAGATAATAGTTCAGAAAAAAAACCAGTCCATGTTTAACTTTGTGTTTTTCTCGCTGCCAGCAGGTGGCACTAATACTGTATATATGGGTTCAGCAGCTACTGTATCCAGCTAGAGGAGTTTGTGTTGGTGGACTCAGTGCCTTTGGTGGGATTCTGGTGCTAACTAGCAGTGTGTGGCATCAACATTGAGCAGGCCATGTTTTCCTTGAGTTACCATTTTAGGAGGCAGCACTGCACAATTTGGGAGCTATGCTGTTTGTTTAAAAAAACAGTAATTGGCGGTTATTGTTGGTGCAGCGTGCATGAGACTTGGAGCCGACCAAGATGGAGCTGCAGTTCATGGAATCCAGGAGTTCAGCTTTTTTAAAAAAAAGAAAGGTGTCTGACGAGCATACAACAATGGGTGGAGCCGGTAAGGGGTGAGATTTCGATTTGTTTCCATCCCCCCCAGTGGTGTACACGAGAGAAAGTGAATGCGAGCCACTCTCTGTGCGGCAGGCAGTGGGCATTGTCAGTTGTGGCAGACCGCTCCAAATGTGAGTTTTCAGTCTGTTGGTCAGTACCCATTTCATAATACAGGTTAAAGAGGACCAATCTATGGAGGCATTAGATGTCAACCCTATCCTGTCTGTGTCCTCCACTACTCCAAAGTGTTTTCCAAACTTTCTTCACTGTGACCAAATTATTGAACAGAAATGGGCAGGTGTGGACCAAAGAAAATATCTGCCAAAACCTAAGGTACAGTACTTCCCTTTTTTGGAAGAAAATACCCCAAGTGGGAAACTCCTCCTCTGGCAGATAAGGTGGTTCATAATTTATCAAATACACCAATTCCTACTGAAGGGTCCTTGGTCTTAAGGGATTCACATGACAAGCGAGTTGATGCTTCATGCAGAAGAGCCTTCGCCTCCAACAGTGCAAACCTCCCCACCTCCTATGCCTCCTTTATTGTTGCCAGAGCCTTAAACTTGTGGGTTATGACCCTGGGCAGCTTTCTTCCCCCAGATTTGGAGGGGGCAAGCATGTTGCAGTTGATATCCATGGCCTCCGCCTTCTGAGGGGATGCTACAGTGGTGAATATGTGCATGTCGGCTTGCTCCACTTACCACATTGTGTCCGCTATGCAAGGAGTGGGATTTTGACATTGGGTCACTGATCAGGCTTCAAAGACCAAGCTGTTCAACTTAACCTTTGAGGGAGGCTTGTTGTTTGGTTCTGGTCTGGATGGGTTTTATGTAATAATGGAGACTCCTAATGAGTACCGATCACATACAGTGAACCAAAAAAATGCAGGGCGACAGACCCCAGGACGACCATCACAAATGGTGACGTTTCTTCCTGCACTGAAGAAACATCACCATATCTATTTTTATGTGGAGGGCTACTACTGAGTCACTCATCTTGAGTCGCTCAATAATAGTCACTTATATTGGGTGCTGCCACCTGGATGTTATTTTGAAGGCTATCCAGGATAAAAAGGGCCACCTTCCAGTGTCAAAGCAACAGCAAAAAGTCAGTTCAACTCCAAAAGGTCAAGGAGGCAGCCAACAGAGGCAGTATCAAGGGGGGGTTTCGTCCCTTTTGGAACTTTGGGAACCAGAGGAGTAAAGAAGCCTGTTCTGCTTTCAAAAGTAATAGTAGCAGAGGAGCCCTTGCACAAAGATGCAATGGAGGCATGCCAACCTGGTGATGCTGAGGGCTGAGATGCTAAATGCCACACCTCAAGCCATGCCAGTGACCCAGGGTGGGAAGCTACCTCGCGTTGCTGGAGGCCAGTAAGGGAGTGAGAGGATCAAGCATCCAATGAACTGCTGTCCTCTCCCAGGGAGGGAGGGTTGTCATCTCACTTCTTGGCTGCTCCTTTGTGGATGCTAGAGGGCAGCACCAGAGCCAGGGAGGCACTGGAGCATTGGTACATGAGCATCCTCATGCCATGAGGGGGAAGGGTGGGGCAGAAAATAGAAAATGGTGTTGACCAGCAGAATGACACCAATCCTCTGCAGGCTCCACACCCAGCCAACTGGGCACCTCCGTGCCATCAAGGTAAGTCCTGGTGGATGCCGGGGTGATGGGGCTGAGGGGACCAGTGGAAGGGGGCTGGTCGACACAGGAGGAAGAAAAACTACAGATAAAAAAAAAGATGCAATGGAGACCAAGGGCAAAAAGTGGCCACCTCACAATGAGGGTATACGGGCCCATCTCTGCCTGCCTTCCCTTGGTGGAAGATTGCACAGTTTTTACACAAGATGGGCACAGATAACATCAGATGCTTGGTTTTTGGAAATTCTGACCTTAGGTTATGCAATACAATTTCAACAATTGCCTCAAAGTGGTGTTTTCTGCCATCCCCAGTTCCAAAGGACCTCATGAAGTGACAACCGATGTCACAGACCTGGACCACCTCACTCAAATCAAGGCAATTGCTCTGGTGCCTCTCAGCGGGCAAGGCCAGTGATTCTACTCAATCTATTTCATAGTTCCCCAAGAAGTTGAGGGGTTTCAGGACTATTCTGGATCTGAAATACCTAAATAAGTTTGTTTGCCACATGACCTTCAAGATGGAGTCTCTGCATTCAATTATCCAAGCTGTCCATGATGGAATTATGAACCTCCTTGCTCCAGTCAGGGGATTAGCTAGCTTCCATAGATCTGAGAGATTCATATCTCCACATTCCCATCTGTCAGTATCATTAGAGATTCCTCAGGTTCATGGTCCTGGGGCAGCACTTTCAGTATTTGGGTTGGCAACAGACCCCAGAATTTTCTCGAAGATACTGATAGTCCTGAGGGCTCAGCTGCAACAGAAAGGAAACCTTGTCTATTCCTACCTGAATGATCTCATTCAATCGCCATCTGCGCTATTGACAAGGAAGATGTTGACCAAGGACTCTGTAGGTGTTGGAGTCCCATGGCTGGGTGGTGAATTGAGAGAAGAGCTCCCTCATGCTGTCACAGACCCTGGAGCATGTAGGAGTGGTATTCAAGCTGGACGAGGGGAAGGTCTTCCTCTTGTCAGCCAGGAAGGAGACCCTGTTGAGAGAGGTTCATTGGCTGAGGAGTCATTCATCATCTTCAGCTCACCACCTTATGCAAATTCTGAGCCTCTTGACACTGGTGATAGAACTAGTTCCATGGGTGAGCCATCACATGCAGCTCCTACAGATTGAGTTGCTGTTAGCCTGGAATCTGACCTTGGAGGATTATAAGACCAGGATCCCAATTTCAGCATGACTGTCACAGTCTCTAAGCTGCTGAGTGAGTTTGGAGAATCTGAGCAAAGGGTCTACCTTGGAATTCCCCCCAGAGTTAATTCTGACATCTGATGCCAGCCTGTCAGGTTGGGGGCAGTCCTGGACTGCATTCCCATTCAGGGGACTTAGTCATTGCAGAAACAGCACCTACACATAAATGTTCTGGAAATTAGGTCTGTGCGCTTCGCTGTCCTTCATTTTCAAAGTTAGGTGCAGTCAAAAGCCATGATAATAAGGTTAGACAACGCTGTCCGGTGGTGTATATAAAAAATCAAGTGGGCACATAGAGCAAAGAGATGCTAAAAGAAGCCACCAATCTCCCCTGTGGGCAGAGGAGAATCTTCTCTCTCTGTCAGCAGTTCACTTGGTAGGGGAGTTGAACATTCAGGCCAATTGGCTAAGCCGTGAAAATGTCCATCTAGGGGAGTGGATGTTGAACCCGGAGGTGTTTGACCTCCTGTGTCAAAGGTTCAGTCATCCTCAAATCGACCTGTTCACCTCATGCCACAATGTTCAAGTTCAGCAGTTCTTCAGCCGCTACCAGTGTCCACAGGCAGAGGCAGTGGATGCCCTGTCTCAAGCATGGATTTCAGTAGAGCATATGACTTCTCTCCTCTGATGCTCCTCCCCAAGGTAATATGCAAAATAAGGTACTCAAGAAGAAACTTTCTTCTAATAGCTCTGGAGTGGCTAGGAGACCATGGTTCTCAGACTTAATGAACCTTGCTCAACATGCACTGTTTCACCTTCCTGTGCAGGGGGGACCTTCTCTCATAAGGCCCCATTCTACATCCAAATCTGGTAGAGATGCAGCCATGCAGCCTGACTCCTGAAACATGTTTTTCCTAGGAAGGTGGTGGGCACCCTGATGGCTGCCAGGAAGAATTCCATGTTGGCTGCTTATGCTTGCATATGGACTGCTTTTTGGCTTAGGCCAAGGAAAAATATATCCAGCCTTCTAAAGTCATGGTTCTGCAGATTTTGATTTTCCTGCAGGAAGGACTGGAGAAAGGTTTGGCTTGATCATCTTGAGAGGTCAAGTGTCAGCCCTTGGAGCTTTCTTGGGTTTGTCCCTAGGGACTAACCAGGAGGTTATTCATTTTCTGCAGGCTATCAGCAGGAACTGACCTCTGTTCTGATTCCCTGTTCCCCCATGGGATCTAAATCTGGTTCTGAATGTTCTTTGTAAGGAGTCCTTTGAGCTGCTTTCATTGCTACCCTTGGATGTGCTGTCTTACAAGGTGTGTTTCTTAGTTTCTATGTGCTCAGCCATGAGGATTAGTGAGCTCCAGGCTTTGTCCCACAAAGAACCATATATTGTCATGCATAAGGACAAGATGGTGCTCAGAACAGTCCCATCTTTTATTCTGAAGGTCCCCACAGCTTTCTATGTGAACCAGAAAATCTGTCTCCCATCTTTCTGTCCACAACCAACTCACCCAAAGCAGAAGTTACACAAGTTAGATTTGTGACGGGCCATTAGGACATACCTTAGATGGACTGCTGAGTTCCAGAAATCAGACAGATTGTTCTTTCTTTCGGCACATCCAAGCAGGTACAAAAAGTCTCCTAGCCACCCTGGCTAGGTGAGTGAGGGACTGCATTGCCACAGTTTGTCACAGAAAAGAAGAGGCCTCCAGCTCTCATCAAGGCTTACTCCACCAGGGCTATGGCCACCTCCTGGGCAGATAGTGGTGAGACATCTGTTTTAGAATTGTACAAGGCATCTATGTGGTTCTCCATCCACACATTCACCAAGCACTACAGACTGGATGTTCGAAGTGCTACTGATGCAGCCTTTGCTCACAGTTTTACAGGTGACAGTTAACAGGTAAATTCCTTTCCTATACGTGGTTGATGTATGGGACAATATTCTCCCCCACCCACTTTTTTCATGGGTACTGTGTCTTAGAACCCATCTCTAATGACTACCCATTGACAATGTGGAGTGCTACGGAAAGAAGAAATTTCTTCATGCTTACCATAATTTCCTTTTCTGTTAGCACCTCGCTCCTGCAGGAGAATATTGCTTGGTATGCCAGCACGGGGATGTCTGTTGTTCTGTTATAAACTCTGATTGTAAGTCTGTCTGGACATCCCTCTATAGTTTACCTGCTGTGCCTGTGTTTATATAGATATTCAAAAAAAAAGAGAGAGAGAGCAGTCCCACATTAGAATGTCGTTCACTAGCACGCAGATTTAACAGGTTCGAATTTGATGTTAACCAAGGTGCCTCCTTTGTTACAGGTGAGTTCTTTCACTGCATGTAGTCATTTTCCTTGTGTTATCTCTTTACAGTAATCTTTTTAATGTCCATTCCAGCTGAGTCATGCTGCAGGACTTTCCAGGACTTTAAAGAATTGGAAAAAAAGCTTGATTCCTTACCTCTGACATCTGATGAGGTAGGCAACTGTTTACTGTATTTCATTCTGGCTGAAGTCCTATTTGTGTAGGCAACTTATTTGTGTGCTCTCGTGTCATGTCGAATGATATCATACTTTTTCCGTATTTAGAGGCACTGCATGGACAATAGTGACTGGAGAGTTGCTGCTGTCCGTAATGCTTAGGTGCCCAACATTCTAGGCTGGTTCAGCCTTTGGGCTGTGCCATTTCTCCTAGTAGGGGTGCACAATACCCATCTGTAATGACTACCCATTTACAATCTAGGAGCTAACAGAAAAGGAAATTATGGTTAGTATGAAGAAATGTCTTCTTTTTGCTCACTGCTTGTCCCATCTTAGCCCTGATTAACTTAAAGTGTCGGCATTCTTAGAGTCTCAACCCATTTCTGCACTACACAGCCACAAAGAAAATGCCATTTGCATATGAAGTAGAGTGCCAAATGCTATTTACAGCTCTTCTAAAAAGTTGCTGGCAAAATTATTATGAGGTTACATTCTCTGGTATATCTACTTTGGTAATTTCACCACTACATTCGATGGGCGCTATGCGCTAACGAGCGGGGATAACCCACCAAAGGGGTGCATGCCGCCCACAGAGCTCCATACCCATGGATGGATGCATGGTGGCCATATTCACAGACACCGGCCACCGCACAGCTCTCATCCATGGCCTTCCCTGGCATGCAAATGCGAGGAGAGCTGTTCCATGTACCGGGCGTGCATCCAAAGGGATGCCTGGACCAGTCCCCTACTGGATCCCTTGTACCCACAGGGCATCAAAGAAGGAAAATAGTGTGCTGTGTGCCACCAGTACAGGGGCAGGTGGTTGGCCAGCTGCTCCAGCCCACCTTGTAGTCCCCATGGGTGGGGGTGGCATGGGGGGGTTCTGCTGTTCCCCGTCTTCACTGCAGCCAGCAGCTGCATCCTGGGGGTGTGTATCCCTTATGGCTGGGTGTTACCCAGTGTAGCATGTGCCTCACATGCCCAGCACTTCACCCCTTGTCAATGGCATGGAGTGCGAGCATGCCCCCAACACCCCCACCCGCCCACTGCTGTCTGCATGGCCAGGGGATTGGGCACATAACTGCTGTGTGCCCCATCTGTAAATGCCACATGGGGTTCATGGGACCCCACTCCGTGGCAGTCAGACGTAGTGATGCCAACATGCCCAGTTTCCATGGCGCATTGGTATCGTGCATAGGGCCCATTTTTGGGGGACTCCTACATTGCTGTAATGAGTCTGGACTCTTCAACATTTAAAATGATTCTTTTGTTTCAGTTCTGTTTGTCCTCCTCCTTTCCTGCTGACTGGAAACTCTTTTGGTTTACACTAGCAGTTGCTCCTATCCTCCGCATGCCCCCCTACCTGGATCGCTGGCATCTTGGTCCACCCACAACACACCAGAGCTAGTCATTCCTCTTCTACTTGCTCCCCCAATAAGGGGTTGCCTGCAGTTCCTCATTGATGCCCCACACCACCTGGTAGGAAGGAAGGGAAGGGTAAATTGTTTAACCAGGAAAGGCACAGTAAGTCAAAGCTTGTTTCCAGGTGTGACCTGGGAGCACAAGGAAGTTAAATGAATTGCTCAGGGTCATACAGTACACAAGTGGGGGCTGTGGGATTCAAACCTAGGTCACCAAGTTTGCAGCTCAGAGCCCTAAACCTCTGCGCTATACTGCCTCCATCAGCCTGGTCAGCCACTGCAGCAGAGATGAAGGCCAGGGCCAGGCAGCTGGAGCCTGGCTATGGATGTGGGGGCACAGTGCAGCGTCACCCTCTCAGTCAGTGGCAGTTTCTCTTGTTTCTTGATCCCCAGGAGAAGTGGGAGTGCACTACTGTCTAAACACTAAGCACACTCCCATGCATAGCTTGTCAATGGCCACTGCTCTTTCACACCCTAGTCTAGCAGTCTCATGCTCCTTTACCCTTATCCATCACTAAAGGACAGGCTAGGTGTAAGAACCCTCTCTTACCGGAGGAATACAGCAGTCCAGTGAACACTCAGTCCTCCTCCCCCCGAATGTCCCTCCATCACTCCAGGCTCGTTCTCAAACCCAGGTCATTGGCGCTGCAAGAAGTAGCACTACCACTGCGCTGGTGGGTTGGCCTCTTTAAATGGCTCTTAAAGACATTTTCTCTCAGTTTCCAGCGAAACAGTAAGTTTGTTTCTTCTCATTACTTGCTGTTTACATTTCTAATCTGTAAGCCTGTTGGGTTGTTTAGGGACCTTATGATTAAATATTTCTCTCTCTAAATGTGTTTTTCTACTTGCTTATGTTATTCTATTGGCATCTACAAATTAGAAATTGAAAACTATAATTTGTACAGTCATTTACTGTGTGTTGCTTCCCAGTTACGGTCTCGAATTGCATGCAGCCTCTGAAACCGCAGCTTGGTTTCATTGCTACCTCACAGGGTGGTCACAGAGAGTAAGGATTAATGGAATGCTCTCTAACACTAATGGTGTCATGGTCAGGGTCCCCAAGGGTTCTATACTAGGCCCACTCCTCTTTGGCCTATTCATTAACAGACTGCCAGAAGCCTGCCCTCAGTCAAAGATGTTACTTTATGCAGACATTGCACTGATTTTCAATAGTAGCCCACAGCTTGGGGAACTTTCTTGTGATCTGCAATCAAGCTTTAAGTCAATGGAGGCCTGGTTTGAGAACAATACATTGGTCCTAAACTACAAAAAGACAAAGTCAATGCCGTTCACTGATCAACACCACAAGAAAAAAGTCCCTCCCTTGGTTATACCAAAATTCACATGGCGCTACCCTTGAACAGGTTGAATCATTTAAGTATCCAGGTGTCACCCTGGATGACATCCTCTCTTATATCGCTCATGTTGACAACATTGCCAATGTGGCCAACAGAAAACTAGATACGCTCTTCCGACAATGTTTAAACCTTACTGTTGAGGCTAGACACCTGGCAGTCTGAAGTACGGTTTTCCTTCTCATTGACTATGGTCTAACGAGCTATGGATCTGCCTGTGAATCAGTCCTAGGGAGGGTAAAACTGGTCCTCAATGAAGCCTGTCATTTTGCAAGTGGGGCTAATAGACTCACCCATACTTGCTCCTTGTATGCGCTCACCAGCTGACTCCGGTTGCAGGATAGGCTTATATACCAGTCCTGTCTTTTGGTTAGAAAATTCCCACTGGGAGCCCACACCCCTTTTGCAATTGGTGACCTCTTCTGCCCAGTCAGCAACAGCTACTCCATAAGGAGTATGTCCAGGCATGCCCTGCAAGTCCCCTTTCACAAAACAAGCCAGGGTAGATATACATTTGCTATCCAACCTGCACAGTGGTTTAATGAACTCCCTGAATCCCTAGTGGGCCTCCCCAAAATCGCACCTTTTAAGAATTCCCTAAGAAAAGAATTAGCTTTGAAATCTACTTGCCACTGTTTTAAATGACCAAATACCTCTCTGTATAATGTTGTGTCTTGACTGCAATCCGCCTGATTTCTTCGCTGCAATATCTCAGTTTGCAACCTTGTCATCTGTACTTCACTAGGCACCTCTTGAGCTGGTGAAATTGTGAAGTGAATACTGTACCTATTTTGTTATCTGTTTGCTACTGACAAGGCCTCTGTATATTTTATTTATTTATTTGTTGAGCTTTGGTAACCAGGTAAGTCCACTGAGACAATTACAGTCCCTTTTTCAGGGTCGACCCAGGAGTGCAGCAAAAGACAATACAGTACAGTGCAAAATCAGTAAGTAAATACAATTACAGTGATAAATAAAAAGAGTTAACATTACATTCAGAAATATAAACTTAACAAAAAATAACATTAAGAAGAAATATATACATGTTGGAGATTACATATTGCGAGTCAGTTACAGGTTGTAGACAGGCAGCAAAACAGAGAAAGAGAAAAAAAAAACATCCAGCAAAACCACAGAAATTTATACTAGGCAAAATCATACAACAAGTCGGCTTCAGGATGGGCAGAGGCAGCGAAATCTAAAGACAGGATAGTGATCTTGGTGTGGGGCAGGGGGAAGTGATGGAAGGAAAACCAAGGGAGGGAGGGAGGCAAGGGAGGGGTAGGAAGCGGAGAGGGAGCAGATGTAAGACAGGAAAAGAGAAGAACATTGTATATCGATATTGTGTATTCCTGTTTGTTACCGACGTGGAACCTTAGGAAAAGAGCACTTGTGCTCAAAGGTGTCACCTGAATTTTAAATAAATAAATAAATACATACATACATATAGTATATACATACATACATACATACAGTACATACAGTACATACATACAGACATACATACATACAGTACATACGTACGTACATACATACAGTACATACATACATAAATAAATGTATCCTTTAGGACATACTTATTTAGAACACCATGCAATGAGAAATGGCCCCAGTCTTTCAGTCAGAAGATCTTGGTCGAGGAGGCCTCATTTGGAAAAGTGACTTACATATCTGACTAATAGAAAAGCTGAAGACTGGAATTACATGTCAGCAACTTACTAAGTGCTTTTAGCCAAACACCTTGGTAATTTATTATCGCTGGATACTAGTTAAACAGCTTTTGGTGAGCCTGATAAAAGCTTGTATAAAGCTGTTAATCTGTAGCATTTCTCAACATCTTTCTCATACTGAATATACAGGTATTTAATAATTGCAGCACTTTACTCTGAATGACTGGCCTAGTGTGAACACTCTTGATCCATTGAAGCCATACTCTACAGGGGATCGAGACTGATTCACCTTGACTTTGGAAGAAGGATACATTGCTCTTTTTCTTATTTGCTCTAGTTTTCATTTACTGTTCTAATTTTAGCCTAACTTTATAATATTTATTTTCATTTTACCATGTAACAGCTCTTCTGTAGAACAGGTTGTTGCTTTTCTGCAACACCTGCAACCTAATTTCCTAAAGGAGGTTATATTCTCCCTTGACCAAAGCTTTCTATTTAGAAACATAGAAACATAGAAGTTGATGGCAGAAGGAGACCTCTAGGTCCATCTAGTCTGCCCATTTGTTTTAGACCTATTTTGACATTCTAGTTGCCCTTTGTAGTCAGGGCTGCCTTGTGTCTATCCCATGCATTCTTGAATCCCCCCACAGTGTTGACCCCCACAGCCTCTTGGGGCAGGCTGTTCCAAGCATCCACCACTCTTTCTGTGAAGAAAAACTTCCTAGTGTTGGTAGAGAACCTCCCTCCTTGCAGCCTGAGGTCACATCCCCTGATCCTGGAGCTCTTCTTGAAGTGAAAAGGTTCCTATGCCTGTACCTTGTTAATGCATTTTATGTACTTGAATGTTTCAGGCATGCCCCTCTCTTTCTTCTCTGCTCCAGGGAGTACATATTAAATTCCCTAAGTCTTTCCTCATAGGACATGTACTGCAGACCCTGAATCATTTGTGTTGCCTTTCTCTATACTGTTTCCACCCAGTCAATGTCCTTCCTGAGGTGAGGCCTCCATAATTGGACTCCATATTCCAGGTGAGGCTTGACCAGAGAGCTATAAAGTGGTAGTACCACCTTTCTCCTCCTGCTTGTCTTTCTCCTCTCAATACAGCCCAGCATTCTGTTGGCCTTCATTGATGCCTTCTCACACTGCTTACTAATCTTCAAGTCTTCTGAGATTATGATTCCCAGATCTCGTTCCTGGTTTGAGGCTGCCAGTATTTTACCTCCTAAGTAATACTCCTTTCTTGGATTTTTCTTTCCTAAGTTCATCACCTTGCGCTTCTTGGCATTAAATCTCAGCTGCCACACTCGAGACCATTCTTCTAGTTTCTTGAGGTCAGCTTCCATCTTGCTCACTCCTTCTGGGGTGTCCACCCTGCTACATATCTTGGTGTAAACTGTGAACAGACACACCTTCCATTCCAGTCCATCAGTGATGTCTGCTGTAAAAACATTAAAGAGCACAGGCTCCAGCACTGAGCCCTGGAGCACCCCACTGGTCACCCTGCCTTCTGTCGATTGTGCTCCATTAACCTGTTCCCTCTGGGTTTTGCCTTGTAACCAGTTTTGTACCCATCTGACTACTTCTGAACCAACCCCTGTGTGGTCAAGCTTCTTTACCAGCCTTCTGTGTAGAACCTAGTCGAAGGCCTTACTAAAGTCTAGGTAGACCACATCCACAACCCCACCATCGTCCACTATTTTTGAAGTGTAGTCAAAAAACTCGAGCAGATTTGTCTGGCATGACCTACCTGCTGTGAAACTGTGCTGTTTAGGGTCTTGTCAGCCACTAGTTTCGAGGAATGCCGTGATCCTCTGTTTGAGTAGTGTCGCCATTAGCTTCCCTACTATAGACGTGAGGCTCACTGGTCTGTAATTACTAGCCTCTTCGCAACTGCCTGATTTGTGAAGTGGAACCACTATTGCCTTTTTCCAGTCTTCAGATACCACACTGTTCTTCAAGGATTTCATGAATAGGAGTGCCAGAAGGGCTACTAATTCTGCCCCCAGTTCCTTAAGGATTCTGGGGTGCATCTCGTCTGGTCCCATGGCTTTGTCTGCTTTTAGTTTATTTAGCGCCTCCCATACTTCAGCTTCTGTAAAGGGACTCATGTCTATCCTGGTCCTAGGGTGTTGTGTTTTTTCAGGGCTGGGCCATCCCCTGGGTTCTGTTTGGTGAACACAAAGCAGAAGTATTTGCTGAAGATTTTGGCTTTCTCTGGGTCATGTTTGCTGCTTTTCTCTTCTTCAGTAGCAATCTTTATTATCCTCCCTTTTGTCTTCCTGCGTTCCCTAATGTATCTAAAAAATCATTTGTCTCCTCTCTTTCCCCCTTCTGCTATCTTTTCCTCTGTCTGGGCTTTTGCCTTTCTAATTTGTTTGTTTGCCTCTCTCATTTTTTCCTTGTATAACTCTAGTCTTTCTCAGTTTTGGTTTCCTGGTATATGCTGAACGCCTTCTTTTTTTCTTTGACTGTGGTAGCCACTTCCTTGGAAAACCATAGAGGATTTTTTTTTCCTTTTGCTTTGCTGACCCATCTGGTACATTGATCTGTGGCAGTCTTTATTGCTCTCTTGAGTCTCCCCCCACATGACCTCTACCTCCTCAACCTCTATTTCCATTAACTGGCTACTTATGATGTTCCTCATTTTTTGGAAGTCAGCCTTTCTGAAATCTAGCACCTTTATCTTTGAGTGGCTGGAGTCCTGTGTTATGTTAACCTTAAAGCTTACCATGTGATGGTCGATGTTGCCCATATGGCATCCCACTTTGATGTCCTTGATCCTTTCCGAGTTTGTGAGGGCAAGATCGAGAATGACATCCCCTTGTTGGGTTTTTATCAAGCTGGCACAGTCCCGTGCCTTGAAGTGACAATAAGAAGTCCCTACTTCTTGTTGTTACTACCGTTAGTGTGCTCCAGTTAATATCTGGTAGGTTGAAGTCCCCCACCAGTATTACTTCACCTTTATCAGACATTTTGTGGCTTTCCTCTATTAGAGCTTTGTCTCCTTTATCTCCTTGATTTGGGGGCCTGTACACAACGCCGATTCTGAAAGGTTTTCCCTTGCCCGTGTCTACTGTTAACCACAGTGACTCACAGTCTCCAGGTTGCCCCTTTACTTCTGTAGCTTTTATTTCCTCCCGAATGTAAATGCCCCCCCCCCTTTTTTTTGTCCTGCCTATCTTTCCTGAACAGATTGTAACCGGGAAAGGTCGTATCTCATCTGTGGTTTTCCGTGAACCACATTTCTGTTACAGCCACCCAGTGCAACCTTTCTGTTTACAAGATGGCTGTTAGTTCAGGAAGTTTGTTGGTTAGGCTCCTAGTATTTGCAACCATTGCCTTCCAGGAATGTACATCCTCTTTGGCGTGAGGTTGTACCCTCTTTCTGGACTGCTCCAGTTTGCTTTTTCCAGCCAAGAGATTATGGAGGTTGCTGGTTCGGGTGGATTTGTTTTCTTTTTTATGTCAGACTTTTTCACCCCAGACGGCCCCCATCCAACCAACTCCCCCAGCACCCTCACCTGGAATTACCAGGGGTTACCTTTTGCCCGACCCCGGTGTGGCACCTCCGAGGAATCGGTATTTTTGGCCTCTGTTTTTTTCCCCCGAAGGCCCCAGGAGATTGGCGCATGCACGTGGAGGCACGCATGCACTTTTAGCCCTGGTAATGACCCCCTTCCACCCACCCCATTGGCCTAGCGCCAGGCACCCTGTGGCCTGCATTGTCTCCTGGCCTCTACCAGGGGGCAGACATTGCCAAGGGATGCCACATCCCCCAACCCCAGAGAGGAGAGCTGCCTGCTGGCAGCTCCATCTAGCTCCACCCTCCCCCCGTGCCAACCTCCGGTGACCCGGGCTCATTCCCAAACCCCGGTCACCGGCGTGGGTCAAGCTAAGGCACCTGTGCCTCATCCCTCTATGCCAGCGGGCCGGCTGACTCTGATTTGTTTTCTGAGGATGTATGCGTGTATTTGGCATTTTTTTTGTTACTAACTACACTTTATTATTTTCCATAGGTAAGCAGGCATCCATACGTAATTTGTACAGAGTAATAACTGAGCATTAAATAGAGACAGCATATAAGAGGACTAAGGAAACACAGTTATTAAACAAGGTAACATTTGGCATTTTTGGGAGTGATGGCCAGCTCAGCAATGGCAGGAGTGTGAGCTGCATCATACTCCCCTTTGTTTAGTTTAAACTACCTGTATAGACATCGAATTTTTGTCCAAGTGCTCGCACACCTTCTTTGTTTAGGTGCAATCCATCATTTATTGCCTTGTTAAGCTTTATACCCTTGTGCCCTAAATAATATGTACAAATAGTGATCACAGAAACATAGAACCATATATATTTCTGGCAGAAAAAGACCAATTATCCATCCATTCTGCCAGAATAGGTATTCCTACCTCACCCTTTGACCTGGTGTCTTGAAGGGGGGTTTATCCAACCCCTGCCCTTGAGTCTTTCACCTCATTAGTTCCCGTTGATATAACAATCAGACATTTTAGTCTGTCTCAGCTGTACTTGAATCCATTTATAGTATCTGCCTCACCACCTCTGCTGATAGACTGTTCCATGGCTCAACCACCTTCTCTGTGAAGCAAAGCTAAATCGCATCCTCCTGAACTTTCCTTCTGTCAGCTTCCAGTCTTGCCCCCAGTTACTGATTTCCTATTTCTGTTGAAAAGGTCATCACAGTTCTCACTATTCCTCTTGGGAACTTGTAGGTTTCAGTCATGTTGCCCACCTTCCTTCCGGTCTCCAGTGGATACATGTTGAGAGCCTCTGGCTGCCTTCCTGTAGGCCTCATTGTATTGACTGGTTTATTTGAGGAAGAAATGTATAATGACTCTCAGATTCCTTTCTTTGGTTATAGTGGCCAATCTAACCCCACCATCTGATACACTTTCCTAGGGTTTTTCTTCCCTATATGCATTACCTAGCACTTCTTGTCACTGAATCTCAACTGCCATATATTTGACCATCTCTCCAACCTTTCGAGGTTACTTTGCAACTCCTTTATCTCCTCTTTACTGTCCACTGTGCAGCAAAGCTTTGTGTTGTCTGCAAGGAGACACATCTTGCCCCGTATATGTTCCCTTACATCACAAACATATTGAGAAGAACAGGTCTTAGGACCAACCCTGTGGCACCCTACTTGTGATCAGTACAATATGCAAGTCATGTACCTACCCCAGACACCTTGTCCTAGCTCACAGGCATAAAACCAACATCTATTTCCCAATCAAATCTGGACTCACAGGAAACAAGGGGAAGCAACTGTCTCCAGTCCTTTCTTTCACTATGTGGAAGTACAGTACCCAGGGCATGGCTTTTTCTCCTTTTCCTCACCTAATGTATTACATAGTAGTATACTTCAGAGGACAGATTGTTTGTCCATACATTCACTGGCACATGCATGAACATGTAACAATGTCACACAGTCTCAGACTGTCTGAATTACCAAGCCCTCTGGTGTTCCCTAAGGAGACGCACATTTGCTTGAAGAACTCGCAAGTCCTCATAGCACTCATTCATGAGTTTGCAAACTCAAATCAGTTCCAAAGCATGTATTTAGGCAGGGGAATACCTATTCATAAATTGGTCTGACTATTTGAACAGGTCTCTCAGTAAGCATAACAAGTACGTTAATGAATACCTAAACACCTGCTTATTACTCCATATACTGTAAATCAGACTTACTGGGTGAATTATTTGTGCTCATTTCAAACAATTGAATATCTTTGTTCTGAGCTAAAATTATTTTCTAAATCTGTCAAAACAGTAATACTGATCATCATCATTTTACTCGTTGGGGAAACACAGAAAACACAGTTCAGATTATCAAAAACTATTCCAGTCCCTTCACTCCCAAGCAAAGAGTTTTAGTCAGTTCAGTTCTTAGCCCAGTTCAAGGGATCACAGTTCTGTCACAATAAAACCATAATATCTCATTTATGGAAAAAGGTGCAGCTCACTGGTAATGAGTGGGATCTGGTATACCCTTGAGTGCAATCAGGCAGTCACTTTTACTTTAGATTGCTTTTTGTCCCGTCTAGTTAAATATACTCGCAGCTCTCTTTCTGATGCTTCAATCCATGAACCCGTGTTCATAAACTTGTATCAGTTTATTGAGGAAAGCAGGTACTTTACGAAAACTCAGTTGCCAGCTCTGGGATTGTACCTCACACAGTATTCTTTGTCTTGTACTGTACCCATTGTTATTAGCATTGTTCAACTAAGTCCATAATTTCAAGTTGAACATAGAGATATTAATATCCCCATAACTTCTGTACTTTCTAAGCTACCTCCCTTTCTGCTCTGGCCAGTTTTGTTAGATTGGGCAGTAAGGGCAACCTGTATAATCCATTCATAAACTTCATAGCACTCCCATTATCACAGGTCCTATAACACTCACTCCCAGGAGACTACCTCTCCTTGTACACTTTCTGCCTGGATCTCCTCATTTTCCTTAGGATTCTCATCAGTGACCCTATGTAAAATGAACATATTGAATATTGCAGGGCAAACTACAGATGGTGCCCTTGATTTAGACTGTTTGGGGTGCCAGTTCCCAATCACTGTCCTCAATAGAGGGGCTGGAAACCAACACAAAAATTGGGCCCCTACAAAAGATAAAATCTAAGCTCTAGTAGCTTCAGGTGTTTCTTTTGCAACAACCAGCACTCACCTCCGGTTCAGTTTCTGGAAACCTCATCACATCTGGCTCTACGTTTTCCTTGTCCTCAGGCAAAAGATGATCTATCTACTCCTCTCCTTCAATGACACTCTCAGGTATCACACTAGGTTTAAACATGTCCTCTTCCCTTGGGGCCTCACAGATGGAGAAGTAAGTTGGGTGTCAGCTGCCTTTCAGTCTGGCAGTAGCTGTATTTGTATTTGTTGCCTTCTCTTTCAGTCGTTGATTTTGGCAGTTGAACTAGTAGGGCATCCTTTTCTGTTGGGCTTACAGTAGTTGAAAGGTGTGTTTACACCACTGGGTCTGTGCTGCTGTGAGCAGCAGATCCAGCAGTATAAACACCTGCCTGAGCATTATAAGTCACTGTACCATAAAACAATTGGTGCTTCTGAGGGTTCACATACCCTCTGCATGAGCGCTGCAAACATAGAACAGGTTGTTTCTGCCCTTGCCACCAGTGCCTCTGCTACACATTTGCCACCAATGACCTTTGCTTGTGTCTTCAGATGCATTTACACTTACCTCTCATTTGCGGTGCTGCGTTTACACTTACCTCTTGTTTGCAGGTGTTTTCAGCTAGCATGTAAACACACTGCTCCACCTGCACAATTGCAGCCCTGCAATACCCTGTAGAACAAACGCATGTACCTGTTCCCCTTAATCCATTCAACCTAGCAGAATTGTGGACAGCAACATAGCAAGTCCAGATGAATGGCAGACTGACCCTGCAATGCTGCATAGTACTGGCTGTGTAAATGGGCATCAGGTGTGAGGCTGGTGTAATGGTAGCAAAATGGAGGAGACAGCACCACAAATGAGAATGTAAACATGCCTGAAGACAGAAGTAAACTCATTGGTGGCAAATGTGTAGCAGAGGCACTGGTGGCAAGAGCAGAAACAACCTGTTCCATGTTTGCAATGTTCAGTTCAGCCACCATTGAAAATACAGCCCCCCACCATAAGGAGAAACAAAAGTTGCATGGTGGTCAGAAGGTAGTACCCAGGCTCTCACATTCACTTCTTCTTAATCCCAAATGGGTGCAGCAATTAGTCTTCTGAATGAAGATCTTCCTCTCTATTCATTCAGGGGACACTTACTGGTAGTGGGTCTGCAGATCATCCCCAAGGCTGGAATGTTACAGAATGCACACATAAGGGACATGGCATGATGGGCACCTTTTGAGGGGCCAAACATCTGTTTCTAGCTGTTCACACAGACACAGCCCACATAGGACTTGCATTGCAACACTAGTCTCCATATGTGTGAAATGCAAGCCTCCTGGTGTTGAATAAACTGCAGTTCTTAGAGTTGTTAAGTATTTTAATCACACTAGAAAGTCTCTCTAAAATTTTAGGAACAAATGCAAAGTTCCATTCAAAAGATAAGGAGCGAGATTTCGGGCACAACCCCGTTCTCTCACTCACACACTCTTTCTCTTACACTTGCACAACTGTAGTAAAAACTGCTGGAAACATGTGCTCCACTCTGTTTAGCAACAAGATATGTAGGCAAGCAAAAGTGCTTTCAATCGCTTAGCAATTCCTAAATAAGTCCTAGCCACTCCTTGTATGCTAAGCCTCATGCAGGATGTACATCGCACACCTCAATTTCAGCCTTTCAAGTCTCCAAATGTTTTTCTTTGTCAACAGTCCCCTCATCAAAATCAATGTATCCTAGGGTGCCAAGTGTATATTTAACCAGGGTGGCATGCAAAACTGACCCTGGCAGTGCCTCTATTTATGTAACCCCTTCTCACAAGGACAGTCTAAGCAATGGCACAATAGGCATTATAACAGACTTAGTGGGTCTGTCCTTTGGGCAGATCACCCTGGGTTTGTTGTTGCACAGTTCGATGGTTTGAATGGCATGATACCTCCAACAAGGGTACTTATCTAGTTCACGCTTGAAGATAGAAACAGTGTTGATAGGTGCCATTTGTTCTGAAAACATATTTCAAGTGTTCACCATTCGCTCTGTGAAGAATTTCTTCCTACTGCAGTATTCCCCTTGAATCTTCTTCCTTTCAGAGGCATTGAGTGGCCGCTTGCCCTCTCATCCCTGTAAATGCAGAAGTGTTTAATTTGGTCTGATGGTGCCATCCCTTCCATATACTTGAAAACTGCATCATGCCACCCCTAAGTCTCCTCGTTTCCATGGAGAACAGTCCCAATTCTGCCAGATGGTCCTCATAGACCATAGTTCCCAGGCCCTCAACTACTTTGATTGCTCTTCTCTACACCTAATCCTATTACTATCCTTCCTCAGATATGGGGGCATGAACTGTACACTACGCTCAAGATGGGATCTGACCATTGATTTGTACAGCGGCATCATGATACCTTTTAATCAGCTTACAGAGCTTCTCTTTGTGCATGCCATGATTTTATTTACTATGCTGTCTACTGCTCTGCACTGTTTCCCCATTTAAAGTTGTTGCTGATCATCACCCCCCTGGTCCTGTTCACGGGAAGGATGGGGGTTTGGCTTTACTGGGTAGTGCCACCGGACACCAGGGACTACATGGCATTGGATCAGGTGAGGTAGGGAGTTGTCTGTAAGCAACAGAGTCTAATTAAATAGGATAAAACTGGCAAAGTTAAGGGGGGATTGCTACTAGACACCTGGGATTAATTAAACAGGATGGGGTGTGTGAGGAAGAAGGTGCCACTAGACACCTGGGTGTAATTAAACATGAAGGAGTGGGTGAAGGGGGGCTTCTTGACACCAAGGATTGCTTGAAATGGAAAGGGGTGGATGAAGATGGGGCGTAACTAGTCACCTGGGACTGTTTGGCATTGGTCTGAGTGGAGGGGGCTGACAATAGAACCAAGGTACTCCTTGAAACACGTTAGGGGGTAGGAAGGGTTCATAAACCTAAAAAAAAAGAAACCTATTGACTTGTGTGATGCCCGAAGCAAGGAAGCTGACATTCTTACTTCAGTCACCAGAGTCATCACACAAGTGAAAAACATAACAAAACATATTGATCAAAATAATACGTTGATATAAGCTATGTTAAAATGAACAGTCTAACCCTTACCTACACCTACAATACACACCCAATTAAATATATTTAAAAAATATCAGCCCTGACTTTTTTCACCTTGGCTGAGAGGAATAAAGTGCTCCAGATGGCCAGACAGAAAAAGCAACATATTTATGATGGTCATGGAATATACTTGTACCCCAATTTCTGTATGCAAACACAATGTAGGTACAACAGATTCCTACCTATTCTTTCAGAGTTTTAAGATGTTGGGGTGCCAGCCACTTTGCTAGCGCCAGCTCACTTGTGGATCCAGTTCCTAGGGAAAGCTCCACACTTTCAAGATGTAGATGCAGCTTAAGCATTTTTTGAGAATAACATCAAGTTACCAGAAGATTTAGGCTCTGATTTTGAGCAAAATGAAGCAGAGATGATTGAATATCATCCCGTTTAAACAGTTTGACTGTATCTTCATACCCAGTATGACTGAATTTAGCTGCAATGGGCTATCTGTTTTCTCATTTGGTTTTGATTTTGGCAATGAAACCAAGTGATGGGCCTATAACATAAATCTGATGCATTTGATATAGTAGTTTTACTTATGTTGGGATGTATAAGCTTGAAGCACACTCGAACTCATAATTTAGCATAGATTCTGAAATAGCTCTTGGTAAAGTACTATGGTATTAATTAATTATTTTGTAACCTCCTTAAAAATTTGTGTTTTGCTTTATTTTGTTAATTTCATAAATAACGATTAACTGAGTATTTTTTAATGTTTTCTTTCAAATTAAATATGTAACTTGAACTTTTCTTAAAGAAAAAAAATAAAGAAAAAAAAATCTATCAACCTTAACAAGAGATTTATAACCCCAAACCCAACCTACACAAAACAGAGTCACCTAATCTAATGAATTGCTTTGTTACCTAACAAATCAAATACATGGTACTCTTCTGCATGTGTGGCAGATAACTTTTCTACCCATTGCACATGTTCCAAATGGGTGCTATGTAATAAAGGCGACTGCAGGATGGCAACCCGTGGAAGGGTGACAATCCCCCAGGGTGACAGAAAAACACAATGTGATTTAATGGGGGCTTTGCCCCCCCTCCCATGGGGCTTCACCACCACACCCCTTACTTGGGATTCCTACCGGAGGCGCAACTTGAGGAAGGAGGGGAACCCGGTCACCCAATCGTCAGCCTGGCAGGTGTAGTCGCCCAGACCAGTCGCCCACATACAGTCACCCACATCACAGGCTGCCTTCCAAATGTAATTTTTAAATGTAACTAATATAACAAACTCTGGCCAGAGCCAATACAGCTGCAGCCAAGCTTACAAGTCATGGTGAAACGTGGCACTGTCTGCCATGTGAAAGATGGCCACAAGAGTTCAATGCACTTGTGTGACAACTCGTGCATATGCACTGGGCTCCAGCAGCCATCTTGGACATGGTGGACTGTGCTGTGTTTCACTGGCCAAAGAAACAGTGTGCCCATGGTGGACCATTTTGGAGTTGCGGAATGATCATTCTGCAACTCCAAATTCATAGCATTCCATGCAGCAAAATGGCTGCAGGCTCCACCCACTGCAGCCATAAAAATGAAATAACTTGCAAAATTTAAAAGGAACTACTGTGTCCTGCCCTCTAACACCCTTTATATATTCAGAATTGGGGCTTTGGGGGTTCAGCTGTAGCCTCATCCAAAACATAAGACAAAAACTGCAGAAACTACAAACATATTTTTTTCTGTCATCCACCATTCCAAAATGACTAAACAGACTTTAAATGTTAAGTGTATTCTGGCACTTGAACCAAAACCTGAAAATGTCACTTCAGCCAGTGGTACAGCACAGGAGTGGAACAGGATTGGTATCTTACACATTGGCAGGCATCAGCAAGCAACAGTTGGTGGGGCGGGGTCATTGACGTAGGATGTAAGGCCAGGACCCTGCATCATTTACTGAGCAGACACGATAGACCAAGTGGTCTTCTTCTGCTGGCTGCTTGCAAATGTTTGTAACAATAGGCATGCAGGGAACTTTGCCAGTCCCGTAAGGTAAGGTAAACTACCTGCACTGAACTAAAAGCACCTGTTAAGTGGGAATAGAAATAACACCCTATCTAGGGTAAACATAAAATGGAGGGGGGAAGAACCAAAAGGGGAAAACAAAAAAACTGTATCTAGGGTCAGGTAACAAAGGAATACACAAAACAAAAAAGTGGAAGTTAAAAAAAATTTTAAAAACTCTGCCTAGGTTCAAAGAAGAAAGGGGTAAATGAAATAAAAAAACAGGAAACTTAGAAATGCCCTAACTGGAGTAAGGGCACAAATTTATTTTCTAGAATCATAGGAGGTGTTGAAACAGGAATGTTGGGAGTGGTGCTGTGCAGTGGCTGTAGAGTGGCAGTCTTCTGGTAGACCTTTTGGAGACAGGTGCTGAGACAGGTGCTGCCCCATCCCAGTGTACCTCTCTAGTCTGAAGAAGGAGGTCACTAGACTCCGGTCTGTGTTGGTTAGGATTTGAGGGACCTCTTCCCTCACCCAGGCACCACCAAGTATACCACTGTTGCCTCAGAGAGTGCCAAGAAAGAAGGCTGGCTGGTCTGTGGTGGGCTTCTGGAGGGTGGGGGTCGGGAGCACATTCTTCAGCCAGTGCCACTACACAACTCATTCGCCACTCTGGTGGGAACATGACTGCCAGGAGGAGGCATGCATGGTAGTGGCCAGGGGGGATGTGAGGGCACCTCCATAAGAGAGCCCCCAACATGGCAGGCACAGGATTCCCACACAGAATGAACAACTTCTAGTGGGGGACTCAGTCATTAGGGGATAGTTTTGGGAACAGAACAGGACGGAAAAGGGAAGTGAGGTGCCTATCTAGTGCCTTGGCATGGAGGGATGGAGAGCAGATTTTAGGATCGCTAGGGCAGCAGGGCAGAAGGGAAGCTGAATTTCATTGTCCATCTGGGGCTAATGACCTGGCAAAAAACACAGCAGGGTGCTGGATAGGTTTAGGGAGCTGGGGAGAGGCCTGAAGCAGTTAACTCGCATGGTGGCTTTCACTGAGGTGTTACCTGTATATGGCCTGGAGAAGGCTAGAAAACACCACACCAGGGCCTTCAATGAGTGGTTGAAGGCATGGTGCAGACAGAAGGGTTTTTGGCTACATCAGGGACTGAAATTCTAATTGGGGAGATAGAGACCTGTACAAAGAAGATGGCCTCCATCCATCCAGGAGGGGAATGGCAGTCCTGGGAGGAAGGTTAAATGTTACTTTGGTGGACATTTAAACTAGCCAAGAGAGAGGCAGAAAAAATGAAGGAGGCAGAAAATTCCACCCCCCAAGAATGGAGCAGCAGGGGAATGAAATCCTCAGGGGCATAGGGGTATAGAGACAAGAAGAGGGCAGGATGGGTGGGCGGGTGGGTCAGGAGGTAGATCTAAAGCTGAGAGAAGGGTTAAGGAGGGTAGGCAGAGGGATAATGGAAAAGGGACTACAGTACTGGGAAAAGGAATGGCAAAAGATGTAAACAGGAAGGGAGTGCAGAGTAGGGTGAGAGAGGGACAAAAGGAGTGGACAGCCGTATGTGCCAAAGCAAGGAGTCTAGGAAATAAAAGTCCTGACCTTCAGGCAATCATTGAGGAGGCAGACCTGAATATGGTGGCCATAACCGAATCATAGTATACCAACAACCACAGCTGGGAAGTGGCCATACCAGGCTACATCATGTTCTGGAAGAACAGAACAGGGAGGAAAGGTGGGGGAGTCATTTTGTATGTGAGGGAAGGTATAAAGGCCGAGGAGTTACAGGGACACCAGAAGGATAAGGAAGGGCTGGAGGTTCTTTTGAGTTAGTTTAGAGACAGGGTCCAGGGCCTGTATCCACATAAAGGTGGTGTACAGGCCACCAACACAGGGATAGGAGTTAGACAAGGTGTTTGAGGAAGGCCACTGGCAGAATGACAAGCAAAGGGGAGGTATTTATTATGTGGAACTTTAACCTGCCAGATGTAGACTACAGCATTCTGGCAGCAGCTAGAACAAGAAACAGGGTCATTCTCAACTCCTTACAGTGGCCACTTCTCAGGCAGCTGGTTATAAGACCCACTGGAGATGAAGCAGTGTTGGACCTGATACTTACGAACAGGGAGAGCACTGCAGACGTCACAGTGGGTAGTCCCCTAGGTGTGAGTGATCTCCATACTGTGTGGTTGGGCATACGCATTGGGTATGAGAAAACAGACACTAAAATGAGGGTCCTGGACATCAGGAAGGCAGATTTTAAAGCAATGGGAGCCTGCCTCAGTAAATACTTCAAAGAGAGAATGGCTGGGGGGGGGGGCATGAAGACCCAATGGAAAAAAGATCAAGAATGGATTAGCCAAGGCAATGGCATGCTGTTTTAAAGAAGTAGGCAAGGGTAGGAGGAGGAAGATGACACTACTGTTCTCAAAGGAGGTGGCATAAATAGAAAGGGAGAAAAAATCGAGCTTTTAGGATGTATAAGGAGACTCAGATGGAGGTGTATCTGGAAAAACTAAGGGAGGCAGGAAGGAGGGTGAGGGTTGCCAAGGTACAAACAGAGGAGAGGATTGCCAAGGAGGTCAAAAAAGGGAATTCAATTTTCTTCAGGTATGTGAGTAAAAAAGAGGAAACCAAGTGGTGGGATAGTGAGAATTGGGGGGGGGGGGATGGTGCAGGAGAACATCAAGAAAAAGCTAAAATTTCAAATGAGTACTTATGCTTGGTCTACACAGTAGGGGGATGGACCAACATGTCTCAGCAGACACTAGGAGGTAGGGCTTTGCAAATAATGAATATTACTTCCCGAATACCATGAACAATGAGCTATTCGTTATTCAGAATCCGAATAACGAATAGGTCACTATTCATCTGTATTCTGAGAATAATATAACCCCCACTTCCCCCCACACTCAGATAGCACCCAAAACCCACTATTACCCCCAAGTTCCCCAACCACTATTACAATATTTAAACAAAAAAAAAGGCAGCAAATTCTTTTGTGGGCGGACGGCTGTACCTCACCTCCACAGCTGCCGACAGTTTTCATTACTAAATTAAAGTTAACAGTCCTCCCCATGGTCCTCCCTCCATACACACACACACCCTTGTAGCCAGCAGCGCCCTGTCTCCCCCTGCACCCTGCCTGCACCTAAACAAGATACATAAATGTAAGAAAAAGGCAGCTGGCACAGTCCGCCCTCCTCCACAGCCAGCTGCCTTCTTACGAATGAAACCACATCTGCTTGTGCTTATATAGAGAATGATCATGTGATCAGCTCGTTCTCTATATAAGCGCAAGCAGGCTTGGTTTCATTCACAAGAAGGCAGTCAGCCATTGAGGAGGGCAGGCTGCAGCAGCTGCTTTTTTCTTACATTTATATATCTTGTTTAGGTGCAGGCAGGGTGTGGGGGGAGGCAGGGGCTGCTGCTGGCTACAGGTTTGTGTGTGGATGAGGATCACGTGGAGGACTGTTAACTTTAAATTTAGTAATGAAAACTGGGGGCTAGCTGTGGAGGCCGGTTGGGTTGTGTCGGCTGCCCCCAAAAGAATTTGCTGCCTTTTTTTTTAAATATTGTAATAGTGGTTGGGTAACTTCGCGGGGAGGAGGGGGTTTTGAGTGCTATCTGAGGGTGGGGGAAGGGGATTATATTTTTTTTCTAAATACGAATATTCAGCTGAATATTCGGTTGTGCAGGCCCCGAATATTTGAAAAAAGTTATTTGCACAGCACTATTGGGGGAAGGAGGGAGTGAGAACAAGCTCATTTTTGTAGAGAGGGCCTTAATGGGATTGGAATCCCTAAAGGCAAACAAGGTGATGGAACTGGACGGGATTCATCCAAGCGCTGTAATAGAATTGAGAAAGGTTCTAACTGCTCCTCTGGCAACAAGAGATGGGAGTAGTTCCAGAGGACTGGAGGCAGGCCATTGTGGTCCCTCTGCATAAGAATGGCAGCAGGGAGGAGACTAGCAATTACTGTGCCACACAGGAGGCTAGTAAAGAAACTAAGCAGCCTGATTTTTTTTTTTGTTTTTTTTTTTGTTTTTTTTAACCAGGAGAGACACGCTAAGTCATAGCTTCTTTACAGGTGTGACCTGGGAGCACAAGGAAGTTAAGTGACTTACTCAAGGTCACACAGTGTGCAAGTGGGTTGAGGAGAAGGTGGTAAACTAGGTATCAAACTGGTTGAAGGATAGGAGGCAGAGGGTGATGGTAAATGGCAGACACTCGGAGGATGGTAGAGTGACCAGCGAGGTGCCACAAGGATCAGTACTGGCACTGATCCACTTCAGTGACTTCTTTAAGTGGCATTGCCATGGAACTGGAGGGGAAGGAGAATCTCTTTGTAGTTGGCCCAAAAATCTGCAACAGGGTGAACACTCAGAAAGGGGTGGAGAGAATGCAAAGGGATCTGGAGAAACTAGAGGAGTGGTCTTGGGTAGGACAACTGGTTTTCAATGCCAAAAAGTGCAAAGTCATGCACCCAGGGTGTGGAAACCTGGGAGCTGTGTATAAGATGAGGGGACGGTACTTACCGTCACCAAGCAAGAAAGAGACCTTAGGGTGATCATAACTAATGATCTCAAGGTAGCAGGACAGTGTAACAAGGCAATAGGCAAGGACAGAGGGATGCTGGAATGCATAGGGAGGGGGACTTCAAGCAGGAAAAGGGAGGTGGTGTTGCCACTGTATTGCTCACTAGTGAGACCCTACCTAGAGTACCATGTCCAGTTATGGAAGCTGCACCTCTACAAGGACATTGCAGGGTGGAAGTGGTCCAGAGGAGGGCTAACAAAATGGTGAAGGAGTTGCATAAGAAATTATATGAGGAGAGGCTGCAGAATCTCAGCATATACTCCCTGCAGGAGAGGAGAACAAGAGGGGACATGATTGAGACCTACAAGTACCTCACAAGGGTGAACGTGGTGCAGGTGGGGAGTCGCTTTCATAGGAGGAAGAGCACCAAAACACGGAGCATACACTGAAGCTGTGGGGGATTTAAGAGGGATGTGAGGAAATACTTCTTTTACAGAAAGGGTGGTGAACACTTGGAACAGCCTGCCAGAAGAGGTGGTTAGGGCGAAAACAGTGGAGAGCTTCAAACGTTCTTGGAACAGGCACATGGGCATAATAAGTAGAAGAAAGGGAGGCGGGAGAGACACCTGCAACCGAATAAGGCCCGGGGTGTTGAAATAGGCAGGGAAAAAATAGGGCAGACTAGATGGGCCTACTGATCCTTTGCTGCCAACAAATAATATGTTTCTATGATATTATAAAGGAAAAAATGGCTGACAAATGTTTTATTTGGAGTCTGGTGGCATGGAGATACAACCTTGGTAAAAAAAAAAAAAAAAAAAGGCCCTATAAAGTGGCAGGATTACTTCCACTGTTCTGCTGATCACGCTCCCTTCATTGGATGCTCTCCAGCATTCTGTTGTCCCTCTAAGTCATGACTACACACTACTTGCCATGCTTCAGCCTCTTGTCCATTATAACTCTCTGGTCCCTTTCTGCCACCACTGCAGCAGGGGTCCCCCACACAATGTGCAGGTCCTGTCTTACATTTTTAGTGCGTGACCTTGCATTGAGCTTTAGGGAATCTGAGACTCCAGGAGATGAACCAATCATCCAGCTTGTTCATGTCTTTCTGAGATTTTTCCTCCATCCTCATGGGAGACGCCCCCCCCGGTCAGCTTTGTGTCTTCAATGAACTCACCTAGATACAATGACAAAAAACAAACAAAAACCAGCAAAGCGTTGTAGACCCTCAAGAAGCTGTCTGAAAGGGTATCATGTTAAAAGGGTGAGTATATTTGAGCAACGGCATTTGGGCAACCTTGTAAGGGTGACAGCAATAACAGCTACCACCACTAAACAGTGCATGGACAGCATGAACGAATTGAATGTTACAGCGATACCCCACCATTCAATTGTGGCATGGAGTGAGAATCCTAGAAATAGTGGGGTGGGAGGCATAGTCCTCCACAGAGGGTGCAGGGGGGCACAGCCCCTGCATGAAAATGTGTGAATGAAGGAGATAGGCTAAGTCTGTTGCATAGCCATTAAAACAGTGTGTATGGCAAGATGAGTCACTTACGTGCTCATAGGCTGGTGATGAGGATGGCAGTCAAATTCTTGAGCCTCCCATATAATTTTTAGCTCTAGATTTAACATCCAATTGTAGCCCTTATGTGCGTCGCTGTAGTGTGGTAGCGCTGAAATTACAGTCGCCCTTATTTGCCCTTATGATGTTCACCCATTTTGACTAGCTCAATTGACATGGAATCTTGAAAAGAGAAACAAAATACACAAAATGGTCCAAAACTAAAAAAAGAAGGATCCAGCACAGATGGCTAGTTAAATAACGTAAAACTCCCTCTTATAGTGAACACCTTTGGTGGCTCCCATGGTTGACGAAGTAGGCATATTAGCACCTCACTATAGTGAACACCTAGCTATAGTGAACTCCTCAGCTGGCTCCATAGGTGTTCACTATAGAGAGGGAGCACTGTATTTATTCAAAAATCAGTGCTGAACTCACAGACAAAGGCAGGCACCACAAAATTTTGCATCAAACAAGGCTTCTATAGGGGGGTGAAATTCACCTGCATGAGTGTCTTTAAATAGGAATAAAACAAAAATGAAATTGCAGCACTCAGGACTTGCACAGAAAAAGGCAGATTTCCACACTACAAAGTAAATGTTGCTACTCACTTCACTGTAAACAGAGCACAATGGACCCCTCTCCAATGCTTCAACTCTCATTGTCTTCATCAGGGGGCCCTGATGAAGACTCAGTGAGAGCTGTAGTGCTGGTTGAAGTGCCAAGGAGTGAAGTCTGGTCCACTCTGTTCACAACAGATTGAGTGGCAACATTTGCTTTTGTAACCAGCCCCACCCGAGAGCTGTGTTGAATAAGCCTGGAGATGGTAAAGGGTAAAGTCTGACATGCTTCGGGTGAATGGCACCTGGGTTCATGGTTAGAACTGGGCTCGGAAAGTGGTGTGGTGCATCCACCTATGGAGATCTTTATAACACAGTGCTGCCAGGGTGTTTCCCACAGGAAACAAATACCACCCCCACTGTCTGTGACAGGGAACACAACACAATCACCTCACCATGTATAACTTTAAACATGCAAATAAACAGAAAGGCAGTAATGGCAAAATACATCAGCAGTTCATACTTAGGTTGTTAAGGAGCTGAGGAGGCAAATGCCTGTGTGTAGAGCCTATTGCACCTTAATAATACTTCACGTGAACACTAAATAGATTTTTTTTTTATTTTAATCTTTGATAACCGGGTAAGGCCCACTATGCACAAGTGCCTGTTTTCAGGGGTGACCTGAGAACACTGGAGGGGTTAAGTGACTTGCTCAGAGTCACACAGTGTGCAAGTGGAGGTCGTGGGAGTCAAACCCAGGTCTGCTGGATGTACCAAGCTCATTCACAGCTCATTACTCTAACCTCTAGGTTATACCACCAGCCCCAAATAGATGTTTATCCAATTAAGTTTTAAATTCAGTTGGAGTCTTGCTAATTATAGTGTCTAGTGGTAGGGAATTCCAAATGTTTACAATCTTGTTTGTAAAGAAATATTATCTTTTAATAGTGTTAAATCACTTCCCTTGAATTTGAAGTGCATGACCTCTGTCTCAGCTACATAAGGCTTGAATTCAATACTTTGATCACACATAAGGATGGGGATAAATTGCAAGTAAATAATCAATGAGGAGGGTTGGGAGGTGGATACAAGTCCCTTTTCTGAGGAAAGGGTCCGCAGGGAACTAGCACCACTAAAAGTTGATAAGGCAATGGGACCAGATGGGGTGCATCCTAGGATATTGAAGGAACTAAAGGAGGAGCTGGCTGCACCCTTGACAGCCCCGTTCAACCTGTCACTGGAAACAGGGTAGGTACTGGTAGATTGGCGGAGGGCAGATATGGTACCTATATACAAAAGTGGGAATAAGGAGGAAGCAGGAAACTACAGGATGGTCACCCTGACATAAGTGGTGGGAAAGATAATGGAAACACTATTGAAAGAAAGGATAGTGGAATTCCTGGTGGACAATGGACTGCAAGACCCAAGGCATCATGGGTTCACAGGAGGGACGTCGTGTCAGTCAAACCTCACAGAATTCTTTGACTGGGTAACCAGAGAGCTGGATTGGGGGGGGCAGTGGATGTGGCCTACCTGGATTTTAGTAAGGCCTTTGATACCATTCCCCATAGAAGGCCCCCCTTGGTCCCATCTTCTGCTTCCTCCTCCAACCCTCTCCCCCCTCATATTAGTGCCCTCACCTTATCCACACCCCCACCTGTACTACCCCTCCCCCCTTCACTGCCAATCCCTCGACCTCCCCTTCCTATTTCTCCCCATCCCCTATTCCTCACCATTGACCCTCCACCTCAATGACAAAGCCCTCTCAGGCTGCCACTCAACACATCTTCAACAAAGCCTTTCTTTCTGGTGGCCCTACCCTACCCAAGCACGAGTTCCTGAAATCCTTCTGCTGACCTGTGCACTCAGCATAGGGCAGCTTACTTGAAGGAACAGACTTGAAGTGCTTGTCTATATATGTAGGACTGACGGTGAAATTTCATTGTAAATTTCAAGACAATCTGTAACCAAAGCGTAACTTGACAATTAAGCACAATTGTTTTTTATGTAACCTTGAAATCAAGTTTTCTTTTGTATGCCAGTGTATTTCTGTGTATAGACTGTTGTTGCTGTTTATTCTGTTCTGTACTATGTTTGACTTGGAACCTTTATAAATGAGCCATTGGCTCAAAGATGTTAATCACAAACTGAAATAAATAAATAAAGAAAACAAGCTGGGGAGCCTTGGGGTAGGTACAAAAGTAGTGAAATGGGTGGAGAGTTGGCTAGACAACAGGACTCAGAGGGTGGTGGTAAATGGCATACACTCTGGAGTAGGTAGAGTGACCAGTGGGGTGCCACAGGTATCAGTGCTGGGTCTGTCCTCTTCAATCTCTTTACTGGTGACATTGCAGAGGGTCCGGGGGGGGGGAGGTATGCCTGTTCGCAGATGACGCAAAGCTTTGCAATAGAGAGAACACACCAGGGGGTCGCATAAAATGAGGGGTGATCTGAAAAAGCTGGAGAATTGGTCAAGGGACTGGCAGCTGGGTTTTTAATGCTAAAAAGGGCAAACTATTGCACATGGGGCACAAAAACCTAGGGGCAACTTACCAACTGTGAGGGGAGGCATCAGCAGCCTCAAAGCAGGAAAGGGACCTGGGATAGTCATTTCTGATGGCCTGAAGGTAAAAAAGAAGCATGACAAGGCAGCAGAGAAAGTTAGCAGGCTGCTGGGGTGCATAGGCAGGGGCATCACCAGTAGAAGAAAGGAGGTAATAATTACTCTATATAGATCATTAGTGAGGCTGCACCTCGAGTGCTGTGTGCAGTTCTGGAGACCCTGGATCTGATTCTCAAACAGCCTAGGGCTGTGGCAGACCCAGGTGTGCCTGGGACCTTGTGCCTGATTCACGATCGGGTAGGGTCCAGGTGGCAAAGTCCTACGGCCTGCGGCAACCGTAGCAGTGTGCCAAACAGAGCACGTACCTGGACAGGGTGCCGCAAGCCATGAGCGGACATGCGGCAATGGTTCCAGACATTTCCTGGAGGACTAGCGGACCCCCCGATACATGATTACCCCATATCACTAATTATTAAAATAACCCCCCCTCCCTGGTGGTCTTGCGGACCTCCGATCCCCAGTTACCCCCATATCACTAATTAAAGATCATGTGCAAAGGTGTTTGCATATTGATATTAAAGCTTGAATTCAAGTCCCTGTGTCATGATTAGAGTGTCCTAAGAATTTCATACTGTTTGATTGTGTGGTTTTCTTTAAATCAACATTTGTCAACTTGATCTAAAGTGGCTGTAAACAGTGGAGTTATTTCTGTCTCTCTCAGTCAGGCTTGGAGAGCGATGACATAATCTTGGAGTACTGTAGCTTGCTGTTTCAGATTCCCAGTCACAGCAGGCTGTAGAGTTAATGGCTTGCTCTCCAGATTTCTTACAAACTCAGTCTATGGTTTGTGTTTAGATAGATTAGCTGAAAATATATCATTCTCTTCTTATAAAAGTTGATTGTTTGAGATTCGGTGCTGAATTGAAGTAGTGGAAATCTTACTCTGCGAGAGATCAGCTTGTCTTTATCACAGCTCTGAGTTTTTTCTCATCAAAACTCTGATTCTTTGCTAACTATAAAGCACAGGGTTGTTTAATGAATATAACAAAAATCTCAATTTTGTTCATTCATAGAAATAGTTTGTCCTTGATGTAGCCTTCATGTAAGAACTTTTTTTTCATGTCAGATTGACAACAGGTGCCTGTCACACTCTACTATTTCAAACACATGTACTGTCTGAACTCACAAATTTCAGTTCTTTGGTGGTTTCTGTGTGAAAATACATCATGTATGTGTATAAATAGAAACTATATGGCATCCCGATGCACCATGTCCCTTCCCCACAGTTGAGGTAGCTAAACTCTGCTGCCACCTGTCCCCTGCCCTACAAGTCACCTGCCTTCTGCTCCACATTCAAGGCTGCTGCACCCTGCTGCTCACTGTCTTCTCCCACACAGTGATGGATTGTTGTATTTGGTGGCCAAAAACAAGTACCTTAAACACATCAGAGTCTTGGTAGAAAGAGAAAATATGCACCAAAGAAATCTAGGCCTTCTCTGTTTACTTCCATTCAGCACAGACACAGGGGGAACACTTCTCAACACACACAGGAAGAGTTACAGTAAATGCATTCCCTAAATCTGTACTGTCTAACATTTCTTAAAGTTGCACTACACATAAAAATCCCTTCTGACTTAGCAAAAAGTACGTAAGTCAATAATTCAGAAGTAATATGAAACTATTAAAGTTATTACTGCAATGTTCCTTTTAGTTACTCTGTGTCATTAGGCTATACCTCTACAAGTCCATTTTCTTTGGTGGATGTCTTATACATACTGAATGACATAGTAGGACTGGAGGCTGTTGCTCTGGAATCTGATTAGCATCAGCCACATCTTGTCTCAATTGCTGTGGTTCCACTATCTCTTTCTGTTCTTGTTCTGGAAGAAATAATGATGGATAACTACCCTGACTCTGAGTAACCCTTTTTTGTTCTGTCTCAATTCTAGTACGTAATTGGTCCACATGTTTTTTCACTCTCCTCTGGTTAGTCAGTCGAACAATATAGACAACATTTCCAAACATTTTTCTCAGCATGTCTTCTATCCATCTTTTCGGGCCTGCATACATCCTGACCCACACAAGATCATTGGGTTTGAAGGATCTGGTCTTAGGAAGCATTTCAGTTCATGACTTATAGCCTAGAGGGTGAAGAAGGTCCAATTGAGTTTGAATCTGATGTCCAAACAACAATTCTGCAGGGGATATTCCTGTGACACAATGTGGTGTTGTTCGATACATTGCAAGAAAGTCCAAAAGGGCTGTTTGTATTGCTGACGGTGTAGTAGGATTAGCTTTGTCCATACTCTTTTTAAAAGTCTGAACCAGGTGTTCCGCTTCGCCGTTTGAACTTGGATGGTAGGGAGATGAGAAAATATGGTGGATACCACGTTGCTGGCAAAATGCTTGGAATTCAACAGATGTGAACTGTGGTCCGTTATTTGAGACAATCACTTGTGGAAAACTATGGGTAGCAAAGATAGATTTCAACACTTTGATGGTACTCTCAGTAGTTGTCGAAGACATTTGATGAATTTCTGACCATTTACTATAAGCATCAGTTAAGAGTAACCACATGGCATTTAAATAAGGTCCTGCAAAATCAATATGCAACCTTTGCCAGGGTTGCTCAGGTCAATCCCAATGGTGAACTGGAGCTCTTGCTGAATTTCTCATCGATACAGCATAACCTTTGCATCTTTGCACAACCTGGTATGTGTCTCTGTCAATGGAAGGCCACCATACGTGAAGTCTGGCCAAGGATTTCATTTTAGCAATGCCTGGATGGCCCAAATGTAAAAGAGTCAACACATTTGAGTAATAACATCGGGGTACTATAACACGTAATCCCCATAGGAACACCCCTCAGCAACGGACAACTGCTGTCTCTTTGTATAGTAGGGTTGTAGTTCTGCCGAACAAGTTGCGCCTTGCGGCCAACCCTCAAGTGTACACTGATACACTTATTTCAAAATTACATCTTGACTAGTCGCTTTTGCAATGTCCTTGGCTAGTACTGGAAGCTGATCTAACTGTTGTCGCTCCATTGCACACACAACATTAGATACCTCCATACCTTTTGAATTGCACTGGAAAACTATCTGGTTCCACCAGCCGTACTAATGGCTCCTCTTTAAGTCCCACATCAAACTCCATTTCTCTGGATATTGGTAACCTCAATAAGGCATCTGCATTTCCATGCTGGTCTGTTGGTTGGTATGTAACCTTGAAATTATAGGCAGACAAAATTAATGCCTATCATTGAAGTCGGCTAGCAGCTGTTTCTGGAATTCCTTTTTCTGGACTGAAAATTGTCAGTAGTGGCTTGTGATCCGTCTTCAGCTGAAACTTGTGACCTAGCAAGTACTGGTGAAATTTCTGGACTGCAAACACAATTGCTAATGCTTCACATTGAATCTGGGCATAATTCCATTCAGCTGCAGTGAGTTTGCATGAAGCATGGGCTATTGGCTTCTCCATTCCTTCTGGATCTGTATGGAAAAGGACAGCTCCTATACCCACAGGACCAGCATCACAGGCCAATGTGATAGGTAAGTTAGGGTCATAATGAGTTAAATTATTCACATCAGTTAGAGAGAGAGCTTGATGGCTTGAACCGCCTTACTGTGGCCCTTGGTCCACTTCCATGGAGCACCTTTATGTAACAGTTCATTTAGGATAGCGCATTTAGTGGCTAGGTCACGTATGAAACGGTCATAGTAGTGCACCATACCCAAGAATGAGTGCAACTCTGAAAAATTCTGTGGTTCAGACATGTGCACAATGGCTTCCACATTTTCATCATTTGGACAAATTCTGTCTTTGTCAATAGTGTGACCTAAGTATGTGACACTTGGTTGACAAAATTTGCATTTTTTCTCTCCTGAGTCTGAATCCACTCTGTTGCAATCTTTCTAAAGTCTTTTGTAAATTAAGTAAATGTTCTGCTTCTGTCTTGCCCGTGACAATGATGTCATCCAAATAACAAGCAACACCTTGTATATCACCCACTGTTTGCTCAATCACTTTTTGAAAAATAGCCGGTGCTAAACTAAGGCCAAAACATAACCATTTGTAGTTGTACAGTCCTTGGTGTGTATTAATCACTACCAATTTCTGAGTCTTTATCTAGCTCCACTTGAAGGTATGCATCAATGAGATCTAGTTTAGAGAACCCCACACCACCATTCAGTCTATGGAAAAAGTTTCTCAGGTAAGGGTAAAGGAAATACATCTGTGTTAAGTACTGGATTAAGTGTCACCTTAAAATCTTCACATATTCGAACCTTATCACCTGGTTTAGATACCACCGCAATTGGAGCAGCCCAATCTGAACTTGAAACCTTTTGCAGCACACCTGCTTTTTATAATCTGTCCAATTCTGCCCCAACCACCAGTTTTAAGGCAAAAGGAAGTTTCCGTGGTTTATAAAACTTAGGGACTGCATTAGGAATTGTAACTAGCTTAGCTTTAGCTGTTGTGCAGCATCCCTGGACTTTCCACAGCTCTGGATACATGTCTAAAATCTCCCCAAGCTTAGGTGGATTACTGCTTTGTGGTACCTGGACCGCAGCAAGTAGGCCAAAATCTACTGGATCAATATGAATGTTTAGACGAACCTGAGTGTCTCTGCCCAAAATGTTGACACCCTTTTTTGAAACCAGAAAAGTTAAAGGTGTACTAGGAGAATCAGTCCTGTGTACTAAAGTGGTAAATGAGCCCAGTGGCTGAATTGGTTGCCCTTCAAATGCATGCAGCAACTTATTACAAGGAGACAATGGTGGCTCATCCAGATCAGACCATGTTTGATGGTTAATAAAAGTAACTGGTGAAGCAGAGCCTACCATTAAACACAACTGATGCCTCAGTTGTGGCAATTGAAATAACACATAGAAAGGAAGAATACTTTTAGTCTGCATTTGTTTGTGCAATAGGAACCACTGCACTGGCTGTGCTTTCTAAACTGATCACTGCAGTTCTCCTGCTTCTGCAAATCTTAGCAATATGACCCTGATGTTTACATGCATGAGCTTGAACTCTGAATTTGCACTGGTCCCTGCTATGCTGAGATGATCCACACAGTCTACAGAAGGGACAGGGAGGGGAAAAGAGGAGGTGGAGTAGCTCTATACATAAGGGAAAGGATCAAAGCTACAGAACTAAAAAGTAAAGGGGGAGGACAAGAGGCACTCTGGGTCACCTTGGAGACAGGGAATGGCATCACAATCCACACAGGGGTTGTATACAGACCCCCATCTCAATGGGAGGAAATGGACAAGAAAATGATAGAGGACATTCTCAAAATGGCTGAAAAAGGGGAGATACTGTTGATGGGGGACCTGAATATGCCAGATGTTAACTGGATGACATGTACTGCAGTCACATCCAAGAGCAGGGTCATTCTCGATGCCCTGCAGGGGGCAGGCCTTAGACAGCTAGTGTTGGAACCTCTCGGGAGGGCAATACTAGACCTGGTACTCTCAAATGGAGAGAGGATCACAAATTTAGAAGTCAGTAGACATCTGGAAACAAGCGACCACTGCACAGTGTACTTCACAATAAGCACAACCATGGAGACAAGCCATACAAAAACAAGCATACTGGACTTTATAAGGGCTGACTTTGGCAAAATGGGTGAATACCTGAGGAATACACTAGCAAATGGCCAAAAAGGAGGGGTGGAAGAACAATGGAGAAAAATCAAAACTGCCATCATAGAGTCAACACGCCTTTGTGTGAAACAGATAAAGAAAACAAAGCGGAGTAAAAAACAACTATGGTTCTCAAAAGAGGTGGCAGGGAAGGTTAAGGAGAAAAAGGCTGCATTCAAAAAGTATAAGGCATCACAGAAGGAGCATGACAGGGAACTGTATCAATTAAAGCAGAAAGAAGTGGGGAAGGCAGTCAGAATAGCAAAAGCCCAAACAGAGGAAAAAACAGGCAATTCAGTTAAGAAGGGGGATAAAACCTTTTATAGGTACATTAGGGAGCATAGAAAGGTTAAGGGATGAATAGTGAAGATTGATAAGGGAGAGGGGAGGTGGGCAGAGGGAGATAGTAAAAAGGCAGAGATACTAAATGAATACTTTTGCTCAGTATTCACAAAAGAAGATGAGGAAGAGTTACCTAAACCAGACAATAGAAGCACTCTGGGTAGGGGGGTTGACACCAGTCCATTTACAGAAGAAAGAGTCCTGAAAGAACTCCTAAAACTCAAGGTGGACAAAGCAATGGGGCCTGATGGGATTCGCCCCAGAATCCTAAAAGAACTAAGGGAGGACCTAGTGACACCACTGACCACACTTTTTAACAAATCATGGGAGGATGGGGTGGTACCTGAGGACTGGAGGAGGGCAGATGTGATTCCCCTTCACAAAAGTGGGAGCAAGGCAGAAGCAGGAAACTACAGATCTGTAAGTTTGACCTCAGTGGTAGGGAAAATGATGGAATCACTTCTGAAAGAAAGAATTGTTGAGTACCTAGAGGCCAGCAGGGCACAGGACCCAACGCAGCATGGATTTACAGCAGGAAGGTCATGTCAGATGAATCTAATAGATTTCTTTGACTGGGTGACCAAAGTAATAGACCAGGGAAGGGCTGTGAATATGGCCTACCTAAACTTTAGCAAGGCATTTGACACAGTCCCGCACAAAAGATTAATAATCAAGTTAGCCAGCCTGGGAGTGGGTCCTATGGTGGTAGCCTGGGTTGCAAACTGGCTGCACAACAGGGCACAGAAGGTAATAGTGAGTGGAACACATTCCAAAGAAAGGGGGGTCACTAGTGGAGTACCTCAGGGCTCAGTACTGGGTCCAGTCCTCTTTAACATCTTTATAGGTTATATTGCAGAGGGTCTGGAGGGAAAGTATACCTCTTTGCAGATGATACAAAGATCTGTAACAGAGTTGATACACAAGGAGGGGTAGAAAGGATGAGAAGGGACTTGGTAAGGTTGGAGGAATGGTCAGACATATGGCAACTTAGATTCAATGCAAAGAAGTGCAAAGTAATGCACCTGGGAAACAAAACCCAGGAGAAGAGTACACAATAGCAGGGAGGTACTAACAACAACAAAATGGAGACAGGACTTGGGGGTAGTCATATAAGATGATCTAAGGTTGGTAAGCAATGTGAGAAGTCAATAAGAGATCCAGGGGATACTGGGATGCATAGGAAGGGCATCACAAGTAGAAAAAGGAAGTGGTTATCCTTTGTACAGACAGTTGGTGAGACCCATCTGAGTACTGTGTGCAGTTTGGAGACCTCATCTACACAAGGACATAGACAGGATGGAAGCAGTCCAGAGGAGGGCAACTAAAATGGTGCAGGGTCTGCATCAGAAATCATATGAAGAGAGACTGAGAGAGCTTAATATGTATACCCATGATGAAAGGAGAGATGGGGGGACATGATAGAAACATTCAAGTACCTCAAGGGAATCAACAAAGTCCAGGAGGGTAGCATCTTTCAGAAAAAAGAGATGTGTAAGAACAAGGAGACACAATTTAAAGATAGAGGGGAGACGGCTTAGGGGTAATGTCAGGAAATCTTTTTTCATGGAGAGAGTGGTGGATGCATGGAACTGCCTTCCTGGGGAGGTTGTTGGAGCTAAAACAGTAGGGGAATTCAAACATGCATGGGACAGACACAAGGCAATTGTAGTGGGGGGTGGCAGGAAATAGGCTGTTGGTTAACTAGAATCTGCAGCTTATCCAGTAGGTAGGGAAATGGACAGACTGGGTGGGCCAAGTGGTCCTTATCTGCCGTCAAAGTCTATGTTTCTATGTTTCTATGTTTCTATGATGCACATTTGTACTGGCCATGCAGTTTGGGTGGAGTGTTTGAATTTTTCTTTGAAAACAGTGGTTTAGACTTAGGTTTGAGCTGTTTCAATTTGGGATTTACTGCAGTTACTTGTACCTCATTTTTAGTGTTCATCTTAGCATGTGCTTCATTTTCTGCAGCCTCATACATTAGTGCCATCTGTAAAAGTTCATCAGTAGACTCCTTGACACTTACAGAAAGTAATTGCTGAATACGATGTTCATTATTCAACCCCATAACAAACTTATCAGCTAGATTAGATTCAAGATGCTCCCTGCTCCACTCACATGTGAGAGCTAAGCGTTTGATCTCAGCCAAATAAGATTGTAATGACTGACATGGTTTCTGCTGGTAACTGTAGAATTTATAACGTTCAGCCCTTGGGAAAATTGTCAAACTGTATTGTGCATTCAATTTAGCTTTTAGTTCTTGATATGAGAAATCCTCCAGCCGGTCCAGTGCACACAGACAAGCAGTTTGAAGGTTCCCCTCCCCAAGTAAGTACAAAAAAGCAGCTTGAATAAGTTCACCCTGTAGCTGATCATTTGCTGATTGTATGGCAGGATTAAGTAATAACCACTGATCAAACCGTATAGACCATGTACCCCAGTCTGTTCCTATAAAAATCTCAAAGTTGGCTGAAGTTTCCATAATATTATACAGTTCCAAATTGCTTACTTGCCTTCAATGCAGAAAGTCACAAAATGCTGTAATTCAGAAAGTTGGAGGTATGAAAATTTTCACCATCCTCGTAGCCAGTTTGTTGTATTTGGTGGCCAAAAATAAGTACCTTAAACACATCAGGGTCTTGGTAGAAAGACAAAAATGCACCACAGAAATCTAGGCCTTCTCTGTTGACTTCCATTCAGCATAGACACAAGGGGAACACTTCTCAACACACACAGGAAGAGTTACAGTAAATGCATTCCCTAAACCTGTACTGTCTAACATTTCTTAAAGTTGCACTAAACATAACAGGGAGTGTGCACCCTGCAGCCTCCATCCCCTGTCTAAAGCATCAAGGTTGCTGCATGCTGCTGCCCCTGCCCAAACAATTGAGGTTGCTGCACCCAGATGCTCTCTCTCCCCCACCTCCACAGTCAGGGACACTGCACCTGTTGCACCCTGTTCCTGTCTCCACAGTCAAGGCTGCTGTGTTGCACTAATCCCTAGAGTCCCAGGTCCCCCCTGCCTCCACAGTTGGGGCTGCTGCACCATGCTACCCTGGGTCACTTTAGGTGGGGCTTTTGCTGCACCCCGCTACACACTTCCATTGCCCCAAATGGGCAGGGCTGCTGCATCACATACACCCCATTTCACAGTCAGGGCTGCTGTGCCCTGATGCCCCCCCCGTGTGCATCCCCACAGTCAAGGCTTCTGCAGCATGCTGTTCTCTGTCCCTGTCACCACAGCCAGGGATGATGCACCCTGCTGCTGTCTACACTGTTAGGGTTGATGTGGCCTGCTGTGCCCTAGAGCCCCATGCCTCTGCAGTTTGAGTTGCTGCACCATGCTACCCTAGGTCACCTGAGGTGGGGCTTTTGTTGCACCTTGCTACTCACTTCCATTTCCCCAAATGGGCAGGGCTGCTGCACCATGTGCACCTCATCTCACAGTCAGGGCTGCTGTACCCTGATACCCACCTTTATCTTGCTCCTCAGTCGAGGCTTCTGAACCATACTATTCTCTGTCCCCTGTCACCACAGCCATGGCTGCCACACCCTGCTGCTGTCTACAGAGTTGGGGTTGCTGTGGCCTGCTGTGCCCTAGAGCCCTATGCCTCTGCAGTTAGGGCTGTTGCACCATGCTGCCACTTGTCCCAAGAGTCAGGGCATTCTTGCACCCTGTTCTGTGCCACCACAGTTGAGGCAGTTTCACCCTCCTGCCCCCCCTGTCACCAGAGTCAGATCCTTTGCTACACCCTGCTGCCCACATCCTTTGTCCCAAACAGGCATGGCTGCTGCACTCTGTCCCTCATTTTGGACTTCTGTACCCTGATGCCACCCATATCTCCTACCTGAACAGTCAGGGCTGTTGCACCCTGCTGCCTTCTGTCCCAACCCCCATAATCATGGCCACAGCACCCTGTTGTCCTCTGTTCCTGTCTCCACAGTCAGGGCTGCTATGCTGTGCTACGCACTAGAGTTCCATACCCCCTGCCTCCAAGGTTAGGGCTGCTGAACCCTGCTACATACTTCCATTGCCCCAAATGGGCTGGGCTGCTGCACCATGTGTGCCCTGTGCCATGGTCAGGGCTGCTGTACCCTGATGCCTACCTGTGTCCTGCCCCACATTCAGGGCTTCTGCATCATGCTGTCCTTTGTCCCCTGCCACCACTGTGCCCTGCTGCACCATGGAGCCCCCTTGCCTTCACAATTAGAGTTATTGCACTATACTGCTCCATCTTACAGGAACAGTGGGCAACAGGGTGCCATGGCTGTGACTGTGGGGGTCGGGAAAGAGAGCATCAGGGTGCAGCAGCCCTGACTGTTCAGCCAGCATATAGGGATGTCATCAGGGTACAGCAGCCAAAACTGTGGGACAGGGTGCAGCAGCCATGCCTGTTTGTGAGAAGGGATGTGGGTAGCAGGGTGTAGCAAAGGATCTGACTTAGGTGGCAGAGGGACAACAGGGTGCAACTGCCTCAACTGTAGAGGCACACAACAGGGTGCAGCAAACATCCTGACTCTTGTGACAAGTGGCAGCATGGTGCAGCTGCCCTAACTGCAGAGGCATGGGGCTCTAGGGAACAGCAGGCCACAGTAACCCCAACTGTGTAGACAGGAGCATGGTGTAGCAGCCCTGGCTGTGGTGACAGGGAACAGAGGACAGCATGGTGCAGAAGCCTCAACTATGGGGCAGGACACAGGGGCGAACATCAGGGTGCAGCAGCCCTGACTGTGACACAGGGTGTGCATGGTGCAGCAGCCCTGCCCATTTGGGGCAATGGAAGTGGGTAGCAAAGTGAAGCAAAAGCCCCACCTCAGGTGGCCTAGGGTAGCATGGTGCAGCAGCTCCAACTGTGGAGACAGGGGACCTAGGACTCTAGGGCTTAGCAGAGCACAGCAGCCCTGACTGTGGAGACAGGAACAGGGGGTAACAGGTGCAGCATCCCTGACTGTGGGGGGGAGGGCAGCAGGCTGCAGGAACCCCAACTATTTGGGCAGGGGGCAGCAGCTCTGATTCTTTAGGCCGGGGATGGAGACAGTAGGGTGCACAATCCCCTACTGTGTGGGAGAAGACAGTGGGCTGCAGGGTGCAGCAGCCTCGAATGTGGAGCAGAAGGCGGGGGATTGTGGGGCAGGGGCAGCAGAGAGCAGCTGCCTTGCCTGTGGGACAGAGACACAGTACATCAGAATGCCATATAGTGTTTCTGTTTATACACATACATGATGTATTTTCACACTGAAATCACTAAAGAACTGAAATTTGTGAGTTCAGAAAGTACATGTGTTTGAAATAGTAAAATGTGACAGGCACCTGTTTGTCAATCTGACATGAAAAAAAAAGTTCTTACATGAATGTATTTATGAAGGCTACATCAAGGACAAACTATTTCTATGAATGAGCAAAATTTAGATTTATTTCATATTCTTTAAACAACCCAAGAAGAGAATGATCAATTTTAAGCTAATCTATCTAAACACAAACCACAGACTGAGTTTGTAAGAAACCTGGTGAGCAAACCATTAACTCTATACAGCCAGCTATGATTGGGAATCTGAAGCAACAAGCTATAGTACTCCAAGATGATGTCATCACTCTCCAAGCCCGACTGAGAGAGATAGAAATAACTCCACTGTTTTCAGCCACTGTAGAGCAAGTTAACAAATGCTGATTTTAAGAAAGCCACAAAACCAAACAGCATGAAATTTTCAGGAAACTCTAATCATGACACAGGGACTTGAATTCAAGCTTTATTAACAATATGCAAAAACCTTTGCATATGATCTTTAAATAAAAACCCTTCTCTCGTAGACTATCAGACCCTTCTCCCCAATGTCCCCATGAATTGAGTATTTATTATACATCCCTGCTGGTCTAGTGTACCCCCCTCCCCAATCCCCAAGATGTGTTAATGTACTAAAATTCCTTGGTGATCTAGTGCCCCCCCAAGTCCCAAGCCCCCATTATGCCGTATTATGAAAACATTTTATTTATTTATTTAGTTTTTGTTAACCAGGTAAACACACTAATAAAACAGATACCTATTTTCAGGTGCGGCCCGGGAGGTTACAAGGAAATAAGGAAGCAGATTACAAAACAGAGCTCAGGTAGATAAATATACAAATATTTCACAGATGAGGCAGGAGAGGCGAAAAAAAGAAGTATACTGTAACATACACAGGAGCAGGTAACTTAATATACAGACATTACAAACTGTGAGCAAAGAGGCAAATTTCAAATACCATTTCAAATACCAAAGGGTACAAGCACGATTAATACTGTGGGCAGGTAGGGCTAGAAAGGTAGCCAAGCACAGAGTCCAGGTAGGTACCCCTCAAAGAGGACCAGTGGTATCCAGTGTATCATCAGTTTAGGAGGGCCACTGGCATCATTAAGTGTAACTGCAGGAAGAGGAGAGCAGCAAGTGATCCCAGAGGGAGTTACAAAAACAGGTATGGGAGGGTGTAGTGCGAACAAGGGCAGGAAGAAAGTTCCATATCTTCAGAGCACAAGACGCAAATGCTCTGTTACCCATTTGGGTGCGGGTATTGGGGACCTGGAATATCGCAGGACCAAGTGATCATAGGGAGTAGGAAGAGGAGGAGGTGACAGGTTTGAGGAGCTCTGCCAGAACAGGAGGAGTGGCCGTTCTTATCACCTTGTCAGTAAAACAACCTGGGACAAAGCTATGATGCTGGCCCTGTGGAAGCCAAGCAAGCTTATTGTAAAGGTCGCAGTGGTGGGTGAGACACCAGGCTACAAGGGCAAAGCGGCATATATTATTGTAGGCCACGTCCCATTTTGAGAGGTGAGTTTTAGCAGTGTGAGCAAATGTGATGAGTCCACAGCAAAGTGTGGAAAGAAACATCCCACTTGCCAGGGAAATACATGCAGCAGGAGTGAGACTGTTTTTTGTTCTGTAAGCCAAGCCCAACTTACTATTTACAGCTGTACATACAAGGTGAATATGCTGGGAGAGGTCAAGCTGAGGGTCGTGGGTAACTACCAAGTATTTGTTCGAGTTGAGGACCATCATGGGGGAGCCATCTATGCCAGTAATATGCAAGAGCACAGGGAACACTTTTAACTTAGCCTGGGAACCAAAGAGCATGGCCTGAGTTTTCCTGAAATTGAGGACGAGCCTAATTTCTTTTAGCCAGGACTGTATATTGCTAAAGCCAATGTTAAGGTGCTGGTTAATGACACTAATGTCATGGGCGTGAGTAAGGATGACCAGATCATCTGTGTATAAGGTGGCACTGCAGTGGGATGGTACAGTGGGGAGATAGTTTACAAACAGAGAGAACAGGATGGGCCCCAGGACAGACCCCTGGGGAACTCTAGATTTGACTGGGGTGAGCTCAGAGAGGGCCTTGTTTAATTTTTTAAGTTGCTGGCATCCTTGGAGGTAATTGGAAAATCACCCAAGGATGGGGGTGGATAAGCCAAGGGACTGGAGTTGCGAGCACAGAAGTGCATGGTCAACCAGGTCGAAGGCCTTGGAAAGGTCAACGAAGATGGCACCAGTGAGTTTGCCTTGATCCATGGCAACCCTAACCTCAGAGGTAACCTTAGCAAGGGCAGTTGAGGTGCTGTGACCCTTATGAAAGCCATGTTGAGCTGGGGTCAGCAACTCATGTGACTGGATATATTCGGAAAGTTGGGAAGCAATGACTTTTTCAAGGAGTTTGCTGATGGCTGATAAGATGGCAATGGGCCGGTAGTTTTCAAGGTTTTTAGGGTCACCTTGTTTGAGAACCAGAACCACCCTTAACACCTTCCATAGATCAGGGATGACCCCAGAGGAGAGCGATGAGTTAAAGATATGGGAGATGGGTAAGGCAATGAAGTGGGCACCAAGGTGGAGGAGTTTGGGTTCCAGGTTATCATGCCCAGCACTAGAGTGAGGGGAGAGACCAGAGAGCAGTCTCTGCGTCTCTCACCTGGACACCTTCATGGTATAGTGACCCCCACCCCCTACCCCAGCAGGCAATGTCCCACCACCCTGCCCCCCATCCCCAAATTGAGCCGGCGACTGGCACAGCCCACCATTCATCACCACATCCAGCCACTGACTGAGCTTTGAAAGAACATATACTTTATGCAGTACACACTCAGTGACTGACAAAAGACTTGGTCAGTCTTTATGACTTTATTAACAATATGCAAAAACCTGTGCACATGATCTTTAAACATAACTTTTATACAGAATGTGAAAGCAGGATGGTACAACATAAGAACAATCTCAACCTCAGATTAAGCATAAATCTTGTTTTGGTAGTTTGTTCCTCAACATCCAGTGCTAGATCAGAATTACTTGGGTGGGCATAGACAGAAATAGACACCTGGTATTGTAAACAGAGTATTGGGTCTTGTAAAATACTTGGCTGACTTGCAAGGGAAATGGTGGGAGATTGATGTGACCCAAATTAATGAGAGTTCCTACCAATTGGATGCCAATGCAGAGAAGAATGTGCACAGCGACTTGGAAATGTCAACAGTTTTGCGTAATGTCCAGCTGAATTTTCAGATGAACAAAGAAAGTTTTAGCGTTTACTGGAACCTGAGCCAGCGGCAAGGACAAAATGTGTTTTAAAGAAATATTTTTTTTTTCAGGTTTGGTGAGTAGACCAAGCAATCATTTTTTTATTGTATGGTTAAAAAACCTTCACAATATTTATACATCGAGGAGACATAGCATAAATACATGGCTAAAATCATATTCCATAAATAACACCATTTTCTTTAAATAAAGGTGAGAGAACAATTTATTTAACATTTCAGTTCATATGCCTTATTCTGACTCAATACTATACAGTTTTTATTTTGCACTTTGCTTTTCTGATAGCTTGAAGATAATTGGCAAGCCTTTCCACTGCCCAGGCATCTTCTGTATGAAATAAGATATTCGTTAATTCTGCCTCATCTATTAAATAAGTACTGTTTAAGAAAGGACTTAAGCACTATGCACACAGTTTTTCATACCATCTGCACTCCCATAACACATGCAGCAAGTCTTCCTTGCCACCCCCCCCCCCCAACAATCACAGTCTTCAGAGCTTATTCCTGCTTTTTTATATCTAAAATCCAGAACGTTACTGGGGAACTGCTCTAATTTATAGTGTAAAGCTAGATCGTAATCTTGGTTCAGTTAATATGTCTAAATATTTTTTAAAGCCATGATTGTAATTATTTGATGCACATCATTTAGAATAACGTGCATTTATCATGTTTAAATCCTTCCTGTTCCAATGTTTATCTTTTTTAGTATATATTTTTTGTATTTCGTACTAATCACAGTTCCTTTATCAATAGTTTAGATGTATCAGCTTGTGTTCTTCCAAAATAAGCATTATAGAGTTTAACCAAAAACCCGACTTATACCCTAGGTCCTGCCAGAATTCCTTTTCTTTTAGACATTTTTTAACTAAGGAATCCTTGCTTTTGTTTGTAACGTGGATCTAGTAATGAACTTTTCTCGCATCTATTAATGCTCTGATATCAGCTAGCCCCAATTCAGACCTTATATACGTAGATGGGCGCAAGTGGCCTACCCTTATAATGTATCTTAATGATTTATATAAAGGACTCATTCATTTATTAGAGTCCTTTATATCCCAAATTACACAACCATATAACAACTGAGATTCAATGTTAGCTTGAATAACTTGCACCAGGGGTCTAACCGTCATGCCACCGTATGTGTAGTTGAATTTGTTTAAACCAGTTATAGTTTTTTTTGTATTTCTTAATAGTCTTTGTGAAATGCGTACTCTATTTACCATTTTGTTGTGTCATTACACCTAAATATACATAATCTGAAAGCAGTTCCACTTTATTAGGTCCAATAACCAATTCCCTTTACAGTTCATACTCCCAATGATCATCAATTTTGTTTTATTCGTGTTACTGGTCAATTTTAAAGAGCTGGATTTTTTATAAATGTAGTCCAGTTCCTTTTGCATTCCCATCTTTGTTAATGACATAATTATAATATCGTCAGCATAAGCCGGGCACGGGGTCATAATGTCGCAAGACATTATGCTGCATGGCAAAATTGTGCTGTCAATACAGCACAATATTGCCCTTGTGACATAAGTCTTTTTTTTGGTGGGGGAGCCAATACGCAGCGTTGCCTTACCCCTCAGTTAATTTTAAAAACACCAGAAGCTGCCCCTCAAGGCCAAGTCTGATTTTAGCCCAAGTATTGTTTTAAAGAAATGACAATAACATCCTTAAATATTAGAGGCCACTTTCAAGAAAACAAAATGTGTTTTTTTTATTTATGAGAGAGGGGCTGTTATGCCTCAGTGATTTTTTTCTAGTTACAGAAAGGTAGCTTAGATTATTTATCAGAATGTACCTTCTTGACTAAAGGAGCTTTGGAAGTTTTCAGATTTTACATCTTCCTGGCCAGCTGCCTGTGCTTTTCTGTTTGCAGTTAAGTTACAGTACAGCACAGTGGCTGTGTACAGAGTGATTAGAGTATCAGCCATGCTACAGATGCAGCTCTCTGTACACAGTTCTGTTGACTTATTAAAAATAACAAAATAATCACATTTTGTTAGAATGAACTATGCATTTTTCTCATAAACAACACTTGACATGTCTCAACATTTCTCTGGGGATGAATTATTGCAACTTTTTTACTTGCAGAGAAATCTGGTTCACATCTAGTTCACCAATGGGAAAAGAATTTGAAGTTGATGTAACTACCTTTGGCAATACGGAAATGGGTGCATGAGCTTCATTAGTAAAGTGCATTCATTAAATGTCACTCACTAAAGGCCACTCAATGTCATGATGTGTTGCTGTGCCAGCAACATGGGTGAGGAAGACCACCTGGGACCCTGGCAAGCAGGATGCAGGCTTAGAGGGAGCACTGCTGGCAGAGTGCCCAAGGGGATAGAACAGAGCTATGTTTCACCACCACAGTGACTCCCAATGGAAGACCAGGGAACAGGCTGCCCCCAGGGCAGCATTATTCAACTGTGAGGCTGGCAATGCACTGCCATGCTCCCAGGGGTGGCAGGGGAAGGATGTTTGGAAGCTTAAAGGGACACTGTCAACTCTTTTTACATCATGATATTTCTTATTGAAAGCCTACATTTTATGATTGCTCACCTTCTCTAAAATTCATTGGTATTGCTGGTTGTTTCATCTGACTCCTTTCTTAGTAGAATTAAAGTATGTGCTAATGATATAATTATACCCAACATTGTTTTGTTTCAAATACTTGACCACTTGTATTGCTTACTTTCTGCACATTAAGAACATTCCCAAGCAGAGCAGCCACACATGATGCAATAGTCTCCTCTCCTCTCCTCTCCTCTCCTCTCCCTGCATCTTGAGCAGCTAGTCCCTGTTGGGGGTCTTCCCAAATCAAGAAAAGATGCAGTAGGAGTTGATTAAGTAATGTAAACAAACACATTTTGGTGTGGCAACACCAGTATGGTGGGCAGTCTGTTTTGCACTTTTAAAAATAAAAAGTAAACAGAATTAAACTGTCAGCTACATCAGCACATTCTACAGAATGTGAACAATCTTAAAATGTGTTTTTTAAACTAAGGACGGTTGAGGCCTAAGGGAGGTCAACAGTGTCCCTATAAAGGGAGGATACCGTCAGTGGAAAAATGGCAGCTGCCAGCTTAATTGTCTAGAAACTCCCCAACTCCACATTCTTGCTTACTGCTGCTCCCATGACAGACAGACTGTACTTTATTGGGGAGGGAAGAGTCCCCAAGGACCCTGTCATGAGGGGGAAAGCCATGGCATACCATGAAACTGATAAGAGAGGGGAATTGGGGGTTGGGATGTCAATAGGGTGAGCTTGATGTGGGACATTTGACTGGAGGATTGCAACTTATACGAATGAAAAAATGTCACTCACAACCAGGATAGAAAGGCAGTGTTGTCCCATGAACAATAAGCCACGGACACAAACACAGAGTGACTTTTGACAGGTCTGTCGAGCTCTTTGTGTTTCATCTATAAACTGGGTACAGTTAACGCAAGAGCCTGTTATAAATGAAATGCTATATCTATCTGGGTAGCTCATAAAAATAAACTTGAGCAGTTAAGTCCTATGTTCAAAGGTGTTTATGGGGAACATAAAAAGTAAACGTTATAGTGCCACGACACACAAATGTAAACACGTTGTGAGGAATCATTTAGTAACACTTGAAATGCATTCAAGACAGGTTACTACTGGTATGCTACTGTGCAAAGTGCGTAGTTCATCAGTTGTTCTGGGAGTCAGCTGGCAAATCTTTCAAAGTTCACCCAGCTCAGCTGACAGGAGCATGATTGAGGTCACTGTAATAAAAACATTTACAATGGCAATCTTGAAGCTTGTTGCATGGAAATGAACAGCCTGAATGTTTGGAACAGAGAGCTCCTACCTGTCCTAGCCCTATCACAGAACAAAACTCTTTATTACTGTAATTGACAGTTTGGCCTCACTATGTGCCCTTATCAAATCAAACTCTGTTATGACTTGCACAGCCTTGTCACTCCCGGTTAACTTTTGATCAGTTTAAATCCATGAATAATGATTTATGAGTTATTCTGAAAGAGGCCGCAGTTAGGCATTACACTGAGTCCCCCACCCCCACCCCAGGATTTAAGGAAGATCTTCCAACTCATATGCACCATAAATTATATCAGGCATTTTTTTTAACCCCAGATATGCCAGTGTCTGTTAACCCTTTTCATACTGAGAGCAAATAGGCTCCCATCATACTGCCATTGGGAGTTTTATCATAATCAGACTCCTCTTAGACACAGAAAGAAAATCCTTCCCCTTTGAAGGTTCCAATTAGGAGATTCCCTCTCCAGCCCAAACCACAAATGTGCTGCTCTACTTTCTGAATGAATACTACATAGTCAGAGATTCTAATTTTAGAACGTGGCAAGCAATTCTCCTTAAAAAAGTGGGTGGGGTGGTTAAAATAAGATCTAATGCACTAGGCAGGGAAAGATAATTTTTTTTCTTCTGAAATGGGCATGCAAGAACCATGAACTGATGAAAAACCAATGTACATAAATAGTGTGCCTGGTGAGACATGATTATGTTAAAATGCGGGTAGTTGGGGAAACAAGACCACATTTAAAACCACTGATCTTCCTGAACTAGCACAGTAACTATTACTATTACACTTAAATGTACATACTGAGCAATTGTGTCAGGGGCTCTTTGTTTATTTCAGTTCTGCTGTTTATGTGTTCTCATTTTGGTTGTTTAATTTCCAAACAAAAGAAATTAGGTATAGTGCTATCAGAGGCTCAAGTCACCAAGGGAGGCAGTATAGCCTAGAGGTTAAAGCACTGAGTTGTGACTCTGGAAATCCAGTAGACCTCAGTTCAAGTCCCTCAACTACCACACACACACACTGTGGGGCCCAGAAAAAGTCACTTACTTCCTCTGGAATTGAGTTTGTCTCATTGTGCTGTTCTTGGTCAAAAAGTCTGAAATAAAAAATGAACAAAGCTTCCCTTTTTCTCATTTTGTTTTCATTTTCATTTGATTCCCTTTGTCTCATTTAAGTCCCTGCTCCCCTTCCCTCCTTTATTATGGCTGCATAGCGATAGCTATGCAAAGTATTGCTAACAAGAGGAGAGGGAGCAGGGCAGACAGGGACAGGAACCAACATATATTCCCTTATATTTCCACAGTGGAGTTTCATCACCTCATTGGTATGTGTAAGATCCCTGCTCTTTTGTGTTTCCTTGTGCCCCATCCTCCTTCCTCTCTCCTTCTTCCATCCATATCTACTTTATTCATGAATCTGTGGTTGCAACACTTTTTTTTTCATTTACTGTGCCACCTCTGCAGCTGGAAGAATGCTGACAAATACACCCAGTACTTAACATAGCAGGGGGAAGTGACCGAAGAACAATTCCATCACCAACTAATGTAGTTCTGACATAGCAGAAACAGTTTTTTTACATCCATAGTATGTACTGTACCTTTTGAGAGAACAGACAAAAGGTAGAGAGAATGAGACAACCAGTTTACATAGGTACGCAGAGAGTGGCAATGTAAACTGAAATCAGAGCTCTGGTCTGAATTTTCCTTTTCTGCTCTGATCACCAAAGAGCTGTACCAGTCCAAGACCATAATACAAGTAATTACACAGCTGTGAATCAGAATACAGTAGATAAAAAAATCAGCACATACTATGTTACAGGTGGCTGATACCTTTCACTGGACTTTTAACTCTTGAAAGCTAGCCTCAAAAACAATTGTGTTAGATGTCCATTGAAAGAAGTCACATGCAACAATTTTTTTTCTTCTCCATCACAGACTGGACTAACATGGCTGCCACATTTTCCCATCAGAATATACCAAACTAGATCCATTTTGTTATGTACATTACCTTGTGCAGAAATCAGTGGCAGTTGGTGAGGGGTGAAGAAAGGATACAAAAGTGACTGCAATAGGTTTGTTTGGAAAGTGCACTTCAGTACTTGCTTCTCAATAGAAGCAGAGCAAACCCCAGTTTAACCTGTTGCAAACCCTCATGCTAATACCTCAAACCTTGATCTTGATATCTCGGTCCTTGTGTTTATGCTTAGCTACTGCTACTTGCTCAGGGTAATAGTGAGTAAGTGACTGTGATGGGGTCTGAAACTGAGCCTGCTGGTCCCCAAGTCTGTGATCTAACCACTAGACCCTAATACCATCCCCCTGTCACATTTGTAAGGATGCTTAATGAAGCTTAAGTCAGACAGTAGTAGAAATGGAAGGGAACACTGAGGAACTAAGTTCTGGGAGTGAAATGAAAAGTCTGAATTAGTTCCAGGAGGAAAACAAGGAAGGACTGCATCTAAGTAAAATACACACCCCTAAAGGCATAAAATTGACTAAAGTGTAAAAAATGCAGCATATAATGAATAAACCTATCCCCAGACCCGTCAGATATATTTGATACTAAATCACAGCTGATGGGTTCCCTTTGTGAATTCTTTCCATTTCCAATACTGAAAGCAGATATCTTGTTAGCATTCTGCTGGGCATGGCCTAAACCAGTACACTTTGCTGTTTTAACCACTCTAAGGGAAAATGTCATCAAGGTGCCAACCACAGAACAGCTGTAATGCAACGTTATAGATTGCATAGGAATATATACCTTCACTTTGCATGCTAGCTGCTTCACACCATTCCATTTCAAATAGTTCCCAGAGGGTAGTAGAAACCATCCCCCATAAGTTTTTTTCCTATTATCGAGTAAATGTGGGATTTTTACATCACAATACTACAACACTAAATTACAACTATGCCACACATTATTCTACAGCCCTTATCAGGCTAATGCATTAGCAGCCATTTTGGCTCTGATCAGTACTTGTTGTTTCAATTGCCCTGGGACGGGAGCTCAACACCCATGTATGAAGCCAGATAGCTAAGACTCATCAGTGTTAACCAGAAGTCCAGCAGCATGCACTACCTCAACAATGCAAGGATATAAGAACCACTCCCCTGTGGTATTAACCCTTCACACCTACTAAGGGGGCATTCGCTTTATAACATCCCCCCAAAGCAATAGATCCAAATATTTACTACAGCATTATATGACAGATTCAGACCTGGCCAACAGCTGAACTGTGAGTCCCATTGAAGCCACTGAGTCACAGCACCTGCCAGCAAACATTAATTTATAGTAACATAAAACTAAAATTACATCTCTAATGCATGCTAGTAGCCAAGTTAGTCTGTTATTCCCTTCTGCCCCTTTTTAACAGAACATGTCTGGCAAAAATGCTACAGCTGGAGTCTGCTGCAAGTCTATGGCACCTGCTTTGGCCTCAGAATCTTTTTTTCTAGGCTTCCCTGGTAACCAGTGCATTCATGGACTTTAAGCTTCCATTCTGAGTCCTACAGAGAGTTTGTGACTGAGCCATTGCAAGTGGCACCTTGTCTGACAGCCGCAGTACCCCTTTTAGTGCAATAAGCAATAGACCTCTCTTCTGTAGCAGCACACTGTTGGGGGTTAATGATCCAGCTTTGGCTTTCAGTCAGCAGTTCTGTACACAAAGTTATCACAAGCCTGTTATATATAGTACACCACAACATTTTTATTTTGCAATTGATTGATTTAGTGTTGAAAGAGTAAACCACTCTGAAGCCACGAGCCACATCCAGCCTTCAAGATCTGGTTTCATAAACCACATGAAAGTCTTCCTTTGAGTTCCAATTGGCTCCATGGCTCCAGTTTTCCCTACCACAGCTGAACTGCTCAACCTATTTGTCTCGCTTTCTAGTAGCCATTGCAGAATGCAGCAGCAAGTCCTTTTGGATAGACACACCCGTATGTGACCACAGACACCAGGCTTTGTTTCCTGCTAATAACCACTTGCTGTATTTTCAATGTGCCGGTCCTGTTTAATCTGACTGCTTCTTCCTCATCAAAAATCAATCAATAATGCAAATAGCCTAGATCTTGCATAGTAAAGTTCTCACTGCAACCAGTCTGATCAAAATGTGACACAGGACTGCTTTCTCACGCAGTGGATCAGGGAACCAACTAAAGAGGGAGCTGCCATTGATCTGATTCTGGCAAATGCTGAGATAGTAAAAGAAGTAGAGGTGATAGAACAACTAGGGTCCTTTCACCCTAATACATTGTGGCACAATATAACCACATGAGCACATCACTCCAGTTCAAAATGAAGGGCAGATTTTGGCAAGATTGAGAAAATGCTGAAGGAAATGTCACTGGGGTAGAGGTGGGCAAGGGACAATAGCCAAATAGGATATCATAAACAGGGGTTTAATCCAGCCCACCAGTGCAGCAGTAGTGCTACCACTTGTGACGTCAATGACCTGGGTCAGGAAACAAGCCTAGACCGTCAGAGGGCTGGCCAGGTGAGGAGAAGGATTGAAAATTCCACAGGACACTCTTCTCCTCTGGGGGGAGGAGGGGACACTATCACTGCATGACTGCCAGCAGGGTGTCCATAGGCGGTGGTGCAGGTGAAGTGGCAGTCATCAGGGCTAGGGACCACTGATTGGCTATATGGATGCACACGCGTTGTGTGAGCATGTCTGCCTCAGCCAGCACCCCTAAAGGGTGGGAAGGGAGAAAAATGGAAGTGACAACATCAGGTCAGGAAGAAAAACAAAGCATAAGAAGCTGATCTGGTTTTCCAGAGGGATGGAAGAGGCAGTAAGTGAAGAAAGGGCAGCATTCCAAAAATCCCAGGTGGAGCAGAAAGACACCAACTGGGTAGATTATCCTCAAAATCTGTAAAAGTTTAGAATTGTGGTTAGAAAAAGTAAAGCAGAACTGTGGTATAGAATACTGGAGGGAGCCAAGAAGGGGGAAAAAACTTTCTTTAGCCACATTAGGAAAAAAGTTTAATTAAGGATGGCACTACCAGATTAAAGAAGGAAGGCCATGGGTTGAGGAGGAGGGTGAAAAAGGCTGATATACTGAATGATTACTTTTGTTCAGTACTCACCGTGGAGGAAGGGGGCCACTACTAGAGCACTGGGTGCAGGACAAAGATGGGGAGGAGTTTCAGTGGACAAGATTTAGGACCGGTCTCTTTGGAAATGTTTTTAGAGGTCTCAACTCCCCAAAGGTGGACAAAGCACCTGGTCATGATGGGTCACTCCCTAGATCACTGAAGGAGGTGCAGAAGACACTAGCAGAGCTTTTGACAGATCTATTTAACCATTCCCTAGAGATGGAGGGGTTTCTGTTAGATTTGAGGGTAGCAAATGTGTTGCTGCATTACAAAAGCAGGGACAAGGATAACTTGGAATTGCAAACCAGTCAGTCTGACTTTGATTGTGGGCAAGCTGCTGGAAATCATCCTTTAGGAACATATAGTGGAATTCTTGGAGGCCAGTGGATTGAAGACTAGGAGGCAGCCTAGGTTTGTAACAGAAAAGCCTTGCCAAACTAACCTGATCAACTTCTTTGAGATACAAAAGCAGTGGACAGGGGCCAAGCAGTGGATATGTCATACCTCCACTTTAGCAAGGCCTTCGATTCCATCCCACACAGAAGGCTCATAAAAAAGCTGGACAATGTTGCGATAGGGGACAAACTGACCAAGTGGACAGATAACTGGCTGGAGGGTGGAATGCAGAGGATGATCATCAATGGGCCACACAGAGAGCCCAGAGGAGTCATGAGCGGGGTACCACAGGGGTCAGTTCGCAGAACTGTACTTTTCAATACCTTCTTGTGTAATATAGGTGAGGGAATCCAGAATAACGTATGCATCTTTGCTGATGACACTGATATCTGCAGCAGAGTGAATGATGAGGAAGGATTTAAAAAAATAAAAAGGGACCAGGAAAAATCGAGAAAGTGGTCCAGTTTATTGCAGTTTAAGTTCCAATGCAAAAAAAGTGCATTATAAGTCTAAACCAGCTCACTGATTGGCTGCCATGCCAGTCTGAAATCTCCTAGAAATGCCCGGCATGGCAGCAACACTTAGCTCATTGCGCACTCTACGCTGACAGCAGCACCAAAATAAGAACTGTTTTAGGTGCTGGTGTCAATAAAGAAAAACCAAAAAGTGAATATTCTTGCATTGTTTTGAGTAATTACTATAGCGATGCTTGTATCATGGTCAGTTTAAACCACAGCAGATCACCTTCAATGCGACACACCAGCATGTCACAATCGATCCAACACAGAACAAGAGGAACCAGTGTCAGCACAGGGCAGTCTCAGCGCTCACGACCACAAAAAAAAGCTAAATACAAAAACCTCTAAAAAGCTGTATTATTGCGATTAGACTTATAATCACAATAATGACCTCATAGACGGTCATTTCCTGGTGATTAATGATTGGATGGGTGAGGATGGCCCTCAGCTGTGCCTCAGGCCACCCTTCCCCCCCAGCCAGTTGTTAATCATTAGGAAATTACCAGCTGTTCAGTCATTATTGCTTAAATGATGCCCATCAGTAGAAAGAACCCTAAAATAGACTAATGGATGGAGGGAGTAATGGTGGTGCAGGTAACAGAGGAGAAAGACCTGGGGGAAATGATTAGTGATGATACCCCCACGTCCACAGCTCAGTGCCACATGGCATGTAGAAAGGCAAACAGAATGTTGGGATTTGATTGTAGGAGAAAGGAGGGCCTCTGTACAGGTCCCTGGTACGGCCACTCCTGAAGTACTGCACACAGTTCTGGAGTCCACATATCAAGGGCAGGGACCACATGGGGACCATACAAAGGAGGGCCACAAAGATGAGCCAGGGGCAGCAGGTGAGATCATATGAGGATTAGAAACCTTAACATGTCTACACTGAAATGGAAGAGGGGATATGACTGAGACATACAAGATCTCTTAAGGAATAAACAGGATAAACTGTAAGACCTTGCTCATGATAAGTGAGGGCACAGTGGCTACAGGGCATGGGTGGAGACTGGTAGGTGGGGGAGATTTAGGATGAACATGAGAAGATTCTTTTTTATCGAGCAGTTGGTGGATTAAAGGAGTAATCTGCCCAGAAAGGTGGTTGAAGCCAAGACTGATGAGGTTTAATCTTCAGTGGGACAGATATAAGAAATACTGGAACCCACAGACAGAAGACGGAAAGGGATGCCTAGGGAAGTGTGTGATGATCAGCCACTGTGTGCCCACCACGGAGAAGAGCCAGGAGGGGAAAGTAAGAGTGGTAGTAAAGCTACCATATTTAAGCATATTTCTGTTGTCTTGTTTTCTTATATAGTAGGCAAAATGTGCTGACTGTGTGTTGGGCTGTGTGTCCAAAGGGAGGCGGGAAGAGGGAGGAATCTGAGAGAGTAGGCTGAGGGCAGGAGATATGGCAGCTGGACATGGCACCATTTGGGGAAGCCGCAAGACTAAGTCACTGCAGCTAGCCACTCAGGTGTCTGCAGTCTCCTTTAAATCTTCCAAAGATCAAGCAACACCTCATGTGAATGTCCCCAAACTGTAAGTGCCACAGAGAAGGAGCGTAGTGTCTGGGGCAATCCAAAGTTCCACAGAAAACTCTGCCTGAGGAAAGGAGGGACAGGCCAATAGCCTGAAATAGAGGGGCCAAGGGAAGGGCATAGTAGTAAGCAGGGGAGCTAATCTCCACAGAAGTGGGTCAGGAACTGTATAGGGAGGATAGGGATAGGTGCTAGCAGAAGCCAGATATAGTCACAAAATGGGAGAAGCAAGCAGGAGATAGAAAGGGGGAGGATCAAAGAGAATTAACTATTAGTTACAACACCTTATCTGAGATCAGCCTACACAAGGGTAAATAGGTAGAAAAGGGATACATTTGGCACTACACCCTATCTGAAGAAGGCCTACTTAGGGGCTAGAAGTAAGGATGGAGGGGACATTATGATAGAGACTAACTAGTTGCAGGAACTTTGGGACAATTATCACCTGGCCTGCTCTTTGAAGAATTTGTCACTGCCCCATATGCAGGAGGTTTGAGGAACTCCATGTGCAGCTGACGGCAGCATGAAGGGAAATATTCATGCTGAGCAAACAATTGAGTTGGGTTCTTGAACCGCTACCCAACACCCCACCACACAGGTCCACTGGGGATGGAGGGTGGACAGAAGAAGAGGGGATAGAGGGAGGGAAGAAGGGAAGGAAGCAAGCTGATTGCTGGTGGGATACAGGGTCCTCTAGTAGTGACAGTAAACCAATTTTCACCAATGAATGAAGTGCAGTTACCTGACTTATCCAGGGGAGGCTGCGAGCCAGTCACTGTAAAGGACTAGGCATGAAATGAGACCCAATAGTGTTTAGAATGAGAAGAAGACATCTAACAGGGTAAATGGAGCAATGAACATGGTGAGCAGGGTATTCACAGTTAGGGATTCTACGGTGAGGGGTGTGGAGAGGATGGTGTGTGGGATCAGAATACAAGGGGGGAGGTCAGATGGCTTCTTGGAGCATCAGACCCAAGGAATGAGGCAACAATATGGAGGATGTTAGATGAGATGAGGGAGATGCCACATGTCCTAGTATATTTGAGCATGAATGGCTTGGCAAACCATAGTCTGGAGGTTACTGTGACGCTCTGCCTCTGCTTCTGGTTACTTGTATGATATTTATATTATAAATAAATGGTCTGTGTATGAAATGTCAGTATGTGAGAAATGTGGCCTTTAACTTTAAAAGTCAGTAGCTGAAACCACAGGATGTCATCAAACTGACCAGGGGAACCATTTAATTAAGACTCCTTACGCAAGGACATTTTATTACCTTTTATGATCTGCCCAGACTTTTGAAGTTGAAACTAAATGTGAGTTTTATGAAGTAACAGGGAGAAAGGTAATTGGGCTGTTTCCTCTCATTTTAGCACATAGTTAAAAGTATGTGAAGAGTCATAAAACCCTCAGATCACACAAGCAGCAGGAAATCAACAGAGGGACAACAAAGAGAAATGTTTGATTAATGACTGTCATATTTGGGAAACGGCTAGTTACAGATTTCTCAAAGTAATGACCCACATCCTCAGGGATAACTATGTTAGAGATCAAAATGTAGGGGAGGATGTAGCTGACCTCATCAAAAGGGGATGGGGCATATAGAGTTAAAAATGAAACATTGTATCTGAGAAGTGTGGCACATGATTTTTGGGTTCTGAGACAGAAGTACTCTAACTTAAACAGCACTTACACGGTAATACTTAGATAGAAGAAATTAAGTTTTTGTGGTAGGAGTGTTTGGTTCTGTAACTTCCTTCTTGTTTTACATGATTGTAAGATTTGTGATATAATTTGTTCTGTATTTTATTTCACCTGCTTTACCATTTTTTCTAGTAAACAACTTTTTCTTTAAAATACTGCCTGTGTGTCTTCTCAGTCTTCCTATTGCATGTGATGCTGAACCTGGGGTTAAATCTGACAGCTGTTAAAAAGCTTGACTGTGTTACTGAGCTTGCTTAATAAGGTAAGAAATACCTAGGTCTCTTATAGAGTTAAAAAGGGTTCATTTTGGATACCTGATTAGGTGCACTTAGGCAAAAGATATATTGCATCCCCTGAAGAGAATATTATCTGAGCCTGTACATTTGGGTATGCTAGCATAAGGTTCACAGTTTGAAGCCCTCCAGAACTCAAGGCTAATAGGTGATTTGGACCCAAAACAGACAGGAGGGTTACCCTGTCTGGTACCTGTTCACACTATTGCACTCTGAGGATGGTACTATAAGAGCAGAGGGCCTGACCTTCGGAGTGCGTCTGTGACAGATTTGGTTGGCAGTGGTGCTATTTAAAGTATTGGTAACACAAACTTTAACAGTTCAGTGTGTCAGCTTAATACTGTACAGCTCACTTGCAAAAGAAGGCAGTGACTTATTTTTAACAAGCATTTGTCAATGCCGAACGTTCGATTGCAGGTATTTGCAGTGGTATTTGGCACTTGCACATGGCTTAAAAAAATCAGTGACAAAGAAGTACAAGCATTTGTCAATGCTGAACGTTGCTTGCTTCTATGTGCTGTTTAGGTATTTGGAAGTCATTGGAGTGTAAATATTGAAAATTCGCGAACTTACGAAAAGCGAGGAACTGCGTGACCATCGCTTGTAAAACAGTCATTGTTTGGATTTTTTCACCAAATTTTCAACATAGCCATTTTAAGATCTCTGCTAATGAACAGTGTCACTGTGATTTTCTTAATGTGTCCCATACATTGATTTACGTTCCAACTGCGCCATTGTGCGCTACATGGGTGAAAACATGTTTTGGGCAGGATGTGAAAATGACAGCTGTACTGCTCATAAAAGGTGTGGTAAAATGGCAATGTTGGAAATCTGGAGTAAAAATATTGAAAATTCGCGAACTTACGGCGTGCATAGAACTGTGCAACTCACACTAAGTAAAACAGTCATTTTAGGAATTTTTCACCACATTTTCAACACAGCCATTTTAAGACCTCTGCTCATGAACAGTGTCACTGTGATTTTCTTAATGTGTCCATACATTGAGTTTGCACACCGACTAAGCCATTGGCAGCTACATTAGCGGAAACACATTTTGGGAAGGATGTGAAAATGACAGCTGTACTACTCATGAGGAGGGTGTGGTAAAATGGTAATGTTGAAAATCTGGAGTGAAAATATTAAAAATTTGCAAACTTACAAGCGTGCGTAGGAACTGCGCAACGCACACTCGTAAAACAGTCATTTTTAGGAATTTTTTCACCAAATTTTCAACATAGCCATTTTAAGACCTCTGCTCATGAAAAGTATCACTGTGATTTTCTTAATGTGTCCCATACATTGATTTCACACACCGACTGCGCCATTGTGCGCTACATGGGCGGAAATACATTTTGGGTGAGATGTGAAAAATGACAGCTGTACTACTCATAAGAAGGTGTGGTAAAATGGCAATGTTGAAAATCTGGAGTGGAAATATTGAAAATTCACAAACCTACGAGCCTGTGTAGGAACTGCGCAACGCACGCTCGTAAAACAGTCATCTTTAGGAATTTTTTCACCAAATTTTCAACATAGCCATTTTAAGACCTCTACTAATTAACAGTGTCACTCTGATTTTCTTAATGTGTCCCATACATTGATTTCGCACACCAACTGCGCCATTGTGCGCTACGTGGGCGGAAACACGTTTTGGGCAGAATGTGAAAAATGACAGCTGTACTGCTCATAAGGAGGTCTGGTAAAATGACAATGTTTAAAATCTGGAGTGAAAATATTGAAAATTTGTGAACTTATGAGCCTGCGTAGGAACTGCGCAATGCATGCTCGTAAAACAGTCATTTTTTTGAATGTTTGCACTAAATTTTCAACATGGGGTTTTTGGGACCCCTTCTCATGACTGATGTCACTGTCATGGCGTTATTCAGGCCTGAAGGGTGATTTCATGCAGTGACTGTGCAGTGATTGTGAAATCACCCTTCGGGCCCAAATAACGCCATGACAGTGACATCATTCATGAGAAGGGGTCCCAAAAACTCCATGTTGAAAATTTGGTGCAAAAATTCCAAAAAAATGCCTGAGATATGCAATAAAGTTGAAAACCCCCTATCTAGCCCATTATACAGCTTACCGGCATTTCCTCAGTTCGCGGTCGGCTTTGAAGAGTGCAGACATGTTCCCGGTCCACCGATGATCGTCGCGCCAAGCTCCAGAGGTAAGTATGGGATAAGGGGGTGTGGGGAGGCAGGGTGCACAGTGGGTGGGTGCGGGTTGTGGAGGGAGGGGCTGGGAGAGCGTCGTGGGAACATTTTTACTTTACAGGTTTTCAAAAAAAAGATGGGACATTTGCCATGCTGTGGTGGGCTCCCAGCATGGCAGAAGGATAGCTGGGGGACGTGGAGCTGACGGGATTGGGCACCCGTCAGCGAACTGCTTGCGGGGCGTTTGCCACGCTGGGGTGGGCTCCAGCATGGCAGAAGGATGGCTGGGGCCGTGGAGCCGACAGAGTTAGGCACCCCGTCAGCCAGATGATGCAGGATGTTTGCCATGCTGAGGTGGGCTCCCAGCAGGCAGGGGACACGAGGGACGGTGGTGTTGTATGACAGCGGTGGTTTTCTTTGAAGAGAAGACCACCATGTCATACACAGCACCGCGTCCGATTGGTGCAGGACTGCCACGCCTGCTCAATGGAGCAGGGGATTGCAGGGGAAGGGCACACCTCCAAAGTGTCCCATTCTCCCAAGACGTTCCTTGCGCACGCACGCTAGCGAACGTAAAAAGGCAAGCAGAACTATATCATTTTGCTTACAGTCAAAGTTCCTACCTGTTTAATTATTTTTTTATTAAAGTGCAAGTTAGAGTAGCCATAGTTAGGGAAGAAGATGGCTTCCAACTACAGTGAGCACACTGCAGATGTCTTGAAGCAGTTGTGCAAGGAGAGAGGAGTCCTGCATGAAGGGAGAGCCAACAAGCAGAACCTTGTGGATGCTCTGATGGTCGTTGATGCCCAGAGCCTCAAGTCAGTCTGTGACTGAAAAGGACCAAATCTTGGGCGTGGATTTGTCAGGGTCCATTTCAGTGTCCGGATCCAGTGAGAAGGACAGCAGGGCCAGTGCAAGCCAAGGGCCACAGCAGCAGGGGAAGGTCACAGCATTCTGGAGCCAGAAGCCATCTGGTTGCAGCTGGAGTTGTGGAGAATGGATCTGGAGTTCCAGACAGAAGAGAGGCGAGTGCAGCAAGCCATAGAGGAGAAGAGAGAGCGAGAGCAGCGAACCGCAGAAGAGAAGAGGAAGCAAGAACAGCAAAAGGCTGACCGTGAAGAGCATGAGCGCCAGAGGTGACATGAACTGGAGAAGCTACGACTCCAACCACCAGTATCAGATCAGGTAAGTGGCCTGGGTTTAACTGGAACTACAGGACTGGGTTACAAATTAAACTCCAAATTGATAGCTGAATTTAAAGAGGGGGAGGATATGGATGCCTTTTTAAATTCCTTTGAAAAAGTTTGCATTCAGGCAAATATTCCTAGAGGGTCCTGGAGCTTCCAGCTATCCCCGCTACTTATCCGGAAAGCTCAGGATGCATTGGATCAAATGGACAATGAAGGCAGTAATGATTAAAGTATACTGAAAACTGCACTTTAAAAAAAATATGATTTAACTGCAGAAGCATACAGAGCTAAATTCCGTAAGTTCAGGAGAAGCCCTGACATGAGCTACAAGGATCTAGCCATGAAACAACGTCAGTTTTTAAAATGTTGGTGGGAAGGAATTGAAGCAAACTCTGTAGATAAAATTGAAAATGCTGTATTGTTAGAGCAGTTTTTTTGGGCATGCCCAGCAGATCTGAAAACCTGGCTAGAGGACTGAGATCCCAAAACTGTGCAAGAGGCTGCTGAACTCTCGGACCACTATGCCAGGAGCAGACCTGCTCTGAGAGCGAATGGTACTGGCATGGCAGCGCAGAAAGGGAAAAGCTCACCTTCAGGGTAGTTAAAACCCTCACTGCCTCCACCAAAACCAGGTAGCCCCAGGTTTCAAAGGAAAGATTTAACTGAGAAAAGACATGAATGTTGGGTTTGCAAAGAAACTGGTCATATTGCCAGACAGTGTCCCAAAAGGACAAGCAGTACACAAAGTGCTGCTCAAAAAGAAGTGGGTTGTTTGTGTGTCCCTGAAAGCATACCAGTCAACATGAGGGAACACATGCACCGAGTCACTGTGAATGGTGTACAGACACACGGGTTAAGAGACACAGGGGCATCCCTGACTTTAGTAAAAGGGGATCTGGTAGAACCTGGTCAGCTTATACCCAATCAATTTGTAAATGTACAGGAATTCACTGGGGAGGAGAAAACATTGTCACTCGCTAGTGTTCTCCTAGACTGGGGTGACATGGGGGAACCATGCAACAGACTGCTGTAGCTGAAACTTTAGCGGCTGGTGTAATTCTCAGCAACAATCTCAAACAGGGGATGGTGTGTGCAGTTACCCGTAGCCAAGTTCCCTGGACCCTGTAGAAGCCCCTGTGAAAACCACTAAGAGGCTGGTTCCCCAGCCTGTGTCTCCTGATATGAATAATAATGAAAAGTGGGTAGAAATTCCCCAGGTAGCAGTTAACCACAAGGCTATGGAGGGTTACTCCGAGAAAGGAGGGGTGACCCATTGTCAGAGGGTTAGGGATGGCAGTGATCCTGAGTGCCCTGATGCTAAAACTAGGGACCCTAGTTTAGACATTGACAAGGACCTGTCCCATGCCTTAGACATGTGTAAAGAGTTTGCAGCACTCAGAAAATTGACCATAGTCTAGAGAAGCTGAGGGCTTGGGCAGACTCTGACAGAGCACAGGGAGGTGACCAGAAACAAAGTTTATTGGGACAATGGACTGATGCATACACAAGATGCTAAGACAGAGGGAGGGGTGATAGACAGGCAGCTTGTCATTCCCAAGGGTACTATGAGCAGTTGCTCAAGACTGCACATGATATTCCCTTATCTGGTCATCTGGGAGTTGCATGCACTATGCAGCGGTTGGCCCAGAATTCCTATTGGCCCAACTTCACCCAGCAGGTGAAGGAGTATTGCAGGTCTTGCCACCGGTGCCAAAAAATAGGGAAGGCAGGTAAGAAAACCTAATTCCATTTCCCATAGTGGAGGAGCCATTCCAGAGGGTGGGAATGGATATTGTGGGCCTTTAAACATCCCCAGCTCCTCCAGGAAGAGGTTCATCCTGACTGTGGTGGATTATGTCACCCGGTATCCAGAGGCCACACCTTGCTTGCAAGAGTAAAGGAGGGGAGCATCCCTACATATTTAGGAAGGTATTGTGGCAACAGAGAAAGGGACCATCAAAGATGTCCTTAACAGGAAAAGGCTTTTACTCACAGTTCATCTCTCACAGACACAAATCTGTCATGGTGTAGCTTGAACTCTCCGTGGACAGCAATCCTGCCTCCCTGGGATCTTGAAGTTATCACAGCCCCTACTTCTTCTACTTGAGAAGTCCAACTTCGATTGACTTAGTAGGCTGTCAATTAAGTCCAAGGATTCCTAGAAATCAAAACTAAAGTAGTACATTGGCTCACAAATGGGCACCTGAATTAATCAGTCCTCCAGCCACCCAGAAGCCTCTATAGCTTTGCTTCACAGTCCTGTTCCTTGACTGATTTGCAGCCAAAGTCAAAAATCTCCAAGATAGCAGCTGCCAAGCACTCCAGGGCGCTGGTCCCTAAGTTTATTTTCTAGAGGATTCCCCTCCAACCCTCTTTTTTAAACAATTTTTCTTGATAAAAATTCTGGAGTATATAAAGATAACTTGTACATATCTCTCCATTTTCATACATAAGACAGAGAAGTACATTCATTTACAAAGGGAAAATTCACATATTTAAAAAGGAACTGGTGTAACCCACCCCCCCAAAAGGTGGAGCTTACCCACTGGGCTGTTGCAAGGCTCTGTGTGAATCCACCTGTGATTCCTGCCCCTCCATCTGGAACTGGTGCTGGAAGCCTGGTGAAGAGGAGTTGCAGTTCAACTTGAGTTTTATTGTTGTGTGCCACTGATGAAAGAGGTACCCCTGTGGCCGAACATGTACCGGAGGAATCATCACTGTGAACTGGAGTATAACCCTGCTGGCTAATGTTTTAGAAGTTAAATAATACAAGCAAAAGATCAATCTGCTGTGTTTCTGAAAAGACTTGCCGAGTCATCTGTAAGAACTACAATAATCAGAGGTAAGAACTAGCCATTTTACCCTACGTAGTGTGACCAAAGGAAAGGTGATCAGGAACATGTCTCCAGGTAGCTGTTACTGATTAATAAAGAACTCACTGGGGTCAGGTGTGTAGCTCTTTCTTCTGGGCCTCTCAGAGCTTGCCACACTGCCATGTGTTGCAGGAAAGTGAAGGAGAGAGCTGCAAAGTGAGTGACCAGGCCCAACCTAGGCCTGCATCTGTGCCATTTTCCTGTTCCTGAAATCCATAGGTGTAAGACTGCAGCAGAGACCTGTGAGACCAATCTGCCTGAAACCATCTGTAGCTGCTCTTGCACAAATCCAGGACGTGTGAATACCATCCTTACCAGCCAGAGAGTTCTATTAATGTCCCTGTTGGATTACGTTTTGTTAGTTTTCAGGAAGCGCTAGCCAATAAAAGTCTGTCGGTGGGGTTAATAGCAAGCTTTCATATTCAATTAAGTGCACCAACACAAGACATCTGGTCTGCAACTGTATGTATTTAATCTGGGTACCCAGTAATTAAATAGAACTGCAGTTTTAAAGTGAAAGTGCTAAAGTCTTTTTGAAAAGGTGTGGATCTCCTACTGTGGGTACTGGGTGGCTTACAGTACATAGGTCATGAATGAGACCGTTATGTGTATGTGCTAGGTGGGCCTGGTAATTCTATCCCTGAGGTGAGGTCCGATGAGTTCAGAGAGTGCTTGCTAGAGGCGTAGCACTGTGTCTGCTGAAATTGTTTTTCTGCTATTGCTACAAAATCACTGCTAAATTGCATATTGCTTAATCCCTATTTCTTCACAGGCCCTGAGTTCCAGAAATATAAAGTCCTGTTAGTCTCTTAAAATTTGTTGTGTGATCATATTATAAGAGATCCACAGCAGGTGATACAAAAGTGCATTTGGTTAATATTAAAGGTGGGTACTAATAGTTTGGTCTCACAGTGGTGTCTGAAAGTTATTGGGGAGGGGGGTTGGTACTGCATCTCGGGGGTCAATATCTCACTTTTGACCTAGCCCACTGTTTCCTTCTCTGGGGTGGAGGCATCACACTATTGCTTTGTTCCCCTTTTGAGCCAAGGTCCCCATGTGAGGAGTATAATGAGCCCATGTCCATCAACTTTGCTTGGCTATAAAGGGAGCAAGGCAGGGGTAGTAATCATGGATAACATCTGTAACATCTGCTTAGTGATCCAGTTACATATTTGGAGGCAGTGATGGGATCTCCTTTTTGCCATCTGGATACATCTGGGACCACTGGAAGAGCACCCACAACCCAAAGCAACAGTTTGGAAAAATTTCAAAAATAATTTGAAAATTGTTGAAGCAATTTGGCAAAATTTAAAAATTCAAAATTGCATTTAAGGAAGTTGAAAAATGGTGTTTGCAACTCAGCATGGACCACAATAACAGCTGTTGGTCATTAAAGTCACAGAGGGAAGGGACACCTCTGAGTTTCTTCATGTGTTAGAACATGAATAGACTGGCACTGTGAGAATGAAAATACAGCATGTGGTATGTGTACCTGAAAAAAGATCATTAGCTTGTTTCTGGAAACTGAAAAAGATTTTACAGCTATTATATTACCCACATCGTTAACACCCAATGTGGATGAGGTTTGGTGCCTTTGTAGCTAGGGGAGACCTGTAGCTAGTGTAAGTATTACTTTGTATTATTCTACAAAGAATACTCTGGGGAGAGTGTCAGCCACATGTTCTAATAAAACCTTTTGGGCAAACTATTTTAGTGACCCTCTGGAGAGAGGGACTTGTTCTCTGGCCATTGCCATGGGAACCGGATCGGGAGTTGAACTCTCTACTTCCTGAGTGTGTGGACTTGTGGGACTGTGGAGGCACAACTTGTTCCACAGCCACTTCACTGCAGCAACTAGCGTTTAGCATTGAATTTTAGATACTGGAGCAAGGGTAGTGCTCCCTATTTCCAACAGAAGTCTACCGCATGAGGTGGCATTGATTTTATTATTTTAAAATACACTAGTTTGTTGATGAGGTACCAGAAGCGACACAGGGATACTTCCTGTCCTCGCTCCATAGGTGCTGAGCCCCACATGAGTGGGGCAAGCAGGGACCATTTATAAGTGCCTGATAAGTAAGTGAGTCCTTGATAGTTACATTCATTCAAAGTTGTGACTTAAGTATTGTTTTGTGGCTGGAATAAAGGCGCTTGACCTACGAGTAGCTTATTCAAGACCGTATTCTGGTTCATATTATTTGTGTATCTACTTAGCGAGTCAAGAGTGTTCATAGGTCATTATCATAACAACCTAAAATGGGAGATCTAATTACTCTAGATCCACCTCCCAGCCCTGTGGGTTCTTCCTCAAATTCTCCACAAAGATTACTGAGAGGCATAATTATGACACTAGATGGAGAGACTGGACTGAAGTGTTCTAATTGCCATATGTATACATTATTTGAAAAGCTTCCCTCATGTACATTATACATTTGTGACAAATGTGTGAACAATAGTGTCCTAAGGGAGGAGATTGCAACCTTTTATAGTAAATTGGACCTAAGTGAAAAACAACAAGACACTATGACCAATAAGCTGCAATAGTTAAATAATATACCCCTACAAGGAACAGACGATAATAATGATACTGTGTCTGCTTTAACAAATCCTTTAGTAAGTGGCTCTACTAACAAGACGGATAAAAGGAAATGACTATCTGGTGACAATGATGTCCTAGTTAATGATCCTGGAGAATGGATCGAGGCCAGTTATGGGAGGAAATCCAAAACAAGATGCAGAGCCATAGGAACTTCTATTGAAATCAGTAATACATTTCAGCCCCTAATTAATCTAACCCAGTTACCCACCCGACAGTGACTTTTCAACAGTAAGGTCCCTTACAGTGACTACAGTGCCATGCCGCTGTAGGGAACCCGCTGGAACCTGGCGCTGTCTGTCGGGGGTCCTGCACCCCCCCAAATCACTCGGACTCGGACCAACTCGGAGTTGATAATCCTAAGTGGGAGGTGCAGGGGGTGCAGCCCCCTCGCATGGGGGGTTCTGGGGAAAAGCCCCACCGAAGAAAACACTCGCTGACAGCCAACTGCAAAATGCGGTCAACCGCCGATTTCACTGTAGGGGCGTTCAACAAAAATTTTGTCGAACACCCATCGTTGATCCAATCTAACCAACAAAGGCACTGAGGAGTTAGTACAACCAAGTTGTTCTAATGATGAAAATCTCTCCACTGTAATCCCCCTAAGGTCTCCACTGCCACACCAGAAACTAAAAAGGTCCCTACAGTGACTCAAAAACCAAGTACATCTGCTAATGTATCTGAACTACCATCTAAAGAAAATGCAATCAGCAAGTATAACAAACAGGAGAAAAGGTCTACCACTGATAAATAAATTACCCCAACTGATATACCACCCATAAATTCTATAGGAAGGAACTTATTACACCCTAGTGATGCTACTGAGGAAAATCCTTCCGATATGGACACCAATGAAGCCACAACGCAACCAAGATAGTATTTTGTCCTTGGTGACTCTATTGTTAAATATATAGACAAAATTGTTTGCAGATCAGATAAACAGAATATTACCTGTTCATCCTTCAGGGGTGCTGGGTTAAGGACATTCATAATGTAACTAGAAACATAATAAGCAACGCTGGTTCCAATCCACTTGTCATAGTCCACGATGGCACTAATGATATAAATAAAATGACATTTAATGAAATAAAGGAAGAGTTTATTATTCTGGGTAATAGTCTGGAGAGTTTGGATTGTGAAATTCACTTTTCTGAGATCATTCCTGTCCCAAGGGCAAATAATTTAAGAGGAAAAAACATAAAAACATTTAATGAATGGCTCCATAAGTGGACGCTTCAGAGGGGATTTTCTACTGCCACGCATTGGGAAACATTTAATAATAATAATTCCCTTTTTGCTGAGACAGATTGCATTTAAGTAAAAGAGGTGCATGCAAGTTGGGAAAAACCTTTGAAGAAATCATTGTTTGTACTTTAAACTGAATGACAAGGGAGATGGGGCAACCTTAGACTTAATTATAATACTAAAACATTCAAGAACTACACTGTCTTAAACTTAAATGCAAGAAGTCTGAACCAAACAAAATGAGCAGAACTAGGGATAATCCTGAAAGAGAATAAGGTGGACATTGTATGCGTTACAGAAACTTGGTGGGACAATGCCATGAGTTGGTGTAATAATATACCTGGATTTCAGCTGTTTTATAAAAATTGGGATAATAGATGGGGTGGAGGAGTCTGTTGTTATGTAACAACAAACCTACAGTGCACTGAATTACAAGTGAATGTACAACACAACATCGCTACTGAAACCTTATGGATTACCCTAAATCCGGTTCATTCGCTTAAACTTGTATTAGGTGTCTGTTACAGGCCTCCAAATAGTGATATTTGCTATAATAATGGATTATTACATGAACTTGAGCTGGCTTCTGAATCATGCAATGTATTAGTGGTAGGGGACTTTAATGCCCCAGGAATAAAGTGGAATGAAATGACAGGTCAAACAGAGTTCGAAAAAGATCTACTTGATACTATTACAGCATGTGGGTGAGAATAACTAATTCTGGAACCTACCAGAGAATCAAATGTTCTTGATCTATTAATAACTAATTGTAATGAACAGATTACGAATCCATTAGTTATTGCCCCACTTGACACTAGTGATCACAATATGACCCAATGCACCTTAACAGCCAGTAGAGTGAAAATATTTGACACTACTAAAACTCCCAATTATAATAATACCGACTGGTCCAAGCTATCTAATAAATTAAATAAAATACCATGGGATAATAAACTTAATGGGCTAGAGGTGGAACAAATGTGGATTATTTTCACTAATACTGTACCTGAACCATTAGAACATCATGTACCAATGAGAAGTAAATATAACAAGAAAGGTGTCATTCCTCTGTGGTATAATAAAGCCACTACAAAACAGATACGGAAAAAAACACAAGGCCTTTCAATGGTTTAAAAGACACCCTACTCCTAGTTATAAATTACAGTATAAAAATAAACAAACCAAGCTTAAAATTTAATAAGAAAGGCAAAAACTAAATTAGAACTAAAGCTAGCCTGTAAATAAGACAATAAAAGCTTCTATGCTTATATAAACAATAACAAACACACATCTAATAAAATGACTACCATACTTAGAGAAGGGAAGGTTATCAATGACAACAAAGACATTGCCCAGTGTTTCAGTAAATATTTTACATCAGTGTTTAATGAAAAAGTAATACCATGCCCACTTTGTGTGCTGATGAAAGTGTACTAATAGTTATAGAGGAAAAACAGGTCTGGAGGGAACTACAACTTAAAACATCAACACCAGGCCCTGATAATATAAACTCTATTGTTCTCAAAGAACTTGCCAATGTTTTAGCGCATCCATTACCCTGCTGTTTAATAAATCCATGAAAACAGGAAAGGTTCCTGCCAACTGGAGAAAGGCCTCAGTCATCCCTATTTACAACAAGCATTTGTCAATGCCAATGTTTGCTTACTGGCATTGGCAGTGGTAGTGTAGAAGTTACAGAGCTGCGTAATAGGAATGTCAGTGAAGTATTGAACTGAAGCCAACCCCACCACCACCCTGCAGAGAGTGACAGGCATCGGGGTGTGCATTTGGGTCGTCAGGCATAACGGCCACGCCATTTCACCACACCCCACTCTGCAGAGACTGACAAGTGTAGCGTATTCCTTGGGGTCTTTGGCCCTTATCGCACCCATTTCATTAGAAATCACGGTGAGATGGGCGATATAGAAGAATGGGTGAAGTTTGAGGCTGAAGAGTCCAAGGCATACCTCGATGCCTCTCAGTGACTGCAGGGTGTGGAATGGTATGAGCATCACAGGCAAGAATCCCAAAGTCACACCCTGATTCCTGTCATTCTCTATAGGGTTGGGCGATTTAGTTGAAAAGCCTAATACCTCAGGCATTCGTTGGTATTTTAACTCCAAATTTTCAACATGTTTGTTTTGTGACCCCACCTCATGAACAGGGGAATATCAGTTTGGTAGCGGCTGCTTATGCACAGTGACTACGAGATTTAGCACCACAGGTGCAAAATATTCGAACAGGCTGTAAAGAAAAACAGCTGTACTCTTTCATGGGGAGGTGTAAAATGGCTATTTGCAAATGTGTAGTAAAATATTTAAAAACTGGTGAAGTCACGAGTACATAGAAACTGTACACGCACACCGTTATATAAGTAGGTTGGGGATATTTTATAGCAGATTGTCAACTCAGGCATTTTGGTGCCTCCGATCATGAACAGTGTCACTGTGATTTTCTTTATCTGTGCCGAACAATGATTTCCCACAGCGATCACGCATCTCTGCACTGAAAGTGTGAAAACACACTTCGACCATGTTGTGAAAAATGGCAGCTGTACTGTTCATAAGGAAGTGTTGAAAAATGCCACTAGTGAAAATCTGGACTGAAAATATTACTAAGTCATGAACTAACGAGGATGCGTGGAAACTGCACAATGCTCACTTGTAACACAGTCATTTTATGGACTTTTGTCACCAAATTTTCAACATAGCCATTTTAAGACCTCTGCTCATGAACAGTTTAACTGTGATTTTCTTAATCTGTCCTAAACATTGCTTTAGACACCAACAGCACCATTGTGCGCTACATGTCATGAACACATTTTGGGTGACATATGAAAAATTGCAGCTGGACTGTTCATAAGGAAGTTTAATAAAATGGACATGTTGAAAATCTAAGTGAAAATATTAAATTTGCAAACTTACGAGCATGCATAGGAACTGTGCAACTGCACTCGTAAAAGTCATTTTAGGCATTTTTCACCAAGTTTTCAACATAGCCATTTAAGACCTCTGCTCATGAACAGTGTCACTGTGGTTTTGTTAATGTGTCCCATACATTGAGTTTGCACACCGACTGCGCCATTGTGCGCTACATGGGGAAACACATTTTGGGCAGGATGTGAAAATGACAGCTGTACTGCTCATAAGGAGGTGTGGAAAAATGGCAATGTTGGAAATCTGGAGTGGAAATATTGAAAATCGCAAACCTACGGCGTGCGTGGGAACTGTGCAACGCACACTTCAGTAAAACAGTCATTTTTAGGAATTCTGTCACCAAATTTTCAACATTGCCATTTTAAGATCTCTGCTCATGAACAGTGACACTGTGATTTTCTTAATGTGTCCCATACACTGAGTTCGCACTACGACTGCGCCATTGTGCGCTACATGGGCGGAAACACATTTTGGGTGAGATGTGAAAAATGACAGCTGTACTACTCATAAGAAGGTGTGGAAAAATGGCAATGTTGAAAATCTGGAGTGGAAATATTGAAAATTCGCAAACCTATGAGCGTGCGTAGGAACTGCCAACGCTCATAAAACAGTCATTTTTAGGAATTTTTCACCAAATTTTCAACATAGCCATTTCAAGACCTCTGCTCATGAACAGTGTCACTGTGATTTTCTTAATTTGTCCTGTACATTGATTTCGCACACCGACTGCGCCATTCTGCGTTACAAGGGTGGAAACACATTTTGGGTGAGATGTGAAAAATGACAGCTGTACTACTCATAAGACAGTGTGGTGAAATGGCAATGTTGAAAATCTGGAGTGAAAATATTGAAATTTCGCGAACTTACGAGCCTGCGTAGGAACTGCGCAATGCACGCTCGTTAAACAGTCATTTTTGGAATTTTGGCACCAAATTTTCAACATGGGGTTTTGGGCCTTCTCATGAATGATGTCACTGTCATGGTGGCATTCAGTCGAAGGGTGATTGCAGTCACTGTGCAGTCACTGCGTGAAATCACCCTTGAGCCAATACGCCATGACAGTGACATCATTCATGAAAAGGTCCCAAAAACCCCATGTTGAAAATTTGGTGCAAAATTCCCAAAATGCCTGAGATATGCAATAAAGTTGAACCCCTCCTATCTAGCCCATTAGACAGCTTACCGGCATTTCCTCAGTTCGCGGTCGGCTTTGAAGAGTGCAGACGTGTTCCCGGTCCACCGAGGATCGTCGCGCCGGAGTCCGGAGGTAAGTATGGGGTGAAGGGGTGTGGGGAGGCTGGGTGTGCAGTGGGTGGGTGCGGGTTGTGGGAGGGTTCGGAGACCGCTGGCGGGACCGTTTTGTTTTACAGGTTAAAACAAAAAAAGATGTCGTGGGACCGCTTGCCACGCTGGGGTGAGGCTCCCAGCATGGCACCAGGACTTTGGGGGCGTTCAGCCGGCAGGGATTGGGCACCCGTTGGCAAAAATTAAAAAAAAAAAAAGCACTGGAGACCGTTTGCCACTGGGGTGGGCTCCCAGCGTGGCACAAGGACTTTGGGAAGGAGTGCGTTCAGCCGGCGGGATTGGGCACCCCGCCGGCAACATGATGGATTGCCACGCTGGGGTGGGCTCCCAGCGTGGCATCAACAATGGGAGGAGGGAGGGAGGACAGGCGCAGTTCAGCCCGCGAGGGATTGGGCACCCGTCGGCTATCACAGCTGCATGCTGGGCGGCGCGCCTGCGGCTGGGGGGAGCTGCGCGCGGAGCAGCTTCTTATCGCTGCTCACTCAAGCGTAGCTCCCCCTTTCAACTGTATGCCACTGCATTTTGGAGCGTGTCATAGACAGCTCCAAAATGCATTGGCTTACAGGGGCCGTGCCTGCCAGCACAGTGCCTGAATTGGAGGAGGCGGTGACACACCTCCGAAATCTCCGATGAAGGCACTATGTTTCTTGCACATGTGTGCAAGCAAACATAAAAAGGGAAATAGATTGAATGTAGCTAACTACAGGCCCATAAGCCTAGCATCAATCTGCGGCAAACACATGGAAAGAGAGATTAAAACAGAAATTGATAAAGAGATAGCAAGGCTTGGCCTCGCAGATCCAACACAGCATGGGTTTCAGAAAGGCTTATCCTGTGTCACCAATCGTATTTCCTTTTATGATTTTGTTAGTAACCAAATCGATAAGGGTACACCCATCAATGTGATACTCCTTGTTGAGTTGTTGAGTACCTAGAGGCCAGCGGGGCACAGGACCCAAAGCAGCATGGATTTACAGCAGGAAGGTCATGTCAGATGAATCTAATAGATTTCTTTGACTGGGTGACCAAAGTAATAGACCAGGGAGGGGCTGTGGATATGGCCTGCCTAGACTTTAGCAAGGCATTTGACACAGTCCTGCACAAAATATTAATAATCAAGTTAGCCAGCTTGGGAGTGGGTCCCAGGGTGGTAGCCTGGGTTGCAAACTGGCTGCACAACAGGACACAGAAGGTAATAGTGAGTGGAACACATTCTGAAGAAAGGGGGGTCACTAGTGGAGTACCTCAGGGCTCAGTACTGGGTCCAGTCCTCTTTAACATCTTTATAGGTGACATTGCAGAGGGTCTGGAGGGAAAGGTATGCCTCTTTGCAGATGATACAAAGATCTGTAACAGAGTTGATACACAAGGGGTGGTAGAAAGGATGAGAAGGGACTTGGCAAGGTTGGAGGAATGGTCAGACATATGGCAACTTAGATTCAATGCAAAGAAGTGCAAAGTAATGCACCTGGGAAACAAAAACCCAGGAGAAGAGTACACAATAGCAGGGGAGGTACTAACAACAACAAAAATGGAACGGGACCTGGGGGTAGTCATATCAGATGATCTAAAGGTGGGTAAGCATGTGAGAAGTCGGTGAGGAGAGCCAGGGGGATACTGGGATGCATAGGAAGGGGCACCACAAGTAGAACAAGCATTTGTCAATGCCGAACGTTCACTTGCAGGTATTTGCAGTGGTGTTTGGCATGTATGGTGCTTTACCCTAATGCCCTGTGTGATGGAGGTGTGGTAAAATGCCAATGTTGAAAATCTGGAGAGGAAATATTGAAAATTCGCAAACCTACGAGCGTGCGTGGGAACTGTGCAACGTAGCTAAGTAAACAGTAATTTTCGAATTTTTCACCAAATCTTAACACTGCCATTAAAACCTCTGCTAATGAACAGTGTCACTGTGATTTTCTTACTGTGTCCCATACATTGATTTCACAATCGACGGCACCACATTGTGCACTACATGGGCGGAAACACGCTTTGGGCAAGATGTGAAAAATGACAGCTGCACTGCTCATAAGGAGGTGTGGTAAAATGGCAATGTTGAAAATCTGGGTGAAAATATTGAAAATTCGCAAACTTCTGGCGATGCATAGGAACTGTGCAACGCAAACTCGTAAAACAGTCATTTTTAGGAATTTTTTCACCAAATTTTCAGCACAGCCATTTTAAGACCTCTGCTCATGAACAGTGTCACTGTGATTTTCTTAATGTGTCCCATACATTGATGTCGCACACCAACTGCGCCATTGTGCGTAACATGGGCGGAAACACATTTTGGGTGAAATGTGAAAAATGACAGCTGTAGGAAGAAGGTGTGATAAAATGGCAATGTTGAAAATCTGGAGTAGAGATATTGAAAATTCGCAAACCTACGAGCATGCATAGGAACTGTGCAACGCACGCTCGTAAAACAGTCATTTTTTTGAATGTTTGCGCCAAATTTTCAACATGGGGTTTTGGGACCCCTTCTCATGAATGATGTCACTGCCATGGCTATTCAAGCCGAAGGGGTGATTTTGCGCAGTGACTACGAAATCACTTCGGCCTGAATAATGCCATAACAGTGACATCATTCATGAAAGGGTCAAAATCTCCATATTAAAATTTGGTGCAAAAATTCCAAAATGCCTGAGATATGCAATAAAGTTGAAACCCCTTTCTTGCCCATTATACAGCTTACGGCATTTCCTCAGTTCACGGTCACCTTTGAAGAGTGCAGGCGTGTTCCCGGTCCACCGAAGATTATCGGCAGGAAGTCAGAGGTAAGTATGGTGTGGGGGGTGTGGGAGGCTGGGTATGCAGTGGGTGGGTGGGTTGTGGGGGCTGGGAGATGCGCCGTGGGACCGTTTTTATTTTACAGGTTTAAAAAAAAATGAAATGGGACATTTGCCACACTGGGGTGGGCTCCCAGCATGGCAGAAGATGGCTGGGGGCCAGGGAGCGACAGGGGTTTGGCACCCTGTTGGCAAACTACGCGGGGGCAGAGGAGCTGATGGGGATTGGGCACCCCGTGAAAAAAAAGCGCAACATTTGCCATGCTGGGGTGGGCTCCCCAGCGTGGCAGCAGGATGGCTTGGGAGGGTGGGGGCCGTGGAGCCGATGGGGGGATTGGGCACCCCCGTCGGCAAACAATGTTTACCACACTGGGGTGGGCTTCCAGCGTGGCACCAAAGCTTTGGAGGGGCGGCATGACGCGTGCGGAGGGAACGCATGACGCGAAGTGGCGTGACGCGGTGCTCGGTATGGCAGCGGTGCTTTGCTTTGATGCAGAGGAACACCACTGTCATACAGAGCTCCTGCACCACCGCCACGCCTGCTCAAGGGAGCAGTGCATTGGATGGGAGAGGCACACCTCCAAAGTGTGCTACTCTCCCAAAACGTTCCTTGTGCATGCACGCAAGCGAACGTAAAAAGGGAAGTGGTGATGCCTTTGTACAGACAGTTGGTGAGACCCCATCTGGAGTACTGTGTGCAGTTTTGGAGACCTCATCTATGCAAGAACATAGACAGGATGGAAGCAGTCCAGAGGAGGGCAACTAAAATGGTGCAGGGTCTGCATCAGAAATCATATGAAGAGAGACTGAGAGAGCTTAATATGTATACCCTTGATGAAAGGAGGGACAGGGGGACATGATAGAAATGTTCAAGTACCTCAAGGGAATCAACAAAGTCCAGGAGGGTAGCATCTTTCAGAAAAAGAGATGTGTAAGAACAAGGGGACACAATTTAAAGATAGAGGGGGGACGGCTCAGGGGTAATGTGAGGAAATCGTTTTTCACAGAGAGAGTGGTGGATGCATGGAACTGCCTTCCTGGGGAGGTTGTTGGGGCTAAAACAGTGGGTGAATTCAAACATGCATGGGACAGACACAAGGCAATTGTAGTGGGGGGTGGCAGGAAGTAGGCTGTTGGTTAACTAGAATCTGCAGCTTATCCAATAGGTAGGGAAATCGGCAGACTGGGTGGGCAAAGTGGTCCTTATCTGCCGTCAAAGTCTATGTTTCTATGTTCCTTGACATAGGAAAAGCCTTCGATACCGTTCCACATGATTTGCTAATTAGTAAGATTACAGTCATGGGTATCAACAAATTCATTGTCAGGTGGATAAATAACTGGCTAACAGACCAAAAATAATCAATCAGAATTAATGGTGTCACATCAGAGGATTGGCTTGTTAGCAGTGGGGTACCACAGGGATCAGTCCTTGGTCCTGTGTTGTTTGGCCTTTTTATCAGCGACATGAGTATAGGATCTAGGAGTGTAGTGTCAAAATGTGCTGATGACACAAAGATCGGGGGTGAACTTAGCTTATTAGAACAACAAAAAATAATAAACAAGGATCTTAAACAGATTGAACACTGGGGAGTTATCAATAAAATGATGTTTAAAGAGTCCAAATGCTCTGTTTTACATTTTGGTTACAAAAAATCCCTGTTTTCAATACAAACTGAATGGTAAAACTCTAAAAACATCTAACAAAGAAAAGGATCTAGGAATCTGGATTAATAAGAACCTTTCTTCAATTGATCACTGTCATCATACCACCCAAATAACTAATTGAATAATTTGGTCTATTGAAAAATCATTTGTAACAAGAGACAGTGACTGTATACTGAGATTGTACAAAATGTACATAATTACACACCAAGATTACTGTTCACCACTCTGGAATCCCTACCACAAAAGGATTATTAATCTCATGGAAAAAAACACAATGAAAACTAACAAAATCAATTAGAGGTCTAAAATCTACTGCATATAATGATAGATTGATTAAATTACAATTATTCACTCTGGGAACCAGAAGGAAAAGAGAGTATTTACTACTGATGTACAATATTTTGCAAAATCCAGTACTAGTGAGACAATGTGACATCATAAATAACCCCAGAAACAATCATCTTAGATCATATAAGAAACAGTTAATTGTACCAAAGGTCAGTACAGTGAAACAACATATTTTTTTCACTGTATGAACAGCTAGAACATGGAACTCCCTACCAGCCCATCTAGTAGAAGTATCCACCTTTGAAACTTTAAAAAAACTCCTAGATGTACTACTGTTACTAAATATTTCTAAACAATAAACCTACTAAGAGTAGAAGACAATTTAATGGGCTCATAGCCTACTTTGTCTATCAAACCAATTAGAAGGCAGTATAGCACAGTGGGTTAAGGCTCTGAGCTGCAGATCTGGAGACCTAGGTTTGAATCCCACAGCTGCCTAGGTGCATACTGTGTGATCATGAACAAGTCGCTTAACTTCCTTGTGTTCCCAGGTTGCATCTGGAAACAAGCTTCAGTTTAGTGTGCTACTCCTGGTTAAACAATGTTCCCCCAAGTAAATATACATCTGCGACAACAAACTGACAGGCCACCACCCTATGACAATCTTCTGGGAGAGGTGTGAAAACAAGAGGAAAGATTGCTGCATTTTTATGAGAGCCATGACCCCCAAACGTGTAACTGGGACTGCCCCTGTGACCACACCTGCAGGGCCTAGCCATGAGGAGCTGCTAGAACATATTGACAAGCGAATGCAATGGCAATGGAAACCAAAGGGACTGCATGAACAAATGCTGACACTGGAGTGGCCTATTCAGCAGGAGCCATGCAGCCAACTGACACAAGTCATTGCAGACAGTTTCAGCCTAGAGACTATCCATGGATGCCAAGGTGGAGAGAGGATATCCTGTGTTATAAATGTGGTGGCAGAAGACATTTAAGGAGACATGGTCACAACCTGGAAGATCTGAGGAGGGTAAACCAACTGCTAATTAACAGAAAACAGGAGCAGGGAAAGTCCAACAGGACCTGGTAAGGAAACACACTAGAGCCCTGGACACAAAACGTCCCCATGTGAGGGTAGCTGTACCTCAAAAAATCCAGACTGTAAAGAAAGCAACTGACTAGGAAAAAAAAAATTGCTGGACCCTCATCCAAAGTAAAAGTCAAGACTGAAGGAAAGTAGTGCTGTACAAAAAATCTTCCACCGGCAGAATTTGCGTGAAAGTTAGACTTTCGCTTCCTCAAAAGTTCAGAAATAATTTGGGTAACTTTCACAGAAATTCTAACTTAGAACAGTGAGATAAATGTATTAGCTGTGGAATAATGTATTAAACCGCTGAAGAAAATTCTGCAGAACTGATCACTGTCAGAGATCAGTTCTGCGGTAATTCTTTCGGCACTTTAAAACATGAATCCACATTTCATACATTCATTCCACAGTTCAGTGAGTCACTGAACTGCAGAATGAATGTATAAATTGTGATAATCTTCATTGGCCCCACGTTAACGTAATTTTTCCCTACCTGGTGTCTAGTGGAACCCACCCACCCTCCGATCACTGGACTCCTACCAAATAACTGTTTCCCTGGTATCTAGTGGCACCCCCCACCTTTCAATCACCATGCTCTATCATTAATCAATTCCCTGGTGTCTAGTGGCACCCTCCACCCTCTGATCACTGGCCCCCTACCAAATAAATGTTTCCCTGGTGTCTAGTGGCACCCCCAACCCTCCAATCATTGTCCCTCTGTCATTAAATGCTTCACTGGTGTCTAGTGGCACCCCTACCCTCCGATCGCCATCCTCCTATGAAATAAATGTTTTCCTGGTGTCTAGTGGCACCCTCACCCTCTGAGTGCCATCCCCCTATCATTACATGTTTCTCCGGTGACCACCCCCCACACACCACCCACACCAGGCTGATTACAGCAACCTGCCACCACCACCCTAGTCTTTTTGGGCCACTGCTGCACTGCTGTGGGGAGCCCATAGGGTGAATGGCACAGTCCTCCTCACCTCGGCCAGCCACTATATGCAATGACAGGAAGTCTGCTCCCTGTCACTGCAGTACACTCCCTGTCATTGCATACGGCGGTTGGCCAGGGTGGTGAGTGGAGGGCTGTACTGGTCATACTAAAGGCTCCCCATGGCAGTGCAGCAGTGACCCAACAAGACTATGTAAGGGGGGTTGGCGGGTTGCTGTAATTAGCCCAGTGTGGGTGGTGCACGGGGGAAGCTAGACACCAGGGAAACATTTAATGATAGTGGGACAGCGAGCAGATGGTGGGGGTGCCACTACACACCAAGGAAACATTTATTTTACAGAGGGACAGTGATCAGAAAGTGAGCACTAGATACCAGGAAAACATTTATTTCATTGGGGACAACAGTCACAGGGTGGGGATGCCACTAGACACAAGGGAAACATTTAATGATAGGGGGATGGCGATTGCAGGGTTCATGGGTGCCACTAGACACCAAGGAAACATTTAATGATGGGGGACGGTGATCAGAAGGTGGGAGTGCCACTAGATGCCAGGGAAAGATTAAATGATAGGGGGACAATGATCAGAGGGTAGGGGGTGCCACTAGACACCAGGGAAATTTTTTTCAATTTACAGGGAATCACGCAGAACTGATCACTCATTGAACTGAGGAATAATTACACAAAGTGTGGATTAATGTATTCGTTTGGCACTTAATGGGTGTTATTCTACAGTTCAGTGAAAAAGTGTCGCAAAACGGTGAAAATTTGTTGAACACATTCAGAAGATTTCCAATTTTGCCAAAGGTAGAAGTTCAGAAAATTCCACGGAAGTTGTGACATTTTGTGGAAGTTCTGCTAATGCAGAATTTGCAACTTTTTCCCTGCTCTAAAGGAATGCCTACATGAGCAATGCTGGGTAGTGGTTTGCAAGTCACAGTAGTTTTCAAAGATCACTGTTACAAGTTTCTGTGTCACATACAGTACCACTGGAGCCTTTCGAAGGACTAGATGTGTGAGGTCTGAGTGATAAAACATATACATATTTACAGTAGATGTAATCTGGATTTGGATCACCTTTCCTGAAAACGAGACTGGAAGTAAAGGGTCATTGAAACCTGTGCTTTGGTATGTCCCCCAGCCAAACTGCATGACAGCATGCCAGTCATCACTGGAACCAATGCTAATGTATTTGAGCATTTGAAGCACTTTTGTGAAAAAAGAGAGAAACTCCTTGAAAAAGTGTGAACTTGCACAGACTGATCCACAGAGCCTATGTCAGACATGCAGAGAAGCAAATAAACCAAGATGACAAGCCTGTTGACATCATGTGGCATCGAGACAGTGAAGAATTGGTCCTACCTCCAAACTCTGAGCAAGGCACTGAAGGTATGGACCAACTAAAGAAGAATGCCGAGAAGCAGTTATTAATGACAGAACATGGTTTTCCCCAGAAATTACTTGTGAAACCAAATACTTTGCCAGGGACCACCCATGCTTCTCTCTGTTGAATAACTGTGCAAATGCCCTGTTTTCTGGCCCTCCATCATTCTATACCTCTTTCCTCCCTACCACCTTAATACATCATCATCATCACCACCCCGCTACCTACACCACCTCTTCTTCCTTACTCTCCTCCACCCCTCCTTTCCCCTTCCCCTCCTCCCCCTTTATTCCACTTTGACTACATAGCTATTCTTCCCTTTCCCTCCTATCTATCCCCATCCTACCCCCCACCTCTGCTTGCCTTCTCTCTCTCCCTGCACTGTCCTCCTCCCTCACCTGTCCCTCTTTACTGGTACGAGACCTTCCTTCTTTCCTTGACTCAGGCACAATCCAATTATCTGCCTATGTGGTTAGTTGTACAGTTCTCCTTTTAAACAAGCATCCTCATGTTATGTTACCGTTACCTACTGAAACGTTAGCCTTTGTTTTGACTCTGCACCCTGTACATGCTTAGATTGTGTAACTATTGTTAGAATTTATGCCTGGAGACAGTTTTCAATTGCTTCTTGCTGTATCTGTATCTGTGGAACATATCTGTATTCTTGTTTGTGTCATACTTGATGTGGAACCTATAAAAAAGAGCTTTCTGCTCAAAGGTGTTAATCCAAGACCTCAATAAATAAATAAATAAATATGAAAAATGTTACTGAACACAACATCACCATGTGCAAGGGGAGGACCTTGGTACAAGTAAGCAGTGCTGACACTGCATTACAACCCAGGTCTACTTTAACAGCCAAAGGGACTGGAATTGACCCATGCTTGTTTGATTTTGAAAACTCTCAGGTGCCCAAGGAATGGGAAGATCTCATGAGATGGAAATTTGCCCAGAAAACCCAAATATTTTCCATGAGTGAATGGGATGTTGGATACATAAAAGGGAGAGCACCACAAAATACATCAGCACGACGAGAGGCATTTCAGAGAAAGATCCACAAGCCTGGCCTATGTTGACATTGATGACAGTAGAAGACATCTGCAAGATATGTTGCCAGCCAGAATAATCTGAGAATCATGCAGCCCGTGTGCTTCACCTATCATAATGGTGTAGAAAAATAAAGACACAGTAAGGATGTATGTAAACTACATCATGCTGAACAAATGTAAAATCCCTGATCAGTACACCATGCCTAGAATTCAAGATGATCTGCTTTGTTTAAATGGAAGTCAGTGGTTTCTTGTATTGGACATGAGGAGTGGGTATTACCAGACCCATGGCAAAGTCAGATTGAGAGAACACAGACTCATATGCCCATTATGAGTACTTGAGGATGTCCCCAGGAATATTGGGAATACCAGCCACTTTCCAGGACTCATGGAGCGATTTGTTGATGATATGGCTCTGCTTGAGTATCTTGTCTACCTGGATGACATAATTATTTGAAAAAAAATTTGGAAGAACATGAAACCTGTTTCATCAAAGGGCTGGACTGACCAGAGGAGTCTGGATTGAGATTACATGTGGACATGTGTCAATTATTTAGAAGTTCAGTAAAGTATATGGGACACATTGTTTCTCTAGAAGGAGTTTGTACTGACCCTGACAAAGTACAAGCTCTGACTACTTGGTCAAAAACAACTCTTTTTTTAATGATGATTTTTTATTGATAATTTTCAAATACACATTTGTTTGTGTATAAAAATAGATAATACATCCACAGTTGATACAGATTTCATCGTATTATCATCGGTTTACATTCACCTTGTGATGGATTACCTATGTACTCTTGGCCAAGAATCTACTAAGCAGAGAAAAATATTCACATACCTTACTAACATGTAAATGAAGTCATTCTTGTAGGATGCATTTTCAAAATCTGAGGCAAAGTAGCCATAATCTCTTTCCAGTCAGTATTCCCCATCCCTATGTGATTGTCAGTCATTTCTATGTAATTTGACATGTTCTCTAGGCACAAACATTCCCTAAAGAAAAATATCCATTTATTAGACTGAAAATCTCCTAAATCTGGCCAGTTCTATTTTTGTAATATTTGTTTCTTAGCGGCCATGAAGGCAAGGGCACACATCTTTTTTCCCCATTTGACTTAAACCCATATGTGACAGTGTAAACACTACACTGGGAAACAAGAGGTTAACCTCTTGTTCGAGGCTGAAGAAATGCAGGGAATGCAACATGAACAGGCAAGGGGGGGTGTGTCTCCCCAGGTGTTGCTAATTAGAGGGATCGCTGAAAGGCAGAGAGAATCCAGCAAGGAGTGAGTTAGAATGTGGAAACTGCTGCAGGGAGCAGCATCTCCTAGGCAGAGAACCCTGCAAGATGGAGGGTGGAATGAGAGACAGGAACCAGAGCAGAATGCCAAGGAGAATGATTAAGTATTGGAGATAGCCTTTGGGGAAAAAGTTGAAACCTGTTGCTGAGAAACAGACCATTTCTAGAGCAGAGTCCTAAGGTAAAGGATCAGTCTAGCCAACTGGGCCAAAAACAGTGAGTGGAATGTACTGCTGATAGCAGCCCACAAATAAGGCAAAAAGGGAAAACTATTTGTGTTTTATTTGAGACTGTGCATTCAAAACTGCTGGCCCACAAACTGTTTGTTTTGTTTGAGACTGTATATTGAATAAACTGCTGGCCCACATAGGTGGTTCAAAGATTCTTTTGTCAAGTCAGCCTAAAAGAACTGTTTTGTGTTAACCTTTATGTTACCTGACCAGGCTGGAGAAGTTGAAATGACTGATTATGCTTTTATGGAGCAACAACTTACATTTGAAGCAATAAAAGTACATTTTGTTCTGTAAACTTTAAACCCAGCGTGTTGCTTCTCCATCTAGCATAGACCAGCTTATCACACCATATTTTCAAAAGCATTCAATATATGAAAACGAACCTTAAAAGTAAGTTTTTTTTTTTAACATCCCTTCCAATTCTTTATGAATTATTCTCCACCAGGAATTTATTTTCCCACAGTTCCAAAACAAGTGTGAAAAGTCTCCAATCAGCCAACACCAATGCCAACATTGTTTCCCTACACCTGATGAAAATGGGATGCAGTAGCCAGAGTATTATACTCTCTGTCTAATATCTAGTATTGTATACTTTTATTTTTTGTATAACTAAACTTGATCAAAACCCATTCAGTTAAAGGAACTACAAAGATTTTGGGGAGTCTGTGGATACTACAGGAGATTCATAAAGCTACACCAGAACCGTTTGACCACTGTAAATCTGTCACAAGGGTATCCACTAGTAAACAAGAAATGTAAAGCACCTGTGAATGAGCCTTCTCACAAAAGATTCTACTGAATCAGTGAGCCATTTGGATCCAGGTGGGATGTCAACTATGACAAAGCTTTTGAGGACATAGTCAAACAATTTACAAGTGCATCTGTATTGGGGTATGCAAATCCAAATAAGCCATACACTGTGTCTATGGATGCAAGTAGAAGTCTGACATCATCTGAGCATAATTACACAGTTCAAAAATTAGAATTTTTGGCACTGAATAGGACAACTGTGGGCCAATTTCATTAATACCTGTGTGGTACCCATATCACAGTAAGAACTGATAATCCATTAACTTTTGCCAAAACAGTTTTGATGCCACTAGTCACCACTGTCTTTCAGCACTATTTAGGGTTACAACCTTTTGAGAAGCCCAAAGTGAGACACTTCTTACTGAAACATGATTTTTCGCAGGACAGTGATGTAACCTTGACCAATGCAGCAGGCTTGTTTTCTCTATATAAAATGATGTGGGTTTTTTTTGCAGAACACAGCAGCCCAAATCAGGACTGTCCTATGAAAACCAAGACAGGTGGTAACCCTATTACTGTGTAGAGTATTGGCCTGGACTGAGACATAATGATGTCAATCCTCTATCAAGATGCCAACATGGAGTCACCCAGAATGAGGACTGGATCAGAATTTCTGAAGCAACTGTACAAGCCTTGTGTAAAAAGTATGACACTGATGAGCAACCATCCCCTGCAAATCCAAATCATTTTATTGATAGTTTGGGCATCACTGCTAAACGTCTGCCTGCAGCCTATTGTAGTTTCACAGCACTGACAAATATTTATTGCCAAATGAGAAAAACCTAGAGAGAACAGTGTCAAGACCCATACTTCAGAGACATCATATTTGTGTTTCAGAGAAGGGAACCAGCTAAACAAGTAATAGTCATGCATCAACATACTCCCTTGTTGCTCAGAGAATGGGCAAAGTCGAAATTTCACAATGGACTTGTATATCAAAAATTCCAAGGTGCTGATGAGCACAAGAAACATCAATTGTTGTTTCCAGCCAAATTTCACAAACACGTAAGGAGAGTATTGCGTGATGAAATGGGACATTTGAGTCTAGACCGTACACTAGATCTCATTCTCCACAGATTCTATTGGCCCAGGATGGGAACAGAAATTGAGAGATACTGTGTAAATAGTGCATGCATTGCATCCAAAGGAAGACATTGCCAAAGCATGCAGTGCCACTTGTCAGCATCACAACTAGAGCGCCAATGGAACTTGTTTGTATTTTCTCAGTCTTGAACCTGGCAATACAAATGTAGCTAATATACAAGCTGTGCCCCATCATGCCATTCCACAGTCTCCTCCGTGCTATGGGCCACTGACTCCATCCTCTGTGGGGTGGATCAGAGGCACATCATGGCAGCCATTTTCATCGATCTGGCCAGAGCCTTTGATTTGGTGGCCCATCTGCTACTCCTGGACAAGCTAAGCTCTGTTGGCCTCTCAGTGCTGGCTGTTGACAGGTTCTTTTCCTACCACTTGGTTCATCAATGATCAGTACAAGTAAATGACATCCAGTCCCCTCCACTCCCAGTCCAGGCTGGGGTCCCATAAAGCTCCATTCTTATGTTCAGTCCTCTTTTCCATTTTTCTCAATGACCTCCCTTCAGCCTGTTTCAACTCACATATTGACATGTGTGCAGGTGACATAATTCTCTACACCTAAAGACCCTCGACTGAGGCTGTGAAAGCCTTGCTCTAGCAAGTCTTTCACAGTGGCCTGCACTGATTCCAGTCCAATCAACTCTGGATCAGCACTAAAAAAAAGTGTCCATGACCTGTGGCACCAGCCACAAACTGGCCAGGCTCACCCTCCTCCCTACCTTCTCCACCCTGGATAGTTTCCTCCTTGAAGCAGTCCTCTCCTTCAGGTATCTCAGTGTGTGGCTTGACAATCAGCTTGACTGCTCTGCCCATATCGATGCCATCCATGCCAAGCTCTGCCCCAAGCTTGATGCCCTGTACCAAAACAAAGGCTGCCTGTCTCTGCAGGTCTGCCGGGAGCTGGTTAGAAAACTGGTGTTCCCTGGTGTTTTTGACTATGCAGATGTGGTCTACAGTACCATCACCTCCTCTTCCCTTGCCAGACTGGACACCCTCTGTGATGCCTTCTGTAGTTTTGCTACCAACTCCTCACCTCGCACTCAGCATTGTTCCCTTTACTCCTCCCTCCCCATCTTCCCCCTTCCCTCCTATTGCCAGTTTCACTGTGCATCCTTCATCTCCAAATACTGGTTTGGTTCTCTAACCTCTTACCTAGTCACACACATCACATCCATTCCCACTATCTCATACCTCCTCCGCTCCAAGGATCCTCACATCTTTTCACTTTCCCACCCTCACTCCTCTGCTGGGCAGTCAGCCTTCTTTTAGCACCTTCCCTCCCTCTGGAACCAGCTCCCCTCCTCTCTCCACCTCTCATCTTCCCCTGTTTCCCTTAGGTATCAGCTACAGCACCATCTGTCCCCCTCCTGCTCCTGTCAGCCCCCTACCTGACCAGCCCCTGGTACCCTTTTCACCCCTGCCATGGTCCCCCTGGGGACAGCTCATGTCACTGCAACTGCAGTACTTACTTTTGTCATTATAACTGAGTATTGGTGCTGCTTATAGAAACAACTTCTGTTCACCGTTTATTGTTATCTGCACTTGCATCTTGTTGAATTCTTCAGTGTCTGCACTTTATCTTTGGAATGTTTCTCTGCTCCTGTTTTTTGATTTATTTTACCCCTTTACCTTTCCCCTTGATCACACCTGGAAATGAGCCCTGCCTCAGCATGCCTTTCTTGGTTATCAATTTTCAAATAAATACAATAAATAAACAGATAAAATTATCAACTGAATTAGCAATACTGTCATAATTCTGACATGCTTTATTTATTGTTGTCCTACCAGGGCACTGTGAGACACATTCAGGCACAGAACTGCCCCCAGAAAAGTGTTCACCCTACCTGGGAGAGTGCCACTGCATAAATGGTCTTAGTAGTGCCATGGCTCCAGGGACCCCATAGGGAGGGTAGGGGTTATAATGGAACTGTTAGAATGTGCTTGGACTAGATCCAGTAAATGTAACATTAATGCCCTTAGTTCAGGGGTATAACCTGGAAACAGCAACAGAGGAAGTAGTGCAGGGTAGATAGGGCCTGGGCAGTGGTGTGAATGGAAATCAGAGCCCCAGTTTGAAATGAGATGTGAACATTGTGATGCAGCTAGTACTGTGCTCTAACAATTGGACTGAAGAGTAAAGTGGGAAGGGAATTTCCTAGTATCTATGTCCTACCTAGGCAGCTTAATAAATACAACCAGCTTGATCCCAACTCCCACCGTAGACATTCAGCTTGTGGGTGGTGTCATGTTTATTGGCAACAGTATTCACTAATGGTGCCCCACTCCAGTGCTTCAGACCCGTGGTGGCAAAGGTAGTTGGTGCAGGTACAGGTTCTCTGGTGTAAGGCAGGTGCTTCTCAGACAAAAGATGCCACCATATACCCCCAGACACAGGGGGGGTGCCCATCCCTCACAAACATTAGTATTATACTACTGATATATGGGACTGAGGGGCCAATTGATGGTGCAGAGAGCATCCAGTATGCTCCTATGCAGCTGACCTGGGTTCAGAAATGAGGTCATGCCCCTGCAGCTGGCCAGTCAGGCTGGGAAAAATGTTGCAGCATGCAGCGGGTCCCAGCCAGGGAGGGATAGCATTGTCCCCTGCACCATAGCAGCCCCTCATGATGAGCCAGGCAGGTAGCTCTCCCGTGAGGGGTAGGTGTGTGTTTGTGTGCCACTGCTGCAGCATTGAAGGCTTGGTGCTGAATCGAGGGAGATGGGAGGGGCAGGCAAGGAGGAAAAAAAACCTGCTCAGCCAAGCATGATTCCAGCAGTCTCAAGCTCCACCTCCATGGCCCCTCAAATGAATACTGTGCTGGCCATTTGCTAGTGGTAGAACAGAACTGTGAGGCTGCCTGGGTCAATGGTCCAGCAAAGCAGGATGGGGTGAGGTAAAAACCTACATAAATAATATGGTACTGAAGTTGTCAGGTATCTTGCAGTGTCAGTGGCTCAGTAGGTAGTACACTCCCCTCTGAGGCCAGGAGATCAGAGGGCTGTGGGTTCAGTTCCCACATCTTGCACTTGGGTTAATATCCCAGTACTGACACTGCAGTGCAGCATGAGAGGGGTGCTGCACTTCTGAGGTGCCGCCTTTCAGATGAAACGTTAAACTGAGGTCCCATCTGCCTGGATTGGTGGTAGTTCCAGTGGATGTTAAAGATCCCGTGGCATTTCTCGAAAAGAGTAGGGGAAAGTTTTATTGAAACAAAAGAAATCGTACAGTACCAAAACAAAAGCAATTTGCAAAAACTCATGTGGACTCAAAACAGAAGTAAACAAAAAAAAAACACTGTGAGAAGAGAAAAAAAAAAACAGAACAGAACTACGCATATCAAGAGACAATCCATCAGGTCACTGTAAAATCAGAGTCCGTGATCCAAGGAAGAGCTTTCCAAAGTTCAAGTAATGTCCCCTTGGAAAATAATGTACGTTCATGTACATAAATGTTAGTTAGGTCTGTTACGATTTTCTTCTCAAGCTCTGAATAAGAACAGTTTTTTTGCTGTAGAGTAAACAGACATCGAGCCATCCAAATGTTCCATTTAATTACTACAAAAACTAGATTTAACGTGTCCAGAGTCCAAAGGGACCACTGGGGAGACAAAACACCATACAAAATATTCTGGTAAGAAACCGTTTGAAATAATGGAGTGGCCCAGACTCTTGCCAAAAAAAACCACCAGTGCCGAATAAAAGGACACTCAAAAAAATAAGTGCGATATAGTTTCCAATTTAGAAATACACAATAGTCTAGAACATTGTCAGTCTTGAGACTGCTTGTGTTTATGATTATCTTTGACGTTAATTCTTTCATGACACGACAGCCAATAGAAAGTCCCACATGTAGCAAGTACCCTTTACACCGTAACAAAACCAATAGGGGAAGGAAGATGTTGGCTAGGGCACTTTTCAAAGGGCAACTGTATTGCACAAACAGTCAGGAGCAGATTATTATATAATACTTTATGAGAATTCGTTAACAACATCTGGGTAGATATCCTCCACTGTTTCAAACATAAAAACATGTGTTTAATATATATCGGTATACCCAAAGTTTGTCGTATCACAGTTAATGAATCACATTCCCATAAATGAAACCATAATCTGCAAGAATCATAGAACCAAGGTTCCCACCCTCTCTGAGTATTTATCGATAGAGGCCGAAGATTTGCAGTAAAAAAAAAACATGAAAAAAATAACAGAGGATTAATTATGTTAACACCCCCCTCAGAAATAGGTAAGTAAGTAACATTCCGTTTTACCAGATTAAGCCAGCTTCCCCACAGAGCTTGAAAGAAGAGACCAAGAACTGCAGTTTCTAATTGTTTAGGGATTGGGAATACATAGCTTAAATAAAGAAAAGTCGGTATCAAATAAGTCTTGATTAGGAAAACGCGCTTCTTCTTCCCAATCTGCCCCTGATTCTATGAGGCAACCTTAAGTTTGCCTTGTTGTAATTTAGCAGACCAATTAAAAAGGTCAGAATCTACAGTCCCAAAATAAACTCCCAAAATGCGTTGAGGCCCTTCAACAAGTTGTAAAGGACCAACATGCGAAAAAGAGGCTATTTTCGATCCTAACCGAATACCAAAACTTTTGGTAAAATTTAAACTCACACCAGAAAAATCACCAAAGGAAGAACATTCCTGGAGGGCAGTAACCACAGAGGCTGCATTAGCCACAATAATACAGATATCATCTGCATATGCAATCGCCATATACGGCAAGATTAAAGTAGAACTAGAAAGGGCATGAATCTGAGGATGAGTATTCAGACGGCGAAGCAAAACATCTAAAAAAAATACATGTAACAGAGGGCTCAAAGGACACCCTTGGCAAACCCCTCTTTTTATGGGGATCATAGGTCCAACCCAACCATACACAACAGGTACAACAGTGGCAGTCCTATAAAAAGTCTTAATCCAGCAAATCATTTCACCAGGCACATGCATAAAATGTAGTGCCTTCCCTTAAAAATCATGATTAACTGAATCAAAAGCTGCCTTCTGATCTACCGATACAATAAAACCCGAAACGGAGTCTGCATAGCCATGAGAAAGTAATTCTCGAAGGAGAATCAAATGGTCAGAGATTCTCCTGTTCGGTACAGAGCAGGACTGAGCAGGGTGCAAAACCACTTCAGCTATCCTCATAAGGCGTTGTACAATGATTTTCATTAATAACTTAAAGTCAGTGTTTAGCATACATAAGGGGCGCCAATTCTCAAGAGAATGTATATCTCCTTTCTGTTTATAGATATAAATCAAAATACCCTTGGTAAAATCTAAAGGGATAAACTCACTAGCTAACAGGGAGGTAAATACTGAAGTTAATTCAGGGATCAGGTGTACCACAGTACCTTATATAAGGCAGCGGGGAGTCCATCCGGACCAGGAGTCCTCCGTAAGGGTAAGGAAGAAATAACCGACTTCAATTCTAACTCAGTAACAGGTATACAGGCTGAGTCAGAACACGGCTGTGAAGGGATAGGGATGTCAAGGTCCCTATACAACACCACAGGATCAACATCTGCAGCTGGAAAGCAAGAAAAGAGGGCAGTCGTGTAACATGTCACTATCCGACAGATGTCCGACTGAGAGGTACACAAGGTGCCATCAGAATCAGCCAGATACAACATATTCTTTTGTGTAATTTGTTGAGAATTCGACTCAAAGGGGCAAACAACAGCCCTCGTGCCTACCACATTAAATTTGTGTTGATGATAAAGTTGCTGTGATTGTCTATTTTGGAATTTCAACATATCATTCTGAATTAAGTGCAATTGTTGAGAAAGATCTTGTCCTGTCGTATAGGCTATTGTCAACAAGGACTGAAAATGTACCCTTTTCTGTAAATATTCCAAATATTCTCTTTGACATTTTTGATGACTATATCTTTTCAAAAAGAGCACCAAATCATGTTTAGTGTCCGTCCACCATGCACTAGGGTCTGCATAACAAATAAAAACAGATTTCCGGGCCTGAATAAAGGATAAAAGGGACTGCATGAAAGTCGGAATTTACAACAGAGATATGTTGAATTTCCAGAGTCCTGGTCCTTTGCGAACAGTGACATCAGAGCCAAGGCCTATGGAAAGTAGTTTATGATCAGAAAATTCCACAGCTTGTACAGTAGCAGAGGTAATTGGGAGTGTGAGGGACAAAAACACAAAATCAATTCTGGTAGCCAGCTTACCCATTTGAAATGTAGGAGTATGTTTTTTAATAAAAGAGTAATAGGCATCCGTCAGATGAGCAGTACGAACCAACTTCCCTAATTCGTGGGAGTCACAAAACAATTTCTGGGTAGTAGCAAAAGAGCTTTTGTCAAGAAGACTTAAGCCACAGTTAAAATCACCAGAAAATATCAACTGAAAGGAGGTATGCAAATAAGGGCGGAGTAAAGAAAATAAAGTTATACGTGCAGACTTAATTTGGGGAGCATAAATATTAATAACCCGATAAGGGCAGGGCCCAATTAAAAAATCTAAGACTAACACTCTGCCAGGGGCTACGTCAATCAATTTTAGGAAACGGAAATCTGGGATATTGAATAAGATCCCAAGTCCGGAACAGGAGTCCAGGCCAATGGACCAAAAAGAAGGACCTAGAAGCCAGTCCTGCTGTGCCTGTCGAATCTCGTGGGTGGTATGGAGTCGTGTATCCTGCAACAGAAAGATCCCCATAGGTAAAAGCCGTAAACAGGAAAAAAATCTTCTTTTTGCCAGACGCTTAATACTATTCGCATTAACAGTATGACAAACAAAGTGAGACATAACACAAGGAGAACAGAGACACTTTACAATTTTCCCTGTCACCTTTTTCCTTTTTAGCTTAACCCTGGCCTTCCGTTTCTGAGAAAGACCAGTACCCAGTTGAATCTCAGAATCAGTAATACTATCCGGGAGGGAAGATGCAACAGAGGAAGAGTCAGACTCGCCTCCAGCATCGTCAGAAACAGTTTGGAGTAGCTCAAAGGCATTAGACAAAACCACAGGAGGGGGTTCCAAAAGCAAAGGAGGCGATGGTAATGCCCGGGGGTAATTTCTCATAGACCTCCGACGCATAACTGTAGTGGGTACTCGGGGGGGGGTGGCATAGTACTCGGGCCTGGAACAGGGTCCAGGACAAGCTGGACAGATTGGACAGGGTCAGGGGTAGGAGGGGTCGTCTCAGTAAGCGGTGCCACACTAGAGGCCACCGGTAGTGCCACAACCTGATCTACAACAGGCTCAGGGACCTGCAATAGAGGTTGAGTGACTATTGAAGTCAGTTCTACTAAGGGGGTCCTAAGACGAGCCTTCTGGGCTTGGGTGATTACAAAACGTTGATCAGCACCATCATCATGTGTGGCCTGATTATGAGCAGCCCACGGACAATTTTGAAACGTATGACCTGGCTCATCACAAAGATTACATTTACACTCATTTAGACAGTGAATCCCCACATGACCCAATTCTCCACAGGTATTATATTTCAGCTTATCACAGACATTACTAAGGTGAGAGGAGTCTCCACACCGGTAACAAGCTTTCGGTTGTCCAGGGTAAAACAAGACACCCCTATCACGACCTTTAAAAAAAGAATTAGGTAAGTGCACTGGACCAGAATCATTAGAGTGTAACAAAACCTTAACCTTCCAGCCTCCAGTCCAAATATTCTCTGTGTCCAATATTGCCTCAGGCTGACCCTGAATAGTACAACGTTGTTTTAGCCAATAGACAACGTCAGTGACGTCAACACCTTCATTCCAAAACAGGACAGTAATATTCTTAAAGGCTGGTTTGGAAAGGGGAATGGCCTTAAACGGGGTCCACAGGACAGTATTTCTTAAGGCATGATATCGTGACCAAAAACGCTCCAAGCCACGGGGCGTTTGGAAGCTGACATCAAACGTAGTTTTCCTGGAAATATGAATCAGTGCATATATTTCGTGAGAAAAGAATTTCAGAGAGTCCTTGAGTAGTGTCCGAGCTACATACACTCGGTCCGGAGGCTCAGGTAAACCGCCCATATAAGCCAATCGTACCGCATTATGCCACTTTGCAGCCAGAATTGGAAATTTAAACAATGAGGAAAAAGAACAATTTGGCTCTATTTTCTTTGAGGGGGGCTCCACTACTGCAGGAGCTGTATTCTCTGTAATGGTAGTGGGAGAAGCAGCACGAATAAGAGAACCCTGCAAAGGTTCCAAGACTGGGTGTTGGGTAAGTTCCAATTCCTTGGGGAGACACAAGGGGTCAGACATAGGCAGACTTCTGTTTGGTGAATGCTGCAGCTCAGGAAAATCATTGAGAGGGGGGACCGAATAGGGGACGGACCAGAAACCCACTTCCCCTCTGTAGGTTCCTGCACCCAGCCAGCTCCTTGCAACGCCATTTCTACAGACCAGGTAGGTGTTGTAGCAGGATTGGTATCATGAGATAGCAATTGAGAGGGAGAGCATGTCACAACAGGCAAACCAGGCACCGTATGCAATGACGTCGCTGTAGTCTGCTGGGGCAGCTGAGAAGCGGGTGGGAGTATTCCAGCTGAAAACTCGCCAGGATGGGCTGCACAGGGCGGCACCTCAGCCGCTTGAAAAGTCAATGTAGGCTGTTGCAAAGTATTATTGTGGGCTGCAGGAGACATACATCCTGCTAATCTGACTTCACGAATCCGTTGCAGTTCTCTGTTCAAATTCTTCTTTGTAATCGCAAATCGATGTTCTGCATCACCCAAACGGTCCTGAAGCTCCTTTTCAGCCAAACAGACAGTAGCAGAGTCAAAAGTGAAAAAATCCCTCATTGGGACGGCAAGGGGTAAAGACGTTTGAGAGTCCACGTCAGGGTGACCCAGCAGAGGTTCTAAAGTTGCAACCTGTAGTGTAGATTCATTTTCTGCAGTAAACACAGAAACCAACATTGCTTCAGTAGTTGTAGACGTGGTCTCTACACACACAGAGGCAGGAGTTGAGACCAGGCCTCCCACCTCCATCGCCACCTCCTCAGCAAGCAAGGGTGCGTCCGCCATCTTGGACAGAGGTTCCCCTTCTGAAGAGTAGTGGAATTTCCCCGGTGTCCTGGCCAAATTTCCCTCATTCACTAAAAATACTACCAACAGCTTAATCATCTGTATCCCCCTCCCCCGGGTCGTGCCTGAAAATAGGTAGGATTTGTCTAGTGCACTTACCCGGTCAACAAAACGAATCTTTTGGTCATCATATTTAATACTCAACATTTGCTAACCTGTCAAATCTCCCTGCTGTTGGAAACTGTGAGATTAAACCAATGCACAAGCCTACTGGCATTGGCGATTATTTGTCCTGTTTCCCCTATTATCCACTTTCTGAAACATATTAGAAAAGCCATCTTAAATGCAAATGATGGACAATATTTCTGGAGATAACCTCTTAACTCTGCCAGAGTCTTGTGTTTTTTAGGCCATTTCCACAACACCAGCATGGCAATCACAAATATAAATGATATACATTTAGCAATGGATAAAGGCCTGTTTACTGCTGCTATTTTAATTAATAAAAAAAAAACACTTGAGACAGTTGGCTGCCAGATCTTTAACCCCTTCTTCCTCCCTGTTGATGCCCCGGCCCGACTTGGGACTATATCTTCCTGACCACCTTAACTACCCAGTCTGTACAGTATAAATTTGCTCCTAATTCAGTTCACATCAGGATTTGCCAGTTATTCTTTGCACTTTTTCTTTGTACTGACCTTGCACCAGAATTCCTGCAGGAGGTAGCCGACTTTGTCATCGGTGAGATGTCGGAGTCCCCCAGATGCTTAGTTGTGGGGGACTTCAATGTCTGGGCTGACAGCGAATCCTCTAGACTAGGTTACAGCCTTCTCCAGCTCTGGGCCTGTCACAAGAAGTTTCTTCCATGACCCACCAGGGTGGCCACATGTTGGATCTGGTCTTCTCGCTTGGGCTTGAGATTAGTAATCCATTTGGTCTGACCATTGTACAGTGGAGTTCTCATTTGGGCCCCCCCTTCCCGAGATACCTACCCCTGTTGGGATGGTAAGCTACCAACCTTTGAGGGGCCTGACCCAGAAGGATTTCTGGCAGCAGCAGATCTATCCAGTGTGCGTAGTGCATGCATATGGGATGAGGGCGAGGCTGTTGCCACCTATAATAGGGTGATGTTGGCTGTGCTCGACTCTCTCGCACCGGTCCGTGTATGACCCAAATCTTCTCACTTGAGGTCCCCATAGATTGATGGGAACTCAAGGCGATGAAGATTGTGGATCGGAGGTTAGAGCTCTGCTGGTGGAGGTTCAGGCTTGATGTGGACAGACTGGACCTGAGCTCTCATTATGCTGAGTATCAGGGGGAAATCACCCATGGCTCAGTAGGTAGCACACTCGCCTCTGAAGCTGGGAGATCAGAGGGCTGTGGGTTCAGTTCCCACATCTGGCACTTGGGTTAATATCCCAGTACTGACACTGTAGTGCAGCATGAGAGGGGTGCTGCACTTCTGAGGTGTCGTCTTTCGGACGAGACGTTAAACCGAGGTCCCATCTGTCTGGATTGGTGGTAGTTCAGGTGGATGTTAAAGATCCCATGGCACTTATCGAAAAGAGTAGGGGAATTTCCCCGGTGTCCTGGCCAAATTTCCCTCATTCACTAAAAATACCACCAACAGCTTAATCTGGTTCAAGGTCAGTTGGCATTCATCTGTATCCCCCTTCCCGGGTCGTGCCTGAAAATAGGCAGGATTTGTCTAGTGCACTTACCCGGTCAACAAAAACTAAATAAAATAAGTAAATAAATAAATAAATAAGAAGGCAGAGTTCCTGTGCAGGGAGATTGCTGCTGGGAAGAATTGACCAACTGTGCTCTTTCAGACTGTGGACAGGTTGTTAAACTTAGCCTGTCTGCAGCCAAAAAAAGCCGTTTCCGAAGCTTTATGCAAAGAGGTTGCTCGGTTCTTTTCGGGCAGGGTGTCCACTATCTGACAGGGCGTTCCACAGTGTGTCACATTGTGGCTGACAGTGATCACCTTCTGCGTTCAGGGAGCACTCTGCCTAGTTGGAGGGAGTTTAAACCAGCGGAGGTGACTGAGATCATTGAGGTTGCCCTCAGGCTAAAGCACACATATTGTGAACTGGACCTGGTGCCGACGCATTTTCTTATGAGATGTGTCAACTCCATTGGCCGGTGTTCACCTTGATTTTCCAGTGTTCACTCTCAGAGGGGGTCTTCGCAGATGCCTTGAAGGAGGCACTGGTTAAGCTGCTTCTGAAGAAACTATCATTAGACCCTGACATCAAGGCGAATAACTGTCCAATCTCCAACCTCCCATTTTTAGGGAAGGTTGTTGAGAAAGTTGTGGCACAGCAGCTAGAGGAGCACCTCATGACCTTTGACCTTTACGAGCCCCTCCAGTCAGGGTTTTGGGCATGGCATAGCACAAAAACCGCATTAGTTCGGGTGCATAATGACCTCCCCAGGGCTCGAGGTCAGGGAGAGCTGGCAATTCTCGTTCTCCTCAACCTCTCTTCAGCATTTGACACTGTAGACCATTGTGTGTTGCTCAACCACCTGAGGGAATTTTTTGGACTCGTCGGCACTGTCATCAGCTGGTTTGAGTCCTATCTCACAAACAGGAGGCAACAGGTAGTGATTGGGAATTTCACCTCCTCCCCAGCCTCCTGTCATGTGGAGCACCTCAGAATTCGGTCTTGTCACCAATGTTGTTTGCCATGCACATGCTGCCCCGGGAGAGCTCATTAGGAAATACAGTTTGGGTTTTCATTGCTTTGCTGATGATACCCAACCGTATCTTTCCTTTGCCCCGGGACATCCAATGCAGTGAAGTGCTGAATAGATGGCTTACTGAGATAAATGACTGGATGGCCTCCAGCTGGTTGTGACTGAACCCCAATAAGATAGAGGTACTGGTGGTGGAGATGAACAGAAGGCATGATAGGATGGCCTCTGGTGTGGCTACTGGATTATTCCTGGGATCTGTGCCATTGAAGGCCTCCTCTAGGGGTGTGATCTTGGTGTGACTTTTGGCAGCGGATTGACATTTGAAGCACAGGTATCATCCGTTGTCCAGACCAACTTTTACCATATCAGGAACATTGCCAGGCTCAATCCCTAGTTCCGTCTATGGACCTCCCCACCTTGGTACATGCTTTTGTAATGTCTAGACTTGATTACTGTAATACACTCTACTTCAGGGTCTCAGGTGGTACCCTCCGCAGGCTGCAGCTAGAGCAGAACACAGCCACTAGGTTGTTGACAGGGCAGCCCAAATACTGTCACATCACCCTGGTGCTGCTTGAACTGCACTGGCTGCTGGTCAGGTGGAGGATCTTCTTCAAGGTGGGTTTGCTCACCTTTAAGGCCCTACATGGGCTAGGCCCTGGATATTTGTCTGACCTTCTGACACCTTCTACCTTGGTCCACTCCTCCGTTCTTCCTCTAGGGGCTTCCTTGTGATTCCCAGGACGAGGCTAAAGACCACCAGCGACAGAGCACTTAGTGTCGCCTGCCCCATCCTGTGGAATTCGCTGCCTCCATCTGTAAGGGAGGCCCCTGCAGTTGAAGTGTTCAAGGCCCACCTCAAGAACCTCCTGTTTAATCAAGCTATCCCTGACAATGTCTATTAGTATTTATCTCTGGGATAGCCTCTTCAGTGACTGCTGTTATTTGTAACTGTTTTGTATTATCTGGATTATTTATTAGTGTTTAATATATAGATATCGTATTTTTTTTTGTATTATTTATTTATTGATTTTGCAAGTAAAAAACGTACAACATCTCATTACACAGGAGGATAACAGTATACATAGTCATACCTGAAGATTCTCTTATAAAGTACTAATGAAAAACACCTCCCCTAGTGGTACAACAAGAGAGGAAGTTAAACAACTGTCAGAAACATTGTTTGAGTAAATTAATGCATGCAGCCAGGAAGGCCAATGGGGAATCTAAGAAAGGATGGGAATATAACAAGCACATTGTCACTATGACTTCAATATAGTCAAGAAGATTCCCCAAATAGTAACAGGATATCCGAGAATTAACATAGGGTACCCAATCCCCCCCCCCCAGGAACATATATACGATTTCCCTATCTTTTCCCAACACACTTATAAAGTGGTAAAAAAAGAAACTGAATATGCAAAAACGCAGTAAGAGTAGTTTGTTAACACAGTTTAAGGTAAGAAGGAAAACCTTATTCTTTATAGCCAAGATATGGAGGGACTATATGTAAATATAATACCTTTTATACTAAACAAACAATATAAAATAAATGTCCATCTCAGATGAAGACTGTGCTTAAAGCAAAATATAAGAAACTGATGTGGAAAACAATGAGGACAATTCAGAGCAAAGTCCCAAAAGGTCCCGTTCAAAAAGTTCTATTGGGAACCGTATTGACTGTTCTTTCAGCTCAAAGAAATAAGGTCTACGCACAGTCAATTTGCAGCATGACATATTTGAAAGGCCTCTTCAGGCCTGCTGTACTTTACCAGTCCCCATCACATCCAGCATCGCCTGCCGATCAGCCCTCATCCTCTGAAGAACCATCTTCTATCCCCACAGCCTCCAATTCCAGGCAGTTTATAAGCTTTTCAGCTTCCCGTGGCTCATTAAGCAAGAACTGCTGACCCTTCCACACAATGCGAAGTTTTGCCAGCAAGAGCAACTGGTGCGGCGTTTTCATCGCACGGAGTCTGCCCCTGAGCTCATCAAATGCTTTGCGGCGTAGTCTCATGCTATAGGATAGGTCTAGAAATAACAGGAGAACATCATCACCATATTTTAGGGTTCGACATCTTCTGGCAATCGTAAGGACCCGGTCTGTGTCTCCCATGCCTGTATAAAGGATCAAGAGGGTCCGCACAGCTGTAGCATTCTGAGCCGCATGACGTGGTGTGATACGATAGGCCTTCTCAATTGAAAGAGGGGGGTCCAAGTCATCCAGACCCAAGATAGAAGGTAGAAATGATCTAATGAAGGCAAGCGCGTCATCTCCCTCAGCCCCTTCTGATAGCCCAATCATTCTGAGATTTCTCTCTCTGGATTGATTCTCCACAGTTTCTAAACGTTGCCGAAGAAGCGTATTCTCTTTAATCAGCTTTGTAGTTGTGTCTACTGTTTTCAACACCAAGGCTTCAGATCTCTGCATTGTTGCTTCACACAAATCCGTTCTTGTTTTAAGAGACGATACCCTTGGCTTTAGAGTGTCAAACTTTTTATCTAGGTCTTGCACCGTTTTAACAAGTTGGTGCAGTGTGGATAGAACGTTAGTTAGTGATGACTGTTTGGTAATAGGATCAGCGAAGTCCGAGGTTGTGTCACGCTGCCCAGGCCTCTCCTCTCGGGTCTGCTGTCTAGGAGCAAAAAAGTCGTCCACTGCAGTTGCTGCACCTTTAGATTTCCCCATTTTACTGAATATATCGCAAGACCTTTCTTTACTTCTCCCCAGGTGATGCACAGCTAGGTTTTAAAGTAGGGATAAAAGTTTTAATTTAAAGTAAATTCAGTCGCTCCCGGGAGCTGAGATGAATTGCTTCTTCCTCTAAAGCTGCTCAGCAGCGCCCTGGATATCGTATTTAATAGTACACTAAAGTATACAAAAAATCCAGTAATACTAGTGAAAAGAAAGCAATAATAGTACACTTGCCCACTAGTAATGGTATCATTCAAAAGTCATAATACTATCATTCAGGTGCCGTAATAGTATCGTTCGGGACCTGACCAATAGTATTATCAACAAAATTCAACAGTGCAAGTCTAGGCACAATGACATCCTAAGTGTGCCTTCGGATTGGCCACTTTTCCTGTGTGGGCAGGCAAAACAATTTAAAAACATGACAGCTCACTATATCGCTTAGCGAGGCCGCACTGCGTGTCCATGTTTCTTTCCTTTTTTTTTTAATTCTTCCAATGATGATGATGAAATGAGCCTCTGGTGCTACAAAAAAGAGAAAAGGTAGGACTACATACAATTCTTATGACGTGGGTGAGAGCGGAGGCAGGGGTAAGAGCGAGACAGTACGGGGGTCGGCCAGAATCAAAAGTCCTTCACTGCAGCGGTCGACCGCCCATAACAAAATAATAAAACAACAAAACCGGATCCATACATTAAAAAAAATAATGTATAGGTTCCGGAGCATACCTAACAAGTGATACCATCTTAAGGTTCTGGGCACAGGAACCTCTAAAGGAGCTTAAGCTCTTGAGGTTCCTAATTGTTCAGAACCTCTCGATATTACTCACTGGTAATGCACGGAACTCATACATTGTTCTCTTATTTATGTATGTGTTGTATTTTATGAATAGTTTGTATTTATTTGTACGGCGCCTAGAGCCTCCAGGATTGGGCACCTTGAAAAATAAAATTTGCCTTGCCTTTGCCTTGCCTTTTATTTATTTGCTGTTTTCTTCTGCAATTCACAACTGTCCTGCTGTATTGTATTTTTATTCTCTTGCACCCTACTGAACTGTGTATTCTGTATTTTAATTTCTTCACTTTTGTTATTGCCTACTCCCTCACCCCCTCAACAAGCTGTTACCAGCTCAGGATGTCTTTCCTGGTGAAACATGTGAAATAAATAAATCAATAAACACTGAATTATAACAATGTGTAATTGTATTGAAATGGTTTTCTATCTACCTCTGGAAAATAACATAGTGAAGTCACAAATGAATAGAAATCTGAAAGAGCATATGTATAAAAAAAAGGGAGTTCAACAAGGATCAAGTCATTTCACATTGCTATTCTGTATTTATATTAATGAGATATGCAGAACTTTGAATATTTCTTCTTGTAAGAAGTATTTGGGAATGAAGCCCACCTTACTCCACCACCTGACAGTGGGCTGAGCTTCGGAGGTGCCTGGGCTCAAGGTTCTCAATGTTATGTACATGGTGCCGCCACTCAGGAAATTTAATATACTGGGGTAGCTGCAAATCTAGTACAACCCTCTGGGAAATTGTACCTCCCCACATCCCCTTAGGGTGAACTGCCTCCCCCCAATAACATATAATATTATAATGCTTAATACAATGCAAAAAATAATGGTACCAAGTTAGCAGAAAACACAGGTTTATTTGCAGCAACAGCCCCTACAAGAGAAATGGAATAAGGCAGATATGTTTATCTCCGTTCGACCCCATTAGTTGCCCATGTGAGTGGGGTACAACTAATAGTAAAACCCTGTTTAACCAGAGCCTTTCTGGGTGAGTGGTGAGAACAGATAGCAGTAACTGCAGTTAACCAGGCCAAATATGATGCATCTCCATACGTTACCAACAGGTCTCATACACAACCCCTTGCTCTAAATCTGCTGTACTGGAGGCCACTACCCACTTCTACCTGGTACCAGGATGGTGCTTTTAACACAAAGGAAGCCCCCTTATGCCAGTCCCTGGATACCCAGTGTTGAAACATAGCAGGCCTGCAGATATTGCCATGGATTAGCCAGTATTAGTGGGCTTAAACTTTAAATACAACAGTTTAGTTTTCACCGCCCCTACAGGCTACACAATTGTTTAAATGGCTTTACACTTCTAAAAGCAAGGTATCTGTAGTCCAATACAAAGGCCAACTTGTAGTGCCAAAGTGGGAACACACACAGGGTGTCAAAAGCAGAACAATTTCTGCAGTTACTCACAGTTGCCAGGGACGGCTCTCACAGGCTGCACTTTCCACTGGGGTCTCTGAGAACTAAGACCCTGCAGTTCAGTTCTAGATTGGTCCGGGCATCTAACTTTGTCATGGCCCAGGTGTCAAAGGATGCCCAAGTCTGTATTCCTCCACCGAAGGCTAGGCACTGACCTTCAGTTGTCGTCTCTGCAGAGGCCAGCATGCATGCTACTCGAACACCATTTGTCCAAACTTAAAGAGGACCTTCCCCAGTCCTTTGATTTTCATGCATAAATTACCCCTTCTTGCATTGATTCTGGAATTGTATTTCATTACTGTCCACTGCAGTTAGTTTTTGCATTCTGAGCTGCTAAAAACTGCAAGGTGTACCAGAGCTTCTATAGCAAGCATGGTGTTGCTGTGGGCCCAGGGTTGTACAGCTGATATCACTATAGGGCAGTCAATGTCACACAAAAAAAAATACTGACAAGGCATTTGGATTTTGGCATAATACATTGCTAACAGGGTGTCTTGGGGAAGAGGAAACACAGTATGTTCACTGAGTACTGGTAGGTTTCCCTTGCAGCATTCATTGTTGCAACTGCATGGTACTGCATAGTGTGAGTCACTCCTCTACCCTATAGTGATGTCATCAGAAGCTAGCAGCCCAACAGCTGAACAGCAAAAGCAAGTGCAGCAGGGCTCAAAAACAAATCCAAATTATGGAAGGCAGAGTAACCGTTGGCCAAGAATAACAAATGCACACACCCTTTCAAGTCTAGTACTGCATATAATGACTACAAGCAGTAACTTTTTGGACCATCATGAAAGGTGCTCTTTAAGGCCTAGAAATGATGCATTTAGCTCGCAGATGCACTGCCATGTCTGCTTAGCTGTCCCTCTTTTATACAGGGCTTTAAGCCAAGATCCCTATTGGTCACATCACTTGTCACTCAACCTCTTTAACACCTCATAGGGATTTGGCTGGTACTAAACACACATCCCACAGGATCCAACATTAGACACTATTATTGGGCCTGGGAAAGTTACAGATTGGCTGTCCTAAATGCTAACGGTCACAAGATGGCAGCCCCAAGCAGTTCAAGCAGCCTGTTCCCTTATCCGTCATGTTAAACAACACCAGGACTGGGCTATTTGAACATCTTTAGCGATCGCAAAATGAGTTAGCAAGACCCTAACATCATTTTGTGACCCCAAAGCAGAGACAGACCACAAAATGCCATACTAGATGGCATAGTTAGCGAGTCACCACTCCATTTGCAACTGGCCCTGAAACATGCCAGTGCACCTATCCAAAGCAGCTGATAGTGCCTTGCATATAGGTGCACCAGCATATTGGTGGGTTTGGAGATGCAGTAAGTAGCCATTAGTGTTGCACTACTTACCACCTCCCTAAACCAGGTCTTCAGGGTTTTGGCTCCTAACTATGCTCATCCCTCGGCCCGATCACCCTACCAAGAATACATTGTCCATTCCCTGGTGTCCAGTGCTCCCCCCCCGAACTCTCGGTCTACATATCATATCATATCACTTCCCTGGTGTCTAGCTTCCCCCCGACTTGCTTGCTGGTTCAACAACCCCCACCAGTGGTAATATCCTGAGCATTCCCTGGTGTTCAGTTGTCCACCACCCCACCCACAATCACCCCCGGTTTGTTTCAAACATTTCTCTAGTGTCCAGTTGTCCACTTGCCCTGATCACATTGCCAGATTTTTCAAAGAATTCCCTGGTATCCTGTGGTTCCCCACCCCACCCCAATCACCCTCGAGGATTTTTAAGCATTTCATGTTCCACCCACTCCATCAATCACTCCTCTATTTTTTTTTTCCAAAATTCCCCTAGTGTTCAGTGGTCCCATCACCCCCAATCATCCCTCTGGGTTTTTAAAAACATTTCCATGGTGTCCAGTGGCCACTCCCATCCTCTGATCACCCCTCTGATCTGTTTTAACTATTTCCCTGGTGTTCAGTGGTCTCTCTCACCTCCCAGTCACCATCTGGGCTTTTTCAAGCACTTCCCTGGTGTCCAGTTGTCCCCCTGCCCTGATCACCCTACCAGATTTTTCAAATAATTCCCTGGTGTCCTGTGGTTCCCCCACCACCACCCCACAATCACCCCTCTTGGTTTTGTCAAATATTTCCCTGGTGGCCAGTGTTTCACCCACCCCACCAATCACCCTTCTGTTTTTTCCAAACATTTCCCTAGTGTCCAGTGGTTCCCTCACCCCCGATCATCCCTCTGGGTTTCTACAAACATTTCCCTGGTGTCCAGTGGCCCTCCCAACCCCATCACCCCCCTGGTCTGTTTCAGCTATTTTCCTGGTATCCAATGGTTCCTCTCACCTCCCAATCACCCCCCCTTGTTTTTTAAACATTTATTGGTATCCAGCGGTCTACCTACCCCTGATGACCACTCCGAGTTTCTTTAAACATTCCCTAGGTGTTCAGTGGTCCACCTCGCTCACCAGATTCCCCCCCACCTGATCCAACCCCCAAGCCCCAGCACACACACACCCATAGTCGTGACCCCCACTCAGCAACAGGCACAGACCCTCCACTCATCTCCACAGCTGACTGTCAGCTGCTGACTGACAGGTCACAACCACGTGGCCTACTGTATTCAGTTGTTACTACACTAGTCATGCAATCGTGATCTGTGAGTTAGCGGCCAGCCATGAAATTATGCAGAGGGTCTGTGCTGATCAACGGGGTATTAAACTACAGTGTGGTGCACCAGGGCTAGGTGGGATTGGTAGAGTCGAACTTAGGGAATGGGGACTGCTGAACACCAGGAAATATTTAAAAATACCAGATAGGTGATGGGGGGTGGAAGGACCAGTGAACACTAGGGAAATGTTGGAGGAAAAAACAAAGGGCTTATCAGGGGTGGAGGGGGGGACATCTGGACACCAGGGAAATGTTTGTAAAACAAAAACAAAGGTTTTATCAGGGGTGGAAGGGGGCACTGGACACCAGGGAAGTGTTTGAAAAAACCTGGAATGGTGACTAGAGGGTGGGGGACCACTAGTCACCAGGGCTATATACATTTACATTGGCAGGGTGTTTGAGGGAGTTAGGGAGCACTAGCCCAGTACAGGTACCTCTGACAAACACTGTTGGGGGGGGGATGCAAACTCTGTTAGCTCCTGACTTGTAATGAGGCCATGCAAATGACCCCAAAACACCTTGGTAGTGCTATGTGGTCATTTGCATCTTATGACACCAATATGGCAGATTGTTGAAGAGAAGCAATTGCCGTTAGTGGGCCCTAACAGCCTGATTGTGATCACAATCTCCACAGCATCCTATTGGCCATATACCCCCTGTGACCAGTAGAGGGCTGGGGTTTATGATTCCAATCTGGATAGTGTCCAACTGGTATATTGTAACATACTTTAGCACTCATGAAGGGCCCCAGCATATTTCAATACGCTACTGGTTTGTTCCAGAGAATGCTCCTGGAGCAAATAATTAGTGGACCCTAATCTGGACCTAAGAATATCTTGGACCAGGAGTCCTGGGGGATTAGGTTCCATAAATGTCTAGGGAGAAGAAGGGAGGGTTACATTCTTACTACCTTTATGTAGATTGATGGCAAAAAAAATGGTAGCATAACACCTGGCAAATGCTGGATGGAAGCCTTTCCATAGGCCTCACAACAGAGCCCATGGTACTCATTGCTGCCAGATTCTAATCCCCCAAGCACAGGGGGACAGCCTGACGGGTTCCAGGACTCCAAATGCCCCCCCCTCCCGTGGGGGAATGGAGGATAGAATAAGTACTGTGAGATGGTGGGTGACAAGGCTGGGGGTGCGGGCAGAACTGACAGGGTCCAGTCAGGAGGCAGGAGCACAAAAAGCTTAAATTAGGAAAAGAAGGAGCTGCAGGCAACCAAGAAAACAGAGTGACAGAGGAGAAGAATACTGAGGATGGCATACAGCTGAAGGAGTTAGGCCAGGGAACAGCCAACAGCAAGGCCAAGTCACTGGATCCTTGGGAGAAATAGCACTGGAGCCACAGAGCAGTGCTACATCAGAGACCAGAGGAAAGTAGCTGCAAGAACAGACGATGGTAGGACAGGTAGATTGAGAGCTGCTGCCACATGGATGGCAAAGAAACAAACATGAGCTTGGTTGGATGTGTGGCATGAGCCACCTGCTGCCCTACCGAGCTCCAGGTCTAAGCCTTGTAGCTTATAATTCTCCTACCAAAAAACACATGAGACATACATGCAGTTCAAATGTATGGGTCTCTGAGTTGATCCCTCATTAACCTTTGTATATCATTGTTGGCCATTTTGATAAAAAAAAGTTGAGAGTAAAGCTTTGCTTTTCACACAGACACAAGAAACATTTTCCTTTTTGCATGTACTGTACAGTAGATTGCAACTTTATTTATAACCCAGGCAACTCTTCCTCTAATTATATAATTAGTCTGTATAATTGCTTCAAGCAGCACTCTGGCAAAGCTGCAGCCCTAATACAACCGAGCTGCCAGGTTTATCCTCAGTCAGTGTTTCTCGAATGAGGTCACTATCCTTGCATAAAATTATCAGCACATTTTTGTGCAGTCACAGAGTTCTTCACAGCTCTATTACACATAAGAAGAAAATAGCACTTTCTTACCTTAAAAGAACGTGGGGATTAAGCTTCAAGAGAAAAGGCAGCAAGAACTTTACTTACTGCATTCTGTGTAGAGAGAGGTATCTTCCATCTGTACGTTTGGGGTTAAAAAATAAATAAAGTGAGGTCACCAGCAAGTTCTGGAGTCCACACTCTGAGCCACCAGAAGTTGGACTTCAGTATTTTATATAAAAACTTGGAATGAATGACTCTGGAAATCTCAAGATTATTTCATTTCTTTCTCTGCCCAGTATGCCTTTGACTATAATGTTCAAGTGGTCCCTTTGGGGCTCAAATATAAGATTAGCTACTAAATTACTGGAGTTTAAACAGCCTGTATTTACTGCCTTACAAGCCAGTGAGAGGTGTAAGTAATGCACACGATGTTCATATTTATATCGTTGTGTGGCTAAAATGCAATATACTCTTGTTTATCTGGTAATTACTGTGTTCAACTTACTGTCCCCGAAGCAAATGTATCTATTACCTTTGTATTTCATTACATAGAAAGCTATTGTTGTTTGGTTGTTATGTCTGTAACTCCACGCCCTGGCTGTTGGGTTTTATAAGGCCCTCCACCATGGGAGGGGGCAGACCAGGGTTCTTAAGAGTTCTGGTGGGGATGCATGGCAAATGATATGCTTATAAGCATCAGAACACTTCAACTTCATTTAAACAAATTCATTGTTCACATTAAGTTCTTTAGTCAATCAGTCTAGTTTTATACTGATCTCAAACACTATTGGAACGCATGTACTTGATGCTGCCACAAGGAGCTCCTTCCTTGGAGGTTGTTTCCGTTTCATTTAGGGCTTCCAGATCACATTTCCCATCATATTACATACTCGGAGGCAGGATATTGGAGCATTTCTTTCCGCATTAAAGATCCATTACATGTGTTCTGTCCTCAGTCACTGGCTCCCAGGGTAGACACGTTTAATGGTGCCTCTCTGGGCAACAGTGACAGTCTAGTTCGGCTACACTCTGCCAATATGTGTGATCCACAACTAGAACATATGCATCATTGGTTTGGCGGAGGTTCTTGCCTGGGCTTCCATCCCCACTGCACAGTTGTACTGCGCCAATTAAACCTATTACACACAACTTCCAACCACTATGGACCAAATGTAAGTGCTATAACTCTCCATAGTATATGCACAGCCTTTATTGTCCTCAGAAATCTGTAGCTTTCTAAATGTTGTTGTAGGGCAGTTCAGAGGTCAAAAAAGCCGTTGTACTATCGTTCTGGTGTCACATCAATAGTACAACAGCTTTTTAGCCTCATTCTCTCACCTGATTGGCTCATTCATTGAGGACCCACCAGAACAAAAAAAGAAAACATGGCAGCGCGACTTACAAAGCGCCGAATGGTAGACGGTCTGTTAAGTGACACCCATAGAACCGCACATGGCTGTTTGTCAGAAAAGAAAATTACTTTTTTTTAATTTTAAAATTAAACTGCTCGGCCACAGAAGAAGAAAACCGAAACGAGGAGTTTACTCAGACCGATATGGTCTGACTGTGAGAAGAAGGAGCAAGCAGAAGCAAGAGAAGCCAGAGCGAGTGGGACAGGGAACGGCACCAGTAAAAAAAGATAAACATTCAAAAGGCCACGGATTTCCATAGACAATAAAAGCTGTCCATATATTATATAAAACAGTGGATGATCGCCCATCCACAACAAGGCTGTGTTTCCCTCTCGGGTGTTGATGACATCAGTGAGACCTCTCAAGCTTCACTCAAGTCTCTATGATATCAACAGCCCCTAGGAAACACAGCCTGTTGTGGATGGGCGATCATCCACTCATTCCTGTATGTGTACTTCTTAAATTCACAACTTTGCTTGAGACTTTTAGGAGGATCCATTAGAGGTTCTCACATGACAGTCACTTTCTCCTGTACTCTCAGATCCCATCTTCTGGTATTTAATGCCAGTCTATTCCTGATCTCATGACTTCCCACTATAAGTACACTCTCTGTTATACAGGACCCTAGGCGAGGGCTCCCTTCCTTCTTCCCATCTGTACCATGCTCTCTAACAGAGGTTCTGTCACTACATTTCTCTGTCGTTAGCATTTCTGTCTATTACCTAGTTCTCATACCTCACACAGTTTGTATATCAATACTCAAGGAGGCTAATACTAAGGAGGCAGTATAGCGCAGTGGTTTTAAGGCTCTGAGCTGCAAACCTGGAGTCCTGAGTTTGAATCCCACAGCCTTCACTTACATACTGTGTGACCCTAAGCAAGTCACTTAACTTCCTTGTGCTCTCAGGTCGCACCTGTAAACAAGCTTTCAGCTTAGTGTGTCTCTCCTGGTCAAAAAAAAAAACTCAGGATCTCTACAGCTTTATCTGACATCTCATACAGCTCTGATGGTCTATTTCTCTACTGCTGCTGGTGCAAGTGTCCCTCTTAACAGGGGAACCCAACAGGCCACCTGAGCCATGCCCAGACAAGGAACCCTGCCACCCCTCCAGGACCAGCAGGCAAACCCTAGCCCCAGCACACCCAGAGGTGTGGGCCCCAGCTAGAAGGCTGGGAGAGGTGCTTTCTGCTGCTGCTCTCTTCAACTCCTCATGCAGACTCCCTGGAAATTTCTGCCTGGCTCTAGCTGTCTTCTTTTAGCTCCTCCACATTTCCTGTTATTTAGGTTCTAGCACCTAGCTGACTGTTAACCCTTTTCTCTCTTGGATCCTTTTTAGTAAGCCACATTTTGGTATGGGGGTTAGACTTACATCTCATATTGACTTTCGTAACTATCTGCCCCCTTGTCATGCCAGACCCCTCATACATATGAAATATACAAATTTAAAGGGAATGTGTACCCAAACAGCTATTTCTGGCCAGTGAATGTGTTACAGGGATTGAGACTTTCTGATCAGTGAAATTGCATATAAGGCAGCATGTGAAATACATTTTTTTAAGGTTTTCTATGCTTTTGTGCAGCCCTCCATTTTCATGCCCTTTGACCTCTACAGAGTCATGCAAGACAAGTGCAATGATGTTGCTGCCTCACCACAACACAGTCCCTGCAAGTTGATTGCTGTGAGCCGCGGATCAAACGAGTGTTGTGCAATTATGTAAGGTGATGGTACTTATGGAAGTGAGTTTCTGCAATGCTGTAGTTGCAGTGATCATGTCTTCACAAATCCTGTAATTTGATTTGGTTTTGTCAAAAGTAATCATCTCTAGCAGTGAAATTTTTCCACCATCGTCAGTCAGCCTTGTGGGTGGAAGTCTGTGGTATTCTCTTGTGAGTGCTGCCTCGTGTGCATCATTCACAGGTGTTTTCCTGCAGTGAGAAATCACAGGCATAGTTATTTCTGTATTAGATTCACTTGTTTTGTGTGTGGATTTTGGACATCTGTCTGCTGTGAGGAATTTGCATTAATTAGCAGCTTGCTGCCATGTAAAGCAATCTGCACTGTGACATTGCATGTTGGACTATACAAGGCGGTGAAACAGTGCAAGCATAACAGTGTTATTTACTGTATTGTAATTTCTGGATCGCCATGACCCCCCTTCCCCCAGAGTCACACACACACACACACACACACACACACACACACACACACACTGGATATGTATCAATATTATATTTACATGACATGTAGACATATGTTTTTATAATGCCCCCCTCCTCAGCAATGGCTTGTTAGTTATACTATTTGTGCTATCCTGCTATGAACTGTAGAAATAAGTGTAGTTCATTTGTTATGTCCACTCAGATACAGAGCTGCCAGTTGTGATGTTCTCCACCAATCACACAGAGCAACCTAGTGATAGTCCCTGGTACAGTGGTTTATGGCACTGCAGTTGTGCGTCCTCAAACCCTGTTCACCACAGAACCAGTATGTCATGTCTGTTGTAGGGCTTCACTCTGGTGATGGTGCAGGTGGACTGACATCACCACAGTGTTCTTGGATCACCAGTGTATGACACCACCAGCCCCCCTCCATGCTGAAGCACCCCCACCCATTAAAGGTTTTGTTCTGAGACCAGCGTCAGTGTCTTTGCTGAACCACCCATCCTACCCTGTAAGGTTGTGGAAGGACAAAGCGACTGATATTTGGCTAAGTTAAAAAGCCCAACTACTGTAGCCCTCCATAATTACAGGACCTCCTTGTGAATGAGCTTGCTCAATGGAGTTTTCCTGCAATAAACTTGAACTTGAACTTGAACTTGTAGGTCTTGCACCCCCTTGCATCCAACAGATCATCATACCCACTCACCAACAGCATAACACAAGGGGCACGGTTAGAGGCACCTTTTGTGTCCCCCTTAGGAGGACTTCTCTCGGATACGCTCATTCGCTTACATGGCTCCCCTCAGGCTTAATGAGCTCCTGGTTGATGTAAACAATACAATGAACTTCTCTACCTTTAAGCAAGAGCTGAAGCAATCCCTAATCACCTCTAGAACTTGTGATTGCAGACATGCATAACTGCACTTACACACCTTAGTAAGGCACTCCCTGTCCTCATAAGTACTTGTTCAGTGGATAACTGACTAGCAAACTCCACCCGATAGGTTTTCAATCCACCGAAGACTTGACCATACCCCCACCTTGTTCCTCCTTGCTCCTCTCTTTGCACGCCCAAGATCCTTTAATTCTATCCCAATCCTGGGACTATTCACCCTGCTCATACCCCCTCATATCCTCTGCCCCTCCCCCACAGTCTCACCACCCTAACCTGACCCTACCTGATACTCTCCTCCTCATTACTTCACCTAGCACCTGTTGCTCTCATAGCTCCAATCTGTCCAGCCCTTCTCTGTGACTGAGCCCTATGATTCCCGCTCCCACTCCCCTCTCCCTCCTCTTCTCACCCGCTACTATGTTGATGAATAAGGAACTGAAACTTGTGACACTGTCTGTCCCAAAGCAGCTGGTATTTACAACTCATTCTTCTTAATAGCGACTGCTTGTATTCAACTATATAGCCACTGTTTTTTCCAGCTAGCATTCCTATGATTGTTACCTGTATTTTTGTCTGTTGTGAATTGTGTCACTGTAACTGTTGCATTGTCCCTTGACATGGAACCTTTGTAAAAGAGCTCATAGCTCAAAGGGTTTTTCTGAAGAACTAAACAAATAAAAATAAAATAAAAAAAAAATAATCTTTAATTTTCCGACATCAAAATCCATTCGCAGTTTATTTGCCATTTCCCTTAATTTGTTCAGCTTATTCAAATGCTAATTAACAGTTTATCTGTTTATGAACTTACAACTCTCCTGCAGTTTTATGTAATCTGCAAAATTAGAAACCCAGCTACTTACCCCTTCCTCTAGGTCGTGTACAGTATAAATATATCCAGTATATAAAGGGCTGCCTCTAGCACTGGCTTATGTCTCATGAGAAGGTCACCAGCATCCAAGCAAGTGTTGCTGTTTGTTTAGATGGCAGCTCACAATGGCGCACAACACCCAAATCACACTGTGTACTCAGGAAACCTGGGAACACGTGGAGATGGAATGTTCACTTCCACGGTGGTGCAGCTCACCTTTAGAGTACAGAAAAGGTAACATTCTAATTGCTCTTCAACACTCACAGTGGTGCTGAGCTGCTTATGTAAAAGGGCCTTAAACTTATACAGTACCTATTTTTGTAATTTGTCAATGGGTAACATGTATGGGGTAAATTCATGTAAATTTTTCCATTTACCCATTTACATGGGGTAACAAATGACTTGCACAGTATGTTTGTAAGACAAAGTTTGAAGGTGAGGTGACAGCATGCATGGCACACACAGTAAAGCTACGATCGCATGGAACAACATAATCAATCCACATGGCTGTGCGCACCACTGGTTGTTCTTGCAGGGTGTGCACCCACTGATGGAGTACAGTGAATACTGTACACCAACCTGCACAGGATATTCCCTATCTGGGGATGCTTTTGAACTATGAACAACATGTCCTTTTGTGCTGAACATCCCAGGCTCACCGGTGAACAGCTGAGATGTAAAAAAAACATTACCCCACAACACCTGTAATACAGCCAGTGTATCCACATCCGACAGCCTTATGTAGGTTGAGACAGGTGCAGGGACAATTATGTTACACTTTGTGTATGGCCTGAGTAACCACAGAAAACATGTTACTACACATACACAGTCACTGCTGTCCTCATGCTTTCATACATAGCAGAACAGCAGAAGACAGAGCAACCAAAACACGGGGAATCTGTGCCAGTCTCTGCAAACCAAGTTCACCGTGTGTTCTGCTGAGATATATATGTAGTATGTTTTCATGTAATGTAATGAGCAGTAATTTGCCATGTTTTACTTTTTACTGTACAGGTACAAAGTACAAATTACAATGCTGGAGTGTCTGGTATAGGGGTGTACAAATAAAGCTGGCAAGTGCACTGGTGTGAGCTTTCACACAGTACCAAACCCAGTTAAGAACCCCTCAAAGTGCTAGGGCATCGGGATGGTTACATAATATTAGTACTGGACTCACCTTTAAAGATTTTGTATTTGGATGTCACAAGGTGGTGTGTCTTAGCATTTCAATCCTGAATGCTATGAGCATTACCTATGCAGTCAGTTGATGAACCAGAAGCCACTGCACAAATTAAAATCTGATGTTGTTCCTACCTTATTTGTACACCGTAAGCCACCATCCAGGTCTGGTCTTGCAAGGGCCACACATTGTGGCAAGTCATCAGCTGAAGAAGGTTAGTGAAAATAGATCCATGCTCACCAAGGTATAGCAGTCATTGATAATATTGTAGATTTGTTAAGTTTAATCTTGGGTCTGTCAGTACTGTTAGTACAATATTGCTGAACATACGATGCTGTGGTGGTATGTCCATCATTACCAGCATGACTACACTCCCTTGCAGCAGTTTTGAACAAAAATATCTGTTTGTTGTATTACCACATGGTATGACTCTTTCCTGATTCCATTTTTCTAATCTCTGTCTGTTTGTCTTTCTTTGTCTTCACAGGATATCAATAGCAAACGTGAGGATCTGCATAAGAAGCCACTGAATCATTGGAAAGTATTGTTTCTACAGTAAGTGATATGTTCGTAGCTTTTTGGGGGTATTTGTTATTGTCATAGTACACCATGTAATTCCTTCTTCTCTGTCCACCCAAGTGGTGGTACAGTGCAGCCCTCTTAAACGTATACCCTTGGGACCAGCAAAAAGTATATGTTTAAGAGGGCTATGCCTTTATCAGATCTTATATTCTTTTAATAGTGAGCGCAACTTGCAGTATGTGCCAGGGGACTGGAAAGGGAAAAGAAATGCCAGTAGCACTGAAGTACTTCTTTGGTTGGGATAAAGTGATTTATGGCATGCTGTGGCAATCTTTGGTCTGAGTCCTGTGTGAGGGAGAGTGCTTCTGGGAATCATGTAAAGTGCTTCTGTGTCACTCTTTTGAGATCTTTGCTTTGATTTCAGTGTGAGGGAGGGTGCTTCTGTGACTTAAGTTTGATGGTTAAAAGGTTGAAAAAGTGATTAACACCTAGTTTTAAAAAGAGCAGCCCATTTACAGACAATTAATTGCTAATTAGTAAGGCAACTACAGGCATTGTCAGTAAAATTGGGCCAGTCAGTCCACACTTGACAACAAAACTGAGGAAAAATATACATTTAAGAGGGGATCCTTATATGCGTTTAACAGGTCTATTTTACATTGAAAGTATAGGAAAAAAAATCAGGCCTTGGAAATTCTATGCATTTATGCAACCTATTCATTTCTTAGGTATGCATTTAAGTGGGGTGCACTGTATCACTATTGTCATAATCTCTGTTATCACTGATCTTGTAATAATGTTACTGCCTGTAATGTACCAAAATCACAACTCCAGCATCATATTCATCAAGTACTGAGATGGTGAGAGCTTCCCCAAACATCTTGACCCCCATGCTGTTGAGAACATCACAAAATGTGATGTGAGACTCACTGTTGCTAATAATACACTGTTCACCGCTGATGTTGCCTGTGCTGGCTATTGCTTTTTCTCCTGATAGCATGACAATAATTATTTATTACTATGTGCTACAAATGCTTGTTATCTCTGTGTAACATATAATGACAACTTCAGCTACTACCCTGTATAGGAATCTTATACCGTTGTATATTATACCCTGTTGTATCTTGCTATATGTCTGTCTGCATTGTTTTATGTAATCTGCTGTGGAGCCTTTGTAAACGAGTCTCTGACTCAAAGGTTTGCAGTTCTGATACCACTAAAAAAATAAATAAATAAATAAATAACATTGCTTGTCACCCTGCATGATTGTGCTGTTGTCATGCATTCTGCTTTATTGCTATGGCTATATTCATGATGCACGTAATCAGATGTAGTGGTGTGGTCATGCATAATGAAATAAACCATGAATTAGATAAAAAGCAATATGAGGAAACACAAACTGCTTTGTATGTGTTTCCGCCTTGTGACTGACAAGACACCAAGGATGTCTCCAGCTTCTCTCTCTCTCTTCTTCTTGTTCATATGATATTATGTTAAACACTTGATGACTACACATCCTTCTCATTTACAGGTGCCCATCCAGTACTGTGCATGTTACGCCCATGCAGATGTCTGTGTCACACTGAGTGTGGTTAGTATTTGAAGCGTGCTGGACACACATGATCGGCATGCATGTGGAACAGCCACATACTTCTGCATCTAGATTACAAATTCTTCACATGCATGTCTGTTTATGTAATACACGTTGCATGGTATGCTCTGCTACTTGAAATCTAATTGCACAGTATGGGATGTTCACCATATCACAAGCCACTTACAGCAAGAACACGATACATGAATGAAACATACAACACATCGCTTTTACCATTTGGCACCTGTGGCTCTTTATTTGTTGACTGTTGATGTCAAACAACAGTTTCAGCAGTTAACAGCAAAGTTGAGCATCACAGATATGTGTGGTGCTGCCAAATGATATGGAATAGACAATGTAAAATGTACACACAATGATAAGAATGACATCAATAAGATGAAATGTTTCTGTATCTTCCAGATGCAATCTTCCACTTCAAAAAACATGAAGCAGTAGCAGAACCAACACCTGCGAATGTGTGATACAGGACACATGGCATGGATAACTGCGAAATGATGGACATGGATACTGTTACTGATGACCAGGACCTCATCGTGGAATGTGTTGACACAGTGGTGGAAGCAGCAGGAAGCACTAAATATGTGACAGTTGGTGATATGACACTATCGTGTACAGTAGGTGGCACTGAACCATGCGTACTTCCTAAAAGTGACCTTCATTGTCAGGATACCTATCAGTCAGCTACTCTTTTAGGTCAACTGTCAGTAGCATTACAGGTTCAAACATACAGCATCGTACACTTCCAGTAATAGCAGATCAGTGTTTTCAGGTTAAGATGGATGATGTACAGGTTTGTGAGTACTGTTCCAATCCAATGGTATGACCGCATTTAGAAGTTATGATCACCGATATGCTTACGCACCTAGTGAGATGACTTTAGAGGTGAGCTTTCACCGTCATTGAGCAAATGTTCAACACCTGTAAGCTGTAAGAAGCACTGCTATACACGCCGGAAAAATTGAATGATCCCAACAACCTAAGTATCCTGTCCAGACCTAAAACACTTGCCAGTACCAGTGACCGTTACTACAAGCCATTGGGAGGGCTTAAAGCGTGATGTTCAGTTGGGGGAAATAGCTCCTCCCACATCTCCTACTTAAGCAATTCACTTGTGATTGCTCAGCTTCGAACGTTTTGAAATCTGTCGGTGCTCCATGACCTTGCCTGTGCCCCTCTACCTCAGTGCTTTCTCTGTCCTTATCTCCTGCAGTTGTTGGTGAATTAGGCTCTTTTTTTTCCCCCTGCTCATTTCCCATTTTTATTTCCCTCCTTCCCTCTCTCTTTCTCATTCCACCCCGCTCCCATCCGTTGCCCCCCCATTTCCCTTCTCCTTTGTCATTTACATTGTGTCCCCCCCCCCCTTTACCTAGTTTCGTTTCCCGGCTAGTTCCTGTTCTTCTCCCCTGTTCATTTCTTTTGGGCCCTCCTTCCAGCTGCCACCTCCACTCCTTGCCTGCTCTTCCTTGATGTGCCGTCACCCACCCTGCTTGACTCCTTCGGTCGAACTCCTTTCCCATTCAGTTTGCACTCACCTGGGAAACAAAAACCCAGGGGAAGAGTACACAATGGAGGGTGAGATACTGACAACAACAAAAATGGAAAGGGAACCGAAGGTAATCATATCAGATGGCCTAAAGGTGGGCCAGCAATGTGAGAAGGCAGTAAGGAGGGCTGGGGGGATACTGGGATGCATAGGGAGAGGCATCACCAGTAGAAAACAGGAAGTTGCTGGCCCTCTGTACAGACAGTTGGCAAGACCACATCTGGAGTACTGTGTACAGTTCTGGAGACCCCATCTCCACAAAGACATAGACAGGGTGGAAGCTGCCCAGAGGAGGGCAACCAAAATGATGCAGGGTCTGCATCAGAAGACATATGAAGAAAGACTAAAGGAACTAAAGATGTATAGCCTCGAGGGAGAGGGGGGACATGGGAAACTTTCAAATACCTCAAAGGAATCAACAAAGTCCAAGAGGGTAGCATCTTTCAGAAAAAGAGATGGGCAAAACCAAGGGGGCACAATTTGAAGATAGAGGGAGGATGGCTCAGAGGTAATGTGAGGAAGTATTTCTTCACAGAAAGGATTGTGGATACATGGAACAGTCTTCCTGAGGAGGTTGTAGAGTCAAAAACAGTGGGGAAATTCAAGAATGCATGGGACAGACATAAGGCAATTCTAGTGGTGGGTAGGAGGAAGTAAGCTGTTGGTTAACTAGGATCTGCAGCTTATCCATTAGGTAGGAAAATGGGCAGACTAGGTGGGCCAAGTGGTCCTTATCTGCCGTCAAAGTCTATGTTTCTATGTTTCATCATCTCCAGTGACTGCGCCTGCCTCTCCTTCCCGCTCTTCATCCCTGACTGCTGCCTAGCCCAAATGTCCAACCCTGTGTGCCGGTTCACTTCTTCCTCCTCTGTGCGCAGGTGTGGCCATTTTCTTTATGTTACTCAATGCCTTTACCTGCATTTTATGTCCAAGTTGTATGCAGTTAGTTACCTCAACCCCCGGGAAGTCTGTAGGTTTCCACCTTCTACTCCCAGGCTGCTTCAGATGTGGGGAACTGCAAGTTCTGTCTGTTTCTTCAAAGCATAACTCATGTATTAGAGCATCCCATCAACCGCCTACATTTGAGTCCAGTAGCTGCATACACTGCCGTACCAGCACAGTGGTGTATATGGTACCACGTACCTGTCTGCATTTTATGTAGGAATTCAAACCACAGTTAGAAATAAGGGCTGCAGCCTGTGTACCTCCCTCCATTCCTACTGCTGCTGGAGCTCATTTAGGCATTTTGTTGTAAATCTGTCCTTCCTGCTGCTATTTTAACTGCACTTCTACCTTTCACTTTGGCATGATATTTTAAATACCTCGCCTCAGCTCCCTGGCTATGTTTGGCATTTCTGGACTTTTCCTGCTGAGACAATTGACATTTGCTACCACTGGCCTCTTCCCATCTCCTCCTGTCAATTTCTGCTACTCATTGACCTTGTGCTTCCCCTCGTGACCTCCTGGTCCTCCTCTCCTGGCCTTTTTGGGCTGCATCAGAGCCTCCTGCGCAGTGTCTCCTGTGAATTCCCCATTACGCATTGTCTGTTTAATCTCCAATTCCTCACTCTGGCATGAATGTTCCTTCATTTAAGGACCACAGCCCTGTTCCATGACATCAGTCCCAATGGGGAAGCTGATCCAGCTTTTTTTAACAGTAGGCTTCCTTCTGATCCTCCCTTGGGCTCCATCTCCAGCTCTACCTTTGAGGTATCATGCAAAAATGGGCTTACTCATTCACCAGGGTAGGGAGCCATTCCTCATTTTCCTGTCTGCCATCATTTTGTCATTTCCGTCACCTTCAATCCGACAGCCTCCGTCTCTAGCTCTGCCTCTGGGATACTTAGCCAAGGTATACTTACCCTGGCCACCGGGGATGGGAGTCCCTGTCTCTGACTTTGTTCTCTACTTGTTCCACTTCATTTTGCTCCCTAGCTCTGCCTGGGTGGTATTGAGCGAAGGCTGGCCTCCGCCCGCAGTGATAGGAATCTGTCCATCATATCCGTTCTTTCCTTCCATCCATCGTCCTCCTGCTTGGGTCCCCTCTATGTTGGCCCCTCCTCCATCTTCAGCTTGGATTTCCCACCTCAGTCTGGCTCTGGGCTGTCTCCTGGACTTCCTCCTTCTGTATTCCTTTTGGGACCTTCACATGCACCACAGTATAGCGGTCAACCATCCATCGATTGTGTTCCTGGATCCATCCTCACGTCAAGCTCCCAGTTCTTGAACACCACAACAGAAATCCTGGACATCGTTTAACCACCCTCTTTTTCAGCTGGACATCCATCCAAATTGGATTCTCCTTCATCTTTCAGAATCGACCTTCCTACTCACAATGGCAAAGATTTAGAAGACATGACTCATTGATCAGCAAAACTGCAGCAGATAAGACTCTTCTGCTTAACCAGAATATGACTCCTCGACCTAACCAGAAATAAATCTTGGTCCAACTTATTTAGAATTATCTCCTCTTAGGTTGACCGGAGGATGGATAGGTCAGTAGACATGGTCCTCAGAGGTTCCTCCAAAGGGGGGTTTTCTTCTCCTGTGTGCTACTGGCCACACTCTCCGGAGTTGGAGGAGGTAATCTCAAACTGTTAACAATCTTTTTGGGCCTTCTATTCCCTACACCTACCCAACATTCCTATCGAGGGTGGGAATAGAGAAAGGCCAAATTCCAAATCATAACCTTCAAGTTCATAACCTTCAAATCCATAACTTCAAGTTCATAAGTATATACAAGCACTACACTATGCACCACACATTGAACTATTAGTGACTTTATGTATGTTTTGTTATTGTATTTTGTCAATGTTTTTTACCTGTGTTTGGACGCAATTGTAAATGGGAGTCTTATCTCTCAGTTTGCTATCCAATAAATGAATAAGGATGACTTTAACAGTGACTCAAGTGTATCACAAGATGACACTGATGGAAACAAGTTGTTAAAATATGTTCAGAATGATAAATTCTTGGTTTCCAAAAGTCAGTTGGAGCAGTTTCTGACAAATATTGGCTGAAAACAGTGTGGTTTCACCATGGATTCACTTCGTAGTATGGTAGTTGGATCCATGGTTGTACTGACAACTTACTGTGTAATGGGACATAGAAACACAGAATTTGATGGCAGATAAGGACCGCTTTGCCCACCCAGTCTGCCCAGTTCCCTACCTAACGGATAAGCTGCAGATCCTAGTTAACCAACAGCCTACTTCCTCCTCCCCCCAACTAGAATTGCCTTATGTCTGTCCCATGCATTCTTGAATTCCCCCACTGTTTTTGACTCTACAACCTCCTCAGGAAGGCTGTTCCATGCATCTACAACCCTCTCTGTGAAGAAATACTTCCTCACATTACCTCTGAGCTGTCCCCCTCTATATTCAAATTGTGCCCCCCTGTTCTTGCACATCTCTTTTTCTGAAAGATGCTACCCTCTGACCTGTGATTATTGTCTGGCAGTCGCAACCAACAACGGGATTCATAATGCCCATTGGCAATATTCTGCTTGCTCCTGCCATACTGTGCAGAGGCCAGTAGTTTTCTGCAATTTTGCAGTTTGCAAAGCTCTTGAACTTGAACTGGATGAGCCCAAACATGTACTACAAGGCTCAAAAGCAGTCACTGATTCCTGACATTAATAAGTGTTCATGTGAAGACAAAGACAGAGTGCGGAATTCTCTTAAGAAGCTGGCCCTATTTCTGTCACTGGCAATGGCAGGTGTGACTTGGCTGGTTTCAGTGCCACCTACTGCACATGTGCACTTATGGAAGTGGGATCAGGAAAAATGTTGAATTTCTCTTTAAAAAATGTGATGCAGACAGGCACATTTCAGGCAATGGAAACTAGGGGCTCTGTGGAATGCCTAGGTGAAGTACTACAGGCAGAAGTGCAAGTGTCAGCAAAGTCCACTGACAGGCACATGGGTGTGCACAAGATGATGAGAGAGAAATACGCGCAACAGAAAACTGACCACCAGTTTGATCCATATCACATAGCAAACAATGTGAGAAAAAATTAACAGAGAAGGCAAACCTAAAGCGCAATTCAGAGCTTCAACCATGGGTCAAGTCCATAGTGAATCACCTGTGGTGGTCTTCTTGGACTTGCAATGGTGACCCAGAACTTTTAGTAGAGAAAAGCAAATCTATTGTAAAGCATATTGGCAATGTGCACGAGTGGGAGGAAGGCACAAAATTTCACATTCATGCCCCATTGAACATGGACTGTGCTACCATGAGAAAATGGCTCCTACAGGACTCTGACACTTTCACGGCACTGCAGGACATTTTCATGAATTAAACATTGCTGAAAAACAGTATGGCAACTTTCCCCATTTATGCAGACTGGTTCATTAGAAGTCTACCATTCCTTATCCTAAAATACTGCCCTAAAAGATTAGAGTTCTCTCATCCAGCAGTGTAGGCAAGGATGCAGTTAGCTGCCCTTGACAACAGCAGTAATGGACATCGTAAGTTGGCTACAATAAAGAAGGCGTATCATGGTAATGCTGCTGTTGGAGAACAGTAGTGGCAATTACTGTGGTCCAGGAAGTCTGCATAGTGGGTTGTGTGTAACATCCATGAAGAGAAATCATACTGTACTGTACATACAGTACTGGGACCCAGTCTCTTCAATGTCTTCATAAATGACAGTGCAGAAAAACAGGAAGGGTAGGGAAGGTATGCCTTTTTGCAGATGATGCAAAAATCTATATAGGGTGGACTCTCATGAGGGAATGCAGAGAATGTGCAGGGACACTCGAGGAATGGTCAAGATCAGGGCAGTTGGGGTTCAATGCCGAAAAGTGCAAAATAATGTATAACCCCCTTCTCGGGAGAGGGGTCTACCTAGACTTCTGTTTGCACCACCCCTGCCTGCCAATTTTCTTGCTTGCTCTGGCCCCAGGACTGCAACTGTAAATGGAGACCAGAGGAGCCACATGAAGATCGCTGCATATTCACACAGGAAATGTGGGCATGTTCAAGCAGTCAAGCAGCTCTTGACCATGTGAGTTGAATGCAGCTCGAATGTTTCCTTGGAGCTGGAAGCGCTCATCTGCCACAGTCAGAAATGCTGCATTGGTGGCCCGCACAGCACCTCCTCTAGTTTGCTCTGGCGTATGGCCCCAGGGACACTAGTGGCACTAGGAGGGGGGAGAAAAGAAAAGAGATGAACCCTGCAACTTTGGCACATTCTGCCTTTAAGAAATAGTGACTGCAAGCTGCATAGTATCTGCCTACAATGGGGGGAATGAACAAAGCCTCTACCACACCACCACCGGATAATTGGGTACAGGTGTGCCTACAACTCCATGGGGCCAGTAAAAGAAAAAGCAAGATGGTTGCCCCATAAAAACTATTTGCAGTGAGGACAGCAACCATTTTGATGACCCTCACCAATCGGCAGTCAGGGATCTCGGCAGCTGAGCACCCCAGACAACTGTGGGGATGGAGGCAGTAAGGACACTCCCCATATAGATTGCCATTTTTTGTTTTGAGCCAGTTAGAGGGCAGGAAACGGTAGAAGGACTGATGGACAGACCTACATGTCCAATGAGACACTGGATGGAGGAAAAAGAGATTGCTGGGCTATCAAGGAGCTAGGGGCTGAGGAGGACCCAGAGGTGTTCAGATCGGCTGCTGGTGAGAGAAGGTGAGGAGTCTAGCCAGGTCAAACTTCCTGTGAGCCTTCTCCAGGGTTCAATCAGAGAAATCCCTTGTGAACTTATTCCTGGGATCACCCAAACTGGAGACAGTTGCAGACTAGCTCTTGTGTGGAAGGAATTACTGAGAGTGTGAACCTGTGGGCCACTACTGCATTCCAAAGCTGTACCAAGACAGAGACCTGTGTTCTGCCCAGCCTGCTTTGGTGCCAGGTACGGGGCTTACTAGCCCTTACCCAGTGGGTTGGATGGGGCAATAGGGAATCACAGGGCACATGCCTGAGTTCAGGTGTACTCTTGATCCCGTGGGGAGTCATACCATGGGGTTGTTCCTGGGGTCTGGGCTTGGCAACTGGGAAGTGCTGCGTAGTGTTTCTGCATCCAGAGAGGTGTGAGCCAGAAGGGCTGTATCCAGAGAGGTGTGAGCCAGAAGGGCTATGTTGCTGTGGCATATTTGAAAGTCTGAAGCTCCTGATCATGGCTCGACCTGTTGCTGTTTGTTGTTCCCTGCCTCATCTGAACTGCTGTATCCATGGGTCACATGAGTTCTTGCACTGCTGGCTGGGCCTCTGTATCTCTTCAACTTTGGATACAGTTTTGGGGTTTCAAGTCTTCTTATTTGGAATTTTACTTTTTTGTTTTAATTGTGCTAGTACACTATGGCCTGTTGGGGGGTTAAATTGCAAGCTTGCTAACTTCTCTCAAGTGCACCACTGATAGAACCCGGGCAACATAGCTATCAGGCCTGCACTAGGACTGCTATAGTAACTCCTGGGTACCCAGAGTCGAATTTAATTGTGTCATGTTTGAATCTGTGGGTTTATTATTGGTACCAGTCAAAGAGTTTATTGCACCTTTTTAGTTCCTGTCTGTGGGCAGGTGTGTCTTCCACACAGGTGTATGGGGTTTTAGAGAATAAAGTGACTCACATTTACAGTGGGACTTATGGTGCACTAATATATGAGGGAAGTGTTTAAGGTGACTTGCAGCAGTTAACTTCTCCTTCTTTTCCAGCTGCCAGGCCTGTGTTCCAAAATAAAAGAATTGCATCCCTGTGTGTGCCATCAGTCTGTATGCTCTATATGCTCTGTATGATTTATGGGTGAGAGTAATAACTGTTGTTGTCCTCAGGAGGTGGTCCAGTCCAGTGTAGGGAGGTGGATAGGTGCTGTATCCCAGAGGGTGGCTACTGCACACATCTGGCCTACATATTCTCTCTGGGTGGAGGCACCAAGCTACTTAGTATCTGTTCTGGGACAAACCCCCACCACAGGAGAAAGAATGAACCCAAACCCAAACAAAGAATGAACCCAAACAGTCACCAGGCAGGGGTGTGAACCTGGTCACTGCACCATGGGGGTCGCATACACCTAGGGCAGAGGAACCCAGGAGCTGAGTATAGGAGGGGAGGTACTGACAGTCATTAAGCAGGAAAAGGACCATGAGGTTATCATTTATTTATTTATTCATTATTTAAACTTTGGTAACCGGGAAAGGCCCACTGAACTGGGGCTCATTTCCAGGTCCAACCTGGGGATGCGGGATTATACCTATGTCACACCCGAGGACTCACCACTGCGAGGCCCAATCTAGGCTCAGGTGGCCGTCTCTGGAAGCTCGCCTCTCCTACTCAACCCTCTGCCTTACATTCAAGCTACTGGGTCCCACACCTCCCCCCAGCCTGAATGGTCTCATCAGGGTGAAACCCAACCCACGGTGCCTGCGCTCATCAGGCCAAACTCTCCTCATGGTTCCCAAGACCAGGACAAAAGCCGGGTCCAGGTCCTTTGCATACACCGCCCCTTCCACCTGGAACAACCTCCCCTTGGAGGTATGGGAGGCTGGGTCCGTCACCAGCTTCCGGACAAAGCTCAAGGATCACTTGCTCATCAGGAGCATATGTCTTTGTTACAGGACTTGACCACGTACAGCCATCCGGGTAGCTCATCAGACCCGACCTTGCATAGCCTACTGGAAGCATAATGGACCTCCCCCTAAGACGGGGTGCATTTTGTCCCTCTCATCCCCCTTCCAATATGCCCACAATGAAGCTAACCTCAGGTCTTTAGCTTCTGCTTGTCTACCAGAGCACTTCAACCTAATTCACTAACCTGGGATGAATAACGGTCTCATTATGTATAACCTCTATGTCCGTACTGCCTGCATGTTGTACACTACCTGCCGCCTGTATACCTATGTATTTCTTACTGTTATACTTTACAATCACATGACTGTACTAATCCGTTACCTGTAATGTTGTTGATTCACCCGGGTCGCCCCTGAAAAAGGGACCTCCGGGGCCCAGTGGGCCTACCCGGTCATCAAAATTCAATAAATAAATAAATAAATAATAATACAACCAGAGGGGGAGAACAGACACAGCAATTATCACAAAGTCAAGCCATCCCCGCTGTCTCTCCCACCCTCCTCCTGACCAGTTAAGCAGCAGTGCCTGCATACACTACATACCCCGTCCGCACTCCACCCTCCCTCCGGCACCTCCCCTGCAGGTGATTTCTCCATGACTCACCTACCAAAACCATTTGTGGGCCATACCATCCTTCTGCCCTCCTTCCGCCTAGGTCAGATAGCCCTACATTCCACTGTTCAACTCTCCTCTGCGCTCATGCAGCTTTCACCTGCCCCTCCCCATAAGCCCCTGTGGGCTCGGCCCCTAACCAAATTGATGATCACTCTCCTACTTTTGCTATCTGGGAATGTACAGCCACATCCTGGACCTTTCTCCCCCCATGATCCAGCCACCACCCCACCCTTTCAACTCCCCAGAGGTCTGAAATTGGTGCACCTGAACATATGCAATTCCTACCCAAATTACCACTGCTGCGACCAACTGTACTCTCACTTTGAACTGATGTCCTGATTATTTCTGAGTCCTGGTTAAAGCCCCACAACAAAGACTCTGAAATTGCCATCCCAGGATACGTCACGATCAGCCAGGTGGCAAAAGAGGTGGCAGCATTGCCATGCAGTTCACCAATATCACTCTATCTCATCCCATGCCATCCATTGATGCACTACTAATAAAACTAGGCCTCTCCCAAACTGCACCCGTATTTGTTGCAGGCTCTTACTGCTCACCTGACGCCCACCTGCACCATCTCGGCGACCTAAACACACTGGCCTCAGGGAGCGAGCTCCACATCCTTGGGGACTTCAATCAAAATTGGCTCTCCTGTGCAAAGTCCTAACTCTGGAACAAAGTAGATGCCCTAAACCTTTCTCAAATGATCACCAAGCCCACGCACCTGAACCACAAAATGCTTAATCACTGTCTCCTTGATTGGTCTCTCACCACCCACCCGGACCAGATACTAGCCGCGAGCCTGCTCCCCAACTCCCTTAGTGACCACCACATGATTTACATGGTCAGGAAAATTTTCAGGCCAAAGGCTCGCTCCCCCCATCCTGCTGACCAGGTCCTATAAATCCCTGGACCTCGCCTGTCTTTTACATGACCTGGCTACTACAGACTGATCCTGCATCCACCAAGCTACCTCCACTGAAGCCACTCTGAAGGGTTTCAAAACTAGTTTCCTTGCTGTCTGGAACCACTATACCCCGCTCAGATGGTCCAGGGTGCGTGGTGCCCACCTCCCTTGGATCACAGTAGTTGTACTATGGATGTCATCACCAACCTCAAAGCTAGAGACCTGGCCTGGAAAGCTTTTAAGGAATCCAGCTTACCCCTAAAGTACTGCACTCTGCGCAACACATGCACTATGCTAATCCACCAGGCAAAAGCCAACCACTTCAATACTGGCTTTCACACAAACATGAACCATCCTGCTAAATTCTGCAAGGTCTTCAAATCACTTTTCACCCCCTCTCCCAGCCACAAATGCCTGCCCTAAACATAGGCGCAACCACGGTTACTGTAGCCACAGCTTTCACCTCCTTCTTCACTAAGTGAACCGCTGCACTGCTATCCTCTCTCCCATCCCCCCTACCACCCACTCCCCTAGCGCCAACCAAGCCCCATCACACACCTACTTCTTCTCCTTCCACCCTATTACACCACTAGAGGTGTACAATGCCCTCCTTGCTCTCAATCCGACCAAGGGCAAATGCCCCTCTGGCCTTGATGCCAAAATGTTGTACCTAGTGGCACCTGCCATTGCCACCCCCCGGCAGTGTTTTTCAACTTATCCTTCTCTCTAGCCACGATACTAGCTGAGTGGAAACACGCCATGGTCATCCCACTCCCCAAAAGCGGTGATCCCTCTACCCCCGGAAACTACCGCCCCATTTCTCTCCTTCCCATACTGGCTAAACTCCAAGAAAAACTTGTCCTCTCTCAACTCTCCTCCTTCCTCGACTCCTCATCCTTCTACACCCCTTACCAGTCTGGTTTCAGAAAATCCCATTCCACCATGACCTCCCTGCTGAGGCTCACAGACTTCATCCTCTCTGCCATGGATAAAGGGCACAACACCTCAGCTATCTTTGTCAAACTTGCAAAAGCATTTGACACAGTATCCCACTCCCTCCTCCTGACAAAGCTCACCAGTGCAGAGCTCTCTAGTTCGGCCACTGACTGGTTCCACTACCAGGTTGGCTGGACTCAATCTGTCAGGATCGGTAACTTCACCTCTGATCCCCTCCCTATCACATCGGGAGTGCTGCAGGGCTCCATCCTGGGGCCACTCCGGTTCTTTGTCTTCCTAAATGACCTGCCCTCTGCCTGCCCACACACACCTCCATTCACATGTATGCAGACAACACAGTGCAGTATACATCCAGCCATCTGCTACTGATGTGGTGACCAGACTGCAGCAGGACTTCAACAGTGTCCACCTCTGGTTTCAGTCCAATCAGCTTCACCTCAACACCAAGAAGACCATCTCCATGACCTTTGGCACAAGGCAGAGACTTTTGCGGCTCCCCTCCTCCTCGACCTTCCACACCCCGGACAGGACTTCACTGGAGACCTGCGCTTCCTTCAGATATCTCAGGGTCTGTCTCGACCAGCACCTTGACTTCTCTGTACACATTGATGACATCCACAAAAAACTCCACCCAAACTGGGTGCCCTTTACCGCAATCGTGGTTGCATCCCATTGTCAGCTCGCCAAGCCATTGTACAGAAAATTATTCTGCCAATTTTTGACTATGGAGATGTGGTCTACAGTGTCGCCCCTAAGTCCACCCTGACCAGACTGGACTCCCCGCCCCATTTTTTCTGTCATTTTGCCCTTGACTGTCCCTACTCCACCCATCACTCTACCCTCTACCAGTCCCTGGGCCTACCATCCCTACAGGACCGCAGATCATCACACTGCGCATGCCCCACTGCCAAGTTCTGGTCCCAGTCCTTGCCCCCTTACCTCTCTTAGATCCTGTCTGCTCACTCCCTCCCCAGCCTACGAGCTCAGGCAAAATGACACTAAACTCCTACATATTCCCCACAGGTCCACCTCGACAGGCCAGGCAGCTTTCAGCTACCGCATGCCCAAGCTATAGAACTTCCTCCCTCCAGACATTCGACACACCTCTCCCTCCCAGCACCTCAACAGACTCCTCTCAGTGCATTTCTCTCCTACCTGCTCATGCACCTAACACATCCTCAGCTCCTGGGCCAGTTACCCCTTCCTGGGTTTGCTCTGTGCCACTATTTGTATCAATCTAATGATGTCAAGCACTCGTCTCATGCCTCACCTTTTTCTCTGTTTTTTCACATCATTGTAGTGACTGCACTACTTGCTTGTTTTATCCTGCCATTGTGCTAATTTGTACAGCTGCACTTGTATTACTGTTACCGTGTTATAATTACTGGTGACCATAAATATCAACCGGATTACTGTTTTGTTAAAAATGCATATCAACCGGATTTCAGGTTATTACGCTCCAAAGGCAATAATAACCTGAAATCCGATTGATATGACACTTCATAATAACCCAAAATCCAGTTGATATGAAAGAAACCCAAAGAAACTGTAGCATTCCATTGTTTCACAAAAAGTATTTCAACTGCAGTATTTTCAACTATGTTTTATTCAAGTACAGTTCAATTTCTTTAAAAACAAAACTGCACTCTAGCTAAAAAAAGTATTTTTCTTTCAAGCTGCTAGAAATACAGTCTACACCTCCACATCAGCAATTATGAAAAATAAAGGATAGGTAAGTTTGATGTCATGTATTTTTTTCATATACCCTTGGTGTGTGATGACCACATAAACCTCTTGAGCATCACTCTTGAGGTTTAGGGGTCATCACACACCTCCAGTGTGTAAAAAAAATCCATAACACACACTTACCTATCCATTATTCTCTATTTTATAATTGTTGTACTATTATTGTTATTATTGTTGCTCTCTATTATTTTTTGCACTGCCCACAGGACGCATCTGGAATCGAGCGGTACTAAGCTCAGCATGCTTTCCTGGTAAAACTCTTAAATAAATAAATAAGCAAATGCAAACAGAGGGAGAGAACAGTAACTGCAGTTATAACAGAGCCAAGTGCTATGGAGTAAGAAAGGGATCAATATCAAACATGCAGTAACTGCAGCAAATCATCAATACCAGGCAGGTTGGCAGATCAAATACTGTGTCAGAAGGAGGAGACTAGGCATCATAACTGATGACCTCAAAGTAGCAGGGCAGTGTGACGAAGCAGTGGGTAGGGCTAGTGGGATGCTGAGATGCACAAGGAGGAGTATCCACAATAGGAGGGGGAGGTGGTGCCGCCACTGTATCGCTCGCTGGTGAGACCCCACCTAGAGTATTGTGTCCAGTTCTGAAGGCTGCACCTCAGAAAGAACATAGACAGGGTGAAGGTAGTCCACTGGAAGGAAACTGAAACAGTGCAAATGTTACACCAAAAGCCCTGTGAGGAGAGACTGACAGATCTCAACATGTACACCCTGAAAGAGAGGAGAGTGAGGGGGACATGCCAGAAAACTACAAGTACCTCACAGGGGTAAACAAGGTGCAGGAGGGGAGTCTATTTCAAATGTGAAAGAGCACAAGGAACAGAGGGCATGCAATGAAGCTGGTTGGGAGAATTTAAGAGGGATGTGAGGAAGTACAACCTCACTGAAAGAGTGGTAGATGCCTGGAACAGACTGCCAGTAAAGTGGTGGAGGTGAAAACAGTAGAGGATTTCAAGCATGTATAGGCTAGACATAGGAGAATATTAATAAACAGGCATGGAGAAGGGAGGTTAGCTGGAGACTAATTAGGGTCTGCAGAAAAGGTCTAGGCAGGGAACATCTGGGCAGACTGGTGTGTGGTGCAAGCAGTCCTTTTCTGCCGACTAAGTCTATGTTTCTATGTAAACAAAGGTTAAACCCTTGTGATTTGTTTCCATTTCAAGTACTGTTTCCATCCTTAGTGAAAATGTTCCTGTGCATCTCAAGTTAGTCTAGAATTCTGGCTTCGTTTTCGGGAGATGTATTGAAAGCTTCTGAATGAGACAGACAACCTTACTTCAAAAAAATGCATTCATATTTTATTTAAACACCTAAAATGTTTGGTGAGCAGCTACCTTGACTGCCAGTGGCAATGCTTCTGTGGTCAGTTGATAGACGGTTCCCAAACTGTGTTTATAAACTTGGCCATGAACATCCTGTAATCTTATTGGTCAAAACATGTAACGTGACTATTGATTATTTTCTGAAAACTGCACACCTTACCTGAACTACAGTTTTTACACAAGTAAAAATCAATTTTATAAGTGGGATAACACACAGCAGAATGTGTGGTGTTAAAGGAATAATGCACGTCTTGCGTGGTTGCAGCACTTGGCCATGCCTCATACCTAACAACCACCCAAGCTGTGCATTAGTAATTTTTAACTGAATACCATGTCAAACGTTATCCCTTACATGTTCTCCTCCTTCCCCCAAGATAAGCATCTCACCTCTAGAACAGATGGCTTCATTATAGGATTCGGGGGCTCAAACACCATGAGTTCAAGTTTGTCAGGAGATAGCACAATGCATTGCTGCCCCACCGCTGGACTGCCTCAGGAGTATCTACCACCCTTTTGTTTGTGTGTTCCCTTCTGACACTTTCACAAGCAAAGCCAGGCTGTAAAGAAAGAGTAGGGAGGGGATTTATTTATTTATTTGTGTCTTTGGTAACCAGCTAAGTGCACTGATCCATTGGACCATTTTCAGACACGACCCGGGCCACAGCTGTGACTGCAAAATAACATAATCAACAGAGACAATACACAAAAATAGCAACAGTACAGAGTAACACATATAATACAATATATACAATATAATACAAGATTTGGTAACATACCTCCAGACGAGGTAATTAACACGTGATGGAGACAAAGCAGGTCTGCAAGCACAGTTTCAGTGTTCAAGGTCTATTTAAGATGCCTACCTGCTGTAACAGGGGGAAGTAGGCTAAGTTAGTAGGTGCATGGAAGTTTACATAGAGCATACAAGCTATACAAGCTGACAGTGATATAGGATAATGAGGTGCATAGAAGCTCAGACTTGCTAGAGAAATATCAAAACAGTGGATCAGTAGTACCGCAAAGAGGTAAGAACGGGTTAGGAGAGCAGAGAGTAATGTAAGGTACGATGCAGGTAGAGAAGGCTAGGGGGCAACAGGGAGGTAAGTTGGATTTAAGTCCCACCAGATGTGTAAACAAGAGAGGGGTCCCAAAAGGCAGCAGAGCAGGTCCTGGCGCCACGATGGCCCGCACCCACTGGTGTTATCTTGGGGGCAATTGATGCTGGCAGAGAAAGCTAAGGGAAAAACAAAGTGGGAAAGGCCAGAAATGTATGGCGATGGAGTTGCCCAACAGCTCACCAGGTCCTAGCGTCTTGATAGCCCACTCCCTCTGTTATTGTCTCGGGGGCAGTTACAGCCTGATCCAACTAGAAGCCAGTTGCACAGATTGGTTTTGAAGGACAGATGGGTGGTAGAGGAATGGATGGATGCAGGTAATTTATTCCACAGGGTGGAGGCAGACACTGAGAAAGTTTGACCGCCCATGACAGAAGATATACGTGGCATTTCGAGTGGGGGAACAGAGGTTACCCTGAGGCTCCTAGGTGCCACTCTGTCTGTGAGAAGAGATGAGTAGGGTGATGACAGGTGGCTTCTGGAGGAGTTTACAATTAGACAACCCATGGTATAGTCAAAGCGACACTGTAGAGACTGGTTTGAGATCCAAGAGACTGGAGATTAAGGTAAGGCAATTTTATGTTTATTGCCCCCAATCCCAAAGGCTCTGAGCGCCTTACGGACATAAAAGCAGGATAAAAGCAGCAGGACATAAATCATGTTACAGAGTCAGTATCAATCACCAGACTCATAATAGATAGCGTCTTTTTTAAAAACTTCATTTCCAATCCAAAGAAAACAATTATATCCAGTACAGTCTAAAAATATAACATAGATGCCAATAGCGTCTATTCTATTAAGATATAGTCCTGATCTGTGTCCAAAGCTCTGTAAGCTGTTAACATGGCTATACATCATATTATCTATTCCATTTACATAGCTATTTACATCCTCTGGGTATCCATAAAAGACTATTTGAATACAATAAAATCCTGAGTAACACTGGAAACGAGCATTTGTCGATGCTGAATGTTTGCTTGCTGGTATTAGCATTGGAAATGCAGGAGTTAGACAGATGCAGAGTAGAAATGGCAGTGAAGTACTGAACTTCACGCCAACCCCACCCCCCACCCTGCAGAGATGGACAGGCATTGGGGCATGCGTTTGGGTTGTCACCCATAACGTTCATGCCATTTCACCTCACCCTATCCTGCAGACACTGACAAGTGCTGAGGTGTGCCTTGGGGTGTTCGGCTTTACAGTCACCCCACTCCATAAGGACATACGCTGAAATGGGTGCAAAATATAATGGAGTGAACTCTGGGGCCGAAGAGTCCAAGGCACAGCTCGATGCTTGTCAGTGGCTGCAGGGTGGGGGAGGTGGGGTTGGAATGGCATAAGCATTACAGTCAGCAATCGAAAGGCACACCCCTGATGCATGTCAGTCTGTACAGGGAGGGATGTTATGGTTAGAAACTGTAATGCCCCAGGCATTTGTTAGTAGTTGCAGTACAAATGTTCAACATGGCCATTTTGTGGCCCCCACCTCATGAAAGCATTTGGAACCTCTTCTCATGAACAGTGGCACTGTGATTTTGGTAATTTGTCCCAAAATTTTGAGTTTCCACAGCGACCGTGCCATTGTGCGCCAGATGAAGGAAAACACAGATCAGGCAGGATATGAAGAATGACAGCAGTACCATTCATAGGGAGGTGTGAAGAGATGGCAATGTTGAAAATCTGTAGTGAAAATATCAAAAGTGATGAAACTTACGACCGTACGTGAAAACTGTGCAACGCATGCACATAACACAGTTATTTAGTGGAATTATTTCATCAAATTTTCAACACAGGCATTTTGTGACCTCTGCTCATGAACACTGTCATTATGATTTTCTTAATCTGTTCCGATCATTGATTTCCCACAGCAACTGCGGTATTCTACACCAGATGTGTAAACGCATATTTTGGGCAGGATGTGAAAAATGACAGCTGTACTGTTCATAAGGAGGTCTGAAAAAATGCCAGTGTTGAAAATCTGGAGGGAAAATACTACAAATTTGTGAAGTTATGAGGGTGCGTGGAAACTGCACAATAAGCGCTTATAACACAGTCATTTTATGGACATTTGTCACCAAATTTTCAACATAGGCATTTTAGGACCTCTACTCATGAACAGTCACTGTGATTTTACATATGAACATATGAATCTACCAGCAGAACACACTAATCGGTCTATGTAAGTCTGCACCAGTGTGCAGCTAGCACCCTAGATTGCAGCTGCCCCAGCCTCCACCCCCTCAGTTCCTCCCCCGCTTGCCCCAGCCCCTGTCCCTGACTCTTCCTCTTGCTTTATCCCACTGCTCTTTAAAGCTATTGAGTGCCCTACATGTTACCACCCCATCTGGCAGCGCATTCCAACTAGACACCACCCTCTCAGAGAAGTAATGCCTCCTCATTTCCCTCTTGAAACTTTCCGCTTCCAACCTTAGTCCGTGTCCCCTCGTCTCTCTTCCACTCCTCAGTTTAAACACCCTCTCAGTGCTAGGTTTATTTACCCCTCAGGTATTTAAACGCTTCGGTCATATCCCCCCATCCCTCCTCTCCTCCAGTGTGTACGTGTTCAGCTCCTTCAGCCTAACTTCATATTCCTTTCCTTCCATCCCCATTAACATTTTTGTTGCCCTCCTTTGCACCACCTCCAGTAACAGTAACTTTATATCTCATCTCAGGTATGGCCTCTAGTATTGCACACAGTACTCTAGGTGTGGTGTGACCAACGATCTGTAGCTAGGTAGGATCCCATCCCTGTGTCTGGATTAGAACCCCCTTCCAATGCACCCCAGCATCCTGTTTGCCTTCACTGCTGCTTTCCTGTACTGGGCTGAGTTGTTCATGCACCAGTTACCAACATCCCTAGGTCCTTCTCCTCTGTGATCCCCAACCAGTAGTCCCTCATTTGGTTCTTAGCCCTGAAGTGCATCACCTTACACTTCTTTGCAGTGAATCCTAGTGGCCATTCCACCACCCATGTCTCTAGTTTGGTTAGGTCCCCCTGCAGTTTTTGCCATCTGTCCTCTTTGTCCACCACCGCCCCCAGTTTGGTATAATGTGCAAACAGACTAACCCTGCACCACACTCTGTGTGCTATATCAGAGATAAAGAGCCCAAATAGCACCAGGCCAAGCACTGAGCCCTGCGGCACCCCGCTTGTCACTGCTCTGGGTGCCGAGAGCTACCCCACCACCACCACCCTCTGCGCCCTCACCTGTAACCAGTTCTCTATCCATTTAGTCAGACCACCTTCCACCCATACCCCTCCTTCTCCTCACTCTTCTCCTCCTTGGCCTGTGTCCCTCCCCCCGGTAGTCCGCACCCTTTCTCCTTCTTATTCTTACCGGGAGGTGGTGTCTTCTGTATTACACTCAGACCACTCTGCCCGCCCCCTTCCAGGGTTACTACACTTCTTCCTTTACCTATATCTAGGGCAGTGAGCTCATTAGGCACCCCGTCTGAACTTTTCTACCAACCTCAGTCTTTTGGCCACCCTCCCCCCCACTAGTTTAAATCCACCTTAGTAGAGATATGCCCCTCTAATCTGGCTTTTTTTTTGTACATATTTTCTCCCCAGGCTGCGGTAGGCTTGGTCATCCCAACCGACCCACCTAGATTCGCGGTCGGCTTTGAAGAGTGCAGATGTGTTCCCAGTCCTCCAAAGATCATAGCGCTAGGCTCCAGAGGTAAGTATGGGGTGAGGGGGTTGTGGGGAGGCAGGGTGTGCAGAGGGTGGGTGAGGGTTGGGGGTGAGACCACGGACTCGATGAGGGACCGTTTTCTGGTTTACAGGGTTAAAAAAAAACATTGCAGGACTGTTTTTGTTTTGGAGGGTGGACATTTGGCACACTGGGGTGGTCCCCAGTGTGCCACCTGAGTGGTTTGGGGGCTGTAGCCGGCAGGAGATTGGGCACCCCTGTTGGCACATATCAGGGAGAGAGCCAGAGGGGTTGGGCACCGGCAGACAACAAATTAGGGAGATGAGTAGCATGCCGATGGGGCGGGCTCCCCATTGGCAATTCAACTGGGAAGGGGACTGAAGCTGATGGGGATTGGGCACCCCATCGGGCAAGAAAGGATGAGTGATGCCGAGCGGGATTGGGCACCCCTCGGCATACAGCAGAAACTTGAGTGTGGGGACATTATGCCGATGGGGACTGGGCTCCCCATTGGCAAACTGGGTCGGGGGCATGCAAGGTACCACCCTGCAATGACAGGTCGCTCCCTCATTGCAGTGGAATAGCTGACGCTGCAATGACGAGGTGGCCCCTGATTGCAGCGGCTAAAATGTTTCAAGGTGGTGGCACGCTGGCTGAACTAGTTTCAGCAGCAGTGTGCTACCGCATTGGGGAAAGCGGGCCAAGCCTCTGAAAGCAACGGGAGCATTGGCCACAACAGTGCCATACCTCCACAACCTGCTTCTGCAGCAAGCTGCCACAACATGTTTCTTATTTATTTATTTATTTAGACAGCAGTTTGGAAAACCTTTGAGCCATAGGCTCATTTACAAAGGTACCTTGTCACAGTAAGACAAACGAAAATACACAGTATAACAGTATAACACAGTATAACAGTAACTTAAGACATAGATACAAACAAGCTGGTACAGGTAGGATTGATGCAAACAATACCAGAGTTATGTTGTCCTTAGCAGCAGTAGTAAGCTTTGTCATTAGTATTGAATACGGCTTTGACTAGTGGCAATTACAGCCAGTGTTAACAAGGTGGTTCCGTAAGGACGCTTTGAAGCACAATGTAGTTGGAGCTCGGAGATGGAGGGGCAGTGTGTTGAACCAGGATGGGCCCTAAAGCTGAAGGCTCTTTGGCCGTGAGAGGTCCTAGCTCTAGGGATAACAAGAGAGGTTTTCCCAGAGGTCCAGTATGAACTAGTGGGACAGAGCGGCGGATGGTGGTGGTCAATCCTGGTGGGGATAGCCCAAGGAGGGTCTTTTTGTAGGGTACAGGTCAGATATTTGAGGCACCGTCAAGATCAAAGTACCAGCACTGGCGTGCAGTAGACAGGTGTGTGTTAGCCTAGGTGCCCCAGTAATTAACCTGCAGGCCTTATTCAGAGTAGTGTGAATTTTATGGAGTGCGGTCTGATCAGCAGCACCATACACCGGCAGTCCATAGTCCACTAGGGAAAGGATAGAGGAGGTGACTGCGAGTCAAAGAGCCTCCGGGGGAGGCAGTGTTTATACCGATGTAAGATGCCCAATCGGATATTAGTGGCAGTGGCTAGGGCAGTGATGTGTCCATGGAAGGAGAGGGAGGGGTCAAAATGGATCCCTAGGTATTTATAGGAGAATGCGCATGCGTGCAAGCAAACATAAAAATAGGTTGCATTGTTCATAACCAATTGGCAACTAAACAAAGAGACTGTATAAAAGAGTAACATTCCATCAAAGCAAAACCCCAGTTCCCCTGTGCCATGGGCAAGGGCCCGTCAGAACCTTCAAACATATTCCTCAGTATCCTTATGCTTGTTGGGATAGGATCAACCTATTTTCCATTTCTTCAATAAGATGCATAAAAGGCAGCCAGACCCCTAGAAATGTTCTGATTGCAAGTGCAGATCTGCTGTCAATTTTTTCAGGCAGTAAATACCTTTAACTATTTCAACCCAGTCCTCTAACTGCGGACATTGGTGGGAAAGCCACCGTTTTGTGATTACCTTACCTGCAGCTGCTAATAAGATACCCAGGAAGACTTTTTGATGGCTGAAGTGCCTGATCAGCGGCCAAATGCACAACAGATGAGTTTTAAATCTAGAGATCTATCTGTTCTTGCCATCTGAGTCTAGGAGCCAGTGCCAGTCAAAAAAATGGAATAATTGGGCGCTCCCAGAATATATGGAAGGGTGTACCGATTGCCCCCGCACCTCCTCCAGCATTTGTCATCATGAACTGCTGTATAATGTTTGGTTCGTGAGGGGGTGAGGAAAAAAAGCTAACCATCTTCCAGTGAAACTCCTTCTAATTACTGGATGAAGATGTGCCCCCTCCAAGACTAACTTCCATCCCTGTTGGTTAAAGCGCCTCCAATCTCCATCTCCCAAGACATCTGTCAAGAGGGAGGGGCAACCGAGTATAACCTTGGACCAAATGAGAAATATATTTTTATGCATTTATCCCTCCATTGCTTTTTCACTTATTTCCATCAGAGGGTGGGGTACGCTCATAACTTTGTGCATCATTTCCCCTTCCCTAAGAAAAGAAGTAACCTATAATTAATGGAAAAAGTTAGAATGCTGCAGGACAAACTCAGTCCGGATCTGAGCAGATGATTTAGTATTTCCATTTTGCACACGCTGGGAAAATGTTACCAGACCCAGCCTCCTCTACCTTGTATACAGTAGGTGGCATCTGTCCTTGGGGGCACTGTAAACACCTACCTTTTTTTATAAGTTGTTAAGGGGTAGGTGATGTGAAGCTCTCTTTTAACTATTTGCCAGTTTAAATACAGCTGTCTGAGCCAGGGATTTGTAGCTGATTGGGCAGTGAGGTTATCTATAGGAACATTGAAGACTATCCTTGGGGAGTATCCCACACTATCAGATTGTTCTATTATCATCCAGATCTCTTCCTCCTCATTCTTTTTATGTTCTATCCAGGATAACAGATTGGCCATCTGGTAGTACAGTTTCAGATTTGGGATACCAGCGTCACCACACGCTTTTGGACATTGCATATGTCTCCAGATAACCCTGGCCTTCTTCCTGCCCTATGTATGAGTGGGTTTTTAATTTTTTTTAAAATGTGTTCACTGAGGGAGCTCCTCTAACCTCTGGGGGAAGTATATTCCACAAAAATGGGGATGTGAACCCAAACACATGATCTACCGAGGATTTAAGCATGACCTCTGGATACAGAGGAGACCCCCCCTCAGATGACCGTAGAGAATGGTTTGGAGCACAAGGAACAACAAGGACTTTCAGGTAGCCTGGACCCAGACAATGCAATGTATTGTAGGCCAACAAGTACACCTTATAGCTGACATGTCACCAAACTGGCAACCAAGGCAGTTCACAGAGCGCCAGGATGATATGCTCAGACTGGGAAGTCCCAGCAAATTAGCTATGCTGCCTCATTCTGCACAAGCTGTATGCAACACATTTCTTTATTTATTTATTTGCTTTTGGTAACCGGGTGAGTGCACTAGGCATTGCAATGCCTATTTTCAGGCACGACCCAGGAGAAGACAGTTTAAACATACAAAATGAAACATACATGTGACACAGCACATGAAATTGATGGAACACAGTGAGGAATGCAGGCAGCTAACAACAACTGGAACAATAAGATCAAAGAGCAGTTAACATTAGGAATAATTAGGGGAGGGTTACAATGGAGGCAAAACTGGAGAATACATTTAGGTAACATAAACAGCTAGAGTTACACGGTGAGTGAAACAGGCATTATCAACGAAGGTTTAAGCAAAACAAAGTACAGTAAGTGCCTAAATTGAGGGTGAGAAGACACGAGAGAGAGAGAGGTGGAGAGAGTGAGGGATGGGGGGAGGAGAAAGTGGAGGGGAGGAGAGATGGGTAGTATGGGAGGTGGGGAAAAGACATGGAGGAGGAAAGTATTATAGTGAGAGAGGGGAGAATGATGAAGTTTAAGGTGGATTGAAGCAGGTGCACTGGCTGACTGATTGTAGATGTACCCGGTGTCGAGTTTTAAAGCTAGCATGGGTAGGTGCTTCACGAATATTTGGAGGTAGTGAGTTCCAATATTTTGGGGCCATATGTGCAAAAGCGCGCAAGCCCATGTTGGTTTTACATCTGGGAATGTGATAGGGGGCTAGGTCAGCAGACCGGAGCTCATAGGACAGGGGATGTGATCGGACCAGACAGGCGAGAGAAGATGGAGTGCCGGTGCGGACTGTGTTGTCAATAAGAGACCCCAGGGAGTGGAGCCGATGGCCAGAGGGGCAAGGCCAGTTAAGGTCAGAATAGAGTTGCAGATGGTGAAGAGGGATGCCGAGGCATACCTGCAGATATTGTTATAGGTGGTGTCCCACTTATGGAGGGAGGATTTAGAGGCAGATAGACACGTGACTGATCCATAAGTCAGGGCGGGGAGTAGAAAGCCTTGAGCCACAGTGAGTCTAGCCAAGGGGTAAGGGCATAGCTGGTACGGTAGGCACTACCTAATCTTGCATTTACAGATTTACAGGTGTTGGTTATGTGTAGGTCAAAGTTAAGGGATTCGTCCAGAGTGATGCCCAGGTATTTGAGGGATTTGGTACTATTAAGTGAAGAGCCGTCGGTACAGGTGATTTTTAGGGCATCAGGGTATGTTTTGAGTTTGGCAGGCAATCCAAAGAGCATGGAATGTGTCTTACTAATGTTGAGAATGAGTTTATTCTCTATCAGCCACGACTGAATGGCCATGAAGTCTGAGTTAAGAGATTGGTTGATGTCAAGTGGGTTCCTTGCACTGGGATAGATTACTAGGTCATCTGCATAGAGGAGGGTTGAGCAGGTTGAAGCAAGCAGCGGGATGTCATTAATGAAAATGGAGAAAAGCAAGGGGCCTAGTATGAAACCCTGGGGCACTCCAACTCAGATGGAGGCGGGATCGGAAGAGGCGGAATTGAAGACAACGGTCTGCTTTCTACTGGACAGGTAACTGTCAAACCAGGCAACTACATCTGAAGAGAAGATGAGGGAGCAAAGTTTAGAAAGAAGGAGGGTATGGTTTACCAGGTCAAAAGCTTTCGTTAAGTCAATGAAGATAGCGCCAGTCAGGAGGCCAGCGTCCATAGCAGAAAAGATATCATTGGTGAGTTTAAGGAGGGCAGTAGTAGTACTGTGCCCCTTACAGAAACCATGCTGAGAGCTAGACAAGAGGTTATACTGCTGCAGATAGTCAAGAGTTTGGGTTGCTACAGTTTTCAAGAGTTTTACTAAGGAGGAGAGAATAGCTATAGGACGGTAGTTCGAGAGTAGTTTGGGAACACCCTTTTTTGGAATGGGGTGACTTTGGCAGTTTTTCAGATGTTGGGGACTAAGCCGTGATGCAGAGATAGATTGAAGATTTTTGTAAGGGGAGAGGCTATAAAGGGGGCGGCGGTCTTTAGAAGCCTGGGCTCTAGCCTATCTGACCCTACACTGGTTGGGTCAGGGGCTGAGAGGAGAAGCCTCAGAACTTCAGACTTGGTAATATTCCGGAACCTGAAGGGGGGGATGTGTGACTTGAGATTTAACGTTGTAGTTGGCCAAAAGGACTTGAGTATTAGGGGATGGAACATGGTATGTGGAGAGGTCTGAGAAATGGTGGTTAAAAGAATTAGCTATAGTGGTAGGATTATTGCAGTGTATACCGTTTATCAGCATGTCATTTACATGTGTTGTTTGATTTGCTCCAAGGAGGGTTTTTATTGTGGCCCAGAATTTTTTTGAGTTTCCCGCTGCTTTGATTAACAGATTTTTACAGAAGGAGCTTTTAGCTAACCGAATTTGCCTTTTGCATATATTTCTCTGGGCCCGGTAATGATTATAATCAGCCGTTAGCTCAGTGGTCTTGAAGCAACGCCACGCTTTATCCCTGGACCTGATCAATGCAAGTAGGTCTTTAGAGAGCCATTTCGTCTGTGATCCTCGAATCCGACGAGTGACACAGGGAGCATGAATGTCTTGGAGCAGACGAAATTTAGCAAGGAAATAGTCTAATGCTTGTTGAGCATTATTAGAGGTGTGGATGGGGGACCAGTCGATCAGTTCAAGATCACGTAAGAAATTTTCTTGGTTAAAGTTAGCCAGGTTTCGGAAGGTGATGAGTTTAGGAGGTGGAGTCTGTTTGATGCACGCCAGGTGCAGAAAATAGGAGAGTGGTCACTGATTGAGTCAGCTAGGGTCCCTGCACATGCTATGCTATCTGGGCAGTTTATAAGGACCCAGTCTATAAGAGTACTAGCCCAAGGGGGGGGGGGTCATGACCCTGGTGGGGTCTATAATAAGTTGATGAAGATTGTGACCTTGGAAAATAGTGTGAGAGGACTGGTTTAATTTACTGGTCCAGTTTAGGTTCGGGTCCCCAAGAAAGAGGACTTCATTATGACCTATGGCCTTATCAACCTGAGATAGCAGTTCCTCTAGCCCAGCTGTGCCACCAGCCAGAGGGTTATAGACACAAACCAAGTGAAGTTTCTTAGACCCAAGCTTTACAGTAGCATAAATTGCTTCACAGTGAGATAGAGATGGTTGGGTATTGGGGGATAATAGAATGCGTGGTTTGAAAAGAATAGCAACCCCTCCGCTCGGTTAAATGCCTATCCTGCCGAATGATGTTGTAGTTGGGCAGTGAGCAGAGCTGATCAGGGGTTGAGGGTTTTATCCAGGTTTCAGATAAGCAGAGAATATCTGGGTTGTGCTGAGCAACCCAGGCCTCCAGTTATGCCTTGTTGTGAAGCAGACTCCTAATGTTTAGGTGGGCAATACGGATGCCCTTGGTGTCATGCCAGTTTGTAGCTTTACAGGATAGGTTACCTGGGGGGTCCAGGGTTTTCCTCTATATCCCCCGCTAACATCAAGGTTAGGTGAGATAGATGTAAGAGTTTGCGACAGATGTAGGAGATGGATAGGGTTAAACTTGGCATCTTGGATTTATACAGAGTGTAGGATAAGTGATATATGAATTTGTGCTGAATGAGGAGGGGGAAGGTGACAGAAGGCAGTCGAAGTGTTTTACGTGCAAAAAATGACCTGTAGTGGTCAGGGTAGGAGTAGTAAAAGTTAAAGGATATAGAGTTGTAGAGTGAAGGGAGCCAGATGAGGCAGAGAGCTGTAGAGGTTACTAAATAACGAAATGGGGAGAAATGGCCATTTTGGTATATTTGTTAAGTGGTAATTAAAATTATAGGGATGTGTGGGAGTGAAAGGTACAGTCTGAGCAATGGTAAGGATAAGAGATAAAATCAAGTGCCCCCAAGCAGTTTAGAAGTGAAAGGTACGGTCAGGGCACTGGTAAAAATATAGGATCAGTCAAGCACCCTCTAGCAGTCAAAAGGTATAGGCTGCTAATGGAAAAGTGAGGAGATAGTTAATTTCTTCAACAGGGCGTGTATTCAGGGCGGAGTTTCAGCCTATAAAAGTAAAGCCAGACAAGGGTGGATGGGGAGCAGTCGTGAAGCTACTGCAGGGAAGTAGCACCAGTCCACCAGCTGTAGGCTGCTATTACAGACCCTTTTTAAAGTATTTAAAACTGGCGCTTTTGGCTGCTATTAATGACCCTTTCAGCCTCGTGGAGAGCCCTGGGTAGAGGGTATTACGGTAGTCCAGTCTAGCTGTGATGAAGGCATGCACCATGGTCACCAAGTCAATAGGCACATGAAAGGGTTTAATCCAGGTGATGTTTTGAAGATGGAAAAAGCCAGTGCAGATAACAGCTGACACCTGATGTACTAGTGGTAGCTTGAAATCCACAATGATCCCTAGAATTCTTACCCTGTCCATGACTCCCAGTGTGGTGTCATTCAAAAATGGCAATGTGCAATGAACACCATTCATTGCTGAACCATGCTGGCCTGGTTCCACCAGTAGCACTTCTGTCTTTGTTGAATTCAGACTAAGCCAGTTGGCAGCCATCCAGACCTGAATTTCTTTAAGGCACTCACCAGCCCCATGACTGCAGCAATCTCGTCTGGAGCAGAGGTACAACTGAGTATCATAGGCATAGCTGTCAAAACCCAGCGCATATCATATAATAATCTCCCCCAATGGTAACATGTACACAGTGAACAACTTCGGAGCCAGGATTGAGCCTTGAGGCATTCCACAGCAGAGAGCAGCAGTTCCTGAGATGTAAGACCCCAATGTCACCTGCTCTTCTCTGCTAGATAAGTGGGACTCAAACCACCTCAGCACCATCACTGAGAGCCCTACAAAGTGCCTTCATCATACCAACAGCACCCCATGGTCCACCATGTCAAATGACAAATACAGGTCAAACAGGACCTGAATAGAACACTGTCTGCTATCCCTTGCTAGAAGACAATCATGGTGCACCTTGATAAATGTGGTCTCAGTACTGTAACGAGGCTGGAACCCAGACTGGGACAGCTCATAGAGGTCATACTGTTCCAAATGGTACTCCAATTGCACTGCTACAATCTTTTCAATAACCTTTCCCTGAAAGGGAAAGTTTGAAACAGCCCTGGAGTCTGCTAGAGCATCAGAGTCCAGAGATTGTTTCTTCAGGAGAGGCTTCATCACCGCCTTTATCAATGCAATGAGAAAGACACCTTCTTTCAGACAATTCCAGCAACACAGGTCCACATATACCCATCCCAGTTCCCCCAGCACGCCAAGAGAAGTCTGATGGATCCTCCTGGATCCAGTATACAGGAGGTAGGATTCAGCTCTGAGACCACCTGGAAGACATCTTATAATACAATATATTGAACTCCACGCACTTCTCATCAGAAAAAAAACTATTCTCGACTGCAGACTGCCTTGAAGACATCTTCCACCAGAACTGTCTCAAACTGCTCCTGCCAATACAGAGTGCCTTCACCCAACATTGAATAGACACTACTGGCCTTATGACAGGCACCTAACAAGATCCTAGCCCAAATAGAGAATACCTTATCCAGAAAAAAATTATACTGAACTCACACTTTTGTACAGAAAAAATTATTCTCAACTGCAGACAGATCAGATGTAACAATCTGGCTGCAGTGTGGAAGAGTTGAGCCAGTCAGTTATTTCCAGCTGTAATCACCCTTGACTGGAATGCTAACTTTTTCAGAGTGATTGCTTGCTGATACTCACTGTATTGAGTTTTCAGCAGTAACCGATCCTCCTCAGACTTGGACCTCCACCAGCAATGCTCCAACCTCCATCCCTCTGTCTTCAACCGCTGTAGGTCACCATCGAACCATGGTGACCTACGGCGGGACATCAAAGGATGAACAAGGAAGTGTTGGCCCATCAGCACAGCAGTAGTGCTACCACTTGCAATGCTGGTGGCCTGAGTATGGAAATGAGCCCTGGTTACTGGAGACAGGCTAGGAGGAGGAGGATCGAGCACCCCTACTACCTTGGTGATCACAGGTGACAGTGCAGGTGAGGGCACTGTGGAAGGGAAGGAGGGTCACAGGCCTGTGGTGTGGCAGCAAGTCTATGTGTGCAGACACACCTAGGATCTATAGCATGTGCCTGAATCCTTAGGGTGGGGAGAAACGAGGAAAAGACCCCCCAGCCAGCCAGCCAGACGCCAGCCCCCAGTGAACCAAACATGGACTAACCTGGAACCCTCAGCCACTAGCCCGACAAAGACTTGTTCAGATATGAGGGGAGCCCTACCTCCTTCCCCACCTAAGGGGGGTCTGAGACCAGGGCAGCATGGAGATAGGTGGCTGTAGGGGACTGGACTTTGTCAGAACTAGGCACCTTGGGGGACTATGAGCGATAGGTCAGCTGTGGCATTGGCAGAGGCGTAGAGAAAGAATTTTTACAAAAAGAATGGACAAGAAACAGTGCCAAAGAATCAAAGGCAGCCGTAAGAGCCATGTTATAGCTGTCCACAGCTTTCCTTGGTCCTTCAGCACAAGCCATCACTATGCCTGAGGTGTTCAGTACTGCCCAGAGCTTCTCAGGCTGCAAGTTTCAAACTGGGCAGTTATTTGACCATCTCCATGGGAGGCAGATGTGTGACAAGTGTGTTACGCAATAACACCTGTAAAGACATGGCCACACTACATTGAAAATTATATTGAACATTAATGCATATGCTGAAGTGGAACTAAAAATAATCAAAAGTAGAAAAAAATGGATTTAAACATTTAAAATGTATCAACAGAGGGGGGATTCTATTGGTGCATGACTGATGTGCATATGTGTGTGTGTGTGTGTGTGTGTGTGTGTGTGTGTAGGGGTGGGTCTGATTTGGGCAGAAATATATGCCCTGAAGCCCTTTCAGATGCCCACTTGTACATGTCTGCCTGATGTTCTCTGGGTCTCAGGGCCATAGTTGGACTTTAGGTTCTGCTCCTCCTGATGGGACAAGCCTGCTTCTGGGCACGGTGAGCCTGGGTGAGAAGAGAAAGTTCCCCACCCACAGTGCTGGCCACTCAGTGCAGCAATAGCACTGTCACTCACAATGGCAGTGAGCCAGGTTCAGGAACAATCCACGATTGCCATAGGTCCAGTCAAAGCTGTCATTTCTTACAGGCAGTCCTTACCCTCCCTCAATAAATGAATGCACAAATAAGGAGTTTAAAGAAATTATAAGGTACTGTATACCAGATTTTGGTTAAAACACTGCTTACTAATACTTACTTCAAACTATGAGTATGTAAGTTATTTGCGTAATTGTGAGATTAATACATGTAAATTGCCTCCATAGAAGTTCCCTGAAGAAGCCACACAGACAAAATGCTGGGACATGCAAGTCTGAATAAAAGATTTTGGATGGAAAAAACTGAGTTTTTGCTTGTTAAGAAGCAGTGAGTGGTCCACTCTTGTTATACTTTCTGGAATGTACACCTGGAACAGCTCCCAGAAAATACTTATATTTGGCAATTTCCTGTTGGTTTGACCTTTTTAAACTCCTCCTTACCCTAGTAATTTTCTACTGCCACCACCACCCCCATTCTCCCACAATTAAAGAATATATATATATATATATATATATATATGTAGATATACATACATGTTTATTGCAAAAAAATATCATTAATGCACCAGTTAGGGTTAAAGCAATAAAGTAGGGAAATGTGATGATAGGGTTTCTAACCCTGACACCTCGCACCCACCCTGCAGGCAGCAACAGGAAAATCCATTATTGTTTCACCTCTCTTGCATCTTCACAAATCAGGCGTGGGGTGTACCTTACGGTTGTTAACCCTAACACTTACCCAATTCCATCAGTGAATACACTGAGACGTGTAGAATATATGAGAATGAGGTCAGCATTAGGGTTAACAACCCCAAGGTACACCCCACACCTAATTTGTAAAGAAGCAAGAGAGGTGAAACTGTGATGGTTTTTCCTGTCGCTGCCTGCTGGGTGGGGGTGAGGTGTTAGGGTTGGGAACCTTAACACCACATTTCCCTACTTTTGTTGCTTTAACCTTAACTGGTGTACTAACAATGTTTTTTGCAATGCATTTCCTTATGTTTTGAGATAGTATAATTGCATATTCATTTGCCTGTGGGAGTGCAGGGCCCTCTGGGTCCTGTGCCTCCATCCCTTCATAGATGCATACATCTATGTTGGTGTGGAAGCGCAGACACTTCCATTTCTGGCAAAACAGGAATTTGTTTGGTTGTATGGCTTGTTAAATGAGGGACCAAATTATACTGCCCTTGTATAACTCTTTGGTGAAGCCACATCTACAATACTAACTTTGTCACTGGTGCCCACACTTCAAAAAACACATTAACCTGCTGGAGAAGTTCCAGAGGATGGCTAAAAAGATGATAGTAGATCACCATGGTAAGGCATGGTATAAGGGATTTAGGGCACTGAACATCTACTCGGTACAGAAGAGGACAGAGAGAGGGGACATGACTGAGACCTTCAAGTACTACAGACAGAAAAATAACATGGACACAGAAGCTCTCTTTAACTTAAGTGGCAACCATAACATGAGAGGCCACAGTGCTAAGATGCAGGCAGGGAGGTGTAGGAGCAAATTGACAATGCATTTCTTCATGCATAGGGTGGTGGACACTTGCAATGCACTGTGCTTCAAGAGGGGCTAGAATAGCCAAAGGGGGAAAGTATTCTCCATGAGTAGTAAAGATGGGAAGCATGGGAGGAGCGAGGAGGTGGAGCAGACCCAGTACATCAACCTCTGGACACAGCAATAGGAGCAGACTACATAGACCAAATTGCCTTCTCCTCTTAACTTCTTTATATTTTCATATTTTTTACTTCACTAATCAAAAGTCAAACTTTGAACTCCATTTTGTGTTTCACGAACTGGAAGTAGTAGTTTGAACTACATTTTTAGTTCATGAACCAAACGTAGTACTTTGGAGCACACTTTCCACTTTGAGAACCAAAGGTACTAGTTGGAATCACTTTTTCTTCTTCACGAACCAGAAAACCAAGTTAGAATCACTTTTTCTAGTTCGTAAACTTGAATTAGTAGTTTGAGCCACTTTTTCTGGTTCGCAAAACAGACAATGTTTGGTTCAAACCCCAAAAAGTGGTTTGAACCAGAAATAGTTCTGAAGAGATCGGGGTTGTGTGAAATATAAAATGCTGGCAAATTTCCCCATAAACAGACTATAAAATCTTGCTTAGGGAAAATACTGTACATCAGGGATGTTTTCATTTTGCTAACAGTGTCCCTGTACAAGTAATTTTCAACTTCAGTAGTAACAGAAATAAAGAAACAAGATGGTGGCCGTCACGAACCCCCCCCCCCCCAAAAAAGTGGTTCATGAGACCCATTTTTGGTTTATGATACATCAGATTTGCAAACAAAAAAAAACACTCTCATGAACCAGAAATTTCTTGTCTATATGAGGCATCTATCCAAATAACTCAGAAACTGTTTAATATTTTTCACCAAACCTTTGAAGGGCATTACCTCAGCATAGACCACATGTACCCCAAAGGTTTTGTGCAGAAATGCAGTGTCATGTAGCCTGTCCATGAGAGCAAAAAACTGCAAAAAAAAAAATGTTACATGTAACCCCCTTACAAATTGGGGTTCCCAAAAAGTCTTCCTTGAGCTTGCCTAAATGCTGACTGCCAGGCTGGTGTCCTGCGTTTTAGCAGTTTAAATGTGATTACCAGAGCCTGTATAGTCTCTGTGTACTGTCTCTTTAAGAGTTGCCTGATTGCATCTTAAGTAATCTGAGAGGGAGCTCTGTTGAAAGATGTAACTATTTGCTGAAAATCATTTAGAGTGATAATGATAATGTAGTTTGTCTAACCTGCTTTCTTTGTAGCAAGGACTGTTTTGTTTGTCTCCACTATCTTGGTCCTGGACTGCAAATTGGACCAAACAGTACTGGTGGGACTTAAAATGTAGCCGGATTACAGGAGCTGTCTGAATTCAAAATCTGTAGGAACTGTAGTTTGGAGCTCTTTTGTGCCTTTTTCGCAATTGAAGGGGGAGCTCTTGCTTGTACTGACAGCCAAATCAGCCAACCAGATCTTTTGGATCTTGGGGAAGTCCCGGGCTGCTTGCAGTTTTCAGCTAGTTCTCAGCTGGGAAGTGAAATGAGAGGAGCTGAAGTGATTCTGAGCAGCAATCCTGAGTGGATTCACATGGGAGAACTGTGAAAAGGCTGAGTTTTTGGCTTACATGTCTGCCTGCTGCTCCTGAGAGGGAGAGAAGAGAATTATTGTGGACTAAATCCAAGTTTGTGTGACTAAAGTAAGATACTGAAGTGGGCCAGGCTCAACCTGAAGAAGTCCGAAGATTTTGCTGAATGCGATCGGCCTGTCAGGAGCTACAGCTACCCCTAAGTTCCCAGTGTGTGCAGAGACTTTGTGATTGTGACTGGGGAGAACTTTGCCTGGTACAGTAGAATTCCCTTACATGTAAATGTGTTATGAGCTGCTAGTGGGTCATGAGTTAGTTCCCCACTGTGTGAACTGTGTTCTGCTTGCTAGAAGCTGTATCCAGCCCAAAATGGACTACATCCGAATTTGTCTCCTTGTGGTCTGGGCCTTGCCAGACTGGCCCAGCCAGACTACCCGCTGCACAGAGAAGCCATCGACGAGAGACCTGCCTGGGGATCAGCTCCCTGCTGCATGCTTAAACAGGAATGATGCCTCTGCGACTCGTGTGGGCCCTACTTCTCCTGGCATTCCAGATCAACCACCTGCAGTCTCGATTTTCGTCCAGCCTGTGTCCAGTCTTGGGTATCGTCAGTAAATTCCAGGGTAGCTCCCTGCAACAATAGCTTAATCTGAGTGTGTCATCTGATTGTCTTGTTGTTTCATTTCCTTTATGAACTGAGCCCTCTGGCTCTGGATTACAAATATTGTGTACTGTGCATGTTGTGTTTTCCATCACAGGGCCCCAACCAGCTGCAACCCCAGGCGATGGTCCTGGCTAGCCAATCTCTTCTCCACCTGGGTAACCAGAGGTGGACTGTGTGGGGTACTCAAAGCGCATGCATAACTGCTTGATTGATATAACCTTTAAGCTAATTAACCTGATTTTGCCCCTGCCTTGTTCAAGTCCCCTGAATAAATCAGATCTAACTTTTTCTGCATGTAATCTGACTGTGGTTCCAGTCTGTGCTCAAAGTACTGTACTGTTGCTATTTGCTGTGCATAACCTTGTTATACAGAGGGTCCCCAGGGTCGAACCAGAGGAGCCAGCCCTGGTGGTAAGTGCAAACAGTGTGGGTACTTGTGTGGTGTACCAAGGGTATTGTGAAAGTGATTATTGTACAGTGTTCAGGCCACTAGAGGGGAAAGAGGGGGGGTTACAGTGTCCCAGAGGGCTGTGCCCAGGTTTGCTTGACCACTACCAACCCTGACCTCCGGGTGGAGGCACCCATTTCAGAACTCTGGCCCCTTAACCTGCTACTAGCCAAGCAGGCAGGGATAGTAGCCCTTGGGATAGTGCCACCTAGGGGTTACATCTTGGAGGCTCACCACTGGGATTTTGTGTCTTCTAGTGGCTGAAACTACAAATTATTGTCAGACATAAATGGCTACCCCAACAGAAGTGGCTGTGCACCAGTTGGTGGGGTGGTGTACAGGGCAGGAGATTGACCCTCACAATGCCCTGCTTGTATTGAATATTCCCCTGAACATTGGCAAAGACGCTGTAGATGGAGTACTTTCCAAAGTTGAATGTTTAACAAACGCTGTTCTGGTGGGGTGACAGGCTGTTTTGACCGCCCAAACTTTCATGGCGTTTATAGTAGAGTGTAGTGACCCAGTGGACAGTTCCAAATTGCAACAGACTATTGCCCCAGAAGGGACCCCAGCTGCCTGGAAAGTGATAACTAGAGACAGTAAAAACCCTGGGGAGGATGAGCTCCCCCTATTGTCTGAGACATTTGAGGAGAAATTTGCTAAGTTGCTGCTGGAGGAAGGGAAAACCATAGAGGACTTTAAGAAACTATTCCTGCCACCTGGGCATGTTCCCTCCCCAACACCCCCTCCCACTCCAGTACCTGTTACTGCCCCACCTTCTATGCCCATGACAATGCTGGCCCCTATATCTGTACCTGCCATTAGTCATGACTCCTACCGAAGGTTGAGAATCTTCTCGGGCACCCTCCCCACCCCCCAGGGAGAGGACGACTGGGAGACCTGGATAGACTATGTTGCCCCTCTAGTACTTGAATGGCAATGCTCAGAAGCAGAGAAATGAAAGCAGTTGAGCGACAAGTCTTATCCCTACCTAGGATATGTCCACCTCTGGTTGTCATTTCCTGCAGCTGTAACTGTTGTAGAGGAGCAAGTTGAGACACTGGCCTTAGTGTGTCCCCCTACTGGACTGTATGATGGGGTTCCCCTGTTAATTGGGACCAACGCCCATATGTTTGGGAGACTGGCACAACTCTGTCTCGAGAGCCAAGGGTGATGGACTTGGAGGGCCCTAAGAATTCCCACTCTGATCAAGAGGGCCTATGATTTGCAACAGAACCCCAAGGGAGTGGACCAGGATGAACTGGTAGGGGTCATGTGGAAGAAAGATCCCGATTCAATGGTACTGGCCCCTAACGACCAGTGTACCGTTCAAGGGGAGGTCCACCTCTGAAAAGATGTCAAGAACAAAATATTGATGCTGGACGTGCCAGGCGATGGAAAATTGCCAGAAGGATTATTGGTTAAGCCCAGCATTTTGCCAGCTTGTGATCATGCCTATGCACAACGAGTGATGGTCCAGATTCATAATGTGTCAGATCAGGAGATCCGGGTGAACAGAGGATGCACCCTAGCTATGGTACACTGCACAGACACTGCAGTGTTGCCCAGCAACAAGCACCCTGGCAAGACAGAGTGACTCCTGACTTGTTTGATTTTGGTGACTCCCTGTTGCCAGCTGAGTGGAAGACTAGAATTAGCCAGAAACTTGCCCAGAGAGAGCAAGTGTTTTCATTGAAGGAATGGGACATGGGATGTGTCCAGGGTGCGGAGCATCACATACACCTGCACGATGAATGGCCATTTCAAGAGAGGTCTTGACGCCTAGCTCCTGCAGATATAGATGATGTGAGAAGACACTTGCAGGAAATGCTTGGGGCTGGTGTAATACAAGAATCCAGGAGCCCATATGCTTCTCCCATTGTGGTTGTGCATAAGAAGAATGGATCTGTGAGAATGTGTGTTGATTATCGAACTCTGAATCGGTGGACCATCCCCGATCAATACACCATGCCCTGTATACAAGATGCTCTGGATTGTTTGAATGGGAGTAAATGGTTCTTGGTGTTGGATCTTCGCAGTGGATATTACCAGATTCCGATGGCTCTGGCGGACCATGAGAAGACAGCCTTCATCTGTCTTTTGGGGTTCTATGAATTCCTGAGAATGCCACAGGGAATATCAGGCACCTTAGCCACCTTCCAGCGACTGATGGAACAAGCGGTGGGAGACATCAATTTGCTGGAATGCCTGGTGTACTTGGACAATGTCATTGTGTTTGGGAGCTCCTGAGAGGAACATGAATCGACTGTTCAAAGTACTAGATTGACTGGAAGATTTCGGCCTCAAGCTGTCCATCAACAAGTGCCACTTTTTTCAAACCTCTGTGAAGTATGTGGGGCATATAGTGTCTACAGAGGGGATAGAGACTGATTCTAGTAAAGTTGAAGCCTTGACTATTTGGCCCCAGCCAGACAATTTGAAAGAACTACAACATTTCCTGGGATTCTGTGGCTACTACCGCTGGTTCATAAAGGACTATTCCAAAGTGATTCAGCCACTCTTGAATCTTACCCAGGGTTACCCTCCTACCAATCAGAAATACAAAAAAGGGTCCATCAAAGAACCAGATAAAGCATATTTCTGCCCAGGTGAACTTTTTGGGTCCCGTTGGACGCCTGACTGTGAAGCAGCTTTCCAAGAAATCATATACCAGCTCACCCACGCCCCCATCCTCGCTCATGCTGATCCCACCAAACTCTATGTGCTGCATACTGACACCAGTCTGCAGGGTCTAGGAGCTGTACTGTATCAAGATCATGAGGATGGTTTGAGACCAGTGGCATTCGCCGGTAGGAGCTTAACCCCATCAGAGTGAAACTACCCTGTGCACAAGTTGGAGTTCCTTGCGTTAAAATGGGCCATTGTCGACCAGTTTCATGATTACCTCTATGGGGCAAAAATATTGGTGAGGACTGACAATAACCCATTGACCTATGTACTGACTTCAGCTAAGTTAGACACCATGGGGCACTGGTGGCTTTCTGCATTGTCAACATATGATTATGCTGTCGAATACAGACCAGGCCTGAATCATATTGATGCTGATGCCCTATCCCGGAGGGCCATTTCCAAGAGTGACTGGGTTAGGCTGTCTGAATCTGACATCCGATCATTGTGCTAAAAGTTTGATAGAAATGAACGGATGTCTATGGACACAGTGGACTGCTTAGTAGATTGCTTGGACCCCTCTGACACCTGCATTCCGGCTGCGTATTGCCACTTCTCTGCTCTAGATATTAGTGCACTACCTCAGTTTGACAATGACAGCATTCAGTGGGCTCAACTGAGATCCTATGATTCAGCCAGCACTTGACTCCCTTCGTGCAGGAAAAGATGTGTCCAAGTTGCATTCCTCTGATCTGCAAACTGCTTTATTGTTTAAAGAAGGCCCCAGGTTGAAGCTGCTTAATCATTTGTTGCATAGAGAGACTGTAGATCGAGGTGGACAAATAGACAAGCAACAATTGGTCCTGCCCACAGCCATCAAAGATTTGGTACTGAGGTCCCTCCATAATCATATGGGCCACCTCTGTATCGACCGGACCCTTGACCTAGAACGATCTCGATTCTAATGGCCCAAGATGGGGGCCAATGTTGAGCACCATGTAAGGACTTGTAGTCGCTGCCTGCAGAGAAAAGTCCTGCCTCAAAGGGCTGCCCCCCTTGTCAACATTACTACCAGCACCCCAATATAACTAGTCTGCATAGACTTCTTGAGTTTAGAGCCTGATCAGCGAAACATTGGCAATGTGTTAGTGGTTATGGACCATTTCACATGGTATGCACAAGCTTTTCCCACCAAAGATCAAAAAGCATCTACCGTGGCCAAAGTGCTAGCGGAAAATTTCTTCATCCACTATGGTGCCCCCCAGTGAATTCACTCAGATCAAGGCCGGGATTTTGAGAGTCAGCTAATCAAAGAAATGCTTTCTCTATGGGGGGTGTGAAAGTCAAGAACCACCCCTTATCACCCGAAGGAGGATCCTCAACCAGAATGCTTTAACCGCACCCTGCTAGACATGCTAGGCACCCTCCACCCAAAAGATAAGTATAAATGGAGCCAGCAGATTAGCACCTTGGTACACGCATACAACTGCATGAAGAATGATGCTACCAGGTTCTCTCCCTACCACCTCATGTTCGGGAGGAAAGCCCAGTTGCCAGTTGCTGTCTGTTTTGGGGTTTCTCCTGATGGGGTCTGAGCTGAGGATTACCTGCAATGTGTGCAGAAGCTGGGGGCTCGGTTGAGCCGTGCCTATCAACTGGCCCAGACAATGGCCGCCAAGGGAAATCTAGCCAACAGGGAGAGACATGGTGGAAAAGTGAAGGCTCAGGGGCTTGGGCCTGGAGACCGTGTGTTGTTGCGGGATTTGGGATTGCATGGTGGACACAGGGTTGCTGATTGATGGCACCATCTTCCCCATGTTGTGGTTGGAGGGTTGGATGATTTTCCAGTGTGTGGGGTGTGCCCAGAGGGTGACTCCAGTGTTGTTGGGACCATGCACCGTGGCCACTTGCTACCTATTGGTCAGGTTATGGTGGAGGCTGAACCCACCGGGATTGATTCCCCTGGACCGGAGACTCATGCTGCTGCAGGAGAGAAACAGAGTCAGCCTGCCCCCATGGTTGATGATTTGGGACTTCCCCCGCAGCAGGCCCAGAATGATAGTGACTACCAGTCTAACTCGGATGACGGTGAGTGTGATAATGCCTATTGCCCCTCGTGTGAACTGAGTCAGTTGTTTTGTGGAAATCCTGTGTTGAGTTGTGGGGATGAGGCTGGGCCTTCTGGACTGCCTAGCACCCCGGCGTCGTCCTTGCAGCCAATGCTCCCTGAGGGTGAGGTGCGAGGTGTCACGTCTGGGGATGCTGGGTCTTTGTGTATCATGGAGCTGTGTGGTGTGCCTGGAGGAGGGGCTGATGGTGTGGGTCTTTCCGGTGACATGCCAGAGCTTGGGGAACGTTGTGGGAGTGCTGGCGGCCCCCCTTCAGTGCCAGAGTGTCTTCAGGGTGGGCCGGGTGTTGTGGAAGCGGAGACTGCGGAGCAGGGGGCTGGCGGTCCTCCCAGATTGGACATTTCCCTTCATGCGGATGCACCCCTCACTGGTGATGAAGGCTCCAGGGCCATTGCTGGGAGTGCAGAGACTGTGGTTGTTCACCCCGGGGCGACTGGCCGAGCTGTCGGGCCAGTGGTGCACTTCAGTTACAATTCCCCTGGGAAGCCAGTGGATTTGCATCTCAATGTAGTCCACAAAGGTGTTTATGTCTCTCAGAGCTCACTGCCCAAATTGAGCTTGACGGCCCATTCCAGGTTACTTGTTCTACCCTCTCACCATGGTGCCCCTGCCACATCCAGACCCCAGTTAGCTGATAGGGAAGGGCCCCCTCTTGCATTGTTTAGAGTACAAGAAGTTATTACATGATTCTGTATAGTAATGTTCAATTTACCTGTGTGAAATATGCATAATGTATTGTCAGAATGGAAATGATAAAGTGGAGTACATTGAAATGTATAGTAAAGGGACAAGTTATGCTAACTGATGAATCAGATAGCACTTGTATAGCATGCTGATGGTATAAATGTCTTGTATATGTTGCATTTTCAATGTTACAATGGCACAGACTTGATGCGGACGCCAAGTTTTCCCAGTCAGGGAAGGGTGTAACCCCCCCTACAAAAGGAGTTCCCAAAAAGTCTTCCTTGAGCTTGCCTAAATGCTCACTGCCAGGCTGGTGTCCTGCGTTTTATCAGTTTAAATGTGATTACCACAGCCTGTTTAGCCTCTGTGTGCTGTCTCTTTAAGAGCTGCCTGATTGCAACTTAAGTAATCTGAGAGAGAGAGCTCTGTTGAAAGATGTAACTATTTGCTGAAAATCACTTAGAGTGATAATGATAATGTAGTTTGTCTAACCTGCTTTCTTTGTAGCAAGGACTGTTTTGTTTGTCTCCACTATCTTGGTCCTGAACTGCAAATTGGACAAAACAGTATTGGTGGCACCTAAAATGTAGCCGGACTACAGGAGCTGTCTGAATTCAAAATCCTAGTTTGGAGCTTTGTGTGTCTTTTTTGCAACTGAAGGGGGAGCTCTTGCTTTGACTGACAGCCAAATCAGCCAACCAAATCTTTTGGATCTTGAGGAAGTCCCAGGCTGCTTGCAGTTTTCAGTTAATTCTGAGCTGGGAAGTGAAATGAGAGGAGCTGAAGTGATTCTGAGCAGCAATCCTGAGTGGATTCTCATAGGAGAACTGTGAAAGGCTGAGTTTTTGGCTTACATGTCTGCCTGCTGCTCCTGAGAGGGAGACAAGAGAATTATTGTGGACTAAATCCAAGTTTGTGTGACTAAAGTAAGCTACTGAAGTGGGATAGGCTCAACCTGAAGAAGTTTGAAGATTTGGCTGAATGCGATCAGCCTGTCTGGAGTTACAGCTACCCCTAAGCTCCCGGTGTGTGCAGAGACTTTGCGATTGTGACGGGAGCGCTTTGCCTGCAAGTAGAATTCCTCATGTAAAATGTGTTAGGAGCTGCTAGTGGGTCGGAGTTAGTTCCCCACTGTGTGAACTGTGTTCTGCTTGCTGGAAACTGTATCCAGCCCAAAATGGACTGCATCCGAATTTGTCTTCATGTGGTCTGGGCCTTGCCAGACTGGCCCAGCCAGACTACCCACTGCACAGAGAAGCCATCAACGAGAGATCTGCCTGGAGATCAGCCCCTGCTCCACACTTGGACAGGAATGATGCCTCTGTGACTCATGTGGGCCCTGCTTCTCCTGGCATTTCAGATCAACCACCTGCAGTCTCGATTTTCGTCCGGCCTGTGTCCAGTCTTGGGTATCATGAGTAAATACCAGGGTAGCTCCCTGCAACAACAGCTTAATCTGAGTGTGTCATCTGATTGTCTTGTTGTTTCACTTCCTTTACAAACTGAGCCCTCTGGCTCCAGATTACAAATATTGTGTACTGTGCATGTTGCTGCTTCCATCACAGGGCCCCAACCAGCTGCAGCCCCGGGCAATGGTCCTGGCTAGCAATCTCTTCTCCACCTGGGTACCCAGAGGTGGACTGTGTGGGGGGACTCAAAGCCATGCATAACTGCTTGATTGATATAACCTTTAAGCTAATTAACCTGATTTTGCCCCTCCCTTGTTCAAGTCCCCTGAATAAATCAGATCTAAATTTTTCTGCATGTAATCTGACTGTGGTTCCAGTTTGTGCTCAAAGTACTGCATTGTTGCTATTTGCTGTGCATAATCTTGTTTTACAGGGGGTCCCCAGGGTTGAGCCAGAGGAACCAGCCCTGGTGGTAAGTGCAAACAGTGTGGGTACTTGTGTGGTGTACCTGGGGTATTATGAAAGTGATTATTGTACAGTGTTCAGGCCACTATAGGGGAAAGAGGGGGGTTACAGTGTCCCAGAGGGCTGTGCCCAGGTTAGCTTGACCACTACCAACCCTGACCTCGAAAAACTGTCATAACTCTGCGCAGGGATGTCTGTTTGAGACATCTAACTTCATCATGGTGAACAAGGAAACCGGATGGCGAACAAGGATTTTACTTTTTTGTGACCAGATGGGCAAAACTACAATTTTTGCTCATGAGCTAATTTCCTTGTTTGCCATGTCAAACAAGGACTAGCGAACAAGGAATTTTTTTCGCAAACGAGGATGCTAGTTTTGGCCATCTGGTCATGAAAAAGGAAATCTTTGCTCATGAGTCATTTCCTTGTTCGCTAGTGATGAGCAAGGACTCACAAACAAGGAATTTTCTTGCGAATCAGGATGCTGGTTTGGGCTAGCTGGTCATGAAAGAGGGAATCCTTGCTCGTGAGTGGATTTCCTTGTTCTTCAGTGATGAACAAGGACTCGTGAACAAGGAATTTTCTCACAAACAAGGATGCTAGTTTTGGCCATCTGGTCGTGAAAAAGGAAATCCTGCTTGTGAGCCGATTTCCTTGTTCACCAGTGGTGAACAAGGACTCACAACCAAGGAATTTGGCTGGCAAAAAAGGATTTAATTTTTGGCTATGTGGTTGGGAAAAAGGATCTAGATGCATTAAGTACAGTCATTTGGTCAGGAAAAGGATACTTTTCTGTCAGAGGTAATCTTTTTCACCAGTATAGCATAGGATTGGTGAAAAAGGATTTTTTTGTGATGAAAAAGGATAGTTTTATTGTTTGTTTTTTTTTAAGGCATGTGCTCAATGTATCAGAATGGGTGTTTGAACTTTTTTATGTATAACTCTGCCGTTTTGGGATATTTTTATCCCATATTTTTGACATGGTGTTTTGGGGACCCCACCTAATGAACAATGATGACAATGGAGTAGTGGGAGCTGTTTAGATACTGTCTGTGCCCTCCCCCATTATAGCGTAACCCAAAGTTGCCTGTAACGTGTACATGTGCTGGGGTAATAAGATGGCTATGCTGATAATTTGATTATGCATCTATAGAGGGATGGGTGTGCAATGTCCAAAGGACCCTGTGCTCTCACAGTAAAATAAGGAAAATCACACAGCATGGGAGCGCAGGGCCCAAACTGTGACATAAGGACAATTATGTAGGGTGGGAACTCAGGATCCAAAGGGGGCAAATAAGGATACAAGTAAACTATCTGAAAAAGTAAGGAAATTCATTGCAAAAAACTTCATTAAAGGAAAACCACACCCTCAAATCATTTCAATTTCATTTGTTTCCATGTCAACAGACAACTCCTTTCCTGTAACTGTTAGGGCTATATGTGTTAGCCTTAGTTTGTTTTCACTGTTCATGGTAGCTCGTGTGACTGCCCTGGGGGTCTCCATTTCATGGTTGTTGAAATCTCATTGTCCATGAGAACTACATTAGCATATGAGAACATGATGTCAGATCAACCATTTATATCATGTATCTCTATGCTGAAAGAACAAATACCCTGCAAAAACTCTCTGGAAACTCATAAACTGAATGGAGTTTAAAGGGAAAAAAAACTGCATTAAAACTCACAGAGTTTGCAAAGCTCACTGAAGGTAAATGTGATATTTCACACCTTCTTGGAGCTTATTTCTTTGAAGAATAATTAAGCAGACAGGCATACTGGGCAGTTTAAAGGGTGATTACGCATCATGTTCTCATATGCTAATGCAGCTCTCAGGGACAATGAGATTTCAACAACCATGAAATGGAGCCTCCCAAGACAGTAACAGGGCCTAGTATGAACTGTAAAAACTGACTAAATCAGTTTCATACATCTTTAACAGTTACATGAAAAGAGTTGCCTGTTGACGCAGAAACAAATAACATTTAGAAGATCTAATGGATGTTATTAAAATTAATTTTAGTAAAAGTTCACAAGCACTCAGACTTAGACTATTATTGTCTTAATTTTGCTTTGCATATTTTATTTAACCACCAGCTATGTGCATTCTTTAAGATGACTTTATTTTTATTGCACTCAAATTTCCTTTATACAAATGACATGCTTGGTTTAACCAAAAAAGTACTTATCATTGAACTCCAGCGAGTAGTTCATTTATTTTTTTCTTGGTTGTATTGCCTATTCCATAAATGTGCTGCAGGTCGCAAAACTCCTCATTTCTCCACTTTAACCACGCCGATATTTGGGCAAATTATACCTCTCTCTAGCTGATCTTCATTCTATTACTCACATATATGCACTGAACTAAATCACATGCTGAAAAGAAATCCATTTCAAGGTTCACCGCCATTCCGCCATTCTACCTGGCGTTCTAAGTCTCCACCTTTCTTCCAGGTGCTCACCGTGTGACGTACTGCTGATGTTTCGAAGGGATGCTCCTCCTTCCTCATTGCTGAATTCTTCCCTTGATTCATGCTACCTCTTATACGTTGTGTTGTTGACCTCCACCATTTTCTTTAACCTCCTTTTAAACTTATATCTTATTGGAATTTCCTTTTTATTTTCACAAATCAGTTCTTTTCCGTATTCCTCAATGTATGTTCCATTATTTATTCAGCTTCATTTTAACAAATGACCATTTGCAGCCTTCTTTGATTATAAATCCCATCCTTTTATTATTTCAGAATAATTTTACCTCCTTTTAACTCACATCTTTTGGTACTTTCTTTTTTATATTTTCACAAATAAATTATTTTCTATATTCCTCATTATATATGTCTTTGTTTTATTTATTCGGTCTCATTTTTACCAGATGACCTTTTGCAGCCTTCTTGACCTTCTTTACTTTGAATCTCGGCACTTTGTTGTTTCCAGCAGTTCCACCCAGAGCAAAGCAGTAGGCTAAAGAGCATTGCAAAAGGAAAAGAAGGAGAGTTTAATATTTATAATATATGAGGGTGTAGTTTTCCTTTAATTCATCAGTTAGGGTTGTTACTAAAGCGACAAAGGTAGGGAAATATGGTATTAGGGTTTTCAACCCTAACGCCCCACCCCCACCCTGCAGACACCGACAGGCATCAGGGTGTGCCTTGGGATCATCAGCCCTAATGCTCACCCCATTCCATAAGTAAATAAGCTGACATGGGTACAGTATAGGAGAATGGGGTAAGCATTACAGTTGATGCTGCCAAGACACACCCAGTTCCACGTCATTTCATCGACGGTGTCGATGTCGACACCCCCAACATTGATGGGAGCAATGCTGACAGTTGGCATTGTTCCTGACAGGATTAAGTGTTGGAAACCCTAACACCATATTTCCCTGCCTTAGTAACAACCCTAACTGGTGTATTAACAAAGTTTTTTGCAATATATATATATATATAGATAGTTGCCTGATGACCTAGTGATAGCACTTCACACTTCTGTGCTGGTAACCCATGTATGGGAGTGGACTTAGAAAGCAAGGCTCTTGTACAGCCAGGGATACAGAGCTCTGCTGAGGGCATCACAAGGTAGCCCAGTGGAGGGTGATGTTTGGCATCTACCAGCACAGCTACCCCTCACAAAGGGCTGACAAGGTCAGCTCTTTCATGAGAGGTGGCACATGTGCCCACTGCATTGTGTTGTGTGAAAACTGAAAGGGCACAGTAAATGTCAAGGGTGGTGGGTGGAGGGAAGGACTGGAATAAGGGAGACAAATGTGGAGAAAATCATGTGTTCCAGGAGCTGTCTATATTATGGTCACTGGCTTTCTCAGACCCTGCTCTATGCAGATCATAGATACATAGAAAATGTTGGCAGCTAAGGAATGCTAGGCCCATCTAGTCTGCCCATAAACCCTAAACTTGTATGCAGTCACTAACCCTAAGTGATCAATGGCTTTTCATCACTCCCTCCCTACCCAATGTTTCCTTGTGCCTGTCCCAGGCATGTTTAGACCCCTCCACTGTGCTTGCCCCACCACCCCTTGTGGCAGACTGTTCCATGCGTCCACCACCCTCTCTTTGTAGAAAACATTTCTCACATTACCTCTTAATCTACCCCCCTACAATTTCATATTGTGTCCCCTCATTCTGATATCTTTTCTACATTGGAAAAGATCCCCCACCTGCACATTGTTTATGCCCTTGAGGTACTTGAAAGTTTCTATCATGTCGCCCCTTTCTCTCCTCCAGTGAGTACATATTGAGGACTCTTCGTCTCTCCTCATATGTTTTGTGATGCAAGACATGCACCATCTTTGTCACCCTTCTCTGGATAGCCTCTACTCTGTCTATGTCCTTATGCATGTGTGGTCTCCAGTACTGCACACAGTACTCCAGGTGAGGCCTTACCAGTGTTTTATACAATGGCGTCAACACCTCCTGTCTCCTGCTAATAATGCCTCTGCCAATGCACCCCAGCATGCCACTGGCCATCCCTGCAGCCTTTGCGTGCTGTTCTGATATCTTAAGGTCATCAAATATGATTACCCCTAGGTCCCTTTCTTCTTTGGTGACAGTCAGCACCTCCCCCCATTCTGTAGCTCTCCCCAGGGTTCCCCCTACCCAGGTGCATTATCTTGCACTTTTTTTAATTGAACCTCAGTTGCCACACCTCTGACCATCTTTCAGGCTTCTCCAGGTCCCTCTTAATTTTCTGCACCCCTTCTGGAGTGTCCACTCTGTTGCAGATCTTGGTGTCATCTGCAAATAGGCAGACCTTTCCTTTCAACCCCTCTGCAATGTCACTAATGAAGACATTGAATAGGACTGGTTCCCATATTGATCCCTATGGTACTCTACTGGTCACCACTCTTTCCTCTAGATTGGATCCCATTTATCACCACCCTCAGTCTTCTGTCCATCAGCCAGTTTCTAACCCAGTGCATCACCTTATGCCCCATGCCCAGACTATTCATCTTGTTAACCAGCTTTCTGTGTGGGACAGTATCAAAGGCTTTGCTGAAATCTAGGTAGGTGATGTCTATGGCCCCTCTCTGATTCACTTTCCTAGTCACCCAATCAAAGAAATCTATCAGATTTGTTTGACAAGATCTTCCTGCTGTGAATCCATGTTGTCTCAGATCCTGGGCACCATTGTATTCCAGGTGTGCCACTGTCCTTTCTTTCAGCAGTGTCTCTATGAACTTCCCCTCCACTGAGGTGAGGCTGACTGGCCTGTAGTTCTCTGCTTCCTCCCTACTGCCACTTTTGTGCAGCAAGACTACATGTGCCCTCCTCCAGTCCTCTGGAATCACACCTGTGTTGAGTGACTCTGTGAACAGGGTGGCAAGAGGCGCTGCTAGTTCCCTTCTCAGCTCCCTTAATATCCTCAGGTGTATGTGGTCTGGCCCCATGGCTTTATCCACCTTCAGCTTTGTGAGTTCCTCCAGAACTCTCTGCACTGTGAATGGACTGCTGTCCACTTCTCCCCCCCCAACCGCTGCCTCTTCTCCCAACTGTGGTCCTTGACCCTCTCCCTCCTTAGTGAAACCTGAACAGAAGTATTTGTTCAGTATTTCTGTTTTGTCTAGATCCCCCTCCTTACACTCTCCCTCCTCCCCTTTGAGCCTCACAATCCCCCCCATTTTTTCTTCTATCGCTAATGTACCTATAGAACGTCTTGTCCCCTTTTTTCACAGTCTGTGCTAAACCCTCCTCTGTCTGTGCCTTGGCTCTCCTAACAGCCTTCCCTGCTCCCCTTAGACATTCAATGTACACCTCCCTGTCCTTCTCCTCCCTTTGGGTTCCCTTATACTTCATGAAACTTGCTCTTTTAGCTCTTACTTTGTCTGGTACCTCTTTAGAGAACCATAGTGGTTTCCTTCTTCTTTTCCCTTTGGCCACTATCCTAAGGCATTGGTTAGTTACCTCCACTATGGCTCCTTTTAGTTTTCCCCACTGTTCCTCTACTCCCTCCATTACCTCTCCTTTCTCCAGGGCTGCCCTTTAACACCTGCCCATTTCACTGAAATCTGCCCTCCTGAAATCTAAAACTTTTTCTCACTCGGCAGTCGGGAGCAGCTGATGGGGTTGGGGAGTCTGGGATATGACCTGACAGTAGGAGTAGGTGGCAGCTCGATGACCAAAGAGACAGTTGAAAATGTATGTTGGGATTACAAATATTGTTCAGTGTTAAAGGGAAAGTCCTCTCAGCCAATTTCTGTACACCTGTGCAGTGTGTAGACATGAACAAAGATTCCCTCTCTTTTATCCCCCTAATGTTATCCTAATTTAAAAATAAATAAGATTCCTTCCCTCTGTTTTGCCCTGGTGTGAATGCCCGTTTGCCTCCATTCCAAAGGTCATGACCCCACTCATGCAAGGCACCATGGGAGTCAATGATGCATACATGCACAAGCCAGCAGAAGTTATATTCTTTCTGTTTTATTACATGTCTTGTGAAGTGCCTGTATTCTCTAAAAGCATTTTTTTCTAGCTCAGACACACTTTAAACTACAGAAAACAGCAGGCTACTTACTACGACTTGAAAAGTTTCATTTATTTATTTTATTTATTTGGATTTTGGTAACCGGGTAAGCCCACTGAGACCAGAGATCTCTTTTTCAGGGGCGAACCAGAATTAGTTACATAAAAAGACATTTAGAAGTATTATTTACAGTAAGTACATAAGTTACACAAATATACATTACAACAATATATAGGGGAAGAAATCAGGTTCACATTAGACTCAGGCGTGATTTACAGAAATTACATTAGTTTCACAGATATACATTAGCAACAGTACACAGGGGTTAAAATCAGGTTCGCATTCAGACTCTTATTAGAAATGACATTAGGTTACCCACCAACTATAAGGGAATTTAGACAACAACAGAGAATTGATATCTAGGGTTGCCACCTTTGGAAGAGATGAAAACCGAATACTAAACCACACCCCAAACTCCACCCCTACCTCCGCCCCTTTTATGACTTATGAAGGGATCGCTTGGACTCTGATTTGCTTGATTTATTCAGAATTGCTGCTGATATTGTATTGTGTACAACTTCTTTAAAGTACATCATGATTATTATTTTTGGTTTGTTTGATTTAGATTTAAATATTTTTAATTTCAGTGTGTGCTAACATTTGGTGGGGTTAGAGAGGCAGTTCAGGAGACTTGCTATCCTGTGTACACAGCTTTGCTGACACATCGAGTGACTACAAGGACACCTCTGATAACCGGCTATTTTGGAACAGGTGGCCTTTTCTGGTAAAACTCTTTCAATAAATAAATAAACTATACCAGTAATGGTGGACAAGCTGTAATTACAAATATCATCTGCCATTTTAAGATGTGCTACTGTCCCTCCCATTGCTCCTACTCTAAAGCTATTTGTAATGTCACAGAAGTTTTTAAAAATGGTAGGAACTATTCTATGCTGTTAAATACCCTATTTTATTTCCATATCAGTCATACATACCAGATAGCATGATATGTGATATGTAGCGTGGCGGCAGTATAGTGCAGTGGTTTAAGGCTCTGAGCTGCAATTCTGGAGACCAGGGTTTGAATCCCACAGCCCAGATTTGCATACTGTGTGACTCTGCACAAATCATTTCACTCCCTTGTGCTCCCAGGTTGCACCTGTAAACACGCTTCAGCTTAGTGTGTCTCTTCTGGTAAAAAAAAAATTGTGTTTGATAAATTACCTAAATTTGCAGTACCATCAAATCTAGATTGTGTTCCTTTCTCCTCACCAGCTACTGCTCTCTCTTTCTCTCTCTCTTCCTTTTCTCATTTCTGTAGTTTAGCATGACAGTAGCCACACTATTCTGTGCTGTTCATCTGAGATGCCTGGAATGGTCTTCCTGGAATATCCAGGTAGTATGAAATTGACAGCAATAACTACTGAGGAGAGAGAGAGAGAGAGAGGTAGTACTGCTAGAAATGAAATAAAATATTAGATTATTAATTTAACAACAAATGGGGTAACAAATATTAAAATATAGGAAAGACCCTAAAAGAAAAAATGGTGAGCATTTAAAGGTATAAAAGTATTCCTTATCACAGCAGTCAAAGACCATACTCACAATGCAGCCTGGAAAGGATTAGGTTGATTTGCTGCTAATGGTCTTAATAGCCCTACTTTACACCTCTCAGATTTACTGGTATACAAACAAAGGTTTACATGATATCAGAATTTGTTTGTAATATGAACATGCCAGTAAAATGGTGAAGGATTTAAAAGAATCTGTTTTACAAGTATGTAAGCATTCAAAATGACTGAAAAAGTACTACCTCTGAATAAAACTGGATTAGCAGGTAAAGTTTCTGAAACACATTGTACAGTCCACACTGGACAAGAGGCTACCCTAGTGTGGTGCCTGTCCGAATGGCTAAGGGTTTCAGACAAATGAAGGTGTTAATTAAGGTGGTATTGTTTACCATTCCCATGAATAATCTTCCAATTTGCTGGTGTGAAGTTAGAGGTGACAACTGAGCAGACAGGGACACATTTGGCTCTTTAACTCATTCATACCACAAGAGCTCTTTGAGACTTCCACCACTTGTGCCCTGTGTACTCTTAGCACTGCATCCTGGGCCTTTCTAAGAAAAATCAAGTCATAATCAGCATGCTACAAACAAATGTGAATAACTCTTGAACTGTAAGTGCTACACACAAAGTATGAGTGGCAAAGTTGTTCAGCACAACATTACCATTCCAATGGTGCTATGCAATCAGTTCTAATCCATTTAGTTTTTATTTTATAGTAGCTGAAATACCAAACAACTGTTTTTTTTTTTCAGATTTATTCAAGGTGCTTAGGCGACGCATGAGAGACAGATGTTATCCATGAACACCATACCTTAAACAAATATGAATAACTCCTAAAGTATATGTGGTAGACACAAAGTATCAGTGCCAAATTATTTAGCACAAAATAACCTTTCTAATGGTGCTATGCAATCAATAGTAATCCATTTAGTTTTTATTTTATAGTAGCTGAAATACCAAACAACTGTTTTTTTTTCAGATTTATTCAAGGTGCTTAGGTGAGGCTTGAGAGACAAATGTTAGCCATGCACACCATACCTTAAACAAATATGAATAACTCCTAAAGTATACATGATAGACACAAAGTATCAGCAGCAAAATTGTTCAGAGCAAAATTACCTTTCTAATGGTGCTATGCAATCAATTCTAAGCAATTCGGTTTGTTTAATAGTTAGGTAAAACTGTTGACTTCCTCAGATGTTTCTAGGCCTGAGTGAAATTCAGTTGAGTACATCTACAGGCGTTATTGTCCTGAGTGGCTATGCTTTCAGACACCGCCTACAGACATATCTAGGCCTGAATGAGTTAAGTGCCCTGCTCTTGAAGACACTTCCTGATTAGCATGCACTGCAAGCAAGCAAGCACAATGAAATGTCAGACACTTGCTTACAGTCAGATGAGAAGAAAATGAAACAGTTAGTGGGGAATCTCACAGGTGCTGCTTGATCCACCATAAAAACCGAATTTGCAATGGTGAAAACAGGAGGACCGAATCTGGACCTAGAAAACCGAATCATTCAGTCAAAAACCGAGTAGGTGGTAACCTTATGACATCATAGGCTTGGAAGAATACAACCAGGATGGAGGGAGGTTCAAAGCAGTACGGCTGGAATGAGACCAGTACTTGGTAGCTAACGTTTGCAGCCTCAGAGACTGAGATTGAGAAGATAAAGTTTGAGTCCAGACTTGAACTGGTTAAGGGTGGGAGAGTCAGTCAAACTAGCTGGAAGGGAGTTCCATAGGTGGGAGGCAGCAAATTTGAAAGAGCGTTTGCCTTGGTTGGAGCGTATCCTAGGGATTTCCAGGAGGTGTTTCGTAGATGATCGCAAGGTTCGGATTTGTTCTTTGGGGGAGAGTAGTTCACTAAAATGGGGAGGGGGACCTAGGGTAGAGAACTTGAAGGCAAGGCAAGAGACGAGGTACACAAGTTTGTGTTGTAGAGTTGGCCATTTAAGTTCCTTAAGTGCCTCATAGTGATGCCTCCTAGGAGAGGAGTTTGTGGCGAACCGGGCCACTCGATTATAGAGTACGGAAAGTTTGTTGAATTCCGACTTGCAAAGGAACTGCAGTAGAGGGGCACCATATAGAATGGAGGGGAGAAGATTGCAGCAGGCAATTGCTTGGCGTGCAGCCGAGGATAGAGAGTTCCTCAGCCGGTAGAGGAGACCAAGCTTTTGGTGGATGGACCGGGTTATGGAGTCGCTATGGGGTCTGTAGGTCATTTCCTGGTCAAGATGGATCCCAAGGTATTTAAAGCTGGTCATGATCTCAACTCTTTGTGCTGATCTGGAGCAGCTGACTTCTGTCAAGGCCCAAGTGTCTAGACCCAAACAGTACGGCTTTGTTTTTTTCTTCATTGAGTATAAGGGAATTTGCGGAGAACCAGGCCTCAAGAGTTGAGAGACTGTCCTGCAGTTTTGCGGAGATGACACTAGGTTGGTGGTCACTGCAGTATATGACAGTGTCATCCGCATACAGAATGAGCTTTCTGAGGGAGCAGTTTCCCTCAATATCATTGAGGAAGAGTGAGAAGAGCAGGGGGCCCAGGATTGAGCCCTTGGGTACCCCAGCAGTGATGGGTCTGGGTCCAAACTGTGTGCCCGTCCAGTGGACTTTTAGGGAACATTCCCTCAGATAGCTCTTGAACCAGGAGAGTGAGTGGTGATCCAGTCCTAGGAGCAGGAATTTGGTGAGAAGGAGATTATGGCTGACCAAGTCAAAGGCCTTGGATAGGTCAATGAAGAGGGCGCCCGTTGGGGAGCCTTGGTCCATAGAGGCAAGGATGTCTGCAGTGAGCCGGATGAGAGCAGTGTCGTGTCCATGTCCCTTTCTAAAGCCATGTTGAATGTCAGCCATGAGAAAGTGCTGCTCAAGGTAGACTTGGCCAGCATAAGACAAGAACGTAGGGACTGCAGAGGACAGCAACAGCATTGACTTAGTAAGCATCAAGCACCGAGAAAGGAGGCTTCTACTAGGGAATTAATGCATGGTTTGGGGGGGTTGTGGCATGAGGCTGAAAGCCGAGTGCCTATAACCACCCAGCCATACATTAATTCCCTAGTAGAAGCCTCCTTACGAGGGGCTTAATGCTTTTGTAACATGGACAATATGTATTTTAATGTATTTCTTATGAAACTAAAAAAGTGCATGACAAAATCTTATATTTAAACTGTTTTTATGTGAAAAAATCAAACCAATGTGGTTTTCACTCACACCACAGTTATTTATATAGTGGGTTCTACATTTCAAAAATTTTTGTACATATAACAACTCAATCGTAAAACTACAGTAACATCTTAAAAAATGTGTTACACTGTGATAGAACCCATTTCATGTACTTGAAAATGCCCATTACTTTTCAACAATGAACTGTCGGATATGCACATTTCTAATTTGCATACAAATAATTAATACACATTGCTGAAAAGATTGCTGACATTAACATTGGTAAACAGAACACATCTAACAATGCACTACGATGTTCAAATCACGGCAAAACTGTTACACAATGCATTTCACTCCATGGAAAATGCAGCAAACTTTATTTTTAATATTAACTGTGGGACGTTACACGTTCTAATTTGCATATTTTCCACAGCCGACCTTTTCCCTGAAAGCACATTTCTTTATATAGTGGGTCCCGGTTTTAACAAATACTACTGTCTATTACAACATCAATGTGAAAGAACAGTGACATCTTCAAATCTCTATCACACACTGACAGAATCTATTTCATTTACTTGAAATTTGTACACATTACATTTCCACAATGAACTGTGGGATATGCAAGGCTGTAATTTGAATACCATTCATTAATACAGATCGCTATCACTATTTTAAAAAAAATGAAACACACTGTGACCGGCATTTGAAACAGGATACATTTACATACTCTGTCACTCCTTTCCATCACGGCGACTTACAAATGTGCGTGCACTTGTCACGGGCAGCTGGGTCGGTGGGTTGGAAAGAAACTGTCACATTTGAATAACTGACACAGTGACTGTCGCATTTATATAACTGAGACAGCCGCGTTAACACTGACATTGCCACCCCTTACAAATGTGTGTGGAGTTGTCACGGGCAGCTGGGTGGGTGGGAAAGAAACTGTCACATTTCAATAACTGCCACAGCCACTGTCACATTTACATAACAGAGATAGACACGTTAACACTGACATTGCCACCACTTACAAATGCGTGTGCACTTGTCATGGGCAGCTGGGTCAGTGGATGGGAAAGAAACTGTCACATCTCAATAATTGCCACAGCCACTGTCACATTTACATAACAGAGACAGCCACGTTAACACTGACAGCAGTGCGTTAACATCTGGCGCCACTGCGTTTTGTTGCCCATTTGTGGTACTACACCAGCAGGCATTACTTGGAAATTAATACCCACTGCAACTGCGTCACATGACATTAACTGACCAATCATTACATATATTTTCAACTAGTATTAATGTCCATGTTACAATACAGTGTAACTACTGCAGGCTTTAGCACCGAAACTTCACAAAATTCCAGGATGCCTTACATGGATCAAGTCATGCACTTTGCAATGGAGTCAAGTAGCTTTTCACACCAGACTTAAGTACCTTCATTTACATTTAAATACTGATGAAATTTGAAGGGTGTATACAAACTACACAGGGAAAGAGAATGAAAGACTAAGTGGACTTTCCCTTTAAAGCCCCTATTTTTACATCTCAATAAGTCAGTCAGCTCTAGATGGAAACATTTGAAATTTGGCATGTGCATACTTGAAGTCACAGTCTCTGGGTCTTGAAAATTTGGTAACCAGCAATTTAAAAGTTCTATGAGGTTGAAAACAATAAGAACTAAATTTTAAAGACTTTTTTTGTTTATCAACAGCACAGAAATGGTTGTGAGTTGAAACATGAAATTTCAAGTTAGAGTTTGTCTCAAGAATGATTCTTTGATGTGTGGCTTTGCTGAGAACTTTGGAGTTTTTTTAATTATTGGAAAAATATAATCCCATTTTGTGCATGCGCAGTTAATTTGTTTTCATAAGGTGTTTTTCATGACGATGATAGTGTTCATTTTCGGGAACTGAAAACTTTTCATTAGACATCACTTCTGTTCGTGTAAATCTTAGTGGTCATGACAGTGGGTAGAAATAGGAAAAATTGTGTGCATAAAAAGGGAAAATTGTGTGTATCACAAACAAAAAATACTTGGAGCTATGATCTGAAACTTCAGTGATCAAAAGAGAGGGGTGTAAGGTTGAGCTTCAACTGTTTTTTTTTAAGTTTTCTATATTAATTTATTAATGAAATTAGTAAATTGCAAGTCATGAAGACATGAATGCCATGTCTAAACCCATTTTTATGTTCACTTTCAAAGCAAAAGAATGAGAACATATTGTTATTAGTCTGAGCTGTAAGAGGGCTTCTGGGGCGTGTCCCTCTTCCACCTATCACAGCTTCAGAATACCAAACTCCTCCATATGTCTGCCCACTCTCTGCCTTGCTCTCCTTTTCTCTTTGAAGTCCTTGCTTAATTACAAGGCTAGAAAAAGTAAGGTGGAAGTGAGTTTCCTTGAGCAATAATTCCTGCTTGAAACCTTTCTCCTCCCTTTCATTCCACTTCCATGGTTTTCCACACTGTTCTCAACACAGTCTGGGCTATTGCTGAACCGCATTTTGTGCTACATGACATCTGTGCCACGTCCTCTTTACACCTCTCCTCCGTCTTCTGTGCCACCCCCACCACCAATACATATCACCAGTACCCGCTGCTTGCTGTACCCAAAACATAGCCAGCAGTGGGTGTTCAATCTCAGTGCTGGTGTTCCCCCTCCCACACAACCCAATGTTGCATGTTTCTGACACCAGGGTGCCCACCACCAGTGCCAGCAAACAAACCTCCTACACACACACACACACACATAAACAATCCCTCATAAAGCCACACTTCTGACACCTATGGTGCCCATCACCCAGTACTGGCTAACACCCCCTGCCACTGTATATGACATTGGGGTGCCCACCCTGGTGCCGCCAAACAGCCCACCAACACTGGGGTACCCAATCCCCAGTGTCAGTCCCTGAAATAGAGAAAAGTATCCTTCATTGTCCTGTTTGTTGTTTGCTTCCCTGTACAAAAGAAAATGGTCCAGCAATGTCTTCTGCTCCCAAATGAAGTAATACTGTCAGTGACCAGAGAATATCCTTCTGCTACCAAGGCCGACTGAATCTGACTGAAAACAAGGTAAGTGCAGTTAATGGATTTTTTAATACATTTTAAACTTTTTCTCATAACATCTTCATGTTTTAATATTTTTGTCCCAAAGTTTCAACATAGCTTTTTTTTACCATATCTCATGAACATGGCAGGTGTGATTTTCGAATCCCCACCAAAACATGCTTTCGGATTCGCCGAGTACAATCACCTTTGACCAGAATTTAAAAAATTCCACCTGCCATGATCATAAGGTAGGGTCATGAAAAGACTATGCTAAAAATCTGACGTCAAAATGTCAACAAAAAAGTAATAAAGAAATAATGACATTTTTCAACGATTGCTCATAGCTTTGCTATTCTACCAGATATTGACCCCACATGTTAAACATAGCCCCTTTTTTAACCCCACCTCATGACTCTGAATCAGTCAATCAGTCATGAGGAGAGACTAAAGGAGCTTAATATGTATACCCTGGAGGAAAGAAGAGAGAGGGGGGACATGATAGAAACTTTTAAGTACCTCAGTGGAATCAACAAAGTCCAAGAGGGTAGCATCTTTCAGAAAAAGAGACTTACAAGAACAAGGGGACACAATTTAAAAGATAGAAGGAGGGCGGTTCAGGGCAATGTGAGGAAGTATTATTTCACAGAGAGGGTAGTGGATGCATGGAACAGCCTTCCTGAGGAGGTTGTGTGGTCTAAAACTGTGGGAGATTTCAAGAATGCATGGGACAGACATAAGGCAATTCTTGTGGGGGGTAGGAAGAAATAGGCTGTTGGTTAACTAGGATCTGCGGCCTATCCTGTAGGTAGGGAAATGGGCAGACTAGATGGGCCTAGCGGTCCTTATCTGCCATCAAAGTCTATGTTTCTATGTTTATTTTACCAGGTGTAACATCTTTGAGAAGAATTAATTTACAAGATGGACCAGGACATACAGTAAAAAGTAACAACAGTGCAAAACCAACATAATGAATAATAATCATTTCACATAGGTGAAGCATGAGCTTCGTATGAACATATATACATGAGCTAAACGTATACATATGTACACGTGAGGTGAAAGTTATAACAGATATATCTTATATTGTCATTGATGTTCATAAAATAAAGTTAGAAAAAAAAAAAAAGATTTTTTTGGCCAGGATCTCATAAAGGTCACTTATCAGGTTCATAAGATGGTGTCATAGAAAGACTATGTTGCCCTCGAGCACCCAGTAAGCGCCGGGGCTCGAGCATAGCGAGCGGGCGGCGATCATGAGGTCGAAAAGAGAACTAGGAGGGCCGAGAGACAGCCAGCAAGGTACGGAAAGCTGCACCAATTGGAAGGCGTAGCCACCTCAGCCTTTGCTTCGATTGGTCCTCCTTCTTCATTGCCTTCTGCTCTAGCTTGCACTTCCAAAAACTGAACGGAATAGTGGGTTTTACTTTAATTTTTCCAAAAGAGCTGTTTTACTAAATTGTTTAAAATTCTAGGATTTATGTTTTTTTCTTGTAAATGCCTAAGTGATACAGTCCTTTGGTGGGATTTCTGGTGGGCCCAGGCGCTAGAAGCGTACCCCCAGTCTTTGTTGTGCAAAACTTTTAGCACCTTATTGCAGAATCGCTGATTACAATTGTGCTTTCCTGACTGTCCTCTCCTGTTCCTCCACTTTAGCCGACCCTGCCTCGAGCACCCAGTAAGCCGGGTTCGAGTCGGCCAGCGAAGTGCTGCGCATCATGAGGTCGAAAAGAGAACCAGGAGTTGCCAGAGAGACAGCCAGCAAGGTACGTGGAAAGCCGCAAAATTTTGCCCACCCCTCCCTCTTGGGTGTTTCCTTTATACACACCTTCCCGCCAAATTTCCTATCTCCGCCCATAGCCAAATTCTAGCCAATAATCTGGAAACAGTCCCTCACTGCCTTCACTATTATTAACCCTTAGTTACCGTAATCATGTTGATGCTTCTCCTACTGCTTCTTTCTCTCTCACCTATTATATATCTTGAGGATGATACCTTTCCAGTCTATGCCCTTTTGAATAATGCGGCTTGCCAGGGTGACCTCCCTGCCTCACCTCCAGTGGATGCCTATCAATTCCTCAACTATGCACTACCGTTGCTTCATTGTAATCCATGGGGTAGCCCTCAAAAAGGGTCACAACCAATCATGTATCTCTTACGCCCCATGCTCAAATCTTGGCTCTATAGTGCCCCCTTGTACCTGTCCATCAAGCTGGTACTCTGTGAAAAGTTATTAAGCCTTAACCCATCCTGGACCGTCTCTAAAGATTGGACCCCGAGCAAGAAGAGAAAACCATCTTTTTGGTCCGTCCTGCTATCACTTGAAGCCCTTATTAAACTATTATTATTCTTCTTGCTGATCTGCGCTGGCAATGTTGAAATCCAGGACCCCCAGAAGGCTTTACCTCCCTTCAGACCTAGCCTCCATTAAAGGTTTAAGCTTCCTTCACATCAATGCATGCAGCCTCCTAAAAAAGATCTCATTAATCCAGGCCTGGGTCGCCCACACCTTGCCAGACTTTCTGGTAATTTCTGAGACATGGCTTAAACCTGCTACACAGGGCAGGGAAATAAATCTACCCAACTACCAGCTATTCAGATCAGACCGCCTTGACAAGGGGCGATGGAGTGGCTATCTATATTAAATCAAATATTTCTGCATCTTGCCTTAGTGTAACATCAGTGCCCAAAGAATTCAATGTTTATCCCTTAAAATAGCTCTCCCAATATGACAGCTTTTCATTTGGTTGGCTGCTACAGGCCCCCTCTGCCTTCTCGGACTTAACCCATTTGGGAAATATAATTAAACTGGGCCCCGAGGACACCATCATTTTAGGTGACCTGAACTTAAACTGGCTCTCCAATGCATCTGCACCCCTAGTATCTTTTCGTGACACATATGGATTCACTCAATTAATAAATGAACCGACAAGAATTAACTCAAAAAACAAAAGCAACAGCACCCTACTTGACATTATGTTGGTAAACAAACCGCACCTGTTTTCACATGCTGGAGTGCTATTTAGTGATATAAGCGATCACTGTCTTATTGCAGGGATAAGATCATCAGTCAAGCCATCCACCCCTGCAAAATTCCTCACAAGAAGGTCTAAAAAGAACCTTAACATTGAAGGATATCTCCATGATCTATATCATTCTGTACGCTGGCAAGAATTCTACCACACAGCTTCTGTGGAAACAGCACTCAAGGTGTTAAATGACATTATCATAGGCCCTCAATACTCATGCACCTTTCACTAGCGTTAGAATAAAAAGCAAATCCTGCCGCTGGTTTTCTGCCGATCTTAAATCTGCATTGCTTGCTAGAGATAAACTCTGGAAAAGGGCTAGAAAAACCAAGGATCCATTTGACTGGCTTCAGTTCAGAAAAGCCAGAAACAGCTGCACCAAAAAGTGAGAGAAGCCAAGGCTGCCTTCTATACAGCCGAGCTTGATGCCTCCTACCTACCCAGCCAGATTCTGGGGCACCATCAAGGGATCCTAGGGCAGGATTCCAGCACTTCCTTGCCATCCCAAGTGCACCTTAACAATGTTGTTATCACTGACAAGCGTGAAATTTTAGATGCATTCAATAATCATTTCACTACGGCTGGCCTAGCTTTTGACTCCTCCCCAGCAAATCTATTACGGTCACAACTTAAATTCCAGTCTATCGATGGTCAGAAGGATGCTTCTTCATTCTCCTTCAAGCCAATTTTATTAAAACAAGTGGAAGACCTACTGCTACACCTAGACACCAAGAAAAGTGCAGATGCAGACTCTCTGGACCCCTACTTTCTAAAAATTGCTCTACATGCCATTGCAGTTCCCCTAACTCATCTTTTTAATCTGTACTTATCCACTGGTTCTGTTCCTACATTGTGGAAGACAGCACAAGTGTTTCCCCTCCTCAAATCAGGGGACCCCATGGATCTCAACAATTATAGACCTATATCCATCCTACTGGTGCTGTCTAAAATGTTAGAAAAACTAGTGAGTATCCAACTAAGAGACTACCTCGATGCTAATAATCTCCTTAACCCTGTTCAATCTGGGTTTAGGACCAGACACAGTACCATTTCTGCATTAGCAAAAGTAACAAATGATTGGCAAACTGAGTTAGACAAAAAAAGCAGCATCTGTGCTGTATTTCTAGACCTAAGTAAAGCCTTTGATACAGTGGATCATGAGCTGCTAATTTCCTCACTGCACTCCTTAGGCCTGGATTCAACCTCTCTTGGGTGGTTCAGATGTTACCTCACTGATAGAATACAGCAGGTGAAAAATGAAGGTGTCTATCCTCCTCAAAACCACTTCTAAGAGGAGTACGAAGGATCCATCCTGGGCCCTATCCTTTTGCTATCTACATCAACAACATTGACTCCAACCTCACTGCCCAATGTTCACCTTTTGCTGATGATACTGTCTTGTATGTCAGTAATCCCTCACCATCAAAGGCCTGTGAGTTATTACAATCAGAATTCTCCTGCTGCAACATCAACTACTTGAAAAGAAACTACTATTAAATGCCAAGAAGACAAAGGCTATGTTCTTCTCCACCAATATATATTCTACCACTTCTCATCAAACACTCTTCCCCAACTATCCACCATCCTTGGAGAAAATCTTGATTATGTGGATAAATTCAAATATTTAGGGTATGGATTGATAACAGACTTGATTACACTCAACATGTTGAGGAGCTCCTGAAAAACTCAGACAGAGGCTCGGCCTATTCTTCAGAATCAAACATTATCTAACCAGAGAGTCTAAACAGAGACTAATACAGGCATCATTTCTTTCTCTCATCGATTATGCAGATTTCCTATATGGCCACTGTACTATGTCCTATTTAAGTAAACTGGATACTTTGTACCACAGAGCTCTAAGATTCATCACAGATCTTCCTTTCAACACTCATCACTGCTCTCTATAATGCTGTTGGCTGGACATCCTTACACTTAGGAGGAATAAAAATGCTGCTTTATGGATTTACAAAGTTCTGTCAAACAAACTTCCACCTTATATTTCCGATTGCTTTACTCTGGCTACACCTAGATCATATGCCTAAGAAGCAATAGCCTTATCACCTTGAAGATACCTAAAGTCTGTACCGGCATGGGAGTTCTGCAATCAGCTACTTTTAGCATCTACCTGGAATTCTCTGCAGAAGACCCTAAAATTGAACACCTTCATCCCTATAGCATCCTTTAAAAAGCTCTTCATAAGTCTCTTTCCTGATATATGCAACTGCTTTCACTAAGCCTAGTCCCTTCTTACCCTTTACCCCCCTTTTTTTCTATTTTTTATATGCTTTTTCTAAACTTAGCTACAATATCCCTACAATCCATTGCCATTCCCTTTTTATCCCCATATCTATTTGCTTAAGTATCTATCCAATTACAACACACCTGACCAGTTTTACAATCCCAATACCTTACAGTCATTTGAGTCAAACCTGTCTGACTTATTTTGTTTTGTGGTCCAAAACCATTAGCTACCTTGCTTGTATATACGTTTTTTATTACTGTACCTGTTTATTTATATTAAAGTCTTTGTCTTTTTCTCTGTATTTGTTTATGTATGCTACTGTACTTTATTTTGATCTTGACCTATCAGGTCCATCTTGTAAATGAGCTTCGCTCAATGATGTCTGCCTGAATAAATAAAGATTTTGATTGATTGATTGAAAATGTGTGGTCAAAATCTCAAAAAACAACAAGGTTGTGAAGAAATGTTGACATTTTTCAATGTTTACTCATAATTTTGCTGTTTTGAGATTGACCCCACCCCCCCCTTTTGTTTCTCCCATGCTTCTCAGCCTGCTTCAGGTCCCCTTCAGGCAACATGGAGTCCCAACCCTGTCATCCCACCTTCTCCCAGGGCTTACCTTGCTTCTTGCTGTGTGCCCACAGTATCCCTTCCCCCTGGTGGAGGTTCTTGGACTGGCCCATTTCCCTTGGAAAGGCTATCTCTGTGTGCAGGGAGCCAGCCTGGGTCAGTGGGTGAAGGATTTAAAAGTCTGGGGGGCAATAGTGTGAATTGCACTATTTTTAGCCCCCCACAAATTCTGGACCCCTCATGCGGGACAATCCCACTCACACTTACTCCCTCATAGTGCAGTAACAAAATACCACACAGCACCATGTCTGGCACTTTGCTATCGACTTTGTTGTTTTGACCCATTGCAGCTGCTGTAGTTCCTGGTGGTCTAGTGTGTGTGCCTCTCATCCCTCCACTGCTCTCGTGAGAGTGGCTCAGGTGGAGGAACAGGAAAGATGTCGCAGCATCGAACAAGTGCCATTTGGTGAGGAGACCAGGATGAGGAAAGAGCCAAGCTTGAGTCGATGAGGAGAACCAGTGCAGCAGATAGCAATGACTCAAGAACAACACGACCAGGTGGCTGCAACTTAGTGTGGAATGGACAGGCAGCAGCATGAGGGTCACTGACAATCCTGAAACCAGTTACCTGCAAAAAAAATTAAAAAGCTTTATAACAATGAACTCACACAGTATCGGCAGCAGGAAATAGAGGGTAGGTGGCCAGCAGAGAACACTCAGTCAGTCAGCAGTCATTCAAAAGTACTGAAAATGGGAAAAAAAAATTTGATTCAGCAGGCACAGACATTTACTTATCTATTGAAATGTTTCACCAGGAAGGGCACACTGAACAACAAGTTGCTCATCTCATGGTGTATCCTGGGAGAAGGGGTAATGGGAGAAATACATGAACAATATACATACAGTAAACCATTTATCAACAAGGATACAGATGGTACTTAATAATATAAACATCAAATACAAGGTAGGTGTAGCATATGGAATGCACTTAGGAGGAGCATACAGCCAACAATTTTACACAACAGAGGCAGTGGCTACTAACATACTAGACACCAGCAGAGTAGGCCTATTGGTCTATCAAGTCTGCTCATGCTTCAGCACCCTGATTGGGTACCATAGCCCTCTATCTGTCTCCTTCCACGGTTAGTCCATCCCCCAGTCCTGCCCCTCCCAGGCAAACCAGCCTCTGCTTCACCTCTTGCCTGTACCTGTCCCGCCCTCTCCTGAATCTCTCCACCATAGCTGCCTGTACCAGCTCCTGGGGCAGCGCATTCCACGGTTCCACCACTCTCTCTGTGAAGTACCTCCTCCTCCTTTCCCCCTAATCCTACCCCCTCAGTCTTCCAACTGTGTCCTCTGGTGATTCCACCCTCCTTCAGTCGAAAGAGCCTATCTCGGCTTACCTTATTTACTCCCCTGAGGTACTTGAAGACCTTACTCATGTACCCTTGGTCCTTCCTCTCCTCCAGCGAGAATAGGTTGAGCTCCCTTAGTCATTCTTCATATGACATATCCCCCAAGCCCCAGATCTTTCTGGTTGCTCTTCTCTGAACCCTCTCCAGGAGTTGGATGTCCCTCCTTAAGTGTGGCCTCCAGAACTGCACACAGTACTCAAGATGTGGTCTAACCAGGCTGTTGTACAGTGGCAAAATCACCTCCCTGTTCCTTGAGGTAATCCCCCTAGCAATGCATCCCAGCATCCTATTTGCCCCGACCACAGCCCTCCTGCACTGCTCTGAATTATTCATGTTAACTTCCAAAAAGACTCTTAGGTCTCTTTCCCCTGCCGTGGCCTGCAACTCATCCCCTCCCCCAGGGTGTACACATAGTTGGAGTTTTCCCTGCTCTAGGTGTAGCACCTTGCATTTGGAGGAGTTAAATTTCAATTTCCAGGTGCAGGACCACCTATCCAGAGTATCCAGTTCCTCTTGCAGGGCCAATCTCCCCTCCTCCCCCTCCACCACTGCCCCAGCTTACAGTCATCCGCAAAGAGACTCATTTCACATCTGATATCTTCCCTGATATCGGAGGTGTAGGTGTTAAACAGAAGTGGCCCCAGGACTGATCCCTGTGGGACCCCACTTATGACCTCCCTAGGAGACGAGACCTCCCCTCTGGCCACTACCCGCTGAGGCAGAAAATAATTCACAGAATAATAATACAACACATTTAAGTGCAGTAATTGAGCAGAATGTTGCAACTGTCAAAGGACTAGATCAAATGCAATTGCAGTCAAGAGATAGGATCAGATAATAGATGGGAATGGGAAGACAGAGGAGGAGTTAGATACAGGAACAATTAAAAGAAGGAAGTTATGAAGAGCTGCAGTTAAAGGGGGGGCAAGTGGTGAATCTGGTGTGGAAGCAAGTTCCACAGTTTTGGGAAGTGGTACAAGAAGGCAGCCTTGCCTATAGTGGTAGACCAGCATGGGACTACCAGGCATCTGTAGTTGTGAGACCTAAGTGGGTGGGCAGGGGAAGGGGGGACCTCTAGGGAGGAAGTAAGATATGATGGGAGTGAGCCAAACCAGAATTTTGAGATGAATTTAGCACAATGATGTAGGCGTCTGTTTTCAAGAGAGGGAAATGCCAGGGAGTGGTAGAGTTGACTGTGATGGGTGAAAGGAGGAGAGTTCAGTGTGAAGCAACAGAAGGAGTTAAAAAGGGTATCCAATATGGCTAAGGAAGTCTTGGGAGCAGCACTGTAAAGTACGTCACAGTAGTCAAAAATGGGCAATTCCAGTTCCTGTATAAAGCACCAAGCTTGGAGTACACCTTTTTCAGGATGGTGTCTACATGGTCAGAGAAGGTGAGATATTGATCAAGCCAAACACCTAGATATCTGAATGAGAAGGTGTCCTCAATAGCTGTCCAATCAAGGGTATGGAAGGAGGGCAGGAAGGAGAGCCTTGAGAGTCTCTGCCTAATGCCGAAGGTCATGGAGACTGACTTCTTAGCATTAAGAAAGAGTTGATGAGTGTGAAACCAGCTCTAGACATTATTAATATCCAGCTGAAGTCTGTTTGCAACATCAGATGGGGACCGGCTAGAGATGAAAAGGACCATGTCATCTGCATAAATATGTATAGAGGATGAGTTACAGATGGATGGGAGGTCATTTAGGAATATGAAGAACAGGATAGGACCCAACATGAACCCCTCAGGGACACCTGTGTTGATAGGGAGGGGAGGGGAAGGGATATGGAGTCGACGATTCTGACTGACTGGGTCCAGCCTACTAGATAGGCACTAAACCAGTTGGTGGCTGAGTCAGTCAGACCTGCTGAGGAGAGGAGAGTTTAGTAGTAGGGTGTGGAAAACCATGTCGAATGCCTTGGCAAGGTCGACAAATATGGGAGATGTGATTTGGCCACTGTCCATCTCTGAGAGGATCGAGTCAGTAAGCCTAATCAGAAAGGTGGTGGTGGAATGGTGTTTCTGAAAGCCAGATTGGAAGAGAGTGAAGAATTAGAGAGATAAGATGAGAATTGGGTTAGAGCCAAGTGTTCTTGCAGTTTAGCAAGGATAAGAAGGAGGGAAATGGGTCTGCGGTTTCCCGGTGTGGAGGTGTCACCGCCCTTAGGTAGAGGAAGAGCAATAGCATGCTTCCAAATGGATGGGATGGCAGACAGTGTGACGTGGCAGTCACTGAAGCAGCTGAATGAATGCAGACACAAAATACTGAGCTAAAAAAGGTCTGGTGAGTGAAACAGAAAAGGGCCTAGGAAAAGCTGGATTCAGTACAAAAGAATAAAAACATAAAAACATAAAAAAATGTTGGGCAGCAGTGGGGAAACAAGTGAAAGGGGTGGGGTGGGGTGGGAAGATCCATGACCTAGGTATATCCCAAGACAAGCTGGATTTATTACAAAAAGAATAAAAAAAACAGAAAAACAGAAAAAATATATATATTTTCCAAAAACTGTGGGGAAACAAACGTGGTTTGAACATCTGTGTCCTGATTGTGTGCTAAGAAAGAAAAGCTGGTCCCTGAGTGTGTATGTGCCAAGAACTTGAGGCCTGCTGCCTAGGTGGGAAGGTCCAGCTGGGTGAGTCCCAATAAAACGTTTCTTTATCTGAAAAAAAAAAGAAAGAAAAAAAATTCTGAGTGAAGCAATTGGGTGGGAAGGTCTTACCTGGGTGAGTCCCAAGACAAGGGATATTTTTTTTATAAAAAATGGAAAAAAGACAAAAAAATGTTTTCTGATAGAGTGAAGCAACTGGTTGGGAAGGTCTTTTACCAGGGTAAGTGTAAGTCCCAAGACTGATATTTTGTAAGAAAAAATAAAAAAAGTGTTTTTTTTTCAGAGAAATTGAAGGGTGGGAAGGTCCGCAGTTTACCTGGGTGCAGACAGTGACATGGCACATGTATGCTTATTGAGCAGGCTAAAAAGAAAACAACCAAATGTGCAAGAGGACTCTGAGAAAGAACAAGTACCAGAAGAAAGGCTACATGACGAAGGAGTAGTAGACACACAAGACCCGGCACCAGAATTCGAGTCACAAGACTTACAGTTGATGAGCCAGACACAGCAGACACTGCACCGACCTATAGCAGCCCCTTCAAAAGGTACTGTAACTTCCAGCAAAGGTGGCTAACCATATACAGCTGTCTGTTGTTTGACAAAGACAGCCATCAGATGAGCAGTTCTGTTTGTAAGTCTTACACATTTGTTCCTTTCAAATGTACTTGTTACATGACATTGACCCTAATAAGACATTCTAGTAGCAGTGCTCATACTAAAGCATTAAAAAATGGCCTGTGAATCAAATTGGTTGGCAAAAGCACTAGATAAGGCTACTGCGCAGAGTGATGTGCAACTTAAAGGGCTTTTGAGAGCTCCATATTTTGTTGCTGCAGGTGAGCTGCCTAACACAATGTTTATCAAATGTGTTCCATTTCTGAAGGAAATGGAATGTTCATTCATGAAAGACTTAAAAACAGATGAGGCTTACAGCACCTACAGTACATTAATATGACTGGACTGTCCGAAATGCTGAGGCCGTTGCACAGACCATGGTGGAGAAGCTGGACGCTGCTGTGAAGAATAGTCCAGTGGTAGGCTTGGTACCAGATGAGTCCACAGACATCAGTAATAGCAAGAGACTCATAATTTACATACAATACTTAGACAACAAATACCCCATATATTTGTTTCTATTGCAATGTAGAAGTTAGTGATGGAAAGGCTGAGACTATCTGCAGGGCACTTTATTAACTTCTGAATGACAAAGGCATTTCTGGTAAAAAAATTTTTTGCTGCTGTCTGTACTGATTGAGCATCAGTTATGACTGGTTATCATCAAGGTGTAGTGCAAAAACGAAGAACTGATTATGACCCTGAATTGAGTGGCGTACACTGTACAGTCCGTCAGTTGGCCTTGTGCGCCAGTGATGCGGCTCAGTCTATGGAACAAATAAAAACATATATTCCATTTTCTTCAGTAGTTCTGCTATCAGAAGCAACAAATTGCAGGAACTACAGAAACAGATGGAAGAACTAGTTCTGAAGTATTGTCTGCCTGATGCAGTTCAGTGGCTGTCCATTTATGGTGTAGTGTCTGTTGTAGGCAGGACTCTTAAAGAGCACCTTTCATGATGGTCCAAAAAGTTACAGCTTGTAGTCATTATATGCAGTACTAGACCTAAAAGGGTGTGTATATAAGTTATTTTTGGCCAAGGTTTACTCTGCCTTCCATAATTTGGATCTGCTTTTGAGCCCTGCTGCACTTGCCTTTGCTGTTCAGCTGCTGGGCTACTGGCTCCTGATGACATCACTATAGGGTAGAGGAGTGACTCACACTGTGCAGTACCGTGCAGTTGCAACAGTGTTGCAAGGGAAAACTACCAGTACTCTGTGTACATACTGTGTTCCCCCTTCCCCAATACACCCTGCTAGCAGTGCATTATGCCAAAATCCAAATGCCTTGTCAGTATGTTTTTTTTGATGAAATTTACTCTGCCCTTTAGTGATGACAGCAGTACAACCCTGGGCCCACAGGAACACCAGGCTTGCTATAGAAGCTTTGGTACAACCTGCAGTTTTTAGCAGCTCAGAATGCAAAAACTAACTGCAGCGGACAGTAATGAAATACAATTCCAGACTCGATACAAGAAAGGGTAATGTACAGTATGCATGAAAGTCAAAAGGACTGGGAAAGATGCTCTTTAAACTGTTAAGAAATGTCTGTGTTAGAACATGTCTTCTTCCAGTTCACCTGATAGTGACAAAGCAAAATGACAGTTACTGTCTGTATGTCAGTTTAACTTTGTGGCTCTTTCTCACATAATGCTGGCCATCTTGTCACATATTGTTTCTCTTTCAAAACATTTCCAAAGGGAAAATCTCAGTTTCTTCACTGTGCTACCAATGGTCATGAGTACTAAAGAGGCTGTAAGGTCTTTAATTGAAACCCCAGGTCCATCGGAAAGACAGAGAGACAATTTTGTGATACTGATCTTGAAGGCAGTAAATAAAAAGGTGATAAACTCTTCAACACTCACACTCAGAGACCAGCTTTTGACAACTTAAAAAGCATATACAACAGTGCTTTAATTGATGAATTAGACAGATGTTTCCCCAAAGAGACCTTAGGCATATGAAGCTGTTTCTCCATTTTAGAACCTAAGAGAGCTGCAGTATCAAAACAATAATGGCCAGATGATTTCAGCACGTATGATGAAGACACTCGAGACAGAATACTATAGCACTTCCACTTTTCTGACCTTGCTACAAAATCTGCAAAAAAGGAATTCCTTTTACTAAAACAGATAATGGTCTCAAATGATTACTACCAGTCTCTGTCATTCCAGCAGTTTGCTGAAGTTGTACTAAAAGATCATCCAGGTGTGTCTCCCATCAGATTGCATTGGTCATAGCTGCGGCTAGTGTAGAATGTGAGCATGGCTTCAGTACTCAGAACCGAATAAAATCAAAATACAGGAACTCTCTGAACAATAAAAACTTTCAAAACTGAAAGAGAATCTCAGAACTGGGTGGCAGTAGAGGAACTGCAGATTTTGAACAAGCTGCACACGTGGCAAAACATGAAGAGCAGAAGCAAAAAAGAGTTACGTCTCAGGCTATTCACTCACCAGACCAAGGGGCCAATTTAAGCTTAAGGGATGGTGGTTTTAGTTCAGTATTTTGTGTTTTCATTCATTCAGCTGCTATTTCACTGACTGTCTGTCCTGCTGTGTTTAGTCTCTCTTTTATATTTACATACTCATTACTGTCACTTAAGTTGCGCCTGATGTCCTCCGTGTCCGTCAACTTAGAAGCCCAAAAAGGAAAAAAGGAAGACCAGAAGACACCAAATTATAAGTACAATGTTTATTAACAGTCACACACATCAGCAAATTAACTATCAGGGGCCAGATATTCAAATATATGCAAAGCACAGCGCAAACATTTGCACTTGCCCGGGTGCCCAAAGATGCTATATTCACTGGAATAGTGCACCAGCGCTATTTGACTGAACAGAGGGCCATGTCGGCCCAGTGCTAAGCCACTTAGTGCTGCTCTGAGGGCTCCCAAAGTACACCACCAGAATGGACAGCACCGAGGCGCTATTTCCAGTTTTCAAAGGGACCCATGCAAGTGAGCCCACTGGGCATGCAAGGTACTAAGGGGCCATTTGCATGCCCATTATGGTCTCATTTGCAGGGGTAGTGAGGCATATTAGCGAGGCGGCACCCACCCAATTGCTCAGTCCCAGCCATGTATACATATTCTTGGTGCTACTGGTCCCCCCTGCCTATCGCTAGCCTGTTCTTTAAAATAAAAGGATCCCAGGTGCTAGTGGTACCCCTCGTCGATCGCTGGCCCATTTTGTAACTTAAAATTATCCCTGGTGCTAGTAGTCTACTCCCTCCCCACCAGCCCTTTCTGTAGCTTAAAAGTATCCCTGGTGCTAGTGGTAACCCCAACCTCCCCGATCCAGCCCTGTTTTCAATAAGTATATTCCTGGTGCTAGTGGTGCCTCCCTCCCCTTCATTCCCAGCCCTGGCTTAAATAATGATATCCCTAGTGCTAGTGGTAACCCCCTTCCTCTGTGTGCCAGCCCTGAAGTTCAAAACCCCTCCCTGGCATCCAGTGGTTCCCCTCCTGAGGCACCAGGCCCCCCCCCACTCACCATATTCTCAGCAGTGGTCACGTAGGTGCATACTGCGACCAGCACAGCCTTCCTCACACCTCCTCAGCCAGCTGCGGTATGTACAGCCAGGGAGTACATGTCTTATTTATAGGACAGGATGATGTGCTCTGTCCTATAAATAAGAGATGCGCTCCCTGGCTGTACATGTGGCAGTTGGCCAAGGAGGTGTGAGGAGAACTGTGCAGGTCGCCATATACACCCACAGCACCACCGTTGAGAATACAGTGAGTTGGGGTGCCCGGTGCCAGGGGGGACTACTGGACACCAGAGAGGGTTTATTTGAACTTCAAGGCTGGTGATCGGAGGGAGGGGGGAGACCACTATCACCAGGGATATCATTATTTAAGCCAGGGCTGGGATTGGAAGGGGGGCACCACTAGCACCAGGGATATACTTATTGAAACTGTGGCTGGGATTGGGGGGGGTTACCACTAGCACAAGGGGTATCATTATTTAAGCCTGAGCTGGGATCAGAGGGAAGGATGGCACCACTAGCACCAGGGATATCATTATTGAAGCCATGGCTGGGATCAGAGGGGGGGAGGGCACTACTAGCACCAGGGATATCATTATTGAAGCCGGGGCTGAGATTGGAGGGGGGTGGTTACCACTAGCACCAGAGATAATTCTAATGTACAGAACATGCTGGTGATTGGTGGTGGGGGACCACTAGCACCAGGGCTAATTTTAATGTACAGAACAGACCGGCGATCAGTGGGGAGGAGCAGGGACTACAGGGGGTGGGTGTGCTCCCCCAGTGGCCAACCAGGTAGGTGGCTGCATTACCTCTGGCAGCCACTAGGGTTGCCTGGAGTTAAGTTGGGGTTTTGTTTGGTGGTATTTACACTGCACAGAAGGACCACACCAAATCCTTTTGTGCAGCACAAGACCACTGAAAATGGGTTTGCATGCATATTCATGGCCACACCCCTCCCCCTGCCCGCACACATACATTATGTTTTGTGCATGCGCTAGCCCTCTCTGCCCGCACAACAGTCCCTGTTGCCTATGGGGCTCCAGCACAAACCCTGGTTTGCACAGGCAAAGACCTGTTAAGCACCCACACAAACTTCTAAATATCAGGCCTCAGGTTTTTTAAGGAAATTCCCCCCAAAATACCTCCCTCCCTTCCCCCCAAAAAATGTGAGTCCCCCCATTTGATACACCCAGGGGGAAGTCCCCCCTGAACCCGAATCTGAATTTTGAGCCCTGGGGTGAGGAGTCTGCAAACTCCATGTGGCTGTCATTCTGCATCAGCTGAAGTGTTTTTCCCATTTTTTTTGTAGTCCTACCCCCTCCCTCTGGGACATGCACATGTCAGTGGGACGCAAGATGTTTGTATCGGCCCAGCAAATGGTGACTTTCCCTGCTCCTGCTTGTATTCCAGCCTGAACTGCCACCCGTGGTCACCCAGGTGGCAGCTGCATGGTGACAGTGGGTCCCCCCTGCCCAAGGAGGAGAGCATCCTGTGGGACACTCAATCCTCCCCTCTATGGCTGGCCTTCCAGCAACCCAGGCTCATTCTTGAACCCAGGTCATGGGTATAACAAGTGGTAGTGCTACTGCTGCGGCGACAGGCGGGCTGTTGACCCCACATTTTCAACATCCTAAGCCTTTTTTTCCCCACCTCATGGATCAGACAGATGACATGTTTTATAACCTGCCTGAAATGCCTTTTCATGATCATGCAGCAAAATGACATTTTGGCCAGGATCTCATAAATGACACCTGTCATTTTCATAAAGTCATGTCATAAAAAGACTATGGTGAAAATGTTGGGTCAAAATTCAAAAAACATATGAACATATGAAACACCAGCAGAAACAGGCCTCAGTGTCTATCAAGACTGCTCAATTGTGCTACTAGCCCCTCAACTGCCGCACCCTCCCCTCCCCACTTCATAATTACCCCTTCCCTCACTCTGTTCCAACCCCTCTTAAAACCGCCTACCATCCTACTAGATACCACCTCGGGCACAGAATTCCACTTGTCTACCACCTGTTCTGTTAAAAAAATGCCGTAGGAAGAGAAGAGAATTATAGATTTTAGGCTGATCTATCTAAACACAAACCAGAGACTGAGTCTGTAAAAAACCTGGAGAGCTCAGCAAACCATTAACTCTACAGAGTGCTGCTCTGATTGGGAATCTGAAACAGCAAGCTACTCCAAAATGATGTCATCGCTCTCTAAACTTGACGAGAGAACAGAAATGACTCCACTGTTTTAGCCACAGTAGAGCAAGTTAACAAATGGTGATGTGAAGAAAACCACAAAACCAAACAGCTTGACATTTTTAGGAAACACTAATCATGACACCGGGACATGAATTTCAGCTTTTCAAGCTTTTATTAAAAATATGTAAAAACTGTTGCACATGATCTTTAAGTATTTTAAAGGTTTCAGTCATATCCCCCTATCCGTCCCTCCTCTCTTCCAGGGTATACATGTTCAGTTCGCTCAGCCTCTCATCATAGGGCCTTCCCTCCAATCCTTGGATCATCTTAGTCGCCCTACGCTGTACCCCCTCCAACAATCTGATATCCTACTTCAGGAATGGGCGCCAGTACTACACACAGTACTCCAGGTGTGGCCTGACCAGCAACAAAGTTATGGAGCAGTATTGAAATTCTTCAATGCATACTTACAACTTTGCTCTTTTTCCAGATTTTGACCCCAAATTTAAAAGGGATTTAAAAAAATTCACCTGTCTTGATCATAAAGTGGGGTCATAAAAAGACTGTGTTGAACATTTACAGTATTTATCTATTTTTATTTTATTTTGTTTTTGTTGACCGGGTAAGTGCACTAGACAAATCCTGCCTATTTTCAGGCACGACCCGGGGGAGGGGGATACAGATGAATGCCAACTGACCTTGAACCAGATTAAGCTGTTGGTGGTATTTTTAGTGAATGAGGGAAATTTGGCCAGGACACCGGGGACATTCCCCAACTCTTTTCGAGAAGTGCCATGGGATCTTTAACATCCACCTGAACTACCACCAATCCAGGCAGATGGGACCTTGGTTTAACGTCTCATCCAAAAGACGGTGTAAAAAATGTTGAAAAACAAATCTAGGAAGAAACACTGACTTTTTTTGTTTACTCATAGCCTTGTTATTTTTGAATATTTAGACTCCAACTTTTCCTCATAGCCCTTTTGTCACCTCACCCCATGAACGTGGCAGGTGTCATTTTTCAAACTCTGCCAAAAGCGTCTTTCATGCTTGTGCCACAAAATGAAATGTTGTCCTGGATTTTATAAATAACACCTGTCATGTTCATAAAGTGGTGCCATAGAAAAAATGTGCTGAAAATTTGGGGTCTAAATAAAAAACAGAAAGAAAGTGATGGTCAACCATTGACATGTTTCAACATTTACTCATAAAGTTGCAATATTTTTACTTTCAAACCCACATTTTCAACATAGTCATGTTTCTTTCCCCATCCAATGAACATAGCAAGTGTAATTTTCAAATCCCCCTTCAAATCTTGATTTTGCCCTCGTTCCATAAAATAATGTTTCGGGTCGCAGTTGATAAATGACACCTGTCATGTTCATATGCTGGGGTAATAAGAACTACTATTTTAAAATTCAAGGTCACAGTCTTAAGATTTTTTACGCTATTGTTATTTATTTGGAAACTGGTAACTGTGAAAGGCACTCTGGGCTAAGGCTCATTTCCAGGTGCGTCTCAGGGGAAAGGGAACCGGAACAGCAAAAGGACATTCCACAATAACAAATTATTTAAACAAAAATGTTCTATAAGAACTGGTACAAAAAAGTGTGGTCACAGTGCAATATGGAAAATCTATAGAAGTGCATGTAACCCCCCCTGCAAATGGGGGTTCCCACAAGTCTTCTAGGAGCTGGCTAAGTGCTCCCAGCCTGAATGGTGTTCTGCGTTTAAGCCGCTTAACTGTCAGTGCTTTTAGATCCTCTGGTACTGTCTCTTTAAGAGCTGCCTGCTCGCAGGCTAAATTAGTTTGAATGGGGGGACTGTGTATTTAATGCTCGAATCCCACCCAAGTTGCTGTCTGATCACTCCATTTCTGCAAGCGCTAAAAGCGCAGAGGGAGCCCACCTGAGAGATGTAACTGTTTGCCTGAAATCACTTGGAGCATTGGTAAAGTTGCAGTTTCTCTAACCTGCCTTTATTGCACCTGGGACTCTGTGTGTGTTGCCCCTTCATTTTGGATCTGAACTGCTGATCTGGGCCAATTGGGTTAGGGGAGTCCTAAAATGGAGACTGCTTGAGCCAACCAGAACTTGGACTCTCACCTGAAGCATGTTTAAAGGGGGAATGTATGGCAGGTGCTTCTGGGAGCTGTAGTTTGGACCATGGCACCTTTTTGCACCAACAGAGGAAGCCCTGCAGTGACTGACAGCTGAATCCACCAACTGAACTTGTGTGGAGCCTAAGGGAAATGCCCTGAACTGTTCCTGGAGGGCCAGATGCGAGTTGACTGAGAGAAGGAGCTCTGTTCTGCTGCGGCGTGCAGTTCGCATGGGAAGCACATGTAAGGTCCTGAAGTCAGCCTGTAGCTGTTAGCGAGTACTCATCGGACTGAATCCGAGTTGTGGAGAAAAAGGAAGAAGTGTGCGGAACCAGGCTTGCCCGTAGAAGACCGAAGATTTGCAGAAGTGCGATCGGCCTGTCAAGGACTCTGATGCTGCATGTGTTCTCGGGTTTTGCAGTGTTTGTGATCAGGATCGAGAAGCAGCTGCCTGGTATAGTAATTTCTTTTACATACAAATGTGTCTAGTGCTTGTGGGGGATCGCAATTCCTTTTCCCCCTTTTACTGTGAGTTGTGAGATGAAGCTGGAAGCTGAACTCAAATCCGATCGAACTGAATCCGTCTGCTATCCAAATTAGTTGGGCCCTGTCATGAGGATCCCAAGGTGGTAGCCTGGATAAAAAATTGGCTAGACAACAGAACGCAAAGGGTAGTAGTAAATGGAGTACACAGTGAAGAAAGAAGGGTTACTAGCGGGGTGCTACAGGGTTCAGTACTGGGACCGGTCCTTTTTAATGTCTTTATAAGTGACATTGCAGAGGAAATGGAAGGAAAAGTATGTCTCTTTGCAGATGACACAAAGATCTGCAACAGGGTTGATACACAAGATAGAGTGGAAAGGATGAGAAGGGACTTGGCAAGGTTGGAGGAATGGTCAAATGTATGACAGCTTAGATTCAATGCAAAGAAGTGCAAGGTAATGCACATGGGAAATAAAAACCCAGGGGAAGAGTACACAATGGGGGTGACATACTGACAACAGTAAAAGGAAAGGGACCTGGGGTAATTATATCAGATGACCTAAAGGTGGGCAAGCAATGTGAGAGGCAGTAAGGAAGGCTGGGGGATACTGGGATGCATAGGAGAGGCATCAATAGTAGAAAACAGGAAGTTGTTATCCCTCCGTACAGACAGTTGGTGAGACCCCATCTGGAGTACTGTCTGCAGTTCTGGAGACCCCATCTCCATAAAGACATAGACAGAGTGGAGGCTGTCAGAGAAGAGCAACAAAATGGTGCAGGGTCTGCACCAGAATCTGAGAAGAAAGACTAAAGAAGCTTTAATATGTATACCCTTGAGGAAAGAAGGGAGATAGGGGACATGATAGAAACTTTCAAGTACCTCAAGGGAATCAACAAAGTCCAAGAGGGTAGCATCTTTCAGAAAAAGAGATATGCAAGAACAAGGAGGCACAATTTGAAGATAGAGGGGGAACGGCTCAGAGGTAATGTGAGGAAGTATTTTTTCACAGAGAGGGTTGTGGATGCATGGAACGGCCTCCCTGAGGAGGTCGTGGAGTCAAGAACAGTGGGGGAATTCAAGAATGCATGGGACAGACATAAGGCAGTCCTAGTGGGGGGTAGGAGGAAGTAAGCTGTTGGTTAACTAGGATCTGCAGCTTATCTGTTAGGTAGGAAAATGGGAAGACTAGGTGGGCCAAGTGGTCCTAATCTGCCGTCAAATTCTATGTTTCTATGTTTCTATTCTGTGTCATCATGCTACTCTAATATATCAAAACAGAGGAAGCACTCATTAGGAATAAAAACTCTCCGATATCTTAGTTTGATTAGCAAGGTGTCAAAAATAGTGTACATCCATCATGCAGTGCCAGGATGATAGGGAAAACTAAATTAGAAACCTTTATTTGTAACATTAACATTAAATCCTCCAGATCGAGAGGGTAGGTCTGCTGCCTCACATCCTAAGTGGTTGCAATGGGGCAGGATCCCCAAATCCAGAACTGAAGGGTCGAGAGAGGTGGTCTGTTGCCCTCCCACATCCCTCATGGTCGAAAGGTCACGCTTAGAGGCAGGACCCCGAATCCAGGACTGAAGGGTCGAGAGGGTGAGGGTCTGCTGCCCTCCCACATCCCTCATGGTGCAAAGGTCATGCCTAGGAGCTGGGATCCCCGAATCCAGAACTGAAGGGTTGAGAGGTGGGGTCTGCTGCCCTCCCCACATCCCTTGTGGTCGCAAAGTCGCGCCTAAGAGCTGGGATCCCCCGAATCCAGGACTGAAGGGTCAGAGGGTAGGGGTCTGCTGCCCTCCCCACACATCCCTTGTGGTCCAAAGGTCACACCTAGGGCAGGACTCACCCCAGATCCAGGACTGAAGGGTCGAGAGGGTAGGGGGTCTGCTGCCCTCCCACATCCCTCATGCGCTAAAGGTCATGCCTAGGAGCTGGATCCCCCCCCGAATCCAGAACTGAAGGGTTGAGAGGGTAGGGGTCTGCTGCCCTCCCCACACATCCCTTGTGGTCGCAAAGGTCGCGCCTAAGAGCTGGGATCCCCCCGAATCCAGGACTGAAGGGTCGAGAGGGTAGGGGTCTGCTGCCCTCCCCACACATCCCTTGTGGTCGAAAAGGTCACACCTAGGAGCAGGACTCACCCCCGAATCCAGGACTGAAGGGTCGAGAGGGTAGGTCTGCTGCCCTCCCACATCCTTCGTGGTAGAGTCGCGCCTAGGGCCGGGATCCCAGATCCAGGACTGAAGGGTCGAGAGGGTAGGGGTCTGCTGCCCTCCCACACATCCCTCGTGGTAGCAAAGGTCGTGCCTAGAGCGGATCCCCAGATCCAGGACTGAAGGGTCAGAGGGTAGGGGTCTGCTGCCCTCCCCACATCCCTCATGGTCGCAAAGGTTGCGCCTAGGAGCGGATCCCCCCGAATCCAGGACTGAAGGTACGAGGCAGGAATTGGAGGCCTTTGTTTTCTTGCTGCTTGGCGCTAATCTTTGAAAAGCGTGCAACACAGCTCAGGGACTCTCAGAGCTGAGGGACAGAGGTCTTTGGTTTTGGCATATATGTGAAGACTGTTTTTTCTGCCTTGCTTTTTGCTCCGAAGACTGTGTTTTCAGCAAGAAATGGCAGTAGCTTTAAATTGTGCAGACCTGTTTTCCCACGTCTAAGCACCAATAGTGCCTGTTTACCTTAAGCACCACAGCCTGCAGTTTCTGTTGTGCATCTTGCCTTTTACAGCTATTTTCTTTTCTTTAACATTATGTTGTCTAGCTGCCTGTAGAATTAAATTGTTTGCAGTTTTCCCTTACATGCTCATAACGTGGCTCCTGAAGTGCTGGCTGACTGTAAAGCCCTGCCCGGTATCTGTACTCGCTCCAGCAAACATACCCAGTCGTCCAGCTGCACAGGGTCAGTGCATTGGGCTTTTGGGAAAATTGCATACGGCTGTGTAGCTTCAGCGTGGTACTAACTGTATCGACAGCCATTTTTGAAAATGTGCTGCTAAACCCTAGGTACTCCATGCTCTCACTGCCTTAGGTACTCCACGCTCTCACTGCCTTACGCTAGGATTTCCAAATTAGAGGTTGGACAAAGAGAATTCTAGGGGGGCAAAACTCTAGCTAAGGCCATAGAAACATGAAATAGCTCAACCTTCTTGCAAATCTTATTTTAAGTTAATCAACTTAGAAATTAGCGTTGTTCCATAACTCCAAGGTCTCACAGATCAGGAAATCTCTTTCTCCACCAAACAGTTTGGAAGGCTCACGTTACCAGATATCTTTTTGCTACGCCCCTCTCCACTGCTATATAAATAACCTTACCTTTTCTGTTTCCTTCGAGGTCAAGAGGGTGAGGTCTGCTGCCCTCCCCACATCCCTCGTGTAATCGCAAAGGTCGCCTAGGAGTGGGATCCGCCCCAGATCCAGGACTGAAGGTATGAGGCAGGAATGGAGGCCTTTGTTTTCTTGCTGCTTGGTGCCAATCTTGAAAAGCATGCAGCACAGCTCAGGGATTCTCAGGGGCCCTTGACAACTTCATTGATGTCTTTACTCCCCTACAAGACAAGCATGCACCCTTCTCGAAAAGGAGGGTGAGGGGCACTGTCACCAAGTGGCTTCACAGAGGCCTATTCTCCCTCAGGAAGCAAAGGGACAACTGCTGGGCGAGATTCAAGTCCTCCCACTCCAGTTCCGACTTCCTCGAATATAGACAGTTGAGAAACTCTTGTAAAAGAGCCATCTGAGCTACAAAGAGTGAATTCTGTCAATCTGCCCTGCTATCGTCAGCCAGAAACCCAAGGAGCTTCTGGCAAAACATTAACAACACAGTCGGAGGGTCTGCCAGAGCTCAGGTCTCTGACATGCTCATTGGATGGGGTAGTTGCAATAACCCCATCACCATCGCCAATGCTTTTAACGGTCAGTTCCCTGACCTGACTGCTCCCCCCTCCCAACCCCCCATCTCCACAATTCAGGGTCCCTTCCCTAGTGGGAACTCAGGCCAACCCTCCTTCTACCTAAAGGCTGTCTCTGTCGTGGAGATCCAGAGGCTCCTTGCTAGTCTCTCCCCTCACACTGGAGTGGGGCACGACCGCCTCGAGCCCAAACTGCTCTGCCTGGAGGCATCCCTCCTAGCCCAGCCTATCTCTCACATATTCAACGCTTCACTAATCTCAGGATCCATCCCAGATGTATGGAAGGTGGCCAAGGTCGTCCCTGTCCTCAAACAAGGCGACCCGAGGAATCTCAATAACTACCTCCCTACTGCGATCCTGTCTGCCATCTGCAAGCTACTTGAGAAAAGTGGTTGCCTCACAGCTCACCCACTACCTTCAGAGCTATGAGCTTCTCTCCCCAGCACAATGCGGCTTCAGAAAAGGGCACAGCACTTCCACTGAGTGAGCGGTGGTCACCTCCAAGATCAGGTCTGTCACTGATCAAGGCAAGCTGACTGGAGCCATCTTCATGGATCTCTCTAAAGCCTTTGACCAGGTTGACCACTCGCTCCTGTGCTTCACTCTCTGGGCCATGGGCTTCTTTCCCCCTCCCCCTCCACCGCTCACACCTGGTTCACTAACTACTTCTCTGAGAAACAGTAATATAACAGTTTTAACAAGGCCCTCTCTGATTCATCCCTGGTGACCTGCCAGGTCCCCCAGGGCTCTGTACTTGGTCCCATGCTGTTCTCCCGCTTCATTAATCAGCTGCTCTCAGTCACTGCCCATGGGCTCTCCACCCTGTACTCGCATGACCTCATCTTCCTGTCCAGCTCTCGGGATATCAAGGACATCAACACCCAGTTAAACTCTGACTTTAACCACATTCAATCCTGACTCGAGGACCACAAGCTCACCATTAACCTTAAAAAGACTCAGGTCATGCTCTTTGGCTCCTCAGCCAAGACTAAAGCCTGCCCTACTCCTCTAAAAATCTCGGGAGCTGATGGTTCTCTCTTACATTCTGCAGATGCAGTCAAGTACCTGGGGGTTACATCTGACCCACAACTGGACCTCTCACTGCACATCTGCAATACCTGTAAGGCCCAAACTTCAAGTTGGGCCTGGCATACAGAGCCAAAAGTTGTCTCACCCTGGCCGAACGTCCCGCCCTAGCCAGGGGGATCCCTCCTACCCACACTCTGCTATAGCCTGGTAGCCTTTGCCAAGTTCCAAAAACCAGTCTCTCTAAATGGGACACAGCGCTCAACAATGTATGTCGCATTGCCCTCTCTACTTCTTGCCTCACGCACCGTTGTGAGCTATACACGCAGCTGGAGTGGCTTCCTCCAGAGGACCACCGCACGTTTGTCCTTGGGAACTTCATTGACAATACTGTCAGAACTGCCATCCCTCTTGCTCTCGCCATATCCCTCAAACCTGCAAACTCCATCTACCACTTAAGATCCAGCGATTCTCAGGTCCTCCTGGTTCCTAAAACTCGCACCCTGATTGGGGATCAGACCTTCACTGCCTACGCACCCAAGCTGTGGAACTCCCTCCCTGCCAGCACTCGATCCTCCCCCTTCCATCCCTGCTTCAAAGCCTCCCTATGGGGCCTCCTAAAATCAGCCTCCACCTGCCTCTGCTCCTGAGCCAATAAAAAACCCTGGTTTCGACTGCTGGGCGATGCATCCCTGGTTGCTGCAAGCACTTTATCTACCTGGCACGCCCATTGCCACCTGACTTACTAAAGAATCTGGGTCCTTTCCCTGCCCCACCTGTCCCTGTAAAGGATGCCTGCATAACAACATTTCAGTCCCCCCACCCGAACTGGCTTCTCATGCCAACCTGAGGGTATGTTTGACCCTAATTGTAGGCTTATGTCGTCCATGCCTGTACCACGCTGTTATCTGCCTCTTGATGAAAGCTATGTGCCTGATGCTCTTGTTTGTAATTGACTTGCTCGATGTTCGATGTGCTCTACCTTGTTATCTCCCAATGACTGTACTATGCTGCTATCCACCTCTTGATGTAAACCATGTGCCTGTTGCTATTGCATGTACCCTGTCTGCCTGATGCTCATGTATGTACCTTTGTAATCCTCCCGGGTCGCACCTGAAAATAGGCACTTGGCTGTCTAGTGTGCTTACCTGGTTAACAAAAGCAAATAAATAAATTTACTTACCCCACACTCCCAACATTTCTGACTGACAGATTAGGCTAGCAGCTGATTTTGAATGACCTATGTGTGACCTTTGATGAGCACCAGGTTCAACTAAAACAATCTGTACAGTGTTCAAATGGCTTGGGTGCATTCAAAATTGGCACGTGCACCCTCATGTGGCCACTGAATCTACCCTGACTTTCCCACCCCCTGATTCTGACTACTAGATGTTAAACTATGACTCTCATAGTAAATGTGGAATATCTTTGGCTGAGGATAATGCTAGAAGCAAAACATGAAAGTTCACCCCCAAAAGCCAGCCAATTGGTGCAGTGGTAGAGCTAGTGCTCGCGATGATGGTGACCCTGGTTCAGACATGAGCCTGGCTGATGACAGCTGGACCTAAGCTGTGTACGCTTTGCATGTGCATTGGTTCCCCCTTTACATGCTGACATCTTCAGGGGACAGCAGAAACAAGGGACAAAAGTTCAACCCCGGTGCTGGCTCCTCAGGGGACCCTGGTATATCCCTGTCCCTTCCACCTCCTCTGTCTCCCAGCACACTGCTCAGTTGGGGATATATACCTCGTACCCCAAGGGGGGGTAATCCATGGCTCTATGGGGTGGATGTAGAAGAGAAAAAGTATCTGGAGACCAGCTACTCAGTTCATCATAAGAAATGTAGTTTTATTGTAATATTTTCTTAGGACACCATGATAATGGGGTTGATGACAGAGAGGTAGGTGGGGACTGGGTGAATGTACCGAGGGAAACACTGGAGGGGCTAGGCTGAAGATACAGGGCCATCTTGCCAGTGTCCATGTCCTCTGGGCCAGAGACAGCAGATTTCTGGCAGCAGCAAACGTTGGGGTTCCAAGGAGCCAGGCAAGTCCCTTTTGCTGTGCAGGAGGGTTGAAAACAGTAACAGTAAGAAGGTTCACAAACAGTCATGGATTGGTTGATGCTAACTCCACCACTTTGATCTTTAAATTTCTTTAAAAAAATTTAGTTCAGTTCTCACAAAAACTGTGAGAAAGTGGATTTTATGACAGCATAGTTAAAAGTCACTGCCTCTGTGGCATCAAGCGACTGGGGATCATAGTGTTATGCTAGCAACCTGGGTTCATGCTCCAAGCCCGGGATATTAGAAGCAGAGGCCAGGAGGGAAGGGCAGTCAGAGTGCCACTGTCTAGCAGCTCCTGGTGGTTGTGTGGTGGATGTGCCTGTGATAGCATGGGTGACCACACACCATCAGGCACCATTCCTGGGCAGCTGCAGTGTGAACGGGATTAGAGGAGGGCGGGGAAAAATGGCAGAAGTGGCAGACCAATATGCTAGATGACAGCCTTGTGGTCCCCACCCCACCACCCAGCCACCCCCACCACCACCACCACAGCAACAGAAATCCAGCGCACCAACACAGGAGCCCCTCAGCCAGTGTCTCCAAAGCTCGCCTCTCCTCCAGGCCAGTGGGAGGCCCCTGGCAGGAACAAGCCAGCACAAGAAACGGAAGACATGTAGAGTTGAGGTGATGCTTCTCCAGAACAACCAGAGGGGGACCCCAGCAGGAAGAAGCCAAACAAAGACATACAGCTGCAGGTCTGGATTGGTCTCATTAGCAGGCAGTGAGGGTGTGAGGGTGATTGGTAATGCAAGCGGCATTCAGAAGCTCGAAGGTTTGGGGTGCCTGCTGGCACAGAAGGAGGATAAACAAGCAAGGCAAAGAATGTAATTCAGTTGAACTTTTTGATTTCTTTGTTCCTACTTTCTCCTGATGCAGAGTTTGCTTTCTACTGTGCTATCAAAGACTAGCGGGATCTGGGGTCATGGCTAGCAGCCGACAGCAATAGACGCCTCTCACGCAGCTCCAGACTTGTATAATAATAAAAGCTACAAATTCTTATTTTATTGAACTTTCTCCTCAATCCAAACTTAAATTTAAAGAAAAGAAGTACTACAGCTTTTTGGGGAGCAAGCATTTGCCGACTAAATGATGGGAAGAACTAAAAATGAAGTTTTTAAAGATTCGGGCCAAGAGGAAGACCCTGTGCCATCCTCCAGTAGAGTTCCGACTGGTACGCAGTCCAACGAGAGAACTGGGAACCTAGGGGCCAAAATAAATGCTATCCTTCAAGCCGTGCAGCAACTAGATAATAAGTTGGACACTTACAATACCAGATTAATGAAAGTGGAATCAAAGGTCACTGCTTTAGAGACTAATCACTCTATCCACAGCTCAATGGTTACAAAAACAGCCACAGTGACTGATGGAGTTCTTAAAGAAAATAAACTTTTATGCACCAGGCTCGAGTTTCTTGAGAATGGAGCAAGGTCCTACAACCTCCAATTTTTGGGTATACCTGAAGGAGCCAAAGGAGCCAATTTGGTGGACTATCTACACCAGATCCTCCAAGATGCATTAAAATTGAGAACCAACCTCCAGATTATACAGGCTTATCACATTACCCCACGAAGGAAGCCCACCAACCCTGACCTCCCTAGGACTGTCTTGGCGGTAACCATTGGAATACACATGCGGGATACGATTTTGCAGAGGGCTAAAATAACTGGGGCTCTTACCCTTCCCGATGGCTCAATAGTACACTGCTTCCCTGACTTGATCTATTCGACCAGAATGAGGCGCCGTGGATTTGACTCTGTTCGAGCAGGGCTTCGAGAGCTTGGGATTAACCATGCCTTACAAATGCCAGTGAGGTTGAAAATTATCTATGCTGGGAAAACCTACTTATATAATTGTAACCCCCTTGTTACCCGGGGTTACTAGAATCCCAGTAAGACCTAGTGGTAGACAGGGAAGGCAGCTTGTGAAACTCCAGTTAAATGGATTTCACACTGTCTCACTCTGTTCTCAGTCTCAGCTGAGACTGAGGGATGACATTACCAATAGAACTATCGCAGCTGCATGAGCCACATTGGAATCTGCAGCAAAGGGAGTTGGTTAGAACGTTGGGAAGTTTTGAAGTCAGTGTCTTCAGTCAGTCTTCAGTGAGTGGAGTGTGAAGTTGGGAGCTTGCTGAGAAAGCAGCTCAGTGAAGGCTCTAGGAGCCTCAGCCCTGACAGAGGGCTACTTTTAAGTAGAAGGGTGTGTGTCTCCACCTTAAAGAGAGACGCAGAAGATTACTGAAGTGGTGGAGACCACTGTTTTCGGGTCTCAGTGCCCCCTCCCTCCGGGGGGGCAGGAAAGGGTTCCCTGCAGATTCCTGGGGCAACCCCCTAGTTCTGCTTGTAAAGAAAAAGCTGCCTATGTGTTCCAGTGTTTATTTGGGAGAACAAGAAGATTTGTGAGTCACCTGTGGGGCACCTGCAACGTGAGGGTGAGTGTCTGCTCTTGCTAGAAGGGCTTATGTTTTTCACCCTGGGACTTGTGTGACAATATGGGGATTGAACTACTAAATATTGGGAAGCCTAGAGTAATGGGCTAAGCAAAGTAAAAAAGTCCAGAGTTTGTTGGGATGCAAATGACATGTAGAGGAGATGTGACAGACGTCTACCCAGAATCTACATTTAAAAGTTCAGTAAAGGAATTGTTCAGTTTCCAGAGAAATGGCCGGGTATGGGATGTGGGAGCTGGAGGTGGGTGGCCCCCCCCATCTTTAGTGACCAGGTCCATCTCTATGGATTTCTTCTGTGGATTTCTACTTTACCTCAGGCACTTGGCCAGTGATGAGGGAAGTACCCAGATGTGGGATTGTAAGGAAAATTCTCTCTAGGAGTCGAAGACTCTAGTGTGGTTTGGGGAGCCACAACAAGATAATTGGTTCATTCCTCAAATGGACCATGGATTAAGTGGACGGCGGGGGAGCCGGGCCAGTGGGGAAAACCCAGGTAGTGTACAAGTCGGGCTGTGTACCCAAAGCTGCGTGCAAGTCCGGGCTGTGTGCCTGGTGGGTTTAGAGCCTGAGGGCTGGAAATGGTGATAAAGTGTTCTGTAGTCTCTAATCTGCATTACCAGGAAATGTAGCCCCGCGGGGGTCCGTCTATGCTTTGTTTGTTCAGCTTGGATGTGAATAAAAGTCACACTGAAGATCCCATTCCTGGTTCTGGACATTACAGTTATTGCTTCCTGTGTTCAGATTTACTTGGGTGCCCCTGTGCAGAGTAGCCAAACCTAGGTCCCCTGTGCCGAGTAACCTCATCCTCCCTGAACCCAGTCCCCACCAGGTACTGCTGTCAGCTTCAACAGCATGCCACCTGTCGTTTTGGCAAAAAGGCAGGGGTGAGGGGTTACATAATGAACCAACAGACACAGGTCGTAAGGTGGAGCTGATCCGGGAGGATTTTGCCAAAGCTGGACATTCAGATTTGGATGAGGGAGATGGCGAACCCTGATGTTGGAACTCTTAGACTCAAAGATAAGGGCTGGTTAGCACCAAACTGTTCCTAGTAATAAAGCACTGTAGGTTTTTTTTTTTGTTATTGCTGGGAAGTTACATTATAGTCATACTTTTCAGAGTCAGATTTAAAATTTGTTTAAAAGCCTTCTCAAGTCACTTTGTCTATGCCTGTTAACACTAGCAAATATATTACAATTACATTAAGGCTACTAGGAGCTGAGATACCACCTTGTGGTATTTTTGGGGAGGAAGTGATGTTTTAAGTTAACAAAAATGCTGCGAGTTTTCATTGTTAAATGTTTATATCACACAGATTAAGGTTAAAATATTGAAAAGGAATGTCTGTGAGCAAGTTTTGTGGGGCATCTTTACTAAACAGAGAAAAGGGATTGATTTCCACTATCTTTGTTATTTCATGGACCCCGGGCCATGTCAATGGATGGCGGCGTCTCTGAAAAGAAGGAACTCTCTGAACTTATTATAAACTATTTTAGGTAGAGATGTCCATGGTCCTGCTGCATATAGCCTATTTTGGGTACCATCTGGATATAGTAATGGATGCATTTTGTCCCCTCATTGCTGTAACTAAGAGGAATGGGCTGTGCATTACCTATCATAGCATTTCTTGTATCTATTCCTATACCTGGAATCAAGGAATATTTTCTTTTGTATGCACTGCAAAATGAAAAAATAAAATAAAAAAAAAAAGACTGATGGGATCCTGTGAGTAATACTGTGACTGAGGGTGTGCTGACTGCTTTGCAGAAACCTGAAGTGAATCTGCAATGAAATAACATTTGATTATTTCTGCGGTTTTCCCAAAGTGAATATCAGTTTCAGCTCCCAAAATGAGATACATAGAAATTGACAGCAGATAAAGGCTAGTCTTCTCCTCTGACTGTACTACTTTAGGCTGACCCTTGTGGTTTTACCCCTCTTTTGCCTCTGCCACCCCATCTAACTATGGCCTATGCCTATCCCACCCTGTTTTGAAACTAGTACCAACTGTTTTGGCACTTATCACATCCTCCAGTAGTCTGTTCCATTAATCTACTACCCCTTCTGCGAAAAAATGCTTACACCCATGTTTTTTAAATCTTCACACCAGCTTCAGTGACTTCCCTCCAGTTCCTCTATTTGCACTCTGTTAAAATATAGCCTTGTAGGCTACCCATTTTTCCCAAAACAGGTAACTGTATGTTTCTATCATATCTCCTCTCTTGCTTTCTTTTCTCAAGAGTATACATGTCCAAGTTCTTCAGCCTCTCCTTGTACGTTATGCCCCCTAGGGTATCTTGATCACCCTACGCTTTATTGCTTCCGCTCTATCGTAATTCTTCCTCATGTGTGGACTCCAGTATCTTGCTCAGTACTCTAAATGTGGCCTTAAAGAGCACCTTTTCCCCACATTGTGAAATATAGAAGACAACAAACAGGGAGCTCTCTTACCTCATAGAAACATAGAAGTTGTTGGCAGATAAAAATCCCCTTTGACCCATCCAGTCTGCCCATTTTCCCTGCCTACTGTGCCACCACAGCCCTGGCACCATCTCCGGTCATCTCCACCCCTTGTGTTCCTTCCGAGGTCCCCTTACATCTGCCCCATGTATGCTTGAATCCTACAACTGTTTTGGCACCTACCACCTCCGCTGGGAGGCCGTTCCAGACTTTTACCACCCTCTCTGTAAAGAAATATTTCCTCACATCCTTTCTGAGCCTCCCTCTCTCCAGCATCATAGAGTGATCCCTTGTCCTTGAGTCTGTCTTTCTGTGGAAAATGCTACCTTTCTGTATGTTATTGTAACCCCCATGCCAAAAAAGGGGGCTTACTAGTGTGATGCTTTGTTGGCATGGGAAGGAGTGTTTCGCGCTGCCAGGGGGTGGGGCTTGGTGAGCACGTAGAAAAATTAAAATGCTCACTGGCATGAGGGGAGCCATTTAGAGAGAGTTCGAGGAGAGTCTTTGTGGGGAGAGGAGCAGCTGGTACCAGCTCCAAGGCCCGAGGGGAGGGTCTCCAGTCAGGGCTAAGTAGGCCTGGGGCTGGGGTGGGGAGACTGCCCTCTGGATCCCAGCATCCATCCCACATGCCATCCATGGGATTAAGGGAGGAAGCCATGCAGCAGAGAGGAGAAGAGAGAGAGAAGCTGTCAGGAGCCCGTTTGGCTCAGTTTGCCTGTGGATCCGTGAGGTGGCTGCCACGATAGGGACTGAGGTTCATGGTGGCACCGACGCTTCAGAGGGGTTGCAGTGGCAATGCAGCCCTCCTGCCCTTTAGTGTCCACCTGTATACAGTATATGTGGAAGAGCTGCTATGGGAGAATTCCTGTAGAAGGTAGATTGTGGGTTGCGGCTGTTCCGTGCGAACCCTGCCCGAGGATCGGCAGGCAGCCTGCACCCTTAGGAAAGGACTCTGCCCTGGGAGAGTGAATCCCCCCCCCCCCCAATTTAGCTGAGGAAGAAGTCGTAGGATTAGAGGAAATGTGCATCCTGCTCCCACTGCCAGAGAATAAGGGAAAGAGTACTTCCGGCTCCTCCTCCGAGTTTAATGGCCACATAGTCAGATAGCTCCATTTCCCTTGAGCTATCTCCACCTCTTCTGGTGCATTTTTCAATCCCAAAAAGCATCTAGATTAAGAGCAAGAGGGGAAATAAAAGTGGCGACCTGGGGCCAACACAGAAACCTGAGGATTTCATACCGGATGACGAATGATCAGAATCGGAGGCCTACAACACAGATACCACCTCTGTAGGACAGCGAGCCTCTTCAACTAAAATGCAGGAAGATGCCTATCGTACTCCTAAAAACAAAAACAAAAAAGTTAAACTTGATGCCATCTACAATGAACTGTGCACTTTTAGAGCTGATATCAAACAGCTCTACAGCGAAATGAGGAGAGATTTAGTCCAGCTGGAGCCACGGGCAGACAACTCCGAGCAGCAGTTCACTGCCGTGGAGAACCGTGTGGATGATCTGGAGACCCTCACGCAGAAACTACAGGAACAGCAGGCACTTATGGAGGCCCGACAAGAAGACACAGAGAACAGGGCATGATGGAAAAATATTGGTCTCTATTGCATAGCAGAAGGGGCTGAGGGTACCAGCATCAAGGCTTTTGTCACTAACCTCCTGAAAGCCGCATTAGATCTCCCAGCTGATTATGTCCTAGATTTTGAGTACGTACACTGGGCATTAGACCCCAAGCCCACCTCTCCATCAGCTAGCCCACAGTCCATCATTGCTCATTTTAGCAACTACCCGACAAAGGAGCAGATTCTTTTGACCGCATGGCACAAACAAAAAGTCTATCATGACCAAACACGATTCTACGTGCCCAACACCATGCGACTCTGGAGAGCATACTTGCCTCTTCTGCCTGCTTTGAAAGCCCAGGGCCTGAAGTTCACCACGCATTATCTGGCATGGTTGGTAGTCATGTTACCAATGGGAAAGAGGGAATTCTCGTCTGCAAAAGAGGCACAGGTGAAGCTGGCTCAACAGGGGCTATCATTTCCAGAGCGCCCAAGACGAACCGGACCCCAACCCTCAACCCTGAGATGGCAAACAGTCGAGAGGAAGCAGCCTACACAGTGGAACAATGCTGAGCTGCAATCCACCCTAAAACAGAAACCGCAGAATTTTGATTTGCTGATGTCAGTGCAGGGACACTTGAAGATGACAAAATACCATGGACCTGTACTCTGCTTCTACTATTTCAGGTAAGGGGTCGAGGGTACTTTAAAGGGGGGGAGGGAGATAGACAGGCAAGGGATTGATTTACCAGCCTGGGCACAGGGAGTGGACCTAACTCTAGGCCAATACTTTTATGGAAACTCCCTCTACTGTTTTGGAGTGCATACGGCTACTTGTTGGAGTTCTTCCCCATTGCCTTCCCTTCCCTTCTCCGCCCCCACCCCCACCCCACTCCTCTTACCGGGTGGCCCTGTACCACCATCAGTTGGGGATTTGATATACTGTTCCCTGTTGAGAGACACTCTTACTAGAACCCTACTAATTTGAGAGTTATTGTGATATGGACTCTGAGACTGATCATACTTTCATTTGGAAGCCTGAACCTTTGGACCATTTATTGATTTTATTGTGTCATGGGTGTGGGATGGTTACCATGAGAAGCTCATTTATCAGGTCTTTACTTATTTCCTTTTTTTTTATTTTCCCACACCCTTGCCCTGGTTCATGGAGTTGCCACAATATCCTTTAAGAGGGGGAACTGACTGGTTATGGTGCACTCTCGGATGCACATGCACAGGATTACCTCTGGCTCTTTAGCTCCTGATTCCCTTTTTTTCCCCAATTTCATCTCTTTAGGTTTGAGCTGTATAGGCTCACAGGGGGCCCTGGATCCACATGGCCCTGGCTTTACCCCCTTATCTGGACAAAAGCTAGATTACAACATAGCTTCCCCAGATACCTTAGGGAGGCTTGATATAGTCTCCCCCACCTTGGAAGCCTTCACTGTATATCATTTTACTGATGTATGTTTTTGTATGAGTAGTTTAGACCTCATTAGGGGGTCTATCATTGCTGTTCGGATTATGACCCATGTTAGTGGTTGATATGCCCAGTTGGTATTTAGTTTAGTGCAGTTATTTGAGTCAATCACCATAATGCATTGTACATTGCTTTACCAGGTACAAAAGGGCCTTACAATTTCTAAATGGGGGACAGGGGAAGTGTTATACCAGCTATTACTACTCCTGCTTAATGCAGATCTAAATTGGCAGGGCTTATATGAGATGCTACAGAGACTGGGGATCCGTAGAAGAGGTAAAAAGAGATACTCTCGATGGGAATTGGGTGGGGGCGTGGGAGGTCAGGGATTTCAGCATTCTGAATATAAGTCTTTGGGTGACAAATTCTAATGGCTAAGCCCTCTGTTATTCTTTCATTTAATGTGAATGTATCCATAATCCGGTGAAACGTAAGAGGTTAATCCAGTTCTTTAAACGGTATACTCCTGAAATTGTGCTACTGCAAGAAACACACCTCCCACCGGAAGAACACGCCAAATTTAAATAGTGGGGATTCCAAATGGTGGTGGCATCCTCTCACCCTTCCGGCTGCCGGAGGGGGGCTGCTATACTGATTCCCCGGGGGGTGAACTTCCACTTACAACAAGAAATTACAGGTAAGGAAGGCAAATTTGCTATAGCAGTGAGTACCTATCATTCTAAACCTATCATGCTGGTCTCCTGTATACCTACTCCTGGGATCCTCCCCACAGGTAGCTAGGGCATTTTTTGATGCACTGGTGTCACATATGGGGGGTATCTGTATAATTGGGGGTGATCTCAATATTACCCTTAACACCGAATTAGCTACATCACACCCTACTGGGCGTTGGGCTACCCCTCTACAAAAATATATCAAGGCAATCCTCCTGGAACTAGGTCTGGTAGACCAATAGAGGCATTTCTACCCATCGGGGAGAGCATACACCTATCATTCGCCAAGGACACATACATTCTCCAAATTGGACTATTTTATATCCTCTATCGAACATTTAGAGAGTATCAGGGATGTATATGTCAGGACATCAATTCTTTCTGACCATTCCCCCATTTACATAAAATTACTGTCCGATTGACCTAGGCTTCAAAGTTTCTGATGTTTTAACCTTATGTATCTTCGAGACCCAGAATTGATGAAGACAGTAAAAGACACTATCCCAATTATTTTAGTAGAGAACAACGCCACCGATACTTCGCGGGTGGTATGATGGGACACCCTCAAAACTGTTCTCCATGGAGAAATTATAAAATACTCCACCCGAAAGAAAAGGTCCAGGGAAGCCCTCCAAAATAAGCTTCATTCAGAACTAATACAACTTCAGAATAAAATGTTCCAAGGGGATCTGACAGTCAAGACACAAATACAAATTATTAAACAAAAGCTCCAACGGCTATTCGATCAGAAGGTGGAGCAACAACTGCTCTATTTGAAACTCAAATATCAGGAGGGAAGGCCCCGAGGAGCTCAGAATTTAGCCAGACACCTGGGAGGGACGAAAGCCCATATGGCGATATCTGAACTAAAGGATCCCACCACCGGACATTTACCATCCCACCCTACTGAAATTAAACAAACTATAGCCCAGTACTACAAAGCCCTTTATGCAGGGGACCCACCCCCTCCGACTCAGGCCATCACAGATTATTTAAAAGCCACCCCTTTACCCTGTCTTTCTCAGGCTCAAGAAGCTGAACTGACCCATCCCATCACATTGGTGGAGTTGCAAGAGGCCCTTAAGAAGACTAAATCTCAAAAAGCTCCGAGATCCGATGGGTACCCAAATGAGTTCTATAAAGCATTCCGGTGCTGGTTCTCCCCAGTACTGGTGGAAGCCCTAAGAGAGATACAGGAGGAACACCCTCCTCTACCCTCTTGGAAATGTGCAGAAATGGTGGCCATCCTTAAGCCGGGGAAAGACCTAACACTGGTGTCCTCCTACCATCCAATTTCCAAATTAAACTGCGATAATAAATTATTTATGTCTAACTTAGCACATAGAGTAGATATTCTCCTCCCTACTCTTATAGATGGAGACAAAGTGGGTTTTATATGTAAAAGACAGGCCCAGGATGTGGTGAGACGAGTCCTGCTGATTACTTCCTATGCTAGAGAGAGACAAATCCCCCTAGTCCTTCTCGGCCTGGATGCCGAGAAGGCTTTTGATAGGGTCTCCTGGCCCTTTCTTTGGGCTGTTTTAGATCGATTTGCCTTCCCGAAGAAATTTATTGTACTAATAAAAGCAATGTACCAGAGCCCAGTGGCCTATCTTAAAGTGGATGGAGCACTGGCACCCCCCTTTTCTCTAACCCAGGGTACCCGACAGGGATGCCCCCTGTCCCCTTTGCTGTTTGCCCTCTACCTTGAACCTCTGTCAGCTAATATTCATCAAAATGAAGAGATCGAGGGGATTCCTATGTGGGGGCTATAAACGCACACTCTTTGCTGACGATATCCTTCTTATACTCACATCACCGGAGATATCTATTCCGGCAACCTGGGGCCAGCTTGAGCTATTTGGGATGTTGGCAGGTTATAAAAGCAACAGGGCCAAAACAGATGTGCTTAATTTTACCTTCTTACCCTCCCCTAGGTTGAAGACAGATTTTTCCTTTCGCTGGAGTCTTCTGCAGGTGTGAATCATGCAATACCTTGGTATTAAGATACCCTTTAAAATGTTACAGTTAGAACTGATAAACCTCGAACCCCTGACCCAGCAAATTACTTCAGACCTCTCTTGGTGGGCTAGGCTACCAATGGGGATTTTCAACAGAGCTGAAACCATACAGCATCTGTGTATCCTTTTCTTCCTACAAACACTCCCACTCTTCCCTTCAACTATGTATTTTCAGGCCTGGGATAAACTGGTTTCTAGGTTTATTTGGGAGGGGCATTCACCACGGATTAACTATTCTACACTACAACTATAAAGATCCCAAGGGGGTCTCAATCTTCCAAATATGAAAAGATACGCACAGGTGGCTCAGATTCGGGTAGCTCTTCTCCATTCGGCATCTCAATATGGGGCGTATTGGAAACATATAGAGGCCAGTCTGAATGGTGTGGAGGACTTTCCGCCCTATATTCTGGGAGACCCCCACAGATGCCTTCCACTGACATGATTTCAACCCTTTATAGGGGAAGTCTTTAAGCAATGGCTACAGGTCTGGCATTCACTCCTCTCTAAATTTGAGAGAGCCTACCATTCGACACTTGCACTCCCTCAATGGACTCCATATAAACTGCACTATATATCTCAAGTGGCAGGCCCTATGGGCTTGCACTCCTTTTCTTTCCTCAGAGCTACCTATTGAATACCTGCATCCCAACAGGCGACATATATGGCTCTCAGGACCAGATTGCTGCCGCTTGAGAAAGGGATAGTGGAAGTGGCGGAGAGACCCTCCAGCTTTGTCCAGATTGTTCTACATCATTTAAGGGGGGGGTGGTGCAAGACCATATTATTAGTTGTTTATATAAAGCACTGAGGGCTTATCATACACACTCTCTGACTGATCTTAAGCTATGGTGGTCTCAGGAACTGGAGGTGGAATTAGATGAAAAAGACTGGTGTAAATACACATTGGCATACTCCAAGATTTCCTCCAATACCTACTGACGGAGAATATGCCTGGAAGCGGCGGCTTCAGTTCTTTAGGACCCCAGTGGTTACTGCGAAATTTAAGGGTGATGAATATGCTCAGTGTTGGCGGGGATGTGGGCACAACAGGGTTGGACATACACATATAATGTGGTCTTGCCCATACTTATCTGGCTATTGGCGGGCGGTCCTCTCTGTCTTAATTGCTATATTTGAATGCCCAGAAATATTCACTCCCACTTTTATCCTCACTGCAGTCCCTCCAAGGGGTACTAAATGGGATAAAAATGTCCACAATTTATTATCTTAAGTCTCGCAGCCAAAAAGATTATTATGAGGCTTTGGATGTCCCCCAAGGTTCCTTCTAAGGATTCTTGATGGAGTTTAACTTATAAGATATACAGTCTGGACCATGTCACCGCCAAACTGAATAACCATCTCCCCAGTTTTGAGATCAGATGGAGGAAATGGGTCTTATAACAGTTGGAACATTTCCCTAAATTTGTACCATGATGTAGGTGTAATCCCTAGGTGGCGCTATCCCAAGGGCTACTACCCCTGCCTGCTTGGATAGAAGCAGGTTAAGGGGCCTAAGTTCTGAAACAGGTGACTCCACCCGGAGGTCAGGGTTGGTAGTGGTCAAGCTAACCTGGGCACAGCCCTCCAGGACACTGTGCACTGTGACCCCCCTCTTTCCTTACTAGTAGTGGCCAGAACAATACACAATAATCACTTTCACAATACCTCTGATTCACCATACAAGTACCCACACTGTTTGCACTTACCACCAGGGCTTTCCTCTGGCTTGACCCTGGGGACCCGCTGTAAAACAAGGTTATACACAGCAAATAACAGCAGTACAGTACTCTTGCACAAACTGGAACCACAGTCGAGGTAAATGCAAAATGAGTTCGATCTGATTTATTTAAGGGACTTGAACAAGTGAGGGGCATAATCAGGTTAATTTGCTTAAAGGCTGTGTCAATCAAACAGTTATGCATGCACTTCAGGGTCCATAAACAGTCACACACTCTGGGTACCCAGGTGAAGAAGAGGTGGGCTAGCCAGGATCGTTGCCTGGGGTAGGCCGGCATCACAGCTGGTTGGGGCCCCTGTAATGGAAGAAAACAACATGCACCACACACACTAATTGTAATCCAGAGCCGGAGGGCTCAGTTTGTGAAAGAAAAGAAACAACAAGACAATCAGGTGACACATTTAGATTTAGCTGTTGTTGCAGAGAGCTACCCTGATGGTTACTCACGATACCCAGGACTGGACACAGGCTGGATGAAAATTGAGCAGGTGGTTGATCTGGAGTGCCAGGAGAAGCAGGGCCCACACAATTCGCCGAGGCATCGTTCCTGTTCAAGCGTGGAGCAGGGGGTTGATCCCCAGGCAAGTCACTCGTCGATGGCTTTCTCTGTGCAGTGGGGTAGTCTGGCAGGGCCAGTGTGGCAAGGCCCAGGCCGCATGGAGATGAACGCAGATTCAGTCTGGTCGAGCTGGATACAGCTTCCAGCAAGCAGAACACAATTCACACAGTGGGGATCCAAATCACGACCCACTATAAACACACAGCACATTTACATGTAAAGGATTCTACAGTACCAGCAAGCAGAACACAGTTCACACAGTGGGGAACCAAATCACAACCCACTTTCAACACACAGCACATTTACATGTAAAGGATTCTATGGTACCAGCAGGCAGAACACAGTTCACACAGTGGGGAACCAAATCACGACCCACTTTCAATACACAGCACATTTACATGTAAAGCATTCTAGGTACCAGGCAAACCGCTCTCTGGTCACGATCGCAAAGTCTCTGCACAAACCGGGGATTCAAAAGCAGCTGGAAATCCTGACAGGCAGATCGCATTCAGCAAAATCTTCGGTCTTCTTCAGGTATGAGCCTGGTAAAAAAATCAGTGGCTTACTTCGTTCTCACAAACTTGGATTTAGTCCAAAATAATTCTCTTCTCTCCCTCTCAGGGGCAGCAGGCAGACATGCAGGCCACAACTCAGGCCTTTCCACAGTTCTCCCGGGCGAAACTACTCAGATGGCTCCTTGACTGTCTCAAGCTGTTACTTCTTCAGCTCCCAGCTTAGATCTGACTCAACTGCCAGCAAGCCTGGGACTTTCCCAGAATCCAAAAGGTTCGGTTGGCTGATCTGTCTGTCAAGTCACAACAAAGACTCCCCCTTCAGGTGCAGAAATGCACCAAAAGCCCAAAACTACAATTCCTACATATTTTGACTCCAGACAGCTCCTGTAGTCCGGCTCCATTTTAGGTCCCTCCAGTAATGATTGGTCCAATTCGGCAGTCCAGGACCAAGATAGTGGAGATAAACAAAACAGTCCTTGCTGCAAAGAAGGCAGGTTAGACAAACTACATTATCATTATCACTCTAAATGATTTTCAGCAAATAGTTACATTTTTCAACAGAGCTCCCTCTCAGATTACTTATGACTGCAATCCAGGCAGCTCTTAAAGAGACAGTACACAGAGACTATGCAGGCACTCTCTGGCAATCACATTTAAACTGCTAAAATGCAGGACACCAGCCTGGCAGTGAGCATTTAGGCAAGCTCGAGGAAGACGTTTTGGGAACCCCCATTTGTAAGGGGTTACATATGTACTTATTTCACAATTTCACTCAACACCTTGGGAGCATCTGGAAGGGGGGGGAGGGGAAGGAGAGTTGGGGGGGAAATGGGAGCTGTGCTTTTCCTCGAAGTAGTGTTGGTACTATATGGATGTATGGGGAGAGAACTTATTTGTCAAATCAATGTATAATTCCCCCCCCCATTGGCAATATCTGTAAACAGTTGGATCCCCTCTAGCTATACTGGACTGGTTTCCTGCTAATGTCTGTGATGAACTGTAACTATGCCCTGATTGTTTTTGTGAATTGTGACATATACCACAATTTATGCCTGTACAATGCAATGCAATATTATTATAACAATAATAAAAAATATTTCAGTTTAAAAAAAGAATATGGTAACGGCCTGGTGGTGCTGAGGGTTAAGGCGATGGATGCCACACCTCGCTCCACACTGGCGACCTAGGTTCGGGAATGAGCCTGGGTTGTAGGGGGTCGGCATGGGAGGACTAGGTTCGAGCGTCCGATGACAGCTCTCCTAGTCCTGGAGTAAAACGGGTGGGTATACGCTGCACTCTGGCGGTCCCTGGGGACGCCTGGAGGAACTGCAGTGGCGTGGGTGCTCTGTAGTGGGGAAGCATGCGCCTTTCGGCGTGGGCGTCATTGCACGTCCATGCTCCCATTGGGAGAAAAGAGAAAAGGCAGCATGGTCCGCGACAGCTTGCTGGCCGCTTGCTTCACTGGCCGATGATGCCTGAAATAGGCGTGTGCCAGTAGTGGATTCTCGCCGGGTGCGGGGGCTGAAGGGGGAGCCCCTCTCAACGGTTGCAGTTGCCTATGCCAGCTGGGCACGTAGGCTTCCGGGTCGAAGGTGAAGGCTGGAGCAGTGGCTGGATGTATGGCAGGACTGTGGCTGCAGGTGAGAAAAATAGAGTGGTGATAAAAAAAAATAAAAAAAGAATAAGGGAAAGAGGACTGCCTTGGGAATACTGCTTGTGTTCAAGAGAAAACGGAGCCCCCTATGGCTCCAAAAAGGGAAGTGAAGTTGTGAGGATGCAGGTTCAAGACCCTGGTCCCCCAAGTGACTGTGCTGTGGCCCTGTGCATCCATAGAGAAAGTGTGGAACTGTAAACTGAATTGAGTGTACTCCTCCATGGAGTTGTTGTTCAAACTTGAGCCTTTGTGACAAAAATAAAATTGCCTGATCGATTCAATTTCTGCCTGGGTCAAATCTTTTGATGTCCTGCATGTTGTGCTGTGTTTTGCCCTAACCAAACTGTTTTCCAGACTTTGAGTGAACTAGTGCCACCAGTCGTGAGGGGAGGAGGAGATCCATCCAGCCTGCATCTCGACGGAAACCCAGCCGTCATGGAGAAATTCCAAAATCTACAAAAAAAAGGTACTGTGTGGGAACCCTGCTTAATTTGTACTGCTCAGTCGAGTTGGTGCCCTTCCCCTTTCTCAGAGACATTTTCCACACAACCCTTCGACAAGGAAGGGAGGGGGGGTAGCCTGCTCAGTAATCGATCACCTATGGGACTAAGAGTAGTTATCTGCTGCCTGCCTGCAAGTAGTAAACCCAACCCCCAGTGCAGGAGCGAGTGGAAAACAACCAAATGGCTATTCATTTTGCAATGAAAAAAGTATCATCCATGGTGAATATAGGAGCTAGGGCAAAGGGTTACATTATTAATACTGTACCTGTTATGTATGTGAATGTTTCTATCATATCCCTGCTTTCCCCTCCTTCCTCTAGCGAATACACATTCAGTTCTTAGTCTCTCCTCGTAGGGCTTTTGATGCAGTCCCTGCACCATTTTGGTTGCCCAACTCTGTACTGCCTCCATCCTGTCCCTGTCCTTCAAGAGGTGGGGCCTCCATTACTGGACCCAGTACTTGAGGTGTGGTCTTACCAGTGACCTATACAGGGGCAATACTACCTCCTTCCTCCTACTGGTGATACCCCTCCCTATGCACTCCAGCATTCTACTAGCCTTTCCCACTGCCTTTTCCCTCTGCTTGTCTACCTTCAGGTCATAAGAAATGGTTACTCCCAGGTCCCTTTCCTGTTTGGTGGTTGCCAGTACTTCCCCTGCCAACTGGTACATAGCCCCTGGGTTTCTGTGCCGCAAGTGCATGATTTTGCACTTTTTAGCACTGAAACCATGCTGCCAAACACTTAATCATTTTTCTAACTTCACCAATGAAACCTCTAGGTGACTCTATACCAAGGGCTACTACCCTGCCTGCCTTTCTAACAACAGGTTGAGGGCCCTGGGTTCGTAACTACCTAGTATGGGTGAGCCCCTACCAGTAGTAGTACTAAGATTATGGTGCCTCCACCCAGAGTAATTCTTGCGTTGGTAACTATCACAGTAGGTACTGCCCTCTGCGAAGCTAGTACCACCCACAGTCCCACCTAGTGACCTTTCACAAGTACCTGAACAGCTGCAGTGCTTAGCAATCAGTTTACACAGCAGTTTCCACATTAATGATATGCTCACGCTCAGCCCACTTACCAACAGGGTCTGGATCCCTGGCTTGCACCCTGTATTCCCCCTGTAAAAGACAGTTTCAATACCAGCATGGACTGTAAGAGCATTTAGCATGTACCTTATCACTGTAAGTCAGATAATAATATGCTCACGGGCCAGATTTAAGCATGAAACAGTAAATCAGATTTATTGGTTACCCACTATTCTGATATATTTTTTGACCTTTTTTGGTTAAATTAATAATCTAATTTTGTTACCTTTGTAACTACCCTGAGCCCCTCTCTCCTCAGCAGTTGCTGCTCTCTCTTCTCATACTGTCTCAACATTCTATGTGTAACCCCCCCTACAAATGGGGGTTCCTGAAAAGTTTTCCTCGAGCTTGTATAAAGGCTCAATGCCAGGCTGGTGTCCTGCATTTTAACAGTTTAAATGTGATTGCCAGAGAGTGCCTGTATAGCCTCTGTGTACTGTCTCTTTAAGAGCTGCCTGGATAGCAGTCATAATTAATCTGAGAGGGAGCTCTGTTGAAAGATGTAACTATTTGCTGAAAATTATTTAGAGTGATAATGATAATGTAGTTTGTCTAACCTGCCTTCTTTGCAGCAAGGACTGTTGTGTTTATCTCCACTATCTTGGTCCTGGACTGCCGAATTGGACCAATCAGTACTGGTGGGACCTAAAATGGAGCCGGACTACAGGAGCTGTCTGGAGTCAAAATCTGAAGGAATTGTAGTTTTGGGCTTTTGGCACCTTTTTGCACCTGAAGGGGGAGCCTTTGTTGTGACTGACAGACAGATCAGCCAACCGAACCTTTTGGATTCTGAGGAAAGTAACAGGCTTGCTGGCAGTTGAGTCAGATCTAAGTTGGGAGCTGAAGAGGCAACAGCTTGAGACAGTCAAACAGCCGTCTGAGTAGTTTCTCACGGAAGAACTGTGGAAAGGTCTGAGTTGTGGCCTACATGTCTGCCTGCTGCCCCTGAGAGGGAGAGAAGAGAATTATTTCGGACTAAATCCAAGTTTGTGAGAATGAAGTAAGCCACTGATTTTTTACCAGGCTCATACCTGAAGAAGACTGAAGATTTTGCTGAATGCGATCTGCCTGTCAGGATTTCCAGCTGCTTTTGAATCCCCGGTTTCTGCAGAGACTTTGCGATCGTGACCAGAGAGCGGTTTGCCTGGTACAGCAGAATTTCCTTACGTGTAAATGTGCTGTGTATTGAAAGTGGGTCGTGGTTTGGTTCCCCACTGTGTGAACTGTGTTCTGCTTGCTGGTACCATAGAATCCTTTACATGTAAATGTGCTGTGTACTGAAAGTGGGTCGTAATTTGGTTCCCCACTGTGTAAACTGTGTTCTGCTTGCTGGAAGCTTTATCCAGCCTAATCGGACTGAATCCGTGTTTATCTCCATTCGGTCTGGGCCATGCCACACTGGCCCTACCAGACTACCCCACTACACAGATAAAGCCACTGACGAGAGACCTGCCTGGGGATCAGACCCTGCTCCACGCCTGAACAGGAACGATGCCTCGGCGAATCGTGTGGGCCCTGCTTCTCCTGGCACTCCAGATTAACCACCTGCTGTCTCGATTTTCGTCCAGCCTGTGTCCAGTCTTGGGTATTGTGAGTAATCATCAGGGTAGCTCCCTGCAACAACAGCCTAATCTAAAAGTGTGTCATCTGATTGTCTTGTTGTTTTCTTTTCACAAACTAAGCCCTCCGGCTCCGGATTACAAATAGTGTGTGTAGTGCATGTTGTTTTCTTCCATAACAGGGCCCCAACCATCTGCAACATTCCTGGCTAGCCCACCATTCTCCATCTGAGTACCCAGAGTGTGTGACTGTTTATGCACCCTGAAGTGCATGTATAACTGTTTGATTGATAGAGCCTTTAAGCAAATTAATCTGATTATGCCCCTCACTTGTTCAAGTCCCTTAAATAAATCAGATCTAACTCTTTTTGCATTTACCCTGACTGTGGTTCCAGTTTGTGCAAGAGTACTGTACTGCTGTTATTTGCTGTGTATAACCTTGTTTTACAGGGGGTCCCCAGGGCCGAGCCAGAGGAAAGTCCTGGTGGTAAGTGCAAACAGTGTGGGTACTTGTGTTGTGTATCAGGGGCATTGTGAAAGTGATTATTGTGTATTATTCTGGCCGCTAGTAAGGAAAGAGCAGGGTTACAGTGTCCCGGAGGGCTATGCCCAGGTTAGCTTGACCACTACCAACCCTGACCTCCGGGTGGAGGCACCCATTTCAGAACTCAGGCTCCTTAACCTGCTACTAGCCAAACAGGCAGGGGTAGTAGCCCTTGGGATAGCGTCACCTAGGGGTTACATACTGCATGACATCACAAACACCTTTCCAGGCCATTCAGATGAATAGCACGGAATGGGAGTTATTGATGTCATAGAATGTCTTAGAAATATGAAAATCAAGAGCTGGTGAGAAGAGTGAAACTATATGTAGATCTGAGGGCACCCCAAAGCTAGATTATTTATTTAAAAAAATCATCAAAACATATCAGAATACATAACTCTCATGGAAAGGAAGATGGAAGGGCAGTTAACTGTAAAAATCATTTCCTATCTCCTTTAAGGGGACGTGAAAAAGGAGGGGGTGAGACTTTAGACAAATGATTACTGTACTGTATTTTGACAGGTTACCGTGCATGCAGTCAAGTAAGTACCTGTATTCAACAGTCGAAGCAACTACTGGGTACCCAGAGTGATTAAATGGCATGCCTAAACGGTGCTGTGTGTTGGCCAGCGTTGTAACTGTTGTTGGGGCCCTTGATGGAGAAAACAATTAAACATTGGCAATGCAAAGTAAATTAAATTATTTGTATCCGTGACCAGTTGGCCCAGTCTATTAAAACACTTTTACACTAGCTGAACCCAATTAGATAGTACAATAAAGAATTAAACACTTTTGTTGCATGAAACTACCCTGGTTGTACTTACTGTACCCACAGGATGGATGGCGACACTGGTGAAATGAAGACCTTCTACTTGCAGTTGCTGCTCATGGGGACCTGGGCTGACACGACTCACCTCCACTTCACGGCATTTCCCCTGTAGGTGGCTGCAACCTGTTTTGACCAGTTGTGCACGGGCTGACTCCCCAAATCTGGTCTCTCTCCAAGATGGTACTGGCTTTGGTACAGGAACAGTCTGCTGGGGCCTCTGCGAGCATAGGCCCAGGTAAAGGAACTGGATTGGTGCAAAGTTCAGTTTAAGTGCTAGTGTAACCTCCAGCTGGTAGGTAGATCGGGTACTGTGTGATACTGGCTCCCTCACTGGCAACAGGTGTCCCTGGATCACTGTCTCTTGAAATACATTAGGCCGCAGCATTTCAAGCTGAAGAAACATTAAACTTTCTTTTCTTCTTCTTCTTCAGTTTCTGGCCAGTTGCAATCTCAGCCGATTTGCTGAACAACCTCTCCTGGACTGCAGGCTAGCTGTTCCTGAACTTGATCCCTTTTGGATCAAAAGACAGTTCACAGGAGGCAATATAAGCCTCTCCTGTGCAGCAGGACACAGAGCCCACAGGCTCCTTTCTCCTCGATCTCTTGAGCTGGAGTCTCTAGATCTCACCAAAGCTTAAACAGTCCCTCTTAAATAAGGGGCAGAATCCAGTAAACTCGGTTGGCTGCCTAAGCTGTCAGTCACAGTCTCGGTTCCTTAAATGGTTGCATGTCAGGCACCAGAAATAGCCCCTGTATTATCTCCCAAAAGTCTCTGCTATGTTCCAAAAGTCTCTGGCTGAAATCCAGGCTTCCGAATGGCTAATAAGCAGATGGTGGCTACTGTACACAGTCTTATACAAATTATGCAGTCCTCCAACTTTAAAGTTCTGGTGCAGCCAGGCAGTGTACTTTATTTATTTTAAACCCCCACAGTAATGTAGCCTCAACAATTTCCTTTCAAAGGAGCCCACTTTTATGTGTTTGCTCCAAACACTTTGCTGTCACTGCCACAAAAATACTGTCTCCCCAGGCAAAAGGCAGCATTCATGAATATTCATAACGCACATCTTTTATTCATGAGCCCCGATTTATGTCCTTACTCATACTCTTTGTTTAACCCCCAAAGTGGCTTCTCTGCCACATTATTTATTTATTTTATTTAGTTTTTGTTGACTGGGAAAGGAGGACTAGACAATTCTGCCTATTTTCAGCCTCATGCCGGGGAAGGGGATACAGATGGATGCCAACTGACATTGAACCAGATTAAACTGTTAATCTGGTGCACCCTATTATATAGGTCGCCTGTCCCCATTTACCTGGAGAGGGGCACTGGGACCATGGAAGACAACTTTGTCTGACTGCATCGGTGGTCGGAAAACATTAAAGCACCCCCGCGGCACATGTGCAAGTGCTGGCAGCATAGCAAACATGCCAGCAGCTCACGGTTACATTTTTAAGGCCAACGATGCCAAAATAAGGCATTAGGCTGTCTGGGGGAAATCTGGGGAGTCTCAAGGACTTGGGCTGTGGTGGTAAAGCACAGGGCTGTTTGTGGGATGCCAGAAGCAGCGGAGGAAGATGGGCAATTAAGGGGTTACACCAAATCACGCCTCATTTTTAACTCCCCGGTGTGTCCACCCTGTTGCAGATTTTGTGTCATCTGCGAACAGGCAGACTTTCCTTCTGGCCCTTCTGCAATGTCCTTATAAAGACATTGAAGAGGACCGGCCTAGTACTGACCCTGATGCACCCTGAGTCACCTCATTGGGAGCTCCTCCAGGCTAGTCTTTTTCTGCAGCTGCAAAGGAAGGGAAGGGATTGTACTTTTCCCTTGAAGGGCTGGCCATGCGTTCCCTCTCCACTTCCTGAATCTCTGATCCGCCCTTGCGCTCTGACGTACTGTGATGTCTTTATAGGTTGAGCACAGAGGTGTGCTCCATTCACTTGAATGGGGTGTCTTTTTCAAATGTAATTTCCTGATTGTAAATCAGATTTTGGTACTTATTGATGCCAGGGTTCAATTAACAAAAGGCAAACAGCACCTCAGTTTAACATCTCATCCAAAAGATGGCACCTCAGGAGTGCAGCACCCTCCTCATGCTGCACTACAGGATCAGTACTGGGATTTAGCCATTTTCCCCCTTGTGGGGCTAGAACTCACAACCTTCTGATCTTCCAGCCTCTGAGAAGAGTATGCAACCTGCTGAGCCACTGACAAAGACAACACCTCAGGAGTGCAACACTCCCCTCATGCTGCACTACAGTGTCAGCATTGGGATTTAACCCAAGCTCCTGGTGGAGGGATGGAACCCACAGCCTTCTGATCTTCTAGCCACAGAGGCAAGTGTGCAACCTGCTGAGCCACTGACACTAGGCTATATGCACATGGTAGCAGACTGCTGCATGCATCTGCTCTGAATCGGCCATAAGTACCCCAAGTTAATCGCAGTTAAAACTTCATGTTTGGAAAGTTTGCCAGTTCCGCAACCATTTAAACAGCACCAGAACAATTTGCCCTGCAGGGCTCTGTATGTCGGTGTTTGTTTATATGACGTTTGTTAAGGTACTGTACATTGATTGTTTACACAGTCAGTGTACCCAAAGATTGAATGTAATGCTGCTGAAATGTTCAAATTCATACACTACAAGATCAACTGTGAATCTGCAACTAGTAATACTTCGTAAAGAACAGTGGGAGAAACATTTTTTAAATGCAGGGCAGTAAAGGCATGGAATTCATACCCTTTGAATGTGTTAGATGGGCAGCACTTAGGGTCTTTTAAAAATGATCTCAGAATGTATCTGCAAGATCTTGCTATTTGTAATGGTTTTAAATGATGACTTAATGAACAATATTTTACTATATGTTATGATGCAGTGTAATTATACAATATACTGTAGGTATGTTATGTATCCGATGTTGTATATTGTTTGAATGACCAGGTTACCTTTAAAAATAGGCACTCAATTACTGCCTAGAGATTATTCCCAAACAATTAAATCTAAACCTAAGGCTTTGCTCATTTAGCAGATTATTTAAAAGTTCACTAGGGGAAAGTAATCTGTTAGATTTATCTTTTAGCATTTTTTATTTAGCTCACTTGCAACGCTTGAAAGTGAAATAGTGTCACACTGGGGGCGCTTCTCTACGTGTCTCTCCATTACTGGGTCTGGTACCTGCCTGTTCATTCCTTTTCAGCTATTTGAACTTTATTGCCATAGTACCATGGTGTTTCGGAGCTCTGCACTCTTCACAGACTCTTCAGACTACTATTTTGGACATTGTCCAAGTTATGCTGCATAATAGCTCATCCTAATCGATTTTCTATACTATCGTAACTGTTTTATTTTGACAGACCCCCCCCCATATGATGTAACACAGGATGAAAAGGATATTGTCCTATTGTGAAATTTCTTCAATTCATCCTATACTCTAAACCAAGACGTTTTATTTGCCTTGTGTATTTTTAAAAATGAATACAAATAAAATTAAAAAAGATTCTGATCTGTAACTCGTGTTTGTAGATCCAGCATTTTTATTTCTCAGACCCCTGGCTCTAGTACACACATCCTCCAGCAACTGGTGCCACTCCCCCCTTCCCTTACTCCCTAAGTTTTATTATTACCCTTCTATTATTAGATGGGAAGACTGGCAAGGCACCCCTGACTTAAGCTATCTGAAGTTATCCTTGTCACACTATCTCCCCCATCTTGTTTAAATTATTTGCAATGTGCTGTGCCCATCTTGTCCCCAGTATCCCCCCCCCCTTGATTTCTTTGATTGGGTGACCAGAACGGTGGACCAGGGTGTAGCAGTAGACATAGTCTGTCTGGACGTCAGTAAGGCGCTCGACTCCATTCCACATAGGAGACTAATAAACAAGTTGGAACACACTGAATATGGCATAAAATAGTCAGCTGAGTTAGGAACTGGTGCCAAGGGAGAACCCAGAGGGTCATGGTAAATGGCACTCTGTCAGAGCAAGGTGGGTAACCAGAGGAGACCCCAGGGACCAGTACTGCCCCAATTCTATTTAACATATTCATCAGCGACATTGCTGATGGATTGAAGGGAAAAGTATGCCTGTTCGCAGATGACACCAAGCTCTGTAACAGAGTAGACATGCAAAAGGGCCACAGGATGGACTCTGATCTAAAAAGCTGGAAGAATGGTCAAAACAATGGCAGTTGAAATTCATCACCAAGAAGTGTAAAGTTATGCATCTGGTGAGAAAGAACCCGAGCAGGAAATATACCCTAGGAGGAGAACAACTGACAGAAACTAAGGATGAGAGGCCTCTAGGAGTACTCCTATCTGATGATTTAAAGACCACCAAGCAATGCGAAAAGGCAGCACAGAAAGCTAACGGCATCCTTGGATGCATGGGTAGGGGTATCATGAGTAGAAAAAGCAAGGTGATAATCCTGCTGTACAGGTCCTTGGTGAGGCCGCACCTAGAGTATTGCATCATGTTCTGGAGGCCACACCTCAAGAAAGACAGGGATGGTCTGGAGAACATTCAGAGGAGAGCTATGAATATAATTCATGGACTTCATCAAGAACCCTATGAGTCAAGACTCAACCATCTCAAGATGTACTCACTGGAAAGGAGGAGGAACAGGGGGAATATGATGGAGACATCCAAATACCTCAAAGGAATTAACTCAGTACAAACTCAGGACCTTTTCAGAGAAAGCTCGTCTACATGAACAAGGGGGTACAGCATGTGCCTACAGCCAGGAGGTAGATTCAAAACCCACATCAGGAAGTTGTTCTTCACCAAAAGGGTGGTGGGGCCTTGGGACAGTCTGCTCCCAGAAGTCGTAGCAGCAAAGACAGTGAGAGAGTTCAAGCTAGCATGGAATAGGCACTGCGGAAACTTAGAAAGGAAAAAAGACTGGGGGGTGATAGCCCACACAGACAGACTAGATGGATCATACCGTCCCCTTCTGCCAACACTTTCTTATGTTACATGAACATCACAAGAATGTGCCAGCAGAAACAGACCACCAGTCTATCTAAGTCTGCTTGAGTGTGCAGCCAACACCCCTAGTTTGCAGCTGCCCAATCCCTCCCTTTGTCATTCACTGCCACCCCACCTCCCCCACCCTCACTCTCCCTGTTGCCTGCCCAATGTTCTTTTGAAGCTGTTCACAGATTTACATGATACCACCCATTCTGGTAGGGTATTCCATTTTGCTACCACCCTCTCTGTGAAATAGTGTCTCCTCATTTCCTTCTTAAATCTCCCCCCTTCTATTCTTAGTCTGTGCCCTCTGGTGACACTTCCCCTCCTTAACTTAAAGACCCCATCTGCCATATCCTTATTGATTCCCCTCAGATACTTGATATACACAGACACTCCCTTGACTTAATCTTCCTCCTATCGATCAAAGCATCTGACTTGGGGGTGGAACTGGTTGGGTGGTCTGATCATTACACCATGGGGTTTAGTTTTCCCCCCCGTAGGCCTACCCCTGTGGAGGTGGTTACGTACCACCCTTTACGGGATATAATTTCTCATGGCCTAGCAGCGGTACCTGATCTCTCATCCCTCTTGATGGCAAACAATGACCCAGAGACCCTAGTGACAGCTTACGACTGAGCCATCTCAGGGGCTCTGGATTCCATTGCTCAAGTCCGTGTTCACCCTCTCTCCCTTCACCCCAGGTCCCCTTGGTTTGATGGGACTTTGAGGGAGATGCGGAGACTAGGACAAAGGTTAGAGCGATGCTGGCACAAGTTCTCCCTTGATGCCGACCACCTTAGACTGAAGGACCATTATCAAATCTATCAATCTGCAAACACCCGTAAGAAGGCAGAATTCCTGTCCAGGGAGATTGCGGCTGCTCAGAATTGACCAGCTCAGCTTTTCCGGACTGTGGATTTACTGTGCAAACCAGCCTGTCTACATGTTTGGAAAGCTTTTTCACAATTAGAGTGCGATGAGTTTGGTTGATTCTTTGCAATTAAGGTGGCTGACATCAGGGTGGTACTCCAGCCAGCACACTCTTTGGGTGTTGCTTTTGATCAGTATGGGGCACTGTACCTCAGCCTTCCTGGAGTATCTTCAGTTGACTGAAGTTCATGAATGTCATGTGGATTATCCAGGGTGTGCGCCCTACATGCTGTAGTTTGGACCCTGGACCAACCTCCCTAATTTTGGATTGTATTGATGTCATCGGTCCGGTCCTTGCATGGATAGTCTGGTGCTCCTTGGAATCTGGAGAGTTTCCTAGCTCCCTGAAAGAGGCGGTGGTGACACCACTCTTGAAGAAAGCTACCTTGGACCCTGACTGCCATGCAAACTACAGACCGATCTCTAACCTTCCCTTTTTAGGGAAGGTGATTGAGAAAGTAGTGGCAGCTCAGCTGGAAAACCATTTGACCATCCATGACATCTATGGACAGCTTCAGTCCGGTTTTCGTAAGAGACATAGCACCAAGACATCACTGGTTCAGGTGCTCAGTGGTCTCCTGATGGCAAGAGATCGGAAGAACAGTACCATCTTGGTCCTTCTGGATCTCTCTTCAGCTTTTGACACCGTGGACCATGAGGTGTTGATAGGACACCTGAGGCATATCTGTGGACTGTCAGGAACAGTCCTAAGGTGGTTTACATCTTTCTGCATGGGTAGAACACAGAGAGTGGTGTCTGGGGTTCATTCTTCAGCCCCAACTCCGCTATCATGTGGGTGCCTCAGAGTTCAGTGTTGTCACCCATGTTGTTCGCGGAGTACATGCTACCCCTTAGAAACACTGTAAGAAGGCATGGGCTGAGGTTTCACTGCTATGCAGATGATACCCAGCTCTACCTTTCCACCTGACCAGGATGGAGCTCTCTTGGTATTTAATAACTGTCTGAGAGAAATCCAGGAGTGGATGGATTCCAGCTGGCTGAAGTTAAACTTGGAAAAAAATGAGGTATTGGTTGTGGACCCAGGTTGTCGGATAGGGGGGATCAGGAGTTAGTGCGCCCACTGGAATATTTCTTGGTGATGTCTCATTCCCGACCTCTGAATGGGTGCGTAGCCTGGGGGTAATTTTTGATGATGGACTGACCCTGCATTCTCAGGTGTCGGCTGTCATCAAAATGTCCTTTTATCATCTTAGGAATATTGCCAGGATTAGACATCTGGTTCCGTCTGACAACCTTCCTACTCTGGTCCACGCCTTTGTGTCTTCATGCTTGGATTATTGCAACTCCCTCTACCTAGAGCTTTCTGGGGTAGAAATCCGTCGCTTGCAGTTGGTGCAGAATGCGGCGGCCCGGCTTCTGACAGATGTTTGATCCTGTCATATTTCACCAAAGCTGAGCGAACTGCACTGGCTGCCAGTACAGTGGTGGATCACCTTTAAAGTCGGTTTACTGACTTTCAAAGCCTTACATAGACAGGGCCCGGACTATCTGAAAGAGCTCCTGGTTCCTTACTGCCCTGGTCGATCACTCCGTTCGGCTGATGAGGGGTTGCTAGAGATCCCACAGGTGAATTTAAAATCATCTGGTGCAAGAGCCTTTGCATATGAAGCCCCCACCCTTTGGAATTCTCTACCCCATCAATTGCAGGAGCGCGCAACTGTGGAGGGATTTAAGCAGGGCTTAAAAACCTTTTTGTGGCACCAAGCCTTCTCAGCTAATTGACTGATTTGTTCTTCTGATTTATTGTTATTTGATTTTAACTGAACTGATGCTTTTATGATTTTGATTGGTTTTTATATTGTTAGGCGCCTTGGCATTAGATAAGGTGCCTTATAAATAAACTTATTATTATTATTATCATGTCCCACTGACCCTTCTATCCTCCAGGGTGTACATATTCAGGTCTCCCAGCCTGCTATCATAGTCTCTCCCCTCCATTCCACATATTATCTTCGTTGCCCTCCTCTGCACCCCCTCCAGTAGCCTGATATCACGCTTTAGGTATGACCTCCAAAACTGCACACAATAATCTAAGTGCAGCCTTACCAGTGACCTGTACAGGGGCAAGATCACCTCTCTTTGCCGGGATGAAAATCCCCTCGCTATGCACCCCAACATTTTGTTCGCTTTTGCAGCTGCTCTCCTGCACTGGGCAGTGTTGTTCATGATCCCTGTTATCATAATTCCTAGGTCCTTCTCCTCCTCAGTGATCCCAGCTTACCCCCCCCCCCCAGTATTCTCTCCTTGGGTTCTTCACCCCAAAGTGCACAACCTTACACTTCTTTGCATTGAACCCCAGCTGCCACCTCTCTGACCACTCCTCTAGCTTGCATAGGTCTCCTGCAGCTGCTTCCATCCCTTCTCTCCATCTACCACTGCTCTGATTTTGGTGTCATCAGTGAACAGACTTACCTTGCTCACCACCCTGTGTGCAATGTCTGATACGAAGAGCCCAAACAATACTGGCCCAGACACAGATGCCTGTGGCACCCCACTTGTCATCAGCCTTGGAGTTGAGAGCTCCCCTCTCACCACCACCCATTGCAGCCTGCCACTCAGCCAGCTTGTAATCCAGTTTATCATTTTTGCCCCTACCCCAGTTAGCTTCCCCCCAAACCGCCCATGAGGCACTAAATCGAAGGCCTTGCTGAAGTCCAAGTAAAGAACATGACCCTTATCCAGCTCACCTGTCACCAAGTCATAATATTGTATCAGACTGGTTTGACAAGACTTCCCTGAAACAAACCCCATGCTGCCTCACATCCTTGAGGCCACTGTCCTCCAGGTACAACACCAGTCTTTCCTTTAGTATCATTTCTATGAGTTTGCACACTATGGAGGTGAGGCTTACAGGATGATAATCACCCGGTTCATCCCTTGGCCTGCTCTTGTGTAATGATACTACATGTGCCATCCTCCAGTCCAGTGGCACACATCCCGACTCCAGTGAGGTGCTGTACAGATCTGCCAGCGGCTCCGCCAACACCTCAACCATCTCCCTCAGCACCCTGAGGTGGATATCATCCGACCCTGGTGCCTTGTCTACCTTCAGTGCCCTCAGTCCCTCTAGGACTCTATTTGCCTCAATTCTTCCATCTGTCGCATCCTCTTCCCCTGTCCCCACCCTCTCAGCCCATGCTGGTAGCGGTCCCCCCTTTTCCTCTGTGAACACTGAGCAAAAGTATTAATACAGTGCTTCTGCCTGCTCCTCCCCCTTTTCCATCCATTCCCCACCCCTTTTTATCCTCACTGTTATGTCTTTACACTTCCTTTGCTCCCTGATGTGTCTGAAAAAGTCTTTCTCCCCCTCATTAATTCCCTGTGCTAATCTCAGCTTCCTCTGGGCCTTGGCTTCTCTCACTTTTCTGGTCACATCCCTCAACCATCTTGCATATCCTCCCAGTTCACTTCCTTCCCCATCCTCCTAAACCTCTGGTACGCCACTTGTTTTGCCCTCACCACCTCTACAACTTCGCTGTTCAACCAGCATGGTTTTCTTGCTCTGCTCCTCTTACTCTGTACCTTGGTGCAGGCTTCTGTTGCCTCTGTAACCCCCCCCCCCCATTTAATAATATCCCATTTCTGCTCCATGTCCATCTCCTGCCTTATGCCCTCCAGTTTCCCTTCAGTACTTCCTGCATCCTCCCAAAGTCCACCCCTGAAGTTTACCACCCGAGTAACTGATTTCTCTGGCTCCCCACACATCGTGATATTAAACCACACCGTTTGGTGATCACTGTCGGCTAGTGGGTCCTCTACCTTTATTTCTCTCACTGCTTCCTCATTCGACAATACCAGATCTAAAGTGTTCTTTAGCCTAGTAAGTACAGTAACCAACTGTGTCAGGTGACCCTCCGGGATTGCGTCCAGGAGCACTTGCTCCCTAGAACTGGAGGTCACCAGAATGCTCAAGTCAACCCCTGACAAGTTGAAATCCCCCACGATGACCACCTTCCCTTTTCTACATACCTTTTTGATTTGTCCCGCTAACTCCCTGTCAAGCTCCTCAGACTGGGACGGCAGCCTGTATACCACCCCAAACCTCAATTTCCTACCCTTTGAGTCTCGGAGCAGCAGCTAGATTGCCTCTGTTCTCCTTTCTTCTCCCTCGTCCCTTGTGCATTTGATCCCGTCCCTCACATAGACTGCCACCCCACCCTCCCCTCCTTACAGTCCTTCCTATATAATTTGTATCCTGGGATTGCCAGATCCCAGTCCTGGTGCTCAGCTGCCCACATTTCTGTGACAGCTGCAATATCCATCCTTCACACTGCTAAGAGTGCCTGTAGCTCAGCGGATTTGTTTCCTAGGCTTCTTGCATTCAATGAGACCACCCTCCATAATGCCCCCTTCCCTTCACTAACCTCCATCTCCTCCCTTCTACTCCCTCCTTTTTTGGCTGCCCCAAGCCCTTCCCTGCTAGCCTGGGGAGTAGGCTGTGACTTCACTCTATCAGATCCCTGCCTACCTGCTGTCCACTTGCTTCCCCATCCTCCTAAACCTCTGGTGCGCCACTTGTTTTGCCCTCACCACCTTATGTATATCCTTATGTTCTTCTCATTAGAATGAAGAACACTTTTTTTGAACAGCCTTGTGTCCCTCCAGGTCAATCCCTCCCCCCCACACACCACCCCTACAGTCAAGCAATATAGAAAACATGGAGTTGTTCCCCTCTTTCAGGATGGGCCATGGTAGTATTTCTGAGAAAGTTACTTTCCCTGCTCTTTCATCAGCTAATTTCTCCAGAGCACAGAAGTCTGCCTTTACCTGTTTTATGCTCCTCTTGCTCAAATCATTTGTACCCACATGAATAAGTAGATGTGGCTGTCCCTCCTCTCTCCAGTGAGTGCTACCACCTTGCACATTTGTCTTTTTGCTATTGCCCGAGAGGAACAGCATATCACCTCTCTACCATTAGGTGCTAGTTCCACTTCCTCCCCATGCTCCTTACTATAGAGTACCCCACTGCATAAACCTTTTTCTCACCTCTTTTTGGAGCTGACTCTCCCCAAGCATACTCCCCGGTATTACCTTCCTGCTAGACATACTGTATAATTTTCAGCTGTGAATGTCACCTGGGATTCCTCCAGTCTCAATAGGGTGATTCTATGGCTTGTGTATGATAGGGGTGCTCCGATTCTTTGGAATCCGTTCCACTTAACACATTCAGAATTAGGAGTCGGCCCATTGATGCAGCGGTAGCTCCCAACGACAGTGACCCGGGTTGGAAGCGAGCCGAATCACTGGAGGCTGGCAGGGGGGAGATTGGAGACCTAGGGATGCTCTCCTCCTCCAGGGGAAGAAGGCTCATGTACTTCGCTGCAGTACTGCCACCTTGGTTACCAAAGGTGTCAGGGTAAGAACTGCAATGGGTGGGCAGGCACCTCCTAACTGAGGATGTCAGGATGAAAATGTGCCAATGTTCACTGCAGTCCTAGCCCATGAGGAGCCTGGGGGGAGGAACAAGGAAAATCCCTCCCCCCAGGTGCCTCAGAATGAAGCTGCCTCTCCTCGCCGGCCCTGCACCTGCTCACTGGGATCCCAACCCCTACCCGAGCTAAACTCCTCCAGGGTTTGGGGAACCTGGGAGGGGGCTCCACCACAGGGGGTAAAACTGTGGGGCACTGCAGGATCAGAAGGTAAGTCCCATAGTCAGTGGGGTGACAGAGCTGAGGAAGAGGAAGCTGACAGGGCCAGCTGGGTGTCAAAGGGGCATAAAGTATAGTAAATTTAAAAAAAATTTGAATTTGAGCCATTCCAGGTCTGATACTAGTCTGCTTCCAATTAAGGTATTAGAGCAGAATTAAAGATAGAATCGGAAGTTCTGAATCTGCATCCTAATACTGGCTGGATTATCAAACCTTCCTTCTGGCAGGTACCAAAGATGCAAATACAGGAAAATCTGTTTAAAAAAAACACATGCTGCCACATCACTTACTTTCACAACCTACCTCACCTGTTGTAATCCTGCTTCCTCCCTTCATAATAAATAAACTGCCTGTTATATTAACTTGCCATTAGTGTCCCTGGATATTAGTTGTCCATTCATTTCCCTGAGAGAACCCCCGACCTTTTGTCTTGCTTGATGTCTGCCTGATAGGAGTCAGGGTAATGAGTGGATGGCTGCTGTGCCACTTTTGTCTGGCGCGTCTTGCGGCCTCACTGGCAAGTGGCAACCACAGCCTCTCCACTCCAGCAAGTGGCAAGTCGGTGACCACAAATCTCTCCCTTTCATGATGCTGCTGCGGTGGATCTGTGTTGCTTTCAGTGCCAAGTAGTCCCCAGGCCAGTCACTGATTGCCAAATGAAGGGATCCCACAAACCATGACAGAGTAGACCAATACCGCTGGCCACCAGTCAGCATTGGGAGTACATGCTCCATCCTCCATCCATCCCCATGCTGCTGGCTTAGTCACATTGACGTACGCTCGTGATGCCATGCCTGAGCAGGTACGCCCCAGCCTAGACACACTTCTTCAGAGGCATGTGGCTCAATAATCCAAGGTACACTGAAGGTAGGACACCTCCACTTCTCACATATCCCAGGGTGTCTAAGGGAAGGAACAAGTCATTGCTCAACATACCTGTGGCTGCCACTCCTGAGGAGAAGAAACTGAGAGGGCGAGTCGAGCCAGGCACAAGTCAGATGCAGCGTGGGTCACAGAGGAGAGGAAACAGAAGAGAGACTCCCTAAGACCCTGCTGGCTCAATGAAATCCCTGAGTCTGGACACATGGTGGACACTGAGTGGAGCGGACAAAGACAGTGAGTGGTGCTACAGCCTGCTTGGACTCAGTCGGGAGGATCCCAAGGCTTTCTCTGAAATTCTGCAGCGAAGCTATGTGTGGGACAGAAAAATGGATGTATTGTGTTTGTGCTGGCCTGCTGGGTGGGGGAGCAGTTTAACAAGCATTATAAAAAGGGTCTCAGAAATGCTGCAATCTGATTGGCTGTTAGGATTCCAACAGCCTTACATCATTCCATGTTATACTGTCATGTACAGCCTGATCCCTATGGCACATGAATTCTTTCTGTCAGCATTCCAGCCTGTAGCCCTGCTGAATGTGTGGAATGATGCATTCTGATTTTGAACCAGCATTCTTAAACTGTTGGTGGAAGAACTATTTTATTAAAAATCTCCCTCTAAATGGAAAACATTGAAAAGTATACTTTAAACTCTTTTCTTTTGGTGTGTTTTTATAATAGCAATAAGGCACTCCCAGGAGTTAGATTAACAGTCAGTTAATCACCCCTAGGGGCAGTATGGCACTCGGCTGCGCCTCATGCCATACACCCTAGTGGGTGAGTAACAGACTGTTAATCTAACTCCTAGTCATGCCTTATTGCTTAATACAGAACTGGATTCCAATTCCAGAACAGCATCTGAGTGCTTTTTTCAGAACTCCGATTTTTGGACCTTTGTATGGAAATTCAATTCCAGAAAAGGCGAAATCAACTATGGATTATGAACAACCCTAGTGTATATCACTGGTTCCACATGCTTTGATTCCCTTCCACCCTCCTACCCTTCCTTCCTTCCACCCCCATAGTCCATCTTCCTTCTCGACTTGTGTGGGTCTTGGAGAGGGCTCAACAACTGTTCCCTATGTGCCCCAGCAGCTGCATACTTTAGTGAACATATTTCAGCCTTTGGGACTTTCGGCTCCATCCACTCTTCCCAGAACCCCCTTCAACTGAGACATTGGCCAAATTCACTAAGCACCTTTTGGTTTACCACCACTCCACACTCCCTGCATTCCCTTCATATACCACCAAAGTGCCCCCCTGCATTTGATGTGGTTACAGATCTGAATGTATCTATGTATATGTAGGTTAGAATAACTATGTGGATTTCTATTTTTGTCTCTCCTGATCATCTGCATATTTATAATGCACTTGCCGCAGCATACTAGGTATGATTTTATTACAACAGTTAAATTATGCTGTTTGTTTTTCACTGTTTGCCTCAATGGACTGCTGACCCTGCCTTCCTCTCTTTGGTCCTGTCTCCACACTTTACCCGCATACATTTGTTCATCTGTTATATTCTACCCCTCTTATCAGCTCCTTCTCAGTACTTCCACGGTTTTACTCAGGACTCCTAGTGCTCCGTGGCAGCATTTTCTGATTTCTGCTGCAGGGCTCCTAGGCTTCTGTGGCAGCATTTTCTGATTTCTGCGGCATGATTTATTCATTTCTATGTCTGAATGCAGTCCTGTCACTGGCTAAAATATGATGTGATGTCACTGATGACATCACGTGCCAAGTATACAGGAGGAGCTTCAGGATAAACAAGATGGGGAAGGGAATCTGGCACTATGCAAAAACTGTATATTTGAACGAGAATTCACAAAAATCAATGCATTACGTGGCACTAAATTTATTCTGCACAATGATGCAAATTCTGTGGAAAATTCCACAACTGCAGAATTGCAGAGGCCTTGGTTTTACTGCACACATCAGAATTCTCTGCTGTCCTGCAGCCTTCCTGTGGAAGTCTTTGCAGATGTCCCTTATCAAACAGCACACTCCTGCTTTGTGGCACTCATACTTCAGGTTTCGCTCTCGCAGGAAGTCTCTTGGCCCAATGGGATAGATATACTAGACTGCTTCCACTCAAATGGTCAGAACCTCCTAAAACCCTCTCACACAACCCTTCACTGCTTCCCTCCCTATGTGCACAGAACTTAAATTTCAAATTGGCCTGGAACTGCTTATCTGATGTGATCAGATGTTGCTTTTAAATCACTGCCTCAGGCTGCAGACACCCCCAATTGATGACAGCACCAGGGCCAGATTAAGGCAAAACCAACAAGACCCCCTGCCCGCCAGGGGGCCCCAGCCCTGAGTGGATCATCCTGGGTGCAGAAAGCAGACTCACCCAGTCTAACTTGTAATCATTCCTGTCTGGGACACTTCAGCCTATTATCAGTAACAAAGCACTACTATTATAGCACCTATTAATACATCATGGCTATTGGATAGGTGGCAAAGGGACCACCCAGTTAATGGCACTCAAACTAATAATAGGAGAGGGATCAGTACGACTGAATGACTCTGACTTTACCGACAAACGATTGACCGCGTCCATTTGACTGCGTCTATCATTGCACCGACTACCGAAACACTGCATCACATAACACCGACAACAGTCGGTCAAACGGACAAGCAGAGCATAGCAAACCATTAAAAACTGCAGACTGAAAGCAGACATCAGTTGAGAAACTGCAGTAAATTCGGGTGCAACAGTGCCTAGCCAACCAATGCAAATTTAGACTGAAACCAGACAAAATGACATGATAACTTACTTAGCAGCGCCACTCTGCCGGTGATATTCGGCCTAGTAAAGTAAATTAGAAAGTAATGTTGGCAATTGTGGTCGTAGCAGATTAGTGTCCACTCTTTCAGGGAGGCAACCACCTCTGCAACAGAAGCCTCAGTGCCATCAGGCGGATGCACGTGTTCTGTGTTACTTCGCAGATAATGGTGTCCCCTGACCTTCACTCTGCTGGCATGGTTATGTCAGTCTCTTCTACATTTTTTGGCAGCACCAGTAGCATAAATCACCCCTCTTATGATGTTCCTCTACCCATGCTGTATTAGGGTTCGCTGTATTGACCGTCGCTGAATTAGGTGTCGCTGCATTGATCTCGCTGTATTAGGTGTCGCTGTACTGACCTCGCTGTATTTGGGTTCGCTGTAATACAGCATGGGTCAATACAGTGAACCCTAATACAGCGAAGTCAATAGAGTGACACCTAATTCAGCTAGGTCAATACAGCGACACATAATACAGCGAGATCAATGCAGCGACGGTCAATACAGCGAACCCTAATACAGCGACACCTAACATAGCGAGAGTCAATACAGCGACACCTGATACAGCAAGGGTCAATTGAATCTTATCATGGCCCCCTCTGAAACGGAACCATTTTACAGGGCTCAACCTCGGAAGCTGCCATTGCAGTGGTCACTATGGTAGCATTATCGCCTAACACCAGTCACTGCCATTTAGCTTCTATGCATTAGCCTCATACTGGTGTTGCTACTATGCCCAAAGACTAATTTGGCATTCCGATCACTTGAGCGTGCCCCTTGCGTCTTTTTACGGCAACGCTGAGATGCAATGTGACGCACAGCACACTTGTAACCCTGTGTTGCAAAGTTTGTGGGCACTGATATTCAGGTATTTGTACGATTTGTCAGGTTGTCAATTGCCAGCTAGGTCTGCAGGTGGTGTGCACTTTGACTATGCATGTTTACGCGGTGATGAGTGGTAAGTGTGCGCAAAAGATTTTGGACAAATTGTACTTTCCTGACAAAGCCCAGAATGCATCTATTTGTCCGCTTTGTCACATTGTCAGTTTAATGGGTGCAAGAGGGGAATTTGTTTATGGCATAGTAAGGCTGTCAGTATAGTGATATGCGGGTTTTCGTCAGTCAGTGCAGTGGTCCAATTATGACAGGCAAAGAAAGTCGGTAATGCGAGAGTCGGCGAATGTTTCCATGCCCATATGAGACAGTGACCAACGGGGTGCCACAGGGCTCAGTACTGGGACCTGTTCTCTTCAATGTCTTCACAAATGACAATGCAGAAAAACAGGAAGGGAAGGTATGCCTTTTTGCAGATGATGGAAAAATCTATATAGTGTGGGCTCTCATGAGGGAGTGCAGAGAATGTACAGGGACACTCGAGGAATGGTCAAGATCAGGGCAGTTGGGGTTCAATGCCGAAAAGTGCAAAATAATGTGTAACCCCCTCCTCGGGAGAGGGGTCTACCTAGACTTCTCTTTGCACCACCCCTGTACTCTGACAGCCAATTTTCTTGCTTGTTCTGGCCCCAGGACTGCAACTGTAAATGGAGACCAGAGGGGCCACATGAAGATCACTGCATATTCACACAGGAAATGTGGGCATGTTCAAGCAGTCACCTACTTGACCATGTGAGTTGAATGCAGCTCCAGTGTTTCCTTGGAGCTGGAAGCACTAGTCTGCCACGGTCAGAAATGCTACATTGGTGGCCCGCACAGCACCTCCTCTAGTTTGCTCTGGCCAATGGGTATCAGTGGGCTTAGAGGCACTAGGAGGGGGGAGAAAAGAAAAGAGATGAACCCTGCAACTTTGGCACATTCTGCCTTTAAGAAATAGTGACTGCAAGCTGCATAGCATCAGCCTACAATGGGGGGTTGGGGGGCATGAAACAGAGCTCACAATAGGAAAGAACAAATCCTCTATCCACATCACTCCACCACCGGATAATTGGGTACAGGTGTGCCTACAACTCCATGGGGCCAGTAAAAGAAAAAGCAAGATAGTTGCCCCATAAAAACTATTTGCAGTGAGGACAGCAACCATTTTGATGACCCTGACCTTGCCACCAGCCAATCGGCAGTCAGGGATCTTGGCAGCTGAGCATCCCAGACAACTGTGGGGATGGAGGCAGTAAGGACACTCCCCATACAGATTGCCATTTTTTGTTTTGAGCCAGTCAGAGGGCAGGAAAGCGTAGAAGGACTGATGGACAGCCCTACATGTCCAATGAGACACTGGATGGAGGAAAAATAGATTGCTGGGCTATCAAGGAGCTGGGGGCAGTCTGAGGAGGACCCAGAGGTGTTCAGATCAGCTGCTGGTGAGAGAAGGTGAGGGGTCTAGCCAGGTCAAACTTCCTGTAAGCCTTCTCCAGGGTTCAATCAGAGAAATCCCTTGTGAACTTTTTCCTGGGATCACCCAAACCAGAGACAGTTGCAGACTAGCTCTTGTGTGGAAGGAATTACTGAGATTGTGAACCTGTGGGCCACTACTGCATTCCAAAGCTGCTGAGTTGTACCAAGACAAAGACCTGTGTTCTGCCCGGCCTGCTTTGGGCCAGGTATGGGGCTTACTAGCCCTTACCCAGTGGGTTGGATGGGGGAATTCTCTGCTGTCCTGCAGCCTTCCTGTGGAAGTCCTTGCAGATGTCCCTTATCAGACAGCACACTCCTGCTTTGTGGCACTCATACTTCAGGTTTCGCTCTCGCAGGGGTCTCTTGGCCCAATGGGATAGACATACCAGACTGCTTCCACTCAACTGGTCAGAACCTCCTAAAACCCTCTCTCACACACAACCCTTCACTGCTTCCCTCCCTATGTGCACAGAACTTAAATTTCAAATTGGCCTGGAACTGCTTATCTGATGTGATCAGATGTTGCTTTTAAAATCACTGCCTCAGGCTGCAGACACCCCCCCAATTGATGACAGCACCAGGGCCAGATTAAGGCAAAGACCAACAAGACCCCCTGCCCACCAAGGGCCCCTAGCCCTGAGTGGATCATCCTGGGTACAGAAAGCAGACTCACCCAGTCTAACTTGTAATCATTCCTGTCTGGGACACTTCAGCCTAATATCAGTAACAAAGCACTACTGTTATAGCACCTATTAATACCTCATAAAGCAGTTGCCACCTCTGAGTTGCATACCTAAACATCTGTCCCACCTGGAAAAGAAATTTAATTTGCATGCAGTTGCTGCCAGGTCCAACACAATCAACTTTCTAAGACTCTTGAAATATGAGCCCCATTTTCCTAGCTTCAGCAGCCAGTTTCATGGAGACAGCGCTGCTGCAGCTACTTTATTAATACTTGCTGTTGCCTGCCTGGAGCTGGACTTAAGCACCCCACTCTCAGCAGCTGGTGGGCCCCAAACTCAAAGGGTTCCAAGTCTGACCCAATGCATAGTACCAGTCGTCAGGATTTAAATGTTTTCTAATTATTTAGATTTCTTACTGTGCCCTGTTGTCATAATGACTTGAAGATGCCCACCATAGAAGAGAATTAGGGGCCCCATCACTAGCCTTGCTGGGGCCCCCTAACACATAAGGCCAACTTTGTGCCAGCCCACTTGAACTTAAACTCAACCGTGCCTGGATGTTTTATCCTTTAGTAAGGTGTAATGGGCTGCTTATTAACATGTTAGGTTTATGCTGGGAATATTCATGTCTCGTGTTCCCCTTTGAAAGGAAATCATTTTCTAAGCCTGATGTGGATCAAATCACAGATTTAAGAGACTAAAAAAATCTGGTGACAAAGCTGGTACTTACTGTCGCTTTTATTGCAAAAAAATAGCTGAAGTGCATACTGTTATCATTTTCTATGTTTATTTTGCTATGCCGTATACTGTATTATGGGGTTATATATGGCCCAACTGGGCAGACCTTTTTTTTTCTTGATTCTGTGTTTTTGCCCCTTACTGCCCCCTCTCCACTCTCTCAGACTGCCCCATATGCACAAGCCTCATCGCCAGTGTCTGCCCCTGGAGTATACTGATCCTCTTCTTCTCTGACCTAGATGCCCGGTTAACCCCCCAGTGTGGGGTGAGGAGGAGACCCACTTACCTCCCCAACAACTCTGCTATGGAAGTGGACCTGCACAACGGAGTCTGCTCCGATGAGCCGAGGATGTGCAGTGAGGAGTTGTCGCCTAGGAGAGATGGGGTGTTGTTTTCCTTGTTCATCCCCAGACGTCAGCATGCAATGAGGGCCAATGAGCGAGGAGATGTGCTGAGACACGCCTCCTGTTCCGCCCCTCTGCCAACGTCTGCCCTTGTCCCCATACTGCTACCTCCCTCTACCGCACCTACCACCCGAGTTCCCCTAGGTGGCGGTATCATGGCGGGAGCTTGAAGGTTACTCTCCTGGAGAAGGAAAGCAGCCGTCAGCCTTCTCCTCCCCGGCCATTCCCCAGCGGTCCGTGCTCGTTCCCGAACACAGGTTGCCAGCGTGGTACGAGGTAAGCCGTCCAGCACCTCAGCCCTCAGTGCCACTGGGCCGGCACCTCAACTGGGCAGACTTGATGAACTTTTAGTCTTTTTCTGCCATCACTGTCTATGTTTCTAAGCTTTGTACTTATGTTTTTATTTAGACAACACTAGACCTTGTTGCGTAAACATTACTTTTTGGACTATTAGCAAAGCACAGACTGTCACAAACTCACTCCTGGGGGCCAGGTCCACTGAGCTCACAGAGCCCACACCTAAGTGCAGACCACGATGGGGGGAACAGGAATACCCTCCAAGTGTTCTTCTAGAGTGTTCAGCGAGTTCACAACTGAACACCCACCATGAGATCCTGGGGCTCCCACTCTATTCTGGGTTAGGGCAAAATACAGACTCAAGTGAGAACTCTCCTTGGTTGCTGTACTGGAGGGGGGGGGGAGAGATCCAGGCATTACAAGTTCTTCAGTATTTGCCCTCATAAACCTGATTGTGTCCTCTTCCACGCGGTGTGCAGCACCTAGTTCTCCCTTTACAGACTCTTCCCAAGACCTGTGTATTCTCCCCTACTTTAGGCACCCAGATTCCCTTTTCCAGGATCCTAGACCTGGTACTGAATAGTGACACCTTGCACTAACCAGGTTGGTCTCAGAACTGAACAAACCTTTTTACTTTTTTCACACACAAAATCACTCACAGGCAATTTTAAAAGCAAAATGTTTTTTCTAAATCTAAATGATTATCATACAAACTTTACAAACAAAAGATGTATAAATGTGGTCACAGAATACAAAAATAAAGGTGGCATTATACATGCAAAAGCACACTATAAAAATGTTAACTATTTTCTACCTTGTTTGTGGAAAATCAGGTGTCCAGAAAAACAAAAGAAGTTGTAAAAGTTTCAGTCCTTCTGTAGCATTCACTGGTTCTTAGTCTGTCTCTGTGGCAGTCTTGCTTGGTGTGTGACAGGAAGAGTGTCCCATGAAAAGTGTGTCCCATGCTCTGATCTCAGGGCTTTAAATACCCTGGGTTCAGGCAGTCTATAGCCTTATCTTTTTAGGTCAGCAAGGGTCTCTCTTGCTCTGTCCAAGATTTTTAAGTGAGCTGTATTATTGATTAGTTAAATTATCTTACAGTTCCAATATCCTTTGATCTCCCCTCATCCTTCCTGCCACCTCACAAAAATGACAGTTCCTGGAAATCTAAAGCACTTTTCCTTTGCAGTGTAAGTTTATGATAGGGTAAGATGGTTTTCTCCCATCCTGAGATTTTATTACAGCAGTTAGCTAACCAGGGACTTCCATCTCTTTTGAAATGAACTCTTAGCTTCCTGGCTAATCAGCCTGTTCTCAGTTCACAGAGAAATGTCAAATATTTTGCAAGACATTCTCTCTTTCCTGTGACTTTTTCAATGAACTATGTACCCCTTAAAAAAAAAACACATGGACATCTTTTGGCAATCCTTAGTTCTAGCCTGTCTGGAAATTTAACATAACCAAGTTCCTCTGCATGTAATCCTTTTAAAGCATAAACAGAAATCACAGTAAAAAAATAACAAAGATATATCTTGCAATATTACACAGCAGTAGCGAAACTCACCACACAGGCTTCAGAAGGTCTGCCTGAATTTGAAAGTCTCCAATGCCCCTGTGTCCTGTGATGAAAACAAATAGCCATGCTGTAGAATGAATGAGTCAGGACTGGAATGGACTGACTGGGATAAAGGATTTGGGAAGATTACCAGAAGGTTGGGTTGGTGGATCCCTGACTCCGTATGGAGCAGGGCATGGCAGGACACAGTAGTCCTCCAAGGATTACTGTATTTCCACCCAAACTTACACCATTTACTTCTGGCACTGGCTTGTGCCAGTACAGCCCCCATCCTACCATGAAGGCTCAAGGGGTTCTTAGAGGGGGCTGACTGTACTCACAGAATGCTACAGTGATCAGGCAGAGGGGGCTGCATAGTCACTAATGCAGCCTCCACCCCATCCATTGGCCTGTGGACCACAGATTTTGCCCATGAATGGAGTCCATGCCAACCCCCTGGCCCACACATTTCCAGCCACCCACGTAGCTGCACAGGTAGCTAGGGATAAGGGGCAGACTGGGCACACAGCCAGTTACACAGATGTCATGGAGTGCCTCACAGGTGCGTATCATGTGTGAAGGAGGTACTCCACAGCTTTTCATGGCCCTCTGCATGTGTAAGTGGGCTGGGAACCTTTTGTGAATTTTCCCCTTAGGGATGTGGCCCTCTGTGTGTGGGGGAGTGGGGCCCAGATATTTCTCAGGCCTAGGGACCCTGACAACCCTGGGCGGCATTCCCAGTTGGAGGGGGGGCACCACTCGATCACATCTGTAGCAGCAGTTCAGATGCAATCACAGCAGTAGAACCAGTTCAGATGCAGGATGCTTCTTTCTAACAGCTCCTGGCACGTCAGTCAGTCAACAAATCCCCTGGCCTGGACTTGTGATTACTTTGTCACACTGGGATGGTTGCCTCCAGGCACTGAGCAGTGGGGGACTGCACTGATACACTGCCAACCTAAATCCACACTCAGCAGTCCAGGATGGCAGGATTAGAGGACAGCAGGGAGAGCAAGGAGCATCCATATGGACTCTCTTTTACTTGGGAGAGACGGTGGGGCATACTGCTTGAGCAGCATCTTGGTGGTGGTGGTATATTGGCAGGTTTACTCAGAGAGGATCAAGAGGAATAAAAAATCCTTTTCTCAGTACACAGGGAACAAAACAAAAGTCAGAGATAAGGTGGGGAACATAGCAATAGTCAGGGGGATGACCCATTAAAGGGTACAGGGAGTATAGCAGAGGTAAAAAAAATGAATTTGTGCCAGTATTCAGTCAGGAAGATCAGGACATGCATATGGGGTAGAACCTGTGGGACAGGTACAGGTTAAACTAGAGGCAGTCCTACCACAACATAATTAGTAAATATCTGGAGGGTGTTAATTCAGGAAAATCTCAGGGCCCTAATGATATCTGCCAAAGGATAACAATGGAGTTACTCAAAGACACAAGCAATCATATTTGGGTTCCAGGCTAGACTCAAACCCTATGCTGCTCCCCTACCAACTCAGTTCCTTGATGGTGCACACTTCTTCAACATGAAGGAATTTAAATATCTAGAAGTCCCCCTTGTTCCAGTCCTAGACTTCTGCCATTTCTCCCTGGCCTATAAATTGGTAAACTCCAGACTCAGGCTAGCGTATGGGCGTGCTCCCTCATTCCCAAAGTAAGGCTCACCACTGCCTGGAGAGTTCTCCTCCTTCTACTCCAGAATGCTCATCTGGTCATTTCTCATGCCTCCAAATCTGCCCTTCTTAAGTGGGAGGTGACCTACAGTATAATAACATTTGTCGCTTCTCTTTGTCCTCCCTTCACCTAACCCATTACTGCTCCCTTTGTGCTTGTCTTGATTGGCTCTCACCCCCCCCCTGGTCTTACTCCCTTAAGTGCTTATTGATAATCTATTAGGACCCTCATCCCCTGCCCCACCTATTATCCTCCCTTATTTGCCTTGCCAATCCTACCCATTCAGATCTTCTGCTGTATCACTCCTTCCAGTTCCCAAATGCTCCATAAAGATGGGTGAACAGGCTTTCTCCATCTTTGACCCCAAATTTGGAACTCTCTCCTGTAGGCATCCACAGCTATCCCTCTCATGGGCTCTTCAAGGCACTCTGGACACATTTAAGAGAAGCTGACAGCTTTGGAAAACGTCAGAAAACATAACATTTAGACACAATTCAGCTTGTATTTTGTCCAACTTCTATAGGTGTCTCATCTCCATTATTTATTACTAAAGAAATTCCACAAAATCAAGATCTTTGTATAGGATCCCACTGCCTTTATAGCTTATTCCCAACTTGATGTCCTAATGCTCTGTTGTGACATCACAGTTTGTTGCCATGGGAGTAACTGTGATGTCACAAGCAGAGTATTATGACATCAAGTTGGGAAGAAACAATAGGAGCTGGTGAACTCTCATGGAACAACTATCTTGTTTTCTTGCATATGACCTCAGTAATTAATAATAATGATAAGAACTACAGAGCTAATGAAAAATATAAGCTGCTTTGTGTCCAAATGTTATGTTCTTAAAAGTTCTGCTCAAGACGTTGGTGGCTCTTTAAAGGGTTTGGCAACTAGCTCTTGTTCCTGTTAGCTTTCAGTCTTGCATCCTGCCCAATGCATTAGGATTTGCCTCCTTGAGTTGCCTTAAGGGGGTGAAGGGCTCATACCTCTCAACCTGTTGCCTCATGAATCAGGGACAAGGCTTTAAAATATCAGGGACAAAGACCCCAAACCAGGGACACATTTTAAAAACTGATACTATTCACTCAGAAAGCTGATAGAATAAAGGGATTTGTGTTAAGATGCATTTTCTGAAGAAGAACAAGACTGAAACTTTAACGTTTGACATTATTTTGTGCTTTTAATACCCACTGTTCTGTCACAAAAACACAAATTTTACGAGGGACAGATGATAATTTTGAGGCAAAATCAGGGATGTCCTTGAAAATCAGGGACAGTTGAGAGGTATGACTTGTACCTGAATTCTGTAATCACATCTCTTTTCTGTTCATCAAGGTAGTTGCCTCTTTCTGTCAATCTTATTGTGCTCCAGTATCAGCCTTATCCTCTTATTACATCCAATGGAGCCTGCCAGTATGTAACGCAATACTGAAGCATTCTGCAGCAGAGTTACTGCAGGAAACAAATGAATTTCAGTGGCAGTTAATCCCTTTGTTATGCTGGAATCTGTAACACTGAGTTGCATCCTGGTGGGCTCCACTGTATAACTGAATAATATTTTGTTTCTCGTGTTTTCATCTGTTAATGGTTTTTGATGTTGCATTGCTTGCCACATCCTCTTGCTCCTGCTTGTCCAATGTATTTTATTGTTTATCCTAGTCTGTACTCTCCCATGTAAATAGGCATTTATTTGCCTAGTGTACCTTACCCAATAAACAAAAACTAAATCAATAAATAAAAATGGGCTCAGGCTGGGTCCCAATCTTTCAGGGGTAACTTCAGCCAGGGTACAGTGCCACAGGACTGGTAAATGGCCAGTATCATCCCCTATTCAAGAAGGGGGCAAGATTTGACCCATTCAGTTACAGACCTGGGAGCATTATCTTGGAGCTAGACAAAGTATTTGAGTCGATCATAAAAAAGATGGTGTTTCAGCTCATGGATGAAAATGGGCTGTTCTCTAGCACACAGCATGGTTTCACAAAAGGCAGATCCTGACACACCAACCCAAGTGCCTTCTTTGAGGCAGGAACGAGGGAGGTGGATAAGGGCTGGGTGGTAGATGTAAACTATTCTGACTTCAGCAAGACCTTTGTCAGTATACTGCATGGAAACGTCATGGAGAAAGCAGAACAATATAGAAACATAGAATTTGATGGCAGATAAAGACCACTTGGCCCACCTAGTCTGCCCATTTCCCTACCTAATGAATAAGCTGCAGATCCTAGTTAACCAACAACCTACTTCCTCCTACCCCCCTACTAGAATTGCCTTTTGTCTGTCCCATGTATTCTTGAATTCCCCCACTGTTTTTGACTCCATTACCTCCACAGGAAGGCTGTTCGATGCATCCACAACCCTCTCAATGAAAAAATACTTCCTCACATTACCTCTGAGCCATCCCCCTTCAATCTTCAAATTGTGCCCCCTTGCTTTGCACATCTCTTATTCTGAAAGATGTTACCCTCTTGGACTTTGTTGATTCCCTTGAGGTACCTGAAAGTTTCTATCATGTCCCCCTCTCCCTCCTTTCCTCAAGGATATATATATTAAGCTCCTTTAGTCTCTCTTTGTATGTCTTCTGGTGCAGACCCTGCACCATTTTGGTTACCCTCCTCTGGACAGCCTCCACCCTGTCCATGTCTTTGCAGAGATGAGGTCTCCAGAACTGCATGCAGTGCTCCAGATGGGGTCTCACCAACTGTCTGTACAGAGGGATAACAATGTCCTGTTTTCTACTGGTGATGCCTCTCCCTATGCATCCCAGTTTCCCCCGGCTCTCCTTACTGCTTTTTCACATTGCTTGCCCACCTTTAGGTCCTCTGATATTAAATACCCCTCGGTCCCTTTCCATATTTGTTAGTGTCAGTATCTCACCCCCCATTGTGTACTCTTCCCCTGGGTTTTTGTTTCCCAGGTGTGTTACTTTGCACTTCTTTGCATTGAATCTAAGCTGCCATACATTTGACCATTCCTCCAACCTTGCCAAGTCCCTTCTCATCCTTTCCACCCCAACTTGTGTATCAACCCTGTTGCAGATCTTTGAGTCGTCTGCAAAGAGACATGCTTTTCCTTCCAGTCCCTCTGCAATGTCACTTATGAAGACATTAAAAACTGGACCCAAAAAAGGACCAGACCCAGTACTGAACCCTGCGGCACCCCACTAGTAACCCCCCTTTCTTCACTGTGGACTCTGTTTACTATTAGTCTCTGCATCCTATTGTTCAGCCAGTGTTTTAACCGGGCTAACACCCTGGGACCCTCTCCCAGGCTGGCTAATTTGTTTATTAATCTTTTGTGCAGGACTGTGTCAAATGCCTTGCTAAAGTCTAGGTAGGCCATGTCCACAGCCCTCCCTAGTCTACTACTTTGATCACCCAGTCTATTGACTGGATTAGGTACACTAGCAAACAGGCACTCTCCCATTTTGACAAAATCAGCCCTCCTGAAGTCCAGTGCCTTCACTTTTGTATGGCTTGACTGTACAGCTGAGTTTATCGTGAACCACACTGTTTGGTGGTCGCTTGTTCCCAGATGGCTACCCACTTCTAGATCTGAGATCCTCTCTCCATCCCCGTTTGAGAGTATCAGGTCTAAGATTGCTCCCTCCCGAGCAATACGGGGTCCACAAGGTGTGCAGGAGGTGGATAACAAGCTGGCTGTCAGGTAAGCTGCAGAGAATGGTGGAAGATGATCACTATTCAGAGTGGAGCACTTCAGGGCTTGGTACTGGGTGCATTATTCTTTAGCTCACATTACTATACGCATTAATGACTTGAAGGAGGGAGGCAGTAGCAAGTTGCTGAAATGTGCTAATGACAGTAAATTGGCAAGCAGACTGGACACAGGAGAGGAAGGGGATGCACTGCGGGGGGCAGGACCTGCACACACTAGGAGTACAGAGAGATAAATGGGGGCTTAGATTTATTGTGGAAAAGTGTAAGGTACTACACCTAGGGGTGAAGAATCTGAGTCACACATACATCCTGTCTAATGCAAAAATGGATACCACAACTATGGAAAAAGATCCAGGGGTAACTGTGAACCATAAGCTGAAGCCAGACAGGCAGTGTGCTGCTGCAGTCAAGAAAGGCAATTAAATGCTTTGTACATCCAGCAGATCTGGGTTTGACTCCCACAACCTCCAGTGGCATACTGTGTGATTCTGAGCAAGTCTCTTAACCTCTTTAGTGCTCCCAGGTCACCCTTGTAAATGATCAATGGCCACTGGGTCCAATGGGAGTTACCTGGTTACCAAAGAATAAACAAAACATTACAAACTTGTAAATAGTCTCAGTGATCTGTTTTTGCTTGCACCTTTTCTAAGAGATTGCTCGGAAATAAATTTGCATAGTGAATCTGGGCGATGATTTTTGCTTCAGCTTGGAAGAATGAAGAGCGTATCCTGAGGATTGCTAGTACAGTAGGAGAAGGGAGGGAAGGAGCTAGACATCACTGTCCATCTGGTGACAAATGATCTGGCAAGGGACATAGTGGGGGTAGCGCAGGGACATTTCCAGGAGCTGGGGAGGGGCCTCAAGCAGATGGCATGCATGGAAGCTTTTGCCGAGGTATTATCTGTGCAGTTGGGGAGAGGAAAGGGCACTCCACAACAGGGCACTTAACAATTGACTGAAGATATGGTGCATGGAGGAGGGCTCTGGCTACACTGGGTAACAGGGGCCAGTTTGGGAAGATGTGGGCCTCAACAGAGGAGATGGCCTGCATCCTTCCAAAAAGGGGACCACATTCCTTAGTAGTAGGTTTAAATGTTACTTGGATGACCATTTAAACTAGTTGGGGGAAACTGTCAAACTAAGAGAGGCAACAATTGTCACCCAGATGATGGAGCAGCAGGGAGGGACGACCAGAGGGAGTAAACTCCCCTAGTGCAGGGGCACAAGAAAACAAGGGGGGGGACAAGGCAGTGGACAAGGGAAATCAGGAAATCAGGAAAACAAAAATAAAGGAATAAAGGAGAGAGGTAACGGAGAATGCAAAATTGTATGAGGTGGGTAAGGGGGTGTTTCAGGGAACAGCTCAGACAGGAAAGGAGGGTAAAGCATGGAAGCAGGCAGGGAGGGAGTAAGGTATGGAGAGCCATGTACGCCAATGCAAGGAGTCTGGGAAATAAAACTGCAGACCTGGAAGCCATCGTGGTGGAGGCTAGCCTGGATTTGGTGGCCACAATGGAGTCATGGTGCACTAACAACCACAACTGGGACATGGCCTTACCAAACTACTTTCTGTCCAGGAGAGACAGAGCAGAGAGGAGAGGATGTGAGGGAGGGAATCAAGGCCACAGATGTACAGAGGCACCCAGAGGAAAAGGAAGGGAAGGAGGTGCTCTGGGTCATTCTATAGACAGGCTCTGGGGGCTGCTATGCATACAGGGGTGGTATACATACCTCCAGCACAGTGACAGAAGTTGGACAAGGCACTAGGGGCTTCTATTATCAGATGACAAGTAAGGGGGAGGTGTTGGTGACTTCAATCTGATAGCTGTGGAGCGGAGCCTTCCAAATGCAGTTTGGCAAGGAGCAGTTCCATCCCTGGCTTCCTACAAGGGGCTTTTCTCAGGCAGATAGTCAAAGAATCCACTAGGGATGTGGCAGTAGTGGTCCAGTGAAAACAGTGCAGGAATAACTGCACAGTAAAAAACAGCAAGGGAATTACAGCGCATGGGAAGACAGCGAGTGGTAAAGTACAGCGCAGGTCATTTGGGTGCCTTCTTCCACTTGTGCTGCTGTCCACCTGATGTGTGCAATTGGGGCATGTTTATATTTGTGTTGGGGGTGCAGTGGGCAAAGTCCCCCTGCATTGGAGGTGTGGGGGCAAAGCCCCTTGGAGAAACTCCTAATATTTCCCTGCCAGACTTGCACCACCACCCTCCCAGAGTCAGGTTCATACTATTACCTTTTCATCATCATGTTATGAGTTCTTATGCAATGTATATTTTTAATTGGGACCCGTAATCCTGCTTATGCGCAAGCATGGCTTGGGCATGCGCGGGATTTCAGTTTCCAATTAAAAATATACATTGCGGACCCTCAGTGCTCAGTTTTAATCGTCAGGCACCATGAATGGCTCAGGATTACTGCTTTCAACAAGAGAACATCTTTTTACAGTCAGCATGGGAAAAAATTACAACTCAGGACTGCGCTCCTGCCTGAGGCACGTTCTCAAGATAGAGACACTTCCGGTGGTGGGTTATTTAAGCTCGGCCTGAGCAAATAAGGGATTTAACTAAAAAATCATCAAAACAGGTACAAATGCTTCTTTTTTATACCTATGGGGGCATTCTAAAGTACAGATATGATCAGTGTGTGCCAACAGGCACACTGATTAGATTTTCTAAAAAACGAATGGGCAAAGCTGACAGTGCCCCTTTAAACAGAAACATTTGCTAACTATAACCCAGCAGTTTACATGCCTGATCTATGCAGTAAGCATTACAGTAGTCACTTAGGTAATGGTATACATACCCTTTAATACTGTACGTAACTGATGTCCACATCTGTTCTGTGCATGACTGTCATGATTTCTTGACACTTGACTGTGACAGGAATCAGTCAGTGAAATGGCAGTGGAACAGGCAGTATATACAGTACTGTAGGTTAACAGAAAATGTGGGTATCTTTGACAAGTGCATGGTACTGTTGAACAAACATTTGGTTGTAGTCACTGCATACTATATTAGTACTGCACATTGTATAAGTGATGGTGTAAGTCCTGTCATAACTGCACTGCCATACATAAGATATGACATACTGTGTGAGCACAGATGAGGTAGTACACTGGTAATGACATCCGACCATGACTGCAGCCACAGTGAATGCATTTGCATAGCACGAATGTGACTGGTTTGATAGGCTTCTACAACAATTTTGATATTCACAAAGTTGTCATGATGAGAAGTACTGTCCAGTGAGCCAGTACCTCTCCCCTTCACAACAAAGTTACACCCATAAACAAAAAAACAAACAAACAAAAAAAACAAGATGCTGAATGTACAGTATATAAGCTGTCAGGTGCCATTTCCAATGTGTACCATATCATACCATGGCTGCATCCAGGACATACAGTACTATGTAGGTGATGTGGTAATTTATCATCCTACAATATTTCAGGTTATATTACATCCAACCGATAGTGGTTTCAATAACTACAGTGAACAGTGCCGTTCACACCTATAAGTTGCCTTGAACATGGACAGTGCTCTGACAGAAACGCAGTTTGATTGAGTTGTAGTGTGTGCTAACTTGTCACAATGAAAACAGGCTTTTTTGACAGCCATTGGGTGTGCAGACATGTTAGTGTTTTTACAGACTGTATATTGTGATCTGCATAGCACTATTCCATTGGACCAAACATATGTGTATCATGTTTGCTATGTCTGTAAACACTTAAAAAACTTACAGAAACAACAAAGCTGTTTCCGCTGAACAGTGTGCAGAAATGCACTCAGTGGAGGGAGATATCGCTGTTGCTGTACTTGCACTCAGTGGAGGGAGGTATCACTATTGCTATACTTACCACATCATATGAATAGTCTGTCTATGCAATGTGATGTGTTTGATACATTGCATGACACAGCTGACATTTCCACAATAAATGCGTGTAGAAAATATGTTTTACCTTTCCTTATAATTGGCCATTATGATGCTGTACTTACACTCTAGAATTCTGGCACTGTTTCTCTGAACTCCTGAAAGCCCACATTTTCTCCTGACTCAAAAAGGAACATGTTACATATTGCATTCATAATACATGAGAGTATAATTTTTTTCTGACCCTTCCCTAGCCTTTCTCCTGTGTAGGCCCAACACATGAACTGTCGGTACCCCATGAGATGGTACTGGCAGTGAGAACGTAAGCATATGTTATGTTAAGGTACTAACAAACAGTATCCAAAATACAATGCATATCACTTCGATGTCAATCTAGAAACTGGCTAACTTATTAGGTAGAAGAGATGGTGCTTGTCTGGCTGTTTTTTTTGTACATGTGAAATGCAACATATGCCATTTCTAAGCTAGCATGGCGTGCTAAGATTAAACAAGGCATTTGTCAATGCCGAATGTTGTCGCGCTGGCGTTGCCTTTGGTAGTGCATTGTGGAAACACATGTTTGGCAGGATGTGAAAAATGACAGCTGTACTGTTCATAAGGAGGTGTAAAAATGCGGCATGTAAGTATTGCAAGTATGCGAAGTTACAAGGGTGCGTGGGAAATGCTCAATGCACACTTGTAACACAGGCATTTTATGGAGGGTTGGCACCAAATTTTCAACATAGGCATTTTAGCATCTCTACTCATGTACAGTGTCACTGTCATGTCCTCAAACTGTCTCAAAAAGTGATTTCGCACAGCGACTGCGCTATTCTACACCGGACGTGTGAAAACACATTTCGGGCAGGATATGTGAAATGACAGCTTTACTGTTCATCAAGAGGTGTGGAAAAATGCCACTGGTGAAAATGCAGAGTGAAAATATTACAAATGCACAACGTTACAAGTGTGCGTGTAAACTGTGCCACGTACGCTCATAACACAATCATTTTATGGAGTATTGTCACCAAATTTTCAACATAGGCATTGTAGGACCTCTGCTCATGAACAGTGTCACTGTCATTTTTGCAATCTGGCCCGAACACTGATTTCCCACAGTGACCGTGGTATTGTGAGCCTGAAGTGCGGAAACACATTTCGGCCAGGATGTGAAAAATGACAGCTGTACTATTCACAGAGGTGTAGAAAAATGACAATGTTGAAAATCTGGCATGAAAATATTGCAATTTGTGAAATTCTGAAGCTAGCATAGCTAACTACGCCATACTGCGTTCATAAAACAACCATTTTTGGATTTTTCCACAAATTTGCAACATAGGCTTTTGAGAGCCCACCTCATGAACACTGCCACTGTCCTTGCGTTAATCAGTCCCAAAGGTGATTTCACACAGTGACCGCAAAATCACCTTTCGGGACTGATTAACATCAAAACTGTGACAGAATTCATGAGGAGGGGTCCCAAAAACCCCATGTTGAAAATTTGGTGCAAAAATTCCAAAAAATGCCCAAGATATGGAGCAAAGTTAAAAAAAAACTATTTATTCCATTATACAGCTTACCGGCATTTCCTCAGTTTGCGGTTGGCTTTGAAGAGTACAGAAGTATTCCCAGTCCAGCGAAGATCGTCGCGCTGGACTCCGGAGAATAAGTATAGGGTGAGGGGGTGGGGAGGCAGGGTGCATGATGGGTAGGTGTGGGTGGTGGGTAGGGAGAATCTGAGGACCGTTTCAGTTTACAGGTACTGAGGAAAAAAAAAAAAACACGAGACGGTTTCCTTTTTACAGGTCGTTTCTTTTGTTTGGGAGGTACAGTAGCTGATGGGATTGGGCACCCCGTCAGCACAGAAGAATGGGGGACATGATGCCGGCCGGGGTGGGCTCCCCATCGGCACAATACAACAGGAAGGGAGGCGGATGCCGACAGGGATTGAGGCACCCCAGTCGGCAAACGGTGGGGGACACATTCTGCTGACGAAGTGGGCTCCCCCCATCGGCCACACTTCACAGGGCAGGGCAAGCCCGACCGGGATTGGACACCCGAAGTCGATGCTGTCAATACTGTAGCGGCCACTGTGCGCCATGCCACTAGCTGGCGAGCTTACGTAGGAAAAGATCCTTCGTGTGAAATGACTTTACTTTCGGATTACAGCGGACCTTTCCTTAGATATGCTCGCCAGCTTAGTATGCATGGTGTGGCGTCGGCATGCAGGCTGATTGGGGAATGAGGGACGCACCTACTGGTGCGTGCCCTGCATTCGCCCAACAGCGACCGCACCTCCAAATCCCCACTGCCGCAAGATGTTGGCTGCGCATACGCGCCAACATAAAAATCAGGATGCTGCATCACACACTGTGCAAACTGTACATACTCTGAAATTATATCCCACTCACTACAGCACAAGCCCTCTCTTGTACTTGGCATGATGTTGCATTTCCTGCAGAGACACCAAGTAACATCTAACAAGCGGTGGCTGACATTCTCCGATTGTGACCTATCTGAACTCAGAGAGGTACTCAGTGATGGCCTTCTAGTCTCATTTGGACCATACTTTGGCTCAGACTGGTATGGCTCCAGTCCTAAAACCTCTCAATCTTCTGCTCTGATTACTCCATGGGATCATATGGCTGAGAGGCCATTGTCCTGAATATGTGTGTGGAAATTGTTTAACCAGGAAACGCACACTAAGCCGAAGCTTGTTTCCAGGTGCGACCTGGGAGCACAAGGAAGTTAAGTGACTTGCTGAGGGTCACACAGTATGCAAGTTGGGGCTGTAGGATTCAAACCCAGGTCTCCAGGTTTGCAGCTCAGAGCCCTAGACCACTGCGCTATACTGCCTCCAAATATGTGACAAACACACATATTGTTTCACTACTGAAGCACTTTGGTCAACTCAACATTCGTGAGAACAAATAACTATCCACCGACTGCTCGTAGTATGCGGGTGTGTAGAGGAAGTAACCATCACAATACACAACATGAATGGTGTCCGTTCAGAAACACACCTTTCACATGTGGTGGTTCTTCATTGCTGAAGCTGCTGCTGTCTCTATGCCACACATTTCCAATGTAGTACTTCCGATGCAACCATGATGTTGGAAGCCCAAATCCTTTCCAGGACTTTTGGTTGCTGCAAACAGAACTGCAGAATGTTCTAGCCATTCTGTGGTGTTGTTCCAGGGTAGAAAGGAACAAGTTGCTGTCAATACCCAAAGTTTCACTGGGGTAGGGGGGGTGCAGTACACTTGACAGTTGCAGGACCATTCCTTTAAAAAAAAGGGGGAGCAGCCAACCTGAGTCTTGCAGGAGCAAGCTTTTCAGGGCTGTGGGGGGCAAAGAACATGACACTGTCAGTCACAAACCTGCATGGGGAGGCAGTCAGCCTAAATGTTGCAGGAGCAAGCCTTTCACGGCTGTGTTGGGGCCACACATGATGCTGTCAGTTACAAACCTGCCAGTGGGGGTGGGGGGCAGTCAGCCTGAGTTTTGCAGGAGCAAGCCTTTCACAACTGGGGGCAGAACATGATGCTCTCAGTCACAAACCTGCCAGTGGGGAGGGGCAGTCAGCCTGAGTTTTGCAGGAGCAAGCCTTTCACAACAGGGGGCAGAACAAGAAGCTGTCAGTTACAAACCTGCCAGTGGGAGGGGGCAGCCAGCCTGAGTGTTGCAGGAGCAAGCCTTTCACAACTGGGGGGCAGAACATGATGATGTCAGTCACAAACCTGCCAGTGGGGGGCAGTCAGCCTGAGTGTTGCAGGAGCAAGCCTTTCACAACTGGGGGGCAGAACATGATGCTGTCAGTTACAAACCTGCCAGTGGGGAGGGGCAGTCAGCCTGAGTGTTGCAGGAGCAAGCCTTTCAGGGCTGTGGGAGATCCTTACATGATGCTGTCAGTCACAAATCTAATAGTGGGGGGGGGCGCAGTGAGCATGACTTCTGCAGGAGCAAGCCTTTCATGGCTGGGGGGTACCAGAACATGATGCTGTTAGTCACAAGCCTGACAGTTGGGGGGGCAGACAGCATGACCCCTACAGGAGCAAGCATTTCATGGCTGGGGGGCCCCACACATGATGCTGTCAGTCAGAAACCTGCCAGTGGGGGGTGAGCATGACTCCTTCAGGAGCAAGCCTTTTATGGCTGGGGGACAGAACATGATACTGTCAGTCACAAGCCTCGACAGTTGGGGGCAGCAAGCGTGACTCCTACAGGAGCAAGCCTTTCACGACTTGAGGGGCCCAGACATGGCTGTCAAACCTGCCAGTGGGGGCAGTGAGCATGACTCCTTCAGGAGCAAGCCTTTCACAACTGGGGAGGCAAGAACATGATGCTGTCAGTCACAAACCTGCCAGTGGGGGCAGTCAGCCTGAGTGTTGCAGGAGCAAGCCTTTCACAACTAGAGGCAAGAACATGATGCTGTCAGTCACAAACCTGACAGTGGGGGCAGCCAGAATGACTCCTACAGGAGCAAGCCTTTCACGGCTGGGGGCCCACATAGGGCGCTGTCAGTCACAAATCTGCCAGTGGGGGCAGCCAGCCTGAGTGTTGCAGAAGCAAGCCTTTCATGGCCATGAGGGCCCACATGATGCTGTCAGTCACAAACCTGACAGTGGGAGGCAGCCAGCATGACTGCAGGAGTAAGCCTTTCATGGCTGTGGGAAGCCACAACATGATGCTGTCTGTCACAAACCTGGCACTGGAGGGGGGGGCAGTCAGCTTTAGTTTGGCAGGAGCAAGCCTTTCACACCTGTGGGGGGCCCCACACATGATGCTGTCACTCACAAACCTGCCAGTGGGGGGGCATCCAGCCTGAGTGTTGCAGGAGGGCCCCGCACATGACACTGTCAGTCACAAACCTGACAATGGTGGTGGTGGGGGGTGGCATCCAGCATGACGTCTGCAGGAGTAAGACTTTCATGGCTGTGCGAGGATCAGAACATGAAGCTGTCAGTCACAAACCTGGCACTGGAGGGCAGTCAACCTTAGTTTGGCAGGAGCAAGCCTTTCACACCTGTAGGGGCCCCACACATGAGCTGTCACTCACAAACCTGCCAGTGGGGGGGGGGGGCATACAGCCTGAGTGTTGCAGGAGGGGGCCCACACATGACACTGTCAGTCAGAAACCTGTCAGAGTGGGATGGGGGGAAGCCAGCCTGAGTGTTGCAGGAGCAAGTCTTTCACAGCTGTAGGGGGTGCAGAACATGATGCTGTCACTCACAAACCTGCCTGTGGGGGAGGGGGAAGCCAGCCTGAGTGATGTAGGAGCAAGCCTTTCACAACTGTGGGGGCCCCATATATGACACTGTCATTCACAAACCTGACAGTGGGGGGAGGGCAGCCAGCATGAGTGTTGCAGGACCAAGCCTTTTACGACTGGGTGGGACCCACACATGATGCTGTCAGTTACAAACCTAACAAGGGGAGAGGCAGCCAGCCTGACTCCTGCAGGAGCAAGACATTCATGGCTGTGGGGAGCCCAGAACATGATGCTGTCAGTCACAAACCTGCCAGTGGGGGGGCAGGAAGAATGAGTCTTGCAGCAGCAAGCCTTTTTGGGAGTGATAGAACATGATGCTGTTACCGCACAACCATTCAGGGGTGGGGTAAGGGGGGGGTAGGAACAATGCTGTTGCATGTGAGAAAGCAGTCATGAAAGGAAAGATTGCCAAACAACTAAAGTGATGCTATTGTCTAAATTGTCATTGGTTGTGGGCTCAGACAATTGAAATATTATACTCTGATTTACAAACCTTTGAAGACTGTGTGTGTGTGTGTGTGTGTGTGTAGTGCTGTAGTCCTGAATGTCCTGGTCTTGGAATCAGAATGGGAGGTGAGGGACATCCCTGAAGATGTGAATGCAACAAAACTGACAGGGGGATGTGTGTGGAACCCACTCATAAAGAAATGCTGATTCTGTTATAAAGAGTAACTACTCTGCGGTGCATATCTACTCTGTGGCACACATCTGGTTCTACTCACATCGCCTAATTGTTAATGCTAAAAAAACGAAATCCATGCTATTTGGATCTAAACCCTTCCTATCTAAGGTCACCAAGGCTGGGTCCACCCTCTCAGTAGTCTCACCAGATGACACTGTACTTGAAAATGTACTGACCTTCAAATATCTTGGAGTTATCCTGGACCCGTCCCTCTCCTTTTCTAATCATATCTCCTCTGTTATCTGCTGTATTAACCAGAAACTTGGTGCACCTTATCAGATAAGTTCAAGTTCAAGTTTATTGCAGGAAAACTCAGTTAAGCAAGATCATTCACAAGGAGGTCCTAGATCATAATAAAAGCCAAGTGGCTTGACATAAAAAGACAACATATACAAAGTATCTTAAAAAAACATATACACATAGGATTGCTATACATCAGTTTATAAAATTACAGTCTGACACATTGAAGCACAGTAAGGTTCATATATTACCTGACACAGAAATTCGACCGAACAGGTAGGGATTATTAGTGTAGGATAGTAGGGAGCTGGGCAGGTTGGGAGTGTACTGTGGGAGGAGAGAGTAGGTGAGTAAGAGGAGGGTGTAAAGATAACAGAAGGGAGTAGTGGAATAAGAAGGAGGGGTTAGAGAATATGAGATGAGTAAAGGAATAGTGCTGGGGAGAGTAGGGTGAAGAGGATAGAGATAACGAAGGCAATAATAGGTGAGAATTTAGTGGTTAGCCGAATGGTTTCATGTCCTGGTAGGTATAGGTTTGAGGTGATTGATCTTGAGGCTATAAGGGCTCAGGGCGAGGCTTAAAAGCAGTTACAGATATCTTTTTAATTTGGATGGTGTTGGCTCTTTGAAGAAGTTGACCGAGACCATACTGGATAGTTTCAGAGTGGTTTGGAGCCGGTTCCATATTGTTGGAAGAGCATATGTGATATCACATTTACCAAAAGTGGTGCGAGTCCTAGGCACATCCAGGAAGATAAAGTCGGATTTCCTGAGGGAATATGCACAGTGGGAGATACTGATGAGGGATGTGAGGTAGCTTGGAAGTTTGTTCAAGAGTATCTTAAGGGTCCAGATACCAGCATGAAACAGCTGTCTAGTGGTAAGTGACATCCAGCCGACTGCTGTGTAAAGGTCACAGTGATGGGTTCAGTATGGTGAATTGGTGATGAACCACAGGGCACGGTGATAGAGTACATCCAATTTACTTAGGTTTGAGGTTGCAGCGGAGCTGTAAACTAGGTCCCCATAATCAAGCAAGGGAAGAAATATGGCCTGTACTAGCCTGGTTCTAACCTCATTCAGAAAGAGAGACTTGTTTCTGTAAAAGAAACCCAACCTGGCTTTTAGCCTTCTAGAGAGGTCCTCAAGATGGTCGTTGAAAGAAAGTTTGTTATCCAGCCAAATGCCAAGATATTTGAATTTGGGGACAATTTCCAAGGGTTCGCCTAGCGAGGTGACAACAAAGTCCTTCGGTGGTCCAGAGGGGGAAGGAGAAGAGTTACTATGAGTAAAAATCATAGCCTTAGTTTTCTTGGCATTAAGAAGAAGCTTGGCATTAATGAGGTTAATTTCCAGCTGAGCAAAGTCAGCTTGCAGTACGTCCCTAACTTCAGTCAATGTAGAGCCAGAGGCATACAGTACTGTGTCATCAGCAAAGAAGTGAAGGTTGGAATTGATGATGTGAGAGTCAAGATCATTGGTATACAGGGAAAAAAGGATAGGTCCTAGGATGGAGCCTTGAGGGACTCCCCTGGCAATCGGCAATGAGCCTGAGAATATGCCATCACCTTTCACTTTCTGGGTCCTCCCTGAAAGATAGCTGGTGAACCACTGAGCGGTGGAGGGAGTGGCACCTAGTTTTATAAGGCTGGCAATTAGTAAGTTGTGGTCAGCTGTATCGAAAGCTTTACTCAGGCCTAAGAAAATTGCACCAGTGATCTTTTTGTTGTCTATTGCAGAGATCCAGTCATTTGTAACTTTAGCCAAAGCCATGATAGTGCTGTGCTCAGACCAGAAACCAGATTGTGCTGGGTTTAACAGTGAGAAGGTTTCAATATGAAGTTTTAATTGATTATAGATCAGTTTTTCGAATACTTTAGAGAAAATAGGCAAAATTGAGATAGGCCTGTAATTATTTAGATCACAAGGATCACCTGATTTGAATAGGGGAAGGATATGGGTGGATTTCCAACAAGAAGGAACTGTGGCAGTAGAGACAGAGAGATTGAGAATATGAAGAATAGGGGCTGTGAGATAGGCATAACCTAGTTTTAGAAAAAATGGTTCAAGTCCATCATCTCCCGCACTTTTCCTTAGAGTCAAGATTAATTGGTGCATCTCCTACTTTTCTGTAATTAAGTACATGCAGCTGAAAAGAACAGGTCGAGGTACTAGCACTGTATGGCTAGCACTGGCTTGATTAACCCCTCGACCTGAATAAGACGAGGAGTCAAAAGCAGTGACAAAATGGGAGTTGAGTTCTTCCAGAATTTGGGAATTACCTTCGATAGTTCTGCTGTTGGTAAGGATCTTGGCTGGAAGGGAGGGAGCATTAAGCCGTCCTTCAATGGAATTAAGTGTCCTCCAGATATTTTGTGGGTTCCCTTTGGCCTGTTCTAGGGTAGAAACAGTAGTGCGCTTTTGCTGCCCAAATACCTTTTACACACACGTTTCTGGCTGTTCTAAATGCCTGCCAATCTGAGTACAAGGGGAGGCTTCAACATGCCTGATGGTGCTGTCCAGGAGGCAGCCAAGCCCGTAATCAAATCTGCAGTGTAGTGGGAGACTACTGCTCCCCTATTTACTCACACAGCCTTGAATGCATGCCTCTGCTTCATGTACAAAATATGTCATTTCACTCTCCTGGCACCATATTCTACTCACCACTGCCACCTCTACCAGACTCTTGGCTGGCTCCCACTACACTGCAGATTTGATTACGGGCTTGGCTGCCTCCTGGACAGCACCATCAGGCATGTTGAAGCCTCCCCTTGTACATCTATCCTCAAGACCAGAACTCCCTTGAGGTGTCTGCGTGCATCCTCAGTCCCCCCCATGGATATCCCAAAAGCCTCCTCGGCTATGGGTAGCAGAGCATTATCTGTAGCTGCTCCCACTCTGTGGAACAGAATCCCTATGACGATCCACTCTCTGGACTCCCATGCCACTTTCGAGACACATCTCAAATCCTGGCTGCTTGATGAGGCCACATGCCATTGCTAGCTTGGATAACCCTCACCCTACCTTTCTGACTTTTCCCTCTTGGGCTGCTTTGGCCTCCCCTGCCCTCTTTCATTTCTTTGGACTCCTGTCTTACATCCCTCACTGCCTGTTTCTTGGGCTGTCCCACTTGGCTATTGTCTTGTATGTATTTTTTTTTGTTTGTTTGTTTGTTTTATATCATGTATTAATTTGCACTGGCCACTTATCCTTAGTAAATAATTGTATAATAATTGTTGCTTATCATGATGTAATGATTGTTTTTTCAGCCTCTCATTAATGTTTCTTTCCTATGTCACTTTCTTTGTTCACCAATGATGTCCGTATATCCACTTTGTTCACCAGTGATGTCTGTATATCCACATGGCTTGTACTCATTGTATAACTTGTCACTACCTCTGTAACTGCCACCTGTGTGGCCCAGGTCGTGCCTGAAAAAGGTCCCCTGGATCAGTGCACTTACCCGGTTACCAAAGACTTAAATAAATAAAGTATTTGTTATGCACACACATGCAGGGAATAAAATGAATGGTATTTAAAAGAACTGGCATTTATGCAGCATGTGTTGATAACGTATACAGATGAAAGTAATTCCTGCACAGATTGATTGCTCTGCAGACATGCACAGTATCAAAAAACTGTACCTGAAATTGGAAGATAGCTACTCAGCTTGGCAAAGAAATGCAAATTGAAGATACAATGAACTGCGGTGTCTGCAGCATGCTATACTCACCTGCACGACTGAAGAGCAAGCACTACTGAGCATGCGTGGACACTGGTGAGGATGTACTGTATGTCAGCACAGCCCACACAGGAGCCTGATGCGTGACAAAATGTTGGACAACATGTGGGTTATGTTGCTGCGATCGTGGGTGTATAAAAAACTTACAGTCTTAAAAAAACAGTTCAATGCTGTGGGAATTGCTGGAATGGGCAGCAGAGGAGATGTGGCTGCCAGTGTTGGGTCCATGGCTCAGGAACACATTCCCTTTACGGGTAATTTATCCCAGTTAAATACGAACACTTGAAAATCATATTTAAAAGATGAAGAAATTGCACAAAAACTGGACTTTTTTTGGAAAAGATGATGAACAAGAAAAAGTCTTGCTGACATTAGGAGTAATTTGGGTTTGTTTTAAACAGATCAATCAATTCCAACAAGGAACTGGTACACTATTGCCTTTGCCCTCATGACACTTCTTACACGTTTTCTCAGTACCAGGCGGTACCAATGCAGTTAGTACTAACAGTTTTTCTTCTGGCTGTATATACCATAAAATCATGATGACCTTCTGTGAAGATAATCTAATTTCATGCAATTTACTAATGGAAAGCAGTGAAATGCATTCGATTGTTATTAGTGCTGGCAGATTATGTAAGGCTCATCTCCAGAAACACAGGATCAAAGAACAGGAACCTAGTCAGAATAGATAATGATCCCACAGACCAGATTACAAACAAAAACGTTATTTCTGATTCTTCAGAAAACAATAGTGTCTGTGAGATAAACAAAAAGGCAAAAATCTAAGTGACTAGAAGGAATGCTTAAGAAAACTGCCAAGACAAATAAAATAACAATGCAGTTTGTAGGAAAAAATCCACTTTGACTAGAAGGAATGCTTAAGAAAACTGCCAAGACAAATGAAAAAAAAACACTGCAGTTCACAGGAAAACATAAGTGTTTGATAAAGTGCAATATGTGGCACTTGGTACCTTACAAATTTATTTATTGGAAGCCACTTTCAGATTTGTATGGTATATGCTGATTCACTGATTCAGCAGATAATTAAGTATGCAGGAATGCTTGTGCAACAGGTATGGTGTTTGGGCTACTAGCTTGAATGAGGTCACTAAGTACTACATGTGGTAGTACAGTCAGTACTGTGGTTGGTAGTAAGTAAAATGTTAGATATGTGTGACCATTCAGGTCCTCTGTTCCAGAGGAACTACTACCTTTTTTGTAGTACTGATAACATATAACCCTCATGAGAAGGGTTCTGTCCCTAGAGGTGCCAAAGGGGTAAGGTCCCTTGACTAATAGCATCTTAGAGAAGGCACCCAACAGCCAGAGCCAAAGGCAAAGAAAAACTGTCTTGATATCTTCTTCTGCTAAGGAGCGAGAGGAAGGACACAGTGCTGAATTAAGGAAAGAAACCACCATCTGGGTCTCAACTAGTCCAACAGACAGGAACTAACACAAAGTAACAACCTACTTTTATAACCTTCAGTATGAAGGAGAGAACCTCTCCCCCCATCAAGGAAACCTCTGGGGATCCAAGGCTTTAGGCTGCCATCCCTCCAGGCTATGCATTATTATGTTAAACTCTGGTGTGATATGGAATCTGTGATAACTGTTTAACCCTGGGTGATTGAACCTAAGACATTCTACTGAAACCAGATGAGAATAACACAAAGAAAAATTGGGCAACTCAAATAGCTTGACTTTTGTTCAGATGAAGGAAGGAAAATGGAAGTGTCAAACTTTAGAGGACTTACAAACCCGCTCCATCCTTCTAAGGGGATGACCATCCTCAAAGGTGGCACAGAGCTGATATCATATTAGTAAAGTGATCTTAAGTTAAAGGCCCCACCTTTAAAGAAAGGAGGCCCAGCTCCCTTAATAAAGGACGATTGGCCACTTGCAAGGAACTGGACTCTACTATGGAGGTATGCCCAAACTCCAACCCATAGGAGGCCTAAATCTAGGTTGGTGTCACAGAGTTGCAGTCATATGACCAAAGGAGCCCTTGGGCATGAGGGCCCCACACCAAGTAATGGCTGAAGGATGCCCCACTACAGGAAGAGGAATGGGTAGAGAACAAGTGTATACATAGGCAGATTTGGTGGACAATTCAGAGTCAAGCAAAAAGCAGCTGCTCAAACACCTGCTAGGTTTATAAGTTTGATGGTGTCACAGAGCTGCAGTCATATGACTACCAGTACCCCTACAGATGGTCCCAACCACTGCAGCTATGCTCGGGCTATAGGACAAAGTGGGCTACCACTCAGACTATAAGAAATCTCGAGCTAGACCTATGGACTACAGCACAGAATGAGACATTTGACTGCCACTAATACCTAATGATCCAGGCCCACAATCTAACCCAAAACAAACTGAACCCAACAGGAGTGGCAGTAGTGCTAGGAAAGTAATATGTACATGGCACAGGTTGATTGCTGCAGCACAAAGTTTTTTTTGTTTGTTTTTTTGGCGGCTCTGTTTCTCACCAGATCAATGGGTGGGGGATATGCCCCCTATCAGTGCCCAGACTTGCCTCTCGGTATCCCCCTCCAGGCCATTCAATCTAGATGGCCTGTAGTTTGCCCCCTATGGCAGGGCTTCCTCGAGAGAGTGGAGGAGAGACCAAGATCCACCAGAGGCCCCAGCTGAGGCTTATGCCTGGGGAGTCATTTGGGAGGCAGTCCAGGGGCTTCATGGAGCTCAAAGACCTGGGATTTTACATGCTTGGTTGCTGCAGGAGATGCAGATGTGCAATTATGTCAGTGCGGGATGGGCACTCTCCGCACCGTCCTGAACATCGCGCATCGCCTCCAAAGTGCCAGGCAATCCTGGGTGCTGGAACACCAGTCTCACTGGTGTCACTGGTATGCAGGGAACTGAACTCTCCCCCTCAGAGGCAGAGAGTTGTCCATGGGATGCTCATCCAACCTCCTCCTCCTCCCCCCCCCGGGCAACCCTCTGATGCACCGTGCTCACTTCTGAACACTGGTTGTCAGCGCCACAGGTGGTAGCACTATGCTGCACTGGCGGGCCGGTCTGCAGCACAAATTTGAATGGATGAAGACTACTGAGCCCTTGAGGGGCTACCACTGGAGAATGTGCACAGTTGTTGTTTGGGCATATGCCTGACTGTAATTGGGGCATGTGCCTAATTGTCATTGGGTGTGTGTTCAAATGAAAATGCATTTGCCAGAGTAGAAGTTTAACTAAGAATGTAAGGTATGGTATGGTATGGTATGGTATGGTATGGTATGGTATGGTATGGTATGGTATTGTAAGGTAAGTAGAAGGATTCAGGTGTAGCCCTGAGGAGAAGACCAGACAACCACCGGGGTGGGCTGGCAGGAATTAAGCAATGCAGCCAAGGCTCAAAATGTAGGGCAGGTTGGTAGGTATGCAGGGAGAAAGGCCCAAGAAACCAGAAGTGAAGCATACCCACAGTAATGGACACACAGGAGAGGCCCATCAGGATGAAGGCTGGCCACCACAATGAATCCCACAAACAGAGGGAGGGCAAGGGGGGTGCAGGAGGGGAGCTTGAGTCAGGCCTTTCTGCCAACCCCTGGAAGAATGGAAGTGGGAGGGGTGCAAGGAAATCCAAGACAGCAGAACAACAGCACTGTGTAGGAGGCAGCTAGCAGATGACCAAAGCCCGGAGACAGGAGAATGCCCCACCCAGTACATCCCAGAGGCTAGAGGTAACAAGCATGGTGTAGCCCAGCACAAGAGAGTGGCAAGGGAGTCACTGAGCAGGACCAGTGAGCAGCAGCAACACACTAGCAGTCAGAACCCAAAAGCAGAGCAGGGAACCCCACAGCAGGAGCGAATGATGAAGAACAGAAATGCCCCCCCCCCAACAAGAATGAAGGACAACTGAGAAGCAGCTGAGACTGGAACAGAAGGTAGGTGAGATGTCCAGAGCAGCAGCCACTTGGTGGGTGTCAGGTAGGAAGAGGACCAGGAGGCAAGCAGTGACACTGACAGCTTCATGGCTACAGCAAAGAAACGAGCATCCAAAGGGCACCTAGGCTTATGTGCTATTTATAGCCCTCGTTGGGGGTGTGGTGAGTGTTGATGCTACTCCACCAAACCCCAGGCATACCTGATTAGGAAAATCATCATATCCACACCACTGCTCCAGTTTAGAATAATAATAGCCCATATCAAAATTACAGCAGCTCTTCAAATGCTGTTGTTGCGAAAACTGCAATGCCATGTTATATTCAGTGTCAGTGGCAGCTGAGGGTTAAGACAGAGATGCAGGGGCTGCATTGGGATTGGGCAGCTGTTCATTGAGTGTCTGACAGGGTCTGCCCACTGATGAAACTGAGGGGGGTGGGAATGACCAAAAATCAGAAACAGACCCGTGACTGGGCAGATGATGCATTGTCCACCTCATAATTAACGAGGGTCGCTTTTTGACCTAGCTCCATGGTGCTATTCATGGATCACAATTCCCTAATGGCTGTGGCACATTAGGAACCCAGGTCCAAGGATAATCTGGTCTGTGGATATGTGGCAGAGTTGAGACACCCTAGGAACTCTTTAACCAGGCAGAAGGCATGGCAAATGCTGAAGAAAGTCCTGTGGTGTGTATGTACTGGGGGGAGGTACTTAAAAAAAGTTACAACATATCTTTTTGCTTTAAATGAGTACCATTTAATTTAGCATACATCTATACAATAAAAACGTTTAAATGATGTTCATCCAACCTAAAGCTGGTTTCAAGTGATTTATAAGGAGGCAGTATGGTGCAGTGGTTAAAGGCTCTGAGCTGCAAATCTGGAGACCTGGATTTGAATCCCACAGCCCCCACTTGCATACTGTGTGACCCTGAGCAAGTCACTTAACTTTCTAGTGCTCCCAGGTTGCACCTGTAAACAAGCTTTCAGCTTAGTGTGTCTCACCTGGTTAAATAATTAGAAAAAAATATAAATATATATGCAGATGATATCCTATAAGAAGAAAAGAGAAGAAGCCATTGACCACTTAGAGTCAAAGGGCACAAACTAGTGTAGGGTTGGGGCAGACTGGATGGGCCTGGTGGTCCTTATCTGCTGACAATTTCTATGTTTCTATTGTATACCCCGGGGAAGCATATTTGAGATGCAAGGCAAATTATAGAAAGCTTTTACACTTTTACAAAAACATTTGCTACAACATAAAACACTTTTATATTCTAAACAACACTTCAATTATGCTATTTACTACTAAGGCAAATCTTGTGTATCCCAGGCACTGTCAAACAGCAGGCTACAACCCCTGCCTTGCAGGCTCAAACAAGGTTGAAGGGCCTGGGCTCTGTTTTGGATGAAAAGGGGGGTTCTTTCCCGAATGAAAAAATAAACAGTGCGGTGCCTCCACCCAGAGTAGGATATAGTGTGTCAGATATTTGTCTGGTACAACCCCCTGGGATGCAGTTCCTACCCACCTCCCCTCACAGTCACCCCACACATGAAAAACCAGAAACCAGTTAGATTTTTCACTATGCATGCAATTATTGACTGATGATAACAATATGCTCACCAATAACTGGATCACGAGACACATCTGTAAAAATGTTAACCATAAATGTGTCTACAAAGGGGGTGGGAGTAGGGTAGGGAATTTGGAATGGGGAAAATAACTTGACAATGGCAATTCAATACATGAGCAATACTGTAGCAACCCTGAAAGCACTGGTGTTAACAACAACAATGGTGCCCACCCCCACCAGCATGCGTATAGTGCACAGTAGTCCCAAAGCCCACCTGTACCGGAGACATTATCCACTCCTGTCTGGTACCAGACTAACCCCCTGAGTCCTAACTGGGTACCCAGATTTCAGCGGTGCAATCCTGACAAGTTGCAGTTCGTTGGCCGGCGTTGGTGCACTTAAACTTCAAAAAACTTGATCTTTAACTTTCAGAGGCAAAACAATATCTGTAGCTGAATTTGGTAGCTAACAGATGATTTTTTACACAATTCTCCTCAGGTTCAGGACAACCCCCGAGTTTACTGACGGTTCTGCAGAATATTCAGGTCTATGAGGTGCAGTTCTTTGGGGCCTAGAACTCTGAGGCTTCAGCAGGTTTGCAGTCTTCAGATGCAGGCCTAGATCTGCAGCTCTGGGAACTCTGGCAGCTTTCAGGGGACTTTTGGGTCTGCATTTTTCTCTGCAACTTTCAGAGTCTCTAGCAGCTTGTCACCTACTTTCAGCTTCCGGATATTGGAAACAGGCTAGGCTTTCCCTGGGCTGTTGGCTGTGATAACGCCAGGCAAGCCTCCAAACTTTCTTCGGAGATCACAACAGAGCCTCCTCTCACTCTAGAAGCTCCCATACAACTGCTGCCAGCTGGCTTTGCCCCCCAGGTGTCAGGGGATCAGATATGAGTCCCAGTTTCTCAATCAGGCTGTCAATCAGGTAAATTAGTATGCAGAATGTTCATTCGATGCCTGATTAGCTGGGGGAAAAGGTGCCAAAACACAGTCCTCATCTCCTCCTAGAAGCCCCCTTTCTGTAGTCTTTTGGGCTCCTTGCTTTCTCATTGGCTGCAGAGCAGGTCAGAGACAACAAAGATGGCTGCCAAACAAAACCACCTATGCAGTTCACACAGAGTGCCAACTTTAAATGTCTGTTGCAGGTAAACAGTCTTGTTTGGGGTTTTAAGGGCCCCAGAGTTTAGTAGCAGCTCCTCTGCCTTATTGTCCAGTGGCAAAGAAAGGTGTACCAAAGTCTCCCCCTGCCTATAGCTAGTGCCATAACACTGTCCCCCTTCACGACAGACAGGGCATTCACTTACAGTGCAGCCTTGGCTGCTCTTAAAGAAACGGTGTCTACAAATACTTTTGCGGAGTTTACCTTCTTTTACTCCCCCAGCATGTCTCTGGATCCCCACTTATGTCTTGTGGCCCCAGGGGTCAGAACACAGTATAGAAACACAGTCCTGAGCTACCTGGGCAGCTTTAATGCTAAGCGCCACAGCATTAGCAGAATATTGCATGCAGGACCACCAGCTTGCACGAGAAGGGAGCTGAGCATTGCGTTACAGCATTTACCACTGAGCTGGCAATTTTAAACATTTACACACAACTCCTCCAGACTTCCAGCAAACCAGGGACACAGGAGCCAGCAGAGGCAATAAAGGGGCACCACTGGACCTGGGACTGGCAAGATCAGAAGGCTGGGAGGCAGACCAGGTAAGCCCCACTTGTGTGGGGGGGGGTTACACTTGATTAACAAATACACTTGATTAACAAATTTGGTTATAAGCCGGCCCGGTGGTGCTGGAGGTTGAGGCACTGGATGCTATACCTCGCACCACGCCAGCAACCTGGGTTCGGGAATGAGCCCAGGCTGCCGGGGGGTTGGCGAGGGCAAAAGAGGATCGAGCGACCAGAGGACTGCTTTCCTCTCTTGGGGAGGGAAGGATTGTCATCCCGCCTGCTAATCACCTTCTGGTGGAGCTGGGGGAATGATACAGGATGGTAGGTACATGATCGGCGGGCGTGGCATGCAAGTGTCCCTGCACACACACACTCATGTCGGATGCCGCGGGGAGGGGACAAAGAAATGAGGAAAACTGGTGGCGGGCTCCATGATGTCCATTCCATGTCTTGCCAGTCCTCCGCCGCTGCCAGCCCAGTTGGTTATGCTCTGGGACGGGGGGCTCCTTCCTGGTCCCACCACTGGGGGAGGTAATCCATTGGGTGTCTTGGGGTGGGTTGGGTTGTGGTCGGGCTTGTGGGCCGGCAATATGGGTCTGAGATACTGCCTCTGGCCATCTGAGGAGGAGAATAAAATATATATATAGATATATACATTTGGCTATATTCTCTTTTTGTGGGACCACTCTATCTTGTTTAGAAGGGTATTATACAACAGTTGCTGGAAATGGAACATTCTGATTGGATGACTGCATTTTAAAAGGGTTAGGTTAACAGCTGGAAAACTTTCTGCATAATAAGATGTAGAATTGAAACTGTTAAGACATTCATTTAAAAAAAATATTTAATAATAACATTAAGACACTCCAGTGGCTGGGTTGTCTTTGTTAATCTAACCCTAGGGCATAAAACACTTGGCTATGCCTTGTTTCTCATGATCCCCCCCAGATAAGATTAACAGACAGGAGCCCCACCTCTGGTCATGCCTTAATGCTTAAGAAGTAATTAATGATATGACTTGTGTAATGCCCCCTTCCCTCTATTAGCAATACTAATCCTCTCGGGTTTCATTTAAAGTTATTTAGACAGAACCTAAGGGGTTAATAGTTAGACTTTCTCAAGCAGAGGAGCTATAGTAGTATAAAAATAGGAGCCAGCAGCCATTTTGTTGGTTGGGCCATGGGAACACTATAAGAGAGGGTTCCCCAGGGTCCCATGGATCCAAAGGCTAGAGGCCTACTCCCTTTCGGGACCCCCCCCCCCCACCAATGCAGTGCAGCTTAAGAAAGAGAACAAGAAGGCTAGAAAGAACCTAATTGTGTGGAAACTGTGGTTGGTGTTCACTGGATTCTGGGGTTAGACTACCACCATGAAGTGCCGGTAGAGTGAGGGTGGTAGGGTACACCACCACCTGTAAAGAAACTAGGAATATTTCCCTAGTGGGGAACTTTGGTTCTGGTTTGAATTGCTGGGTTTACTTGCCTAACATGTGAATGAGATTTCTGCAACCTCAACAGTTCTGTCTTCCATTTATACTGGTGCTGTGACACCTATCATAAATGTAGGTTCTGCTTAACATAATGCTGCTGCATCTACTGCAATGGTGACAGAACTGGTGCCGCTGCCCTGCCCCGAGTGTGTATTTTGCTTGAATTAACAGTAAAGAAATTCATTGACTTCAGATGCATCTCCAGTCTATTCTTTCAAAAGTGGTTTGCAAGACTGAACCAGAAGATTTGAAGACAGAAGACCCAGGGACTCGCTGCAACACCCAGTAAGTCAGGACCTTGGTCTGGCTAATTATAAATATTCGATTTAGGTGCTCTTCCCCCTAAGCCATGTTCAAAACCCCTAGATGGGGAGATGGTGATGCCCTTGACTCATCATTATTCCTTCACAAACATGCTAGATGGGTTTAGGTCAGATTTTCAAAGGGACAGAGCCAGGTGCATGCCTCACTTAGACACAGTGAGCGTAGTTTTCAAACACAGGTCTAATTATGAAAATCAAACCTGGTTTATGGCAGCCTGAGTCCAGCCTTGAATGAATTAGCCATCCTGGGGCTAAGTCAGCCAAATTATCAAATTCATGGTCTAGGCTGACTTACGCTGTATGCTAATACTGTTGCAGAGATCACCCTGCCAGGATAACAGTGGTCTCACATGCATTCTTAAGACATGAGAACTGTGAACCATAGGTGAGGAGGATCAGCAAAATAACAGAAATGTAAAATAAGCCTCCCCTGAATGAGCCTGTTTCCTGGACACTTACCTGTGCAGCACGTTACAGTGCCAGAGTGTCTCACGTGCAGGGGAAAGGAGTGCTCTGATTGGTCAGAAGCACTCCTTTAATTATAATGTGGTAAACTTTGGCCCTGACAGGGGGTGAAGAGACATCAGGCCAATTGCAACCAGCTATGTGAAGCCCTCTCCCCCACCACCACCAGCACCCAAGGGAGTGAGGCCCAGACCTGGAACAACAAAGCAAGATGCTCCCTCCCCCTGACCAGCACAGACTGGCACCAAAGAAAGTGAGATGATTGCCGCTGCCAACAGAGAGGGAGTAGACTAATGAATCTCTGCTTCCTCTGTCCACCAATGGACAACACAGGAAACACAGAAGGAGCAGGACAGAGAACTGTACCAGTTAAAGCAGAAGGAAGTAGGGAAAGCAGTCAGAATAGCAAAGGTCCAAACTGAGGAAAAGATAGCCAACTCAGTTAACAAGGGGGATAGAAAACCTTTAATAGGTACATTAGGGAGCGAAGAAAGACCAAGGGAGGGATAGTAAGGCTTAATAAAGGGAAGGGAGGGTGGGCAGAGGGTGACAGTGAAAAAGCAAGGATACTGAATAAATGCTTCTACTCAGTATTCACAAAAGAAGAGGAGGAGGAGGTACCTAAACCAAAGAACAGAAGCACTCTGGATAGGGAGGTCAATACCAGTCCATTCACAGAAGAAAGAGTTCTAAAAGAACTCTTAAAACTGAAGGTGGAGAAAGCAATGGGGCCTGACGGGATTCACCCAAGAATTCTAAAAGAACTAAGGGTAGAACTGGTGACACCACTGACTACCCTTTTTAACAAATCATGGGAGGCTGGTGTGGTACCTGAGTACTGGAGGATGGCGGATGTGATTCCCCTTCACAAAAGTGGGAGCAAGACAGAGGCAGGAAACCACAGACCTGTTAGTTTGACCTCAGTGGTAGGGAAAATGATGGAATCACTTCTGAAGGAAAGAATTGTTGAGTTCCTAGAGGCCAGTGGGGAGCAGGACCCAAGGTAGCATGGATTCACAGCAGGAAGGTCATATCAGACATATCTAATAGATTTCTTTGACTGGGTGACCAAAGTAGTAGACCAGGGAGGGGCTGTGGACATGGCCTACCTAGACTTTAGCAAGGCATTTGACACAGTCCCACATAAAAGATTAATATACAAGTTAGCCAGCCTTGGAGCGGGTCCCAAGGTGGTAGCCTGGGTAAAAAACTGGCTGGACAACAGGATGCAAAGGGTAATAGTAAACAGAGTCCACTCTGAAGAAAAGGGAGTTACTAGCAGGGTACCGCAGGGTTCAGTATTGGGACCGGTCCTCTTTAATGTCTTTATAAGTGACATTGCAGATGGATTGGAACAAAAAGTATGTCTCTTTGCAGACGACACAAAGATCTGCAACAGGGTCGCTATAGAAGGTAGGGTGGAAAGGATGCGAAGGGACTTGGCAAGATTGGACCAGGGTGGGTGGGGCAGTCGACATTCTTGTGCATCAACAGGCTACACAGGTCCAGCTGTGTGCTTTCCCGTACCTTGTAAGCTGTTGTAGTAGGCTCCTGTCAGCTGTGGAGTGCTCCGTAGGGGAACAGAGGTCTATTGCATATTAAATAAAACATTGGCAAAAAAAGTTTCTGGTAAATAGTCCTTCAGATGTTACAGGAGAGGGCACTGCAGTACTAAGCAGTCCTCACTGTGTCTGCAGACTAGCTTTTTATTGTTTCTGTTTTTTTAACTTCCGTGCCCCCACCCCCTTGCAGTGTGCATGGTCGTGTCCAGGGATTATGAGTTATGATAGGTTGTTTTTTGTTTGTTGTTTTGCATCTGCCTCTGTTCTTGTTGTTTGATCATGATCTGGATGATGACAGGGTAGCTGAGGTGAGTGGTGGAAGACGCATCCCCCCCACAAGTTTTGTTTTCATCGCCCCCCACCAAGTTGCAGTCCATTTAATTTTAATTGCTTTCTGTCCCTCCTGCACAAGTAGCAGTGCAGTTTCCTGAAGTAACTTATTTTTTTTTTTACATTTTTTTCAGGAATGTAACACAGTCTGTAAGCAGCAGTTTTATCGTGATGGAAGCTAGAGTGATGGCCGACCGCGATAGGAGCAAGCATGATAGCACTCAAGTATTTCAGCAGGAGCACTAAAACAAGGTACTTGTGTTGTAGAAATAAATATGGTATTTGGGAATGGGGTTTCTGAAAGGCAGACACAGCATTCATTTATTGTTTAATGTTGTGTCTAAGGCAGGGTTAGCATGGTTCCAGCTCACTAAGCTTGTACAAAAATGGCTGCCATCTTAGAGCTCAACATTCTATTTGAGCTCAGTGATTCATATGGTAAAACAGCAAGCAGGCACGGGGACTAGTTATTTACTGGGCTCTGTTGCCTGACACCTGTCTGGGTCCTGCCCACTGTCGGCCATTCTGGAAGCTGAGTTCCTCCAACCCATTTTCTAATACCCAGTAGTATTTACAGCTCATATTTACAAGACATTACACTACTATAGATTTGTGACCATTTTTGGTTATGGTCTGTGGAGATAAACTTGGCATCAGGGATCATCTGGGCAGACTGCTTAGGCCAAGCAGTCCTTTTCTGCAGACAAATTCTGTTTTTTATGTTTCTACATTTTTTTTTTTTGTTCATTTTCTTTATCCTCCTCACACAACCCTGGACTCTCTCAGGTGGGGTCACGCAGCTTACCTCAATTCCACCACATCTGAGACTCAGTCCTGACTCTCAGTCGGGCCAAACTCCTCCATGTTCCAGGCATCCACATCTCACCCTGAGCCACCCTAATGTGAGGACGTCCATGGACCGGGGAGCTCTAGGGTCAGCAGGTACCACGACTGTTGGGCGTGGGGGTAGCTCCGGACCCCATCACCAGCCTACCAGGGCTGGGTCCATTTTCCTTTGTTCAGTTGTTTCCTGGGCTCGGCGTGCAATGGACGCCCTGCTCAGCGTGCGCACTCAAAAGCGCGCTCTGCCCTGATCACCATCAGCCAGCCGGGTAATGCAATCCCCTAGTGACTACCAGAGGGTGCTATTGCACTGGCAAGGGCAAACCCCCCTCCCCGAGGAAGGAGAGCAGTCCCCTTGACGCTCAATCCTTCCTCATCCCCACTGACCCCCGACGGCCTGTGCTCGTTCCCGAACACGGGTCGCATGTTTCTACATTTCTATTTTAATTTATTCTCAGCCTTTCCAGATTGTTAGAAGTCATTTGGCACCATTCGGTCTTGCTTTAAATGGGCTAGCTAGTTCCTTCATGGGGCATTGCATATACTTCCCATGATACTTTGCCCTAGCAGGGTATGTGTAGTTTTGCATTTATATTTTGTTTAAAGGAGAACTACAGGATCGAGTGATGCTCAGTTAGTGTTTTTGACAATCTTAATGGGATCTGATGGATAGCCCATCTATCCAATTCTATCCAAGATCAAATCCAACCACATTTGGATTTCTGGTCTAAGGTCAGATTTTGGATCTGAGGTCAGATAGTGAGATCAAAGGTTGGATTTCTGCTTCAGATACCTCAGATCCAAGATCAGCTAGTGGGATCTGAAGTCGAAAAGTGAGACCTGAGGTTGCATGTCTGCCTCAGAGACCTCAGATTCCTGATAGCCAAATCAGATAGATGGTATCCTGGTATCCTATTGGAGCCTAGGTGACAGGATCCAGTAGTCAGATACCAAATGTATTCAATGCCATTTGGTATCTGAGAAAATCTGTGATATTCTATGGTTTCTAATTCTCTCAGATAGTATCCAAGCAACTCTAACGGGATTAATATTTATCACACCCGAGCCATAATTCATGAATGATTATATTTACCACTGTGGTATACTCTCTCTGGGCCTTTAAAAAAAAGATTTATTTTTATTTATTTATTTTAGTCTTTGGTAACCAGGTAAGGCTCACTAGGCACAAGTGCCTGTTTTCAGGGGCGACCTAGGAGCTTAAGTGACTTGTTCAGAGTCACACAGTATGCAAGTGGAGGTTGTGAGAATCAAACTCAGGTCTGGTCTACTAGATGTACCAAGTTCATTTACAGCTTGTTACTCTAACCTGTAGGCTATACTGCCAGCCCAAAATTCAGTACCGAATTCACCAGGTCAAGTTCATTCAGAGTCACAACTCATTACCTTGTGTTCTAATTAATACTGATACTGCAGTGTTATGAGTGGAAAAAGGCTTTGCCCATTAAGCCCATCCTCCCACTATTAGTCAATCAGTCAGCCCCCTGCTGCTGGTTATTCTCTGTCTTTGTCAAAGCCTGATGACATTAGTGTGAGCAGGAATGTATGGACAAAAGGTGCTCTGCTTCTGTGGGAGGGAGCATACCTCTCAACCTTTCTTCACCAAAATGCATGACAAGATGTGTGACAAATGAGTAAAATGTGGGACGTATCATCAAACACGGCACTGCAAGCTCAGAACACTGTGGCTATCAGTGCCCAGGTGTTCATAATGTTTGCTGATAATTGAACACAATAGATAATTGTGAATTTCTGCTTTAAAACCTCTATGAGAAATGTGGAATATCACTACCTCGATGTGGGACAAAGGATTTCTGAGGGTTAAAATGAGTGATGTACCTCGTAATGTGTGACAGTTGAGAGGTATGGGAGGTAGGGAGGTGCGGGCCACCTGTCCTTTGAGCAACCCCCTCACCTGCCACTCATGAGATGTACTGGCGTCAGTTGCAAAGGCAGTTGCTCACTCACCCCTCCAGCTAGCAATCAAGACGTGGCCATGGCAACCCCAATGAGGTCTCAGATGTAAAGTTGTTTGGCCCAAAAAAGTCAAAAAAAAGGGGAGAAAGAGTGCTGTAAACAGTTTGATTTCCTTATCATACATTGCTGCTAATAAAGTGTTCCTGATAGAGCCATTCTGCTTGATTGAATGAAGTTTGTTTAGACCCTGAGGACTTGGCAACCCTAAACCTTTCCGTAATTATGTAAGCGGCATCACAGAGCTGGAGCTGGAGGCCAGATGAGTCTCTGTTAAGCCAGACTTTTCTTATAAACTTCAGGTGAATGAACATCACTGAAAATGTGAGTCCTGTCGGATTAAATTCCAACCCCCCCCCCATCAAACTTCAATTTCTTTACCTGTCACCATCGAAACAGAGATGATTCCCACTCAGTCCTCCACACAAAGGTCCTTCTCTTCATTGCATGACAGATACAGATACCCAGTTAAAAAGAATTAACAAGATCTTGGTTCATTTCTTCAGTTTTTGCTATGACAGTTGTTTCCATGCACAATACAGTACCAGGAACTTAATTTTCCTAGTGGAGTTTTTTTTCTCTTTCTTTTACAGTATAGTTTGATAACATATACTATAGTAACAATGACTGCTGTTGCTACAGCAACTGTGTATGAAAACATTAGCCCAGATAAATGTGTAGGGTAATACATGAATGTGACTTTCTGAATGTGAGTCAGTGACAGTACTTCTCTGCAGGGCACTCTACATAAACAATTGAAAAGTAACTAAAAGCTAGGCAGTATATGTGGACAGCATGAGCAGGTGGCATGTGATTAGGGACAGATTCCAAAATCCAACTGTCGGGCTGATAGCCAAAGAAATTCATAATTGCACAGTTAGAGTGATTTGGGACTATTATCTAATTACTGTTCTATCATGTGTCAAAGTCCAAGTTTATACTCCACCATTATTTTATGACAATGCACTGTAAGAGCAAGGGTGTACTTATATAGTAGCTATTTTTTAATTTTTCCCTCTCTTTGCCCCTGCAGCCATCCGCTGTACATCAGCCTGGTCATGGCGCCCCGGTGCTTCCACCTCCGGGCCACTTATGCTCTTCACCCCAGTACCCCTGGCTTACCCCCCAGAGGGTGGGTGCCGCATGACTAGTAACTGCCTGGGGAGGGCGGGTCCCAGACCAGAGGCTAATCACAGCCAGGGGCAGGCTTCACAAGCACGGCCAGCTGCGAGGAGTTTCCTTGCTTTGTCAGGGGCGGGGATGTGCAATGACGTCCAGCGTCCGCCCCGCCCCTCAAATGTTGGCGCTGGTAGCTGTGCGAACCCCCAGCTTTTGCCAGGGGTCCGTGGAGCATTGAGCACTGAGCGCAACCACACACCACCCGGAGAAGGAGAGCAGTCCGTGGGTCCTCAATCCTACTCCTTGGCCAGTTCTCCAAGACTGGGTCAACTCCCGAACCAGGGTGCCAGTGTCAGCAAGCGGAAATCCAACCTCACTTGGCAAGGGCCGCTCTATAGTAGTATTATTTTACCTCCCACTGAATTGTGGGTAAATTTCAGATAGTCAGATAGCAGGTTATGAGAAACTTAAGCTATTGGTGCCACTTAGGTAGTGGTAATGTGGGAATCAGACAGATAGATAGTAGATAGACAAACAGATGGACGAACAGATGAAAAGCATGCATAGGCATGCCTTTTGCTCCTGTATGTACATAGACACTGATAGATGTTAAACAGGTAGATTACATAAAAATATATATAAATTTAAGGTCAGAAGGAAGGCTAGGTCCATCATGGACACCCCGCTTCATAAGCAGGGGTAAATAAGTATGGTGTTCAGGCATGTACTAATCCAGAACCCCCTCTTCCAGTCCTATAGTCACTTTGCCATTAACTGTCCTCTCCGTTCTCACCTCTGCTCCTTTACCTTTATCCTTTCCTCCCTTCTCTTGAGGATCTGAACCTTTCTCAGTGCCCCTCTTTCCTTGCTAAACACTGGTTCTCCCTCTTTCCCTATTATCTCTCCATCCCTCCCTTTCACCAATTCCCTTTGCTCTCCCCTGGTCCAAAACCTCTGCAAAGCAATCTGCCTTCTCCTCTCATCTTCTCCACTTCTGGAACAGCCTCCCTCTCCACCTTTCTTCCTGCTTCTCTGCCCTCTCACAAAGTCCTCCTCAGAGATCATGTCACCCCTTCCTGTGCCTGCCACTAGACTTGCTATTTACACATTTTTTGCCCTCCGCTTCTTTCCCATCCCCTTTTCTTCCACTTAGCCTTATGTAGCCAGCACATGCCTGGAAGGGGCTTACAGTCTGGTCCTCCCCCTCTGGCTGGCTGAGTGATGAGTCACATGGCTTGTAGGTAATACAAGTGGATGAAACCATTTTGAAAGATGTCCATGCTCTGCAGAATTGTAGGAGGGAGATGGTGCAGTGCAGAGTAGTCCAGTCTGCAGAAAAGGCCTATGGTGTTCAAGGGCCTATTTCTTTTCTGTGGTCTTAAGCAGCTTTAGGGTGCAATGGCAGAGGCCTGAAACAAAAGCCACTCTGGGACTGAGAGATGGATCATTCAGTCAGGTGAGTCCAGAGCCAGAAGTGGGAGACGTCAGCAGAGGCATTCCAAACTGAAGAAGCAATGCTGGGAGACTTGCAGTAAAACTAGGTGAAGGCAGAGAGAAGTGCCCAGTTCCTCGTGAGGTAACGGCAGGGTAGCTGGATCCTAATCTAGCCATGGTCCCCTTGTGGGATTTGTAGACATCCCATTTACCATCTCTACCAACTGGGGTCCCTGTGTTGAAAGACTACTCAGAAAATAAGATATAACTGGGAGCAAGTGAAGACTGAAAGGAACTGAGAATTGTTTAAACCTTCCTCCTGGCTTCTCCTAAATTTAATAAGAATGTAAAGGTGCCTTCCGAGGGTAGTCTGATTATGGGGGGTCAGGAGGAATCTCGAATGCCCTGGTGTACTAGTATACTGTGTACACCAAAGGTAAAGCTCAACTCCTGTTTACAAGCTAGTTCAAAAATGTTATTTTCCAGAATTAATATGCTACCAATAAACACACTTATTCCATCAAAATACTTTTCACAGGTGGGGAAGCAAGCACTTGTGTTCAAGTTACCAAATGACAATAGAGGGGTGCATCCCAACATGAAATTAGGGAGGAGCTTGGAAAGCTGCAATACCATTTAAGCAAAATGCAGACAAGAAGGAGACTATGTACAAGAATATAACACAATGGACAAAACTACTGCAATCCTTGAAAAACGGGGACAACGCCGACCTGTTGGCGCAGAGGACTGAGGCGCTGTGAAGTGCCTTACCTTGCACCACACCAGCGACCTGAGTTCAAAGAGTAGTACAGACAGAATCTGCTGAAACATATGTTGTGCAGAGTGTTTTAATGTGTGTGTGTAGTCCTACTGTGCCATTCCCTTTGTCTGCTATCAGGAGTTTTTTCCAAATTAGTCTGGTAGTTTTATGGCCCCTGGGGATCTCCATCTCAGCATGATTTATTGCTCTTCTTGTTCCTACTATGCCTCCTGTCCCATGTGACAGTGATGTATCCGGGAGCATGGATTCAGCAAGCACTGGTTTAGAGTCAATTTACTACAGCAGAACTGTGATATTAAGTAACTTTCCTTATCCAATGAGCACTAATGACTACATTTACAATTTAGCAAATACTTGAGGGCTAATTGAGTTGGTTATTTTGTAGGAAAACAGCTAGCGTCTTTACTAATTATAGCACTGATGATCTGGGGTGATTTGTGTGCTTTTCATGGCTGTATGTAATTTGATGAAATGACAAGTTTTAAAAGCAAAATATTTACTCCTGCTGCCTAGACCCAACACACACAGAAAACAAAAATAATGAATTAGAGCTGTTCATTGAAGGCCAGAACATCAGGCTGTTATCTCTAGTACTTGCTGAATCAGTGGTCACGGACGCATCACCATCACATGGGACAGGATGCACGAAATAGAAAAAAAACCTTGCTGAGATGGAGATCCCCAGGAGCCATAAAACTACCATGTAACTAGCAGGCTAATTTAGAAAAAAATCTTCATACCAGACAGAGGGAAGGACACAACAGGACTACACATAGAAATCAAAACACTCTGCACAACATATGTTTTTGCAAATTTGACTGTAGTACTCCTTTCAGGAATGAGTTCAGGTTGCTGGGGGCTGGTTGTGGGGAGGGCTACGAGATGAAATAAGCAGCAGACAGACAGCTCTCCTCTCCTGGACCAGGGTGGTGCACCTTCCTGACTCTTGGCTGCCACCAGGCGCTGCACGATGCTAAGCACACCCGACCTGCCCACCTGCAAGTTTTGCTGCCATAGCCTGCAGTCACACCCAGACTGTAGCCCCTCTAGTGTGCTCTGACCCCAGGGATGTCAGTTGGCTTTGTGGGCACAGAGGCACTAGGGGAGAGAGGAAAAGGAAACAGCATGTGTGTGGTGCACTGTACCTTTAAGGACAAAGAGGCTGCCAGCTGCACAGGGAAATTAGACTCTACCTGCATGGGGGAAGTGCACCACTGCACTCTCAACAGGGCAGACAAAGCCCCATTTGGTACCAACCACCAACCGGACGATAAAGCACAGTGTGTGCTATCGACCCAGGGGGACAGCCACAGCTAAAGCAAGGCAGGAGCCCTATAAAAGAACTTTAAAGATGAAGCATTGTTATCTTCAGCAAAATGGCCACCATCTTGCTGACCTCTGACCTCGCAGCTGCAAATCAGAGATCAGGGACCTCAGCACCTGAGACTGACGACATTATAGGAGAGTGACTATGCAGTGTGCTTGGCTCCCTTTCTATCAACCAATAGGGCATCAAGAGGACATTCTGCATACCAATTCTGCAGACTGACAGCCCTGTGTGCCAATTGTAAGCTGCCTTTATCCCAAAAAAGGTTGAGGGTAGTTCCAGAATAGAGCAGTCAGCAGTAAACTCTCAGAGAGAGAGAGAGGAGGGCTAGAGTGCTGCTAGCCAGAGCTATCCAGAGAAGTATGCCTGGGCTTCCACAGCCAACCATCAGGGAGTGACTTCAAAGGTTTCCTCATCCAGTGTATCCAGAGACTGAACTGTGTGTTTCCACTGAAAGTATCAGGCTGACATTTTCTTGTGAGAGTGACTGTGACCTGCCTTGAGAGATAAGGACATAAACATATGGCACAGCAGCTAGCCTGTGAGCATCACAGACTGTGTGAGGAAGCCTGCATTGAGAGAAGAAACCTGCATTGATCCAGCAGCTAGCCCGTGAGCATCACAGACTGTGTGAGGAAGCCTGCATTGAGAGAAGAAACCTGAATTGATCCAGCAGATAGTCTGTGAGCATCACAGACTGTGTGAGGAAGCCTGCACTGAGAGTAGAAACCTGCACTGATCCAGCAGCTAGCCCGTGAGCATCACAGACTGTGTGAGGAACCTGCATTGAGAGAAGAAACCTGCACTGATCCAGCAGCTAGCCCGTGAGCATCACAGACTGTGTGAGGAACCAGCATTGAGAGAAGAAACCTGCACTGATCCAGCAGCTAGCCCGTGAGCATCACAGACTGTGTGAGGAACCAGCATTGAGAGAAGAAACCTGCACTGATCCAGCAGCTATCCCGTGAGCATCACAGACTGTATGAGGAAGCCTGCAATTGAGAGAAGAAACCTAGGGTTTGGGTTTGGAAAGTGTTAATTCTGCTTGTTTTAAAGTGTGCCACTACCAGCCAACCAACTGCAACATCACTGGGCCTGTGCCATTCCTACGGCTGGGTACCCAATGAAGCGCTGGGAGCTCCATTTAAGGTCTAAGGGTTAAAACTGGTACTAGTGAGTAGTGCCATCAGTACAGGTGGGCTGGTAATACAGAAGATTTTACAGTGTATTTGCTTGCTACTGCCTTGTTTTGTCTGATGGCATGTAGGCACTGTTACTCTTTTAAAGTGTTTACTGGCTGATGCCTAGTAAATAAGGCACTTAATTTTGACCCTGCCACAAAAGTTCACGAGATTCATTTAAAACCAGTTCTACTGTTCATTCCCCAATCCCTTGTGAATATCCCCCCAAAAATATTTTTTTGATGTTTTACATTTAGTCTTGTTATATTATTAGTGTAATTCACTAATAATAATTTTGTTGATTTTAAGAATGCAGTGTGATTTTTCATGTGTAGGGACACTGTGGGTAGGTGGAGAGGTATTGCATGCCAGAGGGTTGTACCACTCTGACACCAGGCCCACTTTACCTTTATTATGGGTGGAGGCACTATGGTAAACTTAAAAGATCTGGATTTGAACCCCCCCCCCCCAATCAGAAAAATCAGAACCCAGGCCCCTCAACCTTGTTTGAGCTGACAAGGCAGGGGTAGTAACAGCAACATCCCCAGCAACCTAATTAAACATATTTGTAATGCACATTTAAAGAGCACCTTTCCTGCACTTTCACTAATTGCATCCCAAATACATAAGAGCAGCCTTACCTACCCCAAAGTTAAATGCTGCAGTAACTTTAATTTTCTGTTGCCTGTAATGTGGGAGGGAAGGGATCATATTTTGACTCCGTGGAGTTGAGAGCCTGATCCCTTCCAATTCCCAGTCCTGAGCTCTGCCCCCACAGTCTGACATTTTGTGATGTAAGAACATGGAGAGCACATGGGCGTGCTCTATAGGCTTATATAGGGCCAGTGTTAAAATGCCTTTTTTTTCTCCCCTCTGCTGGCAGACCCCTTTTGCCCTTGCAATTCCCCCAACCCCATCACCTGCCATCTCTGGGACTTCCCTTAGGCCACGGAGTGCTCCAGAGATTTCCCCCTGTGGCAGGGCAATTGGGGGTCCCCCAAGCCCCCTTCCAGTGCTGCATTCATATCTGTGGTCCTGAGCCCAGTAGGTGGTGTGTGGTCTGTGGGGCTCTATGGGGTGGTATCCAGCAGCCAGTAGTGTTATCCAGTGTTCTCACCCAACCCATTGATGCTCCGTGGAGGCAGTGGCTTGACATGTGCATGTCTGAAGATGTGCTGGCATCTTCTGCTGGGAATGTCCCACCCGGATTTGCTGTCATGCCACACCACCACCCATGGTCATCTAGGTGGCAGTGTTTTGGCGGTATGGTCTGCTCTTTCTCCTCTAAGGGGAAGGGCATCCACTGGGATGCTCGATCCTCCTCCCCCCCCGACCGACCCCCGAGTGTCCCAGGATCATTCCCTATCCAGGGTCTCAGGCATGACAGCTGATGATGCATAGGTGCCTCTGCCCTCCGCACCACCAGGCTGACATTAAAATGCCTTTTTGTAATTCTTTAGAGTGCAAGTTCAGAAGTGTAATTAGTTGAGTGGTGACCTTGATTTTTCTGAATTGGCATGCTAAAGTATTACAAAAAGATGTTTTAAAACTGACCCTATGCAAGCCTATGGAGCACGCCCCCATGCTGTCCACATTCTCACAACATCACAAAATGTGAAAGCACAGAGGCAGAGCTCAGGACCAGGAAGTGGAAGTGATCGGGCTCTCAGCTCCACAAAGCTAAATATCCCTTCCCTCTCGAATTACAGGCAACAGAAAATTAGTTATTCAAGCATTCAACTTTAGGGCAGGTAAGGCTCCTCCTTTGTTTCCCAAGTGAGCACCAGAAAAGGTGCTCTTTAATGTTTAATGTCTGTAAACATGTACTGTTATTGACTGTCTTCCATTTGTAACCTATCTTCCCCCGCTTCCCCCCGGCCCCTCAGTTGCACCTGAAAACTAGCTCCAGCTCAGCGTGCATTTCCAGAGAAACATTTCAAATAAATAGGTAATTTATAGGGATTCCTTACCCACTCTATTACCCAGGGTACCCAGTAATTCTTTTGGTAAGCAGAACTTTGCCAAGGGTTATCTTACAGCATTTTTCACCAGAAAGGAGCAAGCACAAGGACATGGTGCTCCAATGCCATAAAACATCAGAAAAAACACAGAAAGGCAGAGCGCACACAACCACACATACCAAGGGCACTGGTCATTAAAAAATATTTATTTACATACCAACATATTGGAGGCCTAAAAAGTCTGACGCGTTTCGGATACTAACACATCCCTTATCAAGGCCTTTGATAAGGATGTAGTACAGTATCAGCATCATGTTTAACAAATAAATCATCTTAATGACCAATCTATATATGTGTTTCAATGCTCTGTATTTATTACAACATGTATCATCATAATTTCCTCTGTCTTTTGCCAAAGGCTGTTTCCAGAGTGAGTGAGTGAGTATTCTTTATTGTTCTATCATAAAAGGAAAATATCTTTACAATACATATAAATATAAAAAGTGTTTAAAAAGACAATTATGTTTTAATACAATATTCTACAATACAATGTTATTCCACCATATTTGACCATGCAGGAACACACTCAATGGTTTAACCATCCTTATGATATAATTGATCTAATTATCTTTTTCCTAACTTTTTGTATTGACGTAAGGAAATTACTGTTCTCCTAATTATAAAATCATCCTCAACAGTAAATAATATGTAAAACATTTATTTTTCATCAGTTCCAGTAATTGTAGAGACAACTGGGCCTAACCATCTATTTCTAGTTCTCTTTTACTAGGAGCATCTGAGGACAATGTGTAATAAATCCCCACCCAATAACATTCTTCTAATGTAGGGTCTGTTGATCTAGTGAATCTGGATGTTAAGTTATTAAACTCAAAAATTATATTCTATATCTGGCATATACTTTAGTCTGAAGTGGATTTTCCAAAATGTCTAAGTAATATCTGTACATATGTACATAGTCATTGATCGTGTACCATCTCACAAATTTGGAGATAGATATCTTTTCCAAATCATAATATTTGTATTTTTCAACAAGCAATTTTTTAATATGAGCTTTGTATTGTTCCGCTATTTTGATGTTGCTAGAAGCCAGATCCAAGAGGTCTACTAGCCCCACTGATGTTAACATTTTTTCAATCCCATTAGCCAGCTAGATTTCCAACACCCTTTTTGATCTCAACATATTTTTTCTTCCTAACACTCCCTTGTCAGCCTCTTTTTAGATAGTTTACTAATTTTAAGCCAGAAATTAATCCTGCAAGATTTTCCCAAAGCCTTTGGGTTAGCTAGTCCCACCTCTGCGCAGACAAAACATACAGGGGTAGTCCTCGGGAAACCCAGTGCTGATAGGAGAATCTGCATGGCCAGTTTTCCTAATTGTTCTATGTATTTGAGGTCCAATAATTCTGCACCATACAATAACTGCGCATTATACTGTATTTTGCTTCAATTGTCCTCATTAGTGGACGAATGGGGCCCCATAATTCGCATTAAATCTTCTTAAGGCATTAATTGTGCTATTCACCTTTTTTCATAGGGCATCACAGTGTGGCTTCCGAGAGACTGAGAAAATAATAAGCCTAAATATTGATAGTTTCTCATCATTTCAACTGGCATTGCATTAATAAACCATTATATCTGGTGTATTTACCCCCACAGACCTTAATTTATTTTTCCAAATTAATTTTTAAAGACATATCTTTCGAGAAATTCTATAATATATTAAGCTTTTTTTGTAAACCTGATGGACTTAAGGACAATATTACAACATCATCTGCATAGGCTAGTGCCAGACAGATTGTGGCTCCAATTTTTGGGGAATCTGTTTGATTCTTTCCAAATTTTAGTAATAGTTTATTTATGTAAATGGAAAACAAAGTAGGCACAAGAATACAGCCCTACCTTATGCCGTTAGTTAAAAATTTCTCTGAGATGTTATTGATGGTATTAATTCTAACTTGTGCCCATGTTTCTGAATATAGTAATCTAGTTAGTCAAAACTGGACAAATACCCCAAGAAAACATTAAGGTCCATAATTTATCTCTATTTATGGTATCGAAGGCTGACAAGAAATCTATGAACGTAGTATAGATTTTTTGTTGCCTTAAGTTCACATATTTCTCAAATAAATGTTGTAGTATGAAGCCGTTATCCACTGTTGAAAATGTTGCTCTAAAACCAGTCTGGAGTGGGGGGAAAATCCCCCAGTCTCTGAATTTCTGTTAACAATCTTCTCAATATAATTCTAGAAAAAAATGTATCCATGATATCTAAAAGGCTAATGGATCTGTAGTTATTTGGGCCGTCTTATCTCCTTTTTTCAAAAATAGGAATAACCACAGATCCACACCATGAATCAGGAATGTAGTTACCCAAAACACACCTGTTGACAAAAATTACTAGTATTTTTACCCACTTCTCATCCATACATGTATACACTTCCCTTGGAATCCCATTGGGACCCAGTGCCTTGTTTAGTCTTAGCTGTTGGATCCATGTAAGGACTTCATCTGATGTTATAAAGTAAGAGATTTGTTTTATTATATTGTGTTCTAATGGTGTCCAATGATTGTCTTCTGTTGAATTGTAGAAAATCTGTGTAAAATATTGAACCCAAGTATGTGTGGCAATGTAGTTCTTATTCTCTTTAGTGAGTCCTTTACAGCCATTAGCTACCAGTGACCACAATTCTTTTGAGTCCCTGTTTTGAACAGCGGCAATCATGCAGTCCCATTGTCTTTTCTGAAAAGTCTTTTTTTTTTATTTTAAGGAATATTTTATAATCCTTTCTTGCTTTTTTAGCATATCTGGTCGATTATTTAGAGCCTCTCTCCTGTATTTCCTAAGAATCCTTTCAAATGTATACTTCTGTATCCTACATTCTTTATCAAACCATCCTATATATACCAGGTAGGCTGGGCTCTATGTGTACCTGTCTTATATATGTCACCCTGAAATGCCTGAAGAAATGTCTGGAGGGCCTCATTTATTATGTCAGGCTCCTGTATTTCTGCTAGTTTATTTGAATTAGACAAAAAGATTGTGATTTTGCCTTTGATCTGTTGTTGTACTGTTTCCATCCAAATTAACATTTTTTATATCTTTTATCAATACCTTGTTGTTCTTTTTTGTTCTTTGTTGTAGTGTTATTAGGAATTAGTTTGTTAGCATACAGAACTACAGGAAAATGATTTCTCTCTGTTCTTTCTTGTATCTGTAATTTTTCCCAGAATTCTGGAGGCCTTCTCCATATTGTTAGACCTAGAACTGTTGACCCCTCGAATGACAGGAATGTCGGATGCCCTTCTTTTGCTGTTCCATAGGTTGAAAACCCTTGATGGGAAAAAGTGCCAAATAACATAACCCCCGAACTTACCACCTCTGAGCTTCAAAGTATGTCCCCACATCATGCTGGAGAATATCAGATCAAACATGGCTTAGTTTATTTTGATGTCCAGGTGAGTACACTGATGCTAACACACCCTTTTCAGGCACCACCTGGTGTACTAAAAAGTACAATCACAAGTAACATGCAAACATGATACAAAGACATTACACAAAATTTTAAAAGCAAAAACAAACATTTAAATCATTTAAATATTCACACAAAGCAGTGCTAAATGCATCAGCAGAAAACAAAGGTCAGAGTGTTGCAGGTAAGTTGCTCCACTGGAAGATTGCCCAGTAACTAAAAGCTGATTGGTGCTTATTAGTATGCATATGGGGAATTATGAGACAGTTATTTCCTGAGGATCAGGAATTTTAACTATAGGTGACAGGTTTTAACAGATCTGCCAGGCACTGTGCACGCTATTTATGTACTGTTAAAGTTTGAACGTAAATTTAGTGATGTGCAAACTGGTCCTGAGTTCAGGAAGAAGCCAATTAAACTATTTAAATTTGTGCAACAATGCACTCTGTTTCCTGAAGATGATGTAAATTTAGTTATTTTATAATAGAAAACTTTTTTTGTTAACGATAGTTTTAGGGGCAACATCAGTAACTAAAGAGCCATAATCAATGCAAATACTTTCCCAGAGGTTCAATGTGGGGGAACAACTTCTTCCACTTTTCAAATATAAGCCAGCCTCTCACAGCAACCCATGCTCAGCATGCTTCATTCACTGCACCTGAGCAGCTGTGTGATCTATGTGGCTGTGCTCTCCCTTCTCTGCTCATTTTCCCCTTGTCTCTCATTGCTGCCTCCCTGTTCTCTTTCTCTTTTTTGCCACAGCTACGGCTTAATCTCAGTGGTTCTCTACCCCCATTTTCCCTGCATCTTCTCTGTCCTTTCTTTCCTCTGTTTTCCCCTGTGTCTCCCCCCTATCCTTCCTTCCCCTTGCTGCCACCTGTTCCTTCGCCACCCCTGTGGTGTTCTGGTCAGTGGTCCTCCGCTGCCTCCCCCTAGTTACCTCTTCTCCATGATGTGTCTGTTGGCTCTCCCTCATGTCCAGACTCATCCATCTCATATGCCTTGCTCTCTTGTTCCTTTTGGGGGTCCCCTCCTAATTCCTCAATCCAATCTTGGAGCTGTTTTGTCTACTTGCTCCATCCTCTAAACCCTTTTTGCTCCTTCAGAGCTGTCCATGCTTCCAGGTTTGTGATGCAGCCTGCGCCAACCTGGTTTAAAGCTGCAGCTTGAACATTTCTTGGACTTTGCCTAATCTGCTACCCCATTTAGCTCCAGTTGCAGTCTTGTCAGAAGTCATAATTAATGCTTGCTGTCTAACCTCACTGATAAATACAGGCTTTCAGCAGGAGAGAACATGCACTGACAGTACCATCGGCTTCATCACACTGACAGTCTGCTGCGGCAGTGCTGATAGAGGTAAAGCATCAGTCAGAGACACAGTAAAATAATTCAGTGATTGCATGTATGTTCTAAGCACCACAGCACAACTATAGCACAGTAGGTGGCTATGATTCGTAAGAAACAAAGGATTCTGGCAGAACTTCTACATTTCATATTTAAGCTCCACAGTCACTTATTCGCACGTAACATCAGACAAAATCACTTATCATAAACAAGAATACAGTGTTTGTCAATCTGATTGCTTCCTCAGAGTGAACAAGTACCCATATGTATCTCTGAACTTAGAAACAATTATTTCCATTCATTTGCTATTTTGGTGGCAACATTTCTGCTCAATAGTAATTAAAACAAGGTCAAATTCTGAACCCGTAAGTAAACCATTCTAAATGCATTTTGAAGTCAGTGAGTCCATTGTTGTGCTAGAAACGATAACAATCTACCAAAGGTTTCATCTCTTGGGCTTATTACAATACAGTATCTCTAATTTAGAATGTAGCAATAATGTCCCGGCCCGGTGGCGCTGAGTGTTGAGGCACTGGACGCCACACCTCGCACCACGCCGGCAACCCGTGTTCAGGAATGAGCATGGGTAGTCGGGGGTCAGCAGGGGAGGAGAAGGACCAAGTGTCCAGAGGACTGCTCTCCTTCTCCGGGGTTGGGGGTCCAGAGTGTCGGCATCGATTGCCCTCTAGCGGAGGCTGGGGGACAAAGTATGCCACACCAAGACATGGGGTGGAGCTAGGACAGACGCACGCACCCTTGCGTTATTGCACCTCCTAGCTCCAAAAGTGGACTCTAGCCAGGAAAAATCACCACTCCCACGTATGAGCCAGGCACGGTACCCGACCCTTCAGCCACGACAGTTCGGCAAGCAGCCCACTCTGGGGGTTCCCAGAGTAAGGGTCGGGTGCTGTGGCCGGGGCGAACCCGTTCATGGGGTTAGGGGGCTAGGCGGCTACAAAAAGAAAATGTAATCACAAAAAAAGAGAATGCAGCAATAACTAATTCATTGTCAGCACCAGCCAGGTGGGGCAAATAGCATTCCCTGATCAGCTAATCACTTCATCTGCACTAAGGTAATAACTAAATAGCTAGAGGAAGCCTAAAGCAGCGTTGCCATGGAGCCAAAGAGTTAAACCTGTTCTTTTCTCATATCACCCATGTCTCCTCAAAGTCATGGAAGAGAAATCTTGCTTTTAACTTCTCTATTTCAATGACAATATCCAGAAGGCCCTCAGCTGAGAACCAAGATGTTAACTCTTTACCCTTTGGATTTTGTCACATTATCAGTTGCCTGAGCTCAAACACAGTATGTTCAGCAATGCTATAGCAGCTTTCTTTTCCTTTCTTTTCTTCTCACAGCTCTCACCAACAGCCCTCCAGACTCCCTCTCCCTAATTCATTCCTTCAAGAGTCTATGAGTGTAGGTAGGGTTCATCTTCATCCGCCAGAGATAGGAGTCTGTAACTTTCACTTCATACATAACATCACAACCTACAAACTGAAGCAAACACAGCCTTACTGGAGCTGTTCCATCCATGACAGTGTCCAGTAATTGGTCTTCAGCTGCCTGGGCTTGTTCTCCTTCTCTGCCACCAGAGGTAGACATTTCCTGATGAACTTGCAGGAGAATACATTGTCCATTATCCTTCCAAGGTTCATAAAAGGCTCAGTTTCTCTACCCAGGGTTCGTTCCTCTAAAGTGTAATATGTAGTCATGTATCGGCACTCAGGCATCTACACTTCTACTCATTCTTCATTCTTTAAACTCCAAAGAAGGTCTTCAGGGCTCTCCTGGGACTTCTTCCTACATGCATCAATCTCCAAAATCTTTCACATCTATGCTTACTTAAGCTTCTACTACTACTCTTGATTTTACTTTATCGGATTCAAGCAGCCCGGACTGCAACAGATACGCATCAGTCTTGCAAAAACCTTCATAACCACACTCCATAGAGCCTCTTCCATGCCTACTGGTCTACATATACAGCTCAAGAAGGCCATTTATGGTCCCCATAAGACTTCTTCAGATGCAAAATCCTTCAAAATCCATTCCGTAGCAGTCATCACCACCTCAAGTCTTCTGTCCAACTCGAATACCTCAGTATGCTGCTTCCATATCCAGCATGGAAGACCTGAATGACTTTGTTAGCAGCTGATAATAATCAGCCGGTCAGAGATGCTGCACCTATCCAGCTTGCTTCTCTTAGTTCCTGCTGTGATCTCTGCAATTCATGGATTCAGGTTCACCACGTGACATTCATAACAGAGCAATAATACCATTACTCCTATTGCAGTTTACCTTCTTCACACCCTACTCCAGTTTTAAAATGTGCATTACCTGCTGCTTTACCCTACGCCAGTCTCCATGTTCTACACCTGCCTGCCATCTGTAGCACTCCATGTATGTCAGAACTGTGAGACTGACAGAATTCAGATACTACATTCTCTGTGATCATTCATCCTCAAGTTATCTGTCCATTCATTACTATGGGTCATCACCACCATAAGGATGTCATAAACAGAAAGGAAGCACTTGATATCTCTTCCATCTTGTTTCCTCACATCATTAAAAAAAGTAGAGAGTGGGCCAGCCCGATGGTGCTGAAGGTTGAGGCGCTGGATGCCAGACCTCACACCATACCAATGTCCTGGGTTTGGGAATGAGCCCAGGATGCGGAGGTCGGCAGGGGCGAAAGAGGACTGAGCATCTGGAGAATTGCTCTCCTCTTTGGGGAGGGAGGGATTGTTGTCCCACTTGCTGATCAACCTCTGGTGGGGGCTGGAGGGTGATATGGGTCAGGAGGCACATAACCAGTGCCTGACATTGGAGGGGAGGAGGGTTGGGGAGAAAAGTGAAAATGGAGCTGACAGGCTCCATGATGGCAGTGGCTGCGCCCATGCTGAACCCCAGAATCTGGACGCTGGCTTTCCGGGAAAGGTAAGAAAGTCAAAGCTCCTCACCCCCAGCCCTGTCGCATGGGGGGGGGCAACCCATGAGGGATTTTCTGGGGAGGCTCAGTGTGGGGATGCAGGGGCTGGAGAGATGAGATCCTCCAAGGGAGGAGTCATAGTCGCCTGCCAGCTCCCCCATGAAAGTGCATATAGGAAAAAAAAACCAGAAGAGAGCTATCCCAAGAATGAGTGATTTGTCCCTGTTCTGGGCTGCCAGTATTCTCCTGCCTGATATGCAGCTCCCATGCTCATGTAGCAAACCCTTCTTGGAAGTCTCATAATCAACCATTTCAACTAAGAATGTTTTATCAATTGAGGAACCTTGTGTAATGATGAACAGCATGAGTAGTCTTCATCCACTTCCTCTCCCTCTCTCTGTCCTGGATAAATTAGGAGGAAAGCACACTCTTGGAATATCTCTAATGGTGAAGGCTGCCTAAACTCAGCTTCCATTTCCCCCTCTATTTCCTGTGTGCCATTATGCTTGTCATCATTCATTAGAGTCCCATGCTGCACAAGGCCAATCAGTCTATGTTAGCTCTCGCTCACTGAACTGGCTGTTGCATTCTTTCCAAGAATCATATGACATTTCATCAGGTTTTCAGTCCAACACACCTCTGTCTTATGGATATTCTCCTAATTGAGGATTCCACCCACTGTTCCCTTGCATCATTACATATCTGCAATTTCAAACTGGCAACATCGATTTCTTTCCTTCTACTCCTCCCACCAGAAGCCATTGCCTTATTAAGGACATCTCTGGTCTGCAATCTTTTCAGTCTTTCAGAGAATCAACCAACAGTGAACAACATCCATATGGGCAGGTCTTTGTTGCATTCCGTCACATAGCTACATGAAGGCTGACTTGGTCATCTCTAACTTAAGTCTTCAACTTACTTTCTATTCCCCACGGAAGAAGCAGCTGATTCCTTATCTTGATGTCAGTTCCGGGACTTTTGTTGCATTTATCCCTCATCAAACTCCAGCATGACTTCTCCTCCTTGAATCTCCAATCTCATCATCTCAAAACATAAGATCATTAGCAAAAAAAGCTTCATGACATCTTTCTCATGTTCATGCCATCCAATCAATCCCTAGGAGTTCCTCCTAACATTCATGTACTGTCATTTTAACCTTCTTGAAACAAGCTGATGCCTTCATAAGGTCTGACTTAGCCATCACTAATCACAAGCCATTTTCCTCAAGTCGTACCATCCTACTATCCAGAGAAGATCCTCCTCTATTCACTCTCATAAGTACACTTATAACCTGCTGCCAACATACCTCTAATTATTACAAGGGACTGTACAACTTATTTAGTCTCCAAGTCTTCCTATCTTTGTCAAATGTACCCTTGTCTCAATTTTATCATGCCTTATTTATACTCTCCCTCTTGGAAACAATAGAAATTCATCCAAAAAACACTTCATCAATTCTCTATCTATGCAAGTAGACACTGGAACTCATCAAAGGTCTGTGTACTGTCAGTCATCTTACTCAAACATCAGCTCATGCGCTAACTCATCTACCTTCCTGCATCTCATAGAGTGGTCTACTACATTGGCATCTTCTGCCTTAATCCTCTCAGTCACCAGTATACTTAACATCTCAACTTCAACCACTGACAGGTGTTCCAGATGAGTCTAGATTCCTATTCATGATTATGATGAACCATTACTCAACAGCTCCTTCAACACCTCATACTCACCAAATTACCAGTAATCTTCTTTGGTCTTCTCACTTACAACTATCATCCAGCAATGACCACCACACAGTTCACAAAGTATCCAAGAACTTTTCTATGACAGCTCAGACCAACTCCATATGCTTTCTCAAGGCTTTCTTTCAAATTGAAGAAATGACATCAACATCTAAAACAACATCCTGCTCCTGTCACCAAGAAGGAAGATCTAGCATGGAACATCTTCTCCAATGCAGAACAAGAAACAGACAAGCATTTAGGATCATCTCTTCTTAGTATGCCTAGAGGACAAGTAGGTCAGTAGCCATGGGTCTGTAGAGGTTTCTTCCACAGGGGGATTTCCCTCTTCTGCATGCTGTCTACACTCTCTGTGAGTTGGACAAGGTTATCTCTCTTTGGGCCTTCTAGTCCCTAAACGCTGCCTGGCTCCTCTACTGAGGGTGGGAATAAAGAAAGGCCAAAGTTAAGGTATACAGAAGCACTATACTCTATTCATCAAGCATTGAATGGGAGGGCTTTGCCCAAGGTTCAATGTCGGGGAATAACTCCTCCCACTTTCCAAATATAAGTCAGCCTCTCACAATAACCTGCGCTCATCATATTTCATTCACCTACCATCCTCCCCAGCCTCTTCCTCCTAGGGCACTCTTCTCAAGCTTGGTTCTGGGCCTTCTAGTCCCTAAAATCTACCCAGTGCCTCTATTGAGGGTGGGAACAGAGAAAGGCCAAAGTTAAAGCATATGTAAGCACTATACTCTATTCACCAAACATTGAATGGTAAGAGATTGTAAATTGCAATCTGTTTTTCTTTTACTTCACTGTCAAAAATGTGCTAATCCTGTAAAGCTGACCAGTTTTTGATGTATTGTTGAGGAAATGTGTTTGATTTGGCATTTAAAAGTCAAACGTGAGTCAAGGTTTATCCAAAGATACTTAAAGGTGTCAACAGGTTTAAGTTGTGTACCATGAAAAGTAGCAATGTGGAAATCCTGTTTAAATTTATTAACTCTAGGAGTGGAACCAAATAGCATTGCTTGAGTTTTACTGGTTTTAAGAACCATTTTTTTTTCTCAAACCATCTATGCATCTAGTGGAAGTCGTAACTTAATCCTTCTTTAATTTTAAAGATGTTCTGTAACTGATTAAATAATACTGCATCATCGGCATATTGTAAAATGCTCAACAAAGTGCAATTTTTAGGAATATTATAAACAAATAAACAAAGCAAAAGGTTCCCCAGTGCTGATCCCTGGGACACATCACAGAGAACAATCCTTTCATTTGATAATGTAGATCCGAGCATGGCGACCAGTTTCTACACCATAGCTAATCACTGAACAACACCAGTGAGCTGCTTCCCATACTGATATTAGACAGTTTTTGAATCAGTAGTTTACGATCCACAAGATTGAATGCCTTGGTCAGGTTCACAAAAATGGTACCAATTTGTTTGACCTTCTCGGTACCCTTGTTTTTGCAAAAGACTAAGATCATGTCCCCTCTCAGCCTCCTTTTCTCCTGAGTGAACATGTCACAGGCCTCTGGCCTCTCCTCATAGCCTTTGTTCCTCATAAACCTTATCATTTTGGTGGTCCATCCTGCACTGCACTGCACCCTCTTGACTGCCTCAATGTTCTTTTTATACTGTGGATCCCAGAAATGCAAACAGTACTCCAGGTAGAGCCTTGTAAAGTTGCAATGCTGTGTCTTGAGTTACTGCATGACAAAAGAGATTTGTTGCCATCGAACTTGCCTTGTTTACTGCAGTAACTCTACTGCAGTATGCTGCAGTTTTGCATTGCATCCTGGTCGGTATCACTGTAAGTGTGGCAGCCTGCAACTGGCTAAATTGAATCTGAGACTTCTGGAGTCTGACCACTTGCCCAGTTCATTCAGGTCCTGAAGTTTTCCCCCATCCAAAAGGGAGTCCATTACGAAGGACAGCTTAGTGTCATCAGCAAACTTTAGCAGCCTGCTGGAGACCCCAGCTTCCTGATTACTGATAAAAAATGTTGAATAGCAGTGTCCCCAAGGACACCACTGGGTACTCCTCTCCACTTGATAGTCTGTCAATCCACCACTGCCCTCTTCCTCCTGCCCCAAGTCAGTTAGCAGTCCATCTTCTGTATGTCTCATGTATACCACATTCATATACATTTTTCTATTAGACAAGCCATATACTGTAGCTCCAGTCAATAGCCCAACTCCCAGTATACTGAGCTGAACATTTTATTTATTTATTTATTTATTTAGGAAATCAGAATTACAACCCTTTGAGTCATAGACTCGTTTCCAAAGGCTCCACGTCAGAATGAAACATAGACATTTATACAGTACATACATAGAATAAATGTGGGTGAGCAATCATACAGAGTATAAGTACAATGAGCACGGGTTAATGCCTATACATCTGGTAGCTAAAACAGGGCAGAGCTATAGACATATTTACCTAATCAGCGGTTAAGACCTATACAATTGGTAGCTAAAGCAATGCATGATATAAGTTGGTAGTAAGCCGCCTCAGGGAGGTCTTGTCTTATACGCGATACAATGCATTCATAGTCCAGTGCAACTATATGGTAACTGAGGGAGGTGAGAAGCCTGTAAGCAAGAAATAATGTGAGGGCTTTCTACTGCCTGGCCAAGGGTGGGTGCATGGCCTAGAGGCGTGGTGCAGGATCCACAGGTTACCGATTACACTGGCATTGATGTGAGGAGAGGATATGGGCCCTTAAGGCAGCTTTAAAAGGACCTAGATTAGTGATTGATGTGGAAGTGGAGGGAGGGCATTGTACCAGGATGGAGCTCTAAGGGGGAAGGATTGCTGGGCCAGGGTGGCCCTGACCCTAGGCACCTTTCAGATGGTTTTTGGGGCAGCCCGTGTGGACGCTGAGATGGTGGCTGCCTGAAGAGAAGCCATGACACCTACTGGGGTTAAACCCAGGTGGATTTTTTTGGTGAAGAGGCAAGTCTGGTATAATAGTCTTTCCTTAAGGGAGAGGATATTGGTGATCGCGTATAGGGTGCAGGTTTGGGGTACAGTGAGAGACCCCAATTTGTTGTAATGTGTTAAGGAGGAGGGGGTGAGATACTGTGTTGAAGGCCTTTGAAAGGTCTATAAATACAGCCCCTGCGAGGAGCCCCTTGTCAAGCGTGGAGTGCAGGGAGTTAACGAATTCTGTGAGGGCAGTCGTAATGCTGTGTCCAGCTCTGAAACCATGCTGCTCCCTACATAAGAGGTTGCGAGCGAGGAGGTAGTCAGTGAGCTGATTGGGCATGATCTTTTCAAGGACTTTAGAGAGTGGGGGGAGAATTGAGATGGGCCAGTAGTTGTTTGGGAGGGAGCTGTCACCACATTCAATATTGGCGTTATCACTGCAGTTTTCCATGAGGTTGGGAACTGGCCCAGGCGCAGGGACAGATTTAGAAGGTCCATGAATGGGGAGATAACTAAGTCTAGCGCAAGGTATAGGATATGCATATTGAAGGCGTCTTTGCAGTAACTGGAGCTCTGGAGGGCTTTGGACAGGTAGGCTTTTGCTTCTGTAGGGTTAACAACTCTGAGTTTGAAGGGAGTGGAGGAACTCAGGTGATGGGGTAGGCTGAATTGGATCAAAAAAGTTACTAGGGAGGACTGAGCTGAGGTCTGAGAAGGTGGAGTTGAGGCAGTTAGCTATGTGAAGTGTATCTGTGGTGGTAGTACCGTTAACACTAAGTTGTGAGGGGGAGAGTGGGATTTACCATTAAGCTCCTTGATGTTATCCCAGAACTTTCTTGTGCTACCCCAGGAGGTGGCTAGGGCAGTTCTGTAGTGCTCCACCTTGGCCTTGCGATTGCCCAGGTACACTTATTGCAGGCAGCAATATAGGCCTGCCTATCGTTTAGCAAACCGGAGGCAGTGGCACGATGCCAGAGGATGTGGGAGTTCAGGGGTGATCCAGGGGGTACAACATTTCTTAGTGGTCACTTTGATGGTAGGTGCAAAAGCATCACAGGTGGTATTAAAGGTGATGGTGAAGTAATGCAATGCATCATCTATGTTCTGGGCTTGGGAAATAGGAGACCAGTCCCAGTTAATTAGATATTGTTTGAGTCTGGCTATGCCTCCTGGGTGTAGTCAATGATGAAAGGTGATATTTGGTGGTGGTTTAGGTAGCTGACAGGACCAGCTTAAGATGATTCAGGAGTGGTCGCTTAAGGCATTGGTAGGACACCCAGGTCAATAATATGGTGGGGATGATTAGTGAGCAGGATATCTAGTAGGGTGTGGGTTCCATTAGTGGGGTTGGCCCTGGTAGGCTGGGATACCAGTTGGGTTATATCTAACACAGCAAAGGTATCTTTGGCATGGGTTGATGAGCTTGCCAGCCAGTTTACGTTAAGATCCCCAACTAGGCTTTGTTCCATTTTGTGGGGGTGGCTGGCTAGATAGTCAGAGAGTGCTTTACAGGCAGGGGATTGGCTGTGGGGTGGGATGTAGGCGACAATGAGAGTAAGAGGAGCACGGTTTAGGTCAGGGGAGAGTTTTATTGAGAGGGCTTGGGCACCATGGTCTAGGGAGGGTGCAGGCAGGACTTGGTAATGCAGTGAGCCATTTACATAGAAGGCACAGCCACTGCCTCTCTTGCTGTTATGATCATTTTTTGGGATGTACCAGAATTCCCATCCATGAATTTCGTAACTGCTCATGTGTAGCTGACCCCTGAATGTTGGACACTATGGGTTCCCTTATCGCGGGATTGGGCCAGCCATAGTACTTATAGGTTGGATTTGGTGGGATGACAAGGAATGAGGCAAGCGGGCACCTTAAATAAGTTAAATACAAACACATTAACTGCATTGCCCACACGAAAACTTCTAGTCAAGCATTAGGGAATTATTTGATTCAGGATGCACTCTTGGCTGCTCACAGATATAGGGAAAACACATTGAAACCACCATGAACTCTCAGATACTGCAGGACCCCAGGCAGACTATCTCATTTAATTCATAAATGTAGTATTCGGCTGGATACAATCAGTAGCTTCAGTCATATGACTGCTTAATATTTGTTAGCTGCTTTACGGGAGTTTCAGAAACAACACACTTAAGAGTAAATGCCCTGTCACAAACTTAACAGGCTTGTACTCGAGAGAGACCCATCTGGAAGGCCAACCTTCATGGTGCACCAGTGGGTACATCCACACAACACCCCATGCTTGGCTGCCTGCAAGAAGGTACATCATGTCCATAAACATTCAAGTATGTGAACTAGGTAACCCACACCAACTCTATATCTTAATTCTTCCTTAGTCTTTCACCATTGCTCCTACAGGACTGGATGCACTCTGCTGACTTCTCTGGACTTAGCTGTACCATTTCTTAAGCACCATGTGACCTCTGATTTCAGGCCTCTGCCACTTCAGCATCACTGCTTTCTGGGCTCAGCTTCAGACATAGAAAAAGAAGTAGGCCATGGGACACCAGCTGCCTGCTACATAAGCCAGCTGGGCCTGTACACACACACACACACACACACACTCCAACACACACACACACATTTCTCTCCCTGGGTGGTCTGAAACTCTATAGTGATATGGTTTCACCCCTTTTTATATTTGCTTGTGCACATGTGCAAGAAACATTATGCAACAGCTTAGGAGAGAAGCGGGTTGTGGAGGCGCCACACTGTGGCAGCCAAGGGAGGCACTGTATTTGGGGGCTTGGCACTGGTGGGCCAATGGAGGCACAGTGTGCCAATGACACTGGTCTCCAAAAGTGCCACCAAGTACAAACATTTTCGCCGCAGCAATCAGGGGCCACCTCATCATTGCAGCGTCAGTCATTCCTCTGCTATGAGGGAGCGACCCGTCATTGCAGGGCAGAATGTTAGATAACTTAATACTGTTTGTGAACATGGTGGGTGGCTTGCTGCCGCATTCACAATCAGCATTATTCAGCCCCCAGTGCTGAGGGGGTGCCAATCCCCCTCCGCAGCATGTGCCCCCCACCAAAACAGTCTTTGTTTGCCGACAGGGGCCCCAATCCCCGTCAGCTTCAGTCCCGTCTGAGTTTGATTTGCCAACGAGGGAGCCCACTCTATAAGCCATAATCTCCCCATCCGCAATTAATTTGCTGATGGGGAACCCTCAATTGCCATAATGTACCCCTCCCCATAAAAGTTGGTTTGTGCTGCAAGAAGATTCCAATCTGCCTCGGCTATTCGCCCCCATATATGCCAATGGGTGCCCAATCCCTGTCAGCTACAGTTGCCCCCCAACAAAACACTAGGTTTGCATGCTGGGAGCCCACCTCAGCATGCCAAATGTCCATGTTAAATGTCCCAGTAAAAAAAAAAAAAAATCGCAATGTTTTTTTCTCCCTGTAAAAAACAAACGGTCCTTGGTCGAGGGGGCCCTCCAACCCGCACCCACCCTCTGTGCATTCTGCCTCCCCACACACCCTCACACCATACTTACCTCCGGAGCCCAGCGCAATGATCTTCTGATCTTTGGTGGACTGGGAGCATGCCTGCACTCTTCAAAGCCAACCGTGAACTGAGGAAATGCCAGTAAGCTGTATAATGGCATAAATAGGGGTTTTTCCAACTTTGGTGCATATCTCAGGCATTTTTGGGAATTTTAGCACCAAATTTTCAACATGGGGTTATTGGGACCCCTCCTCATGAACTCAGCCACTGTCATGGCATTATTCCATCTCAAAAGGTGATTTTGCAGTCACTGAACAGAATCACCTTACAGAACTGATTAACAAAATGACAGTGCCAGTGTTCATGAGGTGGGCTCTCAAAAAGTCTATGTTGCAAATTTGGTGGAAAAAATTCAAGAAATGACTGTTTTCTAGTGTGTGTGTTGCGCGGTTGCTACAAGACTACGTAACCCAAATTTACAATAATTTCACTCCAGATTTTCAACATTACCATTTTTCCACACCACCTTATGAACAGCACAGCTATCATTTTTCACATCCTGGCCGGAATGTGTTTTCGCACTTCCAGCGCAGAATAGTGTGGTTGCTGTGGGAAATCCGTGTTCAGGACAAATTATGAAAATTACAGTGACGCTGTTCATTAGCAGAGGTCCTAAAATCCTATGTTGAAAATTTGGTGATGAAAGTTCATAAAATGACTGTTACAAGTGTGCGTTGTGCAGTTTCTACACACACTCGTAACTTCGCACATTTACAGTATTTTCACTCTATATTTTCAACATTGCCATTTTTCTGGCCCTCCTTATGAACAGTACAGCTGTCATTTTTCATATCCTGGCCAAAATGTGTTTTTGCACTAATGGCGCAGAATAGTGCGGTCGCAGGGGGAAATCAGTGTTCAGAACACATTAATAGAATCACTGTGACACTGTTCATTAGCAGAAGTCCTAAAATGCCTATATTGAAAATTTGGTGGCGAAAGTCCATAAAATGACTATGTTACACACATGTGTTGCACAGTTTCCACGTATTCTCAGAAGTGCAAGCATTTTTAATATTCCCAATACAGATTTTCAACATTGCCATCTCTTCTCACCTCCCTATGGATGGTACAGCTGTCATTCTTCACATCCTGCTCAATCTGTGTTTTCATACATGTGGCACAGAATGGCACTGTCACTGTTGGAACTCAGTGTTCGGGACACATTGACAAAATCACACTGCCACTCTTCATGAGAAGATTTCCCAAATGCTTTCATGAGGTGGGGTCACAAAGAGGCCATGTTTAAAATTTGTAGTGCAAATACCAACAAATGCCTGAGGCATTAGGGTTTCTAACCACAACGTCCTACCCTGTACAGACTGGCAGGCATCGGGGTGTGCCTTTGGATTGCCGACTGTACTGCTCATGCCATCCCACCCCTCACCCCCCAGCCACTGACAGGCATTGAGGTGTACCTTGGACTCTTCAGCCCCAGACTTCACCCCATTCTCCTATACTGCACCCATTTCACTGTATGTCCTTATGGAATGGAGTGACTATAAAGCCAAACACCCTAAGCCACACCTCAACACGTGTCAGTGTCTGCAGAATAGGGTGAGGTGGCATGGCATGACTGTCATGGGCGACGACCCAGAAACTTACCCCAATGCCTGTCCATCTCTACAGGATGGAGGTGGGGTTGACGTGAAGTTCAATACTTCACTGCCATTCCTATTCTGCATCTGTCTAACTCCTGCATTCCCAATGCTAATACCAGCAAGCAAACATTCGGCATTGACAAATGCTTGTTATTACTTACAGGCATTGTATCCAGGTGCACAGTTAGAAGCGACAGACCAATCTGTTAACCCCTTACATGCACATGGGGATTACACATATGATGACCATTCCAAGAGCCAATGTACTTGTAAAGAAGGCTTTCTCTCATGAGAACAACAAATGGAACAGTACCATAAGCTTCTGTAAAATTGCATAATGGAGCACTACACTCTTACATGTAGTAAAAATTACCCATTTACTTGTCACCATTCAACTCCATTTCTAGATCTGTTAGGGATGTAAACTTATGTTTTTCTTTAATTTTACTGTTAGTAGTAGTCCACTGCAACTATGATGGGCATCTCCATTTACTGACTGTTTGAATCTCATTAGTTCCTGACAGCTGCATTAGCAGTGAAACAGTGATGCCACTGTACCCATCTGCACTGTGTACAGTGAAGCCCTCCAGGATGTGATGAATTGTCACTGATTTGATTACTGCATGACAAAAGGGATTAGCTGCCATTAAAAAATGCCTTATTTCCTGCAGTAATTCTGAAGAATTTGGCCATATTCTGTGTTGCATCATGGCAGTCTCCATTGTATCTTGGGGGCATAAAGTATTGGGTAGTGGTGGATGGATACTACTCTGAGTGCAGAGGAGTACTCAGTGGCATCCCACAAAGACCAGTGGTGGAGCCAGTTTTGTTCAACATCTTCATTAACAATTTGGAAACTGGGGTCTTCAGCAGGCTGCTTAAGTCTGTGGATGACACTAAAGTTGCCAGGGTGATGAACTCCCAGAGGATGGGGGACAAACTTCATCAGGACAAGAACAAGCTGGGAAATATGCCTATGCTGGCCCGTTGGAAGACCGGGTAGCACAAACACTTGTGACGCCGATGACCTGGGTTTGAAAGTGAACCCGGGGTGTCGGAGGGCCAGCCAGGGGGAGGAGGATAGAGAATCTGTAGGGCTACCCTCCTCCTCCTCTGGGGGGGAGGGTGGGCAGAGCCCAGTGCTTGCCTGGTCCCTGGTAGAAACTGGGGGAAAAGATAGCCTGGGCCAAAACGTCAGGAGGTATGGCAGAAATCAGCACATGTTGTGCAGGACTGCGTGATGTGTGCCCTGATGTCATTGCACACTATGCCTGCCAGGGGCACTAGGAAATGGGAAAGCTGGTGGCAGGATAGTGATGAGCACTCCCAGGCCACGTCCTACTAGCTGGGCACACCAGCCCAAACTGGGCACACCAGCTTCACACAATGCAGCTTCCAAAGTTTGAACAGCAAATCCTACAAGTAGGTTCAGTGCAGGAAATTGAGCGGCTAGCCCGACTAAGATATATAGCTCCAAAGAAGCCTGCACTCGGTGGATCTCAATAACACTCAGGACAAAAAGTGCAAATCAGAAAAGGCTTTAGTGTCTAAATAAATGGTGGCATTTCAAGCCAAAACTCTTCATCGGGGCGATCCAGACCGTGGTGGGGTTGGAGAACCCCATCGATCCCTCCGGGGGGGCAAGCCCCAGGGAAGGATAGCTAATATTCTTCAAGTGAAACTACCTCTGGCTGGAAGCTGCAATACTGAACATAGGATTTGCAAGAAAGCGAGTTGTGCTCACAACAAAGGGAGGTGAACCTTACAATTGTCTTTGGTTTGTAGCAGATATTCTGCAGGTGGAGGCTACTTCTAACTGAAAGGTAAAATAAGGAACTTAGAATTATCAGGAAAAGACAGTCTTTCAAGCAACAGAGGGAGGTGGATCTAGCTTTACGTTTGTTACAATTCTTAAGATTTTCAGTGCAGGAAGAGTTTAAACCCTGGGCTAAGAATTTGCCATAAATTCTGAAATAAGTGCAGGTACAGGTTGTGTATTTGACCCAGATAGTGCCCTAGGGGGTGGAAACTGTTTTTTGTGTTTATCTGTGTGTGCCTTAAAAGGCCAGACCAGACTTTGTCAGGAAGTGCTTATATCATAGCTACTTATCAGCCAATAGCTTTGGTAACAGACCTGAGAACAATAGTATTATAAGCAAGTGTTTTATAGCAAACTCATCAGAACAGCTAATATTCTTCAAGTGAAACTACCTCTGGCTGGAAGCTGCAATACTGAACATAGGATTTGCAAGAAAGCGAGTTGTGCTCACAACAGAGGGTGAACCTACAATTCTTTGGTTTGTAGCATATATTCTGCAGGTGGAGCTACTTCTAACTGAAAGGTGAAATAAGGAACTTAGAATTATCAGGAAAAGACAGTCTTTCAAGCAACAGAGGGAGGTGGATCTAGCTTTATGTTTGTTACAATTCTTAAGATTTTCAGTGCAGGAAGAGTTTAAAACGCTGCTGACTTATTTTGGAGCTTACTGCTTTCAGAGCACAAACCACCAGGCTGTTTTAGGGCTGGGGAGGGTTTACCTGTGTCTGACTTGGATGTCTGGATTTTTCTCTGTTTGATTAGCAGGGTATTTTCTCTGTCAAATTGTTGTGTAGGGCATCTTGCTGACAGGAAGGCACTCATTGCAGCGGTGGGTCAGAGCTTTTAGCTGATTGTTTTGTGAGGGCACAGTTTAGGCCCAACCCCTTCCCACCCCTCACCCCACCCACCCCTGGAAATAGTTCCTTTACACCTGGGGTTCTGACATCATTTCCTCAAGAGTGCAAGCTGCATATCACTGTCATATCCTCTCTAGCACACTGCACTGACAATATAAGCATACACATTGTATAATATAAATATTTCTATATAACAAACCAATCACACACACAAACACACACAAAAAAAAAGTAGATAAACATGTGGGGAGTAATGCAATGTAATGGCTGTGGGGCAGCAGTCTTCTGGGAGTCTTTCTGGAGGCTGAGATGCTGCCCTATTTGCAGACAACTCTCTGCCCTGAGGGAGGAAGTTGCCCATCTTCAGGCCACACTGGACAGTAGTAAGGGAACTTTCCCCAGGCCACACTGGACGGTAGGAAGGGAACCTCCCCCATCCAGGGAGCACCAGAGCCACCACCACTACCTCAGAGGTTGCGAAGAAAGCACAGCAGTTGGACCACAGAGGGCTCAGGGAGGGTAAGAATGGTGGAACAGAGGCACACCCAGTCAGTTGTTCCACACCACAATCCATACACTATTCTGGGGGAGCATAGCTCCCCTATGGATGCACCCGCAGACGAGACTAAGGAGGCTGAGGACAACTGTCACAAGGGAGGCCCACAGGAAGGAGGCAGAGGACACCACAAGGAAAGGAAGCAGCTCCTGTTGGGGACTCAATTATTAGGGGGATAGAACTTGGGGGAGCAGGGAAAACTGAAGTAAGGTGCCTGCCTGGTGCCATGGCTTGGAGGGACAGGAAGCACATCCTCAGGATCACGAGAACAGCTGCAAGGGAGTCTGAACTGGACATCATTGTCCACCTAGGTACAAATGACTTGGCTCATCATGAGATTAGAGCAGTGCAGAAGGACTTTGTAGAATTGGGGAGGGGCCTAAGACAAGTAGCACACACAGTATCCTTCTCAGAGGTGCTGCCTGGCAATGGCATGAGTGAGGGGAGGGTACTTTGCACTATGCAGTTTAATGAATGGTTGAAAAAATGGTGTGGAGCACAGGGGTGTGGCCTCATTGGGGACTGGGGTTCCACCTGGAGGGACACCAGCCTATACTGGCAGGATGGTCTGCATCTGTCAGGAAGGGAACAAGTCTTTTGAACAATCAGTTTAAATGCTTCATTGGCAAGCTTTTAAACTAGTCAAGGGGGGAGGCACTGATAAGCAGCAGGAAAATCCAGCCTCTCCCTACAAAACAGGGTACTAAATGAGAAAAAGACCGAGGTAGAAAGGTCAGTGGGGGATGCTGCAACAGAAGGTAAAGCCTTCAAAAATGGAGAGCAGTGAGTACCAATGCCTGTAGTCTGAGTAACAAGCTTCCTGAATTAGTGGCCTTGATGGAGGAAGAACATCTGAATATCATGGCAGTCACAGAAACATGGTACACACAAAACCATGACTGGGACGTAAACATACCAGGATACACTATCTACAGGAGGGACAGGGAGGGTAAAAGAGGAGGAGGAGGAGTAGCTCTTTACATAAGGGAAGGAATCAAAGCAACAGAACAAAAGGGAAAACAGGGAGGAGAAGAAGCACTGTGGGTAAATTTGGAGACCGGCAATGGCACTACAATCTGCACAGGGGTTGTATACAGACCCCCTTCTCAGGGGGAGGAAATGGACAAGGAAATGATGATAGAAAGTATACTTAGAATGGCAGAAAAATGGGAAATATTGCTGATGGGTGATCTGAATATGCCAGATGTTAACTGGAGTGCAGTTGCAGCAGCCACTTCGAACAGTGGGGTTATTCTAGATGCCCTACAGGGGTCATGCCTTAGACAACTAGTATTGGAGCCCACTCGAGAGGGAGCAATCTTAGACCTGGTTCTCTCAAATGGAGATGAAGAGAGGATCACAGATGTAAGTGGGTAGCCATCTGGAACTAGCGACCATCGAACAGTATGGTTCACAATAAAACACAGCAATAGAGTCAAGCCATACAAAGGCAAAAGTACTGGACTTTAGGAGGGCTGACTTTGCCAAAATGGTGAGTGCCTAAGGAATGCACTAGCAAATGGGCAGGAAGGAGGGTGGAAAAACAATGGGAATAATAAAACTGCCATCACAGAGGTAACAAGCCTTTGTGTGAAGCAAATAAACAAAACAAAGCGATGTAAGAAACCACTATGGTTCTCAAAGGAAGTGGCAGTGAAGGTTAAAGAAAAGAAAGCATTCAGGAAGCAAGGAATCACAGAAGGAGCAGGACAGAGAACTGTATCAGTTAAAGCAAAAGGAAGCTGGGAAGGCAGTCAGAACGGCAAAGGCCCAAACCGAGGAAAAAATAGCCAACTCAGTTAAGAAGGAGATAAAACCTTTATAGGTACATCAGGGAGCAAAGGAAGACCAAGGAAGGATAGTGAGGCTTAATAAAGGGGAGGGAGGGTGGGCAGAGGGTGACTCAGAAAAGGCAGAAATACTAAACAAATATTTTTGCGTAGTATTTACAAAGGAAGAGAGGGAGGTACCTAAAACAAACAGTAGAAACACTCTGGATACAGAAGTTGATACCAGCCCATTTACAGAAGAAAGGGTTCTGAAAGAACTCTTGAAACTGAAGGTGGACAAAGCAATGGGGCCTGATGGGATTCATCCCAGAATTCTAAAAGAACTAAGGGTAGAACTAGTGACACCACTGACTACTCTCTTTAACAAATCATGGGAGGATGGGGTGGTACCCGAGGATTGGAGGAGGGCAGATGTGATTCCCCTTCACAAAAGTGGGAGCAAGGCAGAAGCAGGAAACTACAGACCTGTTAGTTTAACCTCAGTGGAAGGGAAAATGATGGAATCACTTCTGAAGGAAAGAATTGTCGAATATCTAGAGGCTAGAGGGACACAGGGCCCAAGGCAGCATGGATTCACAGCGGGAAGGTTATGCCAGGCAAATCTGATAGATTTATTTGACTGGGTGACCAAAGTAGTAGATCAGGGAGGGGCTGTGGACATGGCCTACCTAGACTTTAGCAAGGCATTTGACACAGTCCCACACAAAAGATTAATATACAAGTTAGCTAGCCTGGGAGTGGGTCCCAAGATGACAGCCTGGGTAAAGAATTGGCTGGAGAATAGGACACAGAGTAATAGTAAATGGAGTCCACTCTGAAGAAAGGGGGGTTACTAGTCGGGTATCGCAGGGTTCAGTATTAGGACCGGTCCTCTTCAATGTCTTTATAAGCAACATTGCAGAAGAACTGGAAGGAAAAGTATGTCTCTTTGCAGATGACACAAAGATCTGCAACAGAGTTGATGCACAAGGTGGGGTGGAAAGGATGAGAAGGGACTTGGCAAGGTTAGAGGAATGGTCAAACGTATGGCAGCTTAGATTCAATGCTAAGAAGTGAAAGGTAATGCACCTGGGAAACAAAAACCCAGGGGAAGAGTACACAATGGGGGAGTGAGATACTAACAACAAAAATGGAAAGGGACCTGGGGGTAGTCATATCAGATGACCTAAAGGTGGGCAAGCAATGTGAGAGGGCAGCAAGGAGGGCTGGGGGGATACTGGGATGCATAGGGAGAGGCATCGCCAGTAGAAAACAGGAAGTTATTATCCCTCTGTACAGACAGCTGGTCAGACCCCATCTGGAGTACTGCGGCAGTTCTGGAGACCCAATCTCTGCAAAGACATAGACAGGATGGAAGCTGTCCAGAGAGGGCAACTAAAATGGTGCAGGGTCTGCACCGAAGACATATGAAGAGAGACTTAAGGAGCTTAATGTATAGCCTCAAGGAAAGGAGGGAGAGGGGGACATGATAGAAACTTTCAAGTACCTCAAGGGAATCAACAAAGTCCAAGAGGGTAGCATCTTTCAAAAAAAGAGGTGTCCAAGAACAAGGGGGCACAATTTGAAGATAGAGGGGGTGGCTCAGAGGTAATTTAAGGAAGTATTTTTTCTCAGAGAGGGTTGCGGATGCATGGAACGGCCTTCCGGAAGAGGTTGTGGAGTCAAAAACAGTGGTGGAATTCAAGCATGCATGGGACAGTCATAAGGCCATTCTAGGGGGTGGGGGTAGGGAGAAGTAGGCTGCTGGTTAACTAGGATCTGCAGCTTATCCATTAGGTAGGGAAATGGGCAGACTGGGTGGGCCAAGAGGTCCTTATCTGCCGTCAAATTCTATGTTTCTATGTAAGACTGCTATTGGTAAGTCCTGATGGAGGTCGGGGAAACAAGGCTGGGGTCCTTGTCCGAAGGGGACCAACCGGGAGGAGATAAACAGCAGAAGAGAAAAAAAAGAGGTGGAAATATGCCTGACTGCTGGATCCTCAGACTCAGTATAGCCAAATGCAAGTTGCTACACTTGTGGAGGAAAAAACAGAGGTAGGACCTACACACTGTTTGTGGCACCTCTTGTTGCAGTCAAGGAGGGAAAAGACCCAGGTGACATAATGACATAGGGCCAGAACAGAACTGGAGTGCATCAAAAAGGGGGTGACCAGCAGAGCAGGGGAAGTAACTCTGCTACTTTATAATGCCTTGGACAGGCCCCACCTGGAGAACTGCATGCAGTTTTGGTCTCCTCAATTCAAAAAGACAAAGTCAACACAAACTTTGGCACATTCACTGTGACCCCAAAGTCATCGAACAACTGACATGTCCAAGACAGGGTGTATAGAACAACTTCCCTGGAGCTGCCTTCAGAAGTCAGTCATCCAGATAAGGGAAAACATATAGACCTTCCCTGCAAAGGGCTGCTAAACTACTGTCAAGCATTTGGCAAAACTTGTGGTCCAGAATACAAGTCAAAAGGCAATACTTTGAACTGATACTGTTCACCATCCAGCATAAAGCAAAGGTATTGTCTGTGGGATTTCCTGATCTTCACATAAAGGTATAAATCCATTATGTCCGGAGAACAGAGCCAGTCCCCAATTTGCCTAAGGGGAATGACAGCTTGCAGGGATACCATTCAAAAGAAAGTGGGCGGAGGATGATCTGGAGGAATTTGTATCAGTTCCAGAGCATACCCCCTTGCAATTACCTCCAGAATCCACTCATCTGTAGTGATCTCCTACCATTGTCTGAGATGCAGGGAGATCCTAGCCCCCACAGTCACCACGGGAAACAGCTGGGGGGGAGATGAAAGAGAGTTAGGCAGAACTGGGGGCAACAGGGGCACCAGTACAGACTCCTTTGAGTGCTTTTTCGTGAGCACTGGGGGTGGGGAAGGGATCCAGATGGAGGCCACCTCCTGTATCACAACCTTGCTGATGGTAGGCACACGTACCTTGGGCAGCAGGTGGATGAAAAGTGCCCTGACCCCAACCTCTATTGGGAGTGGGATACAGGGACCTTACAGACCTTAGAGTCATTTTTGAAGTTTGAAGGAAACATAGTGCCTTTTCAACGTCATAGTGAAACAGTTTTGTCCTTTTAAAAAAGGGAGCATTCAAAACTGCCTGCTGCACATCATGGGAAAAACCAGCAACTCTAAGCCAAGAATATCTCCTCATGCAAATACCAGAAGCTGCAGCCCTAGCAGAAGCATTAGAGACAACATAAACTGAGCACAGTAAATGTTTGCCAACACCAGCAGACAATGTTTTAAGCAGATCAGTCATGCCAGAGTCATCAGACAAAGCCTGAGCAGCTTACCACAGGCTGTTTCGATATTTGATCATGTGGGCCTGGTAGTTTGCAATCCTGAATCCCAATGTTTGCTCATCACATCCAGCCTCTTAGATTCCTTATCAGGAAGCAAAGTACTCATATGTCTAGGGGCTCTAGACCTATCATAAGCAGCCCTAATGACCACAGAGTCAGTTTCTAGCTGGTTAGTAAGTAAGTAAAAATGTATTTATATGAGGCGGTTAGCATAATAAGGACTTAGCAGATGGTACAGGACACTGCTTATCAGGCTTTCTAGGACCTGCAGGCAGTGGGTTTGGTCTATATCATGCATCAAAAGTAGTGTCCTCTAATGCAGGATATATAGGTGCAATGATAATGGAGAGGGAGCAGGACACCATCAAAAATTCCGTGAGATTCCTTTTCGTGGAATCTTCCCCTTCCACAGCAAAGCCCATAGCAGACTGCATTTGCTGTATCATGCCTTGGAAAGACGGGTCCTCAGGAAGACATCTCAGGATATAAACCGCCAAGTCCCCACTACAGGATGAGAGAATAGAGCTAGAGCAAGGGAGACCCTCCAGAAATTGTTCTCCTTCATATTTCTCCTCTAAATCCTCCTCCTCTAAGTCCATGAGGCAAGGATTATATTCCATTTCATCATTGCCAACACAACTGACAATGGGAACTGCAAAATGGACCGGAGATGCCAGTGGCAGCTGAGAGGCAAGAATCTGTTACATGATGTTGGAACTCATCAGGTGAGGTTGAGTATCAGAAGGCCCCATTGGCAAAATAACTGCATGCTCTGGCAACCCTGGAAGAATGTGTCAAATCATTTTGGAACAAAAATGCCAACTCAGCCTGGCACTCAATGGTGCCTTGCAAGGGGGCCGGGACTATTTGCATCATCATTCATCATCCATCATCATCATTTATTGGCTAGGATAGCAAACTGAGAGAAAATAACTCACGTTTACAATTGCATCCAAATACACAAGACAAATATAGAACATACACACATCCATTAATGAATCACATAAATTACAAATGAATTGTCAAAATTAAGCTTCACAATTAAAATGATTGAGAATTCATCCAAAGCAATCAGTGGCTATATATCAAGCTAGTAAGAGAATACCTAAAATGGGGGAGCAGCAATAAGATATTTAGAGTACATTTCTTATAAATTATTTCCCATGTACTGGGAACAGACAGCTAAGGTAAATTTAGATCAATACCTAGGTACACTATATGAAGGTTTGAATATTTAGCAGATCTGAGACTGTGTTTTGTTATCGTTCTGTACTGAAGTGTATTTAGTAGATATATTGGCAAAGCGTTAGTAATAAATTTGTATACAAATAAATACAATTAGAGATATGCGAAGTCTGCGAAATTCTGCCCCTGTGGTGTGTGCATGGGTCACGATGTAGTCCAATTCAGCTGAGGTAGCTGATCAAGAAAAGTACCTGATTCACAGTTGCACTCCTCTTGTCAGTGGGATGGAGCAGTAGTTTCAATTGCATGGAGCCGCTAAAGATTTAGCACTCCTTTTCACTCTCTCACTCTGAACCCCAAAACAGCAGTCCAAGTCCATCAGCACCAGATGGGCACCGCATCTTGATGGCTAGAAGCAGGCTTCATGGAGCCAAATAAGGTAAGCCTCACTATGGTGCTAGATGGCACTGCAACCCTGCCAGCTTTTCTAGAAACTCATGTGACCTCTGGGCAGGCTTAGCCAGACAAACTTCCTGCATTAAAGTTAGTTACCATCTTACCTTCAACTTGATTGTGGTCCTTTAACAAGCACACAAAACACTCACTATGGGGCATTACAACTGTTTATAAATCAAATGTTTTCTTGAAATTTGTAACTTCTGAAATGATGGCTGGGAGACTTGAAACAGAGGAGATAAAAAAACACCTAGCATATACCAAAGAGGTATTTCATTTTGTATTTTTTTTTTTTTAAATCTCTTTTTAACCCCTCCTAGTCGCCCTCGCCACTCCTTTCCTTCAGGCTAGCTCAATGCCCTCCAGTCCCCCACTGAGTCTGCCCCTAGAGTGCCTCTGGTGACTCCTATCTGCCTCTTCCCTCCATGGAGCACCTTGCACAGCGGGGTCTGCCCGTGATTGCAGACTGGGTGGCTGGAGCGGGCGTCATCCGGAATGCCGCGGTTTTTTTCCGTTTTTTTCTGTCACTCCCCTCCATCCCACTGAGGATGCTGGCTCAGGCGGAACGTGCTTACGCACACCTGCCAAGTGCCAGATGGCATCCTTCCCTCCCCGGCTCCCCCCAATAGAAGCCGCCATCGCCCCGAGAGTCGGTGCTTCCACCGGATCTCCAGGCATCGGGTGTATTAAACACCCCTGGTATCCCTCCCCGAAGGAGGAGAACATCCATGGGGACGCTCAATCCTCCTTCCCCCTGCCGACCCCCGGAGACCTGAGTCCATTCCCGAACCCGGGTCGCCAGCATGGTGCGAGGTGTGGCGTCCAGCGCCTCAACCCTCAGCGTCACCGGGCCGGCCTTCATTTTGTATTTGAAGTGGCAGTGTGGGTGGATAGGTAAAAATAAGTGATTTTCAGTCCGTGTTTAGTTTCAGCAAGTTGTAGTAGAGGGAAGCAAGGGCCAAGTGGAAAGTAGGAGGAGAATTTTATAGGTGCTCAGAGGCAGAAAGTGAAAGGGATTACCTCTGAGGAGAGGGATGGGATGGGATGAGGCAACAGGAATGATCTAAAGTGATCTACCTACCAGCAGTAGTGAGACATGCCTTGAGGTGATGTGTCACATGGTTAATTGCTGTAGACTTAACAGAAGAGGTACTTGACAAGAGAGGAATAGAGGAATAGAGGCAGGGAATGCTGTTCAAGTGAGGCAGTGAGGAGGGGATTAGTAGGAGGAATAGTTAGGTCTAGGAGGGGCAAAAAATAACTGTCTGCAGTCTTTGGAGTTTACAGTACAAGTGGGGGGAGTGGTGTGGCTTCTTTCAGATCCAGGATAATACCCATAATACCCAATAGAACAAGCACAGCAGAGGAGTGTAGTAAAACACACACTACACAAAAATGTGCATGGACAGGGAGATTGGTGGGTGATTGGTTAGCTGTAGGGAGTGCATAGTGGCTATTTTCCAGAGGGTGCTCTGGATGAATTGCTGTTGCCTGGTGTGCAGCAGGTTTTGGACTTTGACTTCTGAGCCACTTGCCACAAGGGCTGAGATACACCTCTTGAGAAGCAGCTAATGGGGCAGGGGCTGGGTGCTTTACTACCCAAGAAGCCACCTAGATTCCAGAAAGGGTGAATGGAGAGTATTGCATGGGGAGGGGGTAGACTGAGAGAAGGAAGTACCTTGGGCCCAAATATAACTACTACACCAGAAATCAGTCTCACTTCTTGCTGAAGGAACAGTTCAATCAGTATTCAGATTATTTTGCCCCTGGAACGCAGACTGCATCCAGAGTGGATGAGTCCAGTGGAAGGGGAGTTGGTAGCACCAGAAGGAGGAAGAGAAAAGTTTTGGTGCTGGGAGACTCAATGGTTTGAATGAGCGGTGTGTGCTGTAAACTCTAGCAAAAGATTGTTATGTCATCTCCCAGGGGTGACAATGAACAGTCATTTCTAGGATGGAGAAACTCACCAATGCTGGAGAGAGGAAGTCAGATGTTGTCATTCACTTGGTGACCAATGACCTGCCTGGGTATAGTAAAGAAAGGGTAAAAGATAGTTTTTTTTTTTTTTTTTTTTTTGTATATTAGGCTGGAAGTTGAAGGTAGCAGCAGAAACAGAAGCCTTCTATGATGTGCTACTGGTGCCATGTGAGAAAGTGCATAGACAGATTAAAGTGTTGGAGTTTAACACACACCTAAAAGGAGGAGTGGTTTCGCGTAACAGGGAACTGGGGATCTTCTGGGAGGATAGAAATCTATTTAGGGATGATGGATTGTATCCTAGCAGAAAAGGAACAAGTGCACTGGACCAGAAGACAGATGTGGCTATCAATAGGTATTTAAACTAGGGGAAGGCAGTGCTAGATAGGGATGGGCACAAATCATCCCCCAGAAACCGAGCCACATTGAACTTGCATGGCTCGGTTTCTTTAAATCCTAAACCAAACACTGCCGGTTTGGCTCAGATTTCTTGTTTTTTTTTTTTTTTTTTTTAGCTTCCTGTTTTTTTTTCATCTCCCCCAGTCTCTGCCTGTCTACCTCTCATGTGACTGACTTTCTGAGGCTATAGGGAGAGATGAAGAAGCGCCTGAGCAAGCAGCTGCAGGTCCCAATACCCTGGTTTGACATGTGCAAACTGGGATACAAATGCAGATCACACTGTAGCTTGGCACCATTCAGAAGTCTGTCCTGCAGAGCAGTGTAGTGCGGCAGGAGATCAAGTGTGGGCCCAGCCCGGGGGTATCAGATGTGTGACTAGAGGGTGGGAATTTTGGGAAACCAACTGAGAGACAGGAGACTCGGGGGAGACACAAAATGGGAAAATTAATAAAAAGACAGAATAGAACATCTGAGAAGAGCAGAAAGAAAGGAAAAGTGAAAGTGGGGGATGGGGTGACAGCATGCATGACTACTGATAGTGGGGGTGGGGACTGGGGAACTGGGGTGTGTGTACTGAAGTAGGTGGACTGGGGTAGACACAAAACTAATCCAAAAAAAAAAATAAAACAAAAAAAAGGAATGAAAAATGTCAGAGGTAGAGCAGACAGAAGGGAAATGGGGTTTGGGGTGGGGAGCTGCAGCATACGTGACTCTAGTGAATGTCGGGGTTGAGGGACTGGGATGTGTGTGCTGAAGGGGGTCAAACAATCAGTGCAAGAAAAGAAATTAAAAAAATAAAGCCTGAGAGACTAGTGAGAGAGTACTTCTTTGGGGTTGGGGAGGTTTATTTATTTAGTTAAGTTATTTAATTATTTATTTCATTTACCAGGAAAGTGGACTGGACCAATGACCTATTTTCAGCCATGCCTGGGAGAGGGTAAAATACAATAGGAGTACAAAGACAAATATCTAATAGCATAAATCAAAATCAGTAAAAACACATACTAAAATAAGAGAAATACTTTACAATTTTGTCTCAACAATGATGTACAGTATATACAATGCATAATCAATATCTGTAAAAATGATTTAATCAAAATTCCAATGAGATTAAGCGACCTCATAACAACAACAGATGGGTTGTGCTTCCAAATAGTTCCTTATATTCTTCTTGAAAATATTTTTCTTTACATTAAACTCAAATCCCATTTGTATCAAGTTATTTGACAGTTTTGGTTCATAATAGTCAATGAGCATTCAACAATTTTTATATTATATTTTCTGTAAAATGTTTTGTTGATGTTGCGCATAATGTTTTTGTTTTATTTAACTGCCTAATCTTTCATCCAATGTTACTGGGGTCCGTGGGCAGGATTTTCGAAAGGTGGTGTAGGGCGTGCATCCAGTCCTGCGCCACGGGACTTTGGAATTGGCCATGTGCCAATCCCCTTTGGTGCAACTGCACCAGAATTTCCATTACCGGATGTAGTTGTAACAGTTTCCATGGTTTACGGCTGCATGCGCCAATGCTCTGGCACAAGCACCGTGACTTTGGCCTGGGGGGATGGCGCAAGCTAGACCACATTTCCATGGTCTAAGGACCACTGGAGGCTGCAAGGGATGGAAAGTCCTGCATGGCACCCAGTGAATCACACAAGCCCAGTGCGCCGTATGTTCGGTGCACCGATGGCTTGCAGCATTCATTTACGATGGAAAATCCTGCCCAGTGTGTCTAATGTTTTATGTATAAACATAAATACTGTATTCATGATTCTTTGTTCAGGTGGCAGAGTCCCAAAATTTTAATATAGTTTACAATGGTGTTCATTTTTGTTAGTACAACCTGTTGCATATCATATAATGTTATTAAATGTTACTGTATAACTTTGTAACAATGTATCTGATGCATTGTTTAAAAGAATTGAAACAATGAAAGTCAGGAAGAAAAAGATAGCATTCCGGAAGTATAAGGAAACACAGAAGGAGCAGGACAGAGAGCTGTACCAGTTAAGGCAGAAGGAAGCAGGGAGGGAAGTCAGAATAGCAAAGGCCCAAACTGAGGAAAAGATAGCCAACTCAGTTAAGAAGGGGGATAAAACATTTTATAGGTACATCAGTGAGTGTAGAAAGACAAAGGGAGGGATAGAGAGGCTGAATAGAATGAACGGTGGGTGGGCAGAGGGGGACAGTGAAAAAGCAGGGATACTGAATGAATATTTCTGCTCAGTATTCACAAAAGAGGAGGGGGAAGTGCCTAATCCAATTAACAGAAGCACTCTTGATAGGGGAGTCGATCCCAGTCCTTTCACAGAAGAAAGGGTTCTGCAAGCACTCCTAAAACTGAAGGTGGACAAAGCAATGGGGCCTGGTGGAATTCACCCCAGAATTCTAAAAAGAATTAAGGGGAACTAGTGAAACCACTAGCTACTCTTTTAATAAATCATGGGAGGATGGTGTGGTACCACGAGGACTGAGGAAGGCGGATGTGATTCCCCTTCACAAAGTGGGACCAAGACAGAGGCAGGAAACTACAGACCTGTCAGTTTGACCTCTGTGGTAGGGAAAGTGATGGAGTCACTTCTGAAGGAAAAGAACAGTTGAGTACCTAGAGGCCAGTGGGGCTGGGACCCAAGGCAGCATGGGTTCTGGCGGAAGGTCATGTCAGATGAATCTAATAGATTTCTTTGACTGGGTGACCAAAGTAGTAGACCAGAGAGGGCTGAGGACATGGCCTACCTAGACTTTAGCAAGGCATTTGACACAGTCCCACACAAAGAGTAATAGTCAAATTAACCAGCCTGGGAGTGGGTCCCAGGGTGGTAGCCTGAAATAAAACATTGGCTGGACAACAGGACACAGAAGGTAATTGTAAATGGAGTCCACTCTGAAGAAAGAGGGGTTACTAGTGGGGTCCATGGAGGTTCAGTATTGGGTCAGTCCTTTTAATGTCTTCTTAAGTGACATTGCAGAGGGACTGGAAGGAAAAGTATGCCTCTTTGCAGATGACACAAAGATCTGCAACAGGGTTGATACATAAGGAGGCGTGGAAAGGATGAGAAGGGACTTGGCAAGGTTGGAGGAATGGTCAGAAGTATGGCAGCTAGGATTCAATGCAAAGAAGTGCAAAATAATGCACCTGGGAAACAAGAACCCAGGGGAAGAATACACAATGTGGGGAGAGGTAGTAACAACAACAAAAAAGGAAAGGGACCTGGGGGTAATCATATCAGATGACCTTAAGGTTAGCAAGCAATGTGAGAAGGCAGTAGGGAGGGCTGGGGGTATACTGGGATGCATAGGGAGAGGCATCAGCAGCAGAAAACAGAAAGTTGTTATCCTTCTGTACAGACAGTTGGTGAGACCCCATCTGGAGTACTGCGTCCAGTTCTGGAGACCCCATCTCCGCGAGGACATAGACAGGATAGAGGCAGTCCAGAGGAGGGCAACTAAAATGGTGCAGGGTCTGCAAGAGAAGCCGTATGAGGAGAGACTAAAGGAGCTTAATATGTATACCCTTGAGGAAAGAAGGGAGAGGGGACATGATAGAAACTTTTAAGTACCTCAGTGGAATCAACAAAGTCCAAGAGGGTAGCATCTTTCAGAAAAAGAGACATGCAAGAACAAGGGGACACAATTTAAAGATGGGGGGGTTCAGGGGCAATGTGAGGAAGTATTATTTCACAGAGAGGGTAGTGGATGCATGGAACAGCCTTCCTGAGGAGGTTATGGGGTCTAAAACTGTGGGACAATTCAAGAATGCATGGGACAGACATAAGGCAATTCTTGTGGGGGGTAGGAAGAAATAGGCTGTTGGTTAACTAGGATCTGTGGCCTATCCCGTAGGTAGGGAAATGGGCAGACTAGATGGGCCAAGCGGTCCTTATCTGACGTCAAAGTCTATGTTTCTATACTCCAAGGCTGGTAATAATACTTGACGTGCTATTGTCTTTTTAGCTCGGGCAGTCAAACTAATTTTGTTTTTGTATAAGTAACGCAATTTGTTATTTACTTTTTTTGTTACTTTGGTAATGTGTTCATTAAAGGACAGTGTGTTATCTAACAATACACCCAATTAATTAAACGCTTCTACATTTTCCAGACTTACACCATTTCTTCCTACTAGTCTCATACTATTTCCTTGTAGTCTATGTCTTAGTCCAAACACCATAATCATTGTCTTCTTTTCATTTAACAAGACTTTATTTTCTGCAAACCATTTTTATGTTGCTTGCATGCATGTGCAAGAAACATAGTGCCATCATCCGAGTTTTCGGAGGTGTGTCAGCCCATCTTCCAATGCAGTCAGTGTGTTTGCAGGCGCGGCCCCAGTTCCCCAATCACTGCTCCAGCTGTCTATGACAAGCTGAAAATGCAGTGGCATACAGTTGAAAGGGAGAGCTCCGCTTGAGTGAGCAGAGCTCTCCCCCCCAACACACACGCGTGCACGCACGCACAGCTGCTGCTCGCGCGCCTCCCTCCCCACACTGTAGGGCCGGACGGGTGCCCTAACTCGCCGGCCCCACGCCCACAAAGCATCCAGGTGCCATGCTGGGAGCCCACCCCAGCGTGGCAAAATGATGTTATGGCCGACGGGGTGCCCAATCCCCTGCTGGCTCCAGTGTCTCCCCCATGCTGTCGTTGACAGGGGTGCCCAATCCCTGTCGGCTCCACTGTCTCCCCAAGCATCCAGGTGCCACGCTGGGAGCCCACTCCAGCGTGGCAAAATGTGTTATAGCCAACAGGGTGCCCAATCCCCCTTTGGCTCCACGCCCCCACCAGCCATCCTTGTGCCTCGGGAGCCTACCCCAGTGTGGCAAACGCCCGTCGTCATTTTGGTAAAAATACCTGAAAATTAAAACTGTCCTCGGCGCTCCTCCCTGCCCCCTCCCACAACCCGCACCCCCACCACTGTGCACCCTGCCTCCCCACCCCCCTCACTCCTATACTTACCTCCGAGTCCAGCGACGATCTTCGTGGACCGAAATATGTCTGCACTCTTCAAAGCCGACCGCAAACTGAGGAAATGCCGGTAAGCTGTATAATGGAATAGATAGGGTTTTTCAACTTTATTGCATATCTCAGGCATTTTTGGAATTTTTACCAAATTTTCAACATGGGGTTTTTGGGACCCTTCTCATGAATGCTGTCACTGTCATGGCGTTACTCAGGCCGAAGGGTGATTTCGCAGCCACTGCATGAAATCACCTTTCTGGAATGATTAACTAAATGACACTGCCAGTGTTCATAAGGTGGGCTCTCAAAAGCCTATTTTAATTGGTGGCAAAAATTCAAAATGACTGTTTTATTTAGAAGTGCTATGCAGTTCCCACGCACTCAGTAAGTTCGCGAATTTTCAATATTTTGCCAGATTTTCAACATTGCCATTTTACCACACCTCCTTATGAGCAGTACAGCTGTCATTTTCACATCCTGCCCAAAATGTGTTTCTGCCCATGTAGTGACAATGGCGCAGTCGGTGTGCGAAATCAATGTATGGGACACATTAAGAAAATCACAGTGACACTGTTCATTAGCAGAGGTCTTGAAATGGCTATGTTGAAAATTTGGTGAAAAAAATTCTAAAAATGACTGTTTTACGAGCGCGTTGCGCAGTTCCTACGCACGCTCATAAGTTTGCAAATTTTCAATATTTTCACTCCAGATTTTCAACATTGCCATTTACCACACCTCATATGAGCAGTACAGCTGCCATTTTCACATCCTGCCCAAAATGTGTTTCCGCCCATGTAGCGCACAATGGTGCAGTCGGTGTGCGAACTCAATGTATGGGACACATTAAGAAAATCACAGTGACACTGTTCATGAGCAGAGGTCTTAAAATGGCTGTGTTGAAAATTTGGTGAAAAAAATTCCTAAAAATGACTGTTTTATTTATTTTATTTATTTATTCAAGAGTTTAACCAGGCAGGCATACTGAGCGGAAGACCACTCGTTTCCAGATGCGACCTGGGGGAAACAAGGTGGGGTACATGAGGGAAGGAGCAGTAATTATACAGACATTCAATTACAAATGAGGAGGCAATGTTGTGAGCCTATACAGTAGGTAGCTAAGGTAGGCTTGTTCTTATATCCAGATGAAGTGCAACAGGAAGATAGAGCTTTGGTGTAAGGGAGAAGAGTGCCAACAATAGATTATAGAGCTGGATTAGGAGGAAGGATTGGGAGAGAGGGAGGGAGCCCTAAGTGGAAGTGTAGCTAATTAGCCGGTTAGTTATAAGATGCAATTTTAGGCTGGTAGGTAGGCCATCAGGAAGTTAAGGTAGGCAGTTGAAGCCTCTTAGGGGGCAGGGCGGGAGCAAGAGCAGACCGAGAGGAAGTGCTCTGAGAGGCGAGTGTTGAGGTGTCTGAGATTGTAGTAATGGCGGATATCTGCTGGTAAGTCATTCCAGAGTTTTGGATGCGGTAGCTTAGTGCTGCTTGGCCCATGGAGTGCGCATAAGAGGGATGTGGAATAGTCTAGCATCTGAGTGCCGGGCAGTATGCTGGGGGGCTGAGAAGTTAAGGATGCAGCCAGGTATGGGGGAGAGTGGGACCAGAATTTAGCGGCAATTTTGGAGCCGTGGATTAGCCGGTCGCAGCAAGTGAGGGAGGGACAGGGCGCTGTAAAGGTCGCAGTGGTGTGTTAGTTTTGGACAGTCCAGTATGAAGCGGCAGAAGGAGTGGAAAAGGGTGTCCAGGCTGGACAGAGTGGACGGTGCTGGGCCATAGATCACATCCCGTAGTCAAAGATCGGCAGAATCATTTTTTTGCGAGTTCACGCCTGACCGTGGTGGACAGGCAGCCTTTGTTGCGTAGAGGGCCCCAGTTTGGGATTAAGTTTTTGTGCAAGGATTCCACGTGGGAGAAATCTAGGTTTTGGTTGAGCCAAACACCTGAATAACGGAAGGAGGTACTGGATTCTAATGGACAGTGGTCCAGGGTTACTGAAGGGGTGCTCAGTGAGCCGGGAGGCGGGACTTGAGTCGAAATTAGGTGAGACAGTCTTTTTTGCATTTAGGAACAGCTGGTTTGGAGAGCCAGAGTTGTACAGCATTGAAGTCATGTTGAAGATGGCCATGTACTGTTGCTATGGAGGGGCCAGTGTTGTATATTACTGTATCGTCTGCATACATTTGGATAGATGAGTGGGAGCAGGCTTGTGGGAGTTCGTTAAGGAAAACCGAGAATAGGATTGGGCCCAGGACTGACCCTTGAGGGACACCTGTGGTGGTGGGGAGAGGGGCAGATAGTTGGGAGCCAATTTTCACCGCTTGATGTCTATCGCACAAGCAAGCTCGAAACCAGTTTGTGGCATGGGTGGAGAGGCCGGAGGCCTTTAGCTTATCTATAAGGAGAGAGTGTGAGACGGTATCAAAGGCTTTGGCCAGATCAGTAAATATAGCCGTCGTGATATGCCCTTTATCCATACCTGAGAGGATGTTGTTAGTTACTCTTAGTAGGGAGGTAGTGGTGGAATGAGATTTACGGAATCCAGATTGGTATGGGGTGAAGAAAGCAGTATCAGCTAGGTACTGGGAGAATTGGGCCAGGGCAAGTTGTTCGTGTATCTTAGCCAGAGTTGGGAGGAGGGACATGGGGCGGTAATTCCCAGGCAATGCGGGGTCACTCCCCTTCGGAAGAGGAATGATAGTAGCCATTTTCCAGCGAGTGTGCGTTGCGCAGTTCCTATGCACGCTCGTAAGTTTGCAAATTTTAAATATTTTCACTCCAGATTTTCAACATTGCCATTTTACCACACCTCCTTATGAGCAGTGAAGCTGTCATTTTTCACATCTTGCCCAAAACGTGTTTCTGCCCATGTAGCGCACAATGGCGCAATCGGTGTGCTAACTCAATGTATGGGACACATTAAGAAAATCACAGTGACACTGTTCATGAGCAGAGGTCTTAAAATGGCTATGTTGAAAATTTGGTGAAAAAATTCCTAAAAATGGCTGTTTTACGAGCGTGCATTGTGCAGTTCCTACGCACGCTCGTAAGTTCATGAATTTTCAATATTTGCACTCCAATGACTTCCAAATTTCTAAACAGCACATAGAAGCAAGCAACATTCGGCATTGACAAATGCTTGTTTAGGTCCCAATACACAGGCTTCATTTTTGCTTCTAGGTCCATTCCTGATTTACCTGTGCAGTAAAGCACCATATCATCTGCATACGTTATTACAGATGAATTTTTATTGATATTTGGCAGATCAATATGGAAAGCAGGAGCAGACCCAGAACTGAACCTTGTGGTACTCCAGTATGAATATTTCTCATTACAGATTTTGCAGATCCAATTTTAACCTGTTGTTTCGTGTTTGTTAAATAGTGTTCAAACCAACTTAATGCATTGTTATCCACCCCTATCATTGTAAGTTTATGGATCAGAATGGGGTGGTCCTCCCAATCAAAGACCTTGGTCAGGTCAACAAAGACCCCTCCAGTAAGTAATCCTTTATCCATACCATCATCTATATCACTTGTTAACCTGACCAAGGCTGTCGACATGCTGTACACCCATCTGAAACTGAAAGGAGGGAGATGGGGACTGTGGTGTGTGTGTGCTAAAGGAGGACACACAATCACTGCAAGAAAAGAATGTTTATTAGAAAAGGAACTATATATATATAAAAATATATAAAAAAATATATACATATACTGTATATATAAATATAAAGCCTAAGACAAGTGTGAGATATGATATTTGGTTCCTGTCAATGCCAGGCAAATCCAAACCCTTTGCTAAACCAGATCTAAACTTGTCCTGGATTTGGCAAACCCAAACCCAAAACCAAATCCACCCCAGCTTTGCCCATCCCTAGTGCTAGGTCACACCATTGCATCAACACACACAAGGGGAGCCTAGCTGGCACTACCTGAACTCACAAAGATAATATAAAGCACAGTCAAAGGCCAGGAGAAAGAACAGGGCACAAGAGGGACCAAAGGGCAAGGAAGGATGAGAAGTGGGAGGTTGTCTGTGCAAATGCTAGGGGTTAAGGCAATAGGATGGAGGATCTGCTGGCAACAATAGCAGCAGAAGCGCAAGATATTATAGCCACTACTGAGACATGGGCATTTCAAAATTAAGGCTAGGATCTCACAGTCCCAGACTACATCCCATTCAGGAGAGACATGGAGAATTAAAGGGGTGGCAATATATGTTAGTGATGCTATCAGAGTAACAGAGGATTGGACCATAAATGTGTTGGGAGGTATAGTCCTTATGGCTGCAGGTGTCAGAGGCCTGGGGTAATATACTGAGGACTGGCATAGTTTATAGACCTCCAAACCAAACTATGGCATTTGAACTATAATTGGAAGGAGAAATTAGGAGGGCAGCTAGAATGGGTATGGTGCTTCTCATGGAAGACTTCAGCCTCACAGATATGGATTGGGAACCTCCAGAGGCCAAAAGTCAAAATATCCAGAGGTCCTTGGCAGCAACACATGACTGCTTCCTGAGTCACTGGTGGGAGAGGAAACTAGGAGAGATGCAATCCTGGGCCTTTTATTGCCTAATCAAGACAACATATTTGAGGATGGAGGATCCCTTAGGAAAAAGAGACCATAACACTGTGAATTTTAGCATAGCTTTGGAGTCTCAGTGCTTAAACTCCAGCACCATGGTTCCTAATTTCAGGGTGACAGATTTTGCCAGTACTGGAACATACTGGAGGAGAGACTGAAGGGAATAACAGGTGGTGGGACTGGAGAACAGATGGGTAGTAATCCAAAATGTGGTGTAACCCACTCACCCCTTGGGCAACATGAAGACAGTCCTTACCCCTGGCTTTAGGGCAATTCCCTGACTCATTATCTAGGAGAGCAGGGGTGAGGGTACATAATAACATTTCCATTTACTCCAAGTCCCAGAGGAAACACCTTGGCAATGGTGGGTTTACATTTTCTGGGGGGCCCCAGAACATCACACAGATTACACACAGAATTGAATGTCCACAATAAGCATAGAGTCACGCAATATGGTTTTATTTTTGACACAATGGTCAGTCAAAAATGATGGTACCACGGGGGCTTTTACAGGTGCAGGGCGACGTGCAGCAGAATCCACATGCTGTGGAAAATTCCTACTACTACAAATAATTCAAACGTCCATCCCCTCTTCTGGGCAATGGACCAGGACCAGGATCCCCACACATTTTTAGAGCACCTTCACAATGTGTTGACCCAAAGCATGTATTAGAGAGCACAATTGCAATGGGCCGACCCAAAGCACGTATGCAGTAGGGAGGGCAGTGCCAGAGTCCCCAGCAACAACAGGGAGGGCAATGCTGGACTCCCCAACATCAACAGGGAGGGCAACACCTGACTCCCAAGAACTTGTGAACTGGTTTTCCCTCATGAATTGGAATGAGGTGTTCAACACAGCTCCAGCCAAAGGCCAGATGACACTGAAGTCACACAGAACACGAACTTTAAAGGCACTAAATGGCTTTTAGCAATCCCACGTTAGTTCTGACAAGAAATACTTTACATATCAATATTGTGAAACTATCACTCACTGCAACTGAAGAAAATGCAGTCCCCAGACTTCCAGGTGCCCTTTGCTGGAGGGCAGACCTGCTTTACAGTGCTGAGTGACAAATTCCAAACACATTGCATTTTCCATGACTGGAGGGATTGGACAGGGCCAAACCAGTTCTGGGCAGCACTTTTAAAACAAATCTTCACTGATGGGGGATATCACCAGTTTGCTACTCACTGTACCAGTCCCAATAAAATTTTTCCTGAAGAATTCACCCCTGGGGCATCACAGAAAGTGGCAGCCACCATGACCCGGCATCCAGACCATTCTGCTTACAAACCAGAGTGAAAAAAAGGAAAGGTGTGCCCCCTCTGGCAAATGGTCTGCCACTGGTAGAACAAACTCACTTGAACTCCAAACACTATCTGAGAATCAAATTTCAACTCTACAGGCTCATTTACACTGCACCTTGCCCCAGCGGCTCCTTTTACAATCATTCAAAATAATTTTAATAAATGTTCGAGAGCCGCGTTCACACGGCATAGGTTTTGCTGCTGCCCTTTTTCTTTCCGGCAATTTGACTGTTGTTCCGGTCACTGTAGGTTTGGTGGGGAATGCTTAGTGGTGCAGGTGGTTTGCCTGTTCAGATGGCACAGGTAACCACCTACACCACTCTGCAAACCCAGGAAAGAGGGAACATGGAGGCAACACCACACAATGGAAAAGTTCCCAAATGGTAGTGATCACACATGGGCAGGAGCACCGATCTGGCCGCGGTGAGCCACTGACAATGGTTCACAGTCGGCCGTGTGAATGAGCCTTAACACTCACAGTAATGGGTCATGCTGCTGTGAGAGTTTCACATTCCATTTTAGAACCCTCTGCCCAGCAGAGCCAACTAAATGGCTTAAAGGAGCCCTACAGGGATTGTACCCTTGTGCTGCCTAAATCCTACCTAAACTACACTGAAAAGGGGTTCTAGTAATCCCTGGGGAACACAGGTGTTACACTCACCACCACCAGGAAACCTTGCTGTCCACAGTAAGAGCCTCTGGACTGTAACACTGGCTACCACCCCTGGGCACCTTATGGGAAGGTAGGTCTCCCTTTCCTACCTATGACCGGCATAGACAGGTCACTGCTTAGGACACAGAGCCATGCTGGAGAACCTTCAGCCGTAGGTGACAGACTAGCTAGGGGCTTCCTCCACAGTGGCCCAAAGGGACCTCCAGAAGCACTTCCTGACAGGACAGAACTGATCACCCACTACTATGGTTGGGGCCACCAGTCTTTCCACCATCAGTCACTCACCCAGCTCCACCACTAGGCACATACTAAGGAATGGCTAACTACCCACTATACTGCACTACAGGGGCAGTCTAAACCATTAAAACATTTAAAAACTGTAAACTGCACCTTGTTTAAGAACACACATATGGCATTGCTATGCATTTTCTAAAGCTAAAAACTACACACACTAACATTTTTAAGAAGACATTAAAGCACACACAAGAGCGTTTGGCTAAAGCTCTATTTTCCTGTTTTATCTTCTTTTCTTCCAGAAGCAAAATAAAAAATCACGCGAAACACACCACACAGACACATACTACATGACTCTAAAATGTTTTTGAAAGAAAGATTTTTTATATCAAAAAGATACAAAAGTACAAAAGGAATATACACCAGGAAAAGATAAAAAAGGGAAGGGGGATCCCTTATTGTCCATCTAGGGTAGCAGTGTAACTACTGAAGCACTCCCAGCCAAGAATGTCTCTGGATAGGGTATAACCAATCCAAAACAGTTCTTGCAGGCAGGCTCATGGCCTATTGGAGAATATTCAGAACAAGTCCCACAGGACTAGGATGATACTGGCATTACCTCCTTAGCAGACAATCATTCACAAAAATAGCAGAAACATGGCCCTACTAGTTCAGACATGTAGGCTGCTCATGGGATTCACCTCTGGCACCAGTCTGAACCTGGATCTCAATCCTTCTTGGATGTAGGGTCCCTCTTCAGACTCCAACCTCCCCACAACCAGCTAGATAAGGTGCTGAATCTACTGAACAAGGAAAAGAAAAAAAACTGCAGCCATGAACATCCCTTGTTCTCCAAGGAGGGATGATGCACACCAATCGTCCAGAATCTTCATCTGATTGCCTGCAGAAATGTGGCCCACTGACCATGGTCTGCAGTTTGTGATGGTCATTTACTGTCAAACTGGCAACTTTTTACAAAGCAGGCATGTCCAGGAACACTGCTGCGTATACTACCCGGAATGAGGGCAGTATACCATTGATGCAGCCAGATGTGTCATTGGGGTGGAATAGAACATTTCAGTCCCATCTGGATCTGTTATTATGACAGCAGTTAGGTGGAGGGTGAGACCCACTCTCCAGGTTTTAATTCTTTCTTGGCACACCCTGTCTCTATCCAAAGCTCCAGCCTCTGAATTCCAATACCATCTCCACCCAACAGTGTCCCAGGCTTCTTCCATGAGCCACTCCTCTCTATGCTCTTCAGTCTCTTCCCACATCCATCTGAACAAGTAAGGATACTTTCTCTCAAAGACTTTTTCAGCTTTTGTTCGGATGACTCTCTCCTCCTTACTACTTTTGGGGAGACATCAATCTCCAGCCTGGTCTGGAAGTGGGCAAATGTGGTTGTCCAAGGCATCTATATTCCATTCCGGCAAGACATAGTCTACATCTTCTGGTGGCATGACTTCCCCACCAGAATCATCCATCTGCTCCACAATGTCCATTTGGGTCCCCCAGGAGCCCTTCTCTAGCATGGCTCCCAAAAACACTCAGTCTCAGCTACTATCAGAGGCACTGGCCTCCCAGTTGGTGAGGTCTTCCAGCTCCTCATCCTATCCAAGAACACTGGTACTTGGGGCCCCTACCCTCAGGGGCAACAACCTATGAACAGTGAACAGTCTGGTCCCACTCAGCCTCTTCATTGGCTGAGGGACCATAGACCATTTCAAACTTCCACCATGCAGTGGCAGACTTTAAAAAAATTCTCTACAGTAATCTTCAGGCCCTTCCTCACAAAAATCTCTCTTCTGAAACTTCTGAGGGGGGTTCTGCATTCAATGTCCAGGTAGGGGCCAAATGGGCACATCAAACAGGTTCCCCATGAGGACCGCATGGCATGCCCATTCCAAACTTTGATCTGCAATCCCTGCAATGGGGTATCACAATCGCATCTCTTCCCACTCGTAAGTACACTGAGCACACACTGACTGGCCACCCTAGAAGTGCTGCATCCAGTGGGGCTCCGCTACAATCATTTTTCTCCTCAAACCTTCTTAATTCATGTTCTTTCTGAGCCACTCAGGATCAAATATGCTTTGGATACTTCCTCTAACAATTGGCCATCTTGAACATTGCAAAGAACACATACAGCAAAGTTTAACTTTAACTTATTGCATTCTTTTCCTGCAAAAAATCCTGTACGTTCTGCTATCTGTACTTTTGTTTCGTGTGACCTGTTTTGTCTTTGTCCCCTGCCCATACACAGCATTGCAATTTGCACTTCGTAATCCAAACTTTCACTATGTTGGCCCTCACAGTTAAATTTGCAAATGACTAGAGAATTTGGAACATCTTCAGCTGCCCACAACATTTTTTTTTCCAAACCATTTGAACTGAAATACTCACAGATGCTGATTTTTCCAAGGCCTTTTGCTGCGGCCGATGCAGATTTAATGGCTGGTTGAACACACACTGCAGGATGATCCCTAATGGTTACCGACACTGCCATTTGCTGGATCTTGACACCTGTCTGAACTATTTTCCAATACTGTGGGAATTCGCCCTTCGGGTTGCCTGAGAGATCTTCTGCTACAAAATCCACAATTCTACACTGATTGCAAACAGGCCTTCATGTCTTGACTGCTCTTCAACACTTCCTCATGCACACTGCGCTTTCCAACACACGACTCCAAGCCTAGAGGCAGGGTTTACTTGGCATTGTCCAATCACACGAAGCCATGCAAATGGGCAGGGCTCTCTCTCTCTCTCTCTCTCTCTCTCTCTCTCTCTCCTTGAGCACATCTCAAGCTCACTGAGAAGGAATTCAAACAACAAAACTGAACTTTTTGTTTCCATGTCTACCAATGCATTTCAGAAATGTTCTACTTCACATAACAGTTCTTCCACTGGGAGCACCGCCACCAGAAAAAAAACACTACCATATCCTTGCATGGCAACCTTTCTCCCCTGAAATCAGCAGACAAGCTCCAATTTATGTAACCCACTCACCCCTTGGGCAACATGAAGACAGTCCTTACCCCTGGCTTTAGGGCAATTACCTGACTCATTAACCAGGTGATCGGGGGCAGGGTACATAACAACACTTCTATTTACTCTGAGTCTCAGGGGAGATACCTTGGCAATGGTGGATTTACGTAGCCTGGGGGTCCCCAGAAAGTCACACAGGTCACACACAGAATCAAATGTCCACAATTGGCATAGAGTCATGCAATATGGTTTTATTTTTGACACAATGGTCAGTCAAAAATGGTGGTACCACAGGGGTTTTTACAGGTGCAGGGCAATATACAACAGAATCCACAGGCTGTGGAAAATTCCTACTACTACAAACAATTCAAACAACCATCCCCTCTTCTGGGCAATGGACCGGGACCAGGATCCCCACACATTTTTAGAGCACCTTTGTGGATCTAGGACGCTGGTTTGACACAAATATGTCGACCCGACATTACAATGATGGCTGCATGTCAACCGCAATTGCGGTCAGCATTGTGCCATCAGAAAAATAAAGTGTTTTTTTTCAAGGGGATGCACCCCCCTCATCCCCTGCACCCCCCCATATTTTAATATAATCAACTCCGAGTCAAATCAGATCCGGGGAGGGGTTGCAAGACCCTGGGAACCCATGCCAGGGTCTCAAGTGAACTTTACAGTGATGCACTGATGTTGTTGCTGTCACCAACATCACCGTAAAGTACCCACCTTCATAATGGGCAGACCTAAAGCACATATTGGAGAGCACAATCGCAATGGGCAGACCCAACGCACATATACAGTAGGGAGGGCAGTGCCTGAGTCCTCAACAACTTGCAAACAGGTTTCCCCTCTTGAACTGAAATGAGGTGTCCAACTCGCGGTTCCAGCCAAAGGTCAGACAACACTGAAGTCACACAGAACATGAACTGTGAAGGCACTAAATGGCTTTTAGCAATCCCACTTTAGTTCTGACAAGAAACACTTTGCATATCAATACTGTGAAACTATCCCTCACAGCAACTGAAGGAAATGCAGTCCCCAGAATTCCAGGTGCCCCTTGCTGGAGAGTAGACCTGCTTTACAGTCCTGAAGTGACAAATTCCAAACACACTGCATTTTCCATGACTGGAGGGCTTGAACTGGGCCAAACCAGTTATGGGCAGCACTTTTAAAACAAATCTTTACTGATGGGGGATAGCCCCAGTTGCTACTCACTGTACCAGTCCCAATAAAACTCTTCCTGAAGAATTCACCCCTACGGGGCATCACAGAAGATGGCAGCCACCAAGACCCGGCATCCAGACCATTTTGCTTATGAACTAGGGTGACAAAAGGAAAGGGGGGGGCCCCCATTTGCCAACTGCTCTGCCACTGGCAGGACACCAACTGAACTCACTCGAACTCCAAACACTGAGAATCAAACCTCAGCTGCAGCACTCGCAGTCATGGGTCATCATGCATGAGAGAGTTCCACATTCCATTTCTGAACCTTCTGCCCAGCAGAAATGAGCAGATAGCTTAAAGGAGCCCTGCAGGGATTTTACACTGTGCTGCACAAATCCTACCTAAACTACACTGAAAATGGGTTCTAGTAAACCCAGGGAACCTGGATGTCAGTGTGGTATTAGAGGCCACACAGGAGTGCATCAGATATGTTACAAAGGGTGAGAAATATAGAAAGTCCATTTGGTACAGTAGCCAGGTGATGGCAGCAATCAGAGAAAGAAAATGGCTTTTAGGAGATATAAAGGGTACTAGACCAAATCTAATAAGAAGGAATACTAGAGGAAACTCAAAGCAGCAAAAAAAATGGCAAGGGAAGCAAATGCTGCAATGGAGTGGAGAAATACAGAAAGGTTTAAGGAGAACGATAACCCCTTTTTTAAGATACATAAGGGAGAGGGAAGTCACTGTGTCAAGGAACACAATGACAAGTGGGTACGCAGAATACGGAATTCAGCTGTCAGAATTGGCATGGAATGGCAAGTCCGCTTCAGAAATGTTTTTTGGAATTCCTTTTAATTGGGCTGGCAGTATAGCCTAGTGCTTAGAGGAACGAGGTGTGAACGAGCTTGATACATCCAGCAAACCAGACCTGAGTTTGATTTTCACAACCTCCACTTGCATACTGTGTGACTCTGAGCAAGTCAATTAACCACCCAGTGCTCCCAGGTCACCCCTGAAAACAGGCACTTGTGCCTAGTGGGCCTTACCTGGTTACCAAAGACTAAAATAAAAAAAATTAAAAATTAAGTTCTGCGGAATTTGAAAATCATTTCTGTGTAAACCATGGAATAATTTTCCATGGAGCACATAAACTGCAGAGTAATTTTCTGCAGATTGCCGAAAAGAATCCACAGTTTATGTAAACTGCAGATTATTAATCCATGAAAACCATTGCACATGTGAAATGTTGGAATTCTGTTACCGACAGAATTCTGTGGAATTTTGTTCCATCAGGATTTCAATATTCCTTACAGGCCTAGTCATGACTCAGGGGGCCTTGCTGGCCTCCCCAAACTCAGGGAAAAAAGTAAAGAGGGGGCAGGACCAGTTACTGTAAGATGGTGTGCAACAAGACAAGGAGTCTAGGCAACAAAATTCCAGAACTATAGGTGCTGGTTGCAGAAGGGAACCTTAACCTAATGACTGTCAATGTGAAACAGGCAACTTTCAACCATGAGTGGGACATACCCATATCAGGATACTCACTGTTTGGGAAGGACAGAACAACGGACGGCAAGGCAGACAGAATAGCACTATACTTAATGGAGGAAAAAGAAGCAACATAAATGGACAACTGGGAAGACTCGGGACAGCTGGAAACCTTGTGGGTACTAGCATCAGGAAAGGCAAAACAAATCCCTTTTGGCGCTCAGAGTCCGGCATTTCGGTGCCAGGCAATCATGGTGCCAAATGCAGGATTCACCACTCCATCCTTGAGGTCTGCCCCCCCCCCCACAGAATAGGAATCCTTAAGTGGGGGGGTAGATGCAGAGGGCACATACCCCCGCAAAAAAAGTGATCTGCAACATTGCCGATTGCCACCCTAATTGCCCATTGTTAGAATGCTGACACATTCTAAGGGTGGAACCAAAACAAATTAGGACTGGAGTGGTCTATAAATCACCTGACTAGAACCTGGGGGGATAAGGAACTAGGGAAAAGAGGAAGATGGCCAAATTACCAAAAGTGGTAATATCAGGGAATTTCAACATGACATATGTGGCCTGTAAAGTCCTAGCCGTGGCAAGTACAAGGAACCAGCCCCTGCTAGAAACATGCCTGGAGGCATTCCTAGTAAGACTGGTCCAGGAGTATGGGTGTGTGAACCAGTTCAGCAAAAATCCAAACCCCCAAGTTATAGTTAAGCCGCTTCCAAACTGTTTTGCTGGTTTGAATCGATTTGGATAAGTGGATACACGGACAGTTTTCTTACAAAATTCAAAGGAACTTGCTGCAAGTGTGGTGACTTTTTTCTTCCTCAGCTCAGTTTTCTGCCAGGATCATTAGAGTGTAACACTGATGTGCTGCCGAAGTGTGCATCCCTGACAGTGAGCCTGGCACCAGTGGGTGAGAAGGATCGGTGTGAGTAGAGATATGTCTGTCTCTAAAGTGGCTCTCCACTAGTTGGGATTCAAATGCAGATTTGAACAGGGGCACCTGACTGGTTTGCCAACCAAAAGCCCACATGGTGCAATGTTAATCTGACTATACACACACTTTTCTCTCAGCAGGTGTCACAGGCAGACAGAGATGAAATAAAGTAGCTCAGACGGGCACCTTCTGCATTTAGACTAGAGCTGAAACTCTTGTATGTTGCATGCAGCCAGCAGCCAAAAAAAGAAAACACTTAGTCTTATCTTAAAGTATGGAAACAATTTAACAAAAAATCCATTCAAAAAACTTTAAAAAAGAGAACTGAGACAAAACAGGGGTGGGGGAAGGGAGTAGCACGTGGCATTGGCAGGGTAGTCTGCATCTGACTGCAGTCGACCTGGACCCAACAAGAGAAGGGGTCCTGATGGATCTGGTACTCACTAACAGTGAGTGGATCCAAATTGTGCTAGTCCAGGAACCACTAGGATCCAGCAACCAAAAGGCAGTGAATTTGGAGATCCACATGGGGGCCACAAAAGGGGCAAGAGCTGCCGCCACTAGAGGGCTCCTACCAATTCTCTTGCAACTAAAGGATATACCTGCCCAAGGATGCTGCTTCTCACTGCATTCCTCTGCCTCTCTCTCTCTGGCAGCACAAACCTCTTTACCACCCTCTACCCTCCCAATGAAGGAACCCCCACAGACCCTGCCCCCTCGGTGCACCCTGCAGCCACACCTTGACGCTTCCCCTCACTCGCCAGCATTGGACTTGGTTCATGTCCACTATGGCATTATTTCTGCCGCAGTCCTGCCACCCATTTTTCACCCGAGGCTAACAATCTTAAAATTATCAACCCTCCGTCACCCATCTGCTTCCTCTCTTCGCTGCTACACCAACACATGCAAAACCTATTCCAGGACTAAAATGATGCATCTCTATGCCCTTATCCTGCTCCTGTCAGGGGACATAGAGGTAAACCCAGGTCCAAACCCAACCATCACCCTCACCCCTTTCTCTCTACCCAAAGGCCTATGCGTACCCCACCTAAATACCTGTAGCCTGCTATCCAAAATCTCGCTACTACAACCAATCGCACTAACACTACACCCCGACATACTGACCATCTCCGAAACCTGGCTAAAACCACATCATATGGATGCCCAGGATACACAATAATAAGGCATGACAGGCGAGGGAAAAGGAAAGGCGGAGGCAGGGCTACATATATCTCAAACACTCGTCAATTCACTCCTGTGGAGATCTCCTCTCTCCATGCAAATTTAAACTCTACACTAATTAAATTATCACTTCCTTATACTTCTCCTATATACATGGCATGCACATACTGCCCCCATGCACACCCACTGATGTTATCCTCTCCCATCAAACCACGTTACAGTCCCTAGCTAAAGGAGGTGAGCTCCATGCCACAGGGGATTATAATGTCAATTGGTTAGGTGCGGACAAAGCCCAACTGAAGACTAAAATAAAGGCCCAAAACCTCAGGCAACTGATAAAAGAGCCTGCCAGACTTAACCACAAGAAAAAAAACCACTCCCTACTGGACTGGGACCTCACCACGCATCCACATAGAATCCTTAAAGCAGGCCTACTTCCTGACTCTATTAGCAACCATCACATGGTTTACCTGATCAGGAAGGTTCATAGCCCCTCTCCCCCCCCCCAAAGACACTGCACATCAGGTCTTACAACTCCCTAGACCTAGTATCTCTCCTGGTGGATCTGGGTACGGTAAACTGGTCCTGCATCACTGAGACATCTAACATCGACGTTGCCTTTAATGCATTCAAACTCAGATTCCTAAATGTATGGGACAAGCACGCTCCACTGCGCACAAAGAGAGTTAGAGGAGCACATCTCCCCTGGATCACGGCTGACATAATCAGAACTTGCCACACCAGGGACCATGCCTGGAAAGCTTATAAGAAACTGGGCACCCAGGCCTCTTTACTACCTACAGAGCTCCTTCGAATGTTGCACAAATAGCATTCACCAGCAAAAAAAGGCTTACTTCCTATCATTCTTTAGTAAAAGTTCTAACCACCCTATGGACTTCTGAAATCCCCGAAATCCTTGCTCTCTCCCTCTACCCAACCCCCCACAATTTTAGTAAATGGCACCCTCATCTCCGACCCCATCGGTGTTGCTGAAGCTTTCAACACCCATTTCTCCAGCTGCACCGACAACCTTCTATCCTCCCGCCGGAATATGCACACCCCAGCCCTCCCACACAGCACCCCCACACATAGCACCCACCCCCAAGTCCCACCTTTCGTATTCCAACCAATATCCCCCGCAGAAGTCCTCCATGCCCTACGGGCACTGAACCCTAACAAAGGCAAATGCCCATCGTCTCTGGATGCCAAGATGCTATTCCTGTCAGCCCCTGCCATAGCCACCCCACTGGCCGCACTCTTCAACCTCTCCTTCTCTCTGGGTAAGGTACCAACGACCTGGAAAAGGGCCACTGTCATACCTCTCCCCAAAGGCAGTGACCACTCCTCCCCAGGCAACTACAGACCTATCTCCCTACTCCCGATTCTGGCCAAACTTCAGAAGCGACTGGTCCTGTCCCAACTCTCCCAGTTCTTGGACGCCTCCTTCTTTTTTACTCCTTTCCAATCTGGCTTCCGCAAATCCCATTCTACCATCACCTCCCTACTACGTGTCACCGGGGACATCCTCACGGGTATCAACAAAGGACATATCATCACGGCCATTTTTATAGATCTAGCAAAGGCTTTCGATACCGTCTTGCATCCCTTACTTATTTCAAAACTTATGGATGCAGGTCTAGCTCACCCAGCTATAGAATGGTTCCAAGACTACCTAGTGTGTAGGACGCAAGTGGTCAGACTGGCCTCTCACACATCAAACCCCCTTCCAGTCATATCGGGAGTCCCCCAAGGATCAGTTCTAGGACCAATACTCTTCTCCATTTTTCTTAATGGCCTCCCCTCTGCTTGCTCCCACTCTTCCATCCAAATGTATGCAGATGATACAGTTCTGTATGCATCAGGCCCCTCATCAAGCAGTGTAGCATCTCTCCTCCAGGAGGACTTCTCAGCTATCCAGCACTGGTTCATGTCAAACCAGCTATCTCTTAACCCTAAACAAAACGGTGTCTCTTATGTTTGGCTCCCAACAAAGACTCTCCTGCCAAACCCCATGTCCCCCATTCTCTACCCTGGAAGGGACACCCCTTGAGCAATGCACTAGCTTTAGATATCTAGGCATCTGGCTCGACCAACACCTTGATTTCGCCTCCCACATAGACTCCCTACATAAGAGGCTACTTCCAAAACTGAGGGCACTCTATCGAAACAAAACCTGTCTCCCCAAGCAAATGAGGCACGCCATAGTACAAAAAATGATACTCCCTGTACTGGATTATGGCGACATAGTTTACTCTATCGCCCCTGCTTCTACCCTGGCAAGCCTCGATACCCTATTCCACTCCTTCTGTCATTTCATCCTCGACTCCCCACAATCCACTCACCACTGTACTTTATACAGCTCCCTAGCCCTACCATCTATACAAGACCGCAGACTAATAAATTGCACTAGGTTTGCTGCTAAATTCTGGCCCCTCTCCCTCCCTCCCTATCTTGAATCTACTTTATCCCAACAACCCCCCCGCGTACTCCCTAAGAGGCACAGACCCCAGACTTCTACATGTCCCACTTATGCACACTACCGAAGGCCAGTCAGCCTTTAAATTCAGAATACCTCAGATCTGGAACGCCCTTCCCGCCCCTATCAGACACACACAAAATCCTGGTCTCCGTACCAGACTACCCCGAGCACATTTCTCCTGCAGCTGCTCCTGCTAATGCTATAAGCTCTAGCTCTCATAAATTAAATATTGTACAGTAGTAATCCTGTTATGTGTTATGCGTATGTCTGGCTGTAAACTCCTGTACTGTTTTGCCTGGAGTTTACGTCATACCTATACCCTATTGTACCTCATACTCAAAAAAATGTTATTATAATTGTACAAAATTTTATGCTATGTATGTCAATCACTGTATTTGTAATTGTTCTAATATTTGCCATGTACTGGGCCTAGGCCCCCAGGTCGCATCTGGGATTGAGCATGTTGCTCAGTATGCCTTCCTGGTAAATGTTGTAAATAAATAAATAAATAAATAAGAGCAGTAAAGATATGGAACTTTTTTTTTTAATTACATTTTATCTTCCTCCCCATCTCTCCAAACCCCGAACCTTCAGGAGCCCCAGTGGAGTCTGCCCCCGCTTCAGCCACCTACCTTAGCCGTCCTGGAGTCCCCCATGGAGCCGTGGTTCTACCCCCCCCGGGTGGGGATGAGGTGGGGCAGGTACACCATGAATGCTTCTGTGTCTCGTCGGGATCCAGAAATGGCCAGGCAGGTGGGAGCCATGACGGGTCTGCTCTGGAACTCCTGGAGAGTATTTTTCCTTGTTCCGATGGGCGTCGTGAGTACTCTGACATCATGGCGCCTAGTGCCGACGTCTGCGATGTCCTCCCCACTGTGTCTGCCTCAGTGCTTGCTGTGCCCCAGGCCTCCACCTGGGGCTAGTCAAGTGCCAAGATGCTTCCCCCCTTCCTCCCTGAAGGAGATGAGCTATTCCTAGGACACTCAAGCCTCCTCCCCCTGGCCAGCCCTCCAGCTCCCCGGGCTTGTTCCCAAACCTGGGTCACTGGCGCCACAAGCAGAAATCCAACTGCTGTGCTGATGGGCTGGCCTAAGATATGGGACTTTAAGAAGGCAGATTTAGTAGCCCCCAAACTGGGGGGGGGGGAGCTTACATATAGAACAAGCATTTGTCAATACCGGATTTTCAACACTAGTATAGAAGTCCTGGGGTAGTAGCTGCATTGGGGTGAACCATGTGGGTTAGGTATTACCAAAATTAGGAGCCTGTGTTTGTAAATTTGAATGCAGGCTCATAACTTTGTTATGTTTCAATATTTTTGTCACAGATTGCCAACATTGCCTTCTTAAAACCCCACCTCATGAAGAAGTTCAGAGAAAATGTTCAACTCCTGTCTGAAAGATGAATTCATGCAGGGACTGCAAAATCACCTTTCAGGATTCAAAAGCACATTTTGGGCAGGATTTGAAAAATGACAGCTGTTTCATTCAGGAGGTGCTGTAAAGAAATGGCTATGTTGAAAATTTGGGGTAAAAATATTGAAAAAATTACTAAAGTTACGAGCCTGCATTCACAAAATTCAGCATAGGCTCATAACTTTGTTGTTTTTTTAATTTTTGTACACCAAATTTTCAACATAACCTTCTCATGACCCCACCTCATAAAGAAGGGCACAGAAAATGTTTAACTCCTGCCTGAAAGATGATTTCGCGCAGGGACCGCAAAATCAACTTTTGAGACACAAAAACACATTTTGTGCAGATTTGAAAAATGATAGCTGTCACATTCATGAAGTGCTGTAAAGAAATGGCTATGTTGTAAATTTGGGGTAAAAATATTGAAAATACCAAAGTTACAAGCATGCATTCCCAAAATTCAATGTAGGCTCATAACGTTGTTTTTCAAATATTTTTACACCAAATTTTCAACGTCACCTTCTTATCACCCCACCTCATGTACAAGGACAGAGAACATTTTCAGCTCCTACCCAAAAGGGGATTTCATACAGGGACTGTAAAATCACCTTTCAGGACAGATTTTCCTAATGTCAGTGCAGCTTTTCATGAGGTGGGGTCCCAAAAAGAAATGTTGAAAATCTGGGCCAAAAATATGCAAAATAGCCAAGTTATGCCACTATGTTCAAAACCCCATTGAAATACCTCCTAAGTCAATCCTTCGCTACTGCATCTGTACCGCAGACTTGGAAGCACGCCGTCGTCATACTCCTCCCTAAAGGAGGACCCCCCACCTCCACCTCAAACTACCATCCAATCTTCCTCCTCTCTGCCCTTGCCATACTGTAAGAACACCTTGTGATTGCCCAGCTTACCTCCTATCTTTCAGACTCTAATTTCTTCATCCCCTTCCAGTCTGGGTTCAGGAAGAGAAACTCCACCGTCTCTTCCCTGATAAGGCTTACTGACACAATCCAATCTGGAATGGATGGAGGCCACATCACTTCAGCCATCTTTATCAACCTGGCTAAAGCTTTCGATACCATCTCCCACCCCCCACTGCTATCATGCCTTTCTGACTCTGGCCTCTCCACATCTGCCACCAGCTGGTTCAATGCATATCTTACAGGCTGAACCCAATCTGTCAGGATTGCAGATGCCACATCCACACCTCTTCCCATGCCCACTGGCATCCCCCAAGGTTTGGTGCTCGGTCCCATCCTGTTCTCCATTTTCTTAAATGACCTGCCTCAAACCTGTTCCCCATCGTTGATCCACATGTACGCCGATGATACGGTCCTATTCTCCTCTGGCTCATCCCCAGATATGGTTGTCTCTGACCTCCAGGCTGACTTCAAGAAAGTCCAGCACTGGTTCAACTCGCATCAACTCTCCCTAAATGTGAGAAAAACAGTCACTATGACATTCGGTACAAGTCAACGCCTTTCCAGGTTACCCTCCCTCATCTCTACACCCTCGATGAGACCATGCTGGAGGACGTCACCTCCTTCCAGTACCTTGGAGTTTAGCTTGACCACCACCTAACCTTCTCAGTCCACGCTGACTATATCTCAAAAAAGTCACCCTAAGCTCGGGGCCCTATACTGGAACCGAATTAGCCTCCCCTTTACAGTTCAGCATGATCTCGTCCAGAAGATGAAACTTCCTTCCTTCAACTACTGTGATGTTGTCTACAGTGCTGCCCACAAGTCTGTCCTATCCAGATTAGACACCCTCTTTAATGCTTTCTGTCGGTTCGCTATAGACGCGCCTCCCCGTACCCATCGCTGCGACCACTACCACTCCCTAGCATTCCCCTCCTTCAATAACTGCTGCTTATTCCACTGCACCAAATTTACCTCTAAGTATTGGCTTGGTGCCCTCCTGGACTACCTGGCCTCTATGCTATCACCCCCCCCAGCCACCCATGCATTGAGGTCCCTTGACTCCCGACTTCTTCTGATCCCTAGGCGAGAACCACTGTCAGCCAGGCTGCTTTCTCAAAGCACTTTCCTCAACTCTGGAATGCACTCCCACCACAAATTCACCACTCCTCCTCTGTCCAATCTCTATCAGCAGCCCTTACAAACTACTTCTCGGTAAACTGCTCCTGCACGTTACACCATCTTTGAGCATCCCCCGAGCCCCCTTCTCCCTCCCTAACTTGCCCTGCAGTGCCTAAGTGCGATACATTATCTGGCTCACTGACCCAACTATTGCACTTATTGTCTCGTTTTAGTGTCCCGTTGTATGTAATAATCACAATTGTTATCCATCCCTTGCACTTATTTTCCCCCAGTGTTATGTATCCCTGTGCAAATTCCCAACTGTTATCCACCTTGTTTTCTACTGTCGTCATGTTCTAGTACCATGTTAACCGATGCTACTGTATTCTATCAAATGTATGTTCGATAACCTGTGTGTTATCCTCTCCTCTGTAATCCCTCCCCCCAGGTTGCACCAGAGATGAGCAACTTGTTGCTCAGTGTACCTTTCCTGGTGAAACAATTTCAATAAATAAATAAATAAATACAGTGAACCACATACATGTTTCTTCAGTTCGCTGTCCGACTTTGAAGAGGGTCCACAGAGGATTACACTGTTGGACCCCAATGGGTAAGTAAAGGTTTGGAAGGGATGGGGTGGTGGGTGCTGAGTGGGAGGGTTGGGTAGGGGGACAATAACGGCCACAACAGGCATCAATGGAGGGTTTTCTTGTTACAGGATTTCTTGGTTAAAAAAAAACTATGAGGGAAGATTTTCTTTATTTCAGCTTGTGACACTGGGGGATTGGGCACCCCCAGTGTCTGTGTTATGTTTGTGGGGGGTTGAGAGCGAGGGTCGGGTACGGGGGACAGTCACGGGGCCACCACTACAGACATTGATGGATGGTTTCCTCTTACAGCTGGCAGATATTCCACACATTCCAGGCTAACTTTAACAGATCAGCTTGGCTTGCTGGGTGGCGCAGATCAAAGGGAATAGATGACCCCTGATTGGATCGGTTATAACTTTTCAAGTCTGTGCTGTCTCTGCCAAGCAAGCCAAAACTCTGTCACACTAAGCTTCACTTATGATTGGTGTGACATTGAATTGCCCCTAAAATGCTGCTTTGCATTGGAAGGACAGTGTCACACCCCTCAAAAGGCTCTACTATACCAATATGTTCACTGCGTGCACAAGTGCAGGTCGAACATAATAAACAATAGGGAACTGTGAGTTACAAGGTGTTAATTCAATCAAGGGGTTTGTGGGACAAAATTCATGAGGCTGAAGACTGAGTGGATTGTGAAGTTTCATAAACCCTGAGATTGAATTGTCACTTTGTAACTCACACTTGCACATCATTTTATTTTTTATATTGTAGGGTTAATCCAACTTTCTTTTAATGCTACCACTACCATACAACAGTCAATCTTTTACTACAGCAGTTAACTCTACAATAGCATCAGCAGTCAGTGTCAACCTATGCATGTCTAGCTTGGAAACACAACATGCACAGTGGCTAGTGACTGTTTTTCAAAGGCTCAGCACCAGGAGAGAGGGTTGCCTAAGGTGGTTTGAAGTACTGTAGCTGGGATCACAATTTTAATTGTATGGCAGAATAAACCACCTCCCACCACACTGCTCTTATTCAAATACTTTTTGTTTAAGAGTTACTCCAATGCACCATGCAAAACAACCTGAGCAAAATGCAGAACTTCAAAGCAGTGAATTGTTGTAATGGCTGAAAAAGAATATCACCAGTAGATCTATATTTGGGATTTCGATTTTGAAATGCTATAATATTTTTGCACCACAGTTACAAGGTGCACAAAGAGGTGGGAGGTTAATGAGTGAAACAGAATGCATATGAAAAACAGGCAGCATGGCACTTGAAAAACGTAGTTACAGTGATTTGACTGAAAACTTGTGATAATTCACGGAATTTGATTGACAGGTTGTGATAATCCACTGTGCTATTATCCGTGGTGTGATGAACCATGCTAAGAAATGGATTATCACTACCTGCCAATCACAAACCTTGGATTATCACATTTAGAAATGCCTCGCTAAACACAAAGATCTGCAACAGGGTTGATACACAAGATGGAGTGGAAAGGATGAGAAGGGACTTGGCAAGGCTGGAGGAATGGTCAAATGTATGGCAGCTCAGATTCAATGCAAAGAAGTGCAAGGTAATGCACATGGGAAACAAAAACCCAGGGGAAGTGTACACAATGGGGGGTGAGATACTGACAACAGTAAAAATAGAAAGGGACCTGGGGGTAATTATATCAAATGACCTAAAGGTGGGCAAGCAATGTGAGAAGGCAGTAAGGAAGGCAGGGGATACTGGGATGCATAGGAAGAGGCATCAATAGTAGAAAACAGGAAGTTGTTATCCCTCTGTACAGACAGTTGGTGAGACCCCATCTGGAGTACTGTGTGCAGTTCTGGAGACCCCATCTCTGCAAAGACATAGACAGAGTGGAAGCTATCCAGAGGAGGGCAATCAAAATGATGCAGGGTCTGCACCAGAAGACATACGAAGAAAGACTAAAGGAGCTTAATATGTATACCCTAGAGGTAAGGAGGGGGAGAGGGGACATGATAGAAACTTTCAAGTACCTCAAGGGAATTAACAAAGTCCAAGAGGGTAGCATCTTCCAGAAAAAGAGATGTGCAAGAACAAGGGGGCACAATTTGAAGATAGAGGGGGGGCGGCTCAGAGGTAATGTGAGGAAGTATTTTTTCACTGAGAGGGTTGTGGATGCATGGAACAGCCTCCCTGAGGAGGTTGTGGAGTCAAGAACAGTGGGGGAATTCAAGAATGCATGGGACAGACATAAGGCAGTCCTAGTGGGGGGTAGGAGGAAGTAGGCTGTTGGTTAACTAGGATTTGCAGCTTATCGGTTAGGTAGGGAAAATGGGCAGACTAGGTGGGCCAAGCGGTCCTTATCTGCCATCAAATTCTATGTTTCTATATTTCTATGTTTAATGCTGAGACAGTCTTAGTTATTTTATGGTGTTTTGCATATTATTCCCACGATGCTCTGCATCAGTGGGGTATGTGTAATTTGATACTTTTAGATGTCAGTTATCACCTCTCTTCAAGAAATCTATCTCAGAATTCTGCAATACTGCAGAACATCTAAGAAGAATCATCTATCAACAATGCACAGTACACATGCTATATGGGAAACACTCCTTTAGTTTTTAAGATCCCTCTATGTGGATCTCTTTGCCTGATGCTCTGCACTGCATCAATGGTCACATCCCATCCGAAACAGCTAAAACAAAGTAGTTTATTAATTCTATTCCAACTCTGCAAGAATCTTGCCCACTCTCTCATGATTAATATTTCAAATGTCTGTTTCTTAAGTTGTGTCTGTGTGTTGTATTTTCATGTTGCAACTTGTTTGTTTATAATCAGAAGTTTAACAAGCTTTGGATCAGTGTTCTTTTTTTTTTTTTAACTGTTTATTTATATGTTTTATGCCAATACATTGTCATCTAACATACTGGGCAATGCTATACACATCCATCTTTGCCACATATGCCATCTTTAAATAATGTACAGATAGGTGAGGCATTTGCCACATTCGTTACACAATATAGGGAGAAATCCAATAATGTACAGTAACTCAGAATTAGAATGACGCTTAAGGCCACACTGCCAATGCCTTAATTATGTAAAAAAAATTAATAATTATAAGTATACATTATAAGCCGGTCAACAGGCCTTTGTGTAAGTAGCTCTTAACATTTTAAAACTCTATAATACCTCTCAGTAGTCCCCCCCAACAATATCCATCCCCAACTACAGCTCCTTTTTTTTTTTTTTTGTAAATAAAAGTCTCCTTCAACATTACTTTATGTTTAATACTGCTGCATGCCTGCATATAACTTTAAAGAGGTGGAAACCTACGTTAGAGCTAAGACCTAACTGGGTAAGCTCCACTATTTGGTATAACTGTAATGGTCCTTATTGATCTATAAATCCATCAAAATATCCTCAAAAGAAATTGTGTACAGTAAAATAAACTGAGCTCCATACGATCAGGCACAATTACAAAGCCAAGTCCTCAGATCAGAACAGACAAAAATGCCCCTGGTGAGCAGAGAGTAAGTTCTTTAAACCTTCCCTCATCCGAGGTATGAATTGGAATAGGCACTTACAGAGAACCATAAAGTTCAAGTATCCCCAGTTCAGAGTCCAATGAAGGAGCCCCGTCTCTAGCTGCTCTCTCAGCTTCAAGCTTGTCCAGTAACTTTGCAGCTTCTTTCGGATTTGTATATATGTAGGCCTTGTGACCTACAGTTACATGCAGTTGGGCTGGCATGAGCATACTATTAGGGATTTCCAAGTCCCTTAAACTCCTGCGGATTGTGTTGAAACTCTTTCTTTTCATGCCCATTGTATAAGACAAGTCCAGAAACAGCAAAACCTTACTGCCCTCGACTTCCAGTCCTCACTTGCTTTGGGCCCTCTGAAGAAGCTGATCTCTCACCACCATCGACATGGTAATCATCATGATGGTACGTGCTCCTGTAACTCCCTCTGCAGCTCTCCGAAAGGCACCTTGTAAGCTTGGATAATCAGATCCTGGATATCTAACTGGAATGTTTCTTGGACCCAGGTTGTTAGATAGGCAGTAAGGTCATCTCCCTCTACTCCCTCTGGTATTCCAATAATGCAGACATTTGCAGCCTGGGTAGCGTTCTCAAGATGTTCCAGCCGGGACTTCAACAGGGTTTGCTCCTTGAAACAAGATGCTACTGCCGCTTATGGCCTCTTCGATGAATGCTCCCGCTGCTTTCGCCATATCGACTACCCCATCCAACTTTTGTTTGACCACTACCATTCTTTCGTGGTATGTGTCCATTTTCCTGTCCATTGGTTGGACAGTTTTAGTCAGGGTAGTCATCGCTGATTGCAGCGACTCAGGCGTCGCTGGCCCAGGCCCCTCCGAGCTTTGTTATATAGATGAGGCTGGAGGAGGCACAGATGGGATTTTACAGGCCCCTCAACAAGGGGCAAAGAACTTTGTCTTCTGGTCTGCTGTTTTTCGTCCCATCTTGGAGCAAAAGCACCCAGAATGATCTCTGCGCCACAAGGAGTCAAGTTAGTCAATCATAGGATCTCCAAACTCATTAACAAATGTTGATTTTAACAAAATTAGAATGTTGGTTAGGGAGCTCCCTGGGAACACGTCTTCTTAGCTAGGCAGCAAGCCATGCCCCCCTGTCTCAGTGGTCTTAGCCTGAAATAAATGAAAAACAAATCAATGAAATAGCTTTAAAAGCTGATTACAAACTATTTAACTTCCGTGTAAAAGAAAGTGCAAGTGTGATTTTCTCACCATAACCAGGAGATGCACTATACCCTTGGAGAAATGTAGTCTAAAAAATAAACAGGCTGAAAGAAGACTTTTGATTACTACGCATTGCTATTCTAACACATGGTTCCTTTTGAAAAGCAGGACTGGCCCATAGGGATTACCTACAGGAATATGTCAGCTGTGCTGACCTAAACTAATTTGTCAGTACAGGTCCGTCACTTACTCCATGTCTAAAATACTAAACGTAACAAGCTGAGGGGCATGGTTACACCTAGTGCTGCTGCTGAACCCCACTAGATGTTGAGAAAGAACGGAAATTAAATTTACTCTTTCAGTCCATACAAGATTTTCATCCTAAGTTTCAGAGTAAAAATTTCTGATGAGGGTCAGCTGTCTTATATTAACCCCCATCTCTGAGATGAGATGAAGGCACAGGCTACACCACCAGTTTAGTTGACCAGAGCTGGCTCCTCTAGTCCTGTCCATGTAAAGCATAACACCAAGCCATCAGAAATGAGAAAGCAAAATATGCTGTGATTTCCACTCCAGCATGGCATTACTTCAGTACCTGTTCAAAGAGAGCCTCCTGCCTAGAAAACCCATCAGTTTTTCTGTTGTTGTAGTATTTTGTCAACTTTCTGGATCGTTTTACATGGCTGTTTCATTATTTTAACTTGTCTAGTTATATAACTTTTTTTAAAGTCTCAAATGCACAAATACTATGCTTAGCATATGGCTGCTATCCCCAGGGAAATGCAGGAATCAACTTGACGGGAGGAACTGCATCCAATAACTGCACCCTTGAGGGAGTTTGGCACTGTCATGATTGATTTGTTTTACAGGTACATGTTGTTCTGCACAGCTGTGGGCTGGGCCAACCACAATGCCTCCCCCAGCCCTTCCCTCTAAATGAATAGTTATCTTAATTTTCCACAACTGGTATAACAGCAAATCACATCCTTGTAGTGATCTGTGCTCCATTGTGCAGCGTGATTTACAGAGTCAAGAGCAATGAGACACCCTTTTGGCCAGGCTATTGTCAGCTGACTAAGTGAACATTCCGATGTGATGTGCAGGTACAGAAAGAGATTGATCTAGCTCACAGAACATTTTAGAGAGTGTTAAGACTGGGAGGGGTGCTCAGTTCAGGGGGCAGGAATATGACAACAACTGGAGGTCTAGACGTCTGGGTGACAGTGCTGGCCCTAGCTATTCTGGGGCCCTGTGCAAATCTCCTTGCTGGGGCCCCATATCAGAAGGTATACACAGCAAATATTTAAATACACTTTATAATGCATCTATACAATACTACAAATGTCATTATAATAATGATTTAATCTAAAAAAAACTCATATAAATACATACATCTCTGCACCACATGATGGTGAAAGTAATTAACAAACACGACCAAAATTGTCATACACAACTCATAACATTTTAGTTAAAACAATTATTCTACAAAAATATGTATATTACCAACACCTATAGAAAACACATAGAAAAAATATCAGATTATCTCACAAGCTCATATAAAATATGTGTATGCATTAATAAGGAAAACATACATTCAAAGGACTAAATAGCATAAAAATATGGAAATAATCCCTAATATTACACTGCTGGACATAATAAATAACTGTAATCAGTGCCATAGAGAAGGAAAAGAAAGGGAAAAAGGAGGGGAAAGGTGGGGAAGGGGGCAGGGGAAGGAGAGGAGAGGAGAAGGGGTTGGGGAAGGGAAGAAGGGAAAGGGAGGGGCACTATAAATAAAGTCACTCTTATAACAAGGGTGAAAAACAGAGAGAATAAGAACAATCTATCTATACTTCAAAAAAGGTTTTAGACTGAAACTTGCATTTAGACCTTTTGTTCCATGAGCCCTTAATCTATGTTGTCACCTGCTTTCCACTTGCAATGATTTAATGTCCATATCATCACCATGAATGTTCGTACTTATTTTTTCCAACCCTTGAAACTCAAAAGCATGGTTACAACCCTTTGTCCGAACATGTAAATCCAATGTATTAGTCACATCATTTTTCTCAATGCTTCTCAAATGTTCCGTTATTCTTTGTTTGAAATTTCTTTTAGTCTTTCCCACATAAAAATCTTGACAGCACCAACAGCTAGCCAGGTAAGCCACATAAGTCGTTGAACAGTTAATAAAGTGCTTATTGTGGTATTCCATCTGTGAAACTGGATGTACAAAAACAGTACCTGCTTTGATGTGTCTGCATACTGTGCAGTTTTTATACCTGAAAATACCACCTGGCAATTTTGGTCTCTCTTCTTCTTCTGGTTTTCAGTACAAGCTGTAGGTCATCAAATTTCCAATATTGGGTCCTCTTTTATATACCATATATGGTGGTTTGGGGGTAATCTGGTTCAATCTAGGTTCAAGTTGTAGCAAGTTCCAGTTTTTCATTAAGATCTCTCTAATCTTATGACTGTGTGGATGATATTCTGAAATGAAGTTAACAAAAACACATTTTTTAGATTTCACTCCAGGTACATATTTTAACAACTCTTTCCTATCCAAAATTTGCTCGTTATCTGGTGATATCATTGTAGTAGTCCAAACTTTTAAATACTTAGGGATGCACCTTGATGTTTCCTTCTCCCTAGAGACACATACAACCTTGCTAACTAAAATTGTCAATCAAAAGCTAGGTCTGTTATATCGTCTTCGTCCCCTTTTATCCTCCTCTGCATATCTAAAAATTACCTCCATATCCCTTCTCCCTATACTTTTTATGTTGATTGCATGCATGCGCAAGAAACATGTTGAGGCAGGTTTCTGCACAAGCAGGTTGTGGAGGCACAGCACTGTTGTGGCCAATGCCCCCACAGCTTGTAAAGGCTTGTCCCACTTCCCCTAATGCCGTGGCACACTACTGTTGACACTAGTTCAGCCAGCGTGCCACCAACTTGTAAAAAATTAGCTGCTGCAGTCAGGGGCTGCCTCGTCATTGCAGCGTCAGCCATTTGCTGCAATGAGGGAGCGACCCGTCATTGCAGGGCGGGACCCTGAAACAGTGATATTGTTTATGAACATGGTGGTGGCTTGCCACCGTGTTCACAAACAATATTAACCCCCTCCACTGAGGTGGTGCCCAATCCCCCTTGACAGCATGTGCCCCACACTTTATGTTGTCGATGAGGAGCCCACTCCCATTGGCATTATGTAACCCACCTCCGATTTGGTTATTTGTTGACGGGGTGTCCAGTCCCCGTCGGCATAATGTCACCCCCACTCTTTTGTTGTCTGATCCCCAATCCGCCGGCATAATGTAACAGCCCCCTTGTTGTGTGCCGACGAGGGTGCCTAATCCTCCGTCGGCCAGCTGCCCCCAAACAGAAGAGTTCCATTGGCACACTGGGAGCCCACCCAGCGTGCCACATTCCCCAGTAAAATTAAAAAATGGTCTCGTGATGTCACTTTTTTTTTTTACCTGTAAAGAAGGAAACGGTTCCTCGGCGGTCTCCCTGCTCCCCTTCCCACAACCCGCACCCACCCACTGCGCACCCTACCTCCCCACACCCTCCTCACCCCATACTTACCTCCGGAGTCTAGCGCGATGATCTTCGGTCGACCGGGAACACATCTGCACTCTTCAAAGCCGACCGCGAACTGAGGAAATGCCGGTAAGCTGTACAATGGGATAAATAGGGTTTTTTCAACTTTGATGCATATCTCAGGCATTTTTTTGAATTTTGGCACCAAATTTTCAACATGGGGGTTTTGGGACCCCTCCTCATGAATTATATCACTGTCATGGCTTTAATTGGCCCCGAAAGGTGATTTCATGGACACTGTGCAGAATCACCTTTCAGGACTGATTAACAAAACGACAGTGCAAGTGTTCATGAGCTGGGTTCTCAAAAAGCCTATGTTGCAAATTTGGTGGGAAAAATAAAAAAAATGACTGTTTTACGAGTGTGCGTTGTGCAGTTGCTATGCACGCTCTTAACTTTGCGGACTTGCAATATTTTCACCCCAGATTTTCAACATTGGTATTTTTTCAAACCTCCCTGTGAACAGTATAGCTGTCATTTTTCACACCCTAGCTGAAATGTGTTTTCGCACTTCTGGCGAAGAATAGCGTGGTCGGTGTGGGAAATCAGTGTTCCACACAGATTCAGAAACTGACAGTGGCACTGTTCATGAGCAGAGGTCCTAAAATGCCTGTGTTGAAAATTTGGTGATGATACTCCGTAAAATGACTGTGTTACCAGCGTGTGTTGTGCAGTTTGCATGCACGTTCTTCAGTTCATGAATTTATAATATTTTCACTCCAGATTTTCAACATTGCCATTCTTCTGCACCTCTTTATGAACAGTACAGCTGTCATTTTTCACGTCCTGGCCAAAATGTGTTTTTGCAGTTCCGGCGCAAAATAGTGTGGTCGCTGAGGGAAATCCATGTTCAGGACACATTATGGAAATGACAGTGACACTGCTCATTAGCAGAGGTCCTAAAATGTCTATGTTGAAAATTTGGTGATGAAAGTCCATGAAATGAGTGTGTTATGAATGTGCATTGCGCAGTTTCCACACACGGTCGTACCTTCGCAACTTTGCAATACTTTCACTCCAAATTTTCAGCATTGCCATTTTCCAACACCTCCTTATGAACAGTGCAGCTGTCATTTTTCACATCCTGGCCAAAATGTGTTTTTGCTCTTCCGGCGCACAATAGCACGGTTGCTGTGGGAAATCGGTGTTCAGGACATATTAAGAAAATCACACTGACACTGTTCATGAGCAGAGGTCCTAAAATGCCTATGTTAAAAATTTTGTGATGAAACTCCATAAAATGACTGTGTTACTAGCTGTGTTGTACAGGTGCCACCACCCTTGTAAGTTTGCAAATTAGTAATATTTTCATGCCAGATTTTCAACACTGGCATTTGTTCACACCTTCTATGAACAGTACAGCTGTCATTTTTCACATCCTGGCCGAAATGTGTTTCCGCGCTTCCGGTGCAGAATACCGCAGTCGCTGTCAGAAATCAGTGTTTGGGACAGATTAGGATCGAGCAACTGGGGGGGGGAGAGTGACCGAGCTCAACTGAGCTCTGTCAGGACTGCTGTGGATGTCTTTGTGAGCAGAAAAAGGTGACAACGCAGGCAGGAACCCAGTACAAAAGGGCAGCCTGCAGCGCCAGGATACACAGAATGAGCGAGTGAGGGATGGGGAGTGAGTGAGCTCAATGGAGCTTTGTTGGTAGTGCTGCAGATTTGTTTGTGGGCAGGAAAAGGCAGCAATGCATGCAGGGCCTGAGTACAAAAGGGCAGCCTGCAGCAGTGGGACAAACAGAATGAGCAAGTGAGAGAGAGGGGGACTGAATGACCTCAACAGAGCTCTATCGTCACTGCTGCGGATTTCTTTGTGGGCAGATAAGGGTGGCTATGCTGGCAGGAGCCCAGTACAGAAGGGCAGCCTGCAGCACCAGCAGAAACGGAACAAGCAAGTGAGACGGGGAGTGAGTGAGGCCAACGGAGCTGTGTCGGGACTGCTGCAGATTTCTTTGTGGGCAGACAAAAATGCCAACAGAGGCAGGAGCCCAGTACAAAAGGCCAGCCTGCAGCACCAGGAGAAACAGAATGAGCAAGTGAGACAGGGGGAGTGAGTGAGCAACCTCAATGGAGCTCTGTCAGGACAGCTGAGGATTTCTTTGTGGGCAGGAAAAGGTGGCAATGCAGGCAGGAGCCCAGTACATAAGGGTAGCCTGCAGCACTGGGGCAAACAGAATGAGCAAGAGAGAGAGAGGGGGGGCGTGAGCGAGCTCAACAGAGGTGTATCGTGACTGCTGCAGATTTCTTTGTGGCCAGGAAAAGGGGGTACTGCAGGCAGGAGCCCAGTACAAAATACCAGCCTGCAGCACTGGCAGAAACGGAACGAGTGACTGAGAGAGGGGCAGTGAGCGAGCTCAACGGAGCTCTCTCAGGACTGCTGCAGATGTGTTTGTGGGCAGAAAAAGCCACCAATGCAGGCAGGAATCCAGTACAAAAGAGCAGCCTGCAGAAGTGGGAGACATAGAATGAGTGAGTGAGGGAGGGGAAGTGAGTGAGCTCAACTGAGCTCAGTTGGGACTGCTGCAGATTTCTTTGTGGGCAGAAAAAGGCAGCAATGCATGCAGAGGCCAGTACAAAAGAGCAACCTGCAGCGGCGGAAGAAACAGAATGAACAAGTGAGAGGGGGGGAGTGAATGAGCGAGCTCAACGGAGCTCTATCGTGACTGCTGCAGATTTCTTTGTGGGCAGAAAAGGGCGGCAACACAGGCAGGAGCCCAGTACAAAAGGACAGCTTGCACCACGGGCAGAAACAGAACAAGCAAGTGAGACAGGTGGAGTGAGTGAGGCCAACGGAGCTCTGTCAAAACTGCTGCAGATTTCTTTGTGGGCAGAAAAAAATGCCAACACAGGTAGAAGCCCAGTACAAAAGGGCAGCCTGCAGCGCCACGAGAAACAGAATGAGCGAGTGAGACAGGAAGAGTGAGCAACCTCAACGGATCTCTGTTGGGGCAGCTGCAGATTTCTTTGTGGGCAGGAAAAGGTGCCAATGCAGTCAGGAGGCTGGTACAAAAGGGCAGCCTGCAGTGCTGGGAGAAACAGAATGAGCGAGTGACAGAGGGGGAGTGAGCGAGCTCAATGGAGGTCTATCATCACTGCTGCAGACTTCTTTGTGGGCAGAAAAAGGCAGCAATGCAGGCAGGAGCCCAGTACAAAAGGCCAGCCTGCAGTCCCCACAGAAACGGAATGAGCAAGTGACAGAGGGCGAGTGAGTGACCTCAACAGAGCTGTGTCGGGACTGCTGCACATCTCTTTGTGGGCAGACAAAGCCACCAACGCAGGCAGGAACCCAGTACAAAAGGGACAGCCTGCAGCAGCGGGAGACACAGAATGAGTGAGTGAGGGAGGGGGAGTGAGTGAGGTCAACGGAGTTCTGTTGGGACTGCTGCAGATTTCTTTATGGGCAGAAAAAGGCAGCAATGCATGCAGGGGTCCAGTACAAAATGGCAGCCTGCAGCGGTGGGAGAAACAGAATGAAAAAGTGAGAGAGGGGGAGTGAGTGAGCAAGCTCAATGGAGCTCTATCATGACTGCTGCAGATTTCTTTGTGCCCAGAAGAAGACGGCAATGCAGGCAGGAGCCCAGTAGAAAAGGGCAGCCTGCAGCACCGACAGAAACAGCATGAGCGAGTGAGAGGGGGGGACTGAGCGAGCTCAATGGAGCTCTGTTGGGACTGCTGCAGATTTGTTTGTGGGCAGGAAAAGGCACCAACAGAGGCAGGAGACCACTACAAATGGCAGCCTACAGCACTGGGAGAAACAGAATGAGCGAGTGAGACAGGCGGAGTGAGCGACCTCAACAGAGCTCTGTCGGGACAGCTGCATATTTCTTTGTGGGCAGAAAAAGGTGCCAACGCAGGCAGAAGCCCAGTACAAAAGGGCAGCCTGCAGTGCTGGGAGAAACACAATGAGTGAGTGAGAGAGGGGTAGTGAGCAAGCTTAACGGAGCTCTATCGTGACTGCTGTGGATTTTTTTGTAGGCAGAAAAAGGCTGCAATGCAGGCAGGAGCCCAGTACAAAAGGCCAGCCTGCAGTGCCAGCAGAAACGGAAGGAGCACGTGAGAGAGGGGGAGTGAGCTACCTCAACGGACCTGTGTCAGGACTGCTGCAGATTTCTTTGTGGGCAGAAAAAGCCACCAACAGAGGCAGGAGCCCAGTCCAAAAGGGCAGTCTGCAGCGCCAGCAGAAACAGAATGAGCAAGTGACAGAGAGGGAGTGACCCACCTCAACGGAGCTGTGTCGGGACAGCTGCAGATTTCTTTGTGGGCAGCAAAACCTGCCAATACAGGCAGAAGCCCAGTACAAAAAAGCAGCCTGCAACACCAGGAGAAACAGAATGAGAGAGTGAGACAGGCAGAGAGAGCGACCTCAACAGAGCTGTGTCGGGACAGCTGCAGATTTCTTTGTGGCCAGAAAAAGGTGCCATCGCAGGCAGAAGTCCAGTACAAAAGGGCAGCCAGCAGCACTGGGACAAACACAATGAGCAAGTGAGAGAGGGGGAGTGAGCAAGCTCAACAGACCTCTATCGTGACTGCAGCGGATTGCTTTGTGTGCAGAAAAAGGCAGGAATGCAGGCAGGAGCCCTGTACAAAAGGCCAGACAGCAGCACCAGCAGAAACGGAACGAGCGACAGAGGGGAAGTGAGGTAGCTCAATGGACCTGTGTCAGGACTGCTGCACATTTCTTTGTGGGAAGAAAAAGCCGCCAACAAAGGCGGGAACCCAGTACAAAAGGGCAGTCTGCAGCCCCAGCAGAAACAGAATGAGCGACTGAGAGAGGGCGAGTGACCCACCTCAACACAGTTCTGTCAGGACGGCTGCAGATTTCTTTGTGGGCAGAAAAAATGTGCCAACACAGCCAGGAGCCCTGTACAAAGGTGCAGCCTGCAGCACCTGGAGAAACAGAATGAGCGAGTGACACAGGACCACTGAGCGAGCTCAACAGACCAACGCAGTCAACATTCGGCATTGACAAATGCTTGTTTACAGTGTGCCACTACTGCTTTCCACTCAACCTTCTTCCCTCGTCTGGCTCCAACTCTATTTTAAGATCGGGTGATTTGCCTTAGGGGCAGATCCTAGAAAACACCACTGTGACATCATGTCTACCCTACAGTGGTCAAATTACTACTCCATGTTACAGTATTTTACGCTATGCTTTATCTTCAGATTAGTGAATCTCTTTAATCCTCCTTGTCTAAGTGGTATCGTGTATTGTAAAGAAGTTGCACACCCACTCAGATCAGCCTAATTTCCTATATTAGCAACCCAGAAACTGAACATTCTCGTTGGGAGGCAATCTTTTGTCTGTTCTGCCACAACAGCCTGGAATTCTCTACAACCTGCATTACTCTCCTGCCCTTCCCTGCCACTATTCGAAATTGAGCTTGCCTCAAACCTACTTAACCCTCCCCCTTGCAACTGTTTTCATTAACCACTGTCTTCACTGTACCCTTCTTTGCTGAGCATATCTTATGCCTGAAACTTCACAATGAAACCTCTATAAATATGTACATTTATAGATGTAATTAAAATAAAATATTGTATATTTGTTATCTTCGCTGTATAATGTTTTGTAATACATGTAATCCTTGTACTTCCCTTGCATTGAGGTGCAATTTATGTATTAACTCATTTTTACCATACTGTGTTGTTTTTGTCTCCCGAATCAACCCTGAAAAAGGGACTGTATGGTCTCAGTGGGCTTACCCGGTTACCAAACTTCTAATAAATAAATAAATAATATCCGGAGATTTGCCTGGTTTGAGCAGAAGGACAATCAGAGCCTCAAGAACAGTGGGGTCCTAGGTGCCAAACTTATATAAACAAAGAAAAAAATGGTGTAACATAGGAGCCAAATCCATTACAAACAATTTATAAAAATTAGAAGTGAAACCCGACAGGGCCAGGGGCCTTATCAAGAAGGAAACTATTTATAACTGATGTAATTTTAGATAAAGACTGTGGCTGAGCTGAGAGGGACTGCTGTGCATCAGGTAACTTAGGCAAGAGAATAGTATCTAAATAATCCCTAATGGAGGAATCTGACAGGGGATAATCATAGTCCCATAGAGATCTTTGCAGTAAGATTCAAATTGCTTTGCAATATCCCGAGGTAAGGTTTTAACTGTGCCATTCACTGATGTAATAGAGGAGATCAACCAAAATGCCGCCTGCTTTTGAAGGCATAAAGCTAGTAGGTGACCAGCTTTCTCTCCCTGATCTAAATATTTGGACTGTGTTTTAAGGATAGCATGTTCAGCCTTTTCTCTCAACAGATCCACATATCTATCCCTAAGAAGTAGGAGGTCCTTGTGCATTTCCTCTTAGGTTTGAGGGGATAATGATTACTCTAAAGCAGTTATAAGTCTTAACAGTGCTGATGCCTCCTGCATCTGGACATGCTTCCATTTAGATGCCAAGCTAATAAATTCCCCTCTGAGGAAACATTAAAAGGTGCACCATTCGAGATCCCCCCTCTCTACAGAACCAGCATTCTGTGCTGTAAAAACCTCAAGTTTGTTCTCTAATCCTGGAAACAATATATTGATCCTTCAGAAACTGGTTATTCAATTTCCAGGAAGTGTCCCTCTGGATATTAGGGACCAGGGAAACTCTCAACCATACTGGGGAGTGGTCAGACAACATCCTGGGGGCAAGCCCACCATCATCACCTCTCCCATATCTGTTTGACTAAGCAAAATGTAGTCAATTTGAGAACACGAGCCATGGACAGGGGAATAAAAAGAATACTCTTTATCTTGAGGATGAAGGACCCGCCAGGGATCACAAAGCCCGAATGAGCCAATCATGTCCCTAATAGAATGTTGGGCAGGGAACAGAGAAACCATGGACCTGCCAGTGCTGTCCAAATCCTGGATAATAGAAATGTTCCAATCCCACCCAATAACCAGAGGGACTGGAAAAAACAGGGGGAGAAGACCAGCCAGTTCCATAAAGAAGGAGGGATCATCCGAGTTGGGGCCATATACACTACCCAAACCTACATCCAACCGATCCAAAACCCCTCTGACAAAAATATATCTACCCTGAGGGTCCGAAAGACACTGAGTACATAGAAAACTGACATTTTTAGTGAGTTAACTAGCCACACCTCTACCAAACATACTGTTGCCAGCTGTGAAAACCTGACCCATTGTTTTTCTATGGAATAGATTTCCTTCAGCAACCACTAAATGGGTTTCCTGCAAAAAGACTGCATGACACTGTAACTGCAACAAATGCTTAAGTATCTAATTAACATTTGACCTTGGATCTTGCACCTTTAACATTCCAGGAGACGTACATTAAAGAGCTCACCATTGTTATCATCAAGAAAAATTATATAAAACAAGGCACACACCACATAAAATATTACTTATATTCACCCTTGGATCAGCTCTGCCACCCTCCCCCTCTCCCCATCCTGAACAAAAATTAAATGCCCCAGACAGTCCCTTCCTCCCCAACCACCCTCAAAAAAAAACAGAAACAGCTACCATATACTTCCCTAGAAATAGAAAGTAAACTTGCCAAAACCCCAAACCGAGTATCAATATTGTAACAGAAAAATGGAAGACCCCCAAATCCCATCCTTTATCATACAACCCCCCTCTTCCCCACAAATGCAATAACATCAAGCATGAGAACAACACAAGACGGCCACCCCCAACCCCGCCCAGGACCCACTACCCCCAAAAATAAACAAACACCACCCCCCTAATTAGGTGCATACCTGGATCTCCTATAATACTACAGATAGAAAACATAAAAATCCAGAAGGGTAGAAGGTGAATGAACCTCTCTTGAAAATTAGAACTGGTTGGTTGTAGACACAAGACCATGACATCTCATTTCATAAATATGAAACCTAAAAGGTATCCCAGGTTCAGAAACCACCCCCCCCCCCGCAGAGGACATAGGAGATCTAACCCCCCCAAATCAGCTCATGATAGCCATCTCCATTAGCAGCTAATACCTTCTGTCACACACCCCCCATTATCCTAAAGGATATCTAAGAGGTCAAGGACTCCTGGGGGAGGGAACGCCCCCAAATCTACCCCTCTCACATTAAAGTTAAGTGGTTACAATATATAAGAAATAGTATTACCCTTAAAATGTGCTATCAAACCCATCATAACAACCCAGCAATGACATGAACACAAAATACCACAAGTGTTCCATTATAAAGTACCCTTATAGATCAATAGAAAAAAAATTCAAAAATAAAGTCCATGGAGCCGTGTTGGACCTGTAAGAAATAATTCAATACTGAAACTCCTTTGAGTGGTCTGAGTCAAAGCATAGTGCCAGAAAATAAACAAGGACCAGTCAAGCAAGGTCTATGCCAAAATAATCACAGCATGAGATTAGAGGGAGGCTGATTAAGGGGTAATGTGATGAAGTTCTTTTTCACATAAAGGGTGGTGGATGTATGGAACGGCCTACCTCAGGAAGTGGTGGATATGAATACAGTGCAGGGCTTCAAACAGGCATGGGATAGACATAAGGGAGCAATACAGATAAGTATGAATAGATATGCCATCGACAGAGCAACGGTCGATGGCACATTTATAAGGTTGAAAAAGAAATGGGTAGACTGGATGGGCCTTGCAATCCTTATCTGCCATCAACTTCTATGTTTCTATGTTTCTATATTTGTTTATCTAAAGCATCTCAAAAAAAAACTGCCAGTACATGTCCCAATCATGGAGTCTCTTAAAACAACTTTAAATCTTCAGATGAAATTTCAGAAAAGTAGAATGTCGGCTTCCCGATATGACCAAGAGCAAGTTAGATGGTGAAACAAAATTTCCTTCTTCAATGTAGGATGCAAACACGCTCGAGAGTGTAGCCAAGAAGTAGATAACCAAATCAGTATAACCCAGAGTCTCCCTCAAACAAAATTCCTGTTGAAATGGCCGAGTGAAAGCCAATATTGTAGAGTGACCACCCCTCTATTACACCCGCCCTGCAGCAATGTCCAAAGTATTGCACAGTGGGATCAGTAAAGGAGAAGCCAAGAAGAGGGGAAACCCAGTTCAATCCTAAATTGTAGATTGATAGGACAAAACTGATGGACCGCACCAGGAGCCAATTAATAAGCTGGTGCAAAATTGGCAAACCCTGAGTCTCCAGTAGAAGTTGAAGTCCAAGTCCTGGAATTGCAAATTAAGAAGCAAGCTTGCCATTACAATAGAGTTAGACAATCAAAGCAGGGCACCAGTGAATTCAAACATACCGGGAAATGAGATAGAAGAAACAGGAAGGGAATCCCTCTTCAGTGTACAATCCTTAATGGAAGGAAAACAAGAGCACAGTAAAACATAGTTATTGCTGCGTATAAGTCCAGAACTATCCAATCATGGCTGGTAGATGCCCATCCACATTCAATAATCCAAAGGGAAGCTCAACATAGAGGTATGACAGACTTCAGTACTTCATGTAGCTGGCTCCCAATTAAACTGAACTGCCCAGTGCGACCAATTTATATGCAATTTATCTTAAAATGAATAAATACAAATTTTAGAAAATAGCAATGCAATTTAGAAGTCATGCTAAGTCACATCAGGAACATACTTGGAAACGTGGAAGGGAAAATTATCCAAGTTAAGTAAAACCGCAGTGCAGTCCAACTCAACAGAAGCAAAAGGCACAAATTAATAAAGGGACTTAGTGGAGTTAGGAGTTCAGGTAGAGCAGACAATTTTCAGTCATAGTGTGGCACTGCACAGAAAGATCCAGAACAGGATCCAAATTTGAGGCAGGGTCCTTGTTCGATGCAGGTTTTATGTTTGCACCGATGCACTAAAAGAACCAAATATACAACTTACTCACATAATCCACTGCGAGTAGCACTGAAACACTTACAGTTAACAATCTTTGTAGAGATCTGGGAGGAAGGTCTTGAGGTCTCTGGAAGCCAGTTCAGCTGACTCATAGGAGTGCCAACTCCTTTGGCACATAACCTGTAGATGTGCTGGATAAGTTACTCTAAAATGGATCCCCGCAGTCAGCAATTTAGATACCACTGGATAATATGCTGCCCAGTTCTGCCTTATTGAAACAGATAAATCCTGTGTGACATGGAGTCGGGACCACTCCCACAGTAGTTTTCAGAGTTCCCGTACCTTCTGTAAGATGTGCTGCTTGTCTAAAAAATTAAGGAATTTCAATATCAGAGGTCAGGGTGGGAAGCCGACGGGTGGCCTAGGGCATAATGACCAGTGCATCCTTTCAATTATGTAGACAGAATTATTCGGAGAAGGTCCAGCAATTTTGGCCAGCAACATTTAGACAAATAATATGGGAGTAGAGCCCTCTGCATCCTCTGGAAGGCCAAAAATTACAATGTTATTTCGGCAACTTCAGCCTTCCAAATCTTCAAGTTTACTTTTCATTTTAGTAAGCTTCTGTCACAGAGAATTCATGTCTGGTTCCACTTTATTGCACCATTGATCTAAAGAATAGGTACGTGCTTCCACATCCCCAATTATCTGATTCATATCCCCCAGATCAGATCTCAGAGATTTCAACTCTGCAGTAATCTCTTGAAGGGATTCCTAAAATGGCTGCAGTTCAGAGAGGAATCTCTCCTCTGTGAGCAGTGTCAACACCGGGCTTGTAGTAGGGGCTTTCCCCGCTGTGGAGTTCTGAGCCCTGGTGCATTTGGCTGTCTTGTTGAGTGTCATTGGCGGAGTATGAGTATGCTGTGGCGGTGCCCAACGCATTTCGGAATCCATCTAGTGAGATGGTATCTGCCAAAAGACTTCGGAATAAAGCAAAGTAAAGTCTTAGCCACAATATCCAGTAGTCAAAAGGCAGTGAAAGAACAAATACCGAAAAAGAAATCAGTTAAATACAGAAGAGAGCGGGAGCATGATCCAAGAGCTGCTACTCTGTCAGTGGCATCACGTGACTCCCCACTCTATCCTCCCTAAACAGAGTATATCCTGGTATGGCTATGTCCCAGTCATGGTTCTCATTGCACCATGACTCAGTAATAGCGACAATGTCCAAGTCATGGCTACTAGGTATGGATCTTATTTCCCAGACTTCCAGCATTTCCGTACATGGCCTTCCAAATTCTGTTGCCGACCTTCCTGTCAGACCCCTCATTCCCTTTTGCATACTCTCCTTATCCCCTCTGCCTTCATTCCCATCCCTCTTCATTTCTACCATTTTGTTTAACTTGGTATTGTTGCGAACTACCCCACTGTTAGCCCTTATTTGTAGATATTATTGTGTTATATATATGTTTTTTTATATAATGCTATGTACATGCCAGTGTCAGCAAAGGCACATAAAGAAAAGACCAAAAAAGTGGTTTGACCTTCCTATGACCTACAAAGCCAGCCTGGCTTGCATGACTCTGACAAGTTCTTGTCAAAAAGCTTGTGGATACATGATCAAAGAGCATTCTTCTAAGTTAACTGGCCATAGGAAACATAAGTAACATAATCAGATTATATAATCATACAACTTACAGCCAGTTCAAAATCCCAGGATAAGAGAAGTTACTTCCACTGTTGTAAATACTTAGGATCAAAAGGGAAATGGTCTTAGACAAGACGGGACAGAAAAAGTTCCCACAGTACACTGATTTTTTTTTTTTATATATATATAAATACCAGGAAACATCCTTCTTATAGACCTGTGTGAGATTGTAATGTCAGGTGGCAGAAAAGGTTCCCACAGCACACAGACATTTTTTCTAAGTGTCAAGACTTTTGGAAAGTGCAAGAGTGACACCTGGTGGCCTAACATGGAAGGGCAAGCCTTTATTCACAGAGGGCCAGTCTTTATTCACAGACTGGGGATCTCCTATATAAAGTCTCCAGCACAGACACTCAGGGCCAATTATACCACTTTGCTTGGACCCTCTCCTGACCACAGAGAGCACCTGTCAGCACAGAGACTGCCTCAGAACTAAAGGCTGCTGCAGAAAGACTGAAATATTTTGCAAACCAGAGATTCTCTGGACTTTGAAATCTTCATACCTATGGTAGACTAGCTAATTGTCTTAGTGCATTTCATTGTACATTTTACCCTTTTTTTCCAAATTAATATTCTCTTTTTAGTTGTAACTGTATGTATTTAAGTATTTTAGTAAAATATTTGTTTTCCTGAAGAAATTCTGCATACGTAAGATTCCATATGTAGAATGTGGGACTGTAGAAGATATATTAATAATCTGTAAAAACTGTTATTGCCAAAGGGGCCACAATAAGCAACCAAATTGGAAAGGGGATCTGGAAGGGACATCTGGAAGAATAGGGAGAATACCAGAGTCTACAAAGATTTTGAACCAGGCTGTTGCATGTCCTGTAGGGAGAAGGCCAAATCAGGTTTTTATGCTGCCACTCTGAAGAGAGTGTGATACCTGGGGTTTCCTCCTGTCTGTAATAGGCAATGAAGGGTTCATATTTGGCCACAAGACTCGAGACTGGTATTGTGGCCTTAGCTAGAACTAGAGGGATGCCTGGAATTCTCATGGCAGAGGTGCAGTTGTGACCTCAGTGAGCATTCTAAAGGATGAGCAGGGTATCCCTCTCCCCCCATCATGGATTGCACTTAAGGGTTGGCCACAGTGAGTTCAGTGGACCTGACCCTTAGGAGTGGGTTTGTGACAGCTAGTAGGTACCTTTGTGAATTTCCCTCCCTTAGATTTCTCCCTACTGATTACTTCAGCTTGAGGGGGAGAAACAGTTTATGTCTCCCTGCTTCCTTCAGCCACCCCTTTCAGCCAGTTTAAATGCTCACCAATGTAACATTTAAACTGTTCACTGAGGACTGTGGGTCCCCTCCCAGATGAATGCAGGCCATCTCCCCTGTATAGGCCCTTATCCCTCCAGGTGTGACCCCAGTCCCCAATGTAACTGAAACCCTCCTGTCTGCATGACTCCTTTAACCATGAGTTGAAGTTCCTGGTATGGAGTACCCTATCCTCCCCCCTGTCATAGACAGGCAACATCTCAGAAAAGGTCACTGAGCATGCTGCCTATCTAAGACCCCTCCCCAACTCTCTGAACTCCTCCTGTACTATCCTGTCCTTTTTCCCAACCAGGTCATTAGTCCCTAGGTAGAAAATGACATCCAACTCTCTTTCTAGTCCTGCTGCCCTAGTGATCCTCAGGCTCCACTTCCCATCCCTCTGCACTGTGGTGCCAGGTAGACACTTAACCTCCCTCACTCCCTCCCTTCCATTCCTCAAATCTATCCTCTCACAATGGAGTCTCCCACCAGGAGTTGCTTCCTCCTCCTCCTCTGGGGTCTTCTGCCACCCTCCTTGGGGTCTACACTATGGAGGACCACCACATCCTCCCTGGTCACTACTGTGGGTGCCTCCATGGGACAGTCCTGCCCCACCAGATGGTACTATATGGGGGATATGCCTCTGACCCACCACCCTCAGTCTTCCTGAGCCCACTGTAGTCCAACAGCTCCTCTGCCTCGGCAACATTTGAGGCAGCCGTAAAGGACTTGGTGGTCCCTGGGTGGGGAAGAAGGCCACTTGAATCCCAGTCGACTTGGCCTGGAGTCAAGTGACCTCCCCCCTCAGCCCAAGAGGTGCACACAGATGGGGCAGCACCACAATCTCCAAAAAGTTTCCCTGAAAACTGATGTCCGACAGCCACTGCACTGCACCATACAAATGTATGAACATACGAAATTGCTGGCAGATACAGACCTTACAGTCTCTATCCAGTCTGCTTGAGTGTGCTGCACTTCAGCCTTTTAGACTGCAGCTGCTCCCCCACACTGTTTCTGCTTGGTTTTCCTTCACCCCCACCCCGTCATGGTTTGAACGCTCCCTTTGAAACTGTCCCACCCCCTCTTGAAGCTCCCCAACTGTCTGCAAGGATATCACCTCCTCTGGCAGCGTGTTCCACCCTGCAACCACCCTTTTGGTGAAATAGCTTCTCCTCATTTCCCTCCTGAATCTGCCTCTTTCCAGCTTCAGACTGTGTCCTCTGGTTTCCGTTCCACCTTTTAGTTTGAAAATACTTACTCTGTTCATACCCATCAGGTACTTGAAGGTCTCAGCCATATCCCCTGTCTCCTTTCTTTCCTCCAGGAAGTACGTATTGAGCTCACTCAGCCTCTCCTCATAGGTTTTATCTCCCAATCCTAGGGTCATTTTTGTAGCTCTGTGCTGTACATAGTACTCCAAATGTGGCCTCACCAGGGACCTGTACGAGGGCAGGATGACTTCTCCTTGCCTAGAAGTACTTCCCCTTGTGATGCACCCCAGCATCCTGGTAGACTTTGCTGCTGCCTTCCTTCACTGGGCTGAGTGGTTCATTTCCCCACTTACCAGTACACCCAGATCCTTCTCCTCTGTTGATGTGATAACTGCACCCCCCACCCAACCAGTAACTGTGTCCGGGGTTCTTGGCTCCCAAGTGCATCACTTTGTACCTCTTGGCATTGAATCCAAGCTGCCATGTGTGAGACCATTCTTCCAGTTTTGCCAAATCCTCCTGGAGTTCTTTACCGCCCTTCCCTTCATCCACCTCCACACAGATCTTGGTGTTATCCGTGAAGAGACTGATCTTATTCTTCATCCCCACTGTGATGTCGGCAATGAAAATGTTAAACAGCACTGGGCCCAACACTGAGCCCTGTGGAACCCCACTTGTAACTGCCCTGGGCTCTGATACCTCACGCCCCACTACTACTTTCTGCTGTCTATCCTGTAATCAGTTCCCAATCCATCTAACCAGCTTCCTCCCTGCTCCTAGACTGCTCAAGTTTCTGATCAGCCTGCCGCGAGGTGCTGCATCAAAGGCCTTGCTGAAGTCCAGGTAGAGGACGTCCACTGCTTCCAGCATATCTATTTTCTATCCACCTGTTTTGTTTTGCTTTCTTTGAACCCCTTTTTACCCCTACCCTAGATAGGGGGTTTAACCTATTACCAAAATGTTATTGCCTTATACTTCCTGTCCTCCTTTCCCCTTACCTATAAACTATTACAAGCACAGATGAGAACTAAATACTATTATAAGGAATGAGTAAGTTAGCTAACAGCAAGACCTTGGTGATGCTGTATAACAAGTTAAAGCTAATTAGCATTAAGTGCAGACAATTGGCACTAAGTAAATGGTACAATACAGAGCAAAACAAATTAGAACTTTGTTGTAGGTACTAGTTATAACTACAAGTTACAGGCAGATTGGCACTCTCACTGTAAACAATAACAGATGCATAGGCCTCGGAAGCAACCTACACAGTACTACATGGTAATTACATAATAAACAGAGAGAAACATTACTGTTCAGCAGGCACAGGCAGTTACAGAGGGATGCCTTACTGACCCCTTCGGAAGCAGTGTGGCTGGCCATACGGCTTTCTGACAGCTGATGCCAGGCAGACTCCTTGATGCCCTTATGCTATGGTGCTGAAATGATGGACCGCAGAAGAGGATCGCTTGGGAAATGGACTGAAATACACAGCACAGGTCCTGCTCTCAGAGCCCTGCTGCTGAGCAACTGGTCAGTACATAGTCACACACAATCCAACAACCCAGGAGTATACAGCTGTAACAGGAGGGCTCAAGATCAGAGTGAGCCCCAAACCAGCTTAAAAACACAAGTTCCTTCTGAAATTTCCAAAATAGGTCCTCTTCCTGTGATGAGAACCCCCTGGACTGCACTATTCCACTGTAGAATGAAGCTCAGGTTTGAAATCCGATTTTCAGCACAGGTCCCACCCTCAGAGCCCTGCTGCTGCGTGATTGATCAGTACAGTTTCACACAATCCAACAGCCCAGGAGCATAGGGCTGTAACAGGAGGGCTCAAGATCACAGCGAGCCCCAAACCAAGTTAAAAACCAGCATTTGACAATGCCGAATGTTTGCTTGCTGGCATTGGCATTGGTAGTGTAGAAGTTACAGAGCTGCATAATAGGAATGGCAGTGAAGTATTGAAGTGAAGCCAACCCCACCACCACCCTGCTGAGAGTGATAGGCATTGGGGTGTACCTTTGGGTCGTCAGGCATAACGGCCATGCTATTTCACCACATCCCACCTGCAGACACTGACAAGTGTCATGGTGTGCCTTGGGGTCTTTGGCTCTTATGCGCACCCCATTCCATCAGGAAATACAGTGAGATGGGTGCGGTATAGGAGAATGGGGTGAACTTTGGGGCTGAAGAGTCCAAGGCATACCCGATGCCTCTCACTGGCTGCAGGGTGTGGAATGGTATGAGCATTACAGGCAAGAATCCCAAGTCACACCCTGATGCCTGTCATTCTCTACAGGGTGGGAGTTATGGTTAGAAACCCTAACACCTCAGGCATTTGTTTCACTCCAAATTTTCAACATGTTTTTTGTGACCCCACCTCATAAACAGTGGCAATATCAGTTTTTGGCAGCTGCTTATGCTGGCGACTACTGACATTTAGCACCACAGGTGCAAAAACACATTCGAACAGGATGTGAAAAATGACAGCTGTACTGTTCATGGGGAGGTGTAAAAAATGGCAATGTTGCAAATCTGCAGTAAAACTATTAAAAAAACTAGTGAAGTCACGAGCATACATAGAAACTGTGCAACGCATACCCGTAATGTAATTAGTTTGGGGATTTTTTACAGCAGATTGTCAACACAGGCATTTTGGGACCTCCAATCGTGAACAGTGTCACTGTGATTTTCTTTATCTGTCCCGAACAATGATTTCCCATAGCGACCATGCATCTCTGTGCTGAAATTGTGAAAACACATTTTGGCCATGTTGTGAAAAATGACAGCTGTACTGTTCATAAGGAAGTGTGGAAAAATGCCACTGGTGAAAATCTGGACTGAAAATATTACAAAGTCATGAACTTCCGACGGTGCGTGGAAACTGCACAATGCTCACTCGTAAAACAGTCATTTTATGGACTTTTGTCACCAAATTTTCAACATAGCCATTTTAAGACCTCTGCTCATGAACAGTGTAACTGTGATTTTCTTAATCTGTCCCAAACATTGCTTTTGCACACCGAATGCACCATTGTGCGCTACATGTGCGGAAACACATTTTGGGCAACTTGTGAAAAATGGCAGCTGTACTGTTCATAAGGAAGTGTAATAAAATGGCAATGTGGAAAATCTGGAGGGAAAATATTGAAAATTCACAAACTTATGAGCATGCATAGGAACTGCGCAATGCATGCACGTAAAACAGTCATTTTTAGGAATTTTTTCACCAAAGTTTCAACATAGCCATTTTAAGACCTCTGCTCATGAACAGTGTCACTGTGATTTTCTTAATGTGTCCCATACGTTGATTTCACACACCGACTGCGCCATTGTGCACTACATGGGTGGAAACACGTTTTGGGCAAGATGTGAAAAATGACAGCTGTACTGCTCATAAGGAAGTGTAATAAAATGGCAATGTTGAAAATCTGGAGTGAAAATACTGAAAATTCTCAAACTTACGAAAGTGCATAGGAACTGCGCAACACACGCTCGTAAAACAGTCATTTTTAGGAATTTTGTCACCAAATTTTCAACATAGCCATTTTAAGACCTCTGCTCATGAACAGTGTCACTGTGATTTTCTTAATGTGTCTCATTCATTGATTTCGCACACCAACTGTGCCATTGTGCGCTACATGGGCAGAAACAAGTTTTGGGCAAGATGTGAAAAATGACAGCTGTACTGCTCATAAGGAGGTGTGGTAAAATGGCAATGTTGAAAATCTGGAGTGAAAATATTGAAAATTCGCGAACTTACGAGCGTACATAGGAACTGCACAATGCATGCTCGTAAAACAGTCATTTGTAGGAATTTTTCCACCAAATTTTCAACATAGGCTTTTTGAGAGCCCACCTTATGAACAGTGGCAGTGTTGTTTCATTACTCAGTCCTGAAAGGTGATTTTGTGCAGTGACTGCGAAATCACCCTTCGGGCCCAATTAACGCCATGACAGTGAGAGCATTCATGAGAAGGGGTCCCAAAAACCCCATGTTGAAAATTTGGTGAAAAAATTCCAAAAAATGCCTGAGATATGCAGTAAAATCCTATCTATCCCATTATACAGCTTACCGGTATTTCCTCAGTTCACGGTCGGCTTTGAAGAGTGCAGATGTGTTCCCGGTCCACCAAAGATCGTCGCGCCGGAGACCGGAGGTAAGATGGGGTGGGGGTGGGGAGGCAGGGTGCACAATGGGTGGGCGCGGTGGGGGCAGAGACAGTGGGACCGTTTTTGTGTTTCAGGGTTTTTTTTTTTTTTTAAAAGGACAACAACAGGGACGTTTGCCAGCTGGGGTGGGCTCCAGCGTGGCACAAGGATGGCTGTTGGGGGCGTGGAGCCTACGGGGATTGGGCACCCCGTCGGTGATAACATCTGTTGCCACGCGGGGTGGGCTCCCAGCGTGGCACCCTGTACTCTCTGGGGGAACATGGGCGACGGGGGACTGGGCACCCCGCCGGCTATGTCGATAGTAGCCACGCCAGTGGGCACCCAGCTGCATGAACTCTGTTTGAGGGGAGCTCGACAGCTGACAGGGGATTGACACCCCGCCGGCTATACAGTGTGTGAGTGGGGACGAGCACGCAGTATGCGTGCGTGTGTGTGTGTGTGTGTGTGTGGGGAGCGTGCATGAGCAGGTGATATCTTATCGCTGCTCACTGAAGCGTAGCTCCGCCTTTCAACTGTACTCCACTGCATTTTCGACTGCTGCCATAGACAGCTCCAGCAGCCATTGGAGAACTGCGGCCGTGCCTGCAAACACACTGACTGAACTGGAAAAGGTCTACCACACCTCCGAAAACTCGGATGATGGCACTATGTTTCTTGCACATGCGTGCAAGCAAACATAACAAGTTCCTTCTGAAATAGGTCCACCTTCTTCTTTAGATGCCTGGGAGAGAGTAAGAGCTGGAGAATGGAGAACCTGTCAGACTGCCAGGCTGAGATTGACAAGCGTGGTGCTGCAGAGCCCTGCATCAAGAGGAAGGGTCCTGTATGCAACAGAAACATGAGTAAGCACAAGGCTGGCCCCCCACCCAGTGGCTCCATGTAACATAGTTGACAAGTGTTTTCTATGTTGGACCATTGTCCAGGTGCTTATATACCTCACTTTGAGGTCTGAGCCATTGTTGCAATTGCATAGCCTTTGGGTTTAGGGTTTAAATATCTGTTTACTCAGCTTTGATTGACATTTACTTTAAAGTGCACTCCTGCCAGCCAGCCAGCTGCAACATCTACGGGCCTGCACCAGTTTAGCCACTGAGTACCCAGAAGCTACTGTATGTCGGAGCTCCCTAGCTTAGTTAGAGGAGGAAACTTGCTGGTCCCAGCTAAGAAAGGATTGCAGCTCAAGTACTGGAAAACAAGTGTAAATCACTGTACTGTGCACTGTCTTGTGGGGGACAGACTGAGTGTCAGGGCCGTATGTAGCTGGGCTTGTTACTCACAGCCCAAGAAGTGGTTTATTTTGGTCATGCCTGCTCAGAGCAGTGGAAGAGCAGTTACAGCTTGGGCCAGGCCTACGAAGGACACTGGAAGGCCAGCTGTACTGCAACAGCTACCTCATTTGCACTGACTCATTTTTTATGTTTGCTTGCACGCATGTGCAAGAAACGTAGTGCCATCATCTGAGTTTTTAGAGGTGTGGCAGCCCTCTTCCAATTCAGTCAGTGTGTTCGCAGGCGCGGCCGCAGTTCTCCAATGCCTGCTGGAGATGTCTATGACAGCAGTCCAGCAGTGCAAAAATGCAGTGGCGTAAAGTTGAAAGGGGAGCTACACTTCGGTGAGCAGTGAAAAGATATCGCCTGTCATGCACGCTCCCCTACCCCTACACGCATGCATACTGCGTGCCCCTCACGCACACTGTATGCCGACGGTGCCCAATCCCCCGCCAGCTGTGCTGGCGCCCCCAAATGCGTTCTACATGCCACGCTGGTGCCCACCCCAGTGTGGTTAAGACACGAGAATCAACGGGGTGCCCAACTCTCGCTGGGTCCACTGTTCTCCCCAGAGTACAGGGTACCACGCTGGGAGCCCACCCCAGTGTGACAACAGATGCTGTCACTGAGGGGGATGCCCAATTCCCCGTCGGCTCCACGGCGCCCAAAAAGCCATCTTTGTGCCATGCTGGGAACCCACCCCAGCATGGCAAATATCCTGCGTCGTCTGTCTTTTGTTTAAAAAAAAAAAAACTGAAATTGGAAAATGGTCCCTCGGTGTCTCTGGCCCCATCCGCGCCCACCCACTGCGCACCCTGCCTCCAAACACCCCCCACCCCATACTTACCTCCGGACTCCAGCGCGATGATCTTCTGTGGACCGGGAACACGTCTGCACTCTTCAAAGCCAACTGCAAACTGAGGAAATGCCGGTAAGCTGTATAATGGCATAGATAGGGTTTTTTCAACTTTGCTGCATATCTCAGGCATTTTTTGGAATTTTTGCACCAAATTTTCAACATAGGGTTTTTGGGACCCCTTCTCTTGAATGCTCTCACTGTCATGGCGTTAATCGGGCCTGAAGAGTGATTTTGCAGTCACTGTGCAAAATCACCTTTCAGGACAAAGTAACGAAATGTCACTGGCACTGTTCATAAGGAGGGCTCTCAAAAAGCCTATGTTAAAAATTTGGTGGAAAAATTCCTTAAAATGACTGTTTTACGAGCGTGCATTGCGCAGTTTGCGAATTTTCAATATTTTCAATCCAGATTTTCAACATTGCCATTTTATTACACTTCCTTATGAGCAGTACAGCTGTCATTTGTCATATCTTGCCCAAAACATGTTTCCACCCATGTAGCGCACAATGGTGCAGTCGGTGTGCGAAATCAATGTGTGGGACACATTAAGAAAATCACAGTGACACTGTTCATGAGCAGAGGTCTTAAAATGGCTATGTTGAAAATTTGGTGAAAAAATTCCTAAAAATGACTGTTTTACGAGCGTGCGTTGCACAGTTCCTACGCACGCTCATAAGTTTGCGAATTTTCAATATTTTCACTCCAGATTTTCAACATTGCCATTTTATTACACTTCCTTATGAACAGTACAGCGGCTGTTTTTCACATGTCGCCCAAAATGTGTTTCTGCACATGTAGCGCACAAAGGTGCAGTCGGTGTGCGAAACCAATGTTTGGGACAGATTAAGAAAATCACAGTTACACTGTTCATGAGCAGAGGCCTTAAAATGGCTATGTTGAAAATCTGGTGACAAAAGTCCATAAAATGACTGTGTTACGAGTGAGCATTGCGCAGTTTCCACGCACCCTTGTAAGTTCATGACTTTGTAATATTTTCAGTCCAGATTTTCACCAGTGGCATTTTTCCACACTTCCTTATGAACAGTACAGCTGTTATTTTTCACAACATAGCCGAAATGTGTTTTCACACTTTCAGTGCAGAGATGCGTGGTTGCTTTGGGAAATCATTGTTTGGGACAGATAAAGAAAATCACAGTGACACTGTTCATGATTGGAGGTCCCAAAATGCCTGTGTTGACAATCTGCTGTAAAAAATCCCCAAACTAATTACATTACAGGTGTGCGTTGCACAGTTTCTATGCACGCTCGTGACTGCACCAGTTTTTTTAATATTTTTACTGCAGATTTGCAACATTGTCATTTTTACACCTCCCATGAACAGTACAGCTGTCATTTTCACATCCTGTTCGGAATGTGTTTTTGCACCTATGGTGCTAAATGCCGAAGTCGCTGTGCATAAGCAGCTTTTGGCTAACAACCTGATATTGCCACTGTTCATGAGGTGGGGTCACAAAAAAAATGTTGAAAATTTGGAGTGAAAATACCAATGAATGCCTGAGGTATTAGGGTTTCCAACCATTACACCCCACCCTGTAGAGAATTGCAGGCATCAGGGGTGTGACTTAGGATTCTTGCCTGTAATGCTCATACCATTCCACACCCTGCAGCCAGTGAGAGGCATCGAGGTATGCCTTGGACTTTTTGGCCCCAAAGTTCACCCCATTCTCCTATACCGCACCCATCTCACTGTATTTCCTGATGGAATGGGGTGCACATAAGGGCCAAAGACCCCAAAGCACACCGTGACACTTGTCAGTGTCTGCAGGGTGGGGTGTGGTGAAATGGCATGGCCGTTATGCCTGATGACCCAAAGGCACAGCCCAATGCCTGTCACTCTCTGCAGGGTGGTGGTGGGGTTGGCTTCAGTTCAATACTTCACTGCCATTTCTGTCATGCAGCTCTGTAACTTCTACACTACCGATGCCAATGCCAGCAAGCAAACATTCGGCATTGTCAAATGCTTGTTCCCATTCCTTTAATAAACATCCCTTAGTAGTTGTGTTTTGTTAAGCTATTGCTCATTATTGTCTATGTAGAGTATAGGTGAATACTAATTGGGAGCAACATCTTGCTGTTGTTTAGGGTCCATAGAAAGGGTGAACTCAGTGAGGAACTGGGCAGGTATAGCATTCCAGAGGCTTGTACTGACCAGTCCCTAAGTCCACTTAAATCTTTCTCTGAGTGGAGACACTGTCCTGTTTCTACTAGCTGGTTATGAATCTCTCTCACTCATAAAGGAGATAATTGGAAAGGCTTGCCTGGAGTTCAGTGAACAAGCAGCCAGCCATTCCTACTTCCTGAGGTATATAAGCACTTCCTTCAGCCTCACTGTGAAGCACTTCTTCTTTGCAGCCAAAGGCTCTGTCGGTCTGTCCTCTGAGCTCGCTGGGGCCTACCCCCCAACAAGCCTTGCTGCTCCTGCTTGTCTGCTGGATTTCTGTGTTTATTTCTTGCTTCTTGATTGTATTTTGCCTTTGGCTGCATGTGCTTCTTCTGTCTTTGTTCCCTGTTTTCTGTGTTTTTGTGTCTTTGGTTTTGTCTTTTTGAGGGGCTTTTGTTTCTAAGCTCCTAGCATATTGCTCCAGAGCTCCTCCTATTTGTTCTGTTACTCACAACTCTCACACACTACTGCAATGCAACTGCAATCATTATCTGTGTGTTTCAGCTCAGCCATAGCTGCTCCATGTTGCATACTCAATTGTTTTCAGCTGACTCATGCTTACTCTGAACCTAACTATGCAGCTCACTCATGCTCATACCTCTCAACCTCCTGCCTCATAAATCAGGGACAAGGCTTAAAAAAATCAGGGACAAATGCCCCAAATCAGGGACACATTTGTAAAATTGGTGCTATCCACTTAGGAAGCTGGCAGAATAAGGGACTCAGTGTATAATACATTTTCTGAAGAATAAGAAGTCTGCAACTGTATTGTTTGACATAATTGTATTCTTACAATCATCACTGTTTAGTCAGGGGAACACAGATTTTAGGAGGGAGAGAGTAAAATTTTGAGGTGAAATCAGGGACATCCCTGAAAATCAGGGACACTTGAGAGGTATGCTCATGCTCTCATTCTACTTACCTCATTGCAGCAGCTTCATTGCACTGTCTGGTTACACCTGCTTTCAGAAGCATTGTGTCTCCTTAATTATGTTTATTGCAGTTTTACAACTCAGTGTACTCCATTTAGACGTTGCTTCTATGTTTATTCACCCTGTTATACTCAGAGGTCAGCTACAAGCGACTGCTGCAGCTGTTAAATTAGCTTTAATATTTGCATGTGGTTCTCGGCCCTTCCATCACTTTCTTTTTTATCCTACAACAGGGATTGGGAAGTGCTTGGGGAGTCATGGCCCCATGTGGCTAATAATTTCTGTTCTAAATCCTGCCTTCGCCACTGAAAATTTGTATTTGTCACCTTGATTTGGCTTTTAAATGCCTAGCTCGCTTGCCCCAGTATTCAGTGCTGTTTCATTGCTACTATGTTATGTAGACCTATGTGCAGGTCCACTTATTACTACTCTGTTTACTGACCTATGTACAGGTCCACGCTTGCTTATGCAATCGTTGCTCATTGCTAACGCAAATCATTGCTTCATACCTACTGCCATTCCCTTGGCTTCAGCCTCTGGGATTCTGTTGCACTCAGTTCTGCATTTGACCTTGCAAGGTCTCGGCACTCAGTGCTCATTACGATCTCAGCACACCAGTTCTCAGTTAGCTGCTCGCCAGCTTTTCAGCTCCCATTCAATTTTGGGGGCATGCCAGCCTCTTTATTTTGGCATAGGGTTCCTGCAGCCGACAGTGTCACTCTGCATTTAGTCTGCATCTTCAGCATGTCCAACTTGGGGCGGAATCCTTCTCACCTGGCCCATATTTGAGAATGTCCTCACCCCGGGCTTGGCTTTAGCTGTCTGCTATGCGACAGCAGCTCCTGGTGTACAATTTAAGACTAGCGGTGAAGTGTGGTTACTCAAATCTCCTTTGGCTCCAGTGTTCCACTATAACAGTTATCCATTGGCTTTAGTGGTTTCCCTTGCAAGGCACCTTCATCACATTCTCCCGACAACTGTCTCTGGTTCCCCTGGTTTGAGTTTAGGGCGAGTAGGCCAGGTGAGTGCCTCAGCAGTCATTGCTCTCCTCCTCCACCTTGGTTGCATGTATTGTTGCACAGTTTTCTCACAATCTTCCACGGCGTTCCCGTTAGAGGGTTTGCATGAGAGCCTTCCTCCAAATTGGTATATTCCACCTCCCTTTAATTGGGTTTTTCAAATTGCAGCTGCAGAACCGTTACTAAATAAACTATCCCAAGCCTGGAGGGAAGGCGACCTAGGCCTTGGATCCCCAGAGATTTCCTACTTCTCATAAGGTTTTTTTTCTCTCCTCTGTTGCCTCAGGTCATAATTGTTAGTTAGCATAGTGGTGTTCCCTAGTTTCTTAGGTAGGTTCCACTGTTGGATAGAGGTGGAGGGGGTCCTGCCATTCTCTCTCTCCTTAGAGGATCCCCTCATTCTCAATGCAACCCATCAGTATCACGTTTTGCAAATCTTGGGCATTTCATTACGTTATCGACTTAAGCATCTCATTACGTTATCTCCCTGTTTATGCTTATCTACCACCATGTTACAGTTACTGCTTGCTTATATGCTTCATACTTCATTTTTGGGGGATCTTCCTATGGTACCTTTGGCCATAGGAATCTTCCCATGGCACCTCTAGGGGTGGAACCCTCTCCGAGGGTTGCTTGCCTTTGGTACCCCTACAGGGTGGTAGTTCCTCTGGAATAGAGTGCAAACAGCCAAACAAAACAAAACTAACACAGCTGCACAAGTATAACACTATAATGGCTGTGCAGGACATTGAATTGGAAAGGCTTGCCTGGAGTTCAATGAACAAGCAGCCAGTCACTCCTACTTCCTGAGCTATATAAGCAGTTTCTTTCAGCCTCATTGTGAAGCATTTTTTCTTTGCCCCTCCATCCCCCCCCCTCCTCCAGCTGCAGCACTTCTCTCCTTGGGATCTTCCTAAGGTACTTATGGCCACGGGAATCTTCCCGTGGCACCTCTAGGGGTGGAACCCTCTCTGAGGGTTCCTTGCCTTTGGTGCCCCTGCAGGGTTGTAGTTCCTCTGGAATAGAGAGTGCGAACGGCCAAACAAAACCAAACTAACACAGTTGCACAAGCATAACACTATACTGGCTACGCAGGACATTGAACGAATCTTGGAAGCACCGTAACATCTATGGCAACCCAACGGTGTTGTAAGGTAGTGACATCCCTCTCACACCAAGAATATTGGGAGGGTGCACCTACTGGCACCTTACACATGGTTAGGCCTTTTTCCCCATAGGAAAGCTGCAGGTTTACCATGCCATATACAGTGGTACTTCTAGCTACATATTTTGGCAATAAAACAATTATCACATGATCAATACACTAAGGGTGGGATATTCAGACTGTGCCAGGCTGTGGCACAAGCCTCGGCGCAGCACAACTGGGATGTGCCAGGGTGCTGACAGGGTGATATTCAACGGTGCTGCACCATGGCTCAGCACCATTGGATATCACTCCGTGGCCACCCGCATAGTGCATGGCGCAGTGGCACTGCACCAGCACAAGTGGCCAGAGAGGGACAGGGGATGCGCTAGCGCAAGTGCCATTGCGCTAGGTGCATCAACTGCGATATTCAGTGGTGGACATGCAAATGGGGCCATAATGCATGCAAGGCACAAATAGGGCCATTTGCATGTCATTATGGCCCCAATTGCATGCAGGTGCGCTGATCCCCAGTGACTTGCACCTGGCGCCCTGCCAGGCCGCAGCTGTCAGGGACCGACACCCCCTGCACAAGTGGCAAAGTGCCCCAATGCCTGATTGCGGGCATACATATTGAAATATAATAGTCCAATATCCCTGGTGGTCCAGTGGACCGCTCCCAGCCCGATCACAGGCATAAGTATTAAAATAAACAGTCCTATATCCCTGGTGGTCCAGTGGATCGCTTCCAGTCCGATCTCAGGCATAAGTATGAAAATATAATATTCCAAACCATCCCTGGTGGTCCAGCGGTACTCCCCCCACCCGCCCACTGAGCCCCACCACCTGCTCCCCCCGGTCAGCGGTGGGCGGCAGCTCCCCACCCGCAAGTCGCCAGGCCGCCCGCTGACTGACTGCGTACAGTATGGCTGTCGCCCATTGAGTCCCAGCATGGGCCAATGGGCGTGCAGATCATACTGTACTACCTGATCCAGATATGTGGTGGAGGCATTCACATATCTGGACTATATATGATACAGTCTGCATGCCCATTGGCCAGCTGTGGACAAATGGGCACAGACATGCACTGTACTATGCGCGATCAGTCAGTGGGTGGCGGAGGCTTGGGGTGAGGAGCTTCCACCGCCGCTGACAGGGTGGGATGCTGGAGCTCAGTGGGCGGCCTGGACCACGGGATGTTGGGCATTATCTCATACTTATGCCCCACGATCAGGCTGGGGAGCGGTCACTGACACCAGGGATATAGACTGTTTATTTTAATACTTATGCCCGTGATTGGCTGGAGCGTCCACTGACCCTCAAGGATATAGGACTGTTTATTTTAATGCTTATGCCCGCGATCGGGCATGGGGGAGCACTACCATGATGGATGATGCCGCCGGAGCTCAGGTGGCCACCCACAGCTGGCAGCTGCCATGTTGTGCCCTGCAATATGGCAGCTCACCTGTGGGTGGCAAGCTGTTGCTCCTTCTTTTTCTAGATCAACTGTGTGCGGCTCAAGTAGGGGATGTGCCTGCATGGGCTCAGCACATTGTTTGTTTGTTGAATTTTGTTGACCCGGTAAGTCCACTGGGCCTAGAAGTCCCTTCTTCAGGGGAGACCGTGGGGGGGGATGCAGATGGTAAGCAATTGAAACTGAACCAGATTAATCTGTTAGTGGTATTTTTAGTGAATGAGGGAAATTTGGCCAGGACACGGGGGACATTCCCCTACTCTTTTCGATAAGTGCCATGGGATCTTTAGCATCCACCTGAACTACCACCAATCCAGGCAGATCCCGGGCTGAATATCGGGATGTCTGGGTATGCATGAACGGCCCCTCTGATTACCGCGCATTACTGATGTGTGCTCTGGCACATCAGGTTTTCTGCCATGCACTTTCCCCTTTGAATATCACACCGGGCATTAACTAGTGGGTTGCGATATGGCAACTAAGTGCGGCCATGCGCAGAACCTTCTGAATATCCCACCCTAAATGATCAATTATGACATCACTAACTGCCAACTATTTTAAATTAATTTTTTTATTACTGTTTTCTACTTCCCACTGCAACGTTTGTCCACCATTTCACCCCTATGGCCACCTCCCATCCCCATCTGCAAAAAGATAGCTGAGTTTCAGCAAGAAAAATATTTCAAAATTTTGATGGTTGCTGAAAAAGTTATAGGATCTGGGTGCAGTGAAGGACCTAGTTAGATGGGTGGGAAGTTGGTTGAGGGTGAAACAGCAGAGGGTGGTGGCAAACAGAGTCAAGTCAGGGGAGAGGGCGGTCACAAGCAGGGTGTTGACAGGGTCAGTCCTGGAACCAGTCATTTTCATATGTTCATCAGCAGCACAGAAGCAGGAACACTGGACAGGGTGAGTCGCTTTGCAGATGACACTAAATCTCTGTTGCAGGGCAGGCAGTGAGAAGGGGGTAAAGGAGATGCAAAGGGACCTGCAGAGGTAAGAAAGGTAATCCAAAACCTGGCAGTTGAAATTCAGTGCCAAAAAGTGCAAGGAGATGCACACAGAAAGCAACAACTCCAGGATGGAATACTGGATGGGAGGGGTTACACTTGCCACTACTTCTAAGGAAAGGGACCAAAGTGTTATCATAAGTGACTCTCTAAAACAATCCATTCAATACAACATGGCTTACAGCAAGGCGACCAGAATATTTATTGCTGAATATCTGCTGCTGTTTTTGTTATTGTTCTTTCTGCCCATTCCACAATTTACTTCATTGTAGTTGCTGTCTGACAATTTATTCTTAAGTGTTCATAGATTGTACACATTGACTTATTATTCAAATTTTATTGCACTATTTAATGCATTGACCTTGTATACGTTCCCTTCTCCTGTTCTTCCCCTCCCCCCAGGACGCATCTGGAAAGGAGCTGATACCAGCTCCGTAGGTCTTTTCTGGTGAAACTTTTGAAATAAATGAATTAATAAATAATGTTGGGGTATATTGGGATGGGTTTTGGCAGCAGGAGGAAACAGATAATAATACATCTCTATAGATCACTGGTGAGGCCACATCTGGAATACAGTGCACAGTTCTGGAGTCTCTACCTAAGGAAAGACAAAACCAGGCTGAAGATGGTGCAGTGTAGAGTAAACAAAATGATTTGGGGCTAACAGGGCAGATCCTTCAAGGAACAGCTCACAGCACCGAACATGTGCTCGCTGGAGGCCAGAAGGAAGAGTAGAAACATGACAGAGACCTTCAAGTTCCTGAAAGAAATGAATAAAGTAAACTGTGAGGAACTATTCAGCAGCAGTGGTGAGTCACAAACACGGATACATGAGTGGAAGCTGAGAGGGGGGAGATTCAGGAGGGACATGAGAAAATGTTACTTTAGGAAGAGGGTGGTTGAGCTGTGGAACAGCCAAACAGTTGAGGTGATGAGCATAAAAACCATCAAAGGTTTTAAGTACAGCCTGGACAGAGCTGTGGTATTAAATTATTATGCTAGGGGTAAACAGTAAGGCAGGAGATGAGGGGAGAAGTAAGGGCATAAACCCTCTCTAAACAATAGGTTCAGGGATGCATAGAGTATAACAGGGCAGACTCAATGGACCGATGGCCTTTTTCTGCTGACATTGTCTATATGTATTTATGTCACTGAATCCCAAGGACCTACTTACCCCTGCTGCCTTGCTTTATCCTTCATAGTAAGAGCTTTCAGGGGAAGCAGCCCCCTCCAGAGACCGAATTTGGTGGGGTAGCAGGTCCTGTGTGCTGAGCAGACCCTCCCAGTGGGGCTAGGATGTATCACTGGGGGAGCCATGTCATTCTGTCCCAACCAGCATTTTCCATGTTCTCCCTCCCACTGAGACATCAGCTCAACACACAGTGCAGGCGCACAATGGGTGCTTGCTATGACCTGAGTGTCTCTACTTCCTTCTGCCACATGCCAGCACCAGTACCTCCTATGGATCACCAGGAGGCACAGGTCAGCAGGAGTCATATGGCTTCCCACACTCCAAGGAGGTCAATGTGCCATTGAATGCTCATTCTTCCACATCCACCAGCCCTCTATTGAACTGAGCTTACAACCTGTTATAAACTTCTAACCTCAAACTCAAAACAGGACTTCCATTAAAAAAAAAAGTTTCACAAAGTCTGAGTTCTCCCCTCCCTCCGAGCATGGCTGAAAAACAACAGACTTTGACAAAAATAGCTTTCTAAACATGTGGGTTCCTACCAACAAGTTCAGTTTAAAAGCAAAAGACTTCCATAAAAATGGCTTTCTCAACAGTTTGCACTGAATCCCCACAAGTGCAGCTGAAAAGCAACATTCTAAAATAAACCACACAGCTGCAAAACATTATTTAAATACAGCAAACAAGCAGCAGGAATTTTATTTACAATTGATGGGGGTTCAGCCCATTTCCTTCAGCTACAAACTTACCAGTACAGTTCAATACAAAGGAAAGCATATCTTAATGGATTTCTCTACAAGGCAGGTAGATTAAACAATGGCATGCCACAGGGCTTTGTTCTGGGCATTATTGTTCCAGCTGTACTACCAAATATAAATGAGCACATTAACAGCTGGATTAAAAAATAGACAGACGGTCTGACGGTGACACAGTGAGCCTAATGGCAGCTTAACTTTGCAGCTCCTTGCATTTCTATATAGAATCGAGAGCCATCCAAGTGCCATTGGACCAAAAAAGTACCTTATCGCACTCCATATTATCAAGCATGATGGGGAGGACAAAAAAGAAGGAGTTTTCAGCGACAGCTAAATGAACCATGTCGCAGACAGAAGAGTGGCCTGTTAGCCCTTCTCCATCACAATCTTCTATTCTAACGGCCTCTGGGGAGGAAGATTCAGAATCAGAGACTATTTCTTCCTTCATCAAAGCTGACGGGAAACGAATGCTCAGTATCTTACACCGGATCGATTCCAAAATTTCCTGCCTACAGACAGACTTTAAAAAACTTGAGTCTCGCACGGTAGCTGTGGAGAATCACCTGCATACCTTGCAGAATGAGCACATGGCGTCTGGCCATTCTCTGGCTTTTCTTCATCGGAGAGAACGAGAGCTTAGTTAGAGAGCAGATGACGCAGAAGCTAGAGCCAGGAGGAATAATGTCTGAATTTTCTGAATTCCCGAGAAAGTGAGCAGGAGGATATGGTGGCCTATTTGGAGTCATGGCTCCAGCAAGATCTTTCACTACCAGATAAATTTGAGTTTGCCGTTGAGAGGGCTTACCGAGCGATAGCCCCGAAGCCAAAACCAGGGGCTCCTCCCAGATCTATTGTGGTAAAATTTCTCAAATTCCCTATGAAACAAAAAATCCTTCATCTAGCTTGGGGCAAAAGAGATTTAAATCTTGATGGGCAAAAAGTTTACTTTGACCAGGACTTCCCCCCAAGGAATGATGGCAAAAAGAAAAAAAAGTCTTGCAAGTGGTGAAGATGTTGCGGGAGAAGGGGCTTAAAGCCTATCTGAGATACCCAGCATGATTGTGGCTGCATGATGGAGAGGGAGTGCAGATTTTTGAGAGCCTATTGCAAGCAACCCCTGTGCTGGAATGGTTGGGGATCCTAGTCCCCGACACTAGAGAGAAGACAGCAGAACAAGAGATCGAAAGTCTGCTGTGGGGACTAGCTTCGGGGGGGGGGAACGCCCCCAAAGAAGAAGACAGGACTCCCTCCTACCTCTGCACGCAGATGTGGCTTGGTGAATTCTCCCTCGTCATCCTCTTCCATGAATTGCAGGTAGATCTGAGGTCCTGTACTGTCACTTTCCAGATGGGACTCTTCTAATCCAGCCCTGACTAGACGCAACAAAGCCAGTTTAGAATTAGTACATTATTTAAATGTATGGAACGGAACTGTTGGGTCCTGGTGGACATTTCCTGGGGACAGATTGATAGGAAGGACTCTTTCCTTGGTACACCCCCTACGTGTTCCCCCACTACTTACAAAGCATCCGAATGTTCGAGCAGGATATCGGGCTCATGCGTTAGACTTTGCTGCTGACTGTTTAGATTATATCCACAGTGCCACAATATGCTTTTTCAGATGGAAACTGTAAGCACAATGTTACACCTGCTCTAGACTCTCTGCACCGATTAAGCAGTACTATGGGGGGGGGGAGGTATAAAGACTAAGAAATTATAAGTGTACCCAATATCTGATTACCCTGAAATGAATTGCTATGTCGAAGGTGATACCTCTATTCCAGCATCCCAGGCCTTTCTTTCCCTCTTCTTTTTCTCTTTTTTTTTTTGTTTTTTGGTTTATTGCAATGTTAAGGGTTGCCCATTAGCAGGTGCTGGTATCAGAGCAACCTTTATGTTATCTGGAGATGGCGACTTTATACTTCTCTCTTCCTTATAAAAAGTTTATGGGTTTAAACAGGCAGAATATATACATTATAGCCTGTGATGGTTTAATTTACTGGAGTCTTTAGATCTGGGGCTTGTGGCTGGGCCTGGGCCCTGCACATCAGAAGTTCCAGTAGAAGGGAAGGTGTACCTACACTAACGGCGGTGGGTGGCGTTACCCTTGGCACACTGTGTGCTGTACTCTTCTGATACCTTTAGAAGACTTACTGTGTCTTCATAACCCACTCTGTGGCTGCAGGTGGTAACTTGGGGGGGGGGGAGGTAGCTTTAGCTGGTTATCCTAGGGCAGTTAATTTCACCACCTCCGCCCAAGTCCCTGTGGACCTTTTTTGTATCACTCTTTTGACAGTTTTCAGTCTCCGGTTGAGACTGGTGTGATTATATAATGTGTATGTTTCAAAATGACTTGTTATCTGTGTTTTATGTCTGTTTTATTATGCTTTGTTCCCCTGTTTGTGGAATGGACACTGGAGGGGAAGGAAAGGATGGGGGGAGATATGGAATGTATTAATAAAACAGAATGATGGGGTCACTTAACATATGTACAGTAAACGTAAAGGGGATTAACAATGTTATAAAAAGGGCCAGGATCTTGAAAGAACTAAAAGATTTAAACTGTGACGTTGCCTGTTTACAAGAAACCAAGCTGTCAAAAACAGAACATAGTAAACTGAGGCAGTCATGGGTAGGTATGGTGTTCTCTGACTCCCACCCTATGACAACTAAGGTGGGGGCCGTAGTCCTGGTCAAAAAAGGGTTGCCATTTAAACCCAAGGCAGTCTTAAGGGAAGGTAATGGTAGATGGATTATTATCTCTGGGGAATTCAAAGGCTACCCCATACATAAAGGGTCGGTGTATGCCCCTACCCCACCCTCTGTCAGTTTTTTTAGAGAGCTGTTCACAACACTGATGAGTCTCTCCCTAGGTCATCTGGTAGTGGCAGGGGACTGGAAGTGTGTACACAACTGCAATCTAGATAGAAACCCACCTGGTTGGAGTGGGATGGGAGTATGTTCCAGACATCTGAGCACCTTAACTACAGAGGCTGAACTAGTAGACTTGTGGAGCTGACAAACCCCACAGCACAAGACTATACCTTTTATTCTCCAGCTGCCAATGCATACTCTAGATTGGATCGGATTTATGCTTGGTGTTCAGAGGCCCATGCCTTTGCAGAGGTCCAAATTTTACCAGTCTTTTTTTCTAATCATTCAGTGGTCCAAGTAAAGGTGACTTGGGAACCGTTCACCATGAGGGGGACGTGGCGATTAGACGCTGGGTTGTTAGCGGATAAAGCCTTGGTCACCTCAGTTAAGGGAGAGATTAAATGGTATTTAGAGGAAAATGTAGAATCAAACACTCAATTGAAATTTATTTGGGATGGTCTCAAGACAGTACTGAGGGGCAAATTTATTAGCCATGCAGCATATAGGAATAAGATGCATAAATTGAAAATTACCCAGGCCCTGGATTCTATTTCCTCTTTAGAGACAGAACATAAACTCACCTGTGATTCCTCTATATATCAAAAATTGCAAATGGCCCGGGAAGAATGTAACAAATTAATGCTGCATCGTACTCTCAACTCCCTGAAATTTACCAACCAAAAATACAATGAGGGTGGGGATAGGGCGGGAAAATTACTGGCCATGCACCTTAAAAAAACAAGGAATGGATAGGTTCATCCCAAAAATTAAGAGTTTAAGAAACCCAGGGGAGATTCTGGTATGACCCTCAGATATAGCAGGGTCATTTGTAGATTTCTACTCTCAATTGTTTACTTTAGTTTAGTTTTTTTTTTTTTTTTTGTTGACCGGGTAAGTGCACTAGACAAATCCTGCCTATTTTCAGGCACGACCCGGGGGAGGGGGAAACAGATGAATACTAACTGACCTTGAACCAGATTAAGCTGTTGGTGGTATTTTTAGTGAATGAGGGAAATTTGGACAGGACACCGGGGAAATTCCCCTACTTTTTTCAATAAGCACCATGGGATCTTTAACATCCACCTGAACTACCACCAATCCAGGCAGATGGGACCTCGGATTAACATCTCATCTGAAAGATGGCACCTCAGAAGTGCAGCACCCCTCTCATGCTGCACTACAGTGTCAGTACTGGGATATTAACCCAAGTGCCAGTTGTGGGAACTGAACCCACAGCCCTCTGATCTCCCGGCCTCAGAGGCGAGTGTGCTACCTACTGAGCCACTGACACTAACTTGAGAGAGGCAATCTGACCACGAACAGAACATAGATAAATTCTTAGAGACAGTGCAGCTTCCCACTTTGACCAGGACACAAGTCACTAGCCTTGAAAAACCATTGACTGAAAAGGAACTGGATCTGGTGATTAAATCTCTAAGTTCCGGGAAGTCCCCTGGACCCGATGGGTTTACTGTGGAATTTTATAAAACATTTCGGGTGGAATTAATCCCAACTCTGTTAAAAATTTGCAATGAGGTGCATAAAAAGGGGACAATTCTGGATACTTGGAGAGAAGCCACCATCTCAGTCTTGCCCAAACCAGGGAAGGATCCTATGAAATGTACAAGTTATCGACCAATCTCTTTGTTAAATGTTGATGCAAAAATACTTACAAAGCTGATTGAAGCGAGAGTAAAGGGGTTGATCCCAAACTTAGTACATGGGGACCAGACAAGGTTTGTCCCTGGACGGCACATACAAGATAACATCCGGTTACTTTTAAATGTATTGGCGGTTGACCCTCCCTCCCTCCCTCCCATAAGCTTAAGGCAGTAATTTTACTAGATGCCGAAAAGGCATTTGACCACCTTCACTGGCTTTTTCTAAATAAAACTTTGGCTAAATCTGGGTTTGGAACCAAATTTCGGGACTGGATCTTCAATCTGTATAGCAATCCGGGGGCCAGGGTTAGAGTGAATGGAATATTGTCTGACAGGTTTAAAATAACACAGGGAACTATGCAGGGGTTTTCACTTTCCCCTCTGCTGTTTGCCTTGAGTATGGAGCCCTTTGCGACTAAGATAAGGCAATCAGAACAATATAGGGGGATCCAGGTGGAGGGGACAGAGGTCTTGATCTCTCTCTATGCAGCTGATACATTATTATGCCTGGGGGATCCAAAACATTCAATTCCCCATGTTTTATCCCTGATATAGGAATTTGGCATTGTCTCTGGGGTTAGGATCAATGAGACCAAAACTGAAATGCTCCCTTTCACAATGCCAGGGAACAGGGATCTCCCTCAGGTGGGTCATTTTAAATGGGCTAATGAAGGCTTTCATTATTTGGGAGTCTGGATACCAGACAAATTATACAAGTTATATAATACTAACTATCTTAAATTGCTCCAGAATATCCAAATAGACTGCAATAGATGGAAGGAGCTCCCTTTGTCACTTTCAGGATATATAGAGACAATACAGATTAATGTATTGCTCTGCCTACTGTTTCTTTTTTCAGTATTACCATTAAAACCCCTCGTCTCATTCTGGAGGAGCTTGAAATCGACTACTTCTAAATTTGTTTGGAACCACAAACCGCCAAGGATCAAATGGCAGATATTACAGAGGGCCAAAGGTGGGGACTGGGGCTTCCCCACTCTATTAGATATTACTGGGCAGCTCAGCTCCAGGTTTTAGGCCAGCTATGGCCTGGAGAGGACCAACCCACATGGACAGCATTGTAAAAGCCAAGTATATCAAGGGTTCACTGGCTGATATCATTTTTGTCGACCAGGAGGGTTTGTCATAATTTTGGTTAACTAACCCCTGGTCGATGGAATTTGAAACAGGTGTGGGGCTGAATTACAAAAAATATGTATTTTCAGCTGAGGTTATCCACCCAGACTCCTAACAGAGCTTGTGTAGATTTTCTTCCAAATTAATTGGACCTTGGCTTTCGTAGATGGGAAAAGGCAGGTCTTCATTGTCTTGGACAGTTGTATGACACACAAAATTTTAAGGATTTTAAGGATTTTCAGCAGCTAGCTAGGGAGTTCGGGTTACCTCCCCAGGACCACTTTAGATTTTTACAAATTAGACACTTTATATTTGGTAAAAATCTGACCACTGCAGAACTAAATGACCTCAACCCTTTGGTTGGCTTCCTTCTTCCACTGCTATCTAGGGGAGATAGGAGGCAAATGATTTCATAAGTGGTCTCTTTCCTCTTACCCAGGGAATCTGTCCTCATGGGGATTTTAGAGGCCAGGTGGTCTAAAGAGCTGGACTGCCCCTTGGGGGAAGAGGAATGGCAGCGAATCTGGGATGGGGTTCATGCTACTTCCGCCTCTCCCTCGTGGTATGAGTTTAGATGGAAAGTGAATATGAGATTCTTCCATACCCTGGTTATCACCAAACACTATGGTGCCACCACTTCGGATTTGTGCTGGAGAGGCTGTTGGGAGAGGGGCACACATGCCCATATTTTTGGGGGGCTGTGAGAAAATACGAGAGTTTTGGCAACAGATAATTCAGGAAATCGAGAAAATGTTTCAAGTGTAAATCCCACAAGAGCCACAGTACTGGCTCTTGGGCCTCCCCCCACCACAGATCTCGACTAAGTCACAGACCTACCTGTTCTCTATCCTTTTGGCAGTGGCTCAGAAAGCTATCACAAAAAAAATGGTTAGATAAAGCTCCTCCAACTCTTGAAGTATGGTACTCCACATGTATTCAGGTATGAGAAATGGAGAAATTAACCAGCATTTGAGGTTTCAAAAACAAAAATTCATAGGGAGATGGTTACCCTTTTTCCGTTATCAAGCAGAGAAAGAAAATAAAGCTGTGCTGGAGATATTAGCTCATTGTTCTTAATTTCAACAGAGCTTTGTTGATGGAGGTGGGATATTCCCCCCAGATCAAGGACCTATTTTAAAACCAGCCTCCTTTAAGGGAAATTCTGAAGTCCTGTCTCCCCCTGTCTCAAATAAACCCAGTATTGGCATACAGATGTTCTGAGCTAGTGACCCACCGCGCTCTTTACTTCACCCTTCCATGTAGGGTCATGAAATTGGATTGAAATTTGAACCCCTCTATCTAAGGTGATCCAATTCCGGTTCAGGGTTTAGTTTAGTTTTGTTTTGATTCTCTGTTTTCCCCCTCTCACTTGTCTTTTAGTTTTGAGTCCATAATGGGGGGGGGGAGCTTTTTGTTGTCATTTGTCTTAATGCTCTTAAGTAATGTAAGTATTTAATTTATAATGGTATTTCTGTTACTGTACTGTATTTGTCACATGTGTGTAAGTGTATATCTGGGAAAAAAACAATAAAATTACTATTTCAAGAAAAAACAAGACAGACAACACTAAACTAGGAACAGCAGTAGAGGAAGATAGTCAAGTTAAAGTGGACCTAAAGCCAAAATTTACAGAAAAATATGTTGTGCGATGTTTGATTTGTAGGTGTAGTCCTAGTGTGTCCTTCCCTTTGCTGTAAGGAGTGTTTTTATTATCTAAATTTGCTTGCTAGTTTTATGGCCCTAGGGATCTCCATGTTAACATTTTTTATGGTTCTTCTCTTTGCTACAATGCCTCCTGTCCCATGTGACGATGATGAGTCCAGGACCATTGATTCAGAGATCAGTAAGTTAGTAACTGCTGCAGCAGCAATCTGCTGTTAGGAGTCTGATATTCTGGCTTCAACTAAATAACTCTCTTTTATACAAACTGTCCATTTTCTAGGTATGTGTCTAGGTCTAGCCAGCAGGCATGAATGTTTTGTTTTTAAAGCTTTTCTTTTTTGTTAAACTGCACAGAACCACAGGAAGCACACAGATCACCCCAGGTCATCAGTGCTATAATTAGTGAAGACTCTAGCTGTTTCCTATCAGAAAAGCCCACTCAGTTATCCCACAGGTGTTTATCATCTGTAAATTTAGCCTTTATTGGGCTCCCTGAACAAAGAGAGTTACTTAAAATCATAGCTCTGCTGCTAAAAATGAGACAAAAAAACACAGCTCTTGTTGAATGAATGGTCCTGGATGCAACACTGTCACATGGGACAGGAGGAATTGTAGGAATGAGAAGAGCCATAAAATATGTGAACATGGAGACCACCAGGGGGCGCAAAACTAGCAGGCAAATTTAAAAAAATCCTTACAGCAAACAAAGGGGAAGGACATACTAGGACTACACCTACAAATCAAATTTTACAGAAGACTTTGATAAAATCAACACATGGACACTAATATTGGGCATGAGACCTAATGAGCAGCAGTATTCAGTAATGCATATAGGCTTAAGAAATATGAACATACGAAACTGCCAGCAGATACAGGCCTTACAGGCTATCTAGTCTGCTCGAGTGTGCAGCATGCTGTTTATTAAACTGCAGCTGCCCCCCCTTGCCTGCCCTTCCCGATTTAGTGCTCCCCACCTCCGACTTCTCCCCCCCATCTTCCCCACAGTTTTGACCCTCCCTTTGGCCCTATTCCACCCTCTCTTGAAGCTGCCCACTGTCCGCAGTGATATCACTTCTTCTGGTAATGCATTCCAACTTGCCATCACCCTCTCCATGAAATAGTGCCTCCTCATCTCCCTCCTGAACCTTCCTCCCTCCAGTTTCAGACTGTGTCCCCTGGTGTCCCTCACCCCTTTTAACTTAAGCAAACTCTCAGAATTAACTCTATTTATGCCCTTTAGGTACTTGAATGTCTCAATCATATCCCCTCTCTCCCTTCTATCCTCAAAAGTGTACATGTTGAGCTCCCTCAATCTCTCCTCATATGTTTTGTCCCCCATTCCCAGGACCATCTTCATCGCCCTGCGCTGAACCCCCTCTAGTAGTTTGATGTTCCTTTTCAAATAGGGGCACCAAAACTGCACACAGTATTCCAAGTGTGGCCTCACAAGTGACCTGTACAAGGGCATAATGACTTCCTCCCTCCTAGAGGTGATTTCCCTGGTGATGCATCCCAGCATTCTGTTCACCTTTGCAGCTGCCTTCCTGCACTGTGCCGAGTGTTTCATGTCCCTTGTCACCAGCACCCCAAGATCTTTCTCCTCGGCTGAAGTGGCTAACTGCACTCCCCCCTACCAGTAGCTGTTCTCTGTGTTTTTTTCTCCCAAGTGCAAGAACATGCATTTTTTAGCACTGAACCCAATCTGCCATGTGGCATACCAGTGCTCAAGTGTCACCAAATCCTCTTGCAGTACCTTGCCCCTTCCACCTCAGCACAGATCTTAGTGTTATCTGCAAAGTGGTTGATCTTGCTTCTTATCCCATTGAATATGTCGGCAATGAATATGTTAAATAGTACCGGTCCCAGCAGTGACCCATGTGGGACCCCACTGGTTACAGTCCTGGGTGCCAAGAGCTCACCTCCAACTACCACCCTCTGTTACCTGCCCTGCAACCAGCTCTTAATCTACCCAACCAGTTTCCTCCCTACTCCCAGGCTATTTAGTTTGCTGGTCAGCTTTCCAATGGGCACCAAGTCTACTGCCTTTCTGAAGTCCAGGTAAAGGACATCCACTGCAAGGCCCCTAGCCAATGACCGTGTCACCCAGTCAAAAAAGTCAACAAGGCTGGTCTGACATGATATGACAGATACAAACCCATGGTGCCTGTCATCCTGTAATCTATTCTTCTCCAGGAATATCACCAGCCTTTCCTTAAAGATAGTCTCCATCAGTTTTCCCACAATGACTGTAAGGCTCACTGGTCTGTAGTTCCCAGGTTCATCCCTGGGCCCACCCTTATGGACTGGCACATGTGCCATCCTCCAATCCCTAGGCATGCATCCAGTATTCAGGGAAGTGTTGAACAAATTTGCTAGTGGTCCCACCAGGACCCTGGCCAACTCCATGAGTACCTCAGGATGCACTCCGTTTGGTCCAGGTGCCTTATCCTTAAATAAGCAGTCAATGTACTATATAGATAGGGTTAGTCTCAAGAAAACTGTAGAGCAAAGAAATTTAGAGACTGTGGTAAATGAGTACTTTAAGCTCACACGACAATGTGAGGCTGCTGTGGAAAAAGCCACTACACCGATGTTATGTTATGCCACATCTAGATTATGGATCACAATTCTGAGCACCATACATAAGGAGTGGTGTTCAAAGACTAGAGAGGCAGCACAAGATGACTAAAATGATTAGGGGAATGCAGGATCTATTATTCAAACACAGACTAATCAAGGGGAATCCAATGAGTTTAGAAACAAGCACAGTATACCCTGTTGTTTTCTGACGTACTGGGAAATAAATACCTATTTGAGAAATTGGGCTTTGAACTAAAAGGGAAAAAACTGATGCACCAAGGGGACAAAGTTTACAAATGAAACCAAAATAATTCAAAACAGAAAAAGAAAAGTTTTTTGTTGCTTTCAGAGTGTGGTTGGTTTATGGAATGGACTCCCAGGAGATAGGCTGGGCTGCAAAACCAAAAACATCTTCAAGGATAACCCGGACAGGTCAATATTGGGTAGTAAAATTGAATATTATTACCACTGAGAAATGGGAAGCAGTTAAAATGGGCACTACAGCCTTCTTTTCCCCTTTGTATCTTAGTATGAAACTTAGAACAGTATAAAAGAAACACTTTTAAAATTGGCAGAATGGGCTTTACCACAAAACATGATTTGACAAAACCAGCCACTCACCTGCAGAAATGTGTTTCCAAACACAGACAAAACAGCATAAGCTAAGGAATGAAGCACTCACACAGCACAGAAACTGACGGTAGTCATCTTCTACTACCTCACAATCACGTGATCTGCAAGTCATTGATATGACTGATTGATGCTGCTTGTTTCACAGTCAGCTGCAACAACAAAAGGTATGCCTCTGATTTTACCAATCTGGAATTAACTCCTGTACTGCTGGGACAATTTGTTCATATCTCAAAAAAAAGTTAAAACCATTTTTGACTAACTAAATGTATTACATGAAGCAAATGTTTAAAAAGTGTTACGTAGTTAAGTACTTAGGAGTCACACTTGATGACTCACTTTCCTTTGCTCCTCATGTGGATAACGTAGTAAAAGCTGTAAAATGTAAGACTAGGGGATACTATTTAGACATAGGCACTACCTCACCTCTGCAACCAAATAACTGGTAGTAACTAGCTCTATTCTTCCAGTAGTTGACTATGGCCTAACATTATACAGCACAGCCACTGACAAATTGCTTACTAGAGTCAAGCTAGCACTAAACAAGACCTGCCGATTCCTCCTAGGGGTAAACAGGGTAACCCACACATGTACTCTATATGCACAAACCAACTGGTTCTCACTACAGGACAGAATCAAGTTCCAGAGCTGTGTAACAGGGGAAAAAGGTGCTCATGGGTCTCTCCCCCCCCCCCACCTTACAAAATCTTCTGCTTCCAAAGGATAACACTACACTACCAGGAGTATGGAAAGGAAAACACTTACTATGCCTTTCTGCAGGACTACCCAGGCCCAGTGCTCCTTCACCTTCAGAGCCCTCTGTTGGCTTAATGAGCTACCGGGAACACTGCTGAACCTCTCCAAACTGAGTCTGTTCAAACAGGAACTAAATATAGAACTTGTACTCAGATCCAGTTGTGACTGCCGCCTCTGATTATCACATGTGCCTACCTCATCCTTGTCAATGTTACTGCCTAAACTGTGCTGTCTACTCACAGTTATTTGTATACTGCATGTTTTAACTCACCTTGAACCTTGTTTATGCTTGACAATGCTCCCCTAGAGCAGCTGTACCTGGTACAGGGTCATAATGTCACAAGACATTATGCCGCCGCAATATATATTGCAGCAACATATGTCTTTGTTTTGTGGGGAGCTACGCCCCCACACACCCCATTTTGGGGGGCTGCGCCCCAACCCCCCTACTAATATAATTAACTCCCATGGGGAGGGTTATTACTTAAGATTGCACAACATGCAAAAAAAATTACATTTCTTGTGTCTGAGATGGGAATCGAAACCCGGTCCCAAACGAACTGCCTGTATCCCTTGCTGCTTGTGGTTCATCCTGTTGTGCCACAGCGGCATCTTGCCAGCCTTCTCTCCCAGCAGAGGTCTTATCCTTTGCATGGGAACAAAGAGAGGGTGCACTACTGTGCATATTTCCTTTAGCGGTATTGCACCCTCTCACTGTTCCCTACCGCGTTGTTCCTGTTGTGCAGTTATGTCGTATGCTATTAAGCATACAACATCTTGACCTGGTAGGGCTGTGCCCTACCTTTAGTTACTCTACTGTTAGGACTTCTCCATTTGTAACAGCCAAGTTTGACATGGAACCTTTGTAAATGAGCTCCTGACTTCAAAGAAGTAATGTTTGAAAAATAAAGAAATAAATAAAGAAAAACTTACAAAATGATGCTATCTCAGGGGTCTAAAGAGCTCATAAATCCACTCACCCTTAAAGCTAATGGTTTATGAGCTTGCTGGACCCCCTCAAGTCATATTATTTCACTTTACACTACGCTTTTCTAACATTTCTTCTTGTTTACAGTATACGCCAGGAAGTAAATCTGCAATACAAATTTAAAATAGGCCCTTTTTTAAATTATACAAGTTACCATTCCACAGACTTCTTCTAAGGTGTGAGTAAAGCCTCTGCATATTTTCTGAGACTGATTTAGTGACAGTGATTGACTGATTGATTGATTAAAGTTTATTTGTATGATTGATTAAAGTTTATTGTATCCAGGTAAATACACTTAGAACCGGAGGTTCTATTTACAAGAGTATTCCCGCATATGGAGTTACACATGTGGTACAAAGCTTACAAATAAAAATAATACGTGAACATTTACTTACTCATCAAAGAACCTGTTGCCTATATCAGTTACACACGTGCTCAATCTCCCTTACTTTTTTTTGAATTTGTTCAAAGAATTTAATGGTTATCATTTGACTGAGGTTTAGTTTCTTGAACCTGCTGCACTTGCCCTAAGGGTCATTGAACTGAGTCTAGTGACAATTTTGGGTGAAACCATTTCACTATACATTGCTTCTTTTTGGGGTACCTGGACCTTGCATTCATACTTTCATTTAGTAAATCATTTATGGGATTTAAAGATTCTGGACTTTACATTGTAAAGATGTTTTTCAGCCAATGAAGCTGTCTTTGGAGTGACATGGGTTACCAAATTAAACTCTTACGTAGTTGACAATGCTGTAGAGTGGGTTTCTCAAAGCAAATCTTACTATTATATAACTTATCTAACTTAACCAAATTAGTGTTACTAGCATAATGTAAAGCACTGCTTCCATAACCTATGATATGTATAAGTTCATATGACGTGATTGCTGAAGCCACAATAATTGTGCCATCAGCAGACATTCTTGTATCAGTTTGTGTTACTACATCAGGCAGACTGTTCACAAAAATTGAAACAGTAGGGGTCTAAGAACTGATTCTTGGGGGCCCCCCTTGAAGTCAATAAAGGATCTGCTATGGTGTTTTCTAGAGCAGCTTTTTGTAATCCACTTGTTTAATAGGACCCAAACCACTTTAAATAGCATTTTTTACTCCCATCTTCTCTTTTGTTTTTAACTTTTTTTATCCCCCTGGACACCCGGTCTGCCCTTATCCACCTCCTCTCCTCCAGCCCCATCATCCCACCATCTCTGGGACTTACCCAGTCCAACCCATTGCAGTGCCACATGGATTATTCCCCCCCCACCCTATGGTGGAGCCTCCCAGTCCACCCTACTAATCCCAGGAGGTGTTTAGCTCAGATGCAGCTTGGGGGGACCCAATGAGCAAGTGCGAGCTTGTGAGGAGAGGCAGGTATCATCCTGCCAACTGTTTTTTTTTCCTCATTTTCTTTACCCCGAAATGCTTGGATGCTCCATAGGGGAGGTGGCATGATTGATGGAGACATCTTCCACAGGAAGTATCCCCCACCCGGAACTGCTGCTCCTGCCTGCTGCACCACCCATGGTCACCTAGGTGGTAGTTTCGTGGCAGAGCAAGCAGCCTCCCCTCACCAGAGGAGGAGGAGAGTGTCCATTGGGATGCTCAATTCTCCTCCCCCACCAGCCGACCCCCAAGCGGCCCTGGCTCATTCCCAACCTCAGATCACCATCATGATGGCAGATGAGGCATAGGTGCATCGTCCCTCATCACCACCAGGCAGGCTTATTCCCATCTTCTGTACCCTATCTATACATAAAGAGTGACTCACCAGGTCATAGGCCTTAGTTAAGTCCACAAACACTGCCCTGGTTTCCTTTCATTACTTTACAGATTTTGGGCCCCATTTTCAAAAGGTTAGCATGGCACAAACTGTGTGTGCACCACGCTAATCAGGAACAGCACTGGTCATCAGGGTGTGTGGCCAAATTCAAAGGCCATCTATGCATGGCACACACCTGACAGTGCCATAACACACAATATTGTGCTGCATATATACAAATAAGGAACATCCAAGCATATGCAGCACTGCACAATACTGAACATTTTCAGAAGTGTTAGATGGCTGCAAGCACAGCACACTTTAATGTTTCTGAAATCCAGCCCTTAACAGGATGCAGAGGGGGTGGGTGCCCTGCACCCGAGCCATGTGCCGTCAAGGGCTGGGTAACCTGGTGGTATAGTGGTCCCTCCCCAGCCCCAGACCCCATCTGTTAAAGGAAACTAGACATCCCTAATGGTCTAGCGGTCCCTCCCATGCCCCAATCCCCACATATGTAAAATAGAAAATATCTCTGGTGGTCCAGTGGTCCCCCCGAGCTCTGGTCCCCTGATACAGACATGAAAACTTTACCCTAGTAGTCTAGCAGTCCCTCCCCAGCCTTGATCACTTATCAGACATCCTAATGGGACTCTCTGATGATCTGGTGGACCCTTCTGCCTAACCCCAACCCACCTGTATAATTCAAACTCTGTCCCTGGTGGCATAGTGGACCTCCAACCCTGGCAGTTAGTGTCCCACCACCCCACACACCCCCATCCCCACCCTGAGAGCCAGAGACTGGCACAGCCCTCTGCTCACCACCATGGCTGATCGCAGACTGAGCTCTCATGATGCGCTTCACTATGCCACTGGGGGGGGAGTTTGAATGATACAGGCAGGTTAGGGTTAGCAAGGGGGGCTGCTAGACCATCAGGGAGTCCCATTAGGATGTCTGAAAGGTGACTGGGGCTGCGGTGGGACTGCTAGAACAACAGGGTAACATTCTTCATGTCTGTACCAGGGATTGGGGTTTGGGGGACCGCTGACCACCATAGGGATTTTTCCTGTTTTACATATTGGGGATTGGGGCATGGGAGGGACAGCTAGACCACCAGGGATTTCATTTTGTTCCACGTGATTGGGTATTGGGACATGGGAGGGAGACCTGGTCTGGTGCACTTAGCCGCTGCGGTGGCACGCAAATGAGCCTATAATAGACATGCAAATGGCCCGCTGGTGCCGTGCATGCCCAATGGACTCATCTGCATGTTTGGGTTGAATAGTGCCTATAGGGGCCACAGCACTAACCAGTGTGTGCGGCACTTTACCCCTATGGACAGTCTTCAGCACACCGCTCTGGTAGCACAGCACACAACGTACTAATCACTGATTGTGCACCACTCTACCATGACCCGATATTCAGATGGATAATGTGGTCAGTTCGGATCATTCTATCTGTCTGAATATGGCACTAGAGTTGGCCGGCCTTATTTTTTCATGTGGTGCCCCCATGTGCACACGCTGCCGGCTGGCTCTGAATACGGGGCACTTAATAACTATAATATTGACATCAACCAGGGCAGTGTCCATGGAGTTACCAGCTCTGAAACCATGCTTTTTAGTGGTTAACAATATTTATCCAGATGTTCTGTTACTTGTAAGTGAACCTGCTTTCTCTAATAATTTTGAAAGAATAGGCACCAGAGTGATGGGTCTGTTACTGAAGGGGTCAGTGGGATTTCCCCTGTAAGGGTTTGGTAGGATCTTACTGATTTTCCGGTTTGAAAGAAAAACACTCTGGGCTCAGTTCTCAGAGGCTGACACAGGACTTGTGTCAAGCCGCACGTCAACCCCATTCTTTGGCGCAGCTGCTCCAAACTACTTTGACTCAACTGCCCCCGATTTTAGTACATCAGGTGCAGTTGCACCAGTTTTCACACTGTATGGCAGCTTGCACCAAATATTTGGCATAAGCCCCGTAAAAATGATCCCCGTAATGGTGCAAGTTAGACCAGGGAAAACCTACTCTAACTTGTGGCATTTGACTCTCGCGATTGAAAATCCTGATGGGGTGGCCAGGAGATTGCCACATGCCCCATGCACCAAATAGTTGGTGCACCAGGGGCTTGCCGCACTCTTGGGGCTCTGAAAATCAAGTCCCCTTTTCTGCAGTCCAGTAGAATAAATAGGTAATCACAGGCACTATCATTTCTGCCTCACCCTTTAGAACTCTCACCTCCAACTTATCTAGGCCTGCAGATTTATTTATTTGCAGAGACTGTAGTGTTTTAGTTACTTATTTTACATTAATCGCTCTAACTCTAAAGGAAAAGCACAATGAGTCCCCTCCTACCTGCGGCAGATACAAACTCGGTTTTTACATTTGGCAAGTTGACAAATTAATTGCTCGTCATGAAGGGTTTGACACGTCAGATTCTTGAGCAAGTTCCAATATTTTTGGGATTACTTGCTTGACTGATTTTGTGATTTATAAACTTCAGCTTTCATAATTTTTTTTTCAAGTCTTCATTATATTTCTTTGTAAAAATGTTTAAAAGCCTGCCAGTCTGAATCATTTCGGGTAAGCCAAGGTTTTTTCCTGCTTCCTTTTCTTAACTCTGAGGAACGATTGCAGTTTTTCATTCCCCAAGGCAAATGCCCTTTTTGTAAATTATTTTAGTTCAGGGAGCATATTCATCACAAAAACAACACTTTTTGAAAAGAAAGCCACTGCAAGATCTAATCCCATGATAAGTTGGCACTGGTTCTGGTTTTCATGCTCTAAACTATATCCAAATTTAACTTCACTAAAATGTTTTGAAACTTATTTTATCAAAAATAGTTGTGGTGCCTCTTTTAGTTCAGTTATTTTCAGTTTATAGAATATGAGAACAAGATCAACTAACATAGGTATCACCTTTGCAGCCTCCAAGCCTTCCAAATTACTAGTGGCAAAAATTAAATCTCAGATAGATCATTTACTGAAAGCTCTGCAGCATCGAGCTGGAGTAACAGTATATGGCAGTATATTGCTGCTGTCTTTGACAGAGGAGAACTTGGGTTTCAGAACAAGAAATAGCAGTCTAGAACTACAGATTTTTTACTGATAAATCGCTTCCATCTCAGCAGGAGTCAGTACCAGTTTGGATTAAGCAAACAGATACTTTATTAGAAGAAGGGGGTCTCATTTAAGTAAAAAGAAAAAAGAAGAAAGTCACTGTGTTTCTCTGAAGAAGGGGACTATATCAGCTTAATTTACTGAGTCAGAGCAGAGGGTGAATCTAATTGGGGGTGTGGCTTAGCATCTTAGGAGTACAAAAGCAGGTGTCTCCAATTGCAGCTTCCTGCTGTCTTTGACAGAGGAGAACTTTGGTTTCAGAGCATGAAATAGCAGTCTAGAACTACAGATTTTTTACTAATTGCCCTCCTTCCCACCCAAAGCCAGTTCTAGTTTTATAGCCACTGGATTTGACTGACAACAGGAACTTACTGTTTGGCAGTAGGAAGGGAAGGATCACTGAGACACATTAGTTTCATCAACCTTGAAGGAACCTAAAAATAACTATTTCTCCCCCACCCCAGCTGCTGGAGGTCTAAATCCAAGCACGGAAGAAGGAGACTACTGAAGACTACAGGAAGTTCCTGTCCCAGAACAGGAAGGGCAAGAGTTGTACGGGCACATAGGCAGTAGGAAAGTAAGTGTAAAAATACATAGAGGGAGGAGACAGTAAGCATACAAAGCAACAGGAGAGGGGACACAAAGTAAGTCAAGATGGGAGTGGTGCAGTGCAATGGCTGTGGGGCAGCAGTGTTCTGAGAGACATTCTATAGGCTGCAATGCTGCCCTGCTTACAGGCACCTCTCTGGTCTCAGGGAGGAGGTTACCCGTCTCCAGGCTGACCTGGCTAGGATTCGTGAAACCTCTCCCCCCACCCAGTGACCACCAGGGCCACCACCGTTACCTCAGAGGTTGCCAAGAAAGAGGAGCAGTTGGACCAAGATGGGCTCTGGGAGGGAGAGGGTGGTGGAACAGAGGTGCATCCCTCCAGTTGTACCTCTCCACAATTCATATGCTGTTCTGGCAAAGAGTGGTTCCTCTATGGAGGCACTGCAGTGGAGACCAAGGAGGATGCTGGGAACCTCCACAAAGGAGACCCACAGGAGGGTGGCACAAGACCCCACAGAGGAAGGAAACAACTCCTGGTGGGGGACTCGATCATTAGGGGGGTAGGAGTGGGGAAGGAAGGGGATAGGGAGGTAAGGTGCCTGTCTGGTACCACTGCTCAGAGGGACAGGAAGCGAATCCTCAGGATCGAGGGAGCAACTGCATGAGGGAGGGAGTTGAATGTTATTGTCTACCTAGGGACAAATGACCTGGCTGTGAATGGGATCAGAGTGGTGCAAGAGGAGTTTGTGGAGTTGGGGAGGGGCCTTAGACAAGTATCATGTACGGTAACCTTCTTGGAGGTGCTGCCTGTCTATGGCAAGGATGATGCTAGGGTATTCCGCACCATGGGTTTCAATGAATGGTTGAAAAACTGGTGTGGAGCTCAGGGTTTTGGCTTCATTGGGGACTGGGGAGCCACCAAGAGGGATGCAGGCTTATACTGGTGCGATGGTCTGCATCTGTCCAGGGGGAAACCAGGATCCTAGGTGACAGGTTTAAATGCTTCATTGGCAAACATTTAAACTAGCCAAGGGGGAGGCACTGAAAAGGAGCAGGGAAATCCCAGCCTCCCCCCACAAAACACAGTAGCTAGAGAGGTAAACACCAAGACAGAGAAGTCAGTAGGTAGCAGGACAGGGATAAATGCAGAAAAAGCCAGTAAGGACAGGGATGGGGATAAAAGAGGTAAGGCCATAAAAAATAAATGGAAGGTGATGAGTACCAATGCCCGCAGTCTGTGCAACAAACTCCCTGAACTAGTGGCCTTGATGGAAGGGGGATGCCTGGATATTGTGGCAGTCATTGAAACATGGTACACAGAGAACCATAACTGGGATGACAACATACCAGGATACACAGTCTACAGGAGGGACAGGGTGGGTAATAAAAGGAGGAGGAGGAGTAGCTCTCTATATAAGGGAAGGGATTAAAGCAACAGAACTAAAGAGTAAACAGGAAGTTGATGAGTCACTATGGGTCACCCTGGAGACAGGAATTGGCATCACAATCTGCATGGGGGTTGTGTACATACTCCCATCTCAGGGGGAGGAAATGGACAAGGAAATGATAGAAGGCATCCTTAAAATGGCAGAAAAAGGGGAGATATTGTTGATGGGGGACGTGAATATGCCAGATGTTAACTGGTATACCTTTGCTGCAGGCACATCCAAGAGCAGGGTCATTCTTGATGCCCTACGGGGGCATGCCTCAGATAGTTAGTGTTGGAACCCACTTGGGAGGGAGCAATCTTAGACCTGGTACTCTCAAATGGGTAAGGAGAAAGGATCTCAGATTTAGAAGTGGGTAGCCATCTGGGAACAAGTGACCACCAAACAGTGTGGTTCACAATAAAGACAGCCATAGAGTCAAGCCATACAAAAATAAGAGAATGGGCAGACTAGATGGGCAATGGGCAGACTAGATGGGCCAAGCAGTCCTTATCTGTCGTCAAAGTCTATGTTTCTATGTTTCTATGTTACTGGACTTTAGGAAGGCTGACTTTGGGAAAATGAGAGAGTGCCTCAGAAAAGCACTAGCAAATGGGCAAGAAAGAAGGGTGGAGGAACAATGGGGAATAATCAAAACAGCCATCGCAGAGACAACAAACCTTTGTGTGAAGCAAATAAACAAAACAAAACAATGGAAAAAACCACTATGGTTCTCAAAAGAGGTGGCAGCGACGGTTAACGAGAAAAGGATTGCATTCAGGAAATATAAGGAAACACAGAAGGAGCAGGACAGAGAACTTTATCAGTTAAAGCAGAAGGAGGCAGGGAAGGCAGTCAGAATAGCAAAGGCACAAACTGATGAAAAGATAGCCAACTCTGTTAAGAAGGGGGATAAAACCTTTTATAAGTACATTGGGGAGCGTAGTAAGATCAAGGGAGGGATTCAAAGACTTAATAAAGGGGAAGGAATGTGGGCAGAGGGTGGCAGTGAAAAAGCAGGGATGCTGAACTAATATTTCTGCTCAGTATTCACAACGGAAGAGATGGGGAAGGTACTTAAACCAAGCAAGAGAGAAACTCTGAATAGGGGGGTTGATACCAGTCCATTCACAGAAGAAAGGGTTTTGAAAGAACTCTTGAAACTGAGGGTGGACAAAGCAATGGGGCCTGATGGGATTCACCCAAGAATTCAAAAACAACTAAGGGTAGAACTAGTAACACCACTGACTACTCTCTTTAGCAAATCATGGGAGGATGGGGTGATACCTGAGGACTGGAGGAGGGCAAATGTAATTCCATTTCACAAAAGTGGGAGCAGGGCAGAGGCAGAAAACTACAGACCAGTTAGTTTGACTTCATTGGTAAGGAAAATGATGGAATCACTTCTGAAGGAAAGAATTATTGAGTACCTAGAGGCCAGTGGGGCACAGGGCCCAAGGCAGCATGGTTTCACAGCAGGAAGGTCATGTCAGACAAACCTAATAGATTTCTTTGACTGGGTGGCCAAAGTAGTAGACCAGGGAGGGGCTGTGGATATGGTCTACCTAGATTTTAGCAAGGCATTTGATACAGTCTCACACAAAAGATTAATATACAAGTTAGCCAGCCTTGGAGTGGGTCCCAAGGTGGTAGCCTGGATAAAAAAACTGGCTGGACAACAGGATGCAAAGGGTAATAGTAAACGGAGTCCACAGTGAAGAAAAGAGGGTAACTAGCAGGGTACCGTAGGGTTCGGTACTAGGACAGGTCCTCTTTAATGTCTTTATAAGTGACATTGGAGAGCACCTAGAAGGAAAGGTACATCTCTTTGCAGATGATACAAAGATATGCAACAGGGTTGATACACAAGGTGGGGTGGAAAGAATGAAAAGGGACTTGGCAAGGTTGGAGAAATGGTCAAATATGTGGCAGCTCAGATTCAATGCAAAGAAGTGCAAGGTAACGCATCTGGGAAACAAAAACCCAGGGGAAGAGTACACAATGGGGGTTACATAGAAACATAGAAACATAGAATTTGACGGCCGATAAGGACCTCTTGGCCCACCCAGTCTGCCCATTTCCCTACCTACTGGATAAGCTGCAGATCCTAGTTAACCAGCAGCCTACTTCTTCTTACCCCCACACCCTAGAATTGCCTTATGACTGTCCCATGCATGCTTGAATTCCACCACTGATTTTGACTCCACAACCTCCTCTGGAAGGCCGTTCCATGCATCCACAACCCTCTCTGTGAAAAAATACTTCCTTAAATTACCTCTGAGCCGCCCCCTCTATCTTCAAATTGTGCCCTCTTGTTCTTGCACACCTCTTTTTTTGAAAGATGCTACCCTCTTGGACTTTGTTGATTCCCTTGAGGTACTTGAAAGTTTCTATCATGTCCCCCTCTCCTCCTTTCCTCGAGGCTATACATATTAAGCTCCTTAAGTCTCTCTTCATATGTCTTCCGTGCAGACCCTGCACCATTTTAGTTGCCCTCCTCTGGACAGCTTCCATCCTGTCTATGTCTTTATGGAGATTGGGTCTCCAGAACTGCACACAGTACTCCAGATGGGGTCTCACCAGCTGTCTGTACAGAGGGATGACAACTTCCTGTTTTTCTACTGGTGATGCCCTCCCATGCATCCCAGTAACCCCTAGCCCTCCTTGCTGCCCTCTCACATTGCTTGCCCATGTTTAGGTCATCTGATATGACTACCCCCAGGTCCCTTTCCATTTTTGTTGTTGTTAGTATCTCACCCCCCATTGTGTACTCTTCCCCTGGGTTTTTGTTTCCCAGGTGCATTACCTTGCACTTCTTAGCATTGAATCCAAGCTGCCATACATTTGACCATTCCTCTAACCTTGCCAAGTCCCTTCTCATCCTTTCCACACCACCCTGTGCATCAACTCTGTTGCAGATCTTAGTGTCATCTGCAAAGAGACATACTTTTCCTTCCAGTCCTTCCAATGTCTTCTAAAGACATTGAAGAGGACCGGTCCTAATACTGAACCTCTGCGGTACCCCACTAGTAACCCTCCTTTCTTCTGAGTGGACTCCATTTACTATTACTCTGTGTCCTATTCTCCAGCCAACTCTTTACCCAGGCTGTCATCTTGGGACCCACCCCAGGCTAGCTAAGTTGTATATTAATCTTTGTGTGGGACTGTGTCAAATGCCTTGCTAAAGTCTAGGTAGGCCATGTCCACAGCCCCTCCCTGATCTATCTGCTTTGGTCACCCAGTCAAAGAAATCTATCAGATTTGCCTGGCATGACCTTCCCACTGTGAATCCATGCTGCCTATGGTCCTGAGCCCCTCTGGCCTCTAGATACCGACAGTTCTTTCCTTCAGAAGTGATTCCATCATTTTCCCTATCACTGAGGTTAAACTAACAGGTCTGTAGTTTCTGCTTCTGCCTTGCTCCCACTTTTGTGAAGGGAATCACATCTGCCCTCCTCCAGTCCTCGGGTACCACCCCATCCTCCATTGATTTGTTAAAAGGGTAGTCAGTGGTGTCACTAGTTCTACCCTTAGCTCTTTTAGAATTCTGGGATGAATCCATCAGGCCCCATTGCTTTGTCCACCTTCAGTTTTAAGAGTTCTTTCAGAACCCTTTCTTCTGTAAATGGGCTGGTATCAACTTCTGTATCCAGAGTGTTACTACTGTTTGTTTTATGTACCTCCCTCTTCATTTGTAAATACTGAGCAAAAATATTTGTTTAGTATCTCTGCCTTTTCACAGTCTCCCTCTGCCCACCCTCCTTCCCTTTATTAAGCCTCACTATCCCTCCCTTGGTCTTCCTTTGTCCTCTGATGTACCTATAAAAGGTTTTATCCCCTTCTTAACTGAGTTGGCTATCTTTTCCTTGGTTTGGGCCTTTGCTGTTCTGACAGCCTTCCCAGCCTCCTTTGCTTTAACTGATACAGTTCTCTGTCCTGCTCCTTCTGCGATTCCTTGTACTTCCTGAATGCTTTCTTTTTCTCTTGAACCTTCACTGCCACTTCCTTTGAGAACCATAGTGGTTTCTTACATCATCTTGTTTTGTTTATTTGCTTCACACAAAGGCTCGTTACCTCTGTGATGGCAGTTTTTATTATTCCCCATTGTTCTTCCACCCCCCCCGCCCATTTGCTAGTATATTCCTTAGGCACTCACCCATTTTGGCAAAGTCAGCCCTCCTAAAGTCCAATACTTTTGTCTTTGTATGGCTTGACTCTATTGCTGTGTTTATTGTGAACCATACTGTTCGATGGTCGCTAGTTCCCAGATGGCTACCCACTCTACATCTGTGATCCTCTCTCCATCTCCATTTGAGAGAATCAAGTCTAATATTGCTCCCTCTTGAGTGGGCTCCAGTACTAGTTGTCTCAGGCATGCCCCTGTAGGGCATCTAGAATAACTGCACTCTTCAGTGGCAGCTGCAACTGCACTCCAGTTAACATCTGGCATATTCAGATCACCCATCAGCAATATCTCCCTTTTTCTGCCATTCTAAGTATACTTTCTATCATTTCCCTGTCCATTTCCTCCCCTGAGGAAAGTCTGTATCTAACCCTGTGCGTATTGTAGCGCTATTGCCTGTCTCCAAATTTACCCACAGTGCTTCTTCTCCTCCCTGTTTACCCTTTTGTTCTGTTGCTTTTATTCCTTCCCTTATGTAAAGAACTACTCCTCCTCCTCTTTTAACCTCCCTGTCCCTCCTGTAGACAGTGTATCCTGGTATGTTTATGTCCCAGTCATGGTTTTGTGTGTACCATGTTTCTGTGACTGCCACGATATCCAGATGTTCCTCCTCCATCAAGGCTACTAATTGAATTGAATTGGGTTGAGTTATTAACAACAACAAAAATCGAAAGAGACCCAGGAGTAATTATACCAAATGACCTAAAGGTGGGCAAGCAATGTTAAAAGGCAGTAAGGATAGCTGGAGGGATACTGGGATGCATAGGGAGAGGCATCAACAGTAGAAAATAGGAAGTTGTTATCCCTCTGTACAGACAGTTAGTGAGACTCCATCTGCAGTACTGCATGCAATTCTAGAGACCCCATCTCTGCAAAGACATAGACAGAGTGGAGGCTGTTCAGAGGAGGGCAATCAAAATGGTGCAGGGTCTGCACCAGAAGACATACGAGGAGAGACTAAAGCAGCTTAATATGTATACCCTTGAGGAAAGGAGGGAGAGGGGGGACATGGTAGAAACCTTCAAGTATCTCAAGGGAATTAACAAAGTACAAGAGGGTAGTATCTTTCAGAAGAAGAGATATGCAAGAACAAGGGGGCACAATTTGAAGATCGAGGGGAGGATGGCTCAGAGGTAATGTTAGAAAGTATTTTTTCACAGAGAGGGTTGTGGATGCGTGGAACAGCCTTCCTGAGGAGGTTGTTGAGTCAGAAACAGTGGGAGAATTCAAGAATGCATGGGACAGGCATAAGGCAATTCTAGTGGGGGGTAGGAGGAAGTAAGCTGTTGATTAACTAGAATCTGCAGCTTATCCATCAGGTAGGGAAATGGGCAGACTAGATGGGCCAAGTGGTCCTTATCTGCCATCAAATTCTATGTTTCTATGTCTATAGGATAGTGTATGATGCCTTATATACAACAAGGTTCTTCTCCAAACGAGTGGTTACTATACTGACTGATGACATCGAGAGTGAAGCTCGAGAGGTTCCAGAGTTGGCATAGTAACCACGATGTTGGAGAAAAGCTTTGTTTGTGTATAGGGCTCCATGCACTTTTCTCTATAGTGTATGGAAAAAAACTCACTTTTAGAAAAAAAAAAAGCACAATAACAAGACATGACAGTTTCAGCATAATGAATCATTTTACTGTCTGATTAAATGCCACAAACATTTTCTTTTGAAAAACAACACACGATACAGCAAAAAAAAAACAACAGGAAGATAACACATGTACAAGCTGCCTACTGAGCTCCTAAAATGCTATCAATCTGACACCTGTGATGACAGAAATGAAGGAGAAGGGAAGGAGAAAAAAAGTTAGAATTTCCAAAATACTTGCTTACTTTATTTACAGTAGTACTGATCAATCCCAGCGGCTGATTCTAATAATCGGTGACAACTGCGAGGACACAATTAACGCCCCCCCCCTTGGGCGCCACACTGACACATTGGAATCAAAATACAAAGCAGATGTACATACTCAACTGCCCTGTGACCCTTGACACTGTCTTTGGTAACTCCCACCCCCATTCAATTACATTGCCTTTTACACACCCACTGCAGAATACAAGGGGGGAACAAAAAGATTGATAATGATGAGAACCAGCCAGACTAACGTTCGTCAGATTCAGAGGAGGAGTCATCGATTATGGCCACACATTTCCATTTGGCTACTCCTGAGGGTTAACTATTTTTACTGTTAATGCAGAGTTCCTGAAAACACAACCACTGCCAAATATCTGCATATTTGAAAGTTCAGTTAACAGATTATGGGTTGCCTGCTCAAAGGAGGATGGCACAGCTGCAAATGATACTTGCTGGTAAGAGACACTGTTGGTTGCTGTGCTGGAAAAAAATATGTGCATTTCTCTTCTGTTTCTCCTCAGAGAGACAGGAAAATGTATTAATGGAGTATATATTCATATGGCCGGACATTTGAGCTATCTCATTTGGGGGTACATTGTGGTCAATGAGTCTTTGGATGGACGTTTTTCTAGTAGAATGATTGGTGATTTTTTTTTTAGACTCTGGTAGTCCTGCTGCTAGTTTTATTGTCTTCATCATTGACCGTAGTTTGTTTCCACGCATCGTCATGGCCTGAAACCAATGTGATAGCCCAGGTTTGTAGTTTACATCTGGATGAAGAAAAAAAGGGGCATCAGGGCCTAGCATTTTTGTGGGTCTTTCAGCCCTGTGCTTGATATATGCAGAGATGGGGTCTCTGTCAGGTATTTGGCTCTGGTACATCCTTGTTTTTACTTGTCACACATCTCTTGTATTCCCCCCAGACCTAGTTTTAGGTTGCCTCTCATTAAATTCCAAGTATGCTGCTCCATCGGTGTCATTACAAAGCTGCAAATCACTCCATTTCAAATGATATTGCTCTGATGTCTTCAGGGCCAAATACAGACCTACACTGAAAAACATGAGATTAAGGAGTGCTGTAGGATTATGCTGCCCAAGTGTTCCAGTTCTACAGAGTTTCTCAGTGTCTGTGTCTGTAAGGGCCTCAGCTCTATTAGGTTTATTGCCATTGCTCATTATGTTGCTTGCACGCATGTGGAAGAAACATAGTGCCATCATCCAAATATTCAGAGGTGTGTCAGCCCGTCTTCCAATGCAGTCAGTGTGTTTGCAGGCGCGTCCCCAGTTCCCCAATCACTGCTGCAGCTGTGTATGACAAGATGAAAATGCAGTGGCATACAGTTGGAGAGCTCCGCTTGAGTGAGCAGAGCTCTCCCCAATGTACACACACGCATGCTGCCGCCGCATACGCACACACTGCATGCCTCATGCGCCTTCCTCACTGTACGGCCGACGGGGTGCCCAATCCTCGCCGGCTCCATCCCCCAAAGCATCTAGGTGCCACGCTGGGAGCCCACCCCAGCGTGGCAAAATCATGTTATGGCCGACGGGATGCCGAACTCCGTCAGCTCCACTGTCTCTCCCCCAGTGCTGTCACCGACTGGGGTGCCCAACTCGATCGGCTCCACTGTCCCCCAGTACACGGTGCCACGCTGGGAGCCCACCCCAGCGTGGCAATAGATGCCATGGCCAACGGGTGCCCAATCCCGTGGCTCCACGCCTCCAGCTATCCTTCTGCCACACTGGGAGCCCACCCCAGCGTAGCAAACATCCAGCGTTGTCATTTAAAAAAAAACCTGTAAAGAAAAAATGGTCCCCACAGTCTCCCTGCCCCCCACAACCGCGCACTTCGCTTCCCCACACACCCTACCCCATACTTCCTCGAGTCCGCACGATTTATCCTCGTGGACCGGAACACGCCTGCACTCTTCAAAGCTGACCGCGAACTGAGGAAATGGCGGTAAACTGTATAATGGGCTAGATAGGGTTTTTTTCAACTTTGTTGCATATCTCAGGCATTTTTTGGAATGTTTGCACCAAATTTTCAACATGGGGTTTTTGGGACCCCTCCTCATGAATTCTTGCACTGTCATGGCGTTACTCAGGCCCGAAGGGTGATTTCGCATCCACTGCGTGAAATCACCTTTCCAGAATGATTAATGAAATGACACTGCCAGTGTTCATAAGGTGGGCTCTCAAAAAGCCTATTTTGAAAATTTGGTGGAAAAATTCTAAAATGACTGTTTTACTAGTGTGCGCAGTAGCCTCACACACGTCAGAAGTTCATGATTAATATTTTCACTTCCAGATTTTCAACATTGCCATTTTACTACACCTTCTTATGAGCAGTACAGCTGTCATTTTTCACATCTCACCAAAATGTTCCATACATGTATGGCGCACAATGGGCGCGAAGTCGATTGTCGCGAAATCAGTCGCGGGACACATTAAGAAAATCACAGTGACACTGTTCATGAGCAGAGGTCTTAAAAGGCTATGTTGAAAATTTGGTGAAAAGTTCCTAAAATGACTGTTTTACGAGCATGCGTTGCGCAGTTCCTATGCATGCTCGTAAGTTTGTGAAATTTCAATATTTTCACTGCAGATTTTCAACATTGCCATTTTACCACACCTTCTTATGAGCAGTACAGCTGTCATTTTTCACATCTCACCAAAAATGTGTTTCCACCCATGTAGCGCACAATGGCGCAGTCGGTGTGCGAAATCAATGTATGGGACACATTAAGAAAGTCACAGTAACACTGTTCATGAGCAGAGGTCTTAAGATGGCTATGTTGAAAATTTGGTGAAAAAATTCCTAAAAATGACTGTTTTACGAGCGTGCATTGCGCAGTTCCTACGCACGCTTGTAAGTTTGTGAAATTTCAATATTTTCACTCCAGATTTTCAACATTGCCATTTTACCACACCTCCTTATGAGCAGTATAGCTGTCATTTTTCACATCTCACCGAAAATGTGTTTCCACCCATGTAGCGCACAATGGCGCAGTCCGTGTGTGAAATCAATGTATGGGACACATTAAGAAAATCACAGTAACACTGTTCATGAGCAGAGGTCTTAAAATGGCTATGTTGAAAATTTGGTGAAAAAATTCCTAAAAATGACTGTTTTACGAGCGTGCATTGCGCAGTTCCTACGCATGCTCGTAAGTTCGCGAATTTTCAATATTTGCACTCCAATGACTTCCAAATTCCTAAACAGCACATAGAAGCAAGCAACATTCGGCATTGACAAATGCTTGTTTTTCTGAGGAACTTCTGCTTGGCTATGAGTGTCTTTACAGTCTCTGGGAAGGCTGTTTCTGCTGATTTGCATATCAGTTCTTTCAACTGCATTTTTCTAGGTGCTGGTCCAAACTTCCAAGTATGCTTCTCAATGTAGACAGCTCATACTCTGTTCCATCTAACCTTTTTATTGTAAATATAAATTCAGCTAGTATGGGATCTAGTTCTGATGCAGGAATGTCATGAATTACCAGGTGCTCGTCATTGTCCCTTAGGTAACTACGAATTTGTCTCACATCATTCTCTGTTTTTTTTATTATCTTTAGGTTTTCCTGCTCAAAATGAACTGTTGGCAGTCAGAAAGGGGCTTTGAAAGAACTGTAGTGGACATCGCTGTAATTAGGTATGTCCCTCCGTTGGAAGAGCTTACATGTATTTTGAGTGCTTACGCAAACGCTTTTTTTTTTAAACACTAGATTGATCATCAGATGGTACAGACTGGCATGAGATGTGTGGCTAAACTTCCTGCTTGCCTTGCAGCTCACAGTCTTAACTGTACGATGTACTTAGTGCAGCAGAACGAAAAGTCGTTCTGCTGCACTACGGATGTCACTACTGCAGCAGAACAACATTTGAACCTACATTGAAATCTATCAATAACAACATCATTCCATAGATTCTATTGGTGTAAACCCAGAATTGCAAACTGTTCCTGAAGGTTTTGTTCTCTGTCCTGTATCCAGTTGACATTCATGTTGCCCATCAAAAACAATTCCCCACCCTGTAAACCATTAAATATTTTGTCTGCTAAGGTTTCAAATTTGTCAGTTTTAGTATAGGGAGGTACATATACCACTCCAAAAGCAACCTTAAATTAAGTTAAACACATGATTACGCAATCCATCCCCTCAGTACCTTATGATAATTTTTCATAGTGACTCAAACTAGTTTTATTTATTTTTTACATCTGAATGTTTTTCTTCTAAATAGGAAAGAAAAGGGAGAGGATCAGTACATACATCAGCTTCCTGGCCAGAGGAGTTGTGTTGCTGCTCCTTGGAGATACACTTCTATGTAATTTCTTTGGAATCGTATGGTTACATAATGTATGCTTTTGGATACAACAGGGTAAACCCCTTTTTATGACCATAATAGGTCCTCAGTCCGAAATTGGAAAAGAGATTAAAAACTGTTTACACTAAAAGGGGATTAGGTATTCAGACACAAACCCATTGGTGTCCTGTTTACATTGTGGCAATTTTGGCGAATTATCTAAAGCAAGTGATTTCTTTAGTTTCCTATTAAACTGGTGTAACTGGAAATCGTTTACCGTGGTTCACATCCAAATAACTTCTCAACAGATTCATTTAATTTTAAGATAGTTCAGAGGAAATTTACTGCAACAATGAGAAACAAGCCAGCCCCGTGGTGCTGAGGATTGAGGCACTGGACGCCATACCTTGCGCTATGCCGGCGACCCGCATTTGGGAGCAAGCCCAGGTCATTGGGTGTCGACCGGGAAGGGGGAACAGGATTGAGCAGCTACAAGGCAACTCTCCTCTCTTGGGGAGGGACCTTGTTTCCTCCGCAGTACAACTGCCCCTGGGTGGAGGCCTGAGGGTAGTGCAGGAGGGTGGGCAGAATGAATAGGGAAGATGCTGTGGAACCGAAGCGTGTACATGCCTCCACACATGTATGCATGGCTGTGGCATGGGTGGGAGAAAAATGAAGCTGGCCAGCTTCATGATAGCCCAGTGGCCTTCCTGATGATGGAGATGCCAGCCATTGTAAGATGCGATCCCTCTGAAAGGGGGGGACCAGAGCCTGCCTTCCAGCTCCCCAAAGGGGCAGAAAAAATGGAGATAAAAAAAAAATGAGAAACAAGCGTGGTAAAATGCTACTACTATTTTCAGGTAATTTTATAATTCATTATCTTACAAGTATTTAAAAAAAAATAAATGTACATGATACATCTGAATGTATTTGTATATTGTATTTTCTGTTTTGTAATAAAGACTACCCAATATAATTACATTGAAATTGGTACAACAGGGTAAAGGGAAAACTGTAACTTCCCAACAGAGGGTAACAAATGTTAGGTCTCTTTTCAAATTATATAGCGCATAAAACTATAGGGATTATTTAGTCTAACAGTAGTGTCTAGTATTGATGTGTTGTCACATACTGGGGTGTCTGGCACGGAGGCAACTCAGGACCCATATCTATAGTGGTATCTCCTGCTGTTATGGCACAAATTCGGTGGCCACTCGCATTATGTAATGGACTTACTGTAGATAGCCAAATGGGTAAGAAAAAAGTCACTTTTATCATTGAGACTCTGAGTTTTGTTTTCCATTTTATATGATAAGTTCACCTGTGTGTGCCAGAGACTGATGAGGGGAGGCACTTGTTGAAGCCATATTTTTGTGATGCATTTTTTTGTTGTCATAAGAAGGATACATAGTAGGTATTGCTGGGTGGCATGTTTGCAGTGTCTGGGAAACATTAACAGTATATATGGTAGAGCAGTGAATTTACTGATTGATTGAGTTAATTATTTGAAAATTGGTAACCGTGAACGGCACGCTGAACTGAGGCTCATTTCCAGGAGCAACCCAGGGGAAGGGGGAAAAGGAGTAATTTTAATCAGCAGGATATCATTAACTGCTAAGCTAATGGCATTCCAGAATGACTGGAGGGCAAGGTAGGTCCAGAAAATGGGTGTATGTGTAGTTTTGGTGTTGCACTTGTCTGGAATTTTGTCTGGATAACTGGGATCCTGAAGTATCTAAGCAAGATTCTCCAAGTGAATTCCCTATAAGCCAGTAATGAAGTGGTCTTGTGAGTCTCAGGCACTGCCCTCTCCCATGGCTGTACCTGTACTGGAGTTTGGAGTTCCTCTTCCCATTTTATTCTAGTGGGGGGGGGGTATTTGGCATCTGAAGTAGCAAAACTTGATTAAGTTGTGATATAAGTTGTGTGCATAGGGTACACATTAGGATCTGTCGAAGAAGGGAAAACAGCTTTGGTAAAGGCTCCATCTCTTTCCAGGCTACCTGATCATAGTTGAGGAAGTGTTCAACTTGTAGATATCTAAAATGGTTAATGTTTTGTAACATAAAATTATCATATATAGTGTGAAAAGGTGGTATTGCACCTTCTTGGAAAAACTGGAAAAAGTAAGTTCTAAGTTTTCCAGTCTCCTACATCTAATGTCCTGGGTTGTTGCAGGGAAAGAGTGACTGTGTGCTATAGCTGAAAATAAAGAGGTTTTTTTTTATATATTAGGAGGATAGAGTGCATGCCCCTGCATTCTAGTGGTGTGGAACTGTATGCTCTTGTCTTCATCTCGAAGTCCTCAGGTCCCTCCATCCCTCCTTCCTCCATTATTCCTCTTCCTTTTTCCTTTACCTCCTCCTCCCCGCTCCTCCTCCAATAAGGATCTCAAAGGCTGTCTTAAGCTCCTCATTTCCTTGTTGCTTATAGTTGCAGGTGATATTGAGCTCAGCCTCAGCCCTGCCCTGTCATCCCCCTCTCCCCAAAGGTCTGAGAGTGTCCCATGTCGATATCCACAGCCCTCTCCTTCAGATCAACCAGTTGAAACCACTCATGGTTCACCTTAAGCCTGATGTATAGTATTGATAGTCTCAGAATCTTGGCTCTCAACCAGGATCCTTGATTCCTCTGTTGCCTTTCTTGGTTTCACTATTTTTCATCAGACCCAAGCAAAGAGGGGTGGTGGAATAGCCATCTACCTCTCCTCAAACATCCAGTTTGAGCCTGTGCTCTCTATATCTGCCCCTTCTGCCTTTGAGATGCTTCTTTTCAAACTCTCCCTCTCCTTCTCTGTCCCCATATTTATTGCCGGTTGTCTACTGCTGTCCTGACATGTCCCTATCTTCAATCACTGAGCTACTCACCATCACCTCCTCCCATGACTCCTCTGGTGAGTTACTCATCCTAGGTTATTTCAATTTCAATTCACTCTCCCCCTCTCTTCATGAATTTTGCCTTAATATTAAGTCTATCCTATTAACATAGCTCATCTCTGATCCTACTTATCCTAATTTCACATCTCTAAATCACCTCCTCTTAAACTGGGTCCTCCACTCACGTCACCATCATACTGTGGATGTCAGTACCCTCCCTGATGCCTTCAGTGACCACAGTAAGGTCTACTGTGTGTGTAGGATTAATTTTCCCACAGTTCCCTCCAAATTCATTAAGATCTGGTTCTTTTGGTCACTGGACTTGTCAACCTCCATGCCGACCTGGCAGCCACTGAAGAACCAGGGACTTAGGTTCCCACCTCCCATGGATCTCAGCAGAGTTGCTGGTTGTCACAGTGCGCATGACCTTGCCTGGAGGACTTACATGCCCACTGACTCCCCTGCAGACCTGCTCAATTACCAGACCCTTTGTAATGCCTGTACTAGAGCTACTAGGCTTGCAAAGTCAGAACACTTTGTATCCACCCTCCAGAATAACCTTAATCACCCCTCTAAGTTCTGAAAGATAATCCATGTCCACTTTTACCATCTGCTCCAAACCCTTCTCCCTGTTCTCAAAGTGGGTGATTCTCCTATCTCTGACTCCGATGTAGTCACCTCCTCTTTCAGTTCCTTTCTCGCCTCCTGTACCCTCTCCCTCCTCTCTTTCTCCTCCTCCCCTTCCCTCCCCCTTCCCCTTCTATACCCTCTCACTTTTCTCCTGTATAATTTTTATGTTTTTATTCTGACTGTTCTTTATCGTTGTCTGTGTATATTTGTATATCTTTGCTGTAAGGGTGCCCTGAACCCATGGGGAATGCACCTGAAACAAATAAACTCTACTACTACTACTACTACTACTAACCTCCCTACCACTCCTCCTCCCTTTTTTCCTTTCCACCCTAGCACCCCTGCTGCTTCTCTGAAGGCCCTTTTGGCTCTAAACCTACCAACTTAGTATGACTTTCCTGGTAAAACTTTTGAAATAAAGAAAGAATTGTTGTTAGTTATGGAGTGGTAAGTCTACAGTTTTCCTAGGTATTATAATTTTCTTAATTTGGTTTCTATGCTCCACAACCACTAATGTTAAACATTATCTTTTTCTTTACTCCTTGGTTATCTGTTTCAAATGCAAGATGATAACCCCCACTTTGCCAGTGTTTTTTGTATACCGTACTTTGGGAAAACGAAGTCACAATCGACCCAACATCTCTCTTAGCAAAATCTCTTTTACTGGAATGGTTGTGTTCAGAATATGACAAATAAAACACATTAATCTGGAGTCTCATTCTAGCAGGACTTACATTATTTTAGATCATACAGTATATCACCTTCCCTGTCTGTCTGTCTGTCTTGTTTGTCTGTATCTCTCTCTTTTATACAGTGTCCTTCTTTATCCCTCCATTTCTCCCAGCTGTCTGTCTCTTATCAAAAAATGATGAGTTGCCCACATTAAGTAAGATCAAAGGAGGATAATCCAGCTGCTGTTCACACACGCCCACTTCACGTTACTCAGTCTGACACAATCAAAGACAAATGCTGTCAGACACAAGCATTTGTCAATGACGAATGTTTGCTTGCTGGAATTAGCATTGGAAATGCAGGAGTTAAACAGATGCAGAATAGGAATGGCAGTGAAGTATTGAACTTCATGCCAACCCCACCTCCACCCTACAGAGATGGACAGGCATTGGGGTATGCATTTTGGGTCATCACCCATAGTGTTTTCACGCCATTTCACCTCACCCTATCCTGCAGACACAGACAAGTGCTGAGGTGTGCCTTGGGGTGTTCAGCTTTACAGTCACCCCATTCCATACATTCATACACTGAAATAGGTGCAGCATAGGAGAATGGGGTGAACTCTGGGGCCAAAGAGTCCAAGGCACACCTCGATGCCTGTCACTGGCTGCGGGGGAAGGTGGTAGAAAGGCATGAGTATTACAGTTGGCAATCCAAAGGCTCACCCCTGATGCCTGTCAGTCTGGACAGGGTGGGGCGTTATGGTTAGAAACCCTAATGCTCCAGGTGTTTGTTGGTATTTGCACTACAAATTTTCAACATGGTCTTTTTGTGACCCCCACCTCATGAAAGCATTTGGGACCTCTTCTCATGAACAGTGGCACTGTGATTTTGTTAATGTTCCCACAGTGACCGTGCCATTGTGCACCAGATGTACGAAAACACAGATTGGGCAGGATGTGAAGAATGACAGCTGTACCATTCATAGGGAGATGTGAAGAGATGGCAGTGTTGAAAATCTATAGTGAAAATATTAAAAATGTTCAAACTTCCAAGCATACATGGAAACTGCACAATGCATGCACATAACACAGTCATTTAGTGGAATTATTTCACCAAATTTTCAACATATGCATTTTGTGACCTCTGCTCATGAACACTGTCACTATGATTTTTTTAATCTGTCCTGAACATTGATTTCCCACAGCAACCGCGCTGTTCTGCGCCAGATGTGTAAACACATATTTTGGGCAGGATATGAAAAATGACAGCTGTACTGTTCATAAGGAGGTGTGAGAAAATGCCAATGTTGAAAATCTGGAGTGAAAATAATACTGATGCATGAAATTACGAGGGTGCATGGAAATTGCACAACGTACACTCGTAACACAATCTTTTTATAGACTTTTGTCTCTAAATTTCAACATAGGCATTTTAGCACCTCAGCTCATGAACAGTATCACTGTGATTTTCTGAATCTGTCCTGAGCACCGACTTCCCACAGTGACCGCGCTATTGTGTGCCGGAAGTGTGAAAACACATTTCGGCCAGGATGTGAAAAATGACAGCTGTACTGTTCATAAGGAGGTCTGAAAAAATGCCAATGTTAAAAATCTGGAGTGAGAAATACTACAAATTTGTGACGTTACGAGGGTGCATGGAAACTGCGCAATGCACACTCGGAACACAGTCATTTTATGGACGTTTGTCACCAAATTTTCAACATAGGCATTTTGGGACCTCTGCTCACGAACAGAGTCATTGTGATTTTCTTAATCTGTCCCAAACACTGATTTCCCACAGCGACTGTGCTATTCTGCACTAGAAATGCGAAAACACATTTTGGCCAGGATGTGAAAAATGACAGCTGTACTGTTCATAAGGAGGTGTGAAAAATGCCAATTTTGAAAATCTGGGATGAAAATATTAAAAATTTTCTTAGTTATGAGGGTGCGTGGAAACTGCTCAATGCACGCTCATAAAACAGTCATTTTTTGTATTTTTTCACCAAATTTGCAACATAGGCTTTTTGAGAGCCCACCTCATGAACAGTGGCACTGTCGTTTCGTTAATTGGTCCCGAAAGATGATTCTGCACAGTGACCGCAAAATCACCTTTCAGGACAGAATAATGCCATGACAGTGACTGAATTCATGAGGAGGGGTCCCAATAACCCCATGTTGAAAATTTGGTGCCAAAAGTCCCAAAAATGCCTGAGATATCTACATAAGTTGAAAAAAAAACCCATTTATGCCATTATACCACTTACCAGTATTTCTTCAGTTCGAGGTTGGCTTTGAAGAGTGCAGACGTGTTCCTGGTCCACCGAAGATCATCGCGCTGGACTCTGGAGGTAAGTATGGGGTGAAGGGTGGGTGGGAGGTGGGATGCACAGTGGATGGGCGCGGGTTGGGGAGACTCATCAAGGGACCGTTTTCTAGTTTACAGGTTTAAAACATTTTTATAACATTGCGGGAAGGTTTTCTTATTTACAGTGACTTTTTGGCATGCTGGGGACTAGCGTGCCACTAATGTTTTGGGAAGGGCTATAGCTGATGAGGATTGGGCACCCCTTGGTACATACCCAAGTGTTGGGGGCAAGAACTGAGGGGATTGGGCACCCCCCCTTGGCACACAAAAAATGGAGGGGGACAATATGCTGATAGGGAGTGGGCTTCCCATCAGCAAATTAACTGGGTCAGGGGCATGCTGACAGGGGGATTGGGCACCTCCATCAGTCGGCTTTCATGGGGCACCGAGGCCATGTTTAGGGAAATGTTACACCAGGCAAGGTACTGCCCTGCAATGACAGGTCACTCTCTCATTGCAGCGGAATGGCTGACGCTGCAATGACGAGGTGGCCCCTCATTGCAGCAGCCAAATTATTTCAAGTTGGTGGTACTTCTGCAGAACCAGTGTCATCAGAACACTGGGCCTGCATTGGGTGAAGAGTGCCAAGCCCACAAATGCAGTGCCGGTGTTGGCTGCCTCAGTGCCGCACCTCGATAACCCGCTTGTCTCCTAAGCTGCCACATAATGTTTCTTGTGCATGCACACAAGCAAACAAAAAAAAAAAAAAAAGGGTTCACCACAACATAACCCAGATAGACCATCTTAGGGTAGCTGGTTCATTCAACTGGGGTGTCAAACAGACGAGGCATACTGATGAGTTCTGGTAGGATGAAACACGTGTCTATGTCTTCTGTTGGCACCCTTTGCAAACTGTGTGAGAGGCCTTTCGGCACCATGCATTTCTGCTTAAAGTTGAACCAGCATAGTATTGTGTGGTGATTTGCATATGCAGCCCATGATGCTTTGCATTGTGGGGGCATGTGTGATTTTGTATTTCTTTGAAACTTGGCTTCCCGGCCAAATGCCCTTAAGGATAACCATTGCCTCAGTGCTTGTACACAGAGGTTCTTTGTCTCATAAAAAAGGAATCTACATCAACAAAGCAGATAACACTTAAGTAGCCCAGGAGCATCTGATTAAACTAAGTCATAGCTGTTAGTCTATTGGCCACCAAACTAGTCCAATGACGGGGACAGGGAGGTAGGGGAGCAGGTCAGAAGGGGTACCACCTTAAAGAACACAGTACTACTAAGAGATCTGAATCAAAATAATTGACTCTTGAATTGAATCAGTAAAGCACAAAAACTATTGAGTGTTTCCATCCTTGACTCTCTCTTCTTTTCTCGGAGGGTCACCGTTAGTGTTATATATGGCTATGGGGGACTAGGGGTTGGAGCAACACTAACTAAATGGGTAGGAAATTGCCTAGGAAAAACTACCCAATAAGTGGTAGTACATAGGTAACATTCAGAGGCCAGGGAGGTCACTAGTGGTGTATCATGGGGGTCAGCACTAAGACTAGAACTGTTGAATGAGTTCATCTTCAACACAGAGGATGTAGTCAATGGAAAAATGTGCCTGTTAGCAAAGGTTACTAACTCTCTGGCAGGGTAGACTCTGAGGAGGGGTCTGGGACATAAACAGGGACCTACAGCAGAAAGGTTGGATGGGAGGTTCGTGGAATGACAACTGAAGTTTAATACTAAGAGGTGCAAAGTTACACACATAGGCAAGGGAAACCTAAAGACAGGTTGTTGATTAGAGGTGAAAAACTCAGTCTGAGCACTAAACAGCAAAATGAAATAATGTGGTGTTCACAAAAGAGCAAATTGAATGCAAGGAGTGATGCACAAAGGGTTGTTTATATCAAAAGCCCAGACACAACAAACACTCCATGGTACTTTTAATCAAATACAATTCTTCCTTAGCAGGCAAGGATTCCAAGTACAGCTGTCTGTCTTATAGTGCAGATTTAAAGGCATAGCACAGCATTACTAAACTGCAAAGCTAGTGAAGAAAACCCCACATTAAAAGCAGCAGTATTTATTAGTAACCATGCAGTGTTTTTCAGCAATAAGGTTTGTTTGGCAAAAATATCAAGATACACATTTTTATGTTTGCTTCGTGCAGCGCAAGAAACATAATTATAACTGTAATTGCCGAGCGGAATTCTGGAGGTGCGGCACTGCTGGCCAATACTGGCACGGCATTTTTGGGGCATTGTGATGTCCACCAATAATGGGGACACAGCCGGTGACACTAGTTTGGAACCTTGCCACCAACTTGAAAGAAAATAGCCCGTCCGGATGCGCTCCCCACACACACGCATGCACGCATCGCATATTGCATGCTACGCTCCCCACACAATAATGTATGGCTGACGTGGTGCCCAATCCTCGTTGGCTCCAATTTCTCCCCAACAGACAACTTGGTGCCACGGTGGGAGCCCACCTCAGCGTGGCAATAGTCTGTATGGCCGACGGGGTGCCCAATCCCCGCCGGCTCCACGTCCCCCCACCTCAAACAGCTCTTCCAGCTGCCACACTGGGAGCCCACCCAGCATGGCAAAAAGTCCCAAGGGCCATCCAAGAAAAAAAAGAAACCTGAAAGAGAAAACCTTCCTCGCTGACTGTCCTGACTCCTGCTCCCCACCCGCGCCACCCTCTCGCGCACCCTGCCTCCCACACCCTCCCCAACCCCATACTTACCTCCAGAGTCCAGCGCTGACGATCTTCGGTGGACCAGGAACATGTCTGCACTTCCAAAGCCGACCGCGAACTGAGGAAATGCCAGTAAGCTGTATAATGGTCAAAATAGGGTTTTTCAACTTTGATGATATCTCAGGCATTTTTGGAATTTTTCACCAAATTTTCAACTTGGGGTTTTTGGACTTATCTCATGAATTCTGTCACTGTCATTTTGTTAATTGGCCCAGAAAGGTGATTTGCAGTCACTGCAGCGGAACCACATTTCAGGACCCGATTTATGAAATGACAGTGTCAGTTCGAATGATGTAGCACCAAAAACCCTATGTTGAAAATTTGGTGAAACAATTCTAAATGACTGCTTTACTTAGCAGCATACTGCGCTGTTCCTATGCACGCCGTAAGTTTGCGAATTTTCAATATTTTCTATTCCAGATTTTCAACATTGCCATTTTACCACACCTCCTTATGAGCAGTACAGCTGTCATTTTTTCATTTTGCCCAAAATGTGTTTCCGAGCATGTAGAGCACAATGGCACAGTCAGTGTGTGAAATCAATGTTCAGGACAGATTAAGAAAATCACAGTGACACTGTTCATGAGCAGAAGTGTTAAAATAGCTATGTTAAAAATCTGGTGAAAAAATTCCCCAAAATGACTGTTTTACGAGCATGTGTTGCGCTGTTCCTACGCTCGTAAGTTCATGAATTTTCACTATTTTCACTCCAGATTTTCAACATTGCCATTTTACCACACCTCCTTATGAGAAGTACAGCTGTCATTTTTCACATCTCACCCAAAATGTGTTTCCGCGCATGTAGCGCACAGTGGCGCAGTCGGTGTGCCAAATCAATGTTCGGGACAGATTAAGAAAATCACAGTGACACTGTTCATGAGCAGAGGTGTTACAATGGCTGTGTTAAAAATTTGGCAAAGAAAGTCCATAAAATGACTGTTACGAGCGACCATTGCGCAGTTTCCACGCACCCTTGTAAGTTCATGGGTTTCTAATATTTTCAGTCCAGATTTTCACCACTGGCATTTTTCCACACTTCCTTATGAACAGTACAGCTGTCATTTTTCACACCATGGCCGAAATGTGTTTTCGCACTTCCAGTGCAGAAATGCATGGTCGCTGTGGGAAATCATTGTTCGGGACAGATTAAGAAAATCACAGCGACACTGTTCATGAGCGGAGGTTCCAAAATGCCTTTGTTGACAATCTGCTGTAAAAAAATCCCCAAACTAATTACATTATGGATGTGCGTTGCGCAGTTTCTACACACGCTCGTGACTTCACCAGTTTTTTTAATATTTTCACTGCAGATTTGCAACATTGCCATTTGTTCCACCTCCCCATGAACAGTACAGCTGTCATTTTTCACATCCTGTTCAAAATGTGTTTTCGCACCTGTGGTGCCAAATGGCGTAGTCGCTGTGCGAAATCAGCTTTTGGCTAATGGACTGATATTGCCACTGTTCATAAGGCGGGGGTCACAAAAAACCCATGTTGAAAATTTGGAGTGAAAATACCAATGAACTCCTGAGACATTAGGGTTTCCGACCATAACGCCCCACCCTGTAGAGACTGACAGGCATCAGAGGTGTGACTTGGGATTCTCGCCTGTAATGCTCATACCATTCCACACCCTGCAGCCAGTGAGAGGCATTGAGGTGTGCTTTGGACTCTTCGGCCCCAAAGTTCACCCCATTCTCCTATACAGCACCCATCTCACCATATTTCCTGATGGAATGGGATGAGCATAAGCGCCGAAGACCCCAAGGCACACCGTGACACATGTCGGTGTCTGCAGGGTAGGGTGTGGTGAAATGGCATGGCCGGTATGCCTGACACCCCAAAGGCACACCCCAATGCCTGTCAGTCTCTGCAGGGTGGTGGCGGGGTTGGCTTCAGTTCAATACTTCACTGCCATTCCTATTATGCAGCTCTCTAACTCCTACACTACCAATGCCAATGCCAGCAAGCAAACATTCGACATTGACAAATGCTTGTTTCTTTTGTTTTCTTTCATTCCTGAACCAAGATACAGGATACTGAAGTTTTCAAAAGTTCCCACAGCTGTGCCATGCCCACTAGGAAAACATTTAATATCTTGATACAGTGTTGTGCTGTTCATTATCAGAAACACATGCTAGCACCATTCTAATATATACACGGTATGAATCTAGCATGTACTTTCAAGCAATCTTTAATTTTTAGTTTTATTTATTTATTTATTTAAAAGTTTTACCAGGAAAGGCATACTGAGAAAACAGCTGCTCAATTCCAGATGCATCCGGGGGTATAGGAGACATTGCAACAATATACAACAATGTAAGAAACAGCACACTATAAACAATGTATACAATAACTACAATACATCCATATAGGGGTACAACACAAATATACAGAACACTTATTTCCAAAAAAATGAAGAAAGATTAAAGGAGCTTAACATTTATACCCTTGAGGAAAGGAGGAAGAGAGGGGACATGATAGAAACTTTCAAGTACCTCAAGGGAATCAACAAAGTCCAAGAGGGTGGCATCTTTCAGAAAAAGAGATGTGCAAGAACAAGGGGGCACAATTTGAAGATAGAGGGTGGACGGCTCAGAGGTAATGTGAGGAAGTATTTTTTCACAGAGAGGGTTGTGGATGCATGGAATAGCCTCCCTGAGGAGGTCGTGGAGTCAAGAACAGTGGGGGAATTCAAGCATGCATGGGACAGACATAAGGCAGTCCTAGTGGGGGGTAGGAGGAAGTAAGCTGTTGGTTAACTAGGATCTGCAGCTTATCTGTTAGGTAGGAAAATGGGCAGACTAGGTGGGCCAAGCGGTCTTTATCTGCCATCAAATTCTATGTTTCTAAATAGACATATAGGACAATATAATAATATCTCCAATGCTACCAGTGAGATAACGTGAGACAATCAGTGGAAATTAAGCAGGCAGCAGGGGCTACCATGTACAGTCAGGTTGAAGTGTTCAGGTCTAAATCTGGAAATGGGAGGGATTAAGTGCATGCGCAGGTAGAGTGGAAGTGTGCTTTGAGGAGAGAGAGTTGAGGCAGTGAGCAGAGGGGGCATGCCGAATGGCTGAGTGGAGTGAATTCCACAGTCTAGGCATGTGATATGAAAAGACCACCTGGCCTTCAGTGGTGGACATGTGTGGAACAGCCAAGGAGCGGGTGTCATGATGTCTGAGGGAGTGCGAGGGGGGGGGAGGTGAGGATAGGGCTGAGGAGAGGTAATGGGGCAGGGACTGTAACCAGTACTTGGCCATGAGACTAGCGCAGTGGGACTGCCTCCTATCCTGAAGAGAGGGGAGGCCTAGGGTTTGGTAGAGGATGCAGTGCTGGGTGCTGAGAGGACAGTCAAGAACAAAATGACAGAAGGAGTGGAAGAGGGTATCCAGTCTGGTAAGGGAAGTTTAGGGAGAGGCACTATAGACTACATCATCATAGTCAAAAATTGGGAGAATCATTTTCTGTACAATAGCATGGCAAGCCAGCAATGGGATATGTCCACGGTTGCGATACAAGGTGCCCAGTTTTGGGGTGCACCTTTTTGTGGATGGCCTCGATATGAACAGAAACTTTGAGCTGTCACTGCAGCATGGGTAAACCATCTTGGGGGGGGCTGCAGGTAGCATTCTTAAGTTCAAACTGTTCCTGGTAAATGCACAGTATATTTCTCCTAGGTCTGTACTGCTTAGATTACCATCCCCTGCTCCAGGCATTCTCCTCAGTTTAGCGTCCCACTCCCTAGGAGCCTCACAGACTAATGGATCCCTATGCCTGGTTTTGCACCAATGCCACCGTTTCTGCAAAGCACCATTGTATAATGAAACACCTTGGGCAGCAACCTTCCGGGCTGTTAGGTGTGGTGGGTCATGGGACTGAGATGCAGGGAGTCAGCTATGATGACACTCCACGTCCCCTCTCGCACAGCACCAACTGGACCTATGGTGGCTAACAGTGGGGGTGGAGGGTGAACTGCATTGAGTGCATGTAAAACCGTTGGCATTATCTCTATGGATTATAGCTTTTTGAGGCAGCTACATGCACCTAAAGTCAACCTGCCAATTTGCACCAACTATACTGGCCCCTCTTGGGGAACCCTGCATAGGTGGGATAACCTTAGAAGCGCCTGTTCTCTATCACCTCTATCTGAGGCAGGCAGTGCCAAACTTACCTAGCAGGTGGTCTGCACAATCCTCAGTAGCCCAGACCATTTAACTGTGTAGCTTCTACCTCTCCACCTGGACCCCAAAGGCAAAGTTTGACAAGCCATAGATAGCCCCCCCCCCCTCAAAATACCAGGCTGCACTTGGTGCCCAGTGCTTTGCACCCTTAACATGCTCCATACCACACATGATGTTAGCCCTCGAGCTTGTGCAATTCCAGCTCACATTGGTATCCCCAAGGGTGGATCTACACTGCAACAGTTTGCTCCTGCTAGCTGTCCCAGGAACGGTTCACCATTCTACCCCCCACAGCTGCATCTGGTTCAGTGATGCTGTAAGAGGGTGGTAACATCATGCTCACAAGGCAGACTGACTCCCCATATTTAAGGTCCTGTGGGGGTAAGCCCTCTCAGATTGAGGAAGCGATCAGGAATATGCCTTTTAACTGCTTGCTTTAGACTTGGGTGAAGGATGTGGGTAACCAACCTCAGAATTTGATTACTGTAAACATGTCCCATGGACATAGCCATAAACCTCAGACCAGGGTAACTGACATGATTCTTAATGTGCTATGCCTACAGGGTTTCCTTTTCTATATACTGTAGTTGTATTTGACATTTTCTGTTTTTTCAAGTGTGCACCTCAATATTTTTCAGACTGACCTATATATAAATCAGTAGAGAAAATTCTTACAAATGTTGTATCAAGTTTTTACATGCTCAGGTATGCGCCCCAAGATCTGGATTCCACACTCCTACCCTATATAATCTCTGTACAGTACCTGCCCATGCCCACCGATGGTGGAGAACCCCTTTCATACCTTCACCACCTAACACTAGGTATGGCGGATTTAAGATGCCACACATGGAATGTTAGGGGTTTGAACTCCCCGCTGACGCAGAAGCAGGATCCTACCACACATCAAATGACTTAAATCCCAGGCTGCACTACTGTAAGAGACTAAACTGCTGATTCAAAATGCACAGAGACTTAAATAGGAATAACTGGGGGCTGAGGTTCATAGCTCTGCCCCCCCCCCCAAAAAAAAACAAGTGGGCCTCGATCCTTGTATATACAAAACTACCCTGGACTGTCCAAGCCACAGCTTCAGACACTGACGGCAGATGGGTTTTTGTGTGTTTGGACACCCCAAGAGGTTCACTGGTGATAAGTAATGTATATGCACCCCATAAAGCAACCAACTTTCCAAACCCTGAAACAGGGACAGGGCCCATCCTGACCACACTCCCCACCCCGTGTTACTTGCTCCCTCAGGTGGCACACCACCGCAGACAAGGCTGCACACATTGAATCATGAAAATTTTGCTGCTTGCTCCATTCCCTGCCGCCCCTCCGTAACACCAGTAGCAAACATATAGATTAAAACAATACTTCATTCTTCTGCAACAAGTTCCAAATCGTGATGTCCAGAAAGTTAATCAGAAACAAACTTGCTTTAAATTGTGTTCAGACATTCGAGCTGCTTGCATTGCTCTGCCTGACAGTCCCATCCCAACCCCTCACACTCACCTCCTTTACTGAACAAACTTCACTTCAGTGACTCCCACCACCACACCGAATTGTTGTCACATACTCCCTCACAGCTGATCAGGTTTACGTACTTTAGATCACTGCTGCCAGTCTCTTCTCTGTCTGAAGTCTCTCAGATGCTGGCAGGCAGATGGCCTCATGTGCTTGCTCACACTAGTACCCAGTTTAATCTAACAGGAAGGAAGGTGCTCCCACTGACCCGCTTGCCATCTGACTACTCAAGTGTTTTCTTGTTCATGATACAATGTAGGCGAAGGGGCCAAAGTTGCAAATTGCTGTCAAGCTCGAGCAAGGCCACAGTGGTGTTGAAATAAATGTCACTCATGGCTCGGAAGTCAGCAAACAAAAAAAGAGACAAAAATGGAAGAAGTAAGCAAAACCAGAACACAAAGTGACATTTTGCAAAACTTGTGGGGACACTGGGACATGGTGCCTAAAAACAGGACAGTTCTGGGAAAATCAGGACAGTTGGTAGCTTTAGGTGGCACCCCAACACCAATTCTCCCTCCTTCTTTCATGACTTCACAGAATAGCTGGCGCACGTTAATCCCAGCAATGCCCCCATAATAATAGGAGGAGATTTTAACCTTACCCTGGATTCAGTTTAAGATAAAAGTCATGGTACAGCTGAACTCCAGCCCTAGGCTGCTCAGACAGTATACCTATGGATGAAAGATCAAGCATTCACCAACATCTGGTGGCTATTCCACCCTAGAGATTAGGACTATACTTGCCTTTCTGCTGCCCAGTGGACCTACAGCCACCTGGATCTTTGGATTACTTTTGCACCAGTGAACACCTGATTACAGCAATAATGGTATGCCCTTTAGTAATCTCCAGTCATACTCCAGTGCAACTGGACATGCCCTGGGGCCCAGCTACATGACGTGCCACCTCATGGTGCCTCGACCCTCTGCTATTGCAGGATGATAAATTCATAACATGGCTCAAAACTGAGATGGCAGAATTCTTTCCCCTAGTTTTATCAAACGCACTAATACCCAGAAAATGTGAGCGACATACCAGAAATAGTGGGTTACTCTCTTACTCTGTTCCTGTTTTTAAATTACAAATGAATAAAATAGCTTTTTCTTGGTACGCAACTTCTATATTGAATGAATATGGTAACTTGATAAGAGGAGCACATAGTACACTGCACTTCAAAGAAACGTCCGCATTTTTACATTGTGAAAATGTGTATAAATGTAATTAATTGTAAATGTTATTATATGTTACTTGTATCTTTTGTATTTGTTGTCTAAATGTTAGGTGTGGCTGAAAAAGGGCTGTGCTCAGTCCACCTCCTGGTTAAAAATAAAAAAATGTAAAAATGAAATGAATGACAATGGTGCCACCACTGTGGCCATGATACAAAATTTGTTGGCAGATTTTTTATTTTCGAAATTTAATAAACTTTATTGGTTTAAAGTTAAACACACTCAAAGACAGAAATAGAGGGAATATATAATGACAAACATAAACTAACCCCACAATACTCCCCCCAACCATCCCCCCTTCCCCCAGTATCAGAGTATTGGCTACCTAATATAGAGTACCATACCAACTTAGCCACTACTGCGGGTAGTTGGCAATGAATAGTGGGTGTGCAGCCTACTCTAGATCTTTCTGAATCTTGCGAGATGATTATGCAGGCTGGCAATCATACGTTCAGTATGGAGATTGAGAAGTAGCTCTTGTAGCCATTCTATATAAGTGATGTTCTCTGCATCCTGCCAATGGCGCAATACCAATTTCTTAACTGATAAAATGATTATAGCCATATGGTATCTGTATTCATGGACATCCACCCCTGCATAATCCCCCACTAAACAAACCTCCAGGGTTAAAAGCCCATCTAACCCCAGCAATGGGTCAGCCTTCTGTTTAATAAGTGACCTCAAAGAGGCTGCTTGAGGACATTCCCAGAAAATATGAAAGAGGGATCCGTCAGCCAGATGGCATCTCACATATGTTGGGGATGGAGCTCTTCCCATTTTAAAAAGTTTGACCAGAGTAAGATACATGTTATTAAGGAACTGAAATTGCATGATCCTCAATCAGTCTCGAGTGACATATTTGTAACTGCTACTCCATGTCTTTTCCCTGTCAAACTCTGACTGTGAGAATTGAGAAGCCCAGTACTCAGAGACACCATCTATGGAAGGAAATGCTCTGTCATAGAGATTGGTGTATGTTTTAGGCACAGCATGATGCCTTAAGGCTAGTTTAATTAGACGTATCAAAAAATCTTCAGCACCGGAACCTCAAATGACGTCTCTAAGTTATGAATTAGCATATGACAGATTTGAAAACCCTTAAAAATTAGGGCTCCACCCAATTTGTACTTCTGCATTATTTCCCCTGTTGAGAGACATTTCCCATCTCTTAAAAGGTCTCCCACTTCAACTGATGCCAAACGTGGAATCCAAGAGATAGGAATGGGCTTACCTCCTATTGTAAAATTGGAGTTACTGAAAAGTGGTTGAGTGAGGTCTCGAGTATGCTTATATTTTAGAAAAGAACATAATTGGGAATGAATCCTGATCGAAACCTCAATTGTGGAGTTGCACAGACCAGAAGGCAGATCTCTCAGCCTAATATGCATAAGTGCTCTAGAGAACAAGGCAGTACCAGCAAGTAATTCCTGTTCTATAGTGAGCCAAATAGGCACATAAGATAATGTGCTCTGTTCGTCTGCTGTGGCTTGCCAGTGTAGATACTTACTGGCCTGGCTCACCCAATAGTATAGCCCCAAATGCGGAAGCCTCCAGCTGCCCCGGACTTTGGGAGCTGCCATTTTGTGGTATGCCCTTCTCAGAGGCTTGCCCAACTAAATAAAATCAGTAATAGCAGCATGCACCTTCCTGATTCAGGTAAGTGGCAGCCAGCCCTTACAGAAATAATTATATGAAATGTTTTCATGCTGCACACATAAAACTACCCAAGTGATATACATGCTGCAAGTATGATTTAAATGTTTAATTGGAACTGATTGCAAGCATATGGCATGCGTGCAGCAAGCAAGTGTGGAAACCATAATTTTTATGTTAAATCAGGAAAAACTGCATGCATGTGGCATGCGTGAAAAAAGCAAGTGGTCACTGATAACTGCACGTGTAAAAGTTAAGTGACTTGCTCAGGATCACACCATACCAAGTGGGGGTTGATGAGATTCAAATCCAGGTCTTTATGCTTCTACGGCTCCTGGCTTGTAGTTCAGTGCCTTTAACCACTAAGCCAAACTGTCTGCACGCATATGGCTCACTTGTACTTCAATACATACTGTATCTGACTATATCTGCACACGTGCAGCATGCTTGTAGCCACTGTTATGTGTCTCAGTTTTCTTCTCTCCCTCATCTCAGTTTACAGTTGAACTGTAGCACACATATCAATGGAAGCACATGTTTTGTCCCACCTCCAATACACAAATCTACCCACAAAACTACTTAATTACTTCTGTCTGGCCTGTACTCCTACTACGTTCTCAACATAATTTTGAATGCTTTTACACAAACCACAAACAAACTTTAAGGTTCAAACACAAAAGTAGCACTAACTTGGCACACACACACACACACACCTGACCAGTCCTCCCCCATCCCCCCACCATTCATGCACACACACTGTAGCAGGTACAGCCATGCTTCTACAAACAACCCACCAAATGTAGATATAAGTAAAAAGTTTCTTAATTGAGTACTAGGGAGCCACAGGCAGGAGTCTTTAAGAGATGATGTCCATGGGTGAGAGTGCTGGGGCGTACCCCTTGAAATGAATGGAGTTATTTTTTATTACTATTTTATACGTTATGATCATGAGTTGGAGAATACTGAAGACCACTGTTCTACTAACAAGGCCCTTGTTAGTCGAGAGGTAGCCTTCCACATTTTTTCCTGACTGAAGTTCTGCCCCGCCCCCAAAAGAACTTTGCCCCAGTTTTTCTCCCTGACTCCATTCCAATCAATACCCATCCCCTATGGGTTATGAAGCCACCAACGGTGAAGAAATGCGAAAAGCACATCAATATTTTAATCCTTCTTCCTTCCCCAATCCCCCTGTAAATAAATTTATTTACTTTTACTTACCTGGCCATCTGGCTAGAACCTGCAGCCTGGAATATTGTGCCTCCAGCCCAGTATTCAGTCTGCTCCCCCTATGTTCTTCCACCAAAAGCTGGATGCTAGGACAGGCCATCACAGGTCCCCAACATGGTCCGGGACCAAGTCACCTCGCCAATTGAACCCACCCAACCTGGGTTGCTTGCTTCAAGCTTGGCTGCTGCTGTGGCTGCTGCTGCACTGCACTGATCAAGGCCTATGAAGGTCACACACCCTGCTGTCACCACTGCTGCTAAGCCTATCTTGCTGCCATGGGGGTCTGTGCTGTTTTTATTTTGTTTTTGCAAGGCAAGCCAAGTAGAGTAAGTAGGCAATCTAGTCTTGAGTTAGCTTCTAGCTCTCCCTCTGCCCCTTCAGCCACCAGGGGAGATGGAGACTCATTAAGAGTAGCCCAACAAAAATATGCTGCCACAACACCGCTATTGAGAGTTCTGTGCTCACTAACTCCTCCAAACTGTAGTGTGCAGTCTGTCTGCTCTGTGGCGGGAAAGACGATGTCGCACTTGCAAGACTCATGCGCTCTTTCTTGGCTGGAACTCACCCACATCACATGTGATTGTGCCACCACTAATAGGTAGAGAGAGTGGACAACACAATACAGACACAGTCGAGTCTGGAGAGTACCTGCAGTGTGAGTACACACAGGCCAGGTGGGCACTTATTGTGCTAAATATTATATCCAAATTTCAAGCCATTATTACCACACCATAAGAACAATCTAGGCACAGATATGGGGAAGGGGGCAACTGCACCCCTCTGCCCTACCTAAATGGCACCCCTGTTTAATGGTAAAAATTCATTCTCAGGTGCTAATGCAATGGTTTCCATTGTGTTCTGAGTTGCTGTATCTCCATGTTTCATGATGTGTCCCGATCATCATGTGGATTAGAGTCCTTCATTGTCCCTCATTTTGAGTGTCCATGTCCCTCATTTCAGTGACAAAATGTGAGATATGGTGCATGCATCCAATACCCTATTCAGCACAGAGTGCTGAGCATAGTCACAGAGTACTGTATATGCTCAATACAGAATGACAAAGGGAAAGTAAGTGAGATGAAACAGTCATGGAGAAACACATTTGTAGCACTAAATATACATAAGGGATTTGCATGGTCCAAAACAAAAAGAATAGGCTTCAAAACACAGAGACTCCTCTTCTTACATCTGGACTAGAGGATGTCAACTGGCTACTATATATCCTAGACATTTAATGCAGTAAGCAAACAATACTTTACAAATTAACGGCAATTTAATGACAAAAATCAAAAGCCATTAAATAACTTGTAGAAGGATCAGAATTAATAAGTTTACCTAATTTTTATGGGAATTCAAATAAAAATGTATCTTAATGATTCAAATTGCTAGCAGTAGTATAAGAAATAGAAACTGATGTGTTTTTTAGATGAGATTTGCACCAGCTTAGTTGCTGCACACATGACAAGCGTGCAGCATGCGAACCTGATGTGATCTTAAAATGATGTTCACAACAGTTTAACTGCTGCACTCATGTCAAGCGTGCAACATGCGAACCTGATGTAATTTTTAAAAGATGTTCACACCAGCTTATCTGTTGCGCACATGTCAAGCTTGCAGCATGCAAACCTGATTTGCATTTTAGACCTGGTTCACTTAGGATCACTCTGTGTATGCAAACTGCATGCAAACATTGCACAATTAGGCATGTGGTATGCATTCCGCATGTACACAGCACACCTATATTTCTGTAAGGGAGAGGTTCAGCGTGTTGAGTGGGTAGAAAAGTCTTGGGAGAATATTAATTTTCACTAAGTTGATACGACCCCAAAGTGACAAAGGTAAAGCTTTCCATCGTGCCATGTCCTATTGTACTACTTGTAGTAATGCAACCAGGTTAAATTGTTGTAATCGAAGATCACTCCTGGCCAGTGTGATACCTAAATATTTAAGAGTTTTTGGAGACCAATTCAGCCTGGATTCAAGAATTTCACTTTTAGGCATTTTAGAATTCAATGGGAAAACTGAGGTTTTCTCTAGGTTGATCTTATAATTGAAGAGCACGCTGTATTCTCTGATTGTCTCCAGTGCAGCTGGAATAGAGGTCTGAGGATGTGAGAGGGGTAAGAGTATGTCATCAGAATAAGCTGATAATTTCAGTTCATGGGCACCCACCCTGATACCCTGGATCGCTGGGTTCTCTTTAAGTTTAATGAGTAAGGGCTCTAGATAGAGGTTAAACAAAAGTGGCGATAGGGGACAACCCTGCCTAGTGCCCCAGTATAAAGGAAATGTAGAGGAAAAGACCCCATTGCAATATATTTGTGCTCTAGGACACAGGTAAAGAGCACTAACCCATTGGACAAATTTTGTGGGGAACCTGAACTGATGCAGTAACTGAAACAAAAACTGCCAATCCACTTGGTCAAAAGCTTTCTCCACATCCAGAAACACAAGCACCGCAGGATAACCGGCCTCCCTGGATATGGAGAAAATGTGTGCCAGTTTACGTAAATGATCTGAAGAGGACCGGCCCTTCATAAAACCAACCTGATCCGGACCTATCAAGGATGGTAGCACACGACCAAGTCTATCCACTAAGAGTTTAGCTAGTAATTTAATATCATAATTCAATAGCGAAATCGGCCAATAGCTCATCACCTTTTCAGCCTCCTTCCCAGGTTTATGAAACACTACTATCAAGGCTTCAAATAAGCTTGTATCCAGAGTCTCCGAGGAAAGGATAAACTGAAACAATTTATGTAACCATGAGACCAATTTATCTGTGAAGACTTTGTAAATGTTGGGAGAAAACCCATCCAGCCCTGGAGACTTATCCAATGGAAGGGCATGAATTGCCTTCAGTATATTAGCCTCAGTGAACGGTACCACGTGTGCTTCTTTCTGAGCTTCGGTCAAAGAGGGGAGTGGTTTGGCAGAAAGGTAGTCATCCACCATCTGACTAGAGGGGAGGGCTGACTTCTGGGCATAAAGATCTCTACAGTCCCCTTCAAATTCTGCCACTATATCCTTTGGAGTGATTTTAAGGGACCCATCCACTGAGGAGCGAATAGTATTTATGAGCCTCAATGTCTCTTGTTTTTTAACCCTGATGGCCAATAACCAACCAGCTTTTTCCCCCCTGATCCACATAGGTTGCATGGGTTCTCAGGATGGCAAGCTCAGCCTTTTCTCGTATTAGCTCACCATACTGGTACCGGAACTCAAGAAGTTCCCGACGGGTTTCCTCTCTAGTATTAGGCTAGAGGTGTGCTTCTAATTCTCTTACCTTGTCTAATAAGTCTGTCACTTTTTTCTCCCATTTCAACATCTGGTTGTTTATTTTCCATATGGTTTCCATTTGCTGGCAGGGAGAAAAGGAAATCCTACACCATACAGTGGAGTGGTCTGAGATTACATCTGGATTCATCCTGCAACCCAGCACCCTAACCAGGAGTTTTTGGCTAATAAGGAACTAATCAATACGAGATGAGGTGCCGTGTACCAAAGAATGGAACATGTATTCCCTAGAGTTGGGGTTCAACATTCTCCAGGGATCACATAGGCCCAGATGGTCTGTCAGGTCCCTAAGCGACCGTTGAGCCAGAGATAAGCCAATTCCCCACCTACCTGACTTATCCATATCTGGAGTAAACAGGAGGTTCCAATCTCCCACTAAAAAAATAGGAAGGGAGAAAGTGTGGAGATTAACGCCATGGAGAAAGAAGAGGTGTCTACATTCAGCCCATAGATACAGCTCAGGAGAACTTCAACGCAGTCTAATGAGCCCTTAAGAAAGATAAATCTACCCCTGGGTCCTGAATGCATTGAGTATATACAAAGGGGACTTTCCGCGAGAGTAGCACAGCCACCCCCTACTCTGTGTTCTATTCCCAGCTGTAAAGACCTGGCCGATACATTGTCTCTGGAAAAAATAGGCTTCCTTATCTAGTAAACGTGTTTACTGCAAATAAGAGATATCTCCTTTGACATACTGGAGGTGCCTGAGAATCTGATACTTCTCTGTTTTATTGTGAGCCCCTCGGACATTCCAAGTAATGATATTCAGAAAATGACACATTCTTGCTATTTAATTGTGTATCATGATGAGATATGGTACCCCTGAAAGTCTAGCCCCTAGTGCCAAAAAAAACGCTGATGTCAAGCCCCCCCCAATATCAAACAGCTCACCCCTATCCATCCATCCAAAACCACCCTCCTTCCAGAAACGCCACACCTCAAACAGTAATAGAAGCATTAGATTGTGACAGAAAGAAACATCAACTGCCCTATGCCCCCTGCAACATGTAACCATAAAAGCATTAGATATATCTATCTGATACAGTAAAACCTTTCCCACCCGCCCACCAAATTATAGTTTCCATGGCCCATGATAACAAGATGATCACCCAGTGCCCAATGCCCCCAACCAGCCCCCCAAAATATAGGAATTTAACTATTTCTATTGGAAGCCGTTCTCCTCTAGTAAATCCCCTTGGTTTGTTACATACCAAACTAGTAGGAGACACTCTTCCACCCACCATTTAACCATTCATAACAGTAGACTTCCCAGTATCCCACAGCCTGTTGAACTAAAATACAACTATGGAAAACTACAGGTGAGTGATAAACTAACCGGCATCATGTATTAGTAGAAATGCAGTATGCTGTTTATACCAAATCAGGCAGTCCCTAAAACAGTCTCTGAAACATTAGCCCACATAGAATCCCAAATCCGGTTCTTGCAAAGTTCGAGACTGCTGAGTAACTCCATTAAGAATGGACCCTTCCGTACATTAATCTCGCTCCACCTCCCAATAGGTAATTCCAATCTTGCATGTACCATGACAAGCGAGACGATCTAGGATAAGCCTGAAGTCTGCTCCTGAAATACATGACTGTATAATTGCAACTCTCCCATGTCCCTACCACAGAGAGAGCCTCTTACGATGAGATATGGCTCCCAGAATGTGAAACACATGACAGTGACTCCTCACTGTACTCCGGCAAGAGCCGGGTAGCTGGCACACCAAAGCAGCAGTAAATCTTTATTGCAGTTCGTCTCATCAGAAACTATATGAAGTGCCCCCTGCCCTATGCAGCGAGCACTTGAACTAAGCATGCACAATCACAGATCTTATATATTGTGTGCAGGGCCCAGATCGCTGTTAGTGGGATCTGGTCAGAATATCTCATACATTCAGAGAGCAATCAATATTGGGTGCTACTGGATGGGGGGACATAATATCCAAAAGTCTATCAGGGATCTTACCGATCAAATCCTAAACAAAATCCCCAAACAAAGAAAGTCAAACCTCTTACCTGACTGGAGCAGCATCACACCTCATGTTTAGGTAGTCAGCGATCTTTGAATAAGTCTGGTAAGATTTTTTTATTTCTGCAGTCACTGCTACCAGGTCTTCAGAGCTGTGCCAAGCACCCGAGATCTGTGCTTGAAGGTCAGGCTGGATATCCCATCCTAAATTTAATGCCAGCAGCTATGAACTTGGTGGCGATGCGATGAAAGGTTACATGCTTTTGTCTAACTGAAGCTGGGAGATCTTGGGTTACCCATAGCTTATGTCCATCCCACTGAACTTCTTGCAGCTCCTTGATCTTATCGAGGAAATGCTGCCATTCAAGAAATTTAAAAAATGAAAAATTGGTGGATTAGGTGTAGCACCTGCAGCCGGCTTGGGGTGTAGGGCCCGATGTGCCCACTCAATAGCGTAATTAGAGCCATATGGGGAAGTGTCCACTAGTTTTGTTATCAGTTTCTGTGTAAATATAATAGGGTTGGAGCTGCCTTCTTTTTCTAGGAGGCCAATGATGACTGCATTATTCCGTTGGCTCCAACACTCTAAATCTTCTATTTTTGCCTCAAGTTGGGACATCCTCCTCTCTGCAGCCACCAGTTCGAGGTCTATTCGGTCTACCTTCTTCTCGACTGATCTGATGCAGACCTCATTATCCCCAGTTCTCTTTGTGATTTCTTCTAAAGCCACTGTCATAGATTTAAATTCCGGAGTAAGTGACCGAAGCTCCTCCGGAAATATCTGAAATTCAGCAAGAAACTGCTCTACAGTTATCAGCATTTGTTCTGGTGAAATAATAGTTGTGCGCCCACTGGAAGAGGCTTGGGCCTTAGATTTCTTGCTCACTTTTTCAGGCATGGGTGGCAGAGTATGCTTTGGCAGCGCCGCCTTCATTTCCACCTCCATAATCTGGATTCTGGCCACAAAAGTCTGCTCTGAGTCTCCGGCGAACTTCTGGAACTGGTAGGTGTTGAAAATATGGTGGATGAAGCCAGAAAAGTGAGGTTATAATAGAGGCTGGTTGGAGCTTGTTGCTGGAGCTGCTAAGAGGTAGGCTGCATCATGTGACTCCCTCGTTGGCAGATATGAGTTATGCAACACATTGAAGACAGGAGAGAGAAAAAGAACTCTCCAATATGGAGAAGTTTGTGGTGGCTAAAGAAGCTGAGTTCAAGGCCCAACCCAGGACTGACACTAGCTCAGAGCTGCATCAGGCCATCGTAAAGCTCCATCTAGACACTGGGAACTTGTTAGCCATGAAGGCAGAACTCGTGATATTCTGGCTTAGACATACCTACTGGGAGGGTATCTTCTCTATCCTCCCACCATGCTACTGCTATGTTTTTTGTTGTTGCCTGCATTTTGACACCCTGCATGTCTGCCTAGCATCCTGAATTAGAGTCTTGAAAGACTACTGTGCCCAAAAATACTTATCCCTGCACTTTTGTTGGTCCCTAGTTATTCTGGTCAGTATTTGAGCTCCCTTTTCAGATTGCATTGCAGTCCCAGTCACCTGGAGATGGGTTGCCATGCTCCCAGCCAATTCTGGTGTCTTCCTCCTCTGTGTAAGGATGGTGGCAGGCTAAGAAGCACTCACAACCCAAAGTGGAGTTAGGCAGTTTCCTTGCTGCCTCTTAACCAGCATAACACCACAAAGGCAGCGCCTAGTGGCTTGACCAGTATCTTCAACAGTGCACTCCTCACCTACTGCATGCGCTCACAGAAACTTGATCAATATGCCTTTAATACTGGGCTAACAAACTTCCTAGCTAATCAAAAAGTCTTCTCACCCCTTCTCCATACTGTGGGCCTAATCTGTGCTCCCCTTCCAGAACCCAGCCTCCCAAAATTCTGGTGCCGAAAGAAGCCTGCAACCACTATTGATCCATTTATCCATTTGCATCTCTCCTTTACTAGTGTCCCCTCGACCAAATAACCCCATGTAAAACACTGTTCACCACAGTATGCAAGAAGGGGAGAGTATTGTTCCATCTGTCATGGTCCCCAAGGTGCTATGCAGACATTGAGGCTTTGTGACAACTCTCAGTGCATCACTAACAGGCAATCTGGCTTGTGCCCTGTGCTGTGAGTCTAAGAAGCCAGAGCTAGCCCTGCTTTTTTTTTTGTTGCCCCCATCAGTACTGTTAGAGTTGTTTGCATCGACAGACACTGCATGTGTACAGAACGATACAGAGGCAATATTATTTGTCCTGACGGAGATTTCTGCCTGTGTGCTCATTCTGCTCAGTTTTTGTTGCAGTTACTGTATTCCTGTATTCTGTAGCTAAATGGATTGTGCCAATATTCAGAAAAAGCTGTCCCCTTGCCGCAAAACTCATATCTCAAAGCCAGGTGCTCTGGTTTCTACTCTGCACTGTTTTTTCTGTCCACTTTCCACGGTGCTATATGGCCATGAGGACAGGTGGCTAGATGGCGGCTAACAAAGAGCAGGGCAGCTAGAACTGCCATATTTTAATCTACTGTACATATTAATTACCTCCACTATACCTAAACACTCTGACACAATGTCAGTTACACGTTTGAATCTGGGGGAAAACAGGAAACAAAGGGACAAAAACAAAAGGGAATGGGAGAAACACGTTTGTGAAGGAAACAAACACTGGAAAACAAAATAAACTGTTGAAGAGCATCATACTACTTGTGCAGTTCAAGTGAGCAGCGGCGTTCTATTCGTGAACAACTTGTAAGGTGTACCTGGAGCAGACTGAGGCTATTGGATGTGGTGTGGGGGGGGACTGAGAGTGAGAGGGGACTATATTCAGAACTAGGGGAATGAGATAGGGCTCCATCTCATAAGTTACCCCCCCAATTGCTCGGTTGTTTGTGCTCTCAGCTTTTACCTCAGATTGCTACTTGGCCTTTCTGACATGCAAGTAATTTGAAGCAAAAGTCATTTGGCCGCTGCCAGTGCTGTGTTTACTGTTTGCTTTCTGTGGCGTTATACAGCCACAAGGACAGGGGGCTGGAGAGCAGCCAACAAAGAGCAGGGTGACTAGGACCCACTGCCAGTGAGAGCTCTGCTTCTGATTCATTCTATGTCTGTCTGTCTGTCTATCTAGCTGTCTAGCTGTCTATCTATCTATCTATCTATCTATCTATCTATCTATCTATCTATCTATCTATCTATCTATCTATCTACCTAGGTGTGTGGACAATAGTCAAGAGAGTAATATGTATTGTTACGTAGAGCTTTATAACTGTAGAGCTTTATAATTTTCTTATAAAATAATAAAATTATTGAATGTGTGCTCAGTTTTGTAGCTTATCTAGTAAAGACATAGTGTTATTAAAATAAAATGTGTATGTCTTTTTGTTTTCTTGTGGCCCCATTTGAACTGCGGAATAAACCTCTAAAAACTTTCCATTGTGTGGCATTGCTTGCTTATGCTGTTTTATGGTCTTAATTTTGGTTGTAAATGAAGCACTACCTTAAACTTACTGTGCTTCATATATGCGCATGTAGTCCAAGTATATGCCTGCATTTCAGTTTATATTGCACACATATTCTTTCCAAAAAGTCAAAGTTCCAGCCACTCAAGAAGTTTTTCAAATATTCTTTCTTTTTATTTTCATATATTTTTTCAAATATCCATAAGATCCTTATTCCCAACGTTTCACCTGTACATCGGGCTTCTTCAGGGAAGGATCTTGTTTTATCTGGTAAGTATTCCTTTTGGAGTTCGTAACTTGTTCATACTGCAGGGCCCATGTTTCTTTCTTAACTTTGTTCAGTTAGAAACACTGGGCACAAGTACCTGGTTGCTATTTCAAAGCTTGTGTATCCCTTTGTTTAGTAAGTTTTATCACTTTTCTGGGGCCTTTTCATTACACAAGCTTCAGTGCAGAGGGTAGCTGACAGATGCATACACCCTGAGATAGAGTGTTATGTTAAAATTTTACAAACACACTGTGACGCAGCAGCAAAAAGTAAAGCACTAATCTTATACTACAAGCATGAGAAGCTTGTGTAATGAAAAGGTCCCAGAAAAGTGATAAAACTTACTAAACAAGGGGACACACACGCTTAGAAATAGCAACCAGGTACTTGCGCCCAGTGTTTCTAACTGAACAAAGTTAAGAAGGAAACATGGGTCCTGCTGTATGAACAAGTTACGAACTCCAAAAGGAATACTTAACAGATAAAACAAGATTATTTATTTATTGAAATGTTTCACCAGAAAGGCAACTGAGTGACAAGTCGCTCATCTCCTGGTGTGACCTGGGGGGAAGGGGTACAGTAGGAGTGAAACATTAAACATTCAAGTTACAATATCAACATTAACATACAGTTCTAAAGCAGGTGTTACAAGCAGTGGTACAACAGTGTTGCGTATAGTAGGTAGGAAAAGTGGTCAATAATAAGTGCCGGGTTAATAAATAAACAAGTGCTTATGTAAAAGAAAAGAAAGGGGAAGGTGAGAGGGGGAGGAGAGGGAGGGTAAGGTGGGGGAACAGTCATGTTCAAGTTACATTCAAGTTACAAGATCAGCATTAACATACACTTGTAAGGCAGGTGTTACAAACAGTGGTACAACACAGTTGTGCATAATATGTAGAAAAAGTGAACAATAATCAGTGCTGGGCTAGTAAATACATAAGTGCTTATGTGAAAGAGAAGGGAGAAAGGAGAGGGAGGGAGGGGTGAGGTGGAGGGATGTAGAAGAAGAAGCCTGATGTACAGGTGAAATGTTGGGAATAAGGATTTTATGGCTATTTGAAAAAATATATGAAAATAGAAAGAAAGAATTTTTGAAAAACTACTTGAGTGGCTGGAACTTTGACCTTTCTGTATTGACATTTTCGCCCTCCTGGCCCTCGAATTACAACACTACTCACATTGGAAGGGAATCCACTTATCCAGTAAACTGACACAATTTTTTTCCCCACAATATTTACATTGTAGCATTCTGGTCACATGAATTACTTGTGGTGTCGAATACAAAGTTTTTATTCTGCCCTTTTTTGTTGTTTTTTTCTGTCCAGACTTCTTATTAAGCTCTCATTTTTACATGCCAGTGGATTGCCCCTGCAAGCTGCCACAGGGCTTCAATCAGGTTTGGCCCCGATTCAGAGACTTTTGCCTTTAAAGAGAGGCTGTCTCCATGGTGTCTACATGTTGCCCACGTAATGGGTAGTTTGTCAATTGATCTCCCCCAATCGTGACTGGGACATGGATGACTGTGTTTGCTTTAGGTGCTGTCTTGCACCGTAAGTCCACTTGCTTCCTGTGTGCTTGTCCCCTCTGCAGTGTGGTGGAGTCTGAGACAGCTATGGTGTCTAGAAGGTGGTTCCATGTTATGCACCTAATCATATATCATATGATCTACAAATGAGCTTGTTTAAATTGAAATACTTGAATTTCACTCCATGTGATTATATAACGTCAAAGCATAATATTGCCAGGGATGCATTCTGGTGCTTTTTAGGGTGGGGGTTGGGGATAGGTCAGACAACTTAAAATAAAAAAACATGTCGTGCTGTAAATTTTTTTTTAATTATTTAATTACATTTATATGCCTTTCTGTGTGGCAGTAGATATGTGTGTGTGTGTATCCTTCTTCTGGGTAAACTTGGTTAGCCCTGGCTGTGCAATACTAAGACACCACGACTGTGATGTCCTTTTATGGCAGGGTATTTTGGAACAGTGTCAGTCTTTTTTTGTTCCCTGCATATTTATAGTGTTGATAAATGAACAGTGCTATAATGTGAATATCTTTTACAAGTGGAACATTTGGTTTTAAAGGCAAACTGCGCTGAAACTGTAAGCCATTTTTCACAGTAGAAGCTGTTTTTAAGTACTGGTTCAATCTTTTTTATTGTTTTATCTGTATGGGTCTATTAGTAACCCCAGTGGGTGTTTCTGATTTACACTCTGGTGTTAAGTGCCATTTTTGAACTGAGTGATGCAGTTTGTGTCCCATTCAACCACAGAGTTCTATAATAGAATATGGATGCATTGTACCAACAATAGAAGAAAAGAACAGGGACACAAACTACCTCATACAGTTCTAAAATGGTTCTTACTAGCAGCATCTAAATCAGAAGCATGCACTAGGACAACTGAAAAACCTCTAACACTACAACAATAACAGAATTTGAACCAGTATTTAAAAACAGTTTCTACTGGGAAAAATGACTTATAGATTCAGTGCAGTTCTCCTTTAATGGGCATATCTTATGTTTCCAGTAAAGAGTCTCTGGGCCCCATATTCAAAAGTGGCAGGCTGCATCGTGTAAGTGCGTGTGCCATGCAATGCAACTGCCTCAGCACAAAAAAAAATGGTATATTCAGAAGATGCGCCATAATATGCGGGTTAGGGTTGCGAGGGCCCAGGAGTGCATCACAGCCCTCCCCAAACAACTCCCCAAGGACGGACACCCCCCCCCCGAAGCACAGGTACAAGGAACCGGAATCTCCATTTTGGATGCCAAAGGTGCCATTTTCAAACAAAATTACTGCCTGAGCAAGGAAGCTCTGCTGCCAGTGTCTGCTTGCTTTAATTATGTTTGCTTAAAGAGTCGGCACAGGTGTGCTGATAGTTTTTTTACCTAAAATAATTCCTGCCATGCTTACTCTCATAGCGCTTTCTATAAGGTACCTTAAGTAGCTATTTAACCCTAGCATACCATCGTGGCTTTTGAAATGCCGCTTTTAATGAAACAACTGTAACCCACTGTTTAGAAGCTAATTGAAACCCTAGCAATTCATCATGGCATCTTGTAAGGAGCTTTAAGTAACAACTGTAATCCCATTGTATTCTACTGTTTGTTAGTTCTCAGTCTTTTCAAAGTCGCCTTATCAGATCATGCTAGTAGTTTTTCCAGTCATTCTAAGGTAAAAAGGGTAATAAGGCAAAGTCTAAACAACACAGGCGGGGAGTAACTATTAGTCTCAGCTGCGTGTTCTAAACCAGGCAGTGAAATCTTGGCACAAATACTCTGCACTGTCGTAGAAAAGGCTCCTCCCTTTAGACATGATGGGTACCTACCTACCTAAGAATTGGTTCTTGAAGATACAGAAGTTATTTAACTCATTTTTGTGGCAAAATAAAGCTACTCGTCAATCATATTTTAAGCTCACGGCTCCCAAGTCTAAAGGGGGTCTAGCCGCCCCTTCCCTGTTCATGTATTACCTAGCCCAACATGTTAGTAAAATGGCCTTTTGGAAGGGGGACCAGACAAGAGCAGTTTATACCCCTCTCTGGTTGGACATTGAAGCGGCTCTGGTGAAGAGGGCGAAATGCTCTTTACATGCATTACTGTTTGCCCCTTTGTCCTCTTTACCTAAATCCCCTCAAAGATAATCCTTTGGGATGGTCCTTTAGAGCCTATCATCAGTTGCAACATTATTTTGGGGCCCGATGGTGGTCTTGTGGTTCCCAGCCCATTATAAACAACCCTCAAATCAGAATTAAGGGATCGCCTATTTCCATAGCTTTTTGGCCTCGAGTAAGCAATTGTACAGTGGATGATTTCTGGGATCAGGATGGGCCTTACTCTTTTGAGGTTTTTAAAAAAAATGGGATCTTGCAGATACTGATTTTTATAAATGGCTACAGATCAGTAAGGCTCTGACTCAGGTCTTTTCCTTTACTGGTCTAGCCAATGAGGGACAGATAAAATGTCCACATCCTTTTTTCAACTGCTAAGCAGCAGCATGCAGTAGTAGCCAAGGTTCATAGACTTCTCCAAGAATGGGACCGCAGACTTCCTTCTGGAATCTGTTTTTATTGGGTGGAGGCCCTGAACATTAGTGCCTCCCCGAGAGTATGGCAAACTCTATGGAACACAGTATATAGATATATCAAGCAAGATAGGCTAAGATTGGTTCATTTTAAAATTATGCATCACCTATATTTAACTCCTACCCATCTACATAGAAGGGGGGTGCTTGGCTCTCCTCTTTGTGGGAAATGTAAAAGAGAAGATGGAACTTTATATCACTTACTATGGCAATGCCCAGAGGTTCAAAAGCTTTGGAAATCAGTGGGCACCCTGCTGGGCCCTATCCTTGGCTCCCCAGATTAGATGCCCCAGAGATCTGGTTGTTGACACCTTCCTGCTGCCACTACCAAATTCTGGAGGCCTCGTGTCTCTCTGGTCTCAGCTGTAGTGAAGCTATTAATTCTGAGACACTGGACCCCTGGATAAGGTCCCATCATTGGTTGAGTGGCACAGGAATGCGCACTGGCTATACAACTTGAAAACATATAGCAAATATGAGAGGTAAACGGGAGCATTTTGCTTCTTTATAGGGGCCATTGAACATTTTCTGTTGACTTGGAGATTGTCTAATTAAAAAAAACTCGCCTTTTATTGCAAGCACCTTTAATTAATGGTTTTGTTGTACCCTCCCTCCTATATTTCACAGTTGGGGGTAGGGTGGGGGAGGAGGGGAGTGGGTTTCTGGGGTTGTTATTATTGATCTTTGTTATTCTTTCGGAAAGCTTTGTATCCGAAGTTCATATGCATGTATTGGTTCTTCATGCTTTCTCTGTAACACTAATGTGGCTATGTGATTGTAATAGTGGTTGCTGAAAATAATAAAAATGTTAATTACAAAAAAGAAAAGGCTCCTCCACACTGTTCTGGGCCACAATTAGAGAGCAAGTCTGCACAAACACTCTCAGCAGCGTGTTTTAGAACAGGCAGCAATGAGCTCAAATTCTAAGTGCACAAACGCTGAATCTGGGGACAAAAGAACTTAATCCTGGGCAAATAAAGAGTTCAAATTCCGTGTGCACATACACTGACTCTGGGGACAAAAGAACTTAATCCTGGCCCAATAAGAAGACCCACATACCTGTGTTCCTCCCACAGCTCTGTAGATATAAAGCCATCTTTTTCTCTCCACAGCATCCTTGCTTGGGAAATAATTGGGAGGGCGTAGATTTTGGTTGGGAGCCCTCTGGTGATCACAGCTGATAAGCTGCAAGTGGAGAAGTGGGCTGATAGGCTTTGGAGAGTCATGTGACAATGCCTATATAAGGAGGAGCTCACCAAGGGTGGTGGTGGGGGTGGTGGGGAGCCGGCGCACAGCGCCGGTGGGGCAGAAGCAAGCAGACACTGGCAGCAGAGCTTCCTTGCTCAGGCAGTAATTTCATTTGAAAATGGTGCCTTTGGTGTCTGAAATGGAGATTCTGGTTCCTCGTACCTGTGCTTCGGGGGGGGTATCCGTCCTCGGGGAGTTGTTTGGGGAGGGCTGTGATGTGCTCCTGGGCCCTCACAACCCTAACCACCAGTACACCACACTAATCCAAACCCAGGGCCCCTGTGGCATTGCCACACTGCAGGGATGGCATCAGTGACATGTTTGTGGTTCATGGTGGCATGGGTCTGGCACAGGCATGCTGTGAGCACCTCTGGTGTTCTACTGTGGGTGTGTGCCACTTGGCTGTCCCTGACCCATGCCATGCTGCCACCATTACCACCATGCATCCTGCTCACTGTTGTACCATATGCCAACATGGGTGCATGCCTACATCAGGTGGCACTCTGATGGCCACATGGGTGCAGGCCATGGCACCTGGCACAAGTGCCATAGTGTAGCTGTCTGCTCCACTGGTGTGCTGGGGGGGCACTTGACATGTGGCAGCTGGGCACCCCCAAAATGAGTGTGGTGTGGGGGGTGACTGCTTGGGTGGTGCCGGTGGTGTCATCCAGCAGGGTTTACCTATAGCGCTTCAACAGCGCTAGCACCGCATCCCCTACAGTGACAGCTACAATGCCGACTGTCAGCACTGTAGCTACGGGGATGTTGGTGCTCACAATCGGGAAACTGTGCACCCCAAACCCCCACACACCCCTGGTCTCTAGGATTCTAACTCTGAGTCAGAGTTGGACCGGGGGGCAAACACCCAGCGAGGCAGTCCCGATCAGCACACACTGACCACCACAGCAATGGGTGGATTTTTCCTGATTCCTGCCACTGTGGTGGTGTTTACCATCAGGTATTTGCTGTGATGACTGTACACCACCCAGCAGCACCTGGCAGGTGCCTGATGTGCAGGCACAGCATGGCTCTGACTTCGGGTACTACTGCCCTGGCATGACTGCTGTGTGTGGGTGCATGCAGCACATCCTGGTGCACCTCTGAAGGTTGTCCCAGGGTCATCTGTCTGCAGTCTTTGCAGCCTGACTGTGGGTGGCTGGCCGATTTAGGCCTTCCCCTTACATACCTAACTTTGCGTGGCACAGTTTTGTGATGCGTGACGCATGCACTGCACATTTCAGCTGAATATGCCTTTGTGCAGCATATTCAGGTGCCCACCTCTATTTTTGCTCTGTATACATTTTTTATGCATGATTGCACATTTGGATATGTGTGACGCATCTCTCCCTTTTGAATGTTGCATTTCTGCACATTTTCCAAGATGCACCGTGCATCTCTATTTTGGGGCATGCATCTCCTTTGAACATGTGGGCCCCTGTCCTTTGTGTGCCAGGTGGTACACACTGGGCCTGCATGGCTTTGCAGGTTAAAACTGATGGCTAAAAGAAGGATGTGGTTCAGACAGGGCATGTAATGTCCAGTACTGTGTCCTTTTACTGTATGCCATTTCTGTTGCAGTTTGGCTGCTTTTGACTACTTTTACACCTGTTTAACTGTGACGCTGCAAATGCATTACAAGGACACTACAGTGGCGTTGTCCTTATAATGCACAGGGTTCTGGGGCCTGATCATCCTTTTTTACATTTTTGCATTAGTTATACCCCAAAAGCCATCCTGCTAATACCAAGAGACATTAAACTGCTGTTTTTGGGCGCATATCATAGCTTTTAGCAGTGGGCATCTGCAATAGTTCAGTGTGTCATGTGGTTCAGGCTGTGCACAGTGTGACTTTATGAGGTTAAAATGATGGCAAAAAAGGGATGTGGCTTGGGCAAGGCTTGCAATGTCCAGCACTGCATCCCTTTGCAGTAAGTTGTGTGGTGCTCATGTTCATTACAAGGACACCACACTGGAGGTGTCCTTGTAAGGTACAGATTTCCAGCCCCTCAATACCATTTATTTATATTTTTGCATTACTTTTACCCCACAAGCCATCACATTAACACCCAGAGATGTCAAATGATTGTTTTGGGGTGTATTTTGTAGTTTTTATCAGTGTGCCTCTGCAATTGCTTTATGTGCCATGAAGTTCAGGTTTTGTAAAGGGTGGCTTTACAGAGTAAAACAGATGGCACAAAAAAAGGATGCGGCAAGGCTTGCAGGGTGCAGCACTGTGTCCCATTGCTTTATGTTGTTTGTGGGAACTGTTTTTTTTTTTTTTTTTTACTGTTATAACTGTTTAATTGTGCTAGGTCATGTCCATTACAAGGATGTTACACCGGAAGTGTCCCTACCCCCACAGCTGTAATGTTAATACCAAGAGATGTCAAACTGTTGTTTTTAGGTGCATGTCACAGCTTTTAACAGCGAGTTTCTGCAGTAGTTTGGTGTGCTATGTAGTTTAGGTGACCAGTTCAGACAGGAACACACAGATGTGCTAATAGGGTATAGCAACATTGTTAAACGGCTCCCTCCCAATATCAGCCCAATGTCCAAACATAAACTGAGGGAGAGGGAGTATGGCACCAATGTTCTTGTATGCATATGTCCCCTGTATTTCCTAATTTGGGGCTTATGCACCTATACCCTCTTATCATCACAATGTCCAGTTGCCATGTTCTCTATGTCACAGACCTGTGGTGCTGAAGCCAGGGAGATTAAGAAATGGCACCATGCTCTCAAGCACGTATGTCCCCTGGGTAACCCCTCTTGGAGATTTTGTGCTTCTCTCCCCTTGTCCTCACATTGTCCATTGAAACACAGAAACATAGAATGTGATGGCAGATGGGGACCTCTTGATCCATCTAGTCTGCTTATTTTCCTCCCCCTTCCCCACAGGACTATTTCCTGATGACATCCTTGTATGTATCCCATGCATTCTTGAATTCCCTGTTTTAGTCCCCACGTCCTCCTGGGGCAAGCTCTTCCAGGATTCCATCACTCTTTCGATATAAAAGTACTTCCTCATATTGCCCCTGATTTTCCCTCCTTGCAGTTTCATGTTGTGTCCCCGGTTCACAACCAGTCTCTGACCTGAAAGAGGTCCTGTACCTGCACCCTGTTTACTTCCTTGAGGTACTTGAATGTCTGTATCATATCTCCCCTCTTTCTCCTTTGCTTGAGGGAGTACAAGTTAAGTTCTCACACTCTTTCTTCACATGGCCTTTCGTGCAGTCCCTGTATCATCTCTGTAGCCTTCATTTGCACTGTCTCCAATCTGTCTCCGGTATGTCTTTTCTTTTTATTATTTATTTTTTTTTATTTATTTTTTTTTTTTTTATTTATTTGTTTAACCAGGTATAGCACACTAAGCTGAAAGCTTTTTTACAGGAGCGACCTGGGAGCACAAGGAGGTTAAGTGACTTGCTCAGGGTCACACAGTATGCAATCTTGAGGTGTGGTCTCCAAAACTGGACACAGTACTCCAGGTGGGGTCTCACCAGGGCCCTATACAGTGGTAGTACCACTTCTTCCTTCTGCTCATTATACCTCTCCCAAGGCATCCCAGCATATTGCTAGCCTTCAGTGCCACCTTTTCACACTGTTTTGCCACTTTTAAGTTCTCTGATATACTGACACCCAGATTCCTTTCTTGTTTGGTTGCTCCGGTCCCCCCACTCCTCCACGGTAGTACTCCTTGTTAGGTTGCCTCTATCTATGTGCATGACCTTACACTTTTTTGCACTGATTTTCAGCTGCCATGTTCTGGACCACTTCTCCAGCTTCTCTAGGTCTGTTTCCATTTTCTCCCCCCCCCCCATCAAGGGGTATCTACTGTATTGCAAATCATGGTGTCATCTGTGAATAGACACACCTTCCCCTCCAACCCATCTGCAATGGCGCTAATGAAAACATTGAAGAGGAGGGATCCCAGTACCGACCCCTGAGGCACTCCACTAGTCACCTCCTTTTCTTCAGACAATGCGCCATTCACCTGCACCCTTTGTGTCATCCCACTTAGCCAGTTTCTTATCCAGTTGAACACCCCCTGCCCTACTTCCATACTTTCCAACTTTTTTATCAGCCTTCTGTGTGGGACAGTCGAATGCCTTACTGAAGTCCAGGTAAACAAAATCCACCATGCCCCCACCCCCGGTCCACTGCCTTGGTGACCCAGTCGAATCAATCAATCAAACTCAATCAAACTTTTATTTATATAAGGCGCCCTTCCAGTGCTCAGGGCACCTTTACATTATAACATTACAAACTCACCGCATATCATAAAACACATATAAAAACATATTAAAATACATCCGTATAAATTCAAAATTCAATACATTCCTGAGAAGGCCTGGTTAAACAGATATGTCTTTAGAACATTTTTAAAACCCTCTGTGGTCTGGCTTTCTCGTGTCTGATGAGGTTGAGAATTCCACAGGGTAGGAGCCATAAAGGCGAAAGATCTTCCTTCTGATGTTTTAAGGGATACCCTGGGAATCTCTAGCAATCCCTCATCAGAAGATCGAAGTGAGTGGGGGGGACAGTAAGGACACAGGAGCTCTTTCGGGTAGTGGGGACCCTGCTCGTGTAGGGCCTTATAGGTCAGCAACGTTACCTTAAAGGTAATCTGCCACTGTACTGGCAACCAGTGCAGATCATGCAGCACAGGTGTAATATGACTGCATCTAGAAGCTCCAGTCAGCAACCTGGCCGTCACGTTCTGCACTAGTTGCAAGCAGCGGATGTCTACCCCGGTAGCCTTGGTAGAGGGCATTGCAATAATCAAGATGACTGGTGACAAAGGCGTGGACCAAGGTCGGAAGATCTTCGGGCGGGACCAGATGCTTCACCTGGGTTATGTACCTAAGATGGTAACAGGAAGATTTGACTACAGCCGAAACCTGCGCCCTCAGGGTCAGGCCTTCATCAAAAACAATGCCCAGGTTTTGCACCTGGCTAGAGGCAATAAGCGGGATCCCACTAAGATTTAATCCTGATGGTTTTCCCCCCCATGCCCCTATCATCTTATGACCAAGGTTCACAACCAATACCTCAGTTTCTTCTGAGTTTAACCGAAGCCAACTGGCACTCATCCAGTTCTGAATCCCCAGTAGGCAGTTATTAAACACTGTAACGGAATCTAATTCCTGGTCGGGTACAAAGGACATGTACAGTTGAGAATCATCAGCATAGCAATGAAAGCTCAAACTGTACCACCTTATAGTGTCCCCTAATGGAAGCAAATACACTATGAATAACAAGGGGGACAGCACCGAGCCCTGTGGAAACCCACAGCGCAGTCCTTGAGGGGCCGAGGAATAAATTCCCGACACCATTCTCTGAGGCCTACCCTCGAGGACGGACATAAACCAACTATGGACCACCCCTCTCAGTCCACAGGCTCGAGCAGTACCCCATGGTCCACAGTGTCAAATGCTGCTCAGAGATCAAGGAGAACCAAGACTGAACGGGTTCTCCGATCTCTTGCCATCAGAAGGTCATTTAGTACCCTCACCAGGGCCGTTTCAGTGCTATGCCTTTTTCTGAAGCCAGACTGGAGAGGGTTGTGGATATTGTGGTTGGCCAAATGATCCTCCAGCTGCACCTTCTCAATAACCTTCCCAACAAAGGGTAGGTTCGAGACTGGTCTGTAGTTAGTTGGGCAGTCGGGATCAAGGGAAAGTTTTTTTAACGGGGGGTGAACTACTGCCTCCTTTAAGGGATCTGGAAAGATCCCGCTCTCCAATGAAACTTCCACTATCGCAGCATGGACCGGGCCAATGACCTCTATACACCCCACTAGTAGGCGTGTAGGGCCCGGGTCCAAACTACAGTAGGTTGGCCACAGAGTCTGGATGATCCTCACTATACCCACGACTACTGGTTGGCTAAAGGTGAACCAGATTGGCTGGGAATTCATACCACCCAGTTGACTAATGCAATGACCAATGGCAAGGCACTGGCTGATCTCATTCCTGATGGTGGACACCTTATCAGAAAAGAACTGCGTAAATTCCTCACACTGTTTTTGTGACAGTGCTCAACCAGAGTGAAGATAGGCTGGATTGCACAGTCTGTCCACAGTCCAGAAGAGCTGGGCTGGTCTGTTCTTTGCTGTAGCAATTTCCCTAGACAGGAACTCTGCCTTCTTATGGGAAATGACTGATTGATAGACATTGTAATGGTTCATCAATCTAAGTCTGTCCTCCTCCAGGTGAGTTTTCCGCCAGTGTCTTTCCAACCTTTGCCCCCATCTCTTTAATTCATGGATTTCACCATTAAACCATGGGGCACCCGGATGAGAGGTAAGATGATGAACACAAGAAGGAGCAATGATATCCAGTGCCTCAGTAACAGCCTTATTATAGGCTGACACAAGAGGCCCTGGATCAGTGCTATCCCCTGGAAATCTCGAGAGGTCCAGCACTGCCATTAGGCCTTCTGAGGTAACTCCTCTTAAAGGGCGGAACTGTACCAACTCCCTTGTGGCAGACGTATTTTAGGGGGCTGCAAAACTGAATCTCAGGAGGTGATGGTCAGACCATCTGATGGGCTCCATCTCCACATTGGAGGTCTCCATCCCCAGGTGAAATACCAAGTCCAATGAATGTCCTTTCTTATGGGTAGCAGTGGTAACAACCCGTGTTAGGCCCAATTAATCCATCAATTGGAGGAAGTTCTGTCCAAACAGTGAGAGTTCATCGTCGACCAAAGCGTTGAAATCCCCCAAGATCAACCATCTGGGAGACTCCCACACCTTGTCGGCAATGAAGTCCACAACCTCCTTCAGGAAATCCCTCCCATCACCTGGTGGATGGTAAATGAGAAGAATCCTGTAGCCTACACCTGCTCCCTTTATACATTCAAAGGCGTTGGTAACCTCAACTGGCACCTCCATGATACCCAGTTCCTGTCTAAAACAGACAACAACCCCCCACCCCGATCATCCACTCTCAGGCAGTGAATCACTGAAAACCCAGCTGGAACCACAGATTTCAAAATGGGGCCAGCATTGCCATCCAGCCAGGTCTCGGTGATACAAGCCAGGTCTGCAGATGCCACAAGATCCGCAATAATTGCTGTTTTATTTTTCATTGACCTGGTGTTGCTTAACACCGCCTGAAAGGGACTGGAGTCCAGGGGTGACCCCACTTCCTGCCTGATGAACTCAGAACCCTTGGATATGGGCACAAGACAAGGAGAACCTCGTTCCTGTGTCCATTTTGCCCCAGGGCGCCTCTTGGTCCTCACTATCTCAATCCATCCTCTCCTTTCCCTTCCCCCTCGAGAGTTCCAGGGTCTCCTATTCCTTCTGCTCCCTCATCCCCTTAAAATACTAAGGGCACGACATCCAAAATAAACATCAGATGAAAGCGATGGATAATGAAGCAAAAGAAATCAATCAGGTTTGTTTAGCATGATCTGCCTGTCGTGAAGCCATGCTGCTTTGTGTCCTGCTGCTTGCTTTTTTTCCAGAAACTCTAGTATCCTTTCTTTAAGCAGTGACTCCATCAATTTGACCAACACAGAAGTGAGACTGACCAGTCAGTAGTTCCCTTCCTCCTCCTTGCTTCCCGCCTTATGGAGTGGGACAACTGTTGCCATCCTCCAGTCTTCTGGGACCACCCCACTCTTTAGGGACTTGGTGAATAGTTCAGCCAGAGGTGCTGCCACCTCCTGTGCTAGTTCCTTCAAGACCCTTGGGTGTATCTCATCTGGGCCCCTGGCCTTATCCACCTTTAGCTTGTTTAGTCCTTTTAGCATTTGTTCTTCTATGAAGGGGCTCATATCTACCCCTGATATTGGTGTGTCTTTTTTGTCAGTGTAGGTCCATTTCCCTCTTTTCCCTTTGTGAAAATCGAGCAGAAGTACTTATTTAGGACCTCACATTTTCCCTGTCCTCCTTCACTAGTTCTTCCCCTATTTCTTCTCTTCTTCCTGATATATCTAAAAGAGGTTTTGTCATCCTTTTTACTCCCTGAGCTATGTTTAGTTCTGTTTCAGCTTTACATAGAAACATAGAATTTGACGGCAGATAAGGACTGCTTGGCCCACCCAGTCTGCCCATTTCCCTACCTAATGGATAAGCTGCAGATCCTAGTTAACCAGCAGCCTACTTCTTCCTACCCCCAACCCCTAGAATTGCCTTATGACTGTCCCATGCATGCTTGAATTCCAGCCTTCCTTATTACTTTACCTGCCTCCATAAGTTTCTCTTTATATGTTTCTTCATCTTTCATGCATCCAGAGTCCTTGAATTTTCTGAATGCTAGCCTTTTCTCCCTCACTTTGGTTACCACCTCTCTTGTGAACCAAAGCGGGTTTCTTCTCTTTTTTGCCTTACTTACCCTCATGGTGCATTGATCCATGACCATAGTTATTGCTTTCTTCAGGTTAGACCATGACCCCCCCCCCAACACACACACACACACACACACACACACAATTTGGCAGTTGAAGTTACCTACCAGGCAGAACCTCAATTTTTGAAAATCTGCTTATTTTAAATCTAGAATCTTTGTTTTTGAGTGGCTGGTGTCCTCAAATGTGTTTACCTTGAACCATATTGAGTGGTGATTGCTCAACCCTAGGGGGTTTCCTAATTCAATGTCATGTTCCTTATCGCAATTTGTAAGTCCAGTTGCCATATTCTCCATAGTACAGTCTTGGGGTGTTGAAACCGGGGAGAGGGAGACATGGCACCATGTTCTCATGTGCATATGTCCCCTGAGTAACCCCTCTGGGGGTCTATGCGCTTCTGTCCCCTTGTCGCCACATTGTCCAATTGCCATAATTTTTATTTATTTATTTAAGAGTTTCACCAGGAAAGGTACACTGAACAACAAGTTGCTCATCTCATGGTGTGTCCTGGGGGGTGGGGGAATTGGAAGGTATACAATAAAATGTAATCAACACAACAGTATACATTGCCAATATATGGAAATTGGAAGACACACAACTAAGTCATAGGCAAACAACAAAACAATATATAGTGCCAATTATGCACAGAGTATGTTACCAAGTAGAGAACAATTAACAAGTAGTAACAGGCAGCAAGAAACTACAGTTGGTATGTATATTCCATTACATCATAGTGAACAGAAGGCCTGCAAGTGCGGTAATAGGATAACTATTACAGCCCATTTAGATGCAACATGATCTGCTCAGTTGCAGTTCACAGTAGGTAATTGTGTAAGGCCGCGGAGATAGAGGAAGGGGAATAAGAAAGGGGAATCTGGGGGATTCCACAGTTTAGGGATGTGGTACGAGAAGGCTGCCTGGCCAGCAGTAGTTATACGGCACAGGACACCTAAAGTACAGGAAACTGAGGACCTAAGTGAATGGGTGGATGGTGGGGGGGATTGTTAGGAAAGATTTGAGATAAGTAGGGAGGGAGCCAAATCAAAATTTGGAGATGAATTTAGCACAGTGGAGGAGACATCTGTCATCAAGAGATGGGAAGGCCAAAGTGTGGTAGATTTGACAGTGATGAGTAAGGGTATGAGCGTCGAGTGCAAAATGGCAGAAGGAGTTAAAGAAGGTGTCCAATCTGGTTAGGGAGGTCTTAGGTGCAGCACTGTAGACTACATCGCAGTAGTCAGAGATAGGGAGGATCATCTTCTGGACAAGTTCTTGCCCAGCCGGGAGAGAGAGGCAGTTCTGGTTCCTAAATAGTGTGCCTAACTTGGGGCACAGCTTTTTAAGGATGGTGTCCATGTGACCAGAGAAGTTGAGGTGTTGGTCAAGCCAAACCCCCAGATATCTGAATGAGGAGGTGTCCTCGAGGATCGTGCCATTGAGGATGTGGAAAGTGGGTAGGAAAGGGAACCTTGAAAGTCTCTGCCTTGTGCTGAAGGTCATGGAGACAGTCTTCTTGGCATTTAGGAAAAGCTGATGTGAGCAAAACCAGCGCTGAACATTGTTGAAATTGTTCTGAAGTCTGGTTGCAACATCAGTGAGGGAGTGGCCGGAGGTGTAAAAGAGAGTGTCATCAGTATACATATGAACAGAGGTAGATGTGCAGACAGATGGCAAGTCATTGAGAAAGATGGAGAAGAGTATGGAGCCCAGCACTGATCCCTGCGGGACCCCTGTGTTGATAGGGAGGGGTGAGGATAAAGAATCTGCTATTCTAACTGACTGGGTCTGACCTACCAGGTAGGCATGGAACCAGTTTATGGCAGCATTTTCTTGTCACGGTCCTGGGGTGTTGAATCTGGGGAGAGGGGGCCTGGCACCATGTTTTCATGTGTGCATCTACCCCCTTGTCTGCATATCATATCAGCTGCATCTGCTCTAACACTGCCTGGGGTTCCAGGCTGTCTATGAGCTGTACCATGTTTGAGACAATTGCATTTGCTGGTCTTTTTTGGCTGTATTACTTAAATGTTATGTGACTGTGTCCAGTGAATTCAATCATTATTTTAATAACTTGATAGGAAAGTGTTCCAACTGACAAATTCCTCTTTCTTCTGCTGTCCATTCTCGGCTCTGTCACTACAGGGCATTTCAAATTAACATTCTTTTTACTGTGCATATATTTAGGAATATATTCCTTTTGTTCATAAATATCCCATTGTTATAAGGTGTGCATAGGTACTTACATGTAGTGTATCTTATTTATATAATGTCAGATTGTTATGATGGTGTCCTTGTTACTCACGGTACGAGTCTTAGTAAAGACTGCTAAAATAAAAAAAATCAAATACAACTAAGTGATTTGTTGTTGTCTATCTTTTGCTTATCAGCTGTCTTAGCTGTGCAACAAAGGTAGTCTTGGAAACTCGGTATATTTTATTTATTTATTTCGTTTTTGTTGACCGGGTAAGTGCATTAGAAAAATCCTGCCTATTTTCAGGCACGACCCTGGGGAGGGGAATTCAGATGAATGCCAGCTAACCTTGAATCAGATTAAGCTGTTGGTGGTATTTTCAGTGAATGAGGGAAATTTGGCCAGGACACCAGGGAAATTTCCCTACTCTGGAGGGCGCTGCTGGTGAGAATTTCTCAGCGTGCTTGCTGACGATGGTGTGGCAAGACGTGCGGGAAGCTGAGGAGCTGATCACCTCCTCAACTTTCACCAGTATCAGTGATCGACATGGCTACGGAACCTACTTCGGAACGGAGTGCTGCGATGGCAGCGGTTTCTTTACCTGCTACAGTTGAGCATACTGTCCTTACGAGTCGAGTGAAGCGCGTGAGGTGGAAATTAATCAACAGTTTCAGGCTGTAGAGAACCAGTACATTGCCAGCAAGAGTAGTAGCATCATGCACTTTTGCCAAACGGACAGGAACAGGAAGAGACACGGTCTGGAACTACGTTGGATCCTGAAGTCGGTTCGCAACGTACGGGCGATTTGGAGAATGGATTCTCTTTTTCGGTACCCTCCTGCTCTGAATTGGAATGCCCTCTGGATCTGGGTGAGTCTTTTACTTTCACTGCCTCCCCATCCTCGCAGGCTTTTATGGAGATCCGGCCCTCTTCAGCGGCTTCTGAAAAAGTCCAGGAATTGCTTACTGACTCCCATATAGGGCAGTTTACCATAGGCTTGGCTCCTAATGAACACAAGGTTCTTGCTGGAGGCCCTAAGGACATACCCTGTGTCTTGTCAGTACAGAATCCTCCCCTGCCTGTCGCTGACCCCCCCCCCTCACTTTGGGACCTATATCCACTGCTTCTACTGACATTCAGGCACCTGGTACATGGGTAATTACAGCCCTAGAGGCTGCGGGGTAGGTAAGATCCCCAGATGGGAAAACTTGGGATGCAAATGTGAAGCCTGCAGAGGCTTCTTCACATTCCCCAACAACTATGGGCTTGAGTCTTCCCCCTGGTCAAGTCCCTCAAGATACTTTAGTCCCTACTCCCCTTATTTCCAGTCCAGATCTTATGGAAGATATTAGGAAATTGGAGGATGGTGATCTGATACACCATTCTGACCCCCGAGGCCTTATCTGAAAGTACTATAGCTCAACCATCTGCTTCAGTATCTGAGCTTGGTCAGGGGAAAGGCCCTTCTGTATGGCATGATAAAATTGCTGAACAACTTTTTCCTGCTACCTTTGGTCTTGTGAATGAGCCTGCTGCTCGACGTAGTGCAGTACGTTTGAAATTTCGAGGGTCACAGGATGATGTACCCAATAGACTTTTTATTGGACGTGATTTGTTGAAAAACAGTATGCGGTTTTGTGCATATGGGATTTATGCCTTGATTCATATGCCTGGGGACTCTATTTACGACGTCAGTTTCAAGCATCCAGCAGGTTTGGATAGCTTTTGGAAGCAATATCAGGCTTTAAAACATACACCTATGTGGAAAACTTTCTTGGCTATACCTTTGACCAAACCAGTTTCTAAGAAAATTACCATTTTATTTCAAAACGAGGAGGTTAATGTCGCTGACATAACCTACTGGTTACAGCAGCACTGTTCTGTTAAAGGCCCCCCTGAACCTATTCTTGATGACGAACACCTCCGGACAGGGGGTTGGAGATACTTAATTGATTTACGATTAGAGAATGGCTTAACTAAACATCTGCCTAATTGTCTCTTTCTAGGTCAGGATAGGGGGTTCCTTTTTTATCCGGGGCAGCCAAGAGCCTGTTATAAATGTGGGCCCTAGGTCATTTAAGCAATGTATGTGACCAACAGAAATGTGGTCTCTGTGGGGAATTGGGACACATAGGAGCTCATTGTAGAAATCCTATGAAGTGTAATTTGTGTGATGAGAGGGGACACACTTTCCGTTCATGCTCCTGGGCTTCTCACAATCAAGCTGATCCTGCTCTTCGGGCTGAACAAGATGTCTATGTTGCTAATGCACAAAAAGAGCGTCAAAGGATGCAGGATCTATTAGTGCATTCTGAGGCCCCAGTCCCTGTTCCTCACCCTCCTCCTAGTCATACTGAGGGGAGAGGTTTCTCAGGGCCCAGACTTAGATGACATGGATACAGGTGCTACGGCCCCTACATCCCCTTCCACTTCAGGTATGGCTGACGGCCCTGTTTCAGCTCCCCTGTCCCCTACACTGGTTGTTGCTCAGAGTGTACCGTCAGTGTCTGTTCCCGACACTATTCAAGCTAAAGTGCCTTTTCGTGTGCAGGAAGCCCCTTGTATGCCTCCACCAGGGGTACTGACTGATGCCCCCTTTCAACGAATTATCCCATCTAGGACCACCAGAACTGGTTCTGGGGTCCCTCCCATGTGTTCTGAGCTTGATTTAACCCCTACAGCCAATCCTTTTGCCCCCTTTACTGGATCATGAGGGTGATGATGATGATGAGGAAGAATCTGATTTCTCCTCAGTTGCCTCCTCTCTTCCTGATCATGTCCTAGATATTGAGGTTAAGGAAAAGCCCAAACTGAAAAAAAGGAAAAAAAGGAAGTGAACTGTCTTTTTAGATGGTCCAGGGTTTTTTTTCCTTCCTTTTTCTGGCAAATGTTATTTCCTTTATTACTGTTAATGTTAACAGTATTAAATCTCCATTAAGGCGGTGTCTTACTTTTGCCAGTCTTAGCACACATTCTGGTTCTATTATACTTTTACAGGATACCAGGCTGGGTTCCCTGGCATGTATAAATGAAGCACGACAGGATTGGAGCTGGGGTGCTTCTTTCTGGTCACCTGGAGAAGATGTGTGTGATGGTCTGGGTATTTTGTTTTTCTCTAGCATTCCTATTAAGGTGTTACAACTTTTGGATATAGTACCTGGTAGAGCTATGCTTATGGATATTGTTGTCTCTCATTGTACATATCGTCTTCTAAATATCTATGCTCCACAGTCCAAAGCTGATAGAGCAGCTTTATTTCACCGCATTTCTCCATATTTACATACTTCCAAATTGGCTGTATGGGGTGGTGATTTTAATTGCAGATTAGCTGCCAGAGATTGGGGACGTAAGACTCAAAAGCTGTTTTGTGGCACCAATACTTTGCTGCATGTTTTAAGAACAAATAATTTGGTGGACTCCTATGATTTACTGCACCAGCAGCCAGAGCATACCTTTCATAAAGGTTCTATCTCTTCAAGGATAGATTTTTGGTTTGTATCACAGAGATGTTCCTGTTTTTCTATTTCCACATTACCTTTAGAGACATCTGACCGTTTAATTTTGAAACTGACCATTGGGTATTACCAAAACCTTTTATTAGGTCGTGGTTATTGGAAATTGAATACGTCCCTCTTACAGGATACGACACTTTCCACGCAGCTAAATTTCTTTTTTTCCCTACAGTCGGACATAGGGTTTTTATATGACAGTCCTTTAGACTGGTGGGAAGACACAAAGCAGGACCTTAAGTTTCTTTTTTTACAAGTTTCTCGAACTAAAGCCCGGAACTCATACCTTACATATCTGGGCTATAGAGCTAGATATATGGCCTTGTTGTCACAGGCAGTTTCCCCAGAGGGTAATAAGCGTCAGGAGTTTTTGGCTCTTAAAGCAAAAAATGCTAACTTTTCTTCAATCACGAGAAAAAAGATATAGATACCAACAGAAGTATGTTGTTTCTGGCACTCGAGAGCAGGTGAACCCTTTTGATCTTTCTGACCAGGAATTGTCACCTTTGTGTATGACCGCTTTACAATCTTCAGATGGATTATTAGTACATGATACATGGAGTATTCGGACCATAGTTCAAGAATATGTTACAAAGAGTTTTACTAAACCTGATTCTGATTCCTTTTCTTCTTTTTTTCAACCCATTGACATCCCATCACTTTCAGAACTTGAACTTAAGACATTAATATCTCCTCTTTCTCTGGACGAGGTTAAACAGGCTATAGGTCATTTATCAGCACATACAAAACCTGGGATGGATGGCCTACCAAATGAATTTTATAAGAAGTATGTAGATATTCTTGCACCCTGGCTGCTTGTTGTTTTTCAAGCAATTTGGGCAGAAAAAAAGATTAGCCCCTAGCATGGGCAACGGGATACTGTTTTTTGTTCATAAGAAGAGAGACCCTACAGTTCTGCAAAATTGTTGACCACTGACTACAAAATTTTGGCTAACATTCTAAATCATCGACTCTCAGCAATTTCGCATAAACTGTTAATTTCTACACAAACATGTGCAGTTCCTGGTAGCAATATCTCCCAAAATTTAATCTTTATTAGGGAATTGATAGAACAGGGTCTGCAGCATAAACTGACTGGTTATTTGTTAGCCTTAGACCAGGAAAAAGCTTCTGACGCTTTGCGTCATGATTATCTTTGGGCTATTTTGGCATACTATGGAATACCATTCCCCTTTTTGGATTTAATTCAAACCCTTTATAGATCAGCAACAGCAACTCCCCTGGTTAATGGACATTTGGGTATCTCAGTCCCTTATCAGGTAGGAGTTCAGCAAGGCTGACCGCTGAGTCCACTTTTGTTTGTCTTTGGTTTGGACCCCTTACTGCGGTATATTGAAAGGGATACTAATGTTCATGCTATTATCTCCTCTGAGGGTTTTTGTTTTTCTAAAATATTAGCTTATGCGGATGATTGTATTTGCTCCATAGAGGATATTGATTCAGGGAGACGTATTTTGGATTTTTTACATTCAGTACAACTCAGCACTGGTATTAAAATTAATACATCTAAATGTTCTTTGATGCCTTTAGGTCAAACTTCCAGTGTTCAATTTTTTGACATCCCGGTTATTGGAAAAAAATTGAAACTTCTTGGTGTATATTTTGGCTCTCAAGACTCAGTACACTGTAATTGGGACGAGATTTATGATAAAGCACTTCTTAAAGTAAAGAAATGGCAATCTTGGAAAATGACACAGAAAAAACGTGTGTTCATGTTAAAATCTTACATTGCCCCACTTTTTTAATTTCTTTCCCGTGTTTTTCCTTTACCATTTGATATGCATTCCAAAATTTTGAGTCTTTTTTTCAGCTGCTGTGGGGTAGCCGTTTGAACCCAGTGAAGAGAGCACACACTTACAGACCCTGGAAAGACGGTGGCCTGGGTATGATACATCCTATTGTTCAATTTTTGGGGAATTTTTTCTATACTTCAATTAGGCCTTTGTTGTTTGAGCAAAATGTTATGGGTCATATGTGCATGTCCCTGTGGGGGCCCCCTTTTTTAACAGCTTGGGATTGAGGGAAATGGCACCCTGTGGATAGACAGCTACCTTTGTATGTTCAAAATACGCTGAAATATATTAGACTATGGAAAATAGAGCTTAGTTGGTTTGTGACACATGAGCGGAGGTCTTTTTATAACAATATTGTTTCCACATGTTATTTTGAGGATCCCCTTTTTTCTGTTCCTGCTTGTATAGATATGTCTTCTTTGTTAGCGAGTGCGATAGAACTCAGAATACCGGAAAAGATGCGAGATGTGGTCTGGTTGTGTGCTCATCATAAACTTAATGTGCGGGCAAATCACAAGCATAAGCAATTATGTGATAGAGTTTGTCAAGAACCCTCTTGTCAGGGACAGCTTGAGACAATGCAGCACTTATTTTTTGAATGTTTTCATATTAAATCCTTTTGGTATGCTCTGGCGCATTGGTGGGGTGAACCGCTTTTTGGTTCTATTACATATAATATTTTGGTATTAGGACAGATTCCAAGGGCATGGCGCAAATGGAACAAAAGTACTGTGTATGTAACATTAGCCTGTCTTAAATGGCATATTTGGCAAGCACGTTGCTTACGAGTATTACAGAAAAAGTATTTACAGTTGCAAGAAGTTTTTTTTCACGCACAGGATGAATTGGATGCACTTTATGCTTATGAATTCAGCACTCTGGGGATCAATGTAGGTACTTTGCTTTGGAAACATGTGGACTGGGTAGGTTAACATTTCCTACTCTTTCAATTTATTTTTTTCTTTTAGTCTTTTGTTAATTTGATTATGAATTTTTTGCCTTATGTTTTTGTTTGTTTATTGCTGTTTATATTCTTTCATTGTATCTTGTTTTTGTATACTTAATAAAAATTTCCCCTACTCTTTTCGATAAGTGCCATGGGATCTTTAACATCCACCTGAACTACCACCAATCCAGGCAGATGGGGCCTCGGTTTAATGTCTCATCCAAAAGACAGCACCCCTCCCATGCTGCACTATAGTGTCAGTACGGGGATATTAACCCAAGTGCCAGATGTGGGAACCAAACCCACATCCTCTGATCTCCTGGCCTCAGAGGCAAGTGTGCTACTTACTGAGCCACTGACACTGACGTATATGCATGATATAGCTAAACTATGAAATCCTCTTGTTTGTGATATAATGGTGTCTTATGTTGGAGGTGTGAATTAAGAACAAATGATTAAATGCTGCAAACTAGAACACCTAAATAGAAGACAGAGGCACTGAAACTGCAAATGTACTTTATTACTAAAAACAGCAAATTTGACAACATGGACACTACGTTACCCACATAACAGTTTCTATAGCATAACTTACATTCCCACTTTTTGAAACTTAGAAGTGACAAACTATCTTTATACTTCAGATTACACAACTACCACATGTAGTCATTGCAAATAAGGCAGCGTCATAATTAAATAAACCTTTTTTGAGGACATGAATGTCACACTTGCGCTCTCAAGTACTGTCCACACAGTCATATCTATATATATATATATATATATATATATATATATAGTATGTGTGAAACCGTGGAGCCTGCTAGACTGCCTAGAGCCCAGCCCCACTTCTCAGAACCTGTTTAACTGCAATCTCCCCTAACAGCACTCAATTCCCTCGCCCTCCCCACTGACCATGGAGCTGCTGCATGCTGACTGTGCCTGACAACCCAGCCCTGTGAAGCCACCTGTGGCGATCTTGCAATGAAAGGGACAGGGGATGAAGTTCCCACACTGACCAAGAGGGCAAGCCACCCACGGTGGCTGTCACACCCACCTCATGCACTGGATCCTTCTCTCCCTGATGGGAGAGAGTCTCCCCATTACTAAGCCCTCACCCCACTTAATTATTCCTGGACCCTGCCACCTGAACTAGCTTCTGCACCTATTGCAGGACTCACCTCATATCAGCAGATTAGATGGGGGTCTTCTGCATCTTCTTTTTTCTGTGGCCACTGAGACAAAAGAGGAAGACCCTCTTCTCTCTTCTGTCTTGGACTTTAAAGCCTGTACTGATCCCTCTTCCCTTGGGGCTATCCTCTAGCCCCCAGCTCGACATCGGGTCTCTGCCCATTGGCCCTACCTTCCCTGGCTCAGCCACCAGGGAAGATCAGGCCATAGGATTGGTCCAGTGGCCACTGGGAAGTATGCTCCCAGTGATAGCCAGAAGGGGCAATTCTCACCACATCCATTCAGTCTCTCTCAAGCAGGTTTAGATTGTTAGTTATCATAACAGTACTAGCTAACAAAAATATGAAGAGAAGTAAAATAAATTGAGCAAATGACACAGTTTTTGATTGAAAATGTTTATATAAAGTACAGAGTAGAAATCACACCAAACAGAACACAAGCTCAAATGGGCAGACTGGGTAGGCCATAGGCCTCTATCTGCCGACACTGTCTATGTATCTATGTATCAAATTCCTGTCCCCTTTAATCCATAAGTCATACATTCATTGCACAGTTCAGTGACTCACTTAATTGCGGAATGAATGTATGAATTGCAGATTAATGTATTAAATTGTGGAAAGAAATTCCGCAGAACTGACCACTGACTGTGATCAGTTATGCGGAATTTTTTTCGATAGCTTAATACAATAATCTGTAATTCATACATTTATTCTGCCATTCTAAGACATAATGTTAGTAAAAGTTGCCAAGCTGCATTCCCAAAATTTCATGAAAGTGAAATTCTGACTTTCACCAAAATTCGGCCAGTGGAAGTTTAATTTTGCACAGCCCTAATTAGCACAAGATCACCAGTGCCACAAGCCTGGTTCATTATTCTCTTTGATTTGAAGATGGTCTGGGCTAATAGTGGTCCCTTGCAGTCCAAAAATATACCTGAGTTTGCTAGGTCATATTAAGCAAAGAGCTACTGAAGATCATGGGTTCCTGTAAATCTCCATTTGTTACCATAAAAACTCTCCCTTTCTGAGTACTTCAACTTTGACCATTGTGTCACTGAAATCAGAGTAAAGAGGATAGAGCCTTGAGAGAGATTAGTTCTGTGTATTTTGTGTTATCTTTGCAGCTGCCTATGAGCAATACAGATATAACCCAGTAATACTTTCTCTTCCTTGTCCTTCATAAAATTACGACTCTTCACCTGCTTTCTTAGAAATGGTCATTTGAATTTGAGACAATTCTCTGGAGTAGTTCAATGGCTGGATGCTCAAAGATGGAACTGCCAGAATCAATAGAGGTAACCAATGAAACATGTAAGCAAATGGGCAACAGTTGCCTATCTGTCTTGCATGTCACTTTTCTAAAATAATCCCAGTGTGTCCTTTTACAGCAGGGATAAAGTACAGAGGGTACAAGCCTTTCTTTATCTATGAATATAAAGCAGGTAGGCAAGAAAGCTCTGCAAACAAAAAGAAATCTCTTAGCAGCATTTCCATGCACTGAGCAGCTTTTATTCCATCAGTAAACATTCGCTGATAACAGGGAAATTCCCCGATACTGACCAATGGAAGACATGCAAATGCCTTTTGCCTGTTGAGGCTGAGCTGGCCTGGGGCAATCTCCTAGAATTCTACATTGTTACTCCATATAGTATTTTAACATGGTCTTCCTTTAACTTGTGCAAATGTACTGGTAGGGTTACTCAATGCACAGGGCAAAGCCCAGAGTTTCTTAAGAAGGTAAAAATGTTGTTTAAGGGGTAGCATTCCTCCCTCTCCAAAAAATGTAAAAAGCAAAAGGGCCCCAATGGATCACTGCTGAGTGAGCATTGAGGAGTGGCCAATCAACAACAGCTAAGTTGCTTCATTTCTGCTGTTTGTTTGGGGGTAACTAAGAGTGCTTTTAAAGAAGGAGGGGTCAAATAATGGGCTGCTGATTTTGTGTGTGGGAACGGGGAGGAGGGAGGAAGCCAGCAGTGGAAGGGCTAAAAGAGGGAACTTGAAACTACTAGCAGGCACCATTGGTGATGCACAGTAAAATGTGGCTGCAGTCAGCCTATAGGGTGAGACTGTAGTTGCTATAAGATACCCACAGGACCAAACAACCCCTCACGTGAGTGACCCCGGAGCATGATTGTCATGAAGAAGGAGTGTGGCGCTTGACTAAGTGGTGTTTGGGAGCATTGGCAGGGCATCCACAGGGAGGACCACCAGCCACGCTGCTCAGCGGAGGGCTGATAAACGTTGGGTGGGGAGTGAGAAAGGGCTGAACTAGGGAAGACTTATAGGGGTTGTGGATTGTGAAGTCTCTGGTACTTGCCTTTTATTTATTTTTACTGCATATCTGAGGTAGACCTATGAAGTAAAACACATTGGGGGTAGGCCAGCCCAGTGGCGCAGAGGGCTGAGGCGCTGGACGTCTCACCTCGTGGCACGCCGGCAACCCTGGTTCAGGAGCGAGCCTGGGTCATCAGAGGTCGGCACGGGGGGTGGGTGGAGCTGGATGGAGCAGCCATCAAGGCAGCTCTCCTCTCCGGGGAGGTGGGTGGCATCCTTCGCTCATGGCTACCCCTGGTGGAAGGCTGAGGGCTCATGAACTAAGGTGCCAGTGATAGGCCAATGGGGTGGGCAGAGGAGGGCCATTACCAGGGCTGTAAGGTACATGTGTGCCTCCACACGCATGCGTACTTCTCCTGGGGTCTTTGGGCTAAAAAATGGGGAGAAAAGTGGAAAAAACACCAGCGGCAGGATGGTGAACGACTCTCCGCAGGACCGGGCATAAAATAAGCCCCGGTAATTCCGGGGGATGGAACTGGGGGAGTTGGTCAGATGGGGGCCATACGGGGACAGGAGAAAGACAGATGTGATAAAAAAAACATTGGGGGTGTTACTACACCCTATCTAGAGTAGGCCTACCGAAGGGATAACAGGAGGCTATTGTGCTCCCTATTTAGAGTAGGACCACAGAGTATGGAAACAGAGGGATTACAGCTAAATCCCATCTTGGGTAGGCTGATAAGAGAATCAGAGGGTTTGCAACTACACCCTATTAGAGGCAGGCTAGCAGAGAGTGTGGTAAGGGATGACTGTTAGGTAAGGGAGGAATTGCAGGTAAACACTCTCTAGGATAGACCAGCAAGGGAAACAAAGGGGTTACAACTACACCATCTCTGGGATAGGCCCACAAAGAGAGTGGAAGGAGGTGAGCGTTAGGAGAAGGAGAGTAGTTACCATATACTAAAACAAAGAGACTAACAAGAAATTAGGTGGCATGTGGTGAGGAGGGAACATGTTTAGGTGGCAGCAGGACAGAAATATGAATTTATTTATTTATTAGCATCTCAGATTAATACCTTTGAGCTAAAAGCTCATTTACAGAGCTTCCACGGCATGTGAGTAAACAATACATAAATTAATGAGTAAAGCAACATTACAATTGCAACAAAAAGAACAAGGTTCCAAGTTCATAAGTTTTGCTGATAAGGTATAATTAGTTAAGTGCAATCATTTCCTAGGTGATGAGAAAGGAGATTAGGGGAGAGGGAATATAAGGGGGGAAGGAGAAGGGGTATGACAGGCAGGTATTAGATAGTAGGATAGTTGCAGGCAGTGGTAGAATTCAGACTTATTAGTGGAGGTAAGGAGGGATGTGGGGGAGCAGCCAGGAGGGCCTTGTCAGTACATACTGTGGGAGAAATAGAGGAGTGGTCCAAGGGGGTTTTCAAAGAGAGGATAGGTAGTGGTGAGTGTAAAGCTGACCACAAAGTGGAGTAGTTGGCAGAAACCATAGGGAGGTACAAGAGCATGGAATGCAGAGGGGGGAAGGTAGGTGACAGCATGAGGATAGGAGAGGTGGGTGGCGACTAAGTGTTGCTGTTGAGAGTAGTCCCAAGGAAAGAGGAGTGAAAGAGTTAGGTATTACAGTCACACTTACTGGTAGCAGCAAGATGGGCATGAAGCTTTGACTTGAATGGGCCAAGTTTAGGTTTGGATTGTGGGTCAGCATTAAGAGAGTTGAGCCATAGAGGGGGCCCTATAAGTGAACGACCATTGCCCTTGCGATGTTCAACAGAAGGGAACTTGGAGCATTTTATCACAAGTACCCCTAGTTAGCCTGGGGTGAGTGAGCAAGTGAAGGAGGTTCTGAAACCCTGGCGGTGTAAGGCCTAGGGTGGTCTTCTTTCCAAGCTGGCAGACCTGGTAATGGACCCTGTTTTGCAGATGAAGCCATCCTGACCATGCGTAGAGCTCACAGGAGTGGCTTAATCAAGGTGCACCCAGTATAAGCCTATAAGCTTTGTTTAAGGCTGATTTGATTCTCTTTAGAGCTGTGTTTGCGCCTTCCCCATAGACTAGTAGCCCATAGTCAATGACTGATAGGATAGAGCTAGTAACTGAGAGCTTGAGGGCATCATCAGTAAGGCAGTATCTGTGCCTGTGTAGTTGGCCAATGCGTGAGTTAACAGCCTTGGCTACTTGGTCAAAGTGTTGCGTAAATGAGAGGTAGCTGCCAAGAGTGACCACAAGGTATTTAAAGTTATTGACCATCTCTAGCGCATCATTGCGGTTGTTAAGAATTTTAAGACGATAAGACCTTCTGAGTAGAGGCAAATAGCATAGTCTTAGTCTTTTTGTAATTTAGTAGGAGCTTGGAGTTGATGAACCAGGTCTCCATTTCAGAGAAATGTGACTGCATTTGTTTCTCTAGAGCTGCAGGGTTGGGATGACAAGAGAATAGCACAGCATCATCTGCATACAGTAGGACGTCGTTGTGACATGCCTTGGGGAGGTTATTTAGAAACAGGCTGAACAGCAGGGGGCCGAGGACTGAGCCTCGGGGGACACCCTGTAGTAACACTATGACGATCTAGAGGACATTAAGTATTTTTACTTGTTGCACATATCCTAAAGGTAGCTCCAGAACCAATTCACAGATCATTAAAAGACCAGTGTTAGCCAGCTGGTTGACCAGGAGCTCGTGGTTGATCGTGTCGAAAGCCTTGGTGAGGTCAATGTAGGTTGTCCCCACCAAGAGCCCCCAGTCTAGAGCCTCGTGGATGTAGCCAGTAAATTCCACAAGTGCTGTTGTTCTGCTGTGATGCTTCCTGAAGCCATGTTGTTCTTGGCATTGAAGCATATACTTGTCCAGATAGTCTATGAGTTGGTCATAAACAATCCTCTCGAGCATTTTCAAGAGTGAGGGGAGAATAGAGATTGGTCGATAATTGGAGTAACAAGTTCTAGCCCCGCTTTTGAAAACAGGAATGATCATTGCCACTTTCCAGGACTGGGGGAATTTACCTATTATAAGGGATAGGTTAAGAATCCTGGTTAGCGGGGAGAGTACCTCATCAAGGGTGATCGCAAGTAGCTTGAAGTCTAATGTGTCACCATTGGTTCTTGATTTCCTAAGTACCTGTTTAAGATATTTCTTGGCCTCGGTATTGGTGACAATCTTAAGGTAGAAGTGGGGGAACTGGGCTATCAGGTAGACTAATGTTACAATGAGGGTTAGAGCTGCTTTGTGGTACTAGAAAGTTAGGGGGGAACACTCCACTAAGGTCAGTAAAGGACTTGTTGAAGGTGTTAGCAATTCCGTTTGGGTCTTGGATACCAATTCCTATAGTACTGAGCAAAGTAGATTTTTTGGCTGTCTTTTCCAGGTTATGTTGTCCCAGAATTTATGGCTGTCACCCCAGGAGTTGTTTAGCTCAGCTTTGAAGTAAAGACTTGTTGCTTTTTGTATAGCCTAGGTGCACTTATTACAGGCAGTTTAATAATTTTGTATGTCTATAGGGGACCCCGAACGTTCAGCCTTCTGCCACAAGTGATCTCTTTCCTTCATTTGTTCAATAAGCAAAGGGGAGATCCTGGACTTGCTAGTCCCCTTTAGCTTCCTTTTCTTGCAGGGGGCAAATATATTGCAGGATGCATTGAATTTGCTGACAAAGCCACTAACTGCAGTGTCAACATCTTCGGCAGCATAGATTGCTGACCAGTTTAGTTGTTTGAGGTGTGCTTTAAACAAGTCAAGTTGTCCTTTTTTTAGTACTTGAGGTAATTGCTTTGGGAGAATGCTTAGAGATTTATTCCTCCAAGTGCAGAGTATAGAGGAGTGGTCACTAATGACATCTGGGAGTACAGCTGTGCTGGTTATTCTTTCAGGTCGGTTGGTTGTTAACCAGTCTATCAGTGTACTAGTTCCAGTTCGGTAGTTCACCCAGGTAGGGGTCTCCACTAGTTTGGTCACATTGATAGAAGAGATGGCATCTTTGTAGGGTGTGGCCTCAGGGGTTTACCAGTTTATGTCACCAAGCATAAGTACCTCTGTGTTGTGGCTGAGCTCGATAAGGAAATTTAATGTTGATTTAAACCCTGTGGCCTGCTCTTTTGGAGGTATGTACACAGAGACTATTATAAGGCATTTACCGTGGGTACCTAGTTGCAATTTGATCGCAAGCATTTGGGTTTTGCAGTTCGTGGTGGAGGGGCAAGGGCACGCCCTTGAAGGGTGTCCCTAATGTAAATGACACACCCTCTGCCTCATTTACCAGATATATGCTGCCTAAATACGGTGTAATCATCCAACTGAATAGCCAGGTCAGGGAATCTGGGGGTGAGCCAGGTCTCAACTGCAAACAGGACATCTGGTTTGTGTTGAGCAAGCCATGCCTAAAGAGAGTGTCGTATTTAGCCAGAAGACTGCAGATGTTGATGAAAGCAATTTTTAAGACCCCACTCTTCAGTATAGGTATGGATGATTTTGTACCAGGGCCAGGGTTGGGATGCACATTACCAGGCAACAGTAATAGCAGCCAGGCCAGCCTAACTGCTTGCCATTTTAGATGTTTTAAGGCCTGTGAGGGTGTGTGTAGTCCCTCTGTTTTTTCCAGTATTGCCTGTAAGAATGTACATGTTCAGTTGAGGTGGAGGGAGAAGGTAAGTATAATTCTTCACGGGAGCAAACTGCAGCAGCACATTATGATTGACACCAGAACCAGCAGTCGCATCCACAGGAATAGACAGAGGGTTCAATTCAAGCTGTGATAGGGTGGCATTATTGCCAGGTACATATAGATTGTGGCCGAGATATGAGGATGGTGTTAGAGTCAGCACCAGAAATAGGGAAACGTTAATTAGGAGGAGTGCCACGGTGCTGCACCTTATATTACCAAGTACGGGAGGGACGACTTGCAATTCCACAGAGAGAAGGGTTATAGAAAATGTTCAGAGTGGCGGGGGGGCTTGTGGCAAGACACAATGATTGCCCTATGTAGAGCATTTTAAAGAAGAAAAAAAGGAATAATGTATAGCAAAGAAAGACTTGAGGATGGTGGGGCCAATAGAGAGGCAAGGTACTCCTGCTGCTTTGAGAGGTTAGAACTCTTCGGCACTTGTTCAGAAAGACCTAAACTGTGGCAGGACCAAGTGGATCTGACCAAATGATAATGGCTCCCGCGATCTCTTGCACTGCTGAGTATTTTGGTGTAGATCAGAGTAGAGCAAGGAGCAGCTCAAAATGCTAAATCTCTTTGTAGTCACAGACTATCTGTTCAAAGAGCATAGGAGAAGGGGAGGAAATGTTAACTAGAGAGATCCTTAACAGGGGACCACCCCCTTGGGGATTGGGAGGCAGCCAGCAGAAGCACCAGTCGGTAAAAGGAAAAGGGGAGGGGTGGATCCAACCTTGAAAAAGTCTATTTAAAGAGTGTTAGGACGGGGAAGGGCTGGGGAAGAAAAATTCAATCAAACACACTTTTCTAGTAGTAGAGGAGAGAAGGGAGAAGAATAGGCATTCAAACTAGTTTCCAGAATAGGCTTACGGCAGCAGACAATCTAAAACTATTATTAATTCCTGCATCTCTACCGTACAACTCCTGCACCTGTTTATACCATACTGCAAGACAAAAGTTTTTACTGTAAGTTCTAGATGTTGTATCTACTGTCTGAAACCAATAATTGTTGTGCAATCTGTCTGTAACAATGAAACTGCTGTACTTATTTTTTCTGGATAACTTCTATGTACCCGGGTTACACCTGGAAATAAGCCTCAGCTCAGTGTGCCTTTCCCGGTCACCAAATTTTAAATAAAATAAAATAAATAAATAAAATAAATAGGGAAGCCAGGCCAAGGAGAATTGAACGATCACAGATCCGCAGGAGGCACCATGGTTGAAGTGGAGCCAAAACTGCTCTGGAATTCCTGAGAAGTATACATTGAAATCTGGCTGACAGGCTGGTGAAAGGCAGGCGGTAGCTTAACCAGTGCGATGGCCCCAGGTCTGGAAGGTGGAAGCACCCAGTCAGGGGCCTCCTACTGGAAGAAAGGAGAGGAGAGAAAAGTAGTTAGTTACAGAGCAGTTTATTGTTGGTTGTGGTGCAGACAGGGAACGGGAGATGACAGAATAGCAGCAGAATGCAAATAAGTGTTGGCGCTAGGTTAAATCGGTGGGAGGGTCCCAGAATTAAGACTGGGTGGTGGTGGGGAGATAGTGTAAGAGAGAAGGGGGGAAGGGGAATCGGAGAGAGCAGTTTCTGAAAACAGCAAAGCAAAAATAAGTATAAATCAAAGGGGAGAGAGGAGGCTCGGAGAGAGCAGATACCAGATATAATAAAAAAAATTAGGAGAGCTTCAAAGGGGAGAGAGAGAGAGAGACAGAGAGACAGAGAGACAGAGGATCAAGGTGAACAAATAGCAGACTGCAGTCAGTTAACAGAAGCAATAGGTGAGAAAGAAGGGAAACAGAGAGAGAGAGAGAGAGAATAAAACAGTTGAAGGAAAAATGGTTCAAAACAGCACTGTAATCACTATAACAGCAGGTTCTTAGTTTTATTTATTTATTTATTTATTGAATACAATCGGAATTAATACCTTTGAGTCAGAGACTCCTTTACAAAGGCTTCACGTCATAGGAAACAATACAGAGCATTCAGTGTACAGACACCACAGTATAAATAGCAGTGTGGAGAATATCATACCTTACGAATGATACATGGGAAATTACAGCAGGTGGATGTTTTACAGGGTCATTTCAACAATCAAAGACAATGCAGTACAGTGGCAAAATACAATAAATATAGTAACAACAGCGGCACTCTAGAAGCAGGACCAAATGGGTCCATTGTCATAGCAGTTATAGGTCGTGGGTAGGTCAGGTACAGTCACAGGTGGAGTCACGCAATATATTGCTACGGAGAAGGGATTTGAAAAGTCCTAGGGTAGGAGCCAGGAGGCCTGGTATGGGCAGTGAGTTCAGCCAATTGGGGGTGTGATATCTGAAAGTTCTTTTCCCCAAGGAGGTTTTACAGCGAGAAACCTGGTAGGGAGATTTCTCAGCGTAACGTGTGCATCTGGTGCTGTTGGGGGTGGGGGGCAGCATCACAAGAGCAGGGGGCGTGAGGCCAGTCATGATTTTCTTGGCAAGGAGACAGGTCTGGTACTTTAGGCGATCATCGAAATTAAGCCAGTTTGTACTGGTATACAGCTTACAGGTGTGTGTAAGCCGTTCACATCCTGTGGACAGTCTACAGTCTTTATTCAGAGAAACCCTAATTTTGTTGAGTGAGGTATTATCGGCAGTGCCAAAGATAATCCCGTAATCATTGAGTGACAGGATGGAGGAGGAGATGGCTAGCTGTAGGGCTTCGGGGGGAGACAGTGCTTGTAGCAGTGTAGCAGACCAATGCACACATTTATAGCCATATTAAGTGGTGGATATGTTCATGGTAGGTTAAGCCCTGAGTCTAGAGTAACCCCTAAGTATCTTAAGGTAGAAACTTGTTCCAGGGTCCCATTATGGGAATTATGGATGAACAGGGGGTGTTCACGTATCTTGTTCTGGGCATGGGCAAACAGCATGGATTTTGTATTTTTATAGTTTAGAACAAGCCTGTGGTCAGTAAACCAGGACTCGACCTCATTAAGTGGCCCTTGGAGGGTTACTTGGAGGGCGGTAGGGTTGGTGTGGGTGCTGAACAAAACCGCATTGTCTGCTTATAGAAGGACTCTCCCAGAACAGGCCTTGGGCAGGGAGTTAAGGAATAGAGTGAAAAGTAGGGAGCCAAGGATGGACCCTTGGGGGACCCCAGATGTAACTCTGAGGGGGGATGCTAAGATATGCCCTAATCTGGCTCTCTGAGTTCTGTCAGACAGGTAGTCTGAGAACCAGGTAGTGTTATCCTGTGAGAAACCTATTTGGGTTAGTGAGGTTAGAAGAAGTGAGTGGTGGACGGTGTCAAATGCTTTGGAAAGATCAATGTAGACAGCACCAGCAATCTGGCCTGCATCCAGGGTCACATGGATAGGGTTGGTATATTCCAAAAGCGTGGTTGTAGTGCTATGGTTTTTCAGAAAGCATGTTGTTCAGGGCAGAGTAGATTGTGTTGAGCAAGGTAGTCTGTGACTTGGAAGGAGACTATCTTTTCAAGAACCTTGGAGAGAGGAGGTAGAATTGAGATGGGTTGATAATTACTAGGCAGGGTTCAGTCACAACTCTTCAGGAGTGGAGTGATGAGGGCAGTTTTCCACATGGAGGGGAATTGACCTAGGGCAAGGGAACAGTTTAGCAGTGCAGTGAGAGGGTAGAGTACTTCAGGGAGAGTGAGCCTTAGTAGTTTAAGTTTGAGATTGTCACTGCTGAACCGGGATTTGCTGAGTGCCTTAGCAGGAGGGGGACAGCATCATGCTGGGAGATGACCTTGAAGTGGAAAGGGGGTGCTTGGGTGGGTGTCGATGTTATGGTGGGGGTGGGTGCAAAAAAGTTGGCAGGCAGCACGCTGCTGAGGTCTGAGAATGAGGAGTTCAGTGCATTTGCTATTGTGTCAGAGTCAATGGAGATACCACCATTTACCAGTATCGGGGGGGGGCATTAGAGATTTTGCCACTAAGATCTTTAAGGGAGTCCCAAGAATTGCACCCCTTCCCCCAGGAGGCGGTGAAGGCTGCTCCGTAGTATTCTGCTTTTGCCTGTCGGACCTGCCAGGTGCAGCGGTTCCTGGCCTCACGGTAACGTTGCCTATCAGCGGGCCTCCCAGTCTCCAAGGCTATGTGCCAGAGATTGTCTCAGTGGCCCATGAGGTCCAGAAGTGACTGGGACACCCATGGGGTGTCAGCTCCTTTAATGGCTCATTTGCAGAAGGTGCAAAAAGGTCACAGGCAGAATTGAAGGAATTGACAAAGTACTCCAGGGCAGTGTCAATATCAGGCGAGGCGGCAATGGGAGACCAGTCCCAGCTGATGAGGTGGTATTTCAAGGACTGTAGCTTGCCTGGCCTGAGTTTTTGTTGAAAGCTAACTTTAGGAGGGGCCTTTGTAGCCAAGTTAGACCAGCGCCCGAGTACTGGGGAGTGGTCACTTAGTGTGTCAGGTAGCACAGAGACCTGGGTGAATCAGGTTGATTAGCAAGAATTAGGTCGATGAGGACCGAAGTACCTGTTCTCGGGTTGTGTCAGGTGGTAGTGGGCACAACTTGAGATAGACTGAAGGAGGCTGCAGCATCCCTATACAGGGTGGCAGTGTCTGCTAACCACTTGTATTAAAATCACCCAGGGCAACAATTTCTGCCTTATCTGGGTGTTGCTGGAGATGGATGAGAACTGACTGGAATGTACTCTTTTGATTCCTGGGTGAGATGTAGGTAGAGGAGATGAAGAGAGGTGCCCTGGAAGAAGCAACATTAACTTGGAGGGAGAGGACATGGGCACCATGGTCAAGAGCTGGGGAAGGTAGAGTGAGACCTTGGAGGGTGTCACGGAGGTAAATTGCACAACCTCCCCCTTAGTCTGTCAGCCTGAAATATTGTGTACCCTGGCAGAGCTACTGCGGAATCAAGAGTGCAGACATTTAGCCATGTTTCTACCAACGAGATCATGTCTGGCCGCTGTTGAGCAACCCACCCTTGTCAATTATCAAATTTCTTTAGCAAACTGTAGATGTTGATGGAGGCTATACAGAGTTTCCCAGGTGCAGTCTGATTAGTTGGCGGCAAGGGGGTAGGACCAGGGTTAGGGTGGATGTTTCCAGAGATCAGGAGGAGGAGCAATAATACCCATAGGGAGGCGAGCCTCAGATTTGTTAATGCCCTGGAGCATGTTCGGGTAGTACAAGCGGGGAGCAGCACACAGACAGGGGTGGGCATATCCCTTAGGCAGGGAGAGGCAAAACAAGGCAGTGACCATTGGAAGGTAAGGCCGATCCTGGGAGTCCTGTGGGTTGAGGTAGTGGAGGGTGTGTAGGTCCAGGGCAGGAGTGTCAAGTCACCTGAAACAGACTCTGGGATGCAAAGGCAGAGCCCTGGTAAGCTGCAGCTTGGGGGGGGGGTGGTATCTACCATGATAATGTTGTATAGTAAGAGAAGGGGTAGGGGGCAATAGATAAGGTTGGTGATGGAGAAAGTGGTCATGGTAAGGCTTAGTAGTGCAGGATCTTGGGGGGTGAATGAGGATAGAGGAGATAAAGCAAAGGATAATTCTGTACTGATCCAGTGGCACAGTGGAAGGATCACAGACTTTAGTGCTAAAGGTACAGTGTTCAAGCCCAACATGGGGAACTTTGGCTATGTAAACAGCAATTTGGAATTTTAGTAGCCTATGGAGTCAGAGGCTTTAAAAACTGAGAATAAATTTGCTCTAATCTTAACATAGTAATCTACACACTGTACAGAATGATTTAAAAACAACAGGTCACAGATAAAAAATTCAAAAAATGCACTTTTCTAGTAGTATAGGAGAGAAAGGAGAAGAATAGGAGTTCAAGCTAGGTTCCAGTATAGGTTTATGGCAGCAGCCAATAGGGAAGCCAGGATAAGGAGAATTGGCTAATCACAGATCCACAGAAGGCACCTTGGTTGAAGCAAGCCAAAAGGTGCTCCAGAGTTCCTGAGAAGCATACATTGGAATCTGGTTGACTGGCTGGCGAAAGGCAGGCAATAGCCAGTGTCGCGGCCCCAGGTCTGGAAGCTGGGAGCGCCATATGAGGGGCCCCCTTTGAGTATGGCCAATGGGCTGTAGAAAGGCAGGCAGCGGCTTAACCACTGCCAGATCCCCAGGTCTGGAAGGTGGAAGCATCTGGTCATGGACCTCCTACTTGGAATCTGGCCGACGGGCTGGTGTAAGGTGGTCAGCAGCTTAACCAGTGTTGTGGCCCTGGGTCTGGAAGGTGGGATCACCCGGTCAGGGGCCTCCTACTTGGAATCTGGATGACGGGCAGGTGAAAGGTGGGCAGCAGCTTACCAGTGCCGCGGCCCCGGGTCTGGAAGTTGGGAGTGCCTGATCAGTGACCTCGTACTTGGAATTGGGCTGGTGAAAGGCAGGCAGTGACTTTACCAGTGCCATGGCTCCGGGTCTGGAAGGTGGGAGCACCCAGGCAGAGGCCACTTTGGAATCTGGCTGAAGGGCTGGTGAAAGGAGGGTGGCGGTTTAACCAGTGCCATGGCCCCAGGTCTGGAAGGTGGGAGTGCTCGGTTAGGGGCCTCCTACTTGGAATCCAGCTGACAGGCTGGTGGAAGGCAGGTGGCAGCTTAACCAGTGCCGCGGCCCCGGGTCTAGAAGGTGGGAGCACCTGATCAGGGGCCTTCTACTTGGAATCTGGCCAACAGGCTAGTGAAAGTCTATTTATTCGACCCACTCCTCCACCCTCTACCAAAGGAGTAGGGAGGTGTCTTATTGGGGTGCAGGGCTGTGGTATTTCTGGGTAGGTTGTGAGAGGTAGGTGGTTGCCCAGTGTGTAGGAATCTGAATTATTTGTTGGCAGTGGTGAGTCAGCTTAGATGGGAGTTAAGCAGACTAGTGGCTGGGGTGGAGCAGGAGATGGGCAAGGAAGAGGGAAGGTAGGAGGGACAGCCCAGGTGAGAGAAACAGACAGGCAGGGGAGGATTGAGGAGGGATGGACCCAGGTGCCTTGGGATCCTCTACCTTAGAACATGAGGAAGCCTATGGAGCGGAGGTGGAGAGTGGTGGGAGAAGGGGGGGAGGTCAGGAGGGAGGGGTGTGGAGTGGGAGCACCTAGCATGGTGCCAGTGTGGAATAGACTCACCATACTGAGTTGGGATGGGGATGGAGAGATGGAGGTATGAAGCAGGTCTGGTTCTGGAGAGGGGAACCAGGGGGTAAGACAAGCAAAGGAGGGTGGAAGAGTAGGTCAAACAGATAGGGCGGGAAGGGCTGGTGCAGAAAGTGGTGGGAGTGGGAGGAAGGATGGGGGGAAGAATGGAGGGCAGGTGATACAAGAAGGCAGGAGAGGGCCAAGGGAGGGAAAGTAGGACTGGTGGCTGAAGAGGGCATGAGGGGGTACAGTCAAACTAGTGGGAGGGGCAGGAGGAAAGGTTGGAGGGCAAGGCTGAGGGGGAGCAGTCAGGCAGGGGTAATCTCGAGAGATGGGTAATGTGGTGGGGGGAGAGACGGGGAAGGGGAGGAAGAGTTGTAATCATGGGGGACTTGATCATGAAGGGAATACACCAGGGACAGGAGATGCGCATATAGGTAGGAAGGTGGTGTGCATGCAGGAGAAGATGGCACAGTGAATGTGCCCAATGATTGGTCAGCTTATGCAGGGGGTTGGAAGGAACCTTACGTAATAATCCATCTAGGGACAAATGACCTAGCTGGAGAAGAGGTGGAGGTAGAGCAGGATAGGTTTAGGGCAGTGGTAAGGATCTGTGTGTGTGGGGGTGGCTAGATCAGTAGCTACTGTTACCTAGAGCTACCACAGCTAGGAAGAGGATGAGGAGGACAGAGGATTTTAACTGCTGGCTAAGAGAATGGTGCAGGGTGAGGGTCATGGTTTCATAGGAGGCTGGGAGAGGACCTGGAGTAAAAAAAAACTATCCATACCAGATAGCAGAGAAGGTTCCAGAGTCCTTAGAGACAGACTGGGGAGTACACAATTGGGAGCCTTAATGATGGGGGGGCCAGACTGGGTCTTTCTGCCCAGAGTCTCCAGGAAGAGGAGGCTGTCAGGTCTCCCCCCTCAGTCCAAGCAGGTTAAATTGGGAGTACATTTTGGGATGGGGGGCAGTAACTTATAGGGGGCAGAGGAGGTGAGGTCTATAGGGGGAGGGGAGCTAGTTACAGGACATAGAAGAACACAGAGGAACAGATATCAAGGAAACTAAAGAAGAAAATGGTGGAGTACATGTAGAGGGAGTGAGCGGGAAACAGAGGGCAACAAGGAGGATAGCCATGCTGGGGTAAGAGGCACAGAGTTGTGGTGGAGGGTGGTATTCCTAAATGCATGAAGCCTTGGTAACAAGATGGATGACCCGGAGCCAATGTTGACAAAGAACAGGGTGTACATTGTGGCAATCACAGAAACTTGGGTCTCCCCAAACCATGACTGGGACCTCTCAGTCACTGAGTATAAGTTGTACAGAAGGGACAACAGAATAGGGAAAGGGGAGCAGCGGTATATGTGAGGGAAATAATAACCTGTGTAAGGGAAGAGGTGGAAGAGGGGAACGCAGAGGTGCTGTAGGTGCAGCTGCAATCCACTAGGGGAAAAAAGGTAAGGCTGGGGGTGGTTTACAGACCACCTAACCAGGAGGAGGAAAGAGGCAGGGAATTAGGGTCCACAATCAGAGCTACCATGCGCAAAGGTGAGGTAGTAATTGTGGGATCCATTAACCTGCCCAAGGTGGATTGTAAGATTCCCCGCAACAACATTTCGGTATACAAGACTGAGGGGAGACATGTGTCTACTATTTATATTTAGAGCGTTAACTGACCCCATCCTTAGTAATGAACTAGGAATCGCTCTTACTGATAATAGAGTAAGTAACAGAAGACACTATAAGCAAATATACTTGTCAAAATGGAATACTCTGCGAAGAAGGTATTGGTTTAGCCATAGGGTCATTTCTACATGGAATCTCCTCCCAGCTGAGGTAGTAGATAGCCCAAATATGAACTCTTTCAATATAAACTTAGACTCAGCAATCAGAGACAATGTAAAATTCAGTATTTATTGACATTTTTGGCAAGCACCACGGACGCATTGTCCATATTAGCTAGAATTACCTATGATGATAACATATGCCAGGAGTCAGTTAATTCTGGATGCAATGCAGAGCAGATTCCTCATCCAAGGTGTCACTGTTCCCACTAGGGAGGGAATAATCCTTGATCTGGTACTGATGAATGGAGACCATCCAGGTTGAGAAGTCCTTGGGAGGGAGTGACGTGCAGGCTGGACATGAGGAGGGAGAAGGTAAACACAAGGACCAAAGTTCTAGACTTGAAAAGGGTGGACTTCAAAAAGATTGGGGAGCTGCTAAGGGGTCACTTGGCTAGCCTCAGTGAAGAGATGGAGTGGATCAGATGTAGTCTACCATCAAGGAGTGAATAGCTGCAGCCACAAATGAGTGTGTCAGGTTAAGGGGGGAAAACCCGAGGACAAAATGTCCAGCTGGTATAGCTACAGTATAAGGCAGAAGAAGCAGTCAGGGACAAAAGGACAGCCTTCAGGAAGTTTCACAGAACGTAGATGAATGAGGACAGGGAAGAGTACCAAAGTAAAGCCAAAGAGGCAGGAAAAGCAGTCCGGTTGGCTAAATCCAAGCAGGACTGCAAATAGCAGAAGGGAATAAAAAATGGGAAAAAGCCTATTTTTAAGTATATTCATGAGAAAAGGCATAAGAAAGACGGCATTGTATGACTAAAGAGGGGAGGGGTGGGTGGGTGGAAGATAGTGGGGACAAAGCAGAGATATTAAATGAATCCTTTGTGCTATCTTTACAAAGGAGAGGGATGGAGAGGAGGGAGAATGGGGAGGGGGAAGGAGGGTACAGATGAAAAGGTTGGTGAGAACAAGGTGAACAGAGGTTTGTTGTCCCTCTGGGTAGATAAAGCACCAGAGCTAGATGGCATTCATCCCAGAGTGATGAGGGAACTAGTGGGGGAACTAGCAGAGCCCCTGGCAGACCTGTTCAATAGTTTGCTTGAATCAAAGGTTGTACCACTAGACTGGAGAATGACACATGTGGTGCCACTCAATAAAAGTGGTCCCCGGGATGATGCCGGCAACTACAGACCAGTCAGCCTGACCTCAATTGTGAGTAAGCTTATGGAGTTCATCCTTAAAGAAAGGCTGGTAAGTTACCGGGAAGAAAATGGTCTCCAGAATAAACAACAGCACAGGTTCAAATCTGGGAGATCCTGTCAAACAAAACTGAGCAATTATTTCACTGGGTCACTAAAAAAGTAGACAATGGCCAAGGGGTTGATATGCTATACTTTGACTTGAGCAAGGCCTTTGACTCTATGCCCCATAGAAGACAGATCAGAAAACTAGAGGATCTGGGGGTAAGGGACAGAGACTCTTTGGATGGGTAGCCATCTGGCTGAAAGTCAGGACTCAGAGGGTAGTGGTAGTGGTGGTGGTGGGAGCTCTCAGGTTCTAGGGAATTCATACGTGAGGTTCCACAGGGCTTGGTGCTTGTGCCAGTATTGTTTATTCTCTTCATTAATAATACTGGAGAAAGCGCAGAAGGCAAGATTTGCCTGTTTGCAGAAGACACCAAGCTCTGTGGGAGGGTGGCTACAGCAGAAAGGATAAAGGACCTAAAGTAAGATCTGGCCAAGCTCGAGAGGTAGTCTGGAGAGGGTTCAATGTGATGAAGTGCAAGAATATGCACTTTGGAGTCAAGAACCTGAAGACTGAGTACAGCCTGGAAGTGGTCCTGGTAACCAAATCCAAAAAAGAGAAGGACCAGGAGATGATGATCATTAGTGACCTAAAGCACTTCACACACTACAGAAAGGTGGTGGCAATAGTCAACAGAATGCTGGGCTGCACTGCCAGGGGATCAGTAGCAGGGGAGGAAATCATATTGCCATTACACAGACCACTGATGTGGCTGCATCTGGAGTACAGTGTGCAATACTGGTGTCCCTACCTTTAAAAGGACATTAACCTGCTAAAGGTGATTCAGAAGAGGGTGATCAATATGGATAAAGGTCAGTAGGGCAGGACATATGAGGAGAGACTGTAGGATCTGAACATGTACATAGTTAGTATACATATAGATACATAGATACATAGACAGTGTCAGCAGATAAGGGCCTACGGTCCACCCAGTCTGTCCATTTGAGCTTGTAAGTTCACTTTATGTTTTCCTAGAAGTCTGTTGCCCCTCACCCCTGACCTCCAGAATTTCTTTATGTCTATCCCATGCATTCTTAAGTCCCATGATTGTTTCAGCCTTCACCACTTCCTCTGGCAGGGTGTTCCACTTGTCTACTGCCTGTTATCTGAAGAAATTCTTCCTCACGTTTCCTCTGAATCGTCCTCCCTCCAACTTCATCCCATGCCCTCTAGTCCTGGAACATATTTTTTGCTTAAAAGTAGTGTATTCCTGCACCCTATTCCTCCCTGTAAGATACTTGTATGTCTCTATCATATCCCCTCTCTCCCTCCCTCCTCTCCTCCAGGGAGTACGTATTCAAGTGCTTCAACCTGTCCTCATAGGGCTTGTGATGCAATCCATGTACCATCTTTGTTGCCGTCCTTTGAACCTTCTCTACTCTATGTTCTTATGTATGTAACGTCTCCAGAACTGTATATTATACTCCATGTGTGGCCTCACTAGTGTCTTGTATAGTGGAATTATGACCTCGCTTTTCCTGCTGGTGATGCCCCTGCCAATGCATCCCAGCATCCTATTTGCTTTACCTGTTGTCTTGTCGCACTGCTTCCCTACCTTGAGGTCATCAGAGAAGATAACCCCAAGATCCCTTTCCTGCTTGGTGCATGCTATATCCTCACCCCCCAAATGATATATTGTGCCAGGGTTTTTGTGCCCCATATGCATTGTCTTGCACTTCTTTGCATTGAATTTCAACTGCCAAACCCTGACAATTCTTCAAGTTTCTGCAGGTCCCTTCTCATTCTGTCTACACCCTCTGGTGTGTCTACTCTGTTACAGAGCTTTGAGTCATCAGCGAACAGGGAAATTCTGCCTTCTAGGTCCTGTACAATGTCACTGAGGAAGATGTTGAATAGGACTGGTCCCAGCACTGATGCCTGTGGTACCCCACTGGTCACTCTTTCCTCTGTGGCGTGACAGCCATTTACCACCACCCTCTATGTCCTGCCACCCAGCCAGTTACCTACCCACCACACGGCTGCCCTGCCCACACCCATATTCCCCAGTTTGTGTAATAGCCTTCTATGTGGCACAGTGTCAAAGGCCTTGCTGAAGTTCAGATAGGCCATGTCCACTGCCCTCCCCTGATCCACCTCCCTGAATTCGCTGGATGAGAGGGCTGCTTCAGCTCCCCCACAATCGGATGGCACCCAGCCGACCGAGACCAGGACGTCCGCCTGCAGCTCCTTGGAAGTTGCCTGCCCTTGAACAAGGCTGCTTCAGCTCCCCCATGATCAGATGGCACCCAGCCAACCAAGACCAGGATGCCCGCCTGCAGCTCCTTGGAAGCTGCCCGCCCTTGAACAGGACTGCTTCAGCTCCCCCATGGTCAGACGGCACCAAGCCGACTGAGACCAGGATGCCCACCTGCAGCTCCTTGGAAGCTGCCTGCCCTTCAACAGGGCTGCTTCAGCTCCCCCATGGTCAGACGGCACCCAGCCAACCGAGACCAGGATGCCCACCTGCAGCTCCTTGGAAGCTGCCTGCCCTTCAACAGGGCTGCTTCAGCTCCCCCACGGTCAGACGGCACCCAGCCGACTGAGACCAGGACGCCCGCCTGCAGCTTCTTGGAATCTGCCTGCCCTTGAACAGGGCTGCTTCAGCTCCCCCAAGGTCGACCAAGACCAGGACGCCCACCTGAAGCTCCTTGGAAGCTGCCTGCCCTTGAACAGGGCTGCTTCAGCTCCCCCTTGGTCAGAAGGCACCCAGCTGATTGAGACCAGGATGCCCGCCTGCAGCTCCTTGGAAGCTGCCTGCCCTTGAACAAGGCTGCTTCAGCTCCCCCATGGTCAGACGGCACCCAGCCGACCAAGACCAGGATGCCCACCTGCAACTCCTTGGAAGCTGCCTGCCCTTGAACAGGGCTGCTTCAGCTCCCCCACAGTCAGATGGCACCCAGCCAACCAAGACCAGGATGCCTGCCTGCAGCTCCTTGGAAGGTACGGTGACAGTGCAGCCAATCAGAACACAGACACTTCCAGCAAACCCACTCAGATTGGCCAGGACTTTTTTCCCCCTGCTTTTGCCACCTGGCACTTTTTACAAATAGATTTAGCTGCAACTAAGCAAAATTCAGATGTCTCATAGAAGGATTTCAACTGTATTAGCTGGATTGTAATTTCTACTACTGTTTTAAAGTGCTTACAGCTCTTCTGTCGTTTCCTTGCTCCTGCACCCCCACCCCCCCCCATCCAAGCACTCTGCCTTGGCGTCGAAAAGTCTCACTCTCCTTTGTCTTGCTAAATTGCTCAATCTAAACTATCCTGCCTCTACGCTATTTAACCCCTGCTATTTTTCTTCTCTCCAGCTGCCTGCCCTTGAACAGGGCTGCTTCAGCTCCCCCACAGTCAGACGGCACCCAGCTGACTGAGACCAGGACGCCCGCCTGCAGCTCCTTGGAAGGTACGGTGACAATGCAGCCAATCGGAACACGGGCACTTCCAGCAAACCCGATCCAATCGGCCAGGACTTTTTCCCCTGCTTTTGCTGCCTGGCGCTTTTTTACAAATAGATTTAGCTGCAACTAAGCAAAATTCAAGTGTCTTATAGAAGGATATTCGGCCCTCCCACCAACCCCACCCCCACTGATTAAATACACCTATTGCCAGCCCACATTTCCTCTCACTCCATCATTGGCTAATAAGCCTATCAGCACTGCTCGCTCCCTCATTGGCTACCTAAAACCCTCATTCCCCATTGGTTCCTAGTCCTTACAGGTCCCTATCATTTCCCTGCCCCCACATCCCAGCCCTCCACCTTCTCCACTAAGTAACTACAGCACCTACCTTCCCCGCTAAGTAACCACAGCAGTAGGGTCCTCCTAGCACCTGATCTGCGACATGATCCTTCTACCAGGCCACCTGACCCTGCTCATCCCTATTCTCTTCTCCCTCCCTCCTTTCCTTTCCAACATCCCACCCACCTCCCCATGCCCCCTCCCAAATCCAGCTAAACCTCGTTGAGCTCTCCCACTCCTCCAGCCCAGCGTCCACCTCCCGTTTCACCCAAGCATGGACACACTCTGCCACACGTCCCAGCCCATTTCTTTTCAACCCATCACTTCCCTGGGTAAATTTTCAACTTATTCCTCTATGCCCAGCTCATACACACCATCAGTCTAAGAGATGTCTGCTCACAGTCAGTCATATACAGCTATTCGCTCACTACCTAACTCTCACTCTCCTGCTCCGTGCAGCAGGTGACATCCACCCTAACCCCAGCCCAATACTATCCCCCCATGCCCCTCTCCAACATCAGCCTTTTCTTCACCTCACTCTGGTGACCTTCTCCCATGTGGCCTGCACCTCCTGAACCCAAATATAAGAAGCCTTGTCCACCAGCTTGACTCCCTTCAGGTTCTTGCCATCCACTACACTCCACATATCCTCACCCTGTCCGAAACCTGGCTCAACAAAAACATCAACGACTCCTCTGTCACTATCCCAGGCTACACGATGGCCCACCAAGATAGAGCCTCTAAAGGTGGCTGAATAGCCACCTACGTAAACTAGGACTTGCACTATTCAGTGGTCCTGACCAAGTCCGAACCAAAAGTCCTTGAAGTAATACTAATTCAGCTTGTCCTTCCCTTCTCCGCTACCAATCTACATTGCTGGGATATACTGCTGACCTGGTACACCAGCTTCTGCTGTCACCAACCTCCTCAAGCAAATCTCCTGCCTAGCCATGACAGGGGAACTCTACATTATGGGCGATCTTAACCACAGTTGGCTAGCTCCTGCCTTCAACAAAACCAGGACTGAAATTTCCACCCTAAACCTCCCACAAATCATTATTGAGCTCACCCGGCTTAACCTAAAATCTGGTAACCACTTGCTTATCGACTGGGTCCTTACCACCCCCACCGGGTCAAACAAGCCTGTATGCTTCCTGACTCCCTCAGCAACCACCACATAACCTTCTTAGTGTATAAAATCTACCACCCAAAATCCCCCATTAAATTTATAGTCCAGCGCTCCTATAAATCCCTCAATCTAGCCCCTGTATTAGATGACCTTGCACTAGCAAACTGGGCCCCTGCCCCTCCTACGATATCCATTGATGATGCCTTCCTACACTTTGAAAAAACATTCCTCAGCGTCTGGAACACACATGCCCCACTGCGTCGTACAAGAGTGCGAGGAAACCACCTACCTTGGATCACCCAAGAATTGATTGCATGTCAAATCGCATGGGATAAAGCCTGGAAAACACATAAATCTTCACGCCTCCCACAGCACCTCTCCACATACCGCATGCTCCGTAACAAGTGCACCAGAGCCACTCATCTTGCAAAAGCAGAGTACTTCAGCAGCTCCCTCCAGTCAAACCTAAATAAACCCTCAAAATTCTGGAAGGTCATTCACTCCCTTTTCAACCCACCAACTGCCAATCCCACTCCAATGCTAAATATTAATAACTCTCTCCTATCAGAGCCCACAGCAGTTGCCACTGAGTTCAATGTGTACTTTTCCACTGGTGCTGCCACCCTCCTCTCTTCCCTGCCCAACACTACACCTTTCACACCGCCTACAGACATAAAGACCCAGACTAGGCCTTGCTTCTTTTTCTTCAAAAACATCACTGCAACTGAGGCCCTAGATGTATTACTTTCTCTCAACCTTTCAAAAGGCAAATCCTCTGATGGATTAGACCTCAAACTTCTATACCTCTCCGCCCCTGCTATAGCCAAACTTATAAACCAATCCTTTGCTGCCACTGCCATCCCCCATGCATGGAAGCACGCCATTGTCATCCTTCTGCCAAAAGGAGGTGTCCCTACCTCCTCCTCTAACTACCGCCCTATCTCCCTCCTCCCAGCCCTAGCAAAACTACAAGAGCACCTTGTGCTCACCCAACTTACCTCCTTCCTCACTGACTCCAAATTCTTCACGCCATTCCATTCTGGCTTCAGGAAGAGATACTCCACCATCTCCTCTCTGATAAGGCTTACAGACACTATCCTGACAGGCATGGACAGTGGACTGATCACCTCAGCCATTTTTGTTGACCTTGCAAAAGCCTTCAACACCGTCTCCCACTCCATATTACTCTTGAGTCTCACTGAATCTGGCCTCTCTGTCGCTGCCACAAACTGGTTCAGATCATACCTCTCTGATAGAACTCAGTCCGTTAGAGTTTCAAATGCGATCTCCACCCCCCTTCCCTTAACTACTGGTGTCCCACAGGGGTTGGTTCTCGGTCCCATTCTGTTCTCTATATTCCTAAATGACCTGCCACTCATCTGCTCTACTTCCTCAATCCACATGTATGCAGATGATACTGTATTACTCGGGCTCTGCCCCTGATGTGGTACAATCAAACCTCCAAGCTGACTTCAACAAGGTACAGCAATGGTTTAGCTCGCACCAGCTCTCCCTAAATGCAAAAATAACTGTCACTGTGACCTTTGGCACATGACAACACCTGGCTAGACTCCCCTTCCTTCCCTATTTCACCACCCTGGATGGCCAAAAACTTGAAGATGTCTCCTCGTTCCATTATCTGGGGGTCTGGTTCGACAGCCATCTCTCCTTCTCTGACCACATTGATGCTATCTCAAAAAAACTATGCCCCATGCTCAGTGCACTATATAGCAACCGCAGCAGCATCCCTCCCCGAGTCCGATGTCAATTGGTCCTGAAGATGATACTGCCCTCCATCGACTACTGTGACATTGTATACAGTGCAGCCCCTAAGTCCACTCTATCTAAACTGGACACACTTTATAATGCCTTCTGCTGTTTTGCTCGCGATGCCTCTCCCCTCACCCACCACTGTGACCTCTACCGAGCCTTGGCACTGCTGTCCCTCAAAAACCGCCGCATCTGTCACTGTACTAAATTTGTCTCCAACCTCTGGCTCGGGTCCATCCCCTTCTACCTTGCTACCGTGCTCACAGATGCCCCACCCCCCTCCCATCATCTTAGATCCAGTGACTCCCGCCAACTTTCAGTCCCCAGGTGGAAGACCTCTGCTGGTCAACCTGCCTTCTCTCACCGGCTACCCAAGCTGTGAAACGCCCTCCAACCACAAATTTGGCACTCCTCCTCTTCCTACTCTCTGTCTACTGCCCTAGCAAACTTCCTTACTACAACTTGCTCCTGTCCCTGAACCTGCCATGCCCCACTATCCCTTCCCCAATGCCTGACCAACAGCCTTAGCCTTGCTGCAGAAGCTGGCATATAACCCCAACCTTGCACTTATGTCCTGGGCCTATTTTGCCCTATGTACTGTGTATAACTGTATAACTGTGATACATGTCCCTCTGTTGTTTACTGCTGTTACTACTGTGCTAATTTACCTTGTCTGCTGCTTCTTGTCACAAAAACTTTTATTTGATACTATAATATCCTAAGCATTCAATGTACGCTGCTTGTATATTCATGCAATCATGTATCCTTGTGCTGCTTTTTATTTGCTTCTGTTAACTGTTCACTTGATAACCCGCGTGTTATCATATCCATGTACCCCCACCCAGGTCGGACCGAGAGATGAGCATCTTGTTGATCAGTGTGCGTTTCCTGGTGAAACAATTGCAATAAATGAATAACTAGAGAGGGACATGACTGAGGCCTTCAAGTATATGAAGGGCATCAACAAGGTGAACAAAGGGGAGAATTTTCCATCTCAGTGGCAATAAAACTCTGAAGAGACATTGTCTTAAGCTGGAGGAGGGATTCAGGAGAGAGTTTAGGAGGCATTTCTTCAAGGAATTGGTGGTTGCAGGGTGGAATGAGCTCTCTTAGAAGGTCTTCTCACTGAAGGCAGTGGATGGCTTCAAAAGAGGGGGACAGGGTAAAGGGTAATGTCAGGGCCAATAGGAGAATGGACAGAAAGGGGGAGTAGCACTCGTGTAGGGGGGCGGAGTCTTTAGTTGCAGCTTGGGACTCTGCAGTACAAGCAGACTTGATAAACCATTAGGCCTTCTTCTGCTGGCACTTTTCATATGTTCATATGTCCTTTTTTCTCAGTTTAAGATTGTTATTGTATTTTAGCAGGACACATACAAAGCACTCATCAGTGTGACAATATTCTGAACCATACCGCAACATTTGGTAGGGCAGAAGGAGCAATAAGCTAAATTAAACATGAAACAGAAAAAGTACTGCAGTATGCACACACATTATTGCCCTGAAAGGAACATGATACAGTACAAATTATATTAATCAAGTTACAGAAGTTGTCAAGGTCTAGATGGGTCTCTTCATCCCCGGAACAAAGGGGGGAAAATCTGGAGACAGTAAGCGGTTGGATAAACAATATTCAAGTCCCTGGGGCCCAAACTAGCCTGGGTTGAATCCTGGAGTGTCCAAAATCAGGCATAGAACAAACTAACTATATACAAGGAAAATAAAAAAAAAGAACCAAAGGCAAACTGATCTTGAGGTTCAACTATAACCATAATGGAAGGCGGAACTGGTGGGACCTATACCCTCAAAGGAGGGAAAGGAGGAGAGACTATAACAGGGAACCCTTCAAGGGAAGATACCAGTCTGGGGATGAGTATCATGACAGCAGTTGGATTGTAAATAGGGCAGCCAGCATTTCTCAAATAGGGCCATATTGCCTCCAGCAAAACTGGAAATTCTCTCAATAATGGCCCCTTGGATTAATGCCAGAAGGAATTCACTGAAGGTTGGGACTTCTGGGGACCTCCACCTCATCAGAATAAGTCTTTTGGCTATAGCCCTCACTGCTGTAACCCATTGGGCCTCTGGGCTGTACTTCGGTGTAATAGATTGGGCACAGCCCAAGAGAAGGAGAAGGGGGTCGGAGACTATTTGGGGAAATATCTGCCCGCACATATTTTGAATTGATGTCCAAAAGTGATGAAGACTAGGGCACTCCCATAGTATATGGAACAAATGGGCCCCCGAACACCCACATCTCCATCAGACATCGGTCGGAGTGAGTCCCATCCTTTTAAGTTTGGCCGGGTCGCTATACCATCTGTGGAGGGTTTTGTTCATGATAAGGCGAGTATGCCCATCGCGACAATCCCGATGAATTCTTACCCAAGCAAGGTCCCATTGTTGCCAGAGATGGTAGATTGAAGGTCCTTCTCCCAATGAGTCTTGGCTGACTGGGTAGGGTCTGCCAAGGCATCTCTGAGAGCACAATAAATATCACTAGCTCTGTGCCTAGAGCGATGCAGCCAAATGCTTAGGGGATGGGGGGGTTTGTTGTACCCCCTTAAGTCTGTGGGAATTAGGTAGATGAGATATGGCATCTCTAATCTGAAGATATCACCGGAAATGTGCATTTGGGAGGTGATACCTGGATTGTAGTGCCTCAAAAGAATCCAGTACGATAGAGTTAGGGAGCAGTAGATCATGTACTAGGGAGATGCCTTGTGCCTCCCATATCTTCCAGTAAATTATTTGTTTACCTACTTCCAGGATGTGATTGTTCCATAGCAGCGTGTAGGTCCAAGGTGCTGGGTCATGACTCAGGTGAACTAGGACATGTTGCCAGTATTGAATTGACAGCTGGGTGGGGGGAAGAGATTAGGATATAGATTTTTTTATTATATAGGGCCAGTGCCGGGGAAGGTGCCCGAAGAAGTGATGCCTCCACTGGGAGCCAGGTGAGGGAGGCATGTCCAGTTCTACAGAACCACTTAGTAGTTTGGGCTGAAATGAAGGCCATGTGGTATCTTTGTAGCCAAGGAAGACCCCACCCACCCCTGATCCAGTGTTAACGGAGTTTGAGTTTGCTGTAGCAGGGTCGGGCTCCTTCCCACAGGAAATTGCCCATCCGAGTTTCCAGTTTCTGGAACCATTTTTGTGGGATGGACATAGGGAGGTGAGCCAGCCGGTTCAAAATCCTAGGGGTAGCCATCATCTTGATGGAGTCTATTTTGTCCACAAGTGAGAGCCGTAAGACCTTCCATCGCTCCGTACCCTGTTTGAGAGATCCCGCCAAAGTAAAGAAATTAACTGTGAGCATTTTTGACAGATTGGAGTGCAGAATGATACCTAAATATTTTATACCATTAGGAGACCATTTAAGACCAAGGGTCGTGAAGTCTGCATTTTACGGTACAGAATTCAAGGGAAGTACTTCTGTTTTGGACTGGTTTAACTTAAGACCTGATACTTGGGAGAAATCAGACAGGATATTAAGGATACTTTGAATCACTTGCAGGGTACATTCGGAGGTAATGAGAAGGTCATCAGCATATAGAAAAGTTTTAAGGGTAGTATCACCAACCTGTACCCGAGAGATAGAGTGAGATTCCCTGAGCGCTATGGCCAAGGGTTCAATAGCTAATATAAATAACAGGGGGAGAGGGGAAAGCCCTGTCTTGTGCCCTTCTGCAATTGGAATGGCGGGGACAGCATACCATTCATCATTACCCTAGATAAGGGGGAGGGATAAAGAAGACTATTACACAAACTGGGGAATATGGGTGTGGGCAGGACAGTAGTGTGGTGGGTAGGTAACTGGCTGGGTGGCAGGACACAGAGGGTGGTGGTAAATGGCTGTCACTCCACAGAGGGAAGAGTGACCAGTGGGGTACCACAGGGATCAGTGCTCTGACCGGTCCTATTCAACATCTTCATCAGTGACATTGCGCAGGACCTAGAAGGCAGAATTTCACTGTTCGCTGATGACACAAAGCTCTGTAACAGAGTAGACACACCAGAGGGTGTAGACAGAATGAGAAGGGACCTGCAGAAACTTGAAGAATGGTCAGGGGTTTGGCAGTTGAAATTCAGTGCAAAGGGGTGCAAGATAATGCATGTGGGGCACAAAACCCTGGCACAATATATCAGTTGGGGTGAGGATATAGCATGCACCAAGCGGAAAGGGATCTTGGGGTTATCATTTCTGATGACCTCAAGGTAGAAACTCAGTGTGACAAGGCAGCAGGTAAAGCAAATAGGATGCTGGGATGTATGAGCAGGGCATCACCAGCAGGAAAAGGAGGTCATAATTCACTATACAAGACACTAGTGAGGCCCCACCTGGAGTACAGTGTACAGTTCTGGAGACCATATCTACGTGAAGGACATAGACAGGGTAGAGAAGGTTCAGAGGAGGGCAACAAAGATGGTGCATGGATTGCATCACAAGTCCTATGAAGACAGGTTGAAGGAACTGAACATGTACTCCCTGGAGGAGAGGAGGAGAGAGAGGGATATGATAGAGACATACAAGTATCTTACAGGGAGGAACAGGGTGCAGGAAAACACTATTTTTAGCGAAAAAGATGTTCCAGGACTAGAGGGCATGGGATGAAGTTGGAGGAGGGCGATTCAGAGAACATGAGAAAGAATTTCTTCACAGAATGGGTGGTGGACAAGTGGAACACCCTGCCAGAGGAAGTGGTGGGGGCTGAAACAATCACGGGATTTAAGAATGCATGGGATAGACATAAAGGAATTCTGGAGGTCAGGGGTAAGAGGCAACAGACTTCTAGGAAAACAAACTGAACTTACAAGCTCAAATGGGCAGACTGGGTGGGCCATAGGCCCTTATCTGCCAACACTGTCTATGTATCTATGTATCTATATATCTATGTAAGTTGTATCCAGGAGAGAAAACCTGGTCCCACGCCTATGCACGAAAGGGTATGAAAAAGGAAGGGCCATTCTATGGAATCGAATGCCTTTTCAAAATCGATGGTCAAGGCTATAGATAATTTTTTTGACAGTTTAGTGCAATGCATTAACGAGAGCAATGTTCTATAGTGGTCAGACCCCAGATGGCCTTTAACGAAGCCCACTTGGGAGGGGTGAACCAGACCTGAAAGGAAAGGTTCCAGCCTACCGGCGAGGACCTTAGCTAAGATTTTGGCATCTGCATTAATAAGGGAAATGGGGCAATAACTGCTGGGGGAGAGTGAGTCCTTCCCCTTTTTGGGGAGAACTGTGATTATTGCTTCCCTCATGGTGGGGGGGGGGGATGTTCCATATATAGGGAATGTTTGAAGACCCGGACCAGGGGCAAGGTTGACTCCCTGGACCTTGTAAAGTCGATGGGCAGCCCGTCTATTCCTGGGGCTTTGCAGAGATTCATTGACTTGATTGCCCTTTCTCCTTCTTCCTGCGTAATCAGGGTTTCTAGCAAATTAGCATCTGTAGGAGGGAGTTTAGGGATAGATAATGAGGCCAGAAAGCCCTGAATTTTGGATGGATCTGGGGGCTGCGGAGAAGCATATGGCTGCTCATAAAACCGCGCCATGATCTCATTCACCTGTTTACTGGAGTAACAGGGGGTTCATTTGCCATCCCTCAGAACATGAATCTTCCTAGCCATTTGTTGATGCTTAAGGCAGTATGCCAGGAGTCTGCCGGCTTTTTCACCTCCCTCCCAATAGGCATGATGTATCCGCCGGAGATTCCGTTCGGCCTGATGAGACAAATGGGCATTCAGTGAAAGTCTGGTGCTAGCCAATTGCGCAAGTAGAGACTCAGATGGGGCTCTAGAACTGAGGGATTTATATTAAGTTTCTAGGAAATGTAAGTGTTTCTCTAAGGTCCTCTGGTCGGCCTTCCGGCGATGCCTCCTAGCCGCTGCGTATGCAATTATTCTGCCTCTTATTGTTGCTTTAAAAGCCTCCAAAAGGGTCGTATCAGAGACTTCCAGGTTGTCATTGTTGGTCCAATAATCCCTTACTTCAGGGCCTAACCAGTGCTGAAAATCCTTGTCCTCAAGAAGGAGAGGATCCAGGTGCCAGGAGGGAGATGGGGGGTCCAACCCTAATTTAAACAATAACTCCAAAGGGGCGTGGTCTGAGACATAGATGGGGTGCATATGAGAGGAAGTAACCTTATCATAAAGCCCAGAGGAAATCAACCAGAGGTCTATTCTGCTGGATGAACCATGAGACTGTGACAAGCATGAATAGTCGTGCATCCCAGGGTGTAGGGCCCTCCATGCAACAAACAATCCATGCTCCCCCATTAGCTGCTGGAGAACCTTCTTTGCTTGTCTGTGTGGCTCGAGGACTTTATTGCTTCTGTCCATGTTATGGTCAAGGACCAGGTTGTAATCGCCCCCTAATAGGACTGGGACCTTGTTTATATTAAAATCCATAAGGGCTTGATTTAATGTATGAAAGAAATGGGGACAGTCCTGATTGGGGGCATAGAGACTGATCAAAATCAAAGGGCCCCCCGGTGTCTCCATTTCGGCCATGATCCACCTTCCATCTTTATCTTGATTATGCCTGTTAAATTTCCACCCTAGGTTTTTATGTAAAAGTATAGACACTCCTCGTTTGTGGGAGCCAGCCACACTATGAAGTTCTTCTGCCACCCACCCTTGAAGGAGCTTCTTAGCTTTATCGGAGGATAGTTTGGTCACCTGCAGGAGAACTACCGTAGGTCTTAGATTTTTCAAGTGAAGCAAGACTTTTTTTCGTTTGATGGGTGAATTAAGTCCCCTGACATTCCAGGAAATGAGCCTAGTCTCCATCTGGTCTGTGATAAATCATGGCCAAAAGGGTAGACTGCAGAAAGCACCAGGACAGGGACCATAGCCCACATAATAGTTATACCCTCCCCATAATAACCTCACAGAGAAACTAATCTCTATCTCTAAGATCAGAATGCCACAACTACTTTCATTATACAACAATGAACATTTCCTATTACGTAGTATTGTGCCTGAAAGAAAAACAACAACAACAACAGCAATAACAGTAATAGCCAGCAAATGCAAAAAACCATATCCCCCCCTTCCTCCCCCAGTCAGGAGGAGTGGGGGAGGAAGCCTCGCTTAATCAGGGACCCACCGCTCACTGCCCTCCACTTCAGTCTTGACAGCTACCTCTCCCCACCTTGCCCCCTCCTACCTGCCTACCCCCTTGCCCCCTCTCCTTTCCCTCCCCCAGGCATTTCCTGATTTTTATCCCTCCCTCCCTCCTCTTAGAGCTCTTACCTCACCCTCTACCTCCAACAATGACCTTCCTGCCTGCATACCCCTTCCCTCTCACCTGCAGTGCTTATTTCTAAGATTGCCCTTGGCTGGTATGTCATGCTACCTAACATTTGGCACATTTTGAATTACTGGAATTTCCTAAACCTCAGTCTCTTACTTCTTTTTATTGTGTAACTATGTATTATTTTGTTGACCTTTGTATGTGTGTATACCCCCATTCCTTCAACGTGGAACCTTTGTAAATGAGCAGTTCCTGCTCAAAGGTATTTGTAATCCTAGATTTCAATAAAATAAAAATAAAATAAAAAATAAATCCCTTCTCCTTATCAGACCAGCTTCCAATTCTTGCATCAGCCAGCTCGTGGCCCAGATAATAGCGGAGGTCGCTGGGGGGTAGAAGATTAGTTGACCACAGCAGTGGTGGTAAGACACTCAAACGTCCTGAAAACTCACTGCACATCATCCCCACCTATAAAAAAGGAAAAAAATATTATTTTGCTTACACGGTGTACTAAATTAACACCCATCTTTCTACACACATTGTTCAGCTACAGGATCAGCCCCCTTCCACCCCCATGAACCATCCCGGAGGTGGGTAACAAATATGGTCACTAGGGGTAATATCGGGGGGGGGGGGTCTCTATATGACCTGCCTTATTAAGCGGTCATCCTTCACATCCTCCTTGTGCAAATGGGGCTGGCTAGTAAAAGAATAGGGTAAGGGCCATGCAGGGACCACCCTATTAATTGTACTCCCCCTCTCCCCACTGCACCCTTGAAGGCCCATCCAGTGGCCTGGGGACACATAGGGAGTAACAGGCTACCAAGTCATTGTATGAACAAATATACATAATATTCAGCATGAAGAGAAAGACTCGGTGATATAGCCAATTTACAGATGCCGATTACTGCCCTGGGGGCATACCCCCATCAAAGTCAGCCCACTGATTCAGAAGTGGGGGGGGGGAAAGGAGCATCTCCAGAGTAAACAGACGGTGGCTCAGCAGGTGCCATGGCCATGGAAATAAGGGTCTCGGATGAGTCCTCCACCCAGGAAAGGGCCCTTGCTTCATGGGATTTGTTATCCCTGGAGTGTGGTTGCATGGGAGGCAGCGAGGGATCCTGAAGAGTGCCATCTGACAGTAAGTCCATCAAGGCCCTGTATTGGTTGTTGCTCATATCAGGAGTAAAGGAGGAATGCAAAGCTATTGAATCGGGATTCGTACTGCGGCTCCTAGATCAAAGTCGTGGGGTCTTGTCTACATGTGCCCCCTCAATTCAAACTCTTCTTCTGTTCTTCTTATTACTCCCCGGAGATTTCTGAGAGGCAAAGCGGGCCAGGGGCCGTGGTTGCAGAGCTTGAGAAGAGATGTGCGACGGAGAGGAAAGAGTTGGCTCTTGTCAAGAGATCTCCATCAGGGAGGGCCCCACAGATATGGTTATTAGCACAAGAGGGGTCGGAGAGTCTGCTTCACAACATAGCTGAATCCACAAAGTTTATAAAGCAGTCTTTGATTTGGGGAGGTTCATAATCCCCAAACCAATTTTCCACTTCCCTGCCCCCACCCCAACAATCCAGACTGCAATATCTGGAGTCTTCCTCTTGTTGTGGGGGGGGCACTATATCCAATGGTAAATGGACTCCATAACTGACAGGCAGTGAGAGCCCAAACACCAGTCAATTAAGATAATATCGGGGATCATAGTGAGCCCAAAGCAAGAATGTAGTTTAAAAACCTGGGACCAGATTCACCAAAAATCACAAAGGCAATGCAACTTTTTGCATTGCATTTGGTGTTGACCAGGCATAAAAAATGCTATTTACAATCGGATAGCGCTCCATGTTATCTGACTGTGAATAGGGGCAGTCGGAGGCAGTGGTAACCCCAGTACTACCAGCACTACCCCTGTAGCACTGCCCTGACATGAAGCCAGGAGCACGTGCCAGCAAGGAACAGCAATGGGGTGCTAATTCCAATTCACAAAGACGGCCATGCAAATGAGCCCATTGGGCATGCAAGGCACTATGTGGCCATTTGCATGCCCATTATGGGCCCATTTATATGGGCTGTGATGGAGTGTAGTGTGCCCCCAGCCCCTGCCCAGGAGGCAGCCCTGTGGCCATGTTGTCACGTGGTCCCCTCCTCCCATCCCCCGATCACTGGTCAGAGTAACACAAATACGTATCCCTGGTGGCTAGTCATCCTCCCCCCCACCCACACACATGCCCGACAAACCTTTCCAAATACCCTGGTGACTAGCGGTCCCACCCTTATGCGCACACATGCTTGACAATAAAGAACATTATCCCTGGTGGCTAGCAGTTCCTCCCCCCACCAGACTCCCTTCCTGGCAGAAATAAGGCATGCCCCTAGTGTCCAGTGGTTCCTTCCCCCATCTGCACACATGACCTAAGTAGGGAAACCATTTCTCGGTGTCTAGAGGTCTTCCATCCCCCCCCCAAATTGCCAATCACTGGCCCCATATGTAAAAAAATAAATCAAATTCCTGGTGCTAGTGGTTTCCCCCTCACCCCATGATCGCTGATCACCGACCAGCCCAATGACAAAAAAATAAGAGGTAACCCAGGTAGCTAGTGGTCCATTCCCCTAACAATCACTGTTCTGTTTAGATAAAAATACCCAGCTCCCTGGTGGCTAGTGGTCCCTCCATCTGCTGATCACTGTCCAGTTTATAAAGAATAACCAGCTCCCTTGTAGCTAGTGGTCCCTCCCCTTCCCTGTTCACTGTCCCGTTGATAATAAACATTGTCTCTGGTAGTATAGTGGTCCCTCCCCTTCCCCAATTGCCCGCCCCATGATAAAACTAAACACATCTCCCTGGTGGCTAGTGGATCCCCCTCCATCCCCGATCTGCCAGTTGTATTATGATGAAGTGTTTCTGGTGGTCTAGTGGACCCCCTACTTTGGCGGTACTGCCCCACCACTCTGTTCCCCATCCCAAAACTGAGCTGGTGACCATCACAGCTTAACTCTGTCCACCACAGTCAGTTGTGGACTGAGCTGTCATGGTGCACATACTGTACTCAGTAGAATAATATATAGCATTGGGTATTGCACATCAGTGGGGAGTTGAGCGGGCGGACAGTGGAGGTTGAATGAGTGGGACCATCGCATTGCGGTAGTAAGATCCAGGCGATGCCCTGCAGCAAAATGGAATCCAGATCATGGTCTTCCATATCTGGTCTCCATACCCAAGGGCACCACTAATATTGGCGGGCAGGTGGCTTTTACGGCCCTGGAAGTCCATCCAACTCAAGCAGTGTTATATAATGCCAGGTCCATTAAAAATAAGACTGCAATTATTTCAAATCTTGTTGGAACAGCAGACCTGGCATGTGTCACTGAGACCTGGCTGGACGAGAACTCTGGCCCCATATTAGAGGCTGCAACAGGTACTCAGTGATTCACCGCCCGAGATTGGATCATGGGGGAGGGGGTGGCAGTCTGTTTTAAGATCAAACTGGTCCTCACGAGTGTACCAGTTGAAGAGACCCAGTTATTTTAATGTACGGTGGTAGCAGGTGTAGGTTGTAGGGTCGCCCTCATCTACCGTTCACCCAGGGATGAGAAGCAGTTCCTTCAGGAAGTGGTGGACTTTGTGATCGACATGGTGTTTGAGTCATCCAGGCTGATGGTCCTGGGTGACTTCAACGCCTGGGTCAATGACAAACTCTCGCAATTTGGTCAGCACTTCCTCCAGTTGATGACTTCTCTGGGCCTCACACAGATTCTTTCCACTGCTACCCATAAACTTGGTCATTCTCTTGACTTGGTCTTCTTCCTGGGGGGTCAAAGCCTCGGATTTGGGGGTGGAACCAGTCGGATAGTCCGACCACTACATCGTGCAATTCAATTTCTGTGCCCTCCTTCTTAGGCCTACCCCTGTAGAGATGATCAGGTGCCACCCTTTACGAGATATAAGCTCTGAAGGCCTGGCGGTGGTGCTTGACCTATCTGTTCTTTCTGCAGCAAACAATGACCCAGAAGCCCCAGTAGTGGCCTATAATATGGCCATATCTATGGCTCCGGATGTCATTGCTCCAGTCCACATTCTTCCTCTCTCTCCCTTCGTCCTCAGTCCCCTTGGTTTGATGGGTCCTTGAGGAAGATGAGGCAACTTGGACAAAGGTTAGAGCATTGCTGGCAGAGGTCCCACCTTGATGCCGATCACCTTCGATTAATGGATCATTACAAAGCCTATCAATCCGCAATCACTTGTAAGAAGGCAGAGTTCCTGTCTGGGGAGATTGCGGCTGCTCAGAATCGACCGGCTCAGCTTTTTCGAACCATGGACAGACTGTGCAACCCAGCCTGTCTACAGGTCCGAAAAGCATTTTCGTAAATTGAGTGTGATGAGCTTGCTCAATTCTTTGCGGCTAAGGTGGCTGACATCAGGGTAGTACTCCAATCGGCACACTCTATGGGCATTGCTCTGGACCGGGTTTTGGGCACTGCCCCTCAGTTTTCCTGGAGTACCTTCAGTCAGCCTGAGCTTGTGGGTATCATGCAGATTGTCCAGGGTATGCACCCTATGTGCTGTAGTTTGGATCCAGGACCAACTTCCCTGATTTTGGGTTGTGATGACATTCTTGGCCCGATCCTTGCATGGATAGTCTGGTGCTCCTTGGAAACAGGTGAGTTCCCTAGCTCCCTGAAGGAGGAGGTGGTGACACCCCTTCTGAAGAAAATTTCTTTGGACCCAGACTGCCATGCGAACTACAGACCAATCTCGAATCTCCCCTTTACGGGAAAATTGATAGAGAACCATTTGACCATCCATGATATCTATGAGCCTCTCCAGTCCAGTTTTTGAAAGAGGCATAGCACTGAGATGGCACTGGTTCAGGTGTTCAATGACCTCCTGATGTATTGAGATCAGAGGAACCAGTCCATCTGGGTTCTTCTTGATCTCTCATCAGCATTTGACACTGTGGACCATGGGGTTCTTCTTGATTGCCTGAGGTTCATCTGTGGCCTGTCAGGTATGGTCCTCAGATGGTTTTCATCTTTCCTCACTGGAAGAACTCAGAGACTGGTGTTGGGGATTTATTCCTGTGACCCAGTTCTGCTATCATGTGGGGTTCCTCAGGGATTGGTGTTATCCCCCATGTTGTTTACAGTGTACATGCTGCCCCTCAGAGACATTGTAAGAAGGTATGGGATGAGGTTTCACTGCTATGCTGATGATACCCAGATCTACCTTTCTTTTGCACCTGACCAGGATAGAGCCTTCTCAGTATTCAATAACTGCCTCATGGAAATCCAGGAGTGGATGGGTTCGAGCTGGTTAAGGTTGAACTCGGAAAAGACTGAGGTGCTGGTAGTGGACCCGGGTCACCAGATAGGGAGGTTGAGGGTGGGGTCACCCTCTAGACTCTTTCTTGGGGGCGTACCACTCCCGACCTCTGAATGGGTGCGAAACCTGAGGTAATTTTTGATGAGAGATTAACACAGCATTCGCAGGTGTCAGCCGTCTTCAAATCCTCTTTTTACCATCTGAGGAATATCTCCAGAGTTAAGCATCTTGTTCCGTCCGGTGACCTTCCCATGCTGGTTAATGCCTTTGTGTCCTCACGCTTGGATTACTGCAATGCCCTATACCTAGGGTTTCCGGGGGTAGATATTCGCCACTTGCAGCTGGTACAGAACACAGCGGCCCGGCTATTGACTGGAACCCCTCGGTCCTGTCATATTTAGCCGGTGCTGCGTGAACTGCACTGACTGCCAGTACAGTGGCAAATCACTTTCAGAGTCAGAGTTTTGACTTATAAAGCCCTACGGTGACCGGATCCAGTCTACTTGAAAGAGCTCCTGGTCCCTTAGAGCGCTGGGCAATCGCTCGGCTCAACTGATGAGGGGTTGTTAGAGATTCCAGGGGTTTGTTTACAGTCTTCTGGGGCCCGTACATTTATGCATGCTGCCCCTACCCTTTGGAATTCTCTACCCTGTCAGTTATATAAGTGCATGACTGTGGAGAGATATAAACTGGCCCTAAAACGTTTTTATGGATTCAGGCCTTTGGCAAATAATTAGAATACTATCCTATCGCCTGTTCTGTATTTTATATTATTCATAATAGTTGTAACGTGCTGAAGCTATTTTAATTGTTATGTGTGGCACCTCGGCATTTGTAAGGTGCCTTATAAATTAAAATGAATTGAACTGAATTGAATTTTGCTTCTAGACTTTAAAGGCTCAGACAAATCTCGCCCCGCTCGCTGAGGGGTGGCACTTTGTACTGAAGAAGCAGGAAGTGGTCCGTGAGTCACGTGACCACACTCTGCAACAACAGTATTACGACTAAAATATATAAAACAGGGTTTTTATGACCCCAGCTTAGGTAGAAACTTCTGCTCTGCCTTGCAGTTCAAGAATAAAATATATTCAAAGTGCTTCTCAAGCACAACAGCTCCATTTTTTCCATAAGTAGTTCCTGCTATCAGACTACAGGACTTCAAATCCCACACTTCACAGAGCATTGCTATGCAACCATTCTCTGCATGTCCCCACTAGAGCAAATATCTATTGCTCAATGTCAAAAGCTTCCTACAAGTAAAAGTGCTTAAAAGTAGCCCACAAAAGTGACAGTAACGTAATTTTGCTTCTAGTCTTTAGTGGCTCAGACTAGTCTCGTGAATGGTGCTGCACTGATATTCAGGTCCCCTCCCCCTCATTTGCATTGTGCCCCCTCCTAGCATTGCGTGGGCGTAAACCCGGTTTGAGCATGCAAACTGGGCATCTGTCAACAGCAATTTTTCGCAAATCAGGGTTTGCGCCCTCACAAAGTTTTGTGAATCTGGCCCCTGGTCTTTTAAATTACGTTCCTGCATTGGTCTCTCCATGAACCAGAAATCTGTCAATATTGGCTGACTGGCCTCTTTTGTTGGACTAAGATAATGGCGTATTGATGAGTCATAAAAAAGGGAACAAAACACATCTGTAGTTCATCAAGTTCAGCTTTTGCAAATTGTTTGTCATGACTTTTCACACCTAATAAGCTTGCTTAAATCTTAACCTATCTACAATTCTTCTCAGTAAATTGCATATATTACCCATGATTCCTTTCATTGTGAGGGCTATAATTTTTGCACTTCTAAGGTAACCATAAAGTATTTAGTTTTCACCTAGCCTTTGGTTCATGCCTACAGAAGTAAAATAGTACAGCTTGATTTTCAAAACTTATAACACAGGTATAGTCGTTGTTTCCGACATAGCCTAAGACATGGCAAATGCACTGAAACACTTGCATCCTATTTTCAAGTGTGTTTTGATGCATTAGTGTAGCCCCCCACCCACCACCACCAATTTGGGGCTTACCTTAAGTGTCTCCCAGGGCTCCATCAATGCCAACTGTCAGGCAGACATCTTGCAGAGATTGTAAATCCATGGTTATTTGTTATCCTGTTGATTTGCGTGTGAGTGCCATGATGTGTCTCCATGCCTGTCCCTTTAAGGCCATAGCAATGTGTATACAGTAAATGGTCTGGGCTGGGTCAGAGTACTTCAAAGCTCCCGACCGGCCAGGCACCGTCCTGATTTGCTCCACTCTGGGGTTGATGGTAAAGCAGAGAGAGCTCTAGATATTACTGTAAATATTTACTTCTAGCTTGTTGTTATATTCAAATTAGAGTGCTTGTTTTAACCTGCCTTCTTGCAGTTTATTAATCCAAATGGGAACCACCGTGTTTGGTCTAGGACTTCCAAGGACTTGGACCAACTGGGACACAGGGGACCTTGAAGGGTCCTTAGTTCAGGTGCCTCGTGGGAAAAAGCTGCAATTCTTATAGTTTTACAGGTTACGAACATATGAATGTGTCAGCAGAAACAGACCACCCGGTCTATCTAAGTCTGCTCGAGTGTGCAGCCAACACCCCTGGTTTGCTGCCCCACCCCCTCCCTTTGTCATCCCTGCCACCCCCCAGCTCCCCACCCTCACTCTCCCTGTTCCCTGTCCCATGCCCTTTTGAAGCTGTTCACAGATTTACATGATACCACCCATTCTGGTAGGGTGTTCCATTTTGCTACCACCTTTTCTGTGAAATAGTTTCTCCTCATTTCCTTCCTAAATCTTCCCCTCTTTATTCTTAGCTTGTGCCCCCTGGTAAGCCTCCCCCTCCTTAACAAAAAGACCCCATCTGCTGCATTCTTATTGATTCCCCTCAGATACTTGAATGTCTCTATCATGTCGCCCTGTGCCTTCTATCCTCCAGGGTGTACATATTCAGGTCTCCCAGCCTGCTGTCATAGTCTCTCCCCTCCATTCCACATATCATCTTTGTTGCCCTCCTCTGCACCCCCTTCAGTAGCCTGATATCACGCTTTAGGTATGGCCTCCAAAACTGCACACAATATTCTTAAGTGCAGCCTCACCAGCAACCTGTAGAGGGGCAAGATCACCTCTCTTTGCCTGGATTAAAGCCCCCTCACTATGCACCCCAGCATTTTGTTGGCTTTTGCAGCCACTCTCCTGCACTGGGCAGTGTTGTTCATGGTCCCTGTTATCATTACCCCTAGGTCCTTCTCCTCCTCAGTGATCTCCAGCTTAATCCCCCCCCAGCCAGTATTCCCTCCTTGGGTTCTTCACCCCAAAGTGCATAACCCCACACTTCTTTGCACTGAACCCCAGCTGCCACCTCTCTGACCACTCCTCTGGCTTGCTTAGGTCCCCCTGCAGCTGCTTCCATCCCTCCTCTCCATCCACCACTGCTCCGGTGTTGGTGTAGTCAGCAAACAGACTTACCTTGCTCACCACCCCATGTGCAATGTCTGATATGAAGAGCCCAAACAAGACTGGCCCCAACACAGAGCCCTATGGCACCCCACTCATCACTGGCCTTGGAGCTGAGAGCTCGCCTCTCACCACCACCCATTGCAGCCTGCCACTCAGCCAACTTGTAATCCAGTTCATCATTTTTGCCCCTACCCCTACACCAGTAAGCTTCTCCCCAAGCCGACCATGAGGCACAGAATCGAAGGTCTGGCTGAAGTCCAAGTAAAGAACATCCACCGCATGACCCTTATCCAGCTCACTTGTCAACCAGTCATAATATTGTATTAGGTTGGTTTGACAAGACTTCCCTGAAATAAACCCATGCTGCCTCACATCCTGGAGGCCATTGTCCTCCAGGTATGACACCAGTCTTTCCTTTAGTATCATTTCCATGAGTTTGCACACTATGAAGGTGAGACTTACCATACAATAATTACCCGGTTCATCCCTTGGCCCACTCTTGTGTAATGGTACTACATGTGCCATCCTCCAGTCCAGTGGCACACATCTCAACTCCAGTGAGGTGCTGTACAGATCCACCAGCGGCTCCGCCAACACCTCCGCCATCTCCTTCAGTACCCTGGGGTGGATACCATCCGGCCCTGGTGCCCTGTCTACCTTCAGTGCCCTCAGTCCCTCTAGGACTCTATTGCCTCAATCCTTCCATCTGTTGCCTCCTCTCCCCTGTCCCCACCCTCCCAGCCCATGCTAGTAGCGGTGCCCCTTTTCTTCTGTGAACACTGAGCAAAAGTATTCATTCAGTACTCCCCCTTTTCTGTTCACTCCCACCTTTTTATCCTCACTATTGTCTCCTTGCACTTCCTTTTCTCCAAGATGTACTGTATCTGAAAAAATCTTTCTCTCTCCCCCCCCCCATTAATTCCCTGTGCTAATCTCAGCTCCCTCTGGGCCTTGGCTTCTCTCACTTTTCTGATCACCTCCCTGGACCATCTTGCATATTCCTCCCTGTCCACTTCCTTCCCTGTCCTCCTAAACCTCTGGTGCGCCACTCGTTTTGCCCTCACAACCTCGCTGTTCAACCAGCATGGTTTTCTTGTTCTGCTCCTCTTATCCTGTGCCTTTGTGCAGGCTTCTGTTGCCTCTGTAACTCCCCCCCCGTTTAATAATATCCAATTTCTGCTCCACGTCCATCACCTCCTTATGCCCTCCAGTTTCCCTTTCAGTACTTCCTGCATCCTCCCAAAGTCTGCCCCCTTGAAGTTTACCACCCGAGTAACTGATTTCTCTGGCTCCCATCGTGATATTAAACCACACCGTTTGATGATTGCTGTCAGCTAGTGGGTCCTCTACCTTTATTTCCCTCACTGCCTCCCCATTCAACAATACCAGATCTAAAGTTTTCTTTAGCCTAGTAGGTATAGTAACCAACTGTGTCAGGAGACCCTCCTGGATCGTGTCCAGGAGCACTTGCTCCCTAGCACTGGAGGTGATTGGAATGCTCCAGTCAACCCCTGGCAAGTTGAAATCCCCCAAGATGACCACCTTCCCTTTTCTACATACCTTTTTTATTTGTCCCACTAACTCCCTGTCAAGCTTCTCAGACTGGGACGGTGGCCTGTATACCACCCCAAACCTCAATTTCTTACCCCTTGAGTCTAGAAGCTGCAGCCAGACTGCCACTGTTCTCCTTTCTTCTCCCTCGTCCCTTGTGCATTTGATCCTGTACCTCACATAGACTGCCACCCACCCCCCCCCATGGTCCTTCCTGTATAATTTGTATCCTGGGATTGCCAGATCCCAGTCCTGGTGCTCAGTTGCCCACATTTCTGTGACAGCTGCAATATCCACCCTCCACACTGCTAAGAGTAGCTGTAGCTAAGCAGATTTGTTTCCTAGGCTTCTTGCATTCAATGAGACCACCCTCCATGATGCCATGTTCCCTTCACTAGCCTTCATCTCCCCCCTTCTACTCCTTCCTTTTTTGGCATCCCCGAGTCCTTCCCTGCTAGCCTGGGAGGTAGGCTGTGACTCCACTCTATTGGATACCTGCCTACCTGCTATCCACTTGCCACTCCCCATCTAGTTTAAAACCACTCTTGTCGTAATAGACCTCCCCAGTCTTTGCTTTAATAACTCCTTCCCCTGCCCACTCAGGTGCAGCCTATCCCTTGCAAACAGATTGCTATCATCCCAGGTACTGCCCCAGCTGCTCACAACCCCATACCCTTTAGTTCGACACCATTCTACCAACCATGTGTTCAACTCTGTAATCCTCTCCTTTCTCACTGTGCTTGCACAGGGTACTGGGAGCACTTCAGAGAAGGTCACAGACTCCCCAGTCTCCTCGCACAACCTTTCCACTTCCTCAATCCTCTCCCTTGTTACCTCCACCATTTCCCCGCTAGGTCATTTGTCCCCACATGTACCACAATGTGTGGTTTCCTCTTACCCCTCTTTTCACACTTTAGGATTGCCTGTCCTGCCATGTCTGCCTTTAATCCTGGTATGGACTCCACCCATATCCGACTGTGCCTCTCTCCCTTGCTGCCCCATCTGATCCCCTTGAGTATGGAGTTCCCCAACACCAATACACTCCCCTCCACTTTCCTTGTGCCCATCGCCACTCCCCCACCCAGGTTCTCATTTTTGGAGCCACTCAAGACTGTATTTTTACCATGTGCCCCAGTGTCTTCCCCCCGTCCCTCCCAATTAAGAACCCTCCCCCTTCCCCTCCTCCTGTTTGACTGCCAACATCCTTCTCCCTACTCACCTCTCCAAGTATTATCCCTCCCCCTGTCACCCCATGCTCAATCTCTCCACTAGTAATGTCCCTCACTCTCTCTTCTTTGTGAGTGTTATCCCTTGTGCAATCACCTCCTGCATCCTCTTTCCCACATGTTGCTAGTAAAGTAAACATGTTCCCTATCCCCTTTGCCTTACTATGTGCTTTCTTCTCCCTCCTGCCTACTGCTGCTCCTCTTTTTCTAGGTCCTACTAGAATCCACACTTCATCAGCTGGCTTCCTGTCTTGTTAGCCCCCTCTCCCTCTTCCTTCTCTGTGGTGCCCTCACAATACTCTCAGATGTCAGCCCTCCTACCGACACAATCCTCCCTCATCCCTCAACCTCCCCAGCTCCCTGCCAAGCTACCGAACCTCTTCCTTGAGCCTCCTTAGCCTGTGGCATATTGGGCACCCTCCCAGCCTCCACAGTATATTCATCCGCATTGCTGCCCCACAACCATTGCACCCAACAATCCTACCCATGGTCCACACTACCTATACAGCCTTTCCACACTAACTATCCCTACAGCAAGTAGAATTAACTAATCCTAGCCCAGCCTCTAACAGAAATTTTACCTGATATATTCCACTTGAAGGCCCCCCACAATATCCACATATCACACTAATCAGCAACTCATTGTGGATGCTGTACCCCTCATTGAGACCTACCTATGCTTTTTCCCTATCCTGTGGCTGCATTATTGGCTAGAACTACATGAGCTGCACCTGACACCCCTTCCTCCAATTGCAGGGCAGGTGTTCCCCTATAAATGAGCTATGTGCTGGGGAGGGAGGGGTGGAGGAGGGTGAGAGTAGGGCCCACACCCGACTCCCACGAGAGTGTATCAGCCCTGTGTCTGCCCCTCACTGCACCTCCAAGCACTGCAACCTCCTCCAGAGGAAGGTCCCACTCACACAAACACTGTACTATACAAGTCAGCAATACTGCTCTAAAGTCCACAGACTGAAAAAGAATTTAAAGCTAATTCAGCAATTAAATCCTTTTCCCAACTGCACAGCAAAAGAAAGTTCAGACAACCTCTGCCAGACCCCAGCTGCTTCTGAAGTTAAGAACAGACCTCAAATACAATTTCCAACACACAGAACTGGCAGCTAAGAAAATACCTTAAACCAACTTACAAACACAGCCACCAGCTAAAGTCTCTTTCTCCCTCTCCACTAACTGAAGACTGACTGAGCTGGCAGTTAACCATCACATTCTAACTGCACTAATCCCTGTAATATGATGTCTGCACGTACAGGCCAGAGAGCAACATTTAAACACACAATCACCAATTTATCTGCTACAGTCCCTTAATCCTGCCCAAACTAAATTTAAAAGCACAAAAAATGTCAGTTAAGAACAGACCTCAAATGCAATTTCCAACACACAGAACTAGCAGCTAAGAAAATACTTTAAATCAACTTACAAACACAGCCACCAGCTAAAGGCTCTTTCTCCCTCTCCACTAACTGAAGACTGGTGCCTAAACTGACAAATGGGAGCACCAGGACTGTGATTGATAGCTCCCCAAACCAATTGGATTGCTAGAAAACTGGACTAGTTTAAAAACTGTTAGAAAACAGAGGGCAGTTGCTTGGAGAGCTGAGAGAGTGAGCACCTTGAGCCATTGTGAAGCAGCTCCAGGCAAGGAGTTGATGAGAATTAGTAGGGAGAGGCCTGACTTGCCTCCCTGCTACTGTTTCCAACATTGGACTGCTTGATAGCAGTAATCAGACTAATCCAAAACTAACATTAAACTGCAGCAGTTAGCCCCAATACTCTAAGAAGTGCAGCTCAAGATATTGGACCGAGAAGCGCTCCCGTGAAGCGTTCAGCCCAAAATATGTGTGAGAGACTGCCTTTGCAGATTGAGAGGTTCTCGCAGCATACTGGCTGTAATATCAACCGACCTGAAACCAAATTGAGAAGTAAAGGAGTGAAAGCTGTTTCCATTAAATATGCTAAATGTTGATCATGGGTCAAGGCCCATCTTTACCAGTGATCGAACTGCTGCCAGTTTGAGGTCTTCACCAGCGCACAAACTGAACCTTGCCAGAAGTGTTCATCTAGCCTTGGGCTTATGCCAAACCTGGCCCAAGTCATCTATTCCTGCACCAGTGACTGCTTTCTCGATGAGAGACCAGCAAGGAATCACAGGTTGCAGCCACCTGGAGGGAAATGCCATGAAGCGGAGGTGAGTCTTGTAGGCCCAGTTTCCCCATGCTTTTCAGTATTCTGCAGCAGATCATCATATCGCCAGGGCAATTTCTGCCAACTGGTGTTGTGAGCTAACTCAAGGTAGCTCCCTGCAACATTCCTTTAAATCATTTTGTGGTATCATCTGATTTTGTCTGTGAGTTACAGGGTTACACTGTACTGGGCCAACCAGCCGATGATACAAATAGCCAAAGTCTTCCTCATTGAATGTTTAACTGCCTCTTCTTCCACCAAGGGCCCCAACAACAGTTGCAATCCCTGGCAGCAATCCAGCTAACCACCAACAGGCTGGGTATCCAGAAGCTGCAAAACTGTACAGTGGGAACTAAATGCTTGCATGCAAATGTGCCCTGGTTTAAATCCAGTATAGCAATCATTCATCTAAATCTGCCCCTTTCTTGTTCAAATCTCCCTTAATAAATCAATTAGTTTGTTTTACTGTTACATTGCCTCACGTTATCTCATTGTCTGGATGGAGGTTAATGTGTGTGGGGGAAACACATTTAACAGTGCATGCCTGCTTCGAATACTGTTTTACAAGGGGTTACATTGTGTTTACCGAAGACCAGACCCTGGTGGTAAGTGCAAGGGGTGTCTGCATATTGTTAATGTTTAATGCCAACTGTGTGTTAATTGCTGTAAAGGGCTGTTCCATATTACAAGGTTCGTGGTGACTAGGTGGATTTGTGGGTGGATATAGCTTCCCAGAGGGCTATACCAGGTTAGGTAGATAACCCCACATACTTTACTCTGAGTGGTGGCACCAAAATATTGAACCCAGGCCCCTCAATCAGTTGTCAAAAGTGCAGGCAGGGGTAGTAACCCTAGAGATACCGCCACCTAGAGCTTACATTTTTTACATTTCCATCACTGTATGGCATGCATCACTATTTTGATGCATTCATAATTTTTGATGAGCATCTCACAGCACTTATGACGAGAAGATAGACTACATTTTCTGTGGTCTAACAGCCCTGTCACAAGTATTGTAAGTGCTCGAAAATCATACACTGAATGTTGGAAAATCCAGCCCCTAGTCTCCAAGCACCGATGTGCTCCACACTTGTATGCTTTAATTGAGGGACTCTGCAAATTGTACTGGTGTGCAGCAGGTGTGTTCTGTTCAGTGTATACAATTGATTGCACCAAGCTGAGGTCATGAATGACAAATGCATGTTAAATGCTTGTACTTATGCAATGCTCCAATGCATTTGTTTTACAGAATATGAAAATGAACACTGTTTCTCACAAAAAGCGAAGACTCCTTCAAGATAGCTTTGCTTGCTTTCACTGTAATAGCCAGGCCCCTCTAGCGTAACTAGCAGGAAAATGTAATTTAGTTTATTTATTTATGAGGCAAACCACATGAGGATGAGGGTCCAGGACTATTAGGAGGGCAGAGTTTAAAGAAACAGGAGGCTGCATCAGAAACTGTATCGTAGGTGGGGATTGCCAAGGAGGAGCAGAGGTACAGTGGGGAATAATAAGGGACAGCATAAATAAAGCAACCAATCTCTGTGTGAAGGAAGTGAGTACAAGTAGAAGGAAAAAGAAACTGCTATGGTTCTCTAGGGAAGTGGCTAAGGGGGTAAGGGAAAAAATGCTGGCATTCAGAATGTATAAGAAAATGCAAAAGGAGGAAGATATACCAAGCAAAACAGAGGGAAACAGGAAAGGCAGTGAGGGGAGCAAAGGTGCAAACAGAGGAAAGGATAGCCAAAGGGGTAGCTAATGGGAATAAGACTTCCTTCAGGTACGTGAGAAGAGGAAAGCAAGCAGAGAGATAGTGAGGATAAGGAGGGTGGCAGTGGAAGACTGCACAGAAGAGGTTCAAGAAAAAACAAACATCCTGAATATGCAGTTTCTGCTCAGTCTTCACAGTGGAGGAAGGGAGGATGGACCACCGGGGAGCACCAAGAACAAAGGAAGAAGGAGATAGACACAAGTCCATGTTCACAGGCAAAAATCCTGAAGGGACTTGCAGCTCTGAAAGTGAACAAAGCTACAGGACCAGTTATTCAACAGCTCAATGGAAACAGGCATGGTTCTGGAGGACTGAAGGAGAGACGTTGTCCCTCTCCACAGGAGCAGCAACAGGGAGGAAGTTAGTAACTATAGTTCCATCAGTTTTACATCAGTGGTGGGGAAATTAATGGAAAGAGTCAAAGACAAGCATCGCAAACTCACCCCCACGGCTTAACACATGCAGACAAAAGAGGCACAAGACACATGTAAGATGAAGTATTTATTACAGTATCATACCTACAGTGCAATATTAATGTGAAGGTGCTGGATAAGGTGTTGCCCCCATAGTCTGTTACAATCACCCAATGGTGTTTCACCCCCTAATGGAGCTTTATCAAGGGTGAATAAGCTCATTCAGGAGAATCACTTAAATAGTGTATTAACAGTGACATGAGTATGTCATCAAAACCAAACAAATAATTATGTCAACAAGATGCAAACAGATAAATAAGATCAAAAAACCTATCACTAATACATAGATGAAGACTAGCACTAAAAAACTTAGTGGTTACAGCAGACCACAATGTGACCTGTTAGTGATTATCCACTTTAAAGAGCTTGTACCAAAGTCCATCCTCATCAAACATCCAGAGCTTGCAGATAATCAATAGATTCTACTGTTGTCACACTTTGGCCACATCTGAAATAGATCTCACAAGTTTGAAAAGAATAAATAGCTAGCTTGTTTAAAAGTCCAAACAGACTATATAATCAGCAGCCCCAAAACGCATTACATCGGTTTGCTGCTGGTGTCCAGCATGGCTTGATATCTGTGCACAGGGATGAAATCACATCCATCTTTCACATTTTCTCTGTATTGCATAATGAAAAGTAAAGACAGTTATTATACAAGGCATGACATATTCATATACAATACTCACATGGAGCAAATATTGTTTTACAACCAAATACATATATATGTGTGTATTGAGAGGCCATAAACATATCTGGGCTTTCCATCCAATCTATTTATCACACTCCTATCCTTTCAGAAGGAACCAGATACAAATATGCACAAGAGGGCATTTTCAAGATAACCTAGCTAAAAAGACTTGAGAAGGAGCATTCAATTAATATTTTGATTTGGTATACAGAACAGACATTTATAAAAAGGGACTATTTTGAAACGGTCATTTAGACCAGGTGGCATAAATGCACCCAAAGTATAAGTCCCAAAGGCTTCTCGTTTCAAAAGAAGTTTATCCACATTGCCCCCAAGACCCATTGACACAAGTTCAATATCCATCAATATCCACATGTGTTTTCCCATGCCATTAGTAAAGCTGATATGTACTGCCAGAGTGTTTTTAGCATTACCTCCTCTTACATCCCTAATATTTTCTCCTATGCAAACCTTCAAACAACTGTTCATTTTGCTGACACAAAAGTCTCCACAATTACAACTGCCCATATTTACAAGGTTTTGCGAGTCACATGTAATCAGATTTCTCATAGCACAAGTTCTTCCTGTAACGGGATGCACAAATGTCTTCCCTTGATACACAGAAACATAGAAACATAGAAGTTGATGGCAGATAAGGACTGCAAGGCCCATCCTGTCTGCCCATGTCTTTTTCTACCCTATAAATGTGCCATCGGCCTTTGCTCTGTCAATGGCATATCTATTCATACTCACCTGTATTGCTCCCTTATGCCTATCCCATGCCTGTTTGAAGTCCTGCACTGTATTTATATCCACCATTTGCTGAGGTAGGCCATTCCATGCATCCACCACCCTTTCTGTGAAAAAGAACATCCTCACATTACCCCTTAATTGGCTTCCCTCTAATCTCATGCTGTGTCCTCTTGTCCTGATATTTTTCTTATATTGAAACATGTTAGACTCTTTCACCTTGTTAATGCCCTTAAGGTGTTTGAATGTTTCAATCATATCACCTCTCTCCCTCCTTTGCTCAAGGGTATACATATTGAGCTCCCTTAATCTGTCCTCATATGTTTTCTGATGCAGTCCTTGCACCATTTTGGTTGCCCTTCTCTGGACTGCCTCAATTTGGTTAATGTCCTTGTGAAGGTGTGGCCTCCAGTACTGTACACTGCATTCCAGATGGGGCCTAACCAGTGTCTTGTAAAGAAGGATTATTACCTCCCTCTTCTGACTTGTAATACCCCTACTAATACACCCCAACCTCCTCCTAGCCTTACCTACTGCTTTAGTAGTCTACTTGGATGATTTCCGGTCATCAATGATGATGATGCCCAAGTCTCTTTCTTCCCTTGTGACTGCCAGCAACTCCCCTCCCAGCCTATAGGTGGCTTCGGGGTTTCTCTTCCCTATGTGCATGATCTTGCACTTCTTTGCATTAAACCCCAGTTGCCACTCTTCTGACCATTTTGCTAGTTTATCCAGATCTCTTCTCATTCTGCCCACCCCATCTGGATCATCTACTTTGCTGCAGATCTTGGTGTTATCTGCAAACAGACACACCTTACCCTCCAGTCCATCTAAAATGTCACTGATGAAGATATTGAAGAGGACTGGCCCCAGGACTGATCCCTGAGGAATCCCACTTTTGACTTGCATCTCTTCTGACCGTGTACAATTTACCACCACTCTCTGTTTTCTGCCCGACAACCTGTTTGCCACCCAGTTGACCAAACTTTGACCCACCCCAAGCCTACCCAGCTTAATAATCAATCTTCTATGTGGAACAGTATCGAAAGCTTTGTAGAAGTCAAGCTGGGCGACATCAACTGCTCCCCCTTGGTCTACCACTCTGGTTACCCAGTCAAAGAAATCTATGAGATTAGTTTGACAGGACCTTCCTTTTGTAAACCCATGCTGTCTTGGATCCTGTGCTCCTATGGATTCCAGGTGTTGCACAATCCTTACCTTAAGGAGTGCCTCCATAATCTTGCCCACTACTGAGGTAAGACTGACTGGTCTGTAGTTCCCTGCCTCCTCCCTGCTACTACTCTTGTGGAGCGGGATCACATGAGCTCTTCTCCAGTCTTCTGGGACCTCTTCTGTGCTCAGAGACTCACTAAACAGTTTTGATAATGGCTCTGCTAGTTAAACCCTTAGCTCCTTTAGTACTCTGGGATGTATGCCATAAGGTTCCATTGCCTTGTCCAACCTGAGCTTATCGAGCTCTTGTAGGACCCTTTCTTTTGTGAAGGGATTAGTGCAAACCTCCCTCCCCCCCCCACCGTGTCCATGGTACTGATCTGTGGGCCCTGCCCTACCTTCTCTTCAGTAAAGAATGAGCAGAAGTATCTATTTAGGATATATGCTTTTACATGGTCCTCCTCCTCCTCACACGCCCCCTTATCTCCTTTCGTCTTAGCAATACCCCTTCTGGACTTTCTCCTTTCACTAATGTATCTATAGAAAGTCTTGTCACCTTCTTTTACTGTTTGTGCTAGTGTTTCCTCAGTTTGGGCCTTTGCCTGCCTTACTGCCTTCCCTGCTTCTCTTAGGGAAGTTTGGTATGCCTCCCTATCTTCATCCTGCTGCGTTCCCTTATATTTCCTGAAGGCATACACATACACATACTTATCAAATCTGCATCTGCCACACAGGGTGCAACCTACTGGAGCATTGCCACCTATGTATTGTTTATGTTTTCTATATGGTTGTAATGAGTACACCAATATGTCCCTCTGGTTCTGTGTACATCTAAATCTGTGGGGGATCTTTAATAGCCCTGCTTAGAATCAAGTCCTCCCCAATTATTCAGCAGGGCTTGTGTCATCCCCCAAGCCTCTGGAGTATATGTCACATTAATGGAAACCCAGTTAAAGGAAAGGTTGGTAGAGAATCTTGAATCCACTGGGGTACAAGACCAAAAGCAGCATGGATTCATGGTGGGGGATCATGCCAGACAAATCTGGTTGATTTCTCTGACTGGGTGACCAGGAAAATAGATCAAGGGAGGGCAGACAACATGACTCATCTTGACTTTAGCAAGGCCTTCAACACCAAACTGCTCAAGAGACTGATAAAGAAATTGAGCAGCCTAGGGGTGGGATCCAAAAGTGGTGAATTTGGCAGGGAACTGGTTAAAGGAAAACTACACCCTCATATCTTTTCAATTTTATTTGTTTCCATGTCAACAGACATCTCTTTTCGTGTAGCTATTAGAGATGTATGCAATTGCTTTAGTTTGTTTTCACACTTCATACTAGGCCCTGTAGCTATCCTGGGAGTCTCTGTTTCCTGGTTGTTGAAATCTCATTGTCCCTGAGATCTGCATTAGTATATGAGAGCATGATGTGTAAATACCAATTAGACTCCACAGTATGCCTGTCTGCTTAATCAGACTTCAAAGAAACAAGTTGCAAAAAGGTGTGAAATAAAACATTTACCTTTAGTTAGCTTTGCAAACTGTCTGAGTTATAATGCGGGTTTTTTCCCTTTAAGCTGCCTCCAGTTTGTGTGTTTCCAGAGAGTTTTTGCAAGGTATTTGTTCTTTCAGCTAGAGATACATGGTATGAATGGGTGATGTGAAATCATGTTCTCATATGCCAATGCAGCTCTCATAGACAATGAGATTTCAACATCCATAAAATGGAGACCCCCCAGGGTAGTTACAAGGGGCTGTTACCATGCACAGTAAAAATAAACTAAAGCAAACATGTATAGCCCTAACAACTACAGGAAAAGAGTTGGCTGTTGATAGGGAAACGAGTAACATTTATTTGATATGAGGGTGTAGTTTTCCATTAATGGATAGGCAACAGATGGTGGTGGTAAGCAGCACTTACTCTAATGAGGTAAGAGTGACCAGTGGGGTGCTGCAGGGCTCATTACTGGGAACGGCTCTCTTCAATGACTTCATAAGTGACATTGCAGAAGAACTAGAAGGGAAGGTATGCCTTTTTGCAGATGACACAAAAATCTGCAATAGGGTGGATACTCAGGAAGGGGTGGAGAGAATGTGCAGGGACCCAAGGAAACTAGAAGAGTGGTCAAGAGCACTACAGTTGGGGTTCAGTGTCAAAAAGTGCAAAATCATGCGCCTAGGGCATAGAAACCCAGGAGATGAGCATAGAATTGGGGGAGGGGGGTTCTGTTAGTCACTAAGCAGTAAAGGACCCTGAACTTATCATACCTGATGACTTGAAAGTAGCAGAGCAGTGAAACAAAGTGGTGGGTAGGTCCAGTGGGATGCTGGGATACATAGGAAGAGATATCTTCAGCAAGAGGAGGGAGATGGTGTTGCTACTGTATTGGTCATGTGTGAGGACCTCCCCCTGAAATATTGTGTCCAGTTCTGTAGGCCACACCTCAAAAGGACATAGACAGGATGGAGATCATCCAGAGGATGGCAACTAACTAGAGCAAGGGTTGCATCAAGCGCCCTATTAGGAGAGACTGAGGGATTTCAACATATACACCCTGGAAGAGAGGGAAGTGACAGGGGACATGATAGAGACCTACAAGTACCTCACAGAGGTCGAGAGGGTGCAGGAGGGGAGTCTCTTTTAAATTAGAAAGAGCACCAGTAACAGAGAGCATGCAGTGAAGCTGGGGGGGTAGTTAAGAGGGATGTGAGGAAGTACTACTTCACTGAAAGAGTGGGGACATCCGGAACAGACTGCCAGTGGAAGTTGTGGAAGTGAAAATTGTTCAAACATGCAGGAGATAAACACAGGAGAATATTAGTAGATAGGCAGGGAAGGGGGGATCATCACAGATCAGTTAGAATCTGTAGAGACAGATTAGGCAGGGACTAGTTGGGCAGACTGGGTGGGCCAAGCAATCCTTTTCTACTGAAAAACTTTGTTTCTAACAGGTAGATGTATAGGCAACAGGAGTCTGTTTACATGGATGATCACAGTTAGAATTGCATACGTTACATAATTCAGTTCATTACAAAGGAAAAAAAACATGTTAGAATAAATTACCTGGTTTCAACCAATCAGTGCTAAGAACTACAAGGGCTCTTACCCTGTGTACAGTGGTCTTCTCATAAGGAAAGGTTAGAGGGGAACATTCCACTTCACAAGGGGGGGCATTCAATTACATTTTAAAAATAAAATTAAAAACAAATGAAATGCTTATTTTAAATCATTCTAGCCAACTCGAGTGATTTATATAGAGGATATTGTATGGGCTTTGATTAATAACCACCGCTGTAATTGCGTCAAGAGGTTGCCATGACAACTTTGTAAATCTTGAGAGCAAAGCTTGAGAGATTTACAGTTGTCATGGCAACCTCTCAAAGCAATTACAGTGGTGGTTATTAATCAAAACCCATACATTAGCTTTTATAGTGTATGGGCTCCTTAGTATGCATGAAAACACAGCTTCCACACATCTCGCAATTTTAGTTTCAGCTTACCTACAGTACAATAGTCAGAAATCAGGCAATGTGATTCCACAAGAACATTTATTACATACAGTGACAATACGACAAGCTGGCAAAACATTAACACGTTAACAGCATTTCGAGTATATTCAGACATTACCTGGACATTTTCTAACTTTAAACTAAACTACAGGGAAAGCTGCAAAATTTTTAAACTATAACAATAAAGAGCAATCCGGTTGGTCAGCTCTGAATACGTGGTGACTTGTAGATGTAATCCCCCTGTTGGGGACTTACCTGTGAGCCCCAGAAAAAGGCTAGTTTCCCTGGGGTTTTGGTCCCACCCCAATTCTTTTTTTCCTGGTTTCCCAGCTTGCCCCTTGTTTCTTGGGTTCTCCCTCGGTCTCCTGCATTGGTTTGCTAAGGGAGTGGGGCTGAGGGAGCTGTAGCGTGGAGCCGCCAGCTTGAAGAAATGGCACAGCGGTGCCAGCAAGTAGCTCCATTATACAAGAATGCATTTTGTGTGCCCATTTTGGCTGCATTGGCTGTCCTCCGGTGGTTCCCGGTCCCAGGGCAATGTAAGACAGGGACCAGAGACCAGAGAGAGAAGGTGGAGAGGCAGCTAGAGAGAAAGAGGAGCCAGATTTGAAAGTGCCAATTGCACTGCAGAAATTGGAAGCCACCTCATTAATATTCATGAGGCAGCATCCCTCTGAAGTCTTGGGAGCCTGTCTAGCATTGGAAAAAAGTGCAGCACTAGTGACAGGCAGGGAAAGTAAATGAATGTGTGCACTAGGAAATAGGAAGGCTGCCAGTCTGTGGGGGAAAAATAAAGATAAAAGTGCAACAGACTGCAGCCAGAGGATAAATTGGGGCAATGTGTGTGCTGCCTAGGGGCTTAAAGTAACAGCAGCAGTGACTAAGCCAGAGATGAGCCAATGTGTTTAGGAGTGCAGTCGCTATGCAGGGCATAGGGGTGGCTATAGCATTGTGAGGAAATGTTGAAATAGAAATAAATGGGTTGGCTGCAGGAATGCTTGAAACTCAGGACTTTGTGTAAATATATGGACACTGTTTAAATCCAGCCACCATGTTTGCAGCCATGTGACACCAGCCAGCCAACCTCCAAGCCAGGACTAGTCAGAGGGATTCTGGGGCTTTTGAACAGACTCTTGGGGGAAAATACCGGGGAATGTTTAGGTGCCTTTTTGCACATCCAATGAGGAATCACGGGAGCCTCATACATATGCATTTTTGCCTAAGGACAGTGGCTCCAGCCAATGGGGAGCAAGGAAAGGGCTCCCAAATAAAGCAGGGACAGTTGGACTTGGGTCAGTTCAGGGAGAACTCCTCCAGGAGGAGGGGGGACTCTTGCCTCTGGAGAGATTGGGGCTGAGAGATGGGCCTGCCTGGGGGCTGCCAGCAATTTGTCCCCAGGGCAGGTAGGGCCTGCCCCTTTGGGAAAGGAAAGAAGCAGCTAGGGAAAGTAAAAAGGAGAGCTGAAGGTTGTATATTGTCTGCATTGTTTTGAAGTTGCACCACAGTGGTGATGTCAAAGAAGCAGAGCAGGAAAGGTTGTGACCTGAGCCTGAAATAAAAGAACAAAGGTTGGGTGTAAACCTGGGGAAAAGACCAAGGTTGCATTCTGAGCCTGGGAAAAGAAAGAAGGTTGCATCTGAACCTGTGGAAAAGACAGCAGTGCAGAGAATGAGGAACAAGGACATATAAATGTGCTGAGAGAAGGAGAAGAAGAAGGAGAGTGAACCTCTTCGATTCAGAGAATTGCAAATACCTGCATGGTGAGAAAAGAGACTGTGTGTGCAGGGGATGATGTGTGAGCCAGAGTGAATAGTATGGCTGTGTTAAAGTTCAGACTGTGAAAGCAGAAGGATGGACAGGTGCTTTCTGATCCAAGTTCCTATGGTCTGCTCCTGAGGTACAGCCAAGAGAGAAGTGGATGGCTGTGGCTACCCACTGTAGCAGGTAAAGAGAGAGGAAGGAGAGAAGCAGTGGAAAAGAATGTGCTGAATGTTGCTGCTGGCATCCGGGGCCAGGTGGGGAACTTGCTAAACCCATCGAGTGGGGTCTGCGCTGCAGGGGGTCATGGGAGGGTTTTGTACCTGAGTGCTAGTGCACTCTGATTGAGAAAGCCAGGCGGTGGGGCCACTCCCCTGTCTGGGTCCTCTGTGATGGTAGGCCTTGCATATGTGCTCTGCAAGGGGCCTGTAATGGGCTGAAGGGGACAAGTTGCAAGATTCATGAGCAAGAAGAGAAAGAGAGAGAGAGAGCAAGCTGCAGAATCTGTGCCCTTGACAAATTGTGCCCGGTTCTTCCTGTACCATCAATCTCCAGGACATCAGGAACTGTGCCTGGACTGAATCTGTGGAACCATGAGTAAATGGCAGGAATTGCCCTGCACCTGGGGACTGTAGATATGTTAGCACACTAGGGTTGGAGGAAAAGCAAAGGGGAAAATGTATAAAGGTTAAACTTAAATTCAAGTAAGCGCACTAATGCCAGCTACCAGCTGCACCTCAAGTCTGCAACTAAATCTGGGTACCCAGTGAGGTACTTAAGTGAAAGTGGACTGGGACCTGCGGGTCCGGGTTTTGGGCATTTGCAGCAGATAGATACTGATGGCTGCATGGATTGAAACATGGGAATGAATCAAAGGGAAATGTGATTTGGGGAAATAAAAATTGAAAATGCCTTAAACTCTATTCCCTACTCCACTCCTAAACCATCCCCCTGTAAATAAACCCTGGAGTTATTGTTTTACAGCAGAAAAGGTATTCAGAGCCTGATTTTAGTGAGCCTGTGTATTGATGAGATGAAAAGGTAAATGTGGTAACTGAATGTGGGGAGGTTTGAATCCTGGTAAGTCCATGTCTGGGGTAACTGTTGGGCAGGTGGGTTGGTACAACATCTCAGGGGGTTGTACTGCAAGCTATCAGACCCAGTTAAAATGTACTCTGGGTGGAGACACCGGCATTTTTATTCTAACGTTTGGGAAAGGACCCCCTTGAGTCAACTTTGGTAACCCAGGCCACGTGCCCTGTATTATAGATAGCGAGCAGAGGTAATGACCCGCTCCCAGACATCACTGGAGAGGGGGTTACATCTTGGAGGCACCCCTGGGATCTCCTGTGCCAGTCACACCCCGCATGGACCCCCCAAGCTCACTAAAATGGGGACCCTTGCAAGTGGTGGGAAAATGGAAAATGGTTATGGAGAGTAATGGAGAAGTGATTTGGGCACCAAAAGGCTATCTTGGGCTGATTTCACTGTGGATCAATGAAGGTTTAGGGGAGTGATCACCCCCTACTGGTCAAGACTGGAAGTTGCGCCAAAAATTGTGCCACTTGGAGATAATGGTGCTAAGAGTCCCCAGGGAGGGTTATACCATCAAAAGCTCTGAGACAATGGGGTAAGGTGTAAAATTAATTGGAATAGATGATGATTGAAAATGATTGGTGTGGATGTGTAGAATAGGTAGCCCTATGTATTAGAATAGGATGTCATAGTTTTTGGCATGACTATAAATGTGATTGGGATACAAAGTGATTTGAGGGTAAATCCCTTAGCTTGGTGTGGATGACAAGCATTTAAGATGGAGGGGGAGTGTAACCTCCCTGTTGGGGGCTTACCTGTGAGCCCTCGAAAAAGGCTAATTTCCCCAGGGATTTTGGTCCCACCCCCATTCTTTTTTTCCAGGTTCCCTGGCTTTCCCCCTGTTTTCTGGGTTCTCCCTTGATCTCCCGCATTGGTTTGCTAAAGCAGCGGGACCAAGGAAACTGTAGCATGGAGCCACCGGCTTGTAAAAATGGCACAGCAGTGCCAGCGAGCTCCGCACATGAGCAAATGCGTATTTTTTGTGTAGCCGTTTTCAGCCGTGTTGGCTGTCCTCTCCGGTGGTCCCAGTCCCAGGGCAACATAAAAGAGGGACCGGAGACCAGAGAGAAGGTGGAGAGGCAGCCGGAGAGAAACAGGAGCCAGATTTGAAATCGTCAATCTTGCTGTAGAAATCAGGAGCCGCCTCATTAATATTCATGAGGCGGCATCCCTCTGAAGTCTTGGGAGCCTGTCTAGTGCTGGAAAACAGTGTGGCACTAGTGACAGGCAGGGAAAGTAAATGAATGTGTGCACACTGGGAAATAGGAAGGCTGCCAGTCCGTGGGGGAATAAATAAAGATAACAGTGCCATGGACTGCAGTCAGAGGATACATTGGAGCAATGTGTGTGCTGCCTAGGGGCTTAAGGTAACGGCAGCAGTGACTGAGCCAGGGATGAGCCAATGTGTTTAGGAGTGCAGTCACTATGCAGGGCACAGGGGTGGCTATAGCAGTGTGGGGAAATGCTGAAATAGAAATAAATGGGTTGGCTGCAGGAATGCTTTTAACTAGGGACTTTGTGTAAATGTATGGACACTGTTTATATCCAGTCACCATGTCTGCAGCCATGTGACACCAGACAGCCAACCACCAAGCCAGGACTAGCTGGGAGGATTCTGGGGCTTGTGAACAGACTCTTGGGGGGGAAATACCGGGGAATGTTTAAGTGCCTTTTTGAAAATCCAATGAGGAACCGAGGGGGTCTCATACATATGCATTTTTGCCTAAGGACAGTGGCTCCAGCCAATGGAGAGTGAGGAAAGGGCTCCCAAATAAAGCAGGGACAGTTGGACTTGGGTCAGTTTGGGGAGAACTCCTCCAGGAGGAGGGGGGGCTCTTGCCCCTTGAGAGATTGGGGCTGAGAGATGGGCCTGCCTGGGGGCTGCCAGCAATTTGTCCCCAGGGCAGGTAGGGCCTGCCCCTTTGGAGAAGGAAAGAAGCAGCTAGGAAAAGTAAAAGGGAAAGCTGCAGTTTGTGAATCATCTGCACTGTTTTGAAGTTGCACTATAGCAGTGAGGTCATGGAAGCAGAGTAGGAAAGGCTGTGTCCTGAGCCTGAAATAAAAGAACAAAGTTTGGGTCTAAACCTGGGGAAAAGACCAAGGTTGCATTCTGAGCCTGTGAAAAGAACGAAGGTTACGTCTAAACCTGGGGAAAAGATGGGAAGACAGAGAATGAGGAAAAAGGACATATAAATGTGCTGAGAGAAGAAGAAGAAGGAGAGTGAACCCCTTTGATTCAGAGAATTGCCAGTACTTACAAGGTGAGAAAAGGGACTGTGTGTGCAGGGGATGATGTGTGAGCCAGAGCGCACAGTGTGGCAATGTTAAAGTTTAGAGACTGTGAAAGCAGAAGGATGGACAGGTGCTTACTGGTTCAAGTGCCTGTGGTCTGCTCCTGAGGTACAGCCAGGAGAGAAATAGATGGCTGTGGCTACACACTGTAGCAAGTAAAGAGAGAGGAAGTAGAGAAGCAGAGGAAGAGAATGTGCTGAATTTTGTTGCTGGCATCCAGAGCCAGGTGGGGAACTTGCTAACCCCCACTGAGTGGGGTCTGCACTGCAGGGGGTCACGGGTCTTGTACCCAAGTGCTAGGGCACTCTGATTGAGGGAGCTGGGCTGTGGGACCATTCCCTGGTTTGGGTCCTCTGTGGTGGTGGGCTTTGCGTACATGCTCTGCAAAGGGGCCTGTAATGGGCCGTAGGGGAGAAGCTGCAAGATTCATGAGCAAGAAGAGAAAGAGCGAGAGAGAGAGCAAGCTGCAGCTTCTGTGCCCCTGGTAAAGAAATTGTGCCTGGTTCTGCCTGTGCCATCAATCCCCAGGATGTCAGGAACTGTGCCATCCCTGGACTGAATCTGTGGAACCATGAGTAAATAGCAGGAAATGCCCTGCACCTGAGGACTGTAAATATGTTAGCACACTAAGGCTGGAAGAAAAACAAAGGGAAAATGTATAACGGTCAAAGTTAAATTCAAGTAAGCGCGCCAACGCCAGCTACCAGCTGCATCTTAGGCCTGTAACTAAATCTGGATACCCAGTGAAGGGCTTAAGGGAAAATGGACTGAGACCTGTGGGTCTGGGTTTTGGGCATCTGCAGAAGACAGCTAGATAGACAGATACTGATGGCTGCATGGCTTGAAACATGGGAATAAATCAAATGGAAATATGATCTGGGAAATGCAAACTGAAAATGCCTTAACCTCTATTCCACTGCCCTACTCCTAAACCCTCCCCCTGTAAATAAACCCTGGAGTTATTGTTTTAAAGCAGAAAAGGAATCCAGAGCCTGATTTTAGTGAGCCTGTGTATTGATGAGATGAAAAGGTAATTGTGGTGGCCAGCCCAGTGGCGTTGAGGTTTAAGGTGCTGGACGCCACACCTCGCACTATGCTGGCAACCTGGGTTCAGACACAAGCCTGGGCCACATGGGGTCAGCAGGGGAGTGATAGGATGGAGCGTCCGGAGGACCGCTCTCCTATCCCGGGGAGGGATCCAGGGTCCAACCACTCTGTAGTGGCCCCTGGTGATGACCGGGCAGGGAGCGCTACTAGCGAGGTGTAGCAAGGGGGGGGCAGAGTGCGGCAGATGGTTATGTGCCTAGATGTCATTGCATGCCAGCACTCCACAAGGAGGGAAAACTGGAAAAATTGGCTCCGGTCAGGCAGCATGAGCTTCTGACCCCTGCTGCCCAGCCCGAATGGCGCCTCCTTATCCGGATCCTGCTCCAGTGGGTTGAGCTGAGTAGCTCCTCACCAACCTGCCACGGGGGGGAGGGTAATTCATGGGGATATTGAGGAGGACAGCCTGATGTCAGCTGTCAGGGCTAGGGGGTTGGTTGGGATGTCAATGCTGACCGGAGCCCCGGGGAGAAAATATCAATCAAAAAAGAAAAGGTAAATGTGGTAACCAAATGTGGGGACGTTTGAATTCTGGTAGGCCCATGTCTGGGGTAACTGTTGGGGAGGTGGATTGGTACAACATCCCAGGGGGTTGTACTGCAAGCTATCAGGCCCACTTAAAATGTACTCTGGGTGTAGGCACCACCATTTTTATTCTAACATTTGGGAAAGGACCTTCTTGTGTCAGCTTTGGTAACCCAGGCCCCATCCCCTGTATTCTGGATAGCAGGCAGGAGTAGTGGCCCTCTCCTGGATGGCACCTGAGAGGGGTTTACATAGAGATGAGTGATGGGAAATGTCACCGCGTAGACATCTGGGATACAAGTCCTCTGAAGCTGACTGCTATCAGTGGAGAAAGGGAGTGTGAGTGAAAGCGGGGTTGAATTGTTTTTTTTTTGGGGGGGGAAGGATGAATATAAAACAGATAGGTTGTTCAACTGTCACTAGGATTACCAACTTCGAAATGTACAAGAGTTCGAGCAGCCATGCTAGCATAGTGACAGCCATGCATGTAAGTTCTATTATGTTGTGCCATCGATGTGACATACCCACGATGGGTTAACAACATCATAATATCACAACAATGGTACAACAAACCTGTAAAATGATGGATTTCTGCAGGTAACTACCCTCTCCCATACATTACAGTATGCTTATATGTGTACTGGGGGTCTTTATTATTGAATAAGAAAATTCTCTCATGCCGTTTGGATCTGAGAGAACAGCTCAGCTTCACTTTTCAGTCATCTTACCCTATCAGCATGAGATGGCATTCTTATTCAATAAGAGACACCCCTCAGGAAATGTAAAAACCTTTAAAATAGATAATAGGCCCAAGAAACATCTACACAATATGCAATAAAACCATAATCAAACCTAACTAAACAACTGCAACTCACTGAACCATACAAATGATCTGGAGTGCCTTAACTACTCTCTGTGACCAGGCCACGGACCCCTCAATTTCTGGAACCTAAACAGTTTTTCAGAAATCCTCTGTACTGCAAGGGATCCAGCGTGCCTTGACCAGGCCACGGACCCCTCAATTTCTGGAACCTAAACAGTTTTTCAGAAATCCTCTGTACTGCAAGGGATCCAGCGTGCCTTGACCAGGCCACGGACCCCTCAATTTCTGGAACCTAAACAGTTTTTCAGAAATCCTCTGTACTGCAAGAGATCCAGCGTGCCTTGACCAGGCCACAGACCCCTCAATTTCTGGAACCTAAACAGTTTCTCAGAAATCCTCTGTACTGCAAAGTACTAGCCCTGATATTTGGATTTGGTACCAGTGGAAGCTGATTTCCAAGTGGCCCCACTATCTCCTGCTGAATACTCCTCTAACTACTGTATCTCCCTCTGTGTCTCTAGTTGAATTTATGTGCTAGGGTTTAATAATTTGTTTAATCCTTACAGTCATTTTAAGTTCTGAGTTGATATTAGAAGTGAATTTAGAGCCTTGACTGTGTAAATCCCTCTTTTGCTCTCTGCCCTGCAACCTCTCTCCTCCTCCCCCACACCGTCTGCTTTGCTCTCAACTCCTGCTCCTCTTCCTTCTCATCTCAGGCAGCGTCCATCTCAACAAAGCCTGCAACCTCTTTGCCCCTGCTAAAAGGCGCAAAACAAAATCTCTCTCTAACCCATGGGTCACCGAGGCTCCTCTCTCACAGCTGAAACTAAGGGATCACCTCTGGGCAGTTGCCAGGGCCACTGGCAAACAACTGGACATCCCAAATTACAAACAAGCACAAAATGCCTGCACAAAAGCCATACAGCTAATGAAATCCACCTATTACAAAGACACTCTTACCAATACATGGGGAAATGGTCATACTTTCTGGGACAATATCAAGGATGTCACAGGGAAGCAGCCAAAAACCTCTCTGGCCATGTTAATGGTTGATGGATTCACAATCCTTGACCCCAAGGTGATCGCAAACATATTTAACACAGCTTTTTCAGACCTTAGTGCTGTTCTACCCCATGACTTTTTTGAAAACAGGGCCTACTCCCCAAATACCTCAGCCCCTCAGTCTAACCATCCCCTCTTCTACTTCAGAAAGGTAAGGCTGAATGAAGCTCGCGCTATATTACTGCAGCTATCTCTAAATCTAGATCTAGTAGCGACACCCTGGACCTTAAGCTTCTGTTGCTCACCCTCGATGAGGTAATTCATCCATTAACAAAAATCCTAAACCTCTCTCAGCTGTGGAAAATTCCTGGACCTATGGAAAACAGCCACCGTGACACCCGTCCATAAAAGTGGGGACAAGACGATTCACTCAAATTATCGCCTTATCTCCATACTGCCCCCACTCTCTAAGGCACTTGAGCGCATCATGGCTGATCAACTTACCGACAACTTGGATAAATACAATATACCTTGTCCACAACAACACGGCTTCCGGAAAGGTCACAGCACCACCACAGCCCTTCTTGAGTTCACTGGAGCTTTGCACAAATCCCTTGACAACGGCCTTCTCACAGGGGCCGTTTTCATCTACCTCTCCAAGGCCTTCATACAGTACACCATGGACTCCTAATACACCAACTACTGAATGCCGGGCTATCACCTGACTCTTCTTCTGGTTTAAAAGTTACTTAGAAAACTGGTCACAGAGAGTAAAATTGCGGACGCTGTTTCTAACACCCTGCCTGTTCGCGCGGGTGTCCCACAGGGATCCATACTGGGACCCCTCCTTTTTAGCCTTTTCTTAAACTCTCTCCCTTACCACTGCTCTGAGCAGATAATACTATATGCCGATGATGCTGTTGTATTCTCCACTCACAAAGATCCTGCAACTCTTCAACACAACCTTCAACTTGGTTTCAGTTCTGTAGAGACATGGTTTCTTAATCATAAACTGGTCCTCAATGACAAAAAAAACAAATCTATGCTCTTCTGCAGCTCTCATAACCCACACAAGCTACACCACTTGGCTATCTCCACCACCCAGGGCAACACTCTAGATCAGGTGGTGTCCTTCAAATACTTAAGGATTCAGCTTGACCCTAGTCTCTCCCAATGGACTTCATGTAAATAATGTAGCTAGAGCTGCTAATACACGGCTTGGTCTCCTCTACAAACGCAGACCACACCTCGCGCCAGAAGCTTTGAAGGTTGCAGTCCTGAGCTCTGTGATCTCTGTAATAGACTGTGGTCTCATCATTTATGGCTTGGCCACAGCCACAACCCTTAGACGCCTCTCAACTGCCTTAAATAAAGCATGTCGGCTCATCACTGGTGCTCACCGTCTCACCCACACATGTGACCTGTATACTCAGACCGTCTGGCTCCAACTATCAAACCACATAAAGTTTCTCACCTGCTCCATGGTCAAAAAAATCTACCTTGGCCTTGCACCTTCTGGGGTCTCAACTCTGTTACAACACCGAATTAACAAATGGTGCCTTAGGAGATCCACGCTACAGCTACTGAAAGTCCCCCACTGTCACACTTCACAGGGGACAACGCTCTCTTTTGCTTATCGAGCACCACTCTGGTTCAATGGCCTCAGCCCAACCATCTCCTCTGCCCCAACTATTGGTATGTTTAAAACTAGGCTCTGGGACTATCTCACTACCAACAGCTCCTGTGACTGACCAACTTAACCTTGTTTCTCCACTTCCCTTTCTGCTCTAGTTGTTCCCCCCTCCCTCCTCACTGGATTCTACCCTCACATCTTGGTATACCCAATGCTGCACTTTTCACCCTCTTGCCACCCTTCCTAAATTCCTTCTCCACCCCTACCTCTTCCCTCTCCTATGACTCTGGCACTTCTTATCTGTTGTCTATTTTCTCTGACAAATGCCGCTGGCTGCCTTGTTACAATGCTACTCTTGAACTGTATTAATCTGTACTCTGTTTGCAATGTCCACATTGTTGTAATGCCTGTCTTGATATTCCCCATAATTTGTATTTCTCTGACGTGGAACTTTTGTAAAAGAGCCATGGCTCAAAGGTATTTGTAATCCTAGACTTGAAAAACGTTGTCTATATAGCGCTATAGCAAAAAGAGGACAAGTCTGATCGACAAATACAGTTTTTCCACGCTTGAAAACATTTATAAGTTGACAGATGTCATCCAGGAATGCAGTAGTCAATGATGAAATTGTAACTCCGGAATAATAAAAGTTCAGGGTCTTAAGAGCAATAATCATAGAAAGTGTGCTTGTGTGGTTTGAAGATGCTCGGGATTAACAAGATACAATTTATTTTGTTTTTATTTAGTTTCTGTTGACCGGGTAAGTGCACTAGACAAATCCTGCCTATTTTCAGGCATGACCCGGGAGAGGGGGATACAGATGAATGCCAACTGACCTTGAACCAGATTAAGCTGTTGGTGATATTTTTCGTGAATGGAGGAAATTTGGCTATTGCACTGGGGAAATTCCCCTGCTCTTTTCTAGAAGTACCATGGGATCTTTAACATCCACCTGAACTACCACCAGGACAGGCAGATGGGACCTCGTTTTAACGTCTCATCTGAAACACAGCACCTCAGGAGTGCAGCACCCCCCCTCACGCTGCACTACAATGTCAGTATTGGGATATTAACCCAAGTGCCTGGTGTGGGGCTAGAACCCACAGCCTACTGATCTCCTGGCCTCAGAGGCGAGTGTGTTACCTGCTGAGCCACTACATAGCATGCAGAGAACAGTCTATACAAGACAGACTGGGCATTCTGTGCTGGGACATTTGAGAGGCAGCATAACCCTTAATCGGACAGCCATGACATTTGTTTAGCAAACCATATGTATATTTGGTCAGTAGTGAGGGGAACAAGACATTATAAAAACAGTGCTGAAGTACATATTAAAATGATTATCTGAACTTTACCTTTTCGGGGGAGAGGTACTGTAAAAAACTAACCTTTGGGGATTCAATGTTTATGCATTTACTTTATGGTTGATTGATATCTGAAGTGGCACTTATCCCCTGCAGCAGTTTACAGTTCCACTTGTGATCTCATCACATGAAGTTTCAAACAGCAGGTTTTTTTACAATGAAACTATTAATACAAGGACGTCTTTGAAACAAAAAGAAACATTATTCTGTAATGTAATCTACCTTGCCATATAGTATAGCAGTATAAGGGAACCCTCACTTAAAATATAAGAACTTCAGTGCTATAGCACAGAGCAAGGGCTAATAGAATTCTGTAGTTAGAAAGTTATTTTTTCTATTTATTTATTTAGAATTTGTTCAAAGTAGGTAGTCATTACAGGATGAAGAAGCATTGAAAAAATAATACACCTTGCAATTACAATTACTTATGTCTTTTTATGAAAAAGAAATACATAACTGTAACTGATTACATTTATTTGAAAGTGACTAGTAGCTAACCTATTACTTTCAAAATATGTAATCTGTTATAGGTATTTATTATTTCTGTATTGTTTTTGGATAAAAAGAAATAAGTAACTGTAACTGTAAGGTGTATTACTTCTTCTAGTACCTCTCCATCATTGCTAGTGACTGCACAAAGCTTCCTGGAACAAGTTTCCAAACGTAACAGAAAGTAATAGAAAAAGTAACTCACCCAACACTGACAAAAATCCAGTGATGCATGTTACAGAAATGCAAGATTCAGTTCCAAAGTCATGGCACTCCGGCACACTCACAAAAAATAGACTTGAAGCAAAAATGTAAAAGTGTAAAAACATTTGATAATGTGAAATGTTAGAAGCAGCACCGTGATTTTGTCCTAGGAACCTCAACTGGTAAAAGAAATAAAATACTTTATTTTCTGCAGCATTTTTGCTTAAAGTCTCTTTTTTGTGTGTGTCGGAGTGCCATGACGTTGGGACTGGTACTTTTATTGTCATAGAGCACCCAGATCATGTGCGGCTCTGTTTTCCTTGCCAGAAATACAAGATTATACTGTACATGCCCAATAATAGACAATATCTTTTTTTATTAGTTAATTTACTAGGCAAACCACTGAGCAAAGCTCATTATTATTGGTGCCAATCCATTCTGAGACACATACTAAAATGATAATAAAAACAGATATTACAGTACATAAGAAAGATCAATTAAAATTATTAAATCAATCTGTACAATCATGGCATATCTTAATTAAGTGACGGTCTTGTATACATATCTGTTTGCTTGAAACTGACATTCCTGAAATACTGCAAATTGAGCTACCCAGCAACTCCACATGGAAGTGGCACATGTAACCAAAATGACCGAGTACCATGTTTTGCCTTGAGTCATGGGTAATATATGTAAACAGCTACAATGGAATTTTGGCTGGCTAGGTCTTAAGCAGGGCTATAAGGTGTCAGATGGCCTCACAAACAACCTGCAAGGGCTGAAGGCAGCAAAGCCCAGCCACGTGTTTCATCCTTGTTAGGACTCATCATTGAATGATACCTAGTGTCTCTGTCCTGAAGGAGGCGTCAGCCAACCAAATTTTGACTATGGTTTGCTCAAAGTAGGAAGGTGAGTTCAAACACAGGCCTCGGTACTAGAGCACTTTAAGGGAAGCATTCATGTACAGTGCTCCATGTAGTTGGAAAGCACATGAAATGTTCTTTAAAATGAGGTGTTGAGCTTACCTGTAGCTCAATGCAGTTCAGAAATATAGCTGATTAAATCAGCTATATATTGATACTACACTGCCACCCTTTTATGGAACCTTGTGTCATTGTGGAGGAACAAACTGTGATTGACTCAGTGTAGTTAGGCACAGCTTGTTCCTCCATGACATCATAATGTTCCATAAAATGGTGACAGTGTAATATCAGTATATAACAGACTTACTCACCTATATCTCTGGACTACATCCAGCCACAGGTAAGCCCAGTAGCTCATGTAAAGGAACTTTTCATGGGTTTTCAGACTATATGGGCCATTGTACATGAATGTTCCTCTTCAAACAAAGGTTATAGGTAAGTGTAAAGTGTAACCCTGTAACTCTTCAATTCCAGATACAGTATATTCCAAAATAACTCCGTTTCTGAAGGTGACATTCAAAAGAGTGGCTCCAAGCTCAGTGATCCAATTGTAAACAAATAAGAGGAATTACAAAGAGAGAGAGCCCATAGTTTGCAATAAGTAAATGTCATACCCTTTCTGTTAGCCACTTTCCCATAAGGGAAATGAAATGGCTTGATTTTCCTCTCACTCACCCTCAAACTTGATCTCTGGCCAAGCTTCTGTCTGAACTGGTCAAAAGCTTTATTTTTATAGTGTGAGATAGAAAATGATGCGTTCACCAGCAACATAGTCAAGGTAGACTTCTTGTGGTTACTCTAAAGGAGTACTGCACCAAAAAAACACCTAATTGTCATCTCGATTATTCCTAGTTGCAGGATATACCAGAGAAAGGAAGTGTATCCAGGAACCCCATGTCCAACCATATAACCCTGTAGCTCATTGGTTAGAGCACCAGGGTGGTATTCTGGGGGCCTGGGCTCAATTCCCAGTAGGTCACGTTCTTCTTTCTCACTACAATTTGTGAATCTGGAAGAGGCATCTTATCCATGTTGCTACCACAACTATTATGCGAGGCATCATCATGGTAAATACAGCACTACCATACAAGTAGCATGGTTCCTCATCAGTTCAGCATTCTGTCTTCATTGTTTCCCCTCTGTGTATATTTAAAACACAGAACACATTGGAAATCTGAAGCATTCAGCAGCACAGCAAGACTGCCCACAAAGTTACTGTATTCAATACTTCTGGTACGAGAGCACCCCAAATCATTTCCCAGTCATCCTAAAACAAAACAAAAAATGCCACCCTCTCCATGTTTCCTCTCACACCCATCCCCCTTGCTGACCCCATGTCTAGTATCAGTGGTGGCCAGCTGCACCTCCTCCGGTTCCCCTCAGTAGTAGGGGGATAAGCAGCCATAATCAGTGGAAGCATCTCCTCCAGTCCCCCTCGGTAGTAGGGGGACAAGCAGCCATAATCAGTGGAAGCATCTCCTCCAGTCCCCCTCGGTAGTAGGGGGACAAGCAGCCATAATCAGTGGAAGCATCTCCTCCAGTCCCCCTCGGTAGTAGGGGGACAAGCAGCCATAATCAGTGGAAGCATCTCCTCCAGTCCCCCTCGGTAGTAGGGGGACAAGCAGCCATAATCAGTGGAAGTATCTCCACCAGTCCTCCCCAGTAGAAGGGAACATAACAGCTGCAACTGGCGGTGGCATCTCCTTTGTCCTCCTCAGTAGGAGGGGAAAATTACTACAGCTGTGATCAGCAGGGGGATTTCCGCAAGTCCTTCTTGGTTGGAGGAGGACAAAGCCACAGCATCATTTCCTGTGGACCTTCCTTGTATTTCACAGGGACTCCTTTTTGAGGAAGATAACATAGCAAGAATTATCAGCAGCAGCATCTTCAGGGTTTACAATAGAGGTCCCAAAATATTAAAGTAATGTCTGTGTGTAGACCAGGGTGTTTGATGCTGGTACCTTGCCATTTTGTACAGCAATCAATGAGTATTTGGAACTATTGGGATAAAGCATTTTTCTTGAGTGCATGATGGCTTTGCTGTCTTTTGCCAGTTAGCAGCTCCACTTCACATACCGCCACTGCACTGAACGCATCCCACAGTGATTATGTTCCCAACTGGAAGAGACATTGCTTGCATTTAATGAATTCTAATCCCTCTGACGAGACCCAGTCAAAAACTAAAATAGAGTATGGGGTTGACAGAGTTATAATCTCAAAATGAAACTCTATTTGCATTAAAGAGCACCTTTCCCAGTCGTTTTGACTATCATGCATAAATTACCCCTACTTGCATTGATTCTGAAATTGTATTTTGTTTTTGTTCTCTGCTGTAATTGTTTTGCATTCTGAGCTGCTAAAAACTGCAGGGTATACCAGAGCTTTTATAGCAAGTCTGGTGTTGCTGTGGACCAAGGGCTGTACTGCTGATGTCACTATAGGGCAGAGGAGTGACTTGCACCTGAGTACAGTGAAACAGCAGCAGTTTTCCAAGGGAAAACTACATTACTAGTTGTGCATACTGTGGTCCCCCTTCCTCAAGAACACGCTGTTAGCAATCTAGCAATGTAGTTTCCCCTTGCAAAACTGCTGCTGTTTCACTGTACTGCAGTGTGAGTCACTCCTTTGCCCTATAGTGACATTAGTTTGAGCCAGCAGCCCAGCAGCTGAACAGCAAATGCAAGTACAGCAGGGCTAAAGCAGGGCCCAAAAACAAATCCAAAATATGGAAGGCAGAGTAGACCTTGGCCAAAAATAACAAATGCACACACCCTTTCAGGTCTAGTACTGCATATAATGACTACAAGCTGTAACTTTTTGGATCATCATGAAAGGTGCTCTTTAAATGAACGTAACGTTACACTGTGGTAGGGTTCCATATTGCTGTGGACAGTAACACCAAAATCTCAGTTCCTAATTGAGCTGCACTGAGCGTGCTCCACAGGTTTTACATTTGGCAGAAAAGTATAGGAACCCATTTCCCTGGCTCTATCAAAATTGCATGAGATTATCTGCTCTTCTTACATATTTCTACGAGTTCAACTTCCTAGAGACCACAGTTCCTCTTCTTATAAATCTAGAGATGAGAGTCCTACCCCCAAGCACTTCTTTTTTTTTTTTACTTTGTTTATTGGTTTTCCTACAAATACAGTATGGCTACCATATTACATGGAATAATACAGCATTAAATTTTAGTTGTACAATTCTTTAAAGCACCGGATAGGTGGTCCTTCATGCACTTTAAATACAGGGTATATTTCTTTAATTGAGTCTAGACAACCATATATTCGAAGAATACAAATATTATAGCTGGATAATATTGTAGGAGTGAACACTCTCACTTAGTCTGTGCCTTGCAAGAGATTTACCAATGTTTCTGCTCCTAGCAGGATACTAAAATATGTATATGGATGGCAGAATATCTTAATAAGGTATAGTATAATAGTGTAAAATTACATCAGATAGCCTTGGCTCAATTAAGTTGCTTCGCACCCCCACCATTAAGGTCAAACCTGTTGACCGGTAAGGAGACAGATAATAACTAAGGATTGTACTTTACAGTTCACAAATTGAGTGGGGTATTTCCCCCAAACTATAACAAATCCCCTTATAAGCAGGAGTTTATTCTTCAGAGTTTTAAAGTTTAACATACAACATGGTTAACGCTAACACTGTGGTAACTAAAGGAGTGAATACAGGTAAGAAAGGGAAAATATATAATACTGTGGCTCCCTCAAAACCTCAACCCTAGGTAGTCCAAGTTCCCACCTCAATCCCATCTCTGTGGTATAAAGCTGAGTCCATTAGAAAGCCACACTGGGCTCAGTCATTAGTATCGTTTTCCTGGTCAGAGTCCCCCTCTTTTTCAGCCGAAGCCATCTGGGCTGCAATGAGCTTAGAAGCAAAGGCTGTTGCTGCGTCTGGGTCTGATAAGATATGAGTCTTACTGGTGTGGCGAACCGGAAGTCGTGCAGGGAACAGCAAGTGAGCTGCAAATCCGTTTTCAAGGACCTGTTTTTTCATAAGTTGGAGTACCTATTTCCAATTCTGTGTCTGGGATGAAATGTCTGGAAAAAATGCAGCTTTACTGCCCTCCCATACCATATCGCCTCTCTGCCTGGCATTTCTGAGTAGAGGGATCCGTGCGTCAGGGCTCGACAATGTAACAATAGCGGTTAGCGGTCGAGCATTCCCAGGGTCCTTCGATCTTGTCCGCATAGGAATTGCAAAAGCCTTGATTACTGTGCCCCCTGAATTCTCAGGTAATAAGGCCAGATCAATAAAAATCATTCTGGAGACTGTGGGAAGGATTTCAGTAACACTGGCATATCTGGGAGGAAAGCCTACAATACGCACGTTAGGCTGTCGCTGCGCATTCTCTAAGGCCTCTACTTTAGCCCTGAGAAAGATGAGGTCTTTCACAAGTGTTGCATTTCTTTCTTGTTGCTGTTCGCCTTCTGCCTGGAGCTCGCTGATTCTGGAAACATTTGTCTGCACCTTAGTGTCTAATTCGGTGAAACGAGCTTCCACTGCTGCCATGCGGCAGTTCGTCTCTTCCCCTGTCGCTTGTATTTTCTGAAGCATAGCCATCAGTTGGGGATTCGGAGCTTCGCTTGCTGACGTGGTGAGTGATCCAGCTCCAGTTTCTCTTGGACCTTTCGGTGAGGAGAGAAATGCATCTAGCTTTGGCATTGCTTGCCTATTGTCTTTTTTAGGGCTCATGTCTCCGACTCCAACTTTTCCCACACAACCTGAAGTACTCAGAAACTTTTTCAATATATGAACATCGCTATACAGTAAGTTGAGGTCCAAAAGAAGCCTATTCAGGAGCCTAAAAACAAGCTGCCACCATGTCGGGTGCTCAACAGCACACACCCCCAGCACTTCTAACTTATTTAACCCCTATTGCTCTGAACATGTGAACAATGACAGTAGCATGCTTTTTATTTCAAGTTGTGCTCAGATCATCCCAAATTCATCAAAACAGCCCTGGACAAGTTTCAAAACAAATGTTGCATTTCCACCAGTTTCTCTGCTTTACCTCCACTTGCATCAAAAAAGTGACACATGCAGACCCCAAAGTCCTGCAACTCATGGCACTGGCGCCTGTAAGGCACACCATCTTTTAGGTAGTCGAATGTATCTGCATAGTGTACTGTGACATGGGATAAAGTTGTTGTATCTTGCCAAGGCATGTTTGCATAGCTTGAAAAAAATGATACATAAAATCATGAGAGTATTACTCCCACCTAATCTGAATGAAGGATGAATTTAATAAAAAAAAAGAAGACCCTTTCTAGGATATGCATTATAATATATAGCCTTGAATTCTGCTTACTTTCTACAAAGATAAGCAATCAGCAACCCTGGCTTCACTGCTCTATACTGGATTAAGGGAATCTTTATCTTTCTAACTTATTTGGTAGCCAAGCATACCTTTTGTTTGCTGATGTAACCTTCACCCTGAGGTGCAGTTGTGAATGAATTACTAAATGACAATATATGCACACTCAAAGACTATACATGATGGTTGTTTTTTAGCTAAGTTCTCTTATTAGCAGTGTACACTGCTCAAAATGGATAAGTAATTTCACAATCTTCAGTCAAATGTTTCTCCATGTTCGCTTGATAAACTCAAGGGGGGAGTCAAAGTGGTGAAATGCCCCAGACAGGAAGGGGGGGGGGGGCTTTTTAATAGTCATACATATATATGTATATAAATGCATTCAAAAATGGGGAGATGGGGACCAACACTGTATTTGAAAATGCCCTACAGTATAGGGATGGTGAGAAATGAAAGAAAGCTAAAGAGCATGGAGAAAGCATGAAGCTAAGGTAAGAAATATAAAAGGCCGAAGCAAAATATATTTATACAAAATGTAGAAATTGCACAAGGGAAGAATGAAAGAAATAAGCGAAAAACACACACACACACACACTGAAGATTTTGTTTTTATTTTTAATAATTTTTTTACATTAAGTATATTTTATTGAGTTTTATAAGAATACAGTATACTGACATAAGTAAACTAAAGACATGAAAATGACAGGTAATAGAAGACGTGCATATGAACTAACATCTGTCATATACTGCAGAAACTTTGACAAGTATAACAATACCCACCCCTCCCCAATCACCCTCACCCTGTCAGCAATCCACTCTCCAGAAAACGCATTAATGGGAAAGGTGCAAGTCCTCGTTATTGAATGATAGGGGTGACAAGCCATCAGAAAAACAGGAGTTCATAAGGAGCTAGGTACCCCATAAGGATAATAATGTGTAAAGTGGCTCATATGTAGTACGGTAGGTCTGTGACCTTTTACTCATGGTGGCTATGTGTTTTTACAGCTGGAGAGCAAGTAGGATCTTTTGATGCCACTCCACAAAAGAGGGAGGAGTAGTATCTTTCCAGTGTCAGAGTACGATTAGTTTGGCAACCACTGCAACTATAGAGAGGTGGGCTGTCTGGATTCACAGAGTACCAGGAGGGAAAATACCCAAAAGACAACTCTTAGAGGTAAAAAGATTGTCCAGCCCCAACAGGGGGTCCAGTGCTTGCCTAATGAGATTCCAAAAGGGCCGAATTTTAGGACATTCCCATAGGAGGTGAACAAGGGATCCTGGGGTTTCCTGACATCTATTACATTCAGGAGAGGATCGTCTGCCAATTCTATAAAGTTTTGCAGGGGTATAGTATAAATTCTGCATAATATTAAACTGCACCAAGCGCAAACGATCCTGTTTAATGTACTTGTAAAGACTGATCCAGACCGGCCTCCAAAAAGCTTTGTCATCTGGCACGTGCAGTGTTTGGACCCAATAATAACATATTCTGGTGGACAGGTGGGGATCCATAGTTTGAAAGCGTTTGTAAAGTGCAGAGACAGCGTGGGGCTGCCAAGCTAGACTCAGGAGGGGTTCAACTCCACCAGTCTGTGGTAAGTACCAGGGCCGTTTGCCTAGGAAATCAGTTATTGCACTTCTAAGTTAAAGAAATTTGAAAACATCAGAGCCCTTTACTTGGTACTGGGACAGGAGGAAGGAGATGGGGATGAACCCCTCCTCCTAAAGCAAATCTGTCAGAGTACAATTGCTCAGTTGGGAGCAAAAAGATGACGGAATGGGATGATGGTCTATTTGAAAATGAGGGTTGCAAAACAGGAGCTGAGAAGGTACCATGGTCCAAAAAAAGTTTAAATATGATTGCAACTGATTCCAAGCTGTAAGAGACCATTCAATAGGGGTAGAACACAGGGCTTGTGGGAGCTGAGAGGGTTGCAAATAAAGCAGACTGGCCAATGAACATCCTGCCCTACTTGTCAAGTCCCTCTCAATTTGTAACCATACTAGAGTGTAATCATGAAGAACAGTTGAGCCCAATGTGGTTTCCCAACAATGTAGTTTACTGGCATGCTGGGCTCAATAATATAGGAAAATGAACAGCAGGGCTAAGCCACCCCTGTGCGTTGGGGCAGTCAGTTTTATGTAGGCTCTATGAATAGCTGATGGTTCACAAAGTAAAACATTAAGTATTTGCTGTAATCAGGAAAACCAGACTTTAGGGAGGCAGAACCCTAACATCCCCAAGGGTTACAATAAATGAGGCAGAACATTCATTTTAAGAATGTTCACCCATCCCCATAAGGATAAGGGCAGTGCAACCTGTCTGCCTCGATGTAGTTTGAGCACATCTATGAGTTTAACCAAATTCTCCCTAAACCATATAAGAAAAAGACCAGGTAATTTTTATCCCTAGATAAGTTAAGGTTTTGGATTCCGTAAAGAGGCCAAAGCTCTGGGGCCCAGATATTCAAAAGGGTTGCGCATGGCGCAACAGTGTTGTGATATGCACAACCCACTGATGTGTCCCAAGTGATATTTAAAAAGGGAAAAGCACGTCAAGACAAACCCGACAAAGCTGAAGCTTGATCAGCAATGCATGCAGGCACAGGTGGGTGCCCACGCATAACCTGCACAGCCCGATATTCAGCCCGGGATGTGCAGAGTCATGGCTGTGCAACACCTACTCGCGCCTGCACAAAGTTACGCCCAAAAGAACAGTGATGGCTGCTCATTGCGAGCAGCTGCATTGCAGGGCGCAACACAGCACCTGCCACCTGGGGGTGGCCACCCATGTTCCTGCTGCACCTGGCGGTGCCTCCCCATGCTCCATCACGGGCATCCGTGTAGCAAAATCCCCCCTAGTCCAATATCCCTGGTCGTCCAGTGGACTGCACTGAGCCCGGTCGCGGGCATCAGTCATAGAACCCCCCTCCCCAAGTCCAATATCCCTGGTGGTCCAGTGGACCAATTGCTGCCTGATTGTGGGCATCTGTACCTCATCAAATACCCCTAAGACCTTGGTGGTCTAGTGTACCCTCACCCACCCGCCCACTGAGCCCCCACTGCCCCGCTCCCCCCTGTAAGGAGGAGGAGGCAGTATAGCGCAGTGGTCTAAGGGTCTGAGCTGCAAATTTGGTGACATCCAGCAGATCAGACCTGGGTTTGAATCCCACAGCTTCCACTTGCATACTGTGTGACCCTGAGCAAGTCATTTAACCTCCTTGTGCTCCCAGGTCGCTCCTGTAAAAAATGAGTGTGCTATACCTGGTTAAACAACTAAATAAAAAAATAAGTAAGCCGGCGGGTGGCAGCACCCCACCCGCCTGCCGCCCCGCCGCCCGCCGACTGACAGCTCGGTAGGGCTGCATGCCCATTGGTTCATGGCAGGCCAATGGGCGTGCAGCTATACCGTACTACTCAGTCCAGATGTGTGAATTGGTTCATTCACACATCTGGACTGAGTAATCTGATATGTTACATGCCCATTGGCTCACGCCAAACCACAGGCGGCAGCCCTCACCGAGCTGTCAGTCGGCAGGCGGCGGGGTGGTAGGCAGGGTGCTGCCGCCCGCCGGCTGATGGGGTGGAGTGCAGCACTGGGGCTCAGTGGGCGGGTGAGGTGGGGGGTACACTAGACCACCAAGGTCTTAGGGGTATTTGATGAGGTACAAATGCCCGCGAATGGGCTGCAATCGGTCCACTGGACCACCAGGGATATTGGACTTGGGGGGGTTCTATGACTGATGCCCGCGATTGAGCTCAGTGCAGTCCACTGGACCACCAGGGATATTGGACTTGGGGGGGCGTAATGTTCAGGACAGATGCCCACGATCGGGCACATAGAGGTCCACTGGACCACCAGGGATATAGGAGTTTTTTTTTTTTTTACATGAATGCCCTCGGTCGGGCTGCAGGGGGCATCAGTCCCCGACGGTTGCTGCCTGGCAGGGCACCAGGCGCAAGTCCTCGGGGATCGGTGCACCTGCATTCTAATGGCATGCAAATGGGGCCATGATGAGATGCAAATGGCCCCCTGTGCACCTTGCAAAAATTATGGCCCCATTTGCATGTCCCCTTTTGAATATCGCAGGTGCTGTGCATGGCGCAATGGCACTTGAGCTAGCGTATCTCCATGCTCCACTCTGGCCACTTGCGTTGGCGCAGTGCCACTGGGGGTGGCCAGGGTGCGATATTCAAAGCTGCTGCGCCATAGCACAGCTCCATTGAATATCGCCCAGGCCACACCCTGGCGCAACAAAGTTGAGCTGCACCCAGGCTTGTGCCACAGCCTGGCGCAGTTTGAATATCTGGGCCTGGATATCCCCTCTACAAACCAAGCAATTGAGAGGAAAAATTTTAGTCTTGGAGAGATTTAATTTGTAAAGGGATACATGAGAGAATTCCAAAATTTCCTGAAGTAAAATTGGAATGGAAGCACAGGGATTTTCTATATGCAATAATAAATCATCAGCATATGCTGATAGGGTATAGCATTTGCCCTCTATTGGGATTCCTTCTAAGGTGTTAAGATGACGCAATCTTTGAATTAGGGGCTGTAGGTAGAAATTAAATAGAAGGGGAGACAGAGGGCAACCCTGCCGGGTGCCCCGCTGTAAGGGAAAGGGGGCTGAGTGACAGCCATTGCAAAGGATACGAGCAGATGGAATGGAGTATAATATCTGTACCCATTTTATGAATTTTGGAAGGGTAACATATTTTTGCAGATGACTGCAAACAATAAATTCCAGGCCACCCTGTCAAAAGCTTTTTCCATGTCCAGGGAGACCAGGGCCATGGGGACCTGCTCTCCCTGGAAGTGGAGTATAGGTGTAATAGTTTCCTGAGGTGGTCCCCAGAAAAACAACCAGACATAAAGCCCACCTGCTCACATCCAATAACTGGTCCCATGTCAGGAGCTAAATGGTGGGTTAAAATTTTGGAGAGAATTTTCACATCTGAGTTTAAGAGGGAGCTAGGATGGTAATTCTCGGTAAACAAGGGATCTCTTCCAGGCTTTGGTATTAAGGTCTCGAGGAAATTTGAGTCACACAGACCATGCTCAAACCAGTAATTAAATACTTCTGTCAGTAGCAGAGCTATTAGGGAAGCACATGCCGAATATAAATTATTAATGAGTCCATTTGGGCCTGGTGCCTTGTCATGTGGCAGCAATTTGATAGCCTTTTCAACTTCAGCCACTGTGATGGGAGCACCTAGAGACTCTGCTATCTTTTTTTTTTTTTTATTTATTTTTATTTAGTTGTTTAACCAGGTATAGCACACTAAGCTGAAAGCTTTTTTACAGGAGCGACCTGGGAGCACAAGTAGGTTAAGTGACTTGCTCAGGGTCACACAGTATGCAAGTGGAAGCTGTGGGATTCAAACCCAGGTCTGGTCTGCTGGATGTCACTAAATTTGCAGCTATCAATGGGGCCAAGGTGAAAATGTCCACTGAATCTAGATAATCTGAGATAGCCTCTGGGGAAGGGTCAGAGCCTGGGTCAACTGTGTATAATGTTTGAAAATAAGAGCTGAATGCTGCAGCCATCTGCCTAGCATCAGTGAGTACTGGGGAAGTCGGATAAGGGCGAAGGCCTGGAATAAATTTGTCCATTTCTATTTGGCACAGCTGGAGGGCAAGGAGTTTCTCCCGCCTTTTCCCCAGCCTCCAGATATTTCAGTTTGGTGTGGTACAGGTCCAGCTCAGCCTTCTGAGTCAGGAGATCCGCATATTGAGCATGTCAGAGAGTACAGCTTAGCCCACTCTGCTTCTGGTGAGCACAACAAGGAATGTTCTAACCCTCGAATGGCATTTAAAAGCTCCTCAAGCCGAAGTTTACTACTGTGGGCTCTCACTGTAGAATGGCGGATGAACTCCCTCCAGAGTGCACACTTCAGTACACTCCACAGGGTGTCCACCCTTTCCACCAAACCCCTATTGAAGTCCATAAAATTGGAGATAAACTGATGAATATGAGACAATGACTTAGGGGATTGCAATAACTGTGCATTAAGGTGCCACAATGTGTCCCATGGTGACCAATGACCTGCCAAATAAGAGACCCCCCACTGGGGAATGGTTAGATAGGACCATTGGGTGAATGTCCAAAGAAAGAATTCCTGACTGGCAACAGGAACTCACCAGAAAATAATCAATTCTGAAGAAAGTTTTGTGGAGCAGGGAGTAAAAGGAGTATTGCCTGGCCAAGGGATTAAGCACCCACCATACATCTATTAATCCAAGTCCACCCATTAGATCCCGGAGTGCCCTCTGGGCTGGTGATAAACCAGACACCTTGGCATTTGATCTATCGAGATTGGACTGAGGGACAAGGTTCCAGTCTTCCCCCAATAAGATAGGGAGGGGTGGGATGAAGGTTAAAAGGGGAAGGAATTGAATAAAGAACTGCGAGGAGTTCACATTGGGACCATAAACTGATCCTATCACAATAGGCTGTGCATCTAGGGTTCCTTTCACTAGGATATATCTCCCTGCTGGGTCCCATAGTTCTTGGGTAAGCTGGAAAGGATCCCCTTGGCTATTAATATGATAACCCCTCCCCCATGCTTAGAAGAGACTCCCGAGTCATAGGCTTGACCCACCCAATCCCTGCGGAATAAGGAGACATCCTCTTGAAAGAGATGTGTCTCCTATAAACAAGCTACCCCCGCTCGAAGAAGCTTCAAATGATGTAGCATAACTGAACGCTTGCATCTATCCTGATCACTTTTAACATTCCAGCTTATAAAATAATATGGATCATTCATGATCTGTTGGTGCCTGGGGACACAGAATGAGACAGGGCCATTGTTAGCGGGCTAGTTAGAGTCCTGGAAGGTGATTCCCCCAATAACCATAATGGAAAACAAGTGTGGATCGCAAACAATAATACCATACCCACCCTCCACCTGCCCTGTACCGCACCCCAACACGCTAATACCAGAGAACATCGTACAGAAAAAAACAACAAGAACTATTACCCCCCCCCGGTCCTAATGACCGTTCTCCATAAAGAACTACGCCCATGATGCTAATCATATTAACTGCCTTCCCAGACAACCTCCCCCCACCCTCTTTAACCCCATCTTCAAACATTCAAGCATGCAAACATTCCACTAACAACATATACTACTATAATACCAGGCCCCCAAGAAAAGGAGGTAAGAGATGGAACATTAAAACATCCTCCGCAAAATAACATTAAACCTATATACAGTAGCATATCCAAAAAGAAAAACTGCGGCAAGGGAGTGATAATCAATAAACCTTGCGAAAATAAATGCAGCCTGTTAGACTAGTATACCATAAAGGGAGGTACAGTATGATAGAGGGAGGTTAATCAAACAGGCAACTAAAAGATATGAGAAACCTCCTCGAGAAAATGTGAATCGAGCCTTATAGAATGTCTATTCACAACAGGCACTTGCAGACAGAAACAAAAATCAAAGCTATAAAACAATTTCCTTTGCACAGCAGGATGTCCATAATATGATGAACAAAGGGCGCTCCTTAAGTATAGTACTTCTGGATCTTAAGGGACCTGCAGAGGACAAAAGTAAAATGTCTCGTGCTATAGTCTACAAACCAACTTGGGCATCAGCATCTAGAGGGAAAAGTCTATAGTCCAACTTGAAGAATTTGCTTATAGGTCAGGCGAAACAAAACTATTGCTCTTCACAAGTGAAAACAGTCACTAAACAAAGCTCCTAATAGGGAACAAAAACACTCAGTCTGGTCCCACAGTCAGCAGGAGTCATTCTCCTGGTCCCTTAATAGCTCCCATTGTTCAAGAAATGTACCACGTTATGATGTGGGAACTCCCAGAACTAACAGTTTTAAAGCCTAGGTGTAGCCCCATCTCTCACTGAATAAGCAAATAACCCAAAAGGGGTGGCCACACTTGAGCAGCAGAAGAAAAGCCAGAGACTACTTACATCTGTGTTGCTAGAATAAGCAGCGATGATAATCCAAGTCCCAGTTGGTGCTCATTTGAACAAGTCCAGGAATAGCTTGAGGAGATCCGCTGCAGCTTGCATGGAGAGCCAAAAACCTTCATGTTTCACTTGGAAAATCGCTGGATACCGCACCCTGAAAGGCTTCCCAGCAGTGATTAACTTAGTGACTGTTGGAGGTGGTGCACTTGGCTCTAATTGTGGGTGGCAAATCCTGTGCAAAGTGCAATCGGTGATTTTCCCACAAAACTTCCTTAGTATCCCTGAGTTTGTTGAGGATGTGCTGCTTGTCAAGGAAACTGAGCAGCCTGAATATGATGGGCTGAGGAGGAGAGCCCTGAGGTGGTAGAGGGCGCAGAGACCGATGGGCACTCTCTATCACCTATGAGGGTCCATTCGGGAAAGGACCTCCCACATTCTCACACAATTTTTGGACAAAAAGTATTGGATTTGTTCCCTCTTCTTGTTCTGGGAGCCCAAAGATGAGATTGTAGCAGTGGCTTCATCCTTCAATGTCCTCTAACTTATCCTCGAGTTTGCTGAGCCGCTGCCTAAGGGAGACCACCTCTGCATCCATTTTGCCCTTCCATGCCTCAATTGAAGTGATACGGGTCTCCGAATCAGTAACCCAAAGAGCTAGAGTCCACTGAAGATCGAAGTCTTTGCAACTCTTCGGTTAATAAGGTAAGGGAGGTCTGAAGGGGCTTTATTTCTGCCAGAAACCTTTCCACCGTGAGTGCGCCACTCAAGGTAGTAGCAGCAGGGGACTTTGCGGCCCGCTGCTTGGTTCTCTTAGCTTTCTTGTCCCTCTCAGGGGTGGGAGGCAGCATATGGCGTGGTAGGGATGGTTTCATTTTGTCATCCATCATCAGAGAAATCCTCCGATTATAGCTCAATCCTGAAGTTATTCACTGGAGGATGTAGGAGATTCTGCTGGGAGTTTGGGGGAAAGTCGGAGAAATAGCCCAACAAAAGCATCGATGGTGGGGGAGCAGAGAGCTAGAGCAGCTATCCTCTAGGCAGCCATTACGTGACTCCAATTTTTAATCATTTATATATACTGTAGTTGAAAGGGTGTGTGCGATCGGAGGCTGCCAAAGTCTGTCTGTAGGAGGGCGATGGAGGGAGAAGCCAGAGTGTCTGTAAATTATTCAGCCTAATTAAGAGAAGGCCAACAGGTGAAAGGGGAGATGAGGATGTAAAGTCATCTGATGGGGGACAGAGATGAATGTGTGGTACTGCATATGCGAAGATGGTTTTAAATTCATCTGATAGGGATATATTGTGTGTGTGTGTGTCACTGTGGGTGTTGTGTGCGCATGTCTCCAAGGTCCATTTATGTGTTACTATGGGGGTTCATGGGGGTTTAACCGAAGGGAGGAGGGGCTTTGTTTTTGTAATTCTCAGGATCTGTGTACATCACTCCAAAAGTCCATGTGGGTCCCTCTTGGGGTCTTAGCATATCTGTGTTTGTGTCAGACTTGTAATCTATGTATGCCACTCTGGGGGTCCATGTCTGTGACAATGTGTATTGGTGTGTCCCTGTCTCATGCAGTGTGTGTGTGTGTGTGTGTGTGTGTGTGTGTGTGTCATGTGTGTGCGTGGTAGGGATGATTGGAATCTGATTCTCCAAATCAAATTTAATAAGATTTTGGTGTTTTTTTATGGATTTAGGATTTTTTTCAGGGCTAAAATCTTAAATCCCCAAAACATTGGAATCTTATTCCGATACCGATTCCTCATCCAAGAAAAAAAACTGCCCCCACCAGACAAAACACACAAGCAGTTCCTTCCCACGGCCCCCACCTTTGTTCCTCCCCTTGCCTGCTACTGATGCCTGACCTGCTGCTGCAGAGTGACTCCTTCAGACTTCAGGGAATCCAGGGCAGGCAGGATCGCCAGTCAGTGTGTGATGTTCATGATGATTAAAAAATCCTTCTGTCCTCTTCGGCTGGCTACTCCTCCAGTCCATACAGGCAGTCACAATGCCATATTATACAGACCCCTGCTCATGCTGTACCCTGACTCGAGTCCAGTCTGGCAATCACCGTGGCACCACTACCATCACATATGCCTACCACTACTGTCAGTTAACCTGCCCAGTAGTAGTACCTCTGCCCAATCTCTTCTGTCTCTTCCCACCCTCCCAGTCCCAACTTCCATCCCATGCCTCTCACTGTCACTGCCACTCATAGAGCACTTCATCTCCCAATTTCTAATTAGTCCAACTCATCACCGATCTGCATGCTGGCCATTACTGTGCCCCAGTGTGGCCTAGGGTTGGAAAGTGGCCATCAACTGACTGGAACAAACACTGGATAACTGACCTGCCAGAAGTTCTCTGCATAAGGCATCTGCTCTGGGTTTGTTCCAGTTGGCTGGTTGTCCCAATGCAGAGGCTGACTTCAGTCGAGATGATCATGGTATTACTTTATGGGATAGAGGGTCACAGGAAGCACTTAAGTGATTGGTAATGGGGGTCTCTTGGCATCATCAAGGGTGGCCCAAGAGGACAGAAGATGTCTGACTGAGATGGACAGTGCACACAGCAGACAGGGTGGGCACTGGGCAGTGAGCAGCAGGCAGGGTCCATCCAGGTCTGTCCATGCCCAACATCTGCCTGGTCTGCATGCCGGCAACCACTGCCCCCTCCTGCAGTGTGACCTGGGGCTGGGAGGTGGCCATCAGCCAACTGGAACAAACCCAGGGGAACCCATCTGCCAGATGCTTTCTGCATAAGACATCTGCTCTGGCTTTTGTTCCAGCAAGGTAATTGTCCCCAATTCATCAGAGGTTGACTCATGTCAGGATGGTCATGGGATTACTCTGTGGGATGAAGGGTCACAGGAAGCACTAAAGTGACTGGTAACAGGAGTTTCTCTGAGTCATCACTGGTGAGCCAGAAGGACAGAAGAAAAGGTCTGACCAGGACGGGCAGTGCACACAGAAGTCAGGGTGGGCACTGGGCAGCAAGCACCAATCAAAGTCCATTCAGGTCTATCTGTGCCCAATATCTGTCTGGTCTGCTTACCAGCCATCACTGTCTCCCAGTGTGACCTGAGGCTGGGACGTGGACATCAGTCAACTGGCAAAAACCCTGGGTAATCCATCTGCCAGAAGCTCTCTACAGAAGGCATCTGTTTTTTTGTTCCAGTTGTCCCGTTTTCTCCAATTCAGAGGTTGACTTGGGTCAGAAAGGTCATAGGATTACTCTGTGGGATGGAGGATCACAGGGAGCACTTAAGTGGCTGGTAAAGTCATCATGGATGGCCTGGGAGGATAGAAGAGGAGGTCTGACTAGGACAGACAATGCAAGCAGCAGTTGGGGTGGGCACTGGTCAGAAAGCAGTGGGCATAGTCCATCCAGGTCCACCTGTACTGAGCATCTGCTGCTGAAATATGGGCAGCAATTCACTTACTCAATCACTCAGTGGTAAAGTGGTAACCTGTTTGGGAAATCAGGGCAAGCAAACAACTGGTGGTGGCAATTTCAAAAGAAGGAGCAGCCACCAGCCTGACATGATGGAGTGGACAGTGTGCAGCATTGGTAGCTGGGCACCTAACCAGGGCAACAAAGGAGTGGACAACAGCCAGTGCTAGTGACAAGGCATGTGGTTGAGGATTATGGCAGTTTCAGTTCCAGCCTGAAGAGGGTGGGGTCGTTGTTGAGACTGGCGCTGAACTGAAAGATGTTTTTTTTTTAAATAACCTGGACTGGATGCATGAATGGAGCCATCCTGGCCTCGTGAATAGAGTGACCCAATTGTAGTGCCGAGCTGAACCCAATACTCTTCTTCAGTGAGTCCCAGGAAAGGGGAGGAGGAAAACAAGTTGGGGGAAGGGGGGGCTTTTTTTTTAAATATGTAATTCACATGCCGGCTGGTGGGGAAAGGGTTGTCTAGAAGCTGGATATGGAATCACATATTCTGATTATGACTCCTGTTCTGGGGAGTCTGATGCTTAACTGGCATAGGAGTTGAAGTCAGAATCAGAATATCCAATAATCCAATGGATGCACACAGAACAGATTCCAATGAACTCAATCCCGTGTGTGTGTGTGTGTGTGTGTGTGTGTGTGTGTGTGTGTGTGTGTGTGTGTGTGTGTATATATGTGTGTGTTGTATATAAGTGTGCTTGTGCATGTGTGATTGGCTGTACTTACTAGAAATCTATTTTTCACAACTACATCACAGTAATGCAACAAAAAAACATTCAGTGTCAGTGTTTCAGCTGGAAGCTTAAAACCCCAATAGCATTTTGGTTATCATCTGAACTACATAGCCAAATAACAAAACTCTTAGCCAAACCTTGCATGTTGGTCTGCAGCTTATGTAACAGCTGTAGCAACTGGGTTATTTGAACACTACTAGGTATAGCTAAATGCAGAAAGGCTAACCAAAACACAGTTTGACAAGTGGTAGCTGAACCTTACACATCAAGCTATTGCACAGTCAGCCATTGTTGGCTCAAGATATCTCTTGTACTTATTTGCTCTTCATATGATTATTTACAACTCTTGTCAATGCAGCTGCATTGACTGCAGCACTGCTGGCACATATGAAATAACTGGTAACATAGACAGAAATCAGTGTTCATATTACCAATTCAGTCATTTAGGAAATGCAGGATATATTGACATATTGAAACGTGTTCTTGTTCCCATGCAGGAGTCAGCCTTCATACTCAGGTAATATATAAACTAAATCAATTACAGAGGATTGCTAACTTAGGTTGTCTTGTTTATATCCATGGCAATAAAGATCAAAGGCAGAAAAATATAGACAACATGTGATAAAGATGATAAATTGCATCTAAATACTTTAACAATCACTGGAAATCTAAGATGCCCTCGGTATTATTGTCATTACTGAGGTGAGTTTATAACAAAACATCCAATTGGATAATACATTTGTTACACTTTAATTTGTGTTGGAACGTGGAACTGGCTCTAATACAAATTGTAAAATTTGAATGGCACAGAGCAGAGAGTAAAAGAGATCAGTGTTTTTCAGAAACTGCCCTTGTTACATTGCAGTTTGTGCACTACAGTCTAAATACCAAGGGCCCGATTCACAAAGCATCGGGAATGATGCAAGGTGCTTGTGTCAAAGAAAAATGATGCAAGAGGCCCGCTGTGCCGCACCTTGCATCATTCCTGATTCTACACTGCCGCCTGTTCTAGTTCAGAGGCCGCCTGCAGCAGATGGGCTGACACCATCCTTCAGACAGATGCACTGGTGTGCCATGGCAGGAGGGGACTTGCACCAGGGCAGTGCTGCAGTAGACCCTTAAACAGCATCCTGCAAGCCCCCCTAATGGGTGCAAGGTCTGCATGAGATAGACCAGTCAGAGCTTGTCTAATGGCCCCAGCACTGCCACCATCCCACAGAGAGTCCTGCAGTGTGGCTGAGTGTCCACAGCTGCCACAGGAACCACATGAATGCTGACCCATCCAACATAAGGCACAGCACCATGTGAAATGGTGTCACAAGTCAGTGTTTCACCATTGTATTCCACAGCAGCCCCCTGCCAGCTCAGGTCTGGCACCCAGTCCTGCTAGCCATAAGCACACCAGTCATCCTCCTGCTCTGCAACCCCTCTTGCACCTCTCACATCATGGCTGCCCCTCCCAGTGGCACCCCCAACCTCCCCATCAGCCTTCCCTGTGCCATACAGCTGCTGAGGGGCCTCCAGAACACGCGGCTGGTGGGTCCCTGGCACTGGTTGAGGTGTTGCAGGGCTGTCCCACAGCCTGTGGCATTCCCTGCCCATGTGCCTTGCCTTTGGCACATTGGCAGCAGTTGCCGCAAGCTGCAGCCTTTGGTGCCAGGACCCCTCCCAATACAGAATTGGGTGCAGGGTCTGTGACGCATCAGTGATTGATGCAAGCTGCTGTTTGTCACAGCTTGCGTCAATCTATGGTCCACTTTCAGATTCAGGCCCCAAGTCTTTAGTTTTGTGTCCGAACTTTACTTTGCTCACCCACATATGAATCATATTTGTAGCTCATACTGGCTGAGAGCAGAACGGTCTTCATTATTTAAATCTTCTCAAGTTCTTTGTGTGCCAGAACTGCTTAACTTTGCCTTGCAGTCTCTCATCCAGAAAGCTTGAAACTTGATTTCTTGATTTATTTATTTATTTAACTGGGTAGGTGCACTGGTCCCAGGGGCCAGTTTAAGGCACGAACCAAGTCATCAGGATGGCTCAAAAAGTGAAGAGTAAAAGTAAAAACAGACGTACGTGCATGGCAAGCATAGGGCGATATATGGAGAGAATGAACTCTTACAACCACAAGAGTCACAGTATCCGTACATGCTGTATAAATGTATAGTATATGTAGATCAAGTGATCTTCAAGTGATTATGCCACATTTATGCAGCTTTCTCGCTCAGTCTGTCAAAAGAGACCTGAGTAAGATTCAAAGCACCGTCTTGGTCTTGATCCGATAAACAGTCCTTTTTATGTATAACAGTTAAGGAACTTTTAGTCCTAACCCTATCCACCTGTTCGAAGGAGCAAGAATATGCCTAAACAAGCCTCAGTGTTTGGTGCACTCCCTATCCAACTGCTTGAAATAGCCTGCAATTTTTTAAAGTTTCTACTTTCTTACTCACATTCTGTGTAATGCCTAACTTGTATCATGGTGTCCTCTTTATGAACTTGTATTTCATTGTACTGTCCCGGGTCGTACCTGAAAATAGGCAAATGTCTTGTCTAGTGTACTTACCTGGTCAACAAAAGCTAAATAAATAAATTCTTGTCACTCCATGATTTACAAAAGGGGTTTCTTAGTTTTGAGATAATTTGAAATGTTAGTTACCCATCCATGGGTTTCACTGTGTCATTAACAGATGGGCTGATTTCAAATATCAGCTGACATCTAAAAACTAAGATACCCCTTTTGAAAATCATGGAGTGACAAGAAAATGAGAAAGAAAGTGTAAACTCTAAAAAAATGCAGGCTGTCTTGAGCAGTTGAAGGGGGGAGTGCACTGGACACCAATGATTGGTTTGATATAGGCCACAGACCACTAGCACACCTCTAGAAAATGCAAGAATTTATAAGAAATGTGATTACATTTGGTGAACGAGCAGGGATAGAGCTTGCTAAACCTCTAATGTGATTATGAATTGTAAAAGGTATGGCTCTTTCTATTAGGAAGCTCCCCCCTCCCCCCACACCAGCCATAAGCTTCAAGGTATCTGCCCTCTTTACAGACGTGAACATGGGGAAACTCTATAGGAATCGTACATAAAAAGAAGAAGTGAGGACTCCAACTCAGATGAACAGGTTATAATTAAAAAATTGTAGAGTAGTTACCCATCCATGTGTTTCACTTTGTCGTAGGTGGATGGGCTGATCTCAAATATCAGCTGACATCTAAAAACTAAGAAACTCCTTTTGAAAGTCATGGCATGAACAGGAATGTGAGTAAGAAAATATAAACTTTAAAAAACTGCAGGCTCTCTTGAGAAGTTGAAGGGGGGAGTACACTGGATGCCGATGATTGGTTTGATATAGGCCACAAACTAGGGGTCGATCTTAACATTGTTTTACTAGTCCAAAGACTAGTGCAAATTGACCAGGGCTAGTGCAGCTAACTCTCTACTTGTCCGACTTGACTAGTGCAGATTTTCATGGCTGTTAATGAAGTTAAAAAAAGTCTCTACTTTAGCATTTTCTAGTCCTCATGCTGATCTCTCAATGGCCCCGTCCACACTACACCGCTCTGGCCCGGTAACGGATGCAATCCGTTACGGCCGGGGAATGGTGCAGTGCGTCCACACCTCGGTGGTGTCCATTACCGGACCGGCACTGCCGGTCCACACATCGGGAGCTGGGCGACTGTTATGGCGGTGCCCAATCCCACAATGCAGCTCGCACTGCGCTTTGGTCCCTACAGGGGACCGTTACTGCCCATCCACACTACCGCCGGTAATGTTACCACGGCGGGACCGGTTTCATAACCGTTGTTGAAACCACCTCATATGTGGTTTCAACAACGGTTATGAAAACGCCTCCTGTAACGTTACAGGTGTAAACGCAAACCGTTGTGGTAACGATTTGGGCACTCTGTAACATTACAGAGGCGTAGTGTGGACAGGGCCAATGTTCCAGATGGCCAGGTGTAATTAACAGCTCATTGAGAGCTGCAGTTATCTGGCAATTCAAAATAGAGATGCCACAAATGACTCAATGTGAGTCATTATCACTCCACTGTTAAGACTTTCAGCTAGTGTCCAGGGTGTGATCAAGGGTAGAGTGCTGTTAAGTCACTAGGTTCCAGTTTTCTGAATGTGTCTATGTCTAACAATTTGTCCAATATTATTAAGACCAGTGCCCCTCATTTCTCTACATTTTGAGTGTTTGTATCCAACATTTCAGTGACAAAATTCAAAGAGGTATACAGAATCGTCCCTACAGGTGGTGGGTTTTATCCCAGCCTCACCATAACTCCCCTCTCCCAAATCTCTTAAATCTGTTCTTTCCCTGGACATCACTGCAGACCAGACTCTGAAGTGACCATCCATAGATCCATAGCTGCCATTACTGGCAAGTGTAGGGGGTCCTCAGCTCTTCTAAATGGACCATGCCAGCTATCACCATCCATACAGTTCCACCCTTATCCCACTCAGCATGTCCTTTCAGCCTAAAAACAAAGCTTTGGATCATGTATGGTGCAAAAATAAACCTTGATAAAATACATAATTTGAAACCTTGAAATAGGCATTCCTGGGGTGCACAGATCATCCTAAATGGAAATAGAAATAGTATAGTGTTATGCCTGTGTACTGTTTCCCCTGGGTTGATGAAAGGACAATGTTAAAGAAAAATCTGTTATTGTTGGGGCAGAGCATATTAAAATCAATGCTTTTACAAATAAAAATGTCATAGTTTTCTATTTTCCAAGCCCCTTAGGTTTGTCTAGCCCCCAACCAAAGAAATCTTAGATGTACTCCTGGCTCACTTGAGACTGTACAAAAACTTTCAAAAGTGCAGGTCTCCAGTTGACTATAGGGTGGGGACTGCGAGTGTCTTTCTCTGCCTGACTCTGTTCATTGCCCTGTGGGTGGTGGTAACAGTGTGGTGAGGTACATGATGATGCCAGCTATTGTGTGCGCAGAGCTAGGACTGCTTGATTGAACATTTGCTGTTGTGATATCCTCTCTCTGTTTGGTGTGGGGGGGGGCAGAAAGAGGAAAAGAGGAGGCCATGGTACAAAACAATGGGGGAGGCTCACTGTCTGTGATGGATGGCACCGCAGTCTTTTTTTTCTGCTGGGGAGCTGGAAGCAACGTGGGAGCAGGATAAATGTGCAATAATCAGAGTATTTCTTGGCTTTGCTTGCATTGTTTCCTGTATAAGTAATCAAAATTTACCATTATAATTAAGGGCTAGTGCAACCATCTGCGGGCTAGTGCAATTTTGAATCGACTTGCCCTGCTGGCTAGTGCAAAAAAAAAGTTAAGGTTGACCCCTGCCACAAACCACTAGCGCACCCCTAAAAAATGCAGGAACTTATAAGAAATGTGACTACATTTGCTACATTTGCTGAATGTGCAGGAGCAGAGCTTGATAACCCTCTGATGTGAGCAAGAATATGTCTGCCACAGAAAATTGACAATTTCAGATATTTTTGTTTTTTAAGTTAGCCTTTTCTCACACAGTACTTTCCACCCAGGCTTCAGGTCTGGACTGCTGTGATTATACCCAGCCCTCTCCCAGCTCTCTCAGCTGCTACCCCCACCATCCATTCAGTGGTGATTACCTCCCCACTTGGCCTGCCCCCCCCCCATTACCTCCTTTGGCATGACACAGCATGTGCACACAGCGTCTCCTCAGCAAGGGATGAAGCTACCTTGCCATACAAGGCGTGGTGGGGGAGGTTATTGTTGTGGCACTGCAACCACTGTCCCGTCTCTATCCTTTTTAAGGAGCATTTGCTTATCTGTTTATTTATTTTTTGAAAACTGGTAACCAGGAAAGGAACACTGAGCCAAGACTCATTTCCAGGTGTAAACCGGGGGAGTGGTACAGGGAAACAAATACATATTATGTAAAGTGCAGTCAGTATAAACAGAACAATGTACTGGCACTATGCACAACCAATAGGTATAATAAGCAGAATAAAGGTACAGGTAAAATCTGCACCGAAATAAAAACAGGCAATAGATACAATTTAGGGCACTATATACTAACATACTAAAATGCCAGCAGAATAGGCCTAATGGTCTCTCGAGTCTGCTCAATTTTCAGCACCCGCATTGAGGGCCGATTTTGGTGTCCCCCCCTTTGGCTATACTGTCCCCAGTCCCAGATGGTCCAGCTGTATTGAGCCTGGGCAGATTCACCCCCCCCGTACCTGCCCCATCCCTGTTCACAGTCTCCACCTCTACCAGCTCCCTGGGCAGTGCATTCCATGGCTCCACCACCCTTTCAGTGAAATAACATCTCCTCCTCTCCCCTCTGAGCCTGCCCCCTTCCAGCTTACACCCGTCACCTCTTGTTGCCCCACCCTCCTTCCTTTGGAACACCCTGACTGGGCCTCATTTATTGATCCCTTTCATGTACTTAAAGACCTCTATCATTCCCCCCCCCTTTCCCTTCTCTCCTCCAGGGTGTACATGTCGAGCTCCTTGAGCCTCTCCTCATAGATCCTCTCCCCCAGGCCCCAGATCTAGGAGTGTAATGTCCCCTCTTTAAATGTGGTCTCCAAAACTGTACACAATAGTCGAGGTGTGGCCTAACCAAGCAGTTGTACAGTGGAAGGATCACTTCCGCCGTTCTGGAGGTAATCCCCCTGGCGATGCATCCCAGCATCCTATTTGCCCTTGCTGCTGCCCTCCTCCAGGTCTCTGAGTTTTTCATTTTGACATCTACCACTACCCCCAGGTCTCTCTAACCCTCCGTGACTTGAATCATGTCTCCTCCCGGTGTATATCATTGGCCTGGATTTCTGACTCCCAGGTGCAGAACCTTGCACTTCCCTGCATTGAAATTTAGTTTCCATTTTTCCGACCACCCTTCCAGAGCCTCCAGGTCCTCCTGCAAGGCCACCCTTCCCATCTCCCCATCCACCACTGCACCCAGCTTTGAGTCATCTTCAAAAAGACTCATCTCACTCCTGATCCCCATCCTGATGTCTGAGATATAGGCGTTGAACAGGAGTGGCCCTAGCACTGACCCCTGAGGAACCCCACTAGTAACCCACCTTGGGGACTCATTCGCTAACTTAAAAAAAATGGCGGCAGTTTGAATTGTGTGCCCGGTGCTTAATCCAATGATGATGCAGGCTGGGCACAAGGATCATTGGTGGGCATGAGGCAGGTTTCGGCTGGCGCTTTTTATTTGCTGGACGTCTATTGAAAGTTAATGTACCCCCCTGGCAGGGGTACTAGCCAATAAGAGCCAGGCAAATAAAAAGGCCATTTTCTAAAACACAATACATTCCTGACCTAATAACAGATTAGCACTAGGATACTAGTATCACAACATAAAGATTAATCCAGGGGAAATAGAAGCAGCTAGCTGGAATGGTGGGATCCTAAGTAGGAGGACTTTTTCTCCTGTGCACACCCAGCTCTGAATAAACACATGAAGACAGCCATAGTTACACAGTCCAAGAGGCAGAGACTCCTGGCATCCAGGCATCCTCCCTCTGAGGACTCCCTTTTAGGACTTCCACTCCTGCTGTGTCTATCATGTTACGATTGCTCACTTGGGACTGCTAGAGCCCTCCAAAGGATATGGGTACAGCAGACTCTGATCCACCCCTGGACGAATGCTGGAGCAGCTGACTGTCTGAGAGTCTGTGGTTGGAAATAGCACCTCTTGTAACTATTTAGCAAAAAGTCCTCCAGCAGCAGGGAAGTCCCTTGGTGTAGGACTCATGACTCCTAAGTGATCGTGAAGATAACATCCTGTTCACGTGGTTGGGGAGCTGGTAGCCCTTTCTTCAGGTAGCAGGCACAGCAGGCAGAATGGACTCCAATCCACCCCAGGACGAGCACTAAAGGCTGAGCTATTTTAGAAAAAATGTCCTCTGGTAGCAGGAGAGTCCCTTGGGGTAGGACTCATGACCCACAAGTAGTCCCAAAGATGACATCATCAGCACTCTTGCTCTGCCTGGTTGCCCAGTCGTTGACTTTCTTCTCTGCTCTCAAACCCAAGTTGCCAGCCCGGCAGCTCGATGCGTTGCCTCATGGCAATCGGGAACCTTACTGATTTCAAATTTGAAAAAGTTTGGAATTTTGATGTCAGTATATAAAGGCAATCCATTAGCGCACTGAACCGTGAACCAGGAGATCCCAGATTTAAATCCTATCCAGTCACTTGTTCTGTGACCTTGAGCAGAGCACTTGGCCTCCCTGAGTTTCAGCCCTGCAAGCTGAACAATTGGGCAGAAGCAGGACCCCACTATAAATGAGACTTTACACCTCATGTGAGCTGTTCTAGGTAAAGTAACTGAAAAAATAATCAAATGATATATTATTAGTATAAAATGGATACATTTGGTCCCTTATGAGTAAAACATTATTTAGCTACATTTGTGACCCTATGCAAAAATAATATTTATTTTCTATTTCTCTTTTTTTTACCTAATGAGAACCAGAGACTGTATGTTTAAATAACCTTTGTACGAGTATAAACAGGTTTCCTAGAACAATCCAAAATAAACATTTTCTTTATCACTAACTACTCCCTATAATATCTTTATGGAGGGCCCAAGGTCATCTTCTTGTGAAAGCGAAAAGGAAGTAAGATAAAGCTGTGCCAGTTCATAGACTCATTACAATAAGACCCGATAATAAAAACAATAAAAAGAAAAGATGATATCACCACTCCAACCATATGAGACCTTACCTCCTTGCTTCCAGCAAATCAGGATTTCAGTAGTGCCCCTGTGAGGTAAGCCGATGTTTAATAACACCCCTTGCTTTGTTCCAGAGGGAAGGTGTAATTACAAACAGGGATGTTTGCTCAGTATTAGAAAGGGATATCTTACATCTGTTGACAGAGTGTGGCAAACACAGTGAGGCACTGCTGTGCAGGATGGCGTTAACCCTTCAGAGCCTAAATGGTGCTCCTGGAAATGTGTCTGAAGTAAGGACAGACTGATGGAAATCAGAATACCCCTTTATTTCAGTTCCCGGCAGATCTCGGCAGATAAGGACTCTGCCAGTGGTGTATCCGTTCTGCCACACTGTCACTTTTATAATACCAATGCTTACAGTTTATTACCAAAAAAATCCTTTTGCCCAGCTGCTAAAAACAGCTGCTCCACACATGTGTGTGCCATGTGGATTGTGGTAGGGTATGTGTCAGCAGACGGGAGTCAGGCAGGGGTGTGCATATTGGGGCAAGGTGGGTGTGATAAAAGATATGGCAGTGAGGCAGGGATGTACATTGTGGGGCAGGATTGATGTCCGACACTAACAAGGGCATTCATACTGAGGCAGGGTGGGTGTCAGGAGAAGGAAGGGGAGGCAGGGGTATGCATACTGGGGCAGGATAGATGTCAGCATATGGAAGAGTAGCAGAGGAGTGTCCATACTGGGGTAGGGTGGCTATTAGCAAACGGGAGGGTGGTTGGGGTATGCATCATGGGCATGGTGTGTGGCAGTGGATGAAATGGGGAAAATGGACTGTGCATACTGGTGTGGGGAGGCTATCAGCAGATAGAAGTGGAGCTGGAGATACGCGTTCTAGAGAAGGAAGTGGTGCTAGTGATGTATTTAAACAGGTGAAATAATGCCTCCACATAGGCGTTCACAGTGCGAGGCGGTTTACCTATTGCACGGCGACAGCTACATCACCGACATCCCGACAGTGACAGACACAATGCCGAGTGTCGGCATTGTACTGTTGGGGATGTGTGTGTGTTTTCTTCGTGGGGACTGTGCCCCCCGAACCCCCATGTGGGTGGCTCTGCCTCCCACAGCCCCCAGTTTCTAAATACACAACTTCAAGTTGGAGTTGTCTCAGGGAGGGGGCGAAACACTAGGCAATGCAGTGTCGGTGCCAGTGGGGACCATCACAGCGACCCGACGCTTTCTGTCAGATTCTGTCACTGTGTGGTCAGGACACCACACAGAGCACTACTGGATTCTCTATAATGAAGAAAAATGGGAGATAGAGCAGAAGAATGTATAGAATGGTGTCAGAAACACAGACTAACACACTTAGGCTAGAAAATGCTATATTTTAGTGTATTTTGTGTTTTTTTTTTTCTGTTTCAGGTATTAGCATTCATTTCCTAATGGTTCCAATTTGGATCAGAACTAATCAGAATAAATCAGGACTCAGACCTGGCTAGATCTTGGTCCTGAAAATAAGGGTCAGGAACTTTCTGAGTCTGTCCTAGTTTGAAAGTTCCTTTAAAGCAGCAGTTCAATTAAAAATGTGTTATCCAAAAAGTTACTTTCAGCTACAAATAATAAAAATATTAGTATGCCTGTCAACTTTACTTTTATAGGTATCTCCTATGCTGCTAAGTGTTTTTTGTTTTAAATCCTAACCCTTGACAGATCTACAACGCTATTTCTAAGCCAAATGTGACAGCCATCTTTTTTCTTGAGAAAAAAAAAATACAATCATTTATAAACTGCTCAGTTTGTGGTAGAATTAGAATGTTTTACCACCAAATAAAACTGGAAGATGCCTGGAATCTTTTATAGTGAAAAAAGATAGGGTCAAATTATTTACCCAATTTCATTGTACTGCTGCTTTAAATCCATGCCCCCAGTGTAGTGATACAGCTAGAATCCAGTGGAGCACAGGATCCAAGGCAGCATGGATTCACAGTGTGAAGATCTTGTCAAACAAATCTGATAGATTTCTTTGACTGGGTGACTAGGGAGGTGGATCAGGGAGGGGCAGTAGACATGGCCTACATGGATTTCAGCAAGGTTTTCAACACCGTCCCACATAGGAGGCTTGTAAACAAGCTGGGTAGCCTGGGAGTGGGTCACAGGGTGATAAACTGGGTCAAAAATTGGCTGAGCAATAGGACACAGAGGGTGGTGGTGAATGGAGTTCAATCCAAAGAGAGGGGAGTGACCAGCAGGGTCCCACAGGAATCAGTGCTTGGACCACTCCTTTTTACTGTCTTCATAAGTGACACTGCAGAAGGGCTGGAAGGGAAGGTGTGTCTCTTTACAGATGACAAACAGATCTGCAACAGGGTTGACACTCCAGGAGGGGTAGAGAAAATGAGAAGGGACCTAAGCTAGCCTGAGGAGTGGTCAAAGGTGTGGCAGCTAAGATGCAATGCAAAGAAGTGCAAGATCATTCACTTAGGGCACAGAAATGCAGGGAAGGAGTACATGATGGGAGGCAGTGCTGATGGCCACCAAACAGGAAAGGGACCTGGGAGTAATCATATCTGATGACTTAAAGGTTACCAAACAATGTGAGAAGCTGTGAGGAGAGCCCGTGGATTGCTAGAGTGCAGAGGGAGAGGTATCTCCAGCAGAAGAAAGGAGGTGGGGATGCTACTGTACAGAACATTGGTGAGATCTTATCTAGAATACTGTCTCCAGTTCTGGAGGCCGCATCTCCGGAAGAACATAGACAAAGTAGAAGCGGTTCAGAGATGGGTAACAAAAATGGTGTAGGGGCTGCACCAGAACTCATATGATGGGAGACTAGAGGATCTCAGTATATATATATATTCCCTGGACGAGAGGTGAGAAAGGGGGTATATGATAGAGACCTTCAAATACTTCAAGGGTATAAATAAGGTACAAGAGGGTAGCATCTATTACTAAAGAAGATGTTCAAGGACAAGGGGCCATGATATGAGAATAGAGGGGGGTAGACTCAGAGGTAACTTGAGAAAGTATTTTTTCACAGAAAGAGTGGTGGATACATGGAACAGCCTCCCTGCAGAGGTTGTGGAGGCAAAAATAGTAGGGGAATTCAAAAATGCATGGGACAGACATAAAGGAACTCTAGTGATAGGAAAGAGAGGGTAAGTCACAGCTCATTTCGGATCTGTGGTATATGAAACAGGTAGGGGAAATGGGCAGACAAGGTGGGCCAAGAGGTCTTTATCTGCCATCAAATTCTCTGTTTTCTATGCTTGTTCAGAACACGTAGATTGGATTAAGCCACAGTGGATAGACAATAGTGGACAGGTCTTTAAAAACACTGTTGGCATCATTTATAAGTCCAAGGGGATGGAAGGGCACATCCACTCATTACAGCACTCATACTCAACAGGGTAAAAAGCACAGACACAATAATATTGCAATAGCAAACATATACTGAGATACCACTGGCTCTCACGGGTGCATTCAGGTGTTCAATCAGTTGTTACCTTTTGGATTCAGATAACTATCTTAGGGCACTGAGATTAGGTGGGAGTTTTTTTTCAGTAGTCAAGGGCAAGAAGGTAAATGCATGCCTACCACAGTCTCTCCTACCCTTGGGCAGAACAAAGCTGAGTAGGTTCTGGGACAGGAGAGTAGAAACAGATAGTTCACCCTGCAGAACTGTGTGAGTTGCTTACGCGAAGGCGCATAGACAACGCTACATCAGAATGCCATGCAGTGGGGTCCAGCGGACCCCCCACGGCATTCACAGTAGGTGCACAAGCCACTTGCGCACAGGATCCCCCCTGCTGCCTGGGAGTGTTGGAGGCATGCCCACACTCCATGCCATGCACAAAGGTGTGGAGTGCAGGGCACGGGTGTGCAGGTTATGGTAGCAGGACCCTGCCGTAACTGTAGTGCGCACCCCCAACAATGACACCTTGCTGCCTCTGTACAGAAGGACAGGTAGACATGGGCAAGGGACAGCTCCATAGATACTGAATTGCCTATGTACACCACTGGAATGGAGTCATGCAACTGTGGCATTTGGAATGCCACCACACTACGGCATGTGACATGTAAGCCTGGTACTATACTTACACCGTTCCATTTGGGCCGTTAAAGGTAATTGGGACTCTCCTCTTGCTGCATGGTTTGTGTGGGGTGCTAGCCTCCGTTTGTTTTTCCGACCTCCTACATCGACTGATTGTTTCAGGAGACCTGCATCTCTGCACCTGCAAACCTGGGTTTTGTGCTGGTTCGATTGGAGCCTTAAGAGCCTGCATATGGATGTTATATCTGCTTTTCTAGGCTGCCTTACTGCTCTGCTAGAGTACAAGTATTGTACTATTTTGGGAGGGGATTTACAGAGAATAAGTGCTAATTCTCCTGTCTGCCATAGTTGCTAGGCATGCTATGCATGTTAGAGTGTTAAGGTACCTGTATTTGCTGTTTTGGGGTAGTTTGGATGGTCCTCTGTTTCAGTTGGCATCTCCCAAGGCCTCTCCGAGTTCACGCATGCGCAGTGCAGGCCACAGGTTAGCGCATGTGCAGTAGAGTCATCCCCCCCCCAAAGCCAGTGTCTTCCGCTGAATATTAAGTGATTTCTTTGTCCTTCCTCCCTATTTTAGGCCGTGGCACCCCTGCTGAATCTATTCCCTCCAGAGAAGCTCACCAGGAGCTTACAGCATTCCGTTTGGGCCATTAAAGGTAACTGGGACTCTCCTCTTGCTGCACTGTTTGTGTGGGGTGCTAGCCCACCCCAGCCACCCCCCCCACCCAAGGACATCCCTTAATTTATAGGTCCTCCCCATCACATGACTAAGTGTCCATCTTCCTATTAGCAGCTTATACACTCCCACAACTAGAAGTCCCCTGTTCTTCTCCCTGTACCCTCCCTTCTAGCCTGCTCCCTCCCTCCTTCTCTCCTCTCTCACCTTCCACTATTCTACAACCTGCTATTGCACCATCTTTCCTCTAGTAGGTGGTATTGAGTAGCCCTTTTTAGCTTATGACAGATTTGCTCTCCTAACCAGAAAAACTGTCAAAGGACAGGACACCCCATGGATAACCACCCCCTTACTGGACCTCATGCGGCATCGGGATAATCTGTGGCATAAAGCCCTTGACTCTGGCAGACCCACCTGCAGACAGCACTACCATGCCACCCGAAACCAGTGTACCTGGGCTATCCGAAAAGCAAAAGCAGAGTATTTTAAAACTGCCCTGATCGAAACATGGGGAAGTGACCGAAATTTCTGGGATAAACTAAAGACCCTCATGGTTAGATTCACCTCCCCCCTGACCAACTATTTGTCAATGGATCTATCACAAATAGCCCTCCGCTGATCATTGAAACACTTAATACAGCCTTCTCTGACCTTTGCTCCACCCTCCCTGCAAATTTTTTCAGCCCAGTTACTCCCCCTCCTCAAACTGCACACCCCTACCCCTTCTTTCGCTTCCGTACCCTCACTGTTCGAGATGCTAAACCCTACCTCCTCAAAGTCCTCACCGGCTCCTGCCACAGCCACGATACCCAGGATCTATAAATCCTATGCCTTACCCTGGATGAAGTCCTCTCTCCCCTCACCACCATCCTTAATCTCTCTCTCTGCCTGGATATGTTCCCCACTGTTTGGAAAATGACCCTCATCACACCCATCCATAAAGCAGGTGACTGCCTCAACCCCAGTAGCTACCACCCCATATCCATCCTCACCCCGCCTCTCTAAGGCTCTGGAGCGCATTGTCGCCGACCAACTTTCTGAGTACCTCTCCAAATATGACCTACTCTCACCAGAACAACATGGTTTCAGGAAAGGTCATAGCACCACCATAGCCCTCTTAGAATTCACGAGCTTTACTTACTCTGCCCTAAGACGCAGGTAAATTGGCAGCTGCAGTATTTCTTGACCTGTCCAAGGCCTTCGATACCGTAAATCACCCATTACTCATCTCTGCTCTCTTCCAGATTGGCCTCTCACAGGATGCCAATACCTGGTTCACAGACTACCTGTCTAATCACTTCCAGCAAGTGAGAATTAACTCCACCCACTCAAACCCTCTCCTCATTCGCTCTGGGGTCCCACAAGGCTCCATTTTGGGACCATTGCATTTTAGCCTCTACCTAAACTCTATTCCTAAAGCCTGCTTAGGTAAGATCCTCCTCTATGCAGATGATGCAGTCCTTTATGCATCTCATGCTACCCCAGAGGGACTTGAGTGCTCCCTCCAAACTGCGTTCACTGAGGCGGAGGCCTGGTTCATCAAACACAGACTCGTCCTAAATCAGAAAAAGTCCAAAGTTATGCTTTTCACCCACCACCAAAATAAATTCAAGCAATCCCCCCTTCACATAAAAACCTCACTCTCACAATCCCTCGAACAAGTTAGCGTCTTCAAATATCTGAATTACGCTTGACCCGGCACTAACATATCATGACCATATACGGCAACCATGTACCGTGGTAAACTGTCGTATTGGTCTGCTGTACAGACACCAGAACTGCCTTCCCACTGAAGCTCTCAAACTTGCCGTATCCTCCTCTGTGTTGTCCTTAGTTGACTATGGGATCACCATCTATGGAGCGGCTGATAACACAGCCTTACACTGCCTAAAAATGTCATTAAACAAAGCATGTTGGCTCATACTGGGCTGCCCCACCACCACCCACACCTGCTCCCTATACAGTCAATTAAACTGGCTGGATTTCAATGACAGGCTACTGTTCCATACCTGCATCCTAACAAAAAAGGTTGCCACTGGCCTAGCTGCTCCCAACCTCTCCACGCCCGTGCAGCCCGGCCCACTTACTAGGACAACTAGGAGCTCCCTCAAAACCCCATATGTGGTTCCTAGACAAAATACATCTCTTGGCCAATGCTCCTTCTCATACAGAACCCCCACCAGGTTAAACTCCCTCCCTGCCAATATTACCACTGCTGCCAGAATTGGCCAGTTGAAATCCTTGCTCCATACCCACTTGACCGCCTCTCACACCTGTCAGTGCCTCTAATCCTCCCTAGCTGCCTGACAATGGACTATGTCCTGCCTACAAGTGTAGTAATTTTTTCTGCCCTTTATGTCTTGAATACCTGTGAACCCTGCAAAAGAATGTCTTATCCACCTGCCAATACTGTACCTGTATGTTGTTTTGTATTTTGCTTGGGGCATGCTAGCCCTTAGAAATTATCTGCCTAATCAGTGTAACTCTCTGTATGCACAATCTGTTTACTTTTTGTCTTGGAGCCTTTGAAAAGGAGTCTATGACTTAAAGGATTGTAATTCCGAATATTCTAAATAAATAAATAAATAAATAAGGTAATGATTTCAATATCTACTACTACCATGTGTGGCTACTGGTATAGCAGATGTGGCAGCATATTCAGGACAGGCTCCGACTTATGCAGTTCCGTATCCTGCACAATTTATATTATACCCCTCAGAAGACAGCCAAGTTCGACAGGGCCTCTTCTGCTATCTGTTCGAGCTGCGCCCAAGGTGAGGGCAATCTAGTGCACATTTTTTGGCACTATTCTAAAATAGCCCCCCTATGGTCGCAAATCAAGCAAAGGGCAGACCCCTTGTTGGGACTTGAGCTGTTTACGGTCGATATCTGCCTATTAGGAAATTACTCAGAAATCCCGGTAAACATATGGAAATATCACATAGCTCTTATATCTATGTCAGTTAAAAAACTGGTGCTTAGACATTGGAAGGATAACAAAGCTATATTATATACCGAATGGTTGAAGGAATTATTGGACAGTATCAGAACGGAGAAGATGACTGCCAATTTGCAGAACAGACTGAGCAAATTTAACAAAATCTGGGCCCCGCTTTTAGCTCTATATTCTCTTTGAATGTCACAAACACAATAAATTCAAAGAACAGAGACCTTCGTAATCCATGATTCTGGGCAGTCAAACCTGCAATGGGCAGTAGGTAAGGGGAGGCTGGGGGTGGGGGTCTTTTATTGGGGTAGGTGTGTTTTTTTTTCTTTTCTTTTTCCTCTCTTTTGTTTTACGATATACTGAAAGTACATGTTCTTTCTTATTATGTACCGTGACCATGATGTATACTATATGTTGAAACTGCAATAAATATTAAATTAAATAGATGTGGCGATAAGATATGTTCAGAGATGCTCTCTGTTTCAATATGCAGCTAGGTGGGTTGGAGCATCACAGTGGGGGGATTCCCTGTCCCAACATGGACATCTCCCACCATGATGCCCAAGCCCACCTAGCTGCATGGTAGGACTGGGGGCAACACTGTGGGTGCTATGCCACACAGATATATGGTCGCAGTAGATACTGTAATTATTACTTTCCAGTATGGTACCAATGGTATCATACAATGCTGCCATTCCGAATGCCAGGTCTCATGGCTCCATTCCGTAACCAGCCATACTGTGGCGTTAATGTCCATTATCTGTATAAGGTCCTGCTTGTCCTGTGCATATCCCAGAAACTATGCCTCCCTACAATTCCCCTTTTTGCCTGGAGCAGGGGATCCACTACAGGACCCAGGACAGGCATCCGATTGATCCGATTGTGTATCATGATCCGCCCTCACACAACTGCTTGCTGGAGGGGTTGAGCCTACAGACAGGCAGCCTGCAATATTGAATACCGGCTAGTATGTGCCTGTCCTCAAGTGCAGAGCTGTGGGCGCAGGGTATGTGCCTCTCATGCGTACCCAGCGCACAGTCGTGCATAGGGCCCAATGTCAGCAGAAAAAAGACCATTGGCCCATCCAGTCTGCCCTGTTATATTCTATCCTACTCACAGACCTGCTGCATGACAGCATCCTTGCCACTGGTGTGGAGTTGTAGCTGGAGGTAGTAAGGAGAGCACAGAAGTATTCAGATGTGTTCTGATGTACACACTTGTGTAGAAAAGTAATCTTGTGGAAGTTCCATGAATCTGAAGGGCTCAGCTAGTTCAACCTATGGCAGAGATAAAGAGGGCAAGCTTATTATATAGGTTATCAAGCTTATGTAGCAGTGTAATGGAAGCAGAGTCCAAAAATAATATTCAAACTTGAGTTTCCAGGTTACAGCTCTTTGTTCTACCCACTAACTACACTGCCTCTGTCTTTTGCATTCAAGTCCATCAGCCCCCTGTACTCTTGTACGGGTTATGGTAGAGAAGTGTATACAGTGTTGTAGAATCCATGATTATTTATTTATTTAAAGATTGGTAACTGGGAAAAGCACGCTGAGCCGAGGCTCGTTTCCAGGTGCAACCCAGGGACATTGGGGAGAGGACAATAACAAAGTGTGGCAAATACAGGCAAAAATTTAAATACTTAGTGCTAGATAAGGTATACATTTTGACACATTTAAATTTATCAAAGTTGCATAGCATAGGTACAGACACAATTGTAAAGCAGGTTACAACCAAATACAAAGTGAAAGAGAAAAAGTCACAGCATGAGTATCCAGCTGAGGGAAGGACTGGCAGGCCAACAGTAAGGGAGGAGTTAGGGGGCACCAACGTAATCAACTAGGGGCTGTGGGCCAAATACAGGAGGTTATTGGAAATGGTCTGAGCAGACGCTTTAGATTATGCCCATCATTGATTATGGGAATGTTATTTATGGGCGGGGCTGGTATTGGCCAATTGGATAAACTAGACGTCCTGACAAACAGATTAGCACACTTTATACTTGGGGTATCCTGCACTACTCACCATTGCAATTTATATAACAATTTAAACTGGCTCTCTCTTGATCAGAGACAGGAACTGCATTTGCTGCAATTAATAAAAAAATGTATTAAGGGAAAAGTCCCTAACAATATTAAATAACTGGTGTCTGTGAGGAACACCTGTGTGGGAACACATTCTTCTAATGGCCTGCATCTTGATGTCCCTCATGTTATCCATGCTAAAGGGAACCAATCATCGCCCATGAGGCCCAACAGGTTAGAACAAACTCCCTATTACTCTAAGGCTAGTAACTGGCACTTTGCCCTTGAGCAGATCGCTGAAAAAATGGCTCTCCACACGTGGCTCCCACTGTCTGCACTGCTGAATGCTGAATGTTATTTAAGTTCTATGTATTATGGGGTGACATTCTAGTACACTACTAGGTGAGTAGAGCGGGATACCCCAAGTATAAAGAGTACTAATCTGGAGCAACATAAAAGATGTCACCGGGAAAGACTCTAAGGTCTCACCCTCCATGCTCAGTATCGATGGAATTCCAACCCTGGACCCACTAACCATAGCAAACATATTCAACAACGCATTTACAAATCTATCTTGTGTCCTCCCTTCAGACTTCTTCATGGATAATGATTCACCCAGTACCTACTGTCCTGCTAATAACCCCCTTGAACCTCCTCCTTTTTACTTCAAAACAGTCTCAGCACAAATGGCCAGGAAATACCTTACCAAAGTATTAGGTAAATCAGGGCATAGCGGTGACTCACTGGATCTTAAGCTCATAGCTCTCACTCTTGAGGAAGTGCTGATACCCCTCACTAAGATCATCAATCTATCGCTACAACTCTTGCAATTTCCTCAAGTTTGGAAATCAGCACTAGTCACCCCGGTGCACAAGAGTGGAGACAGGACCCATCACGCAAATTATAGACCCATATCTATCCTCCCACCAATAGCCAAAGCACTTGAGCACATTGTTGCTGATCAACTGGTGGACTACCTTGAAAAATACTCTATCCAATGCCCTCAGCAACACAGGTTCTAGAAGGGGCACAGCACCACCTCGGCCCTGATGAAATTCACTAGCTTTATTCAGGGCAATTTAGTAGGAGCTGCCTTCATAGACCTCACTAAGGCATTCAATATTGTTCTCACTCACTACTCCTCCAACAGCTTGCCACTACTGGCCTCTCCTCTGACACAACACTTTGGTTCAAAAGCTATCTTGAAGACCGCTCTCAATGGGTGAAAATAGCCTACGTCATATCTGACCGAAAACCCGTCTGCTCTGGCATGCCACAGGGCTCAGTCCTGGGGCCACTCCTATTCAGCATCTTCCTTAATAACCTACCTTGTTTCTGCCACCAAAGGATCCTCCTCTATGCAGATGATATAGTCGTCTACTCCAGCAGCCACGACTCCAAGCAACTGGAACTTCACCTTCAGAGTGGCTTTGCGGAAGTGGAGGACTAGTTCTCTAAACATAAACTGATCCTCAACTACAAGAAAACCAAAGTAATAATGTTCAGCAGCACCTGAAACAAGCACAAATCCCATACACTTACCATCAGAAACTGTCTTGGAGTTCATCTTGAACAAATACCACATTTCAAATACCCGGGGGTCGCCTTAGACAGCTGCCTATCCTATGCTAAGCATATAGATAATGTAGCCAGGGCTGTTAACATCAAGACTGATCTCCTACATAGACATAAACATTGCCTTACTCCAGAAGCCTTCCGACTTGCTATATATTGTTCCATCATACCCATTGTAGACTTGGTCTTGTAATCTATGGAGCAGCCCCCATGTCTTTGTTGCACAGGATATCCATTTCTCTGAACAAGGCATGCAGACTAGTCATGGGGTCCACACGTTTCACCCACACCTGTGATCTTTACACTGAGACTGGTTGGCTACAGCTCTCCTGGAGGATCCAATACCAAACCTGTCTTTTAGCTAAAAAAGCACTTCTCGGCCTCCTGCCACCAGGCACCGCAAACCTGCTGAACCTCCATTGTAGTTCACAGCATACACGAAGCTCGAACAGCCATCATCTCCATGTTCCTAGATGCCGGACAGCCCAGGGAAAATGCTCATTTGCCTACAGAGCATCTCACTGGTTTAATACTCTTCATAGTAATATAACTATCCTACCTAAATCGGGACCATTCAAACTGAAGTTACGCCAACATCTCACGGCCAACAGTTCTTGTGACTGCTTCCCCTGAGATTACCATCTACTAGCATTCAATCTTCTCCTCACAACTGGATAACCCAGTGGTGGAGCTAGAGGGTGGGCTGGGGGGCAGTCACCCCTCCTGGCTGCCCTAGTGTGAGTAGTGGCACTCCGCCACCATCTTTATTTACTGTTTAGTGCCCATTGTAGAGTCCGTGATTGACTGAATGGCCTCCCCCCCGGCTCCCAAACACTCCCAAACCTGGCTCCGCCACTGGGATAACCTGTATCTCTGCTGTTACCTCTATAATTCTGAGGCTACCCCCAATGAAGAGGGTTGTTACCCTCGAAGCGTCGGGGGTTTGTTTGTTAATAAAACTTAAGTATTTTTATGCAGCCACTGTCCTTGTGCTTCGCTGTTTTTGTGTGTTTTTGTATATTTTTGGTGCCCTATACGGCTGAACCAAGGATTTTTGACACATTAGTGCATCAGCTTTGCATGTTTTCCATAATTCTGACACTACCCCCTTTTCGCACTTTGACAAGGCCCCTGGCTAGCCACCGTCCACCTCATCGCCCCATCCCTACCTCTCCCACACCAGCTTGACAAGGCCTATGGCTGCCACTTCCTACCTTTTTTTCTTTCTCCCATATTTCTCCTTCCCCCTCTCATCTACGCTTTCCTCCTATTAGAACGATAAAACTGCGTATAGATAGATATATATATATTTGCTCACTTTATTTTACTGTTTTGGAAACATTGTACTTGTACCTCCTTTGTATGTTTTGTCTCTCCTCGCCACTGACATGGAACCTTTGTAAATGAGCTGTCTGTGCTCAGAGGTATTGTAATCCAAGAATGAACAAATAAATTCTGATGTGATTACTCTGACTGTATGCAAATCAGTTTTTAATAATATGTGTAACTAAAACTTTATATAATGTATGGACAGTGTCTATTAACCACTGTTTTCAATCAGTTTATAACCTGATAATCCCATCGTATGGCATCAGTATGCTGTAAGCCTTGCTTAACTATGTCATAATGATGGGATTACAGGATAGAATGTCACCACATGTCAAAATTCTTGGAAAGGAAAGGTGGTCTGCTGCTTGGACATTCGTTCAAAACACACACATTCCATTCAGACAATTATAGACCCACTGCAGTATAGATCACAATGACTAATTTCAGCACTTCAGTTGCTCAACATTCAAACCAGAAGGCATTCATAGCCAAGCAGGAGAACAAACACACATTAAAAAAGAATGTCTTTTTTTCCCACAGTGGTTAGTTTTTCCATACACTATAAAATACAATGCCTGAGTAATGGTGGTCAGCCACAGAAGTAATCCCCTCTCACGGTTGCCATAACAACTGTAAACCTCTCGAGCTGTGCTCTCGAGGTTTACTTGGTTGACCTGGCAACTACTTGAGGTGAGTACATCGTGGTTATCCACTGTTACTCAGGCATTATCCTCTATGTAATCTAATTTTATTTTGCATCTTGTATCTTGTAGATGTCTATGGGATGCTATTTGAAATGAGCCTCAGCTCAATAGCTGTGACTATCACAATAAATGTAAACGAAAAGCATGTCATTATAGATTGAGGAAGCACTTCCAGCCAATCAGAGCACTTCCTTCCCCTGCACCCGAGGTACACTTTTTCTGTAAGGAGTGTCTCACATGAAGGTGCCTTGGGCATGGGTTCATTCAGGTGAGTATTTTTGTTTGCTTGCATGCATGTGCAAGAAACATAGTGCCACCATACAAATTTTCGTAGCTGTGCCACCCTGCTTCCAGTGCCCTGCTCCTACTTGCAGGCACGGCCTTACCGCAGCAATAAATGTCTGAGCTGTCTATGACAGCAGTTCAGATGCAGTGGCGTACAGTGCAAAGAAAAAGACCGCTACAATCAGCGATGGTAACGTGTAGGCAATTTGCATGCTGCCATTGGCAGGCAATTTACATACTGCCATCAGCAGTATGCAAAGTTCCTACATGTCAGCACTGCATCTGAACAGCTGTCATAGACGGCTCCATTTTTTTCTTGGTCCCCCTTCCCCAACAAACACCCAAGTAGCATGTTGGGAGCCCACCCCAGCATGCTCATGTGCTCCCCCACACACACTGTAAGGCCAACAGAGGTGCCCAATCCCTCATCGACTCCACTGCCCCCCCAAAACAGACTTCCAGGTGCCATGCTAAGAGCCCACCCCAGCAAGACAAAAGTCTGTATGGCCAATGGCGGTGCCCAATCCCATGTTGGCTCCACTGTACCCCCCCAAAACAAACAGACTTCCAGGTGCCACGCTGGGAGCCCACCCCAGCGTGGCAACAGTCCACATGGCCGACAGGGGTGTCCAGTCCCCTGTCAGCTCCACTGTAACCCCCCCAAAACAGACTTCCAGGTGCCACGCTGGGAGCCCACCACAGCATGGCAAACGTCTGTATGGCTGACGGGGGTGCCCAATCCCCTGTCGGCTCCAATGCCTCCCCAAATAAACTTCCAGCTGCCATGCTGGGACCCCACCCCAGTATGGCAAAAGTCCATATGGCTGACAGGGGTGCTAAATCCCCCATCAGCTCCACTGCACCCCCAAACAAACTTCCAGCTGCCACACTGGGGCCACCCCAGTGTGGCAAAAGTGCCGTCGTCTTTCTGCAAAAAAAAACACCTATAAGAAAAACGGTCCCTTGTTGACTCTCTCCCCCTCCCAACCCGGCCCACCCTCTGCGTATCCCACCTCCCCACACCCCCACGGCACCACATACGCCGGCGCGATGCTCTTCGGAGGACTGGGAACACGTCTGCACTCTTCAAAGCCGACCACGAACTGTATAATGACATCAATGGGTTTTTTTCAACTTTGGTGCATATCTCAGCCATTTTTGGGAATTTTTTCACCAAATTTTCAACATGGGGTTCTTGGGACCCCACCTCATGAATTCAGTTACTGTCATTTTGTTATTCGATCCCAAAAGATGATTTCGCGGTCATTGCATGGAACCACCTTTTGGGACTGATTAATGAAACGACAGTGTCACAGTTCATGAGGTAGGCCCCCAAAAACCCTATGTTGAAAATTTGGCGAAACAATTCCCAAAAATGACTGTTTTATGAGTGTGTATTGTGCAGTTCCTACGCACGCTCGTAACTTTGAGAATTTTAATATTTTCACTCAGATTTTCAACATTGCCATTTTACCACACCTCCTAATGAACAATATAGCTGTCATTTTTCACATCTCGCCCAAAATGTGTTTTCGCACATGTAGCGCACATTGGCGCAGTCGGTGTGCAAAATCAATGTTCGGGACACATTAAGAAAATCACAGTGACACTGCTCATGAGCAGAGGTGATAAAATGGCTATGTTGAAAATTTGGTGACAAAAGTCCATAAAATGACTGTATTACGAGTGTGGATTGCGCAATTTCCACACACCCTCATAAGTTCACAAATTTGTAACATTTTCAGTCCAGATTTTCAACTGTAACCCCTAGGTGGTGCTATCCCTTGGGCTACTACCCCTGTCTGCTTTGCTACTAACAGGTTAAGGGGCCTGAGTTCTGAAATGGGTGCCTCCACCCAGAGGTCTGGGTTGGTTTGGGTTATGCTAACCAGATCACAACCCTCTAGGACACTGTGACGCCCCCTTTTCTTCCACTAGTGTCTCACACCGTACACAACAGTGACTTTCCCAGTACCCCTGATATGCAAACCACATACACTTGTACTTGGCACTTACCCCCAGGACTGGTTCCTTCAGCTTGACTCTGGGGACACCCTGTAAAATAAGGTGAGGCAGTACAACAGCAACAATGTAATACCTTCAGCATAAACTGGCATCACAGTCAATGTAAATTGCAGAAACAAACAGATCTGATTTATTCAGGGGTCTGTAACAAGGAGGGTGAATAATCAGGTTAATTAGCTCGAACACATTAATAATCACACTATTGTGCATGCACTTAGAGTCCCACTCAGTCACACTCTCTGGGTACCCAGGATGGGGGCTAGCCAGGTCCATTGCCCAGGATAGGCCGGCGTCACAGCTGGTTGGGCCTCTGTGATGGAAAAAGAACTTGCACACACAAATTGTAATCCGGAGCCGGATGGCTCAGTTCATGGAAAGAAAAGCACAAAGAATCAGATGACACACTTTGATTAAACAAAAGTTGCAGGGAGCTACCCTGATAATTACTTACGATACCCAGGCTAAACACAGGAGGGCTGATGGCTGACTGGCTGGTTTGCCAGAGGAAGCCTGGCCCCTCGATGATGGATCTTTCTGTGCAGCAGGGTAGAGGACTAGACCCAAGTGGCAGGGCCTATCTGCATCAGGCAGCACGGATTCAGTCTGATTCTGACAGGGAAACACTTCCCACGCTAGCACACAGTTTACAGACAGAGGGGGACCAGATTGCGACCCCCTTGCAGTTCATAGCACATTTATATGTAAAGGAAATTACTATACCAGGCAGCTGCTCCTTGATCCCGATCGCAAAATCACTGCAATTACCCGGGAGCACTACGGTAGCTAAAGTCCTGACAGGCTGATTGCTTTCAGCAAAATCTTCGGTCTTCTACAGGGTGAGCCTGGCTATTAATCAGCAGCTTGCTTCGTTCTCTGCAAATTCGGATTCAGTCCGAAAACGGCCTCTTCTCCCTCTCAGGGCAGACAGCAGGAGAGTAGGCCAGGAATCAGGTCTTCCATGGTTCTCCCACGCGAACTACGCCATAATGGCCACTCGAACACACACAGTGCTGCTCCTTCAGCATCCAATGCAAATCTGGCTTGCCAGCCAACAGTTCAGGGCATTTCCCCTAGATCCACAGAGTTCGGTTGGTTGGTCCAGTTGTCAATCACAGCAGGGCTCCCTCTATAGGTGCAAAAAGGCACCAAGGATCCAAAACTACATTACCCAAAATCAGGCACCATAAATTACACTCTGGCAGGCTCCATTTTAGAGTCCTCGCCCCCCGATTGGTCCAGTTTGGCAGTTCAGGACAAAATGGTGGAGCAGAACAGAAATAGTCCATGCTGCAAGAAAGGCAGGTTAGACAAACTGCATTTTTTCCATTACTCTGCATTTTTCCCCACAAACAGTTACAGCTTTCAATTGGGCTCCCTCTGCGCACTTAGCGACGGCAGAAATGGAGCACTTAGCCAGCAGTCCAGGTGGGACTCGGGCAGAGAAACATACAGTCCCCCCAGGCAAACTAATTATGTCTGCGAACAGGCAGCTCTTAAAGAGACAGTACTTGGAGGCTCCAAAAGCACTCATGGCAGTTTCAACTAAACAGCTTCAACTCCGAACACCACCCAGACTGGGAGCACTTAGGCAAGCTCCTGGAAGACTTTTTAGGAACCCCCATTTGTAGGGGGGGTTACACCACATTGACATTTTTCCACACCTCCTTATGAACAGTACAGCTGTCATTTTTCACACCCTGGCCGAAATATGTTTTCACACTTCCAGCGCAGAATAGCGTGGTCGCTGTGGGCAATTAGTGTTCGGGACAGATTAAGAAAATGACAGTGACACTGTTCATGAGTGGAGGTCCCAAAATGCCTATGTTGAAAATCTGCTGTAAAAAAATTCCCCAACTAATTACATTACGGGTGTACATTACGCAGTTTTTACACACGCTCGTGACTTCACAAGTTTTTGTATATTTTCACTCCAAATTTTCAACAATGCCATTTTTAACACCTCCTCATGAACAGTACATCTGTCACTTTTCATGTCCTGTTCAAAATGTGTTTTTGCACCTGTGGCACTAAATGGAACAGTCGCTCTGCAAAATCACCTTTCGACTAATGAACTGATAGTGTTACTGTTCATGCAGTGGGGTCACAAAAAGCCCATGTGGAAAACATGGCATAAAAATACCAAGAAACACCCATGGCATTAGGGTTTTTGACCATAATACCCTACCCTGTAGGGAATGACAGGTGTCAGGGGTGTGACTTGGGATTGTCAACAGTAATGCTCATGCCATTTCACCCTCACCCCCACCCTGCAGCCGGTGACAGGCATCAAGGTGCACCTTGGACCCTTTGCCCCAGAGTTCATCCCATTCTCCTATACTGCACCCATTTCAGTGTATTTCCTTATGGAATGAAGTGAATGTAAAGCCCAAACACCCCAAGGCACACCTCAGCACTTGTCAATGTCTGAAGGGTAGGGTGAGGTGAAATGTTGTGACCGTCATGGGTGATGACCCAAAGGCACACCCCAATGCCTGTCCATCTCTGCAAGGTGAGGGTAGAGTTGGCGTCAGTTCAATATTTCAATGCCATTCCTAAACTGCATCTGTCTAACTCCTGCACTTCCACTGCTAATGCCAGCAAGCAAACATTCAGCATTGACAAATGCCTGTTATTAACTGTTAATATGCTATTGATCAACCTTGATCAATAATGTATTAATGCTGCTGTGCTTCACCTTCGATTCACAGTTTTCACACCCAAAGAATGCATATGAAACCATCCTTACAACTAAAAGAGAGGTCTTCATGGCAGTATTAATATTTATGGAACATAGAAATTGTTGGCAGATAAGGATCGCTAGGCCCATCTAGTCTGCCTGTCTTTGCACGGCTACAGTTGGAACTCTGTGGGCTAAGCATGGCATAGGATTTTTGGATGGGTAGTGGGGTTGAGATGGAAGTATAACAAGTTGCAGAGGCTTATTGTCCTCAAGAGGACAAAGGGAGAAACAGAAGTCCACAGACTGGTTTGTTAGGTTGATGGGGGGGGGGGGGTGGATGGTTAGTGATAAGGGCAAACCATTCATACTCAATTAATATTTCTGTTCAGTCTGTATGGTAGATGAGAAGGGACCATTCCCATAGTATAGGATAAAGTCCAGGGCAGGGAAGGGGCAGGAATGGATATGGGAACTTTAAAGGAGGAGAAGGTTGGGAATGGGCTGGATACACTAACTGTGAACATATCCCACAGCCCAGATGGTCTGCACCCAAAGGCGATTAAAGATTTAGCACAAGTGCTAGCATCGTCGCTAATAAACCTCTTCAACCTTTCACTACAAACAGGAGAGGTACCGAATCACTGGAGGGTGGCTGACATGGTGCTGTACACAACAACAGAAGTAGGGATGATCCAGGTAATTACCAGACGGTCAGCATAACCTCAGTAGTGGGCAAATTGTTTGAAGGAATGATCAAGGAAAAGTTAATGGAGCTTCTGGAGATAAATGGGTTGCAGGACTGTAAATAGCAAGTGTTCATGGGGGAAAGATCTTATGAGAAGAAGCAGACTTACTTTTCAGTAGAGTGACTAAGGCTGTTATTAGGGGCCAATCTGTGGAGACACTGTACCTGGACTTTAGAAAGGCATTCAAGTCTGTTCCGCACAGAAGGCTGGTTAAAAAAAACTGGCAGACCTGGGTTAAGGGGAAGAGCTGGTCAAACGAGTAAGAAATTGGTTAGGAGGCAGGACTCAGAGGGTGGTACTGAATGGGGAATTTTTGGAGATGAGGGATGTCACTATCGGGGTACCACAGGGATCAGTTATGGGACCAGTACTATTCAATATAATAATTTGTTACGTCAGAAAATGTATACATGGTAAGATACGCCTTTTTGAGGATGACACAAATATCTGTGGGAGGGTGAACACCAAGGAGGGCTTAAGGATACTGAAAGAGGGTTTGGAGAGGTTGGAGAGGTGGTCTAAGCCATGGCAGCTTAAGTTCAATGTGAAGAAATGCAAAGTCATGGACATCAGAGCAAAGAACCGAAGAACCAAATACCGGATGGGTGGGTGGGGTAGGGATGGAACAAACAAGGGAGAAAAGGGATCTGGTGATTATCATATATAATAGCCTGAAACATTTTGCTGCATGAAATATGGTGGCTGGTAAGGCAAATAAAATATTAGGATGCACTGGCAGCAGAAAAAAGCAGTAGGCATAAGGGAGGGATACTGCAAATGTATAGATCCCTACCACACCCAAAGTACTGTGTGCAATTTTTTAATCCACACCTGAAGAAAGATAAAAACAGGGTGGAGGCAGTACAGAGAGGGGCTGCCATGATGATTTTGAGGCAGCAGGGAAGGTCCCATGGGGAAAGGCTACTGGACCTGAATAGGTACTCGCTGGAGGCCAGGAGGGTACAAGGGGACATGATAGAAACATTTAAGTTTTTACAAAGCAAAAGAAAAGTGTCCTGCTTAGTTCCAATGCAAATTTGACCACTGGGGTAATGCAAGGAAACTTGTAGGGGATGGTTTAAAAAGGATGTGAGGCAAAACCATTTCACAGAAGCAAATTGTCCAACATGATAGTCAGTGTTAAAATGGTGGCTGGATTCAAGCAGGTGTAGGATAGATACTTGGTTTTACCAGGGAGTACTGGGGAGAGGGGGAAAAGACAGAAACATAGACTTTGACGGCAGATAAGGACCGCTAGGCCCATCTAGTCTGCCCATTTCCCTACCTACAGGATAGGCCGCAGATCCTAGTTAACCAACAGCCTATATCTTCCTGCCCCCCACAAGAATTTATGTCTGTCCCATGCATTCTTGAATTCTCCCACAGTTTTAGACCCCACAACCTCCTCAGGAGGGCTGTTCCATGCATCCACTACCCTCTCTGTGAAAAAATACTTCCTCACATTGCCCCGGAACCACCCCATCTTTAAATTGTGTCCCCTTGTTCTTGCACGTCTCTTTTTCTGAAAGATGCTACCTTCTTGGACTTTGTTGATTCCACTGAGGTACTTAAAAGTTTCTATCATGTCCCCCTCTCCTTCTTTCCTCAAGGGTATAAATATTAAGCTCCTTTAGTCTCTCCTCATACGGTTTCTCTTGCAGACCCTGCACCATTTTAGTTGCCCTCCTCTGGACTGCCTCTATCCTGTCTATGTCCTTGTGGAGATGGGGTCTCAGAACTGGACACAGTACTCCAGATGGGGTCTCACCAACTGTCTGTACGGAGGATAACAACTTCCTGTTTTCTGTTGCTGATGCCTCTCCCTATACATCCCAGTATACCCCCAGCCCTCCCTACTGCCTTCTCACATTGCTTGCTAATCTTAAGGTCATCTGATATGATTACCCCCAGGTCCCTTTCCTTTTTGTTGTTGTTACTACCTCCCCACCCATTGTGTATTCTTCCCTGTCATGTTTCCCAGGTGCATTATTTTGCACTTCTTTGCATTGAATCTTAGCTGCCATACTTCTGACCATTCCTCCAACCCTGCCAAGTCCCTTTTCATCCTTTCCACGCCTCCTTGTATCAACCCAGTTGCAGATTTTGTGTCATCTGCAAAAGGCATACTTTTCCTTCCAGTCCTCTGCAATGTCACTGATGAAGACATTAAAAGGACTGGACCCAATACTGAACCTGCGGTACCCCCTGGTAACCCCCTTTCTTCAGAATGGACTCCATTTACAATTACCTTCTGTGTGCCTGTTGTCCAGCCAATGTTTTTCAGGCTACCACCCTGGGTCCCACTCCCAGGCTGGTTAGTTTGACTATTAATCTTTTGTGTGGGACTGTGTCAAATGCCTTGCTAAAGTCTAGGTAGGCCATGTCCACAGCCCCTCCCTGGTCTACTACTTGGTCACCCAGTCAAAGAAATCTATTAGATTCGTCTGACATGACCTTCCGGCTGTGAACCCATGCTGCCTTGGGTCCTGTGCTCCACTGGCCTCTAGGTACTCGGATATTCTTTCCTTCAGAAGTGACTCCATCAATTTCCCTACACAGAGGTCAGACTGACAGGTCTGTAGTTTCCTGCCTCTGTCTTGGACCCACTTTTGTGAAGGGGATCACATCCCCTTCCTCCAGTCCTCGGGTACCACACCATCCTCCCATGATTTATTAAAAGAGTAGCCAGTGGTTTCACTAGTTCCTCCTTAATTCTTTTAGAATTCTGGGGTGAATTCCATCAGGACCCATTGCCTTGTCCACCTTCAGTTTTAGGAGTTCTTGCAGAACCCTTTCTTCTGTGAAAGGACTGGGATAGACCCCCTATCAAGAGTGCTTCTGTTAATTGGATTAGGCAATTCCCCTCCTCTTTGTGAATACTGAGCAGAAATATTCGTTCAGTATTCCTGTTTTTCACTGTCCCCTCTGCCCACCCACTGTTCATTCTATTCAGCCTCACTATCCTCCCTTTGTCTTTCTACGCTACTTATGTACCTATAAAGGTTTTATTCCCTCTTAACTGAGTTGGCTATCTTTTCCTCAGTTTGGGCCTTTGATATTCTGACTTCCCTCCTGCTTCCTTCTGCCTTAACTGGTACAGCTCTCTGTCCTGCTCCTTCTGTGTTTCTTTATACTTCCGAATGCTATCTTTTTCTTCCTGACTTTCACAGCCACCTCTTTTGAGAACCATAGTGGCTTTTTCTTTCATTTTGATTTGTTCATTTGCTTCACACAAAGGCTTGTTGCCTCTGTGATGGCAGTTCTGATAATTCCCATTGTTGCTCCACACCTCCTTCTAGCCTGTTTGCTAGTGCTTTTCTGAGGCACTCTCCCATCTTGCCAAAGTCAGCCCTCCTAAAGTCTAGTACCCTCATTTTTGTATGGCTTGACTCTGTAGCTGAGTTTAACGTGAACCAGACTGTTTGATGGTCACTTGTCCCCAGATGGCAACCCACTTCTAGATCTGAGATCCTCTCACTGCCCCCGTTTGAGAGTATGAGGTCTAAGATTGCTCCCTCACGAGTGGGTTCGAAACTAGCTGTCTAATGCCTGCCACCTGTAGGGCATCAAGAATGGCCCTGCTCTTGGATGTGGCTGCAGCAAATGTGCTCAGTTAACATCTGGCATGTTCAGGTCTCCCATCAACAGTATCTCCCTTTCTCTGCCATTCTAAGAATGCCTTCTATCATATCCTTGTCCATTCCTTCCCCTGACATGGGGGTCTGTACCTAACCCCTGTGCAGATTGTGTGCCTTCCAGTCTCCAAGGTGACTCACAGTGCCTCCTCTCCTCCCTGTTTACTCTTTTGTTCAGTTGCTTTTATCCCTTCCTTTACATAGAGAGCTACTCCTCCTCCTCCTCTTCTCCCCTGCCTGTCTCTCCTGTAGGTTATGTACCCTGGTATGTTAACATCCCAGTCATGGTTCTCTGTGTACCATGTTTCTGTGACTGCTACATTATCCAGGCATCCCTCTTCCATTAAGGCCATCAGCTCAGGGAGATTGTTGCCCAGACTACAGGCATTGGTACTCATTACCCTCCATTTCCTGATGGCCTTACTCCTTTGCCCCATCCCTGTCCTTCTTGCCTTTGTCACTTTCTTCATTTACCCCTGCCCTTCTCCTATCGACACCTCTATGTTGGTGTTTCCGCATTACTACCATGATTATTTGGGGGCTAGGATTTTCCTGCTCCTTTCCAGTGCCTCCCTTGGCTAGTTTAAAAGCTTGCCAATGAAGCATTTAAACCTATCACCTAGGATCCTGGTTCCCCTCCAGGACAGATGCAGCCCATCATGCCAGTATAGGCTTGCATCACTCCAGGTGGACCCCCCAGTCCCCAATGAAGCCAAATCCCTGAGCTCCACACCAGTTTTTCAACCACTGATTGAATCCCATGGTGCGGAACACCCTAGCCTCTCCTATGCCATAGATGGGTAGCACCTCCGAGAAGGTTACCGTACGTGCTACTTGACTAAGGCCCCTCCCCAATTCCACAAACTCTTCCTGCACTTCTCTAATCCCTTTCTTAGCCAGGTCATTTGTCCCTAGGTGGACAATGACATCCAGCTCCCTCCCCTGTGCAGCTGCTCTGGCAATCCTGAGGATTTGCTTCCTGTCCCTGCAAGCCATGGCGCCAGGCAGGCACCTTACCTCCCTCTCCCCTTCCTCCCCCAGTTCTACCTTCCTAACAATGGAGTCCCCCACCAGGAGTTGTTTCCTTCCCCCTGCAGGGTCCCCTGCCACCCTCCTGTGGGTCTCCTTTGTGGAGGTTCCCAGCATCCTCCTTGGTCTCCACTGTGGGTGCCTCCATAGAGGAACCACACTTTGCCAGAATGGCATAGGAATTGTGGAGAGGTACAATGGGAGGGATGCACCTCTGTTCCACCACCCTCACCCTCCCTGAGCCCACTGTGGTCCAACCGCTCCTCTTTCTTGGCAACCTCTGAGGCAATGGCAGTGGCACTGATGGTCCCTGGATGGAAGAGGAGGTCCCACAAATCCTAGCCAACTCAGCCTGGGGATGAGCAACCTCCTCCCTCAGCCCAGAGAGGTGCCTGCAGATGGGACAACACCGCATCCTCCAAAACATCTCCCGGAAGACTGCTGCTCCACAGCCACTGCACTGCACCACTCCAATCATGTCTTATTTCTGGCCCCTTAACTGTTTGCAATCCTTACTCTTTCCTCTGTTTTTCTCTCTCTTCTTACTTTCTGCCTGTGTGCCCTTTAAGCTCCTGATTGTCCTGTTCTGAGACAAGAATATCCTATATTTCACAGTAGACCACTTACTTGCTCAGAGGCAGACCTCCAGCAGCTAGAGGGGGCCAGAGAGCTACTTTTGCCCTTCTAGGATGGTGGGTCCTTGGTGGTTCTGTGATCACTCACTTGCTGCTCCTAAACAGGAAGTTCCTGTTGTCAGTCAAATTCTGTGCCTATAAAAATAGAACTAGCTTTGGGAGAGGGAGGGAGGGAAGGAGGGCAATATAGTCCCAGCAGAGAGTTCAGTCACACAGCAGTCCTTTCTCCTGGTGTCTTCTGCCAAGCTATTAGCAGAAACTTTCTAAGGCAGTCTTTAAATGTAGCTTCCTTCTAGCTAGCCACTCCCCCTACTTACCAGATCTTTCTACAAGTAATTTAAACCTCACAGCAGTTAAGTCCTTTCAGTCACCTGAGATTTACACCAGATAACTCTTCAGTTACCCATTCAGTTCAGTTAACCCAAACGCACACTTTTTTTTTGTATGTTAGTTTTTTTACCCTATATTAAAAGTCAAATACAAAAGTTCTTCTACTTTAGTCCCAGCAGAGAAGTTCAGTCACACAGCAGTCCTTTCTCCTGGTGTCTTCTGCCAAGCTATTACAAAGAGACCAGTAAGTGATCATTAGGAGGATCAGTCTCAGTGGTTAGGTAGGGAAAAGAGCAGACTGGATAGACCAATTGGCTTTTTTTTTGTGTGACAATTGTCTTATGTTTCTATTAAGTTTTGTAATGCGGTGACTGAAGTCAATGACAGCATCACTCACAGGTCAGTGATGGAGCCTCCTGAAACAGAAGTAGTATTCATTGATACATACACCCTGGTTTGGATCAAAATACTTCCTGGTCCCAGTTGAGAGACATTTAGGCATGTTCCTGTTGACTTCCAGAATCTACGGAGGTACTGTATTTATTTCTGGCTTAGCCATTCTGGCTTTATACTGGTTGTGCAGATGTTTGTAGTGGCACCAGTATGAGTCCAATGCAGTTTTGCAAAATGTAACTCAAGCTGAATCTCAGTGGATGTAAAGTTCAATCAGGTCATTGTAGATTTAGGACATGTTTGTTACTGGCTTTGGAATACTCACTGCTTAAGCAGGACCATGAATATTCTATGTTGGAGATTAGATCTGGACTCTCTCATCGAATGGAACTTAGGCCACTGGCACATTTTTGGCTGTCAAAGTGCCCGTATGTATGCCATTTAATCAGTTTGGGGAAGTTTTGGCAATTTTTGTGTTGCTTGCACACATGTGCAAGAAACACATTGCTTCAGTAGGGCCAGTTAATGAGCATGCCACTATGCTCAAAGAAACTCATGTCACAATCAGTTGTGTTCTATAAAAACATTAGTCTGCAGCTGTTAGGGAACTTAGCACATTCTTCTGCTGGTCTCCCGCTGCCGCCCCCACATTCTCTTTCTCTCTCTCTCTCTCTCACACACACACACACACACACACACACGCGCGCATGCATAGAGGGGGGCTGACCCTGGCCTTGCCCCCCCGTTAAGATGCTATCAATAGAAAAAAAAAAAGATGCCCTTTGATTTTCTGTTCTGTTGTTTACATTGTCTAACCTCAGAGTCCAGAGCTGCTGCAGTTAAGTCTTTTGTCAAACAGTGTTTTTATAACCTTCAAGCTGGAATTTTTACTCTGGCAGTGGAACTCACAAATGTTACATTTTCCACATTGAAACATCCATTTGGGGGTGGGGGTAACCATAGCCAATAGGTTGCTTCAGGTTTGACTTCAACATAATGCATATGTACAGTATTAGCCTGTCTGTAAGATTATCTGCTCTTGAAAATGTAATTCTGAGGCTTTCTGTTATTTCTGTTGATAAAATAGAATCATTAAGTAGTACTGGCCAGTATTTTCTAATTGATGTTCCTAGGGCTCCAGATAAGAGAACTACCAACCTGTTTTTACTCACCTCATTTTAGGAAATACTCTTCAGAATTTTTTTAATGAGTACCAATACTCACCCAACATTTGTCATTTTACTCCACAATCCAAAGAATAGTGCTTCATAACATAACTGGTTATTCAAAATGAGCAGGTTTTTTTTCCAAATTTACAACACCTGTATGCATCCCAGTTTTGTTTACTCACTATATTTTAAAACTGGTTAGTAAATTACTCCTACCTACCAAGATTATCTGGAACATTGTTGACACTTGGTCAATTCTTATCTAGAAAAAAACTGCACTGTTTTTAAAAATGTTCTCCTCACTCCACTCTGTCCATACATTTGTACAAATCTGAATTTGGGTTTACTCACCTCACTTTCAAAATGAGGAGTATAATAATTTGGTGCATCTCTTGGCCATTTTGGGGATTTTTTTTTCACCAAATGTTCAACATGGGGTTCTTTGGACCCCACCTCACGAACTCAGTCACTGTCATTTTGTTATTCAGTCCCAAAAGGTCATTTTGCGGTCACTGCATGGAACCACCTTTCAGGACTGATTAACAAAATGACAGTGTCACAATTCATGAAGTAGGCCCACAAAAACCCTATGTTTATAATTTGGTGAAAAAATTTCCAAAAATGACTGTTTTACGAGTGTGCGTTGCGTGGTTCCTATGCACGTTCGTAACTTCAAGAATTTTTAATATTTTCACTCCAGATTTTCCACATTACCATTTTACCACACCTCCTTATGAACAGTATAGCTATAATTTTTCTCATCTTGCCCAAAATGTGTTTTCTCACATGTAGCGCACAATGGCATGGTCAGTCTGCGAAATCAATGTTTGGAATCGATTAAGAAAATCACAGTGAAACGGTTCATGAGCAGAGATCTTAAACTGGCTATGTTGAAAATCTGGTGAAAAAAGTCCATAAAATGACTGTGTTATGAGTGTGCATTGCGCAGTTTCCACATGTATCCCCTCACCCCTGCCTTTCTAGCAAAACAACAGGTGGCATGCTGTTGAAGCTGACAGCAGTACCTGGTGGGGACTGGGTTCTGTGAGGATGAGGTTACTTGGCACAGGGGGACCTAGGTTTGGCTACTCTGGACAGGGGTACCCAAGTAAATTCGAACACAGGAAGCAATAACTGTAATGTCCAGAACCAGGGATGGGATTCTTCAGTGTGGCTTTTATTCACATCCTAGCTGAACAAACAAAGCACAGACGGACCCCTACAAGGCTACATTTCCTGGTAATGCAGATTAGAAACAACAGAACACTTTATCACTATTTCCAGCCCTCAGGCTCTAAACCCACCAGGCACACAGCCTGGACTTGCACGCAGCTTTGGGTACACAGCCCAACTTGTACACACTTGGGTTTTCCCATTGCCCGCTCCCCCGGCCGCCACTTGATCCGCAGTCCATTTGAGGAATGAACCACTATCCTGGTGTGGCTCCCATGCCACACTCAGAGTCTGCATGACTCCTAGAGAATTTTCCTTACAATCCCACATCTGGGTACTTCCCCATCACTAGCCAAGTGCCTGAGGCAAAGTAGAAATCCACAGAAGAAATCCGTAGAGGTGGACCTGGTCACTAAAGATGGGGGGCCACCCACCTCCAGCTCCCACAGCCCATACCCGGCCATTTCTCTGGAAACTGAACAATTCCTGTACTGAACTTTTAAATGTAGATTAAGGGTAGACGTCTGTCACATCACCTCTACATATTACTTGCATCCCAACAAACTCTGGAACTCGAAACTACTTTTAACTTGCTTAGCCCATTTATCTAGGCTTCCCAGTATTTAGTAGTTCAATCCCCACATTGTGACACAAGTCACAGGGTGAAAACATAGGCCCTTTTAGCCAGAGCAGACACTCACCCTTACGTTGCAGGTGCCCCACAGGCGACTCACAAATCTTCTTTTCTCCCAAATAAATACTGAAACGAACAGGCAGCTTTTCCTCCACAAGCAGAACTAGGGGTTTTGCCCCAGGAATCTGCAGGGAATCATTCTCATCCCCCCCCCGGAGGGAGGGGGCACTGAGACCCGAAAACAACGGTCTCCACCACTTCAGTAATCTTCTGTGTCTCTCTTTAAGGTGGAGACACACACCCTATTACTTAAAAGTAGCCCTCTGTCAGGGCTGAGGTTCCTAGAGCCTTCACTGAGCTGCTTTAACAGCAAGCTCCCTACTTCTCACTCACTCACTCAAGACCAACTTAAGACACTGACTTCAAAACTCCCAACATTCTATCTAACTCCCTTTGCTGCAGATTCCAATGTGGCTCATGCAGCTGCGAAAGTTCTATTGGTGATGTCATCCCTCAGTCTCAGCTGAGACTGAGAACAGAGTGAGTCAGTGTGAAACCCATTTAACTGGAGTTTCACAAGCTGCCTTCCCTGCCTACCACTAGGTCTAACTGGGATCCTAGCAACCCCGGGTAACAAGGGGGTTACACACACACCCTCATAAGTTCACAAATTCGTAATATTTTCACTCCACATTTTCAGCATTGGCATTTTTCCACATCTCCTTATGAACAGTACAGTTGTCATTTTTCACACCCTGGTTGAAATGTATTTTCGCACTTCTGGCACAGAATAACGCGGTCACTGTGGGAAATCAGTGTTCAGGACAGATTAAAAAATCACAGTGACACTGTTCATGAGTGGAGGCCCAAAAATGCCTATGTTGAAAATCTACTGTAAAAAATCCCCCAACTAATTACATTATGGATGTGCGAAGCGCAGTTTCTGCACACGCTCGTGACTTCACCAGTTTTTTTATATTTTCTCTCCAGATTTTCAACATTGTCATTTTTTGCACCTCCTCATGAAAAGTACAGCTGTCATTTTTCTCATCCTGTTCGAAATGTGTTTTCTCACCTGCAGCACCAAATGGCATGGTCGCTGTGCAAAATCACCTTTTGCCTAATGAACGGATAGTGTCACTGTTCATGTGGTGGGGTCATAAAAAGCCCATGTTGAAAACTTGGAGTAAAAATACCAAGAAACACCCAGGGAATCAGGGGTTTTGACCACAATGCCCTACCCCGTAGGGACTGACAGGCATCAGGTGTGTGACTTGGGATTGTAAACAGTAATGCTCATGCCATTCCACCTCCACCCTGCAGCCAGTGACAGGCATCGAGGTGCACCTTGGACCCTTTGGCCTCAGAGTTCACCCCCATTCTCCTGTACTGCACCCATTACAGCATATTTCCTTATGGAATGAGGTGAGTATAAAGCCTGGACACCCCAAAGCACACCTCAACACTTGTAAGTATCTGCAGGGTAGAGTGAGGTGAAATGCTGTGACCGTTATAGGTGACAACCCAAAGGCACACCCCAATGTCTGTCCATCTCTGCAGGGTGGGGGTGGAGTTGGCATCAGTTCAATACTTCACTGCCATTCCTATACTGCATCTGTCTAACTCCTGCACTTCCACTGCTAATGCCAGCAAGCAACATTCAGCACTGACAAATGCTTGTTAGTCTCACAAACACAGAACGGGGTGGAACAACAGCTGAAGCAGTTACACAAGATACCAGAAGTAGTGATCCTGTCTGCCCTGCTGATAAGTATTCAACCTAGCAAGCTGTAATTGTGCAGTTCTACATTTTTGGTTAGGCATAATAAAATTTAGGAGAGTCTGGGAGAGTGAGAGAGAAAAACAGAGCGAAAGGGAGAGAGAGAGAGAGAGAGAGAGAGAGAGAGGCAGAGATGGAGAGAGAATAGCTTTAACATCCTTTAAAATATCTTTAAAGAGGACAGGAAATCATTTCTAGCTGGCAACTATTTATAAACTTCTTATTCTCAGAAATGGTATGTATTCCCTAAACTATCCATATTTCAGTGTACCTGAATAAAAAGTGATATGAAAAACTGTATTTTACATTGTTTTGTTTTTATGGACAGCATTCTGTTACAGTTCTCATCATGGAACCAATAATTTGGAGTTTTAGCTATGTCACAGTTTGTGCACAGAACTCTAAACAGGGTTCTAATAGGCCAACAGCTCATAATAAGCATTCTGTACACAATCCGTAACATAGTAAAAACTCCAAATTACTGGTTCCATTATGAGAACTGTAACAGAATACTGCCCATAAAAACAAAACAATGTAAAATACAGTTTTTCACATCACTTTTTATTCACATATAGTTAAATATGGATACTTTAGGGGAATGCATATCATTTCTGAGAATAAGAACCTTATGAACAGCTGCCAGTTAGAAATGATTTCCTGTCCTCGTTAAGCCTCCACTGGCTTCCCATTCCTTTCAGGTCAATTCAAAATTGCACTGCTTGTTTTAAAACCCTCCATGAGTTTGCGCCTGCCTCTGACCTTGTCTCCTTCTACTGTCCTGCTCACTCCCTTCACTTCTCCTCCTCCTCAGCCACTCTCATCTCTGTTCCCGCCCACAAACTATCTGCTGTTAGTGGCAGTCTTTTGCATTGTTGGCCCCTCTATCAGGAACAACTTTCCACTCTCTCTCTCTCTCTCTCTCTCTCTCTCTCCCCTTACCACATCAATGATACTAGCTCATTTCCGCTTTTCTAATCTCATCTCAAGACTCATTTCTTCTCCTCCCTTGCCTTTAACTCTCAACATAACTTCCCTGTCTTGTTTTCTCTTGAACTATGAATCTTTAGCAATGCATCACAAATAATTTAACCCATTGTGTTTAGCACTGCGGCTAAACCATTTTATTGTAGGTTTATATTTCTTTGATCAGGATAAACCTGTGAAGTATTTTGTAATACATTCTGTATGAAAGACATTATAGAAAATGCATCTTTTTTTGTACTGTATTTAGCAATGCAGTCACCCAATAGGAGAGTTTCAATGTTTGGATTATTCAAGCAATTAAGACCTTCATAAATATCAATGATAGTGGAGTGGGGAGAGGGGTTAAGCCAAATAAGAGGGACTCACATTCAGAGGGATCTTGTAAAACAAGCATTTGTCAACGTCAAATGTTTGCTTGCTGGCATTGGCATTGGTAGTGTAGAAGTTACAGAGCTGCATAATAGGAATGGCAGCTAAGTATCGAACTGAAGCCAACCCCACCACCACCCTGCAGAGAGTGACAGGCACTGGGGTGTGCCTTTGGGTCGTCAGGCATAACGACCAAGCCATTTCACCACATCCTACCCTGTAGACACTGACAAGTGTCATGGTGTGCCTTGGGGTCTTTGGCCCTTATGCGCACCCCATTCCATAAGGAAATACGGTGAGATGGGTGCAGTATAGGAGAATGGGGTGAAGTTTGGGCCCGAAGAGTCTGAGGCACACCTTGATGCCTCTCACTGGCTGCAGGGTGTGGGTGGGGGTGGAATGGTATGAGCATGACAGGCAAGAATCCCAAGTCACACCCCTGATGCCTGTCATTCTCTACAGAGTGGGGCGTTATGATCGGAAACTCTAACTCCTCAGGCATTCGTTGGTATTTTCACTCTAAATTTTCAACATGTTTTTTTTGTGACCCCCACCTCATGAACAGTGGCAATATCAGTTTGTTAGCCGGAAACTGCTTTTGCACAGCGACTATGGCATTTGGCACCACAGGTGCAAAAACACATTCCGAACAGGATGTGAAAAATGACAGCGGTACTGTTCATGGGAGGTGTAAAAAATGGCAATGTTGAAAATCTGCTGTAAAAATCTTAAAAAAACTGGTGAAGTCACGAGCGTGCGTAGAAACTGTGCAATGCACACCCATAATGTAACTAGCTTGGGGATTCTTTTACAGCAGATTGTTAACACAGGCATTTTGGGACCTCCGATCATGAACAGTGTCAATGTGATTTTCTTTATCTGTCCCGAACAATGATTTCCCACAGTGACCACGCATTTCTGTGCTGAAAGTGTGAAAACACATTTCAGCCATGTTGTGGAAAATGACAGCTGTACTGTTCATAAGGAGGTGTGGAAAAATGCCAGTGGTGAAAATCTGGACAGAAAATATTACAAATTCACGGACTTACGAGGGTGCCTGGAAACTGCGCAATGCTCACTCGTAACACAGCCATTTTATGGAGTTTTGTCACCAAATTTTCAACATAGCCATTTTAAGACCTCTGCTCATGACTAGTGTCACTGTGATTTTCTTAATCTGTCCCAAACATTGTTTTCACACACCGACTGTACCATTGTGCACTACATGTGCGGAAACACATTTTGGGTGACACGTGAAAAATGGTAGCGGTACTGCTTATAAGAAAGTGCGGTAAAATGGCGCTATTGAAAATCTGGTGTGCAAATATTACAAATTTTGCAAACTTGCCAGCAGCGAGGAACTGCTAACGCAGTCTTAAACAGTCATTTTTGGGAATTTTTTCACCACCAACATAGCATATTTTAACACCTCTGCTCATGACCAGTGTCACTGTGACTTTCTTAACGTGTCCCATACATTGATTTAGACAATCGACTGCATGCCATTGTCAAGCTACATGGACAGAAACACGTTGTGGAAGTAGATGAAAATGACAACTGTACTGCTCCATAAGGAGGTGTGGTAAAATGGCAATGTTGGAAAATCTGAGTGAAAATATTGAAAATTTATGAACTACCGAGTGCGATAGGAACTCTGCAACGCACTCGAAAACAGTCATTTTAGGAATTTTTTCACCAAATTTTCAACATAGCCATTTTAAGACCTCTGCTCATGAACAGTGTCACTGTGATTTTCGTACTGTGTCCCGTACATTGATTTTGCACACCGACTGCACCATTGTGCACTACATTGGCGGAAACACATTTTTGGTGAGATGTGAAAACAGACAGCTGCACTGCTCATAAGGAGGTGTGGTAAAATGGCAATGTTGTAAATCTGGAGTGAAAATATTGAAATTTCGCAAACTTACGAGCATGCGTAGGAACTGCTCAACGCATGCTCGTAAAACAGTCATTTTTAGGAATTTTTTCACCAGATTTTCAAAGTAGCCATTTTAAGACCTCTGCTCATGAACTATATCACTGTGATTTTCTTAATGTGTCCCGTACATTGATTTCGTACACCGACTGCGCCATTGTGTGCTACATGGGCGGAAGCACATTTTGGGTGAAATGTGAAAAATGATAGCTGTACTGCTCATAAGAAGGTGTGGTAAAATGGCAATGTTGAAAATCTGGAGTGAAAATATTGAAAATTTGCGAACTTATGAGTGTGCGTAGGAACTGCGCAATGCACACTCATAAAACAATCATTTTTAGGATCTTTTCCACCAGATTTTCAAAATAGGCTTTTTGAGAGCCCACCTTATGAACACTGGCAGTGTCATTTCGTTAATCCTTCCGGAAAAGTGATTTCGCGCAGTGGCTGTGAAATCACCCTTCGGGCCCGAGTAATGCCATGACAGAGCAAGAATTCATGAGGAGGGGTCCCAAAAACCCCATGTTGAAAATCTGGTGCAAAAATTCCAAAAAATGCCTGAGATAAGCAACAAAGTTGAAAAAACCCTATCTATACCATTATACAGCTTACCGACATTTCCTCAGTTCGCGGTCATCTTTGAAGAGTGCAGACGTGTTCCTGGTCCACCAAAGATCATCGCGCCAGACCCGGAGGTAAGTATGGGGTGAGGGGTGTGGGAGGCAGGAGTGCGCAGTGGGTGGGTGCGGGTTGTGGGGACAGGAGACGTGAGGGACCGTTTTTTTTTACAGGTTTTTAAGACGAGCTGGACGCTTGCCACGCTGGGGTGGGCTCCCAGCGTGGCAGAAGGATGTCTAGGGTGAGCCAACGGGGATTGGGCACCCCTACATGTAGAGCTCTGTTGCCACGCTGGGGTGGGCCTCAGCGTGGCACCCTGTACCGGAGGAGGAGAGAGACACAGTGGAGATGACGGGGACTCAGGCATCCCCGCCGGCTATACGACGTAGCCATGCTGGGGTGGGCACCCAGCGTGGCATATGAAACTGTGTTTGGGGTAGCAGCACAGCCGACGGGGATTGGGCACCGGGCCGGGCTATACAGTGTGTGCGTTGGGGGGGGAGCAGCAGCAGCAGCGTGTGTGTGTGTGTGTGTGAGGGGGGCGCGCATGAGCAGGCAATATCTGATCGCTGCTCACTGAAGCGTAGCTCCCCCGTTCAACTGTATGCCATTGCATTTTGGAGCTGTCATAGACAGCTCCAGCAGGCATTGGAGAACTGCGGCCGTGCCTGCAAACACACTGACTGAATTGGAAGAGGGCTGACACACCTCCGAAAACTCCGATGATGGCACTATGTTTCTTGTACATGCGTGCAAGCAAACATAAAAATGGTTCATGCAAATCAGACTTCAGGTTATGGCTCACATGACTTTATTAGTGTGTTTAAAGGAGAACCCCCACTCCCCTCAATAAATACTAATTGACAGAGAGATACACCATGGATGTCTCAGCAAGTTAGTTATAAGAACAGCAAGGAATGAGAGAGAAACATTTCCCATTATCCTAAGCAGTGTTGGTAGCTTGGCCCCCATAACTCTAAAATAAGCTCCAGAGCTCACGCAGTACTGATATAACATGCATGTGTGTGTCAGGGGCCTCCATTTCAAAGCAGAGCACCCCCAAAGCTCATAAAGCTCAGGATACGGCATTCCAGTACTCATCAAAACATTTAATTTCAAAAATACAAAAAACAGGATTAGTTCATCCTGATTTGTATGGTGGCTAGTGGTCTTTGGCAGGAGGCAGCCTTCTCAAATCCCCCACAGGAACACAGTCATCCATTTTCATAAATGTATGGAAACTCCCTCACTCCTCTGACAAACCCTTCTCCGTCTCCTTTGTACATATGCCAGATGGCACTCATTGTATGTTGGACGATTATCCTAGCAGTTGGTACACTGAATGGAAATCCCTTTTTTTGTCTTGATGTCAGTCATGGTTATGTTTCATTTCACCTTGGAGGTGGTGTAAGTGTAATGGTATGCTTCTGGTACATAACAACTTTTAAAATATGGACTCAAAAATTCACGGTGGATTACTTGTTGGATGGGTTGCATGACTGATTTTTGAGGCAGAGTGGCAGAAGCTATTATCAGTAGACCTGCTTTTTATGTTTGCTTGCACACATGTGCAAGAAACATAGTGCCATCATCGGAGATTTCGGAGGTGTGTCACCTCCTCCTCCAATTCAGGCAGCGAGCTGGCAGGCGCTGACCCCTGTGCCAATGCATTTTGGAGCTGTCTATGACACGCTTCAAAATGCAGTACTCCCCTGAAAGGGGAGCTACGGCTGAGTGAGCAGCAATAAGAAGCTGCTCACGCCGCAGCTCCCCAGCCGCAGGCGGCGCGCCGCACGCAGCGTATAGCCGACAGGGTGCCCAATCCCGCTGGCTGCGCTGCATCGTCTCTCCCCTTCCCAGTATTTGGGTACCACGCTGGGAGCCCACCGCAGCATAGCAATTAATAATTTGCAGGGTGCCCAATCCCCATCGGCTGAACGCCCCAAAGTCCTTGTGCCACGCTGGGAGCCCACCCCAGCGTGGCAAACGTCCCAATAGGTTTTTGCTGCCAGGGGTGCCCAATCCCCGTCAGCTGAACGCCCAAAGTCGTTGTGCCATGCTGGGAGCCCCACCCAGCGGGCAATGCGATCCCGCGACTTTTTTTTTTACCTGTAAAACAAAACTGTCCTGTGCTGCCTCGTCTCCTGCCCCTCCCACATCCCGCACCCACCCACTGCGCACCCAGCCTCCCCACACCCCTCACCCCATACTTACCTCCGGACTCCGGCGCGACGATCTTCGGTGGACCGGGAACACGTCTGCACTCTTCAAAGGCGACCACTAACTGAGGAAATGCCAGTAAGCTGTATAATGGGCTAGATAGGAGGGGTTCAACTTTATTGCATATCTCAGGCATTTTTGGGAATTTTTGCACCAAATTTTCAACATGGGGTTTTTGGGACCCCTTCTCATGAATGATGTCACTGTCATGGCGTTATTTGGGCTCGAAGGGTGATTTCGCGCAGTGACTGTGCAGTGACTGCGAAATCACCCTTTGGTACTGAATACCACCATGACAGTGACATCGTTCATGAAAAGGGGGCCCAAAAACCCCATGTTGAAATTGTCCAAAATCTCAAAATGACTGTTTGAAGCAGCGTATGCGAGTTCCTACGCAGGCTCGTAAGTTCGGAAATTTCAATATTTTCACTCCAGATTTTCAACATTGCCATTTCAACACACCATCTTATGAGTAGTACAGCTGTCATTTTTCACATCTCACCCAAAATGTGTTTCCGCCCCTGTAGCTCAGAATGGCGCAGTCGGTGTGCGAAATCAATGTACGGGACAAATTAAGAAAATCACAGTGTCACTGTTCATGGCAGAGGTCTTGAAATGGCTATGTTGAAAATTTGGTGAAAAAATTCCTAAAAATGACTGTTTTACGAGCGTGTTTGCGCAGTTCCTACGTGCGCTCATAGGTTTCATAATTTTCAATATTTCCACTCCAGATTTTCAACACTGCCATTTTTCCCACCTTCTTATGAGTAGTACAGCTGTCATTTTTCACATCTCACCCAAAACGTGTTTTACCATGTAGCGCATAATGGCGCAGTTGGTGTGCAAAAGCTCAATGTATGGGACACATTAACAAAACCACAGTGACACTGTTCATGAGCAGAGGTCTTAAAATGGCTATGTTGAAAATTTGGTGACAAAGTCCATAAAATGACTGTGTTACAGTGAGCATTGTGCAGTTTCCACGCATCCTCGTTAGTTCATGACTTTGTAATATTTTCAGTCCAGATTTTCACTAGTGGCATTTTTCAACACTTCCTTATGAACAGTATAGCCTGCCATTTTTCATAACGTACGGCGTGTGTTTTCACACTTTCAGTGCAGATGCGTGGTCGCTGTCGGAAATCATTGTTCAGCACAGATAAAGAAAATCACAGTGACACTGTTCATGATCGGAGGCACCAAAATGCCTGAGTTGACAATCTGCTATAAAATATCCCCAACCTACTTATACAGGTGTGCGTTGCACAGTTTCTATGTCGCTCGTGACTCACCATTTTTTAAATATTTTTACTACTCATTTGCAACATAGCCATTTACACCTCCCATGACAGAGTACAGCTGTCATTTTTTACAGCCTGTTCGAATATTTTTGCACCTGTGGTGCTAAATCCGTAGTCACTGTGCATAAGCAGCTTCGGCTACAAACCGATATTCCCCTGTTCATGAGGGTGGGGTCACAAAACAAACATGTTGAAAATTTGGAGTTAAAATACCAACGAATGCCTGAGGTATTAGGCTTTTCAACTAAAAGCCCAACTCTATAGAGAATGACAGGAATCAGGGGTGTGACTTGGGATTCTTGCCTGTGATGCTTATACCATTCCACCCTGCAGTCACTGAGAGGCATCGAGGGTATGCCTTGGACTCTTGACCCCAAACTTCACCCCATTCTCCTATATTGCACCCATCTCACCATATTTCCTAATGAAATGGGTGCGATAAGGGGCCAAAGACCCCAAGGAATACGTGACACTTGTCGGTCTCTGCAGAGGTGTGTGAAATGGCGTAGCCGTTATGCCTGACGACCCAAATGCACACCCCAATGCCTGTCACTCTCTGCAGGGTAGTGGTGGGGTTGGCTTCAGTTCAATACTTCACTGCCATTCCTATTACGCAGCTCTGTAACTTCTACACTACCACTGCCAATGCCAGTAAGCAAACATTCGGCATTGACAAATGCTTGTTTGTTTCTTTTTTCATTTTATTTGTATATTTTGTAAGGATAAAACATTTGGTGAGCCTGATTACAATGCCATCCTGATTGTCATGAAAGTTTCAACATATGTCAAACATATATGTGCAAAATTGCAAAAACCAGAAACTCATCTCTCAGCAGAAACATACTGTACATACTAAACAGATTAAATACAATATTGATTAAACCATCATACAATTCCTCAACCTGCTGTGGGTTTTCCCAGAATTAATATGTTTATGCAGCACCTACATTCCATCCCTAGTATCAGACTTGGACCTGGATGTTCAGCTGCTCCCAGTCTGTCACAGACTGCTAAACTATGGTTTTATTGATGCAGTTTTTCAGAAGAATGTGGCTAATTTAAAATATTGTATTTGCACTGCTGTCCACCACTCTGTGCTCATCTCTGGAATGAGTGTCCCACAACCATGGATGGACACAGATAGCAGATAAAAACTCAAAGCTTCTACTAAGAAAAGTTACCTCTATCCTGGCCTTTATGAACCAGCTGACATTCCACCACTCCGCTTCTGTAGCTTGTCAATGTTCACAATAACCCCGCCCCACTTTTTCTTTTTTTCTCCTCGCATAACCCCCTTCTCTTTTTTCTCTTCACCTCTCCTGCCCAACACATTTGCACTTTTCCTAAGTGAACCTTTGTGAATATAGTGATGTATGTATTGTTATTCCTCCCCCTGCTTCGCATGATGTCATGCCTTTGTATCAGGTTATCACTATTTTGTATATACTGTCCCAGATATTCAAACTGAGCCAGGCTGTGGTGCAAGCCTGGGCGCAGTGCAACTTGACTGCGCAGGGGCGTTGACTGGGCGATATTCAACGGAGCTGCACCATGGCACAGCATAGTTGAATATCACACCCTGGCCACCCGCAGTGTGCATGACGCAGTGGCACTGTGCCACCGCAAGTGACCAGAGTGGAACAGGGGGATGCGCTAGCACAAGTTCCATTGCGCTATGCACAGCAACCACGATATTCAAAAGTACACATGCAAATGGGCCCATAATGTATGCAAGGCACAAATGGGGCCATTTGTAAGTCATTATGGCCCCATTTGCATGCAGGTGTGCCAATCCCCAGCAACTTGCGCCTGGCGCCCTGCCAGGCAGCAGCCGTCGGGGACCGATGCCCCCTGCACAGCGCGGAAATGTGCCCCACAGCCTTATCGCAGGCTTCAGTACCTATAAATCACATCCAATATCCCTGGTGGTCCAGTGGACCACTGCCAGCCCAATTGCAGGCTTAAGTATAAAGAAATAAATCCAGTATCCCTGGTGGTCCAGTTGACCGCTGTCAGCCCGATCACAGGCTTAGGTATAATGAAATAAATCCAATATCCCTGGTGGTCCAGCAGACCCCTCCCCACCGCCCACTGAACCCACTGCCGCTCCTCCCCGGTCAGTGGCGGCAGCAGCACCCCACCCGCCTGCTGCCACGCCACCCGCCGACTGACACCATAGGTAGAGCTGTACGCCCATTGGTCCACAGCATGAGCTAATAGGTGTGCAGCCAGTACCGTACTACACATTCCAGATATGTGAATGGATCCAGTGTACTTACCAACTCATCAAAGTTAAATAAATAAATAAAATACTATCACGTGCCAAACAAACTTCAGAAATCTCAGTATTAACAGAAAAAGAAACTGCATACACAGCTGTAACTGATACTGTAAAAGCCTTTATACAGCTGATGCAGTCATAAATTCCCAGTTCAAACAAGATAAGTACTTGGAAGGAAATAGGGTGACAGTATTCCAAACGAGCTGTTGGGAGGGAGAAACTTGATGGACCACTGGTTTCCTCCTCCCTGTATATGTATATCTGCAAGAATTCATCTATGTATGTATATTGTGCCATTTCATTCAGCACTGTTACTGGCCTTCTGAGAGCCCAGCCCCTCATTGCCAGTGTTCAGATCTTTTGATGACCATCCAAGCACACCATGCAAACCTGGCCATGATTCCCGAAGCAAGACGGATCAATTTTTTGGCATAGACTAGTTTAAATGGTGAGTTAGGTGTGCTCTAGGGCACAGGGAGTAGTTCCTGCATAAAGTGAACTGATCGCACAGAATGGAACATAATTTGTTTTTGTGCAGTGCCTTTCATACACAAAGTGTCTCAAAGTGCTTTGCAAAATAACAGCTTAAACAGTGGTAGTGCTCGGACTGTATGCAGAGCAACACAAGATGTTTTTTTCTGTTAGGAAACGAGTGACTGTATTCCTCAAGGCAGCCTGTGCAAAACAATCTGGTATGCCCTGGTAGGTTTTGTTTGAAGAATAATCACTACAACAAATCAGCCAGACTCCACATAGTTCTTTTTCTCTCTTCAGTACTTTATTTTCATGTGTTCACCTCAAAAAGGACCATGCATCAACATGCCCGACGTTTCACCCCTTAAAGGGCTTCATCAGGGGAGTACACAGTCTGCTTTTGTTAATTCCTCATTGTCTGTGTTTTTGAATATGAGTTCAGCTTTATAAAAAGCTACAGTACTTTGTTTCAGTGATTCAGCATTGTATTCTGTGACAGCAGCAGCAGCACTTCCTGTCTGCACCTGTTCCTAATGGTTTCTGTGAAGGTCAGCCTGGCACATTGCCTTCTGTGTGGAATGACCTTCTGGCAGCCTGATCTGAAAGTCACCATGCACTGCTGTAGCTGTTTCTCCATTGATTCTAAGTATTAACAACACCAACACCAAATGTTGCATAAAGTTGGTATGTATACTTAAAAACTGCTATTTTTCTAGAAATAATAATAGGAAAATGGGCGAAACCATATACAGCACTTTCACCAGGCCTGATACACCACACAAATGTACAGTGGATTGTCAAAATGCTCACTGATCCAGTTGAGTTTTAACAAGGTTTTGTGCAACAGATGTGCCAGCATACGTTCACACAAATGACTAAGAACCTCAGCGCAGAAACACTGAAGCAGGGGTTACCCTGGAAGAGAACTGACAATAAAGCCATGTTTCAAAGAAATGCAGAATTGCAAATGCTCCAATAATACAAAGCATCATGAGAAATGTATGCCAATCACCATGAAAGAATTTAGACTGATTCTGCTTTAACCAGGAGAGTATGGTGCTACATGACCTCTCACAGTCTGAAAAAGCTAAAAACAGAAGACACAGACACATGTTTTGTCCTCACAACTCCTACATGTGCCCCATCCGAATCTCAGCCCAAGGGAAGGGGACCCTAAGCATATTATAGCGCTTTCCTGTTTTGGGTTCATCATGACCAAAACCAGTAGGACCATAATTGGGCTGGTTTTCCCTTCCCCTGGGCTGAGATATTGATGAGGCAAACTGATGAGTCCTGAGAAGGACAAAACATGTCTGTGTTTTCTGTATCCTGAGTGTGGCATAGAATAGGTGAGGGGCAATATGATAGAGACCTTCCAGTTCCTGAAAGAAATGAACAAGGTAAACTGTGATGAACTATTCAACAGAAAAAAGCAAATTTAGAACATGGGGAAATGAGTGGATGCTGGGGGGGGAGAGTTTCAGGAGGTACATGAGGAAATTTTATTTTACAGAGAGAGTGACTCCACCATGGAACAATCTGCCAGCTGAGTGGGGTGCCAAAACCATTAATGGTTCTAAGCATGGATGGGACACAGTTAAGGGTTTAGTAATTACCCTTTATGGTAGCAGTAAGGCAGAGAACATGGGGGCAGGTACTGTGGACAAAAACCCTATATAGTCAACAGGTCTTGGGGTACAATAGGGTATTTGGGACAGAATGGAGGGACTGATACTCTTTATCTGCTCTCACAGTCTGTTTCAGTGTTCAGCCTTTGCAGATTGTGTAAGAGGTCATTTGGCACCACACTATCCTGCTTAAAGCAGAAGCAGCCTAAATTAGTTCATGGGAATTTGTGTAACTTAACAACAAGAAAAACACGGCACCAACCACTTCCAAAATATTTCTGTATTTGTGTGAAAAAAATTCGTATCACAATGCAGTAACGCCATGCAAGGATATAACAGCTCCCTAAACAAAGAAAACATCCGACCGGTTTCGCGCCAAAAACAGCGCCTGTTCAGGGACACAGACACAGCATAGTAACCACCACATAATAAAGGAATCATTTAAAGTGACATAACACCAAAATAATTAAATGTGCAACAGGTGTAAATTCAACATTACTTTCAGAGATTGGCAAGGTTCAATATACCTATCTAAATAAAAAAAGCATAAATTAATTTACATTTTAGCCCAAAAAACTTATCAAAGGTACAAAAATATATTATTATTAGTCATAATTCATTTTGCCAAACAACAAATAACAAATAGCAGGGTTCTGGCTTGATAATACTACGCATACCCTTAAGCCATTTAAAGAATTTAAACCGAAAAAATAAATAAAAATGTTCACCTTAAAAAAGGACCTAAATCAAATAAATCATTTAGACCTGGATATTGCAAAGCATCCAAAATATAAATCAATTAGCCTCCCTCCGTAAGATCTTCATGTCCAAGTATCCCCACGAGGTCCAATTGTAACTCTTTCTATTGCACTAAATGAATAGCAGTGTGCATTCAGACCAGAACTCTGCTGTATATGTTGCACCAAAGCATTCTTTGTGTTTGTACGAATATCGCTCAAATGTTCAGACTCTCTGTCTAAAGATTAGTGAAGTCTTTCCTACATAAAAGCACCACAAATGCAAGTAGCCAAATCAATTACTCCTACAGATGAACAATTAATAAACTGTCTAACATCAAAGATCATTGGTGTTAATCGTAGAAAAGTTTTTATTTGATGCATAACACTGCAAAATTTACAGTGTCCAGCGAAAAATCCCACTGGTTGTGGTGGCAACCATCAATTTTCAACCACCACTGGTTGATCTGAATGCCAACCTAGCTGAGATATTTTTCCCTTCTGAAAACAAATTTAGGATAGGTACCAATCATATCCTTCAGTGCTAAATCTGTTTGAAGTATTGCCCAGTTTTAGTAACAATGTTCCTAATAGAAGCTACATTTGGCCAAAAGTGGTAACAAAAGTTAGTGGTGCCTCACTTTGATGTATATCCTGTTCCTGTGCGATACTGTAACAGCTGTTCCTAGGCATAGCTCTTACTGATCCATTTCAGCTTCTAACTTTACCTGTGCATACCCTCTTTGTGTAAATCTGGCTGCCATATCGTGTAGATTTTCTTCAAAATCCACCGTATCACTGCAGTTGCGCTTGACCCTCATAAACTGAGATTTAGGGATATTATTAATGGTGTGGCGAGGTTGACAGCTCGAGGCATGTAAAGGTATTTCTATCCGTGAGGTTGCGGTAGATAAAGTACTTAATGTACCATCTTGTACTTTTGTGATTTCCAAGTCCAAGAAAATACCGCTCCTATCAGCCTGGAGCAGAACCTCAAATTTTCATTTGTTGAATGCAAATACATAATAAATGCCTCCAATTCAAATACTGAACCTCATCCACCATCAATATATCATCGATGTAACGTCTCCAAAATCAATTTTATCATAAAAACAATTTTATTACGATCAAAAACACATTCTTGTTCCCAGTAGCCTAAATATAGATTGGCATAATTGATGCAAAAGTAGCACCATCGCGGTTCCTTTTACTTGATGGTAAAATTTCCCTGGAATATAAAATATTCTTTGTCAAAACAAACTCAGACAATTTAATCAAAAATTAATCTGTTCCACACCCAAGGCTGTTTTACTAGTAAGCCAATAGCGTAAAGCCTGTAGCCCCCCCTGGTGTGGTATGTTAGTATACAATGCCTCTATATCTAGAAACCAAAAGCCAATGGGACTCTAACTGCATATCACCAGGAGACCAAGAACTTGCATAGTGTCCTTAAATGCGAAGGCAACATAGGAACCAAGTCACATATGCATCCACATATTTTGACAATGGTTCAATTAAAACCAATGCCAGATACTATAGGTACGCCCTGGGGACACACAAGCTTTTATGTATTTTTGGTAAAGCGTAAAGTTGGTCTCACAGGGTGTTTACATCAAAAATCAAGTAAATCCTTAGTAAGGATGCCTGATTCGAATGCATTTAGTAAAACAGCATCTATAGCCTTTTGGAAATCTGATGTCGGGTCCCTATCTAAAGTAATGTAAAATGTCTTATTATTTAACTGTCGCTGTACCTCATACAGATAATCCCTGGTATTCATAACCACCACAGCTCCCCTTTATCAGCTGTTTTAATAGTAATTGAAGGTATCAATTTCAAATTCATTTAAGCGCTATTCTTTCCTCCTAGTGAGATTATTATAACCAGTGGATTTCCTTTCATCAAATAAGGCATTTATTTCATTAAGGCAGCTGTCTCAAAAGTCAAAATTGCTGCAGATGGAGGTGGATTGAAATTTGAAGCACCTTTAAACGCAACAAACATCCTTCTTCCTCAAGGAAGCAATGAAACACTGTCACAGTCGGTGGTGTTAAAACCGTATCAAAACTCCACTGTCTATTGAAAAAGATTTCAAACTGAGGTTTAGGGTAAATTTTTCAAATCAAGAAAGGCATCAAAGCATTGAAACATTACATGTAGGCGAACTTCAGTCCCTTCTCCAATATAGAAACTTGAGCTGCTGTAAGTTGTACTTCTGACAAATTGATCACATTCGTGACTGTGACCTCCCTCTGCTCTTCTGTACATTCTTTTGTGGAAAGCCTTGTCTCTTGCTCCAGTGATTTTAATATTCTTGGGTCTCCTCCTTCTGCCCCCTCTGCGGGTTCGTGCCCGGGTTCGAATCTGACCAACCTCTCTGACCTGCGCGGTTGGCTGCTGCCCCCCCCCCGCTGCTGTATTCCTCCAAAGGGTCATCAGATGATTCAGAAGTAGAGAAAAAATTGCTTCAAGTCATTGAGCCACTTGTTAAACAAAAAGAGTCTGCCTTTGCGGGATACAGCAGTGAAGTGGAGTTTAAAGATTTAGAACAGAAGTTAAAGATTGCTATTCTTAAACAAGATGCTCGACTTAAAGCAATTAAAATGAAAAAATTTGAGCGGGATAGACTTGATTATGCACTAAATCGTGTTTTTTCCTGGAAGGGTGCTGAAATTCAGGAAGAAGTAAACGAGGCTCCCAGAGAAATAAAATGGATACAAACAAGTCTAAGTCTATACTACGAAACACCAGTAATGTTGAGAGCAGTTTTTCTCTACTTCTGAATCATCTGATGACCCTTTGGAGAGAATACAGCAATGAGGGCAGCAATGACCATGAGTCAGAGAGGTTGGTCAGATTTGAACCGGGCACGAACCCTGGAGAGGGCAGAAGGAGGAGACAAGAATATTAAAAATCACTGGGGGCAAGAGACAAGGCTTTCCACAAAGAATGTACAGAAGAGCAGAGGGAGGTCACAGTCACGAATGTGATCAATTTGTCAGAAGTACAACTTACAGCAGCTCAAGTTTCTATATTGGAGAAGGGACTGAAGTTCGTTCCCACATGTAATGTTTCACGTTTTGATGCCTTTCTTGATTTGAAAAAATTTACCTGTAAACTCAGTTTGAAATCTTTTTTCAATAGACAGTGGAGTTTTGATACGGTTTTAACACCACCGGACTGTGACAGTGTTTCGATTGCTTCCCTTGAGGAAGAAGATGTTTGTTGCGTTTTAAAGGTCCTTCAAATTTCAATCCACCTCCATCTGCAGCAATTTTGACTTTTGAGACAGTGCCTTAACGAAATTAATGCCTTATTTGATGAAGAAATCCACTGGTTATAATAATCTCACTAGGAGGAAAGAATAGCTTAAATGAATTGAAATTGATACCTCAATTACTATTAAAACAACTGATAAAGGGGAGCTGTGGTGGTTATGAATACCGGGATTATCTGTATGAGGTCAGCGACAGTTAAATAATAAGGCATTTTACATTACTTTAGATAGGGACCGACATCAGATTTCCAAAAGGCTATAGATGCTGTTTTACTAAATGCATTCGAATCAGGCATCCTTACTAAGGATTTACTTGATTTTTTGACTGTAAAACACCCTGTGAGACCAACTTTTTACGTTTTACCAAAAATACATAAAAGCTTGCAGTGTCCCCCAGGGCGACCTATAGTATCTGGCATTGGCTCTTTAATTGAACCATTGTCAAAATATGTGGATGCATATATGTGACTTGGTTCCTATGTTGCCTTAGCATTTAAGGGACACTACGCAAGTTCTTGGTCTCCTGGATGATATGCAGTTAGAGTCCCATTGGCTTTTGGTTTCCTAGATATAGAGGCATTGTATACTAACATACCACACCAGGGGGCTACAGGCTTTACGCTATTGGCTTACTAGTAAAACAGCCTTGGGTGTGGAACAGATTAATTTTTGATTAAATTGTCTGAGTTTGTTTTGACAAAGAATATTTTTATATTCCAGGGAAATTTTACCATCAAGTAAAAGGAACATGATGGGTGCTACTTTTGCACAATTATGCAATCTATATTTAGGCTACTGGGAACAAGAATGTGTTTTTGATCGTAATAAAAATTGTTTTTATGATAAAATTGATTTTGGAGACGTTACATCGACGATATATTGAAGGTGTGGAGGTTCAGTATTTGAATTGAGGCATTTATTATGTATTTGCATTCAACAAATGAAAATTTGAGGTTCTCGTTCAGGCTGATAGGGGCGGGTATTTTTCTTGGACTTGGAAATCACAAAGTACAAGATGGAGATTAGTACTACCATCAAGAAACCTACGGATAGAATACTTTTATATGCCTCGAGCTGTCATCCCGCCACACCATTAATAATATCCTCAAATCTCAGTTTATGAGGGTCAAGCGCAACTGCAGGATACGGTGGATTTTGAAGAAATCTACACAATATGGCAGCCAGATTTACACAAAGAGGGTATGCACAGGTAAAGTTAGAGCTGAAATGGATCAAGTAAGAGCTATGCCCAGGGAACAGTTGTTACAGTATCGGGCACAGGAACAGGATATACATCAAAGTGAGGCACCACTAACTTTTGTTACCACTTTTGGCCAAAATGTAGCTTCTATTAGGAACATTGTTACTAAAAACTGGGCAATACTTCAAACAGATTTAGCACTGAAGGATATGATTGGTACCTATCCTAAATTTGTTTTCAGAAGGGGAAAAAATATCTCAGCTAGGTTGGTGCATTCGTATCAACCAGTGGTGGTTGAAAAAATTGGATGGTTGCCACCACAACCAGTGGGATTTTTTCGTTGTGGACACTGTAAATTTTGCAGTGTTATGCATCAAATAAAAACTTTTTCTACGATTAACACCAATAGATCTTTTGATGTTAGACAGTTTATTAATTGTTCATCTGTAGGAGTAATTGATTTGGCTACTTGCATTTGTGGTGCTTTTTATGTAGGAAAGACTTCACGAATCTTTAGACAGAGAGTCTGTGAACATTTGAGCGATATTCATTGCCAAAACACAAAGAATGCTTTGGTGCAACATATACAGCAGAGTTCTGGTCTGAATGCACACTGCTATTCATTTAGTGCAATAGAAAGAGTTACAATTGGACCTCGTGGGGGAGACTTGGACATGAAGATCTTACGGAGGGAGGCTTATTGGATTTATATTTTGGATGCTTTGCAATATCCAGGTCTAAATGATTTATTTGATTTAGGTCCTTTTTTAAGGTGAACATTTTTATTTATTTTTTCGGTTTAAATTCTTTAAATGGCTTAAGAGTATGCGTAGTATTATCAAGCCAGAACCCTGCTATTTGTTATTTGTTGTTTGGCAAAATGAATTATGACTAATAAAAATATATTTTTGTACCTTTGATAAGTTTTTTGGGCTAAAATGTAAATTAATTTATGCTTTTTTTATTTAGATAGGTATATTGAACCTTGCCAATCTCTGAAAATAATGTTGAATTTACACCTGTTGCACATTTATTATTTTGGTGTTATGTCACTTTAAATGATTCCTTTATTATGTGGTGGTTACTATGCTGTGTATGTGTCCCTGAACAGGCGCTGTTTTTGGCGCGAAACCGGTCGGACGTTTTCTTTGTTTAGGGAACTGTTATATCCTTGCATGGCGTTACTGCATTGTGATACGAATTTTTTTCACACAAATACAAAAATATTTTGGAAGTGGTTGGTGCCGTGTTTTTCTTGTTGTTCACATACACTGGCACAACCATAAATTTGGAGCCGCTCTCTCTCGTTGTAGTTAATTTGTGTAACTTCCCATGATGCTTTGCGTTATTTGTGTACTTTTGTATTTATATCTTCATACTGTTTACATACAACAATATACCTTTCCCATAATATCCATGTGTTATTTGTAACAATATTCATAGAACTTTAGCACAGTCGCTGACTTGTATATCCTTCCTGGACAGAGCGGTCCAGACATTTCTGTCCTCAATGTGGTGAAATCCGTTCCTGACCTTCCCATGTCAGATTCGCAACATACAGTCACAATTTCTGCAATTATATAAATAAAGGAATTGAGTTCTTCACCCAGCTAGGCCTTTAGGCAACTTGGGCTGGTTTTATTTATTTCTTTATTTTATTTTACAATTATTGGTTAGGAAAGACACACTAAGCTGAGGCTTGTTTCCAGGTGCATCCTGGGAGCACAGGAAAACTGTGACTTGCTTATGGTAACACAGTATCCAAGTGGTGGCTGCAGGATTCAAACCCAGTTCTCCAAGTTTGCAGCTCAGTGCTCTTAACCACTACTGGTTGCCTTGGTTTGGTTCACAGCCTCTCCTGTCAGCACTTCCTCACAGGCTACTCAGGCTTCAGCTATTTATAACTTCCTTATGCAGCAGCAGTTAGCATGTGCAGAGTTTTCAAGGATGGCCACCACACTTCCTCAAATTCTTCTAGACGTGCTTGAGACACCTTAATCACCTTCACAATGTGGCCACTGTCACTGTTCAGTGTTCTACTGTGCATGCTTGAGACACCTTAATCACCTTCACAACGTGGCCACTGCCTCTGTTCAGTATTCTACTGTGCATGCTTGAGACACCTTAATCACCTTCACAACATGGCCACTGCCACTGCTCAGTATTCTACTCTGCATGCTTGAGACTCCTTAATCACCTTCACAACATGGCCACTGCCACTGTTCAGTATTCTACTGTGCATGCTTGAGACACTGCTGGTCACTGAATGGGGCCCCACTTACATAGCTGAGACTGCTTAAACAGACCCGTGCCCAAACTGAAAGTTGAAGCAGGGTATGGGGGGGGGGTTACATGACCTACATACATTTTTCATCACTGAAACATGTTTCTGTTTGCACCTGTCCAATCCAAGTAGTACAATTAACCAAAGACACCATGCTTTCCACTTCTGCAAAGGACTCCTGTGCAATTTTACCCACTGAATTTACATATTTTGAATGTAAGCGTCAAAGCGGCAGCGGCTAAGTGGGACGGCAAAGTGGAGCGAGGAGTCTGACCCGAGTGTGGCAGGCTCTGTGGCTGGTCTGTTCAATTCATCTGTGAAGTGTGACTCCTGAAAGTAACATCTGCTGCTAGTGAGTGAACAAAGAACTTTCAGTCTTGTTTGAGCAATCCCCACTCCCTCCCACCTTGAGACTGCGCTATTTTTATGCGTTTTAAAGTCAGTGTCAGTTGCTCTGTAGATCGTTTTTGTGTGCTGCAATATTTAAAGTAAACTGTGTTAAGCCTGCTTTTAGAAGTAACTGCTGCTACGAGTCCAATTTGATCAGAGTGCGGTGGTGCAGAGATCGAACTTAGTCACTAGGCAACAGTACACTCATAAAGCTGCTTGCTGCATTATTCCTAACACCTGAAGGTATACTGAACTCTACTCTGATCTCCACGTTTTCTGTTGGTGGCAGCTTTGGGAAGTGGAGGAGGGGCGACTTCAATTAAAAGCCTGCACTTTCATTCAGCGGCAGCGTCAAAGCAGCAGCGGCTAAGTGGGACGGCAAAGTGGAGCGAGGAGTCTGACCGGAGTCAGACCGGGGACTGACTGGGCCACTAAACTCTGTCGTTTTGTGTTCTGATTTATTATAAAACGGTTTGGTACTATATTGTACTGTCATTATGATTAATAGAGGGATAGTATTGTGTGCAGTGTACATATTTTGTGTTTCTTGCACTGACGTTTTTTTTTTCTTCATATGTTAAAAATGATTTTAGAACTCAGGAAGATGATCAGAAAATTGAGTTTGAGATTCAGCAATATGATTTTGTTTTTAACTATAGTCATTTGTTTGGGGTAAAAGGTAAATATATGAGTTACAACCTGGGGTATAGTGTTCTGAAATATAAGATAAGAACATGTGGTTTGTATGTTTGTACAAGGACTTGGCCATACTGTTTACTTTTACTAATTCGATCTGGTAATGTTGAAACTAACCCTGGTCCTTTAGTAAATGATATGGCAGATAGTGATTATTTTTTGCAATGTTCTCAAGGTCTTAAAATTATGCACTTCAATGTGTTGAGTTTATTGTCTAAATTTCATGAGGTGGAGTCATGGATTAGTTTATATGACCCGGATGTTTTAGCACTGAGTGAAACTTGGTTAAATTCAACTGCTTTAGATACTGAAATATGTATATCTGCTTATAAATTGTTTAGAAAAGATTATATTACTGGTAGAGGGGGAAGGGTTTTGTTTTATGTTAAGGATAATTTAGTGGTAAATTTGTCCTGTATTTTTAATGGTAATTTGGACTACTGTGAACACATCACAATTCAGTTAACATTGGGTCTTGTTAAGAAATTAACAATTTGTTGTGTTTATCTTCCACCTAATGGTAGTAAATTGGGTTTACAGGAATTTGTAGATAAATTAAATAATAGGGCCTATGGAGAGTTAATAGTATTAGGGGATTTTAATTTAAATTGGACTGGTCCTGGTATCACAAAATTAAATACTGTCTTGCTTCATTCTGGTTTGCAACAACTGGTCACTTTGCCTACTCGATATAACAACAAATCTGGTAACCACACATTGTTGGACTGGATATTATCAAACAAGCCTATTAATGTGACAAAATGTGGTTTGATTTCTGATGCTTTAAGTGATCATCATCCAATATTTTGTATATGGAATCTTTGGGGGATTAAAGAAGCCTAAGCCAATTATAAAGATTTCAAGATCTTTTACCAAATTTGATGTTTACACATTTTGTTCACAGTTGGGTAAAATAGATTGGTCTTATTTACATTCTATTCCTGATGTTAATTTTGCTCTAGATTTCTTTATCACTGAGTTTACACGTGTTCTGGATCAGCTTGCTCCCTTTGTTAAAAGAAGGGTTCGAGGAAAACTCATGGGTGATTAACACCTTCTTTGATTAAACTTATGAGACAACAAGATAAGGCGTGGAAATTGTATAACACTAAAAAATTCTGCCTCCAGTTATCATATTTACAGGGCATTAAGGAATCAATGTAAGGCCCAGATAAAGAAAGTAGATTTTATTCATCAAAAACAATATGAAGGTTTGACTAATACTACAACATTTTGGAAAACAATTAATACCTTGATAAAGCCTAATGTTTGTCAATTAGGTTCGATGAAACTGAATGGTGATTTGTTAACTTGTCCAGTGAAAATAGCTAATGAGTTTAACTTAAAATTTACTGTACCATTTAATTCTTGTAGTGACCAGTCTGATGTGAATCATTTAGGAAATACTGATGGTCTTATAGGTAGTCATAAATTTTACTTAAGGACTACTACCCCAAAAGAGGTTGAGAGGTTGTTACGATGTATTAAAAGGGATAGTTCAGCTGGCTCTGATGGTTTATGTCCTCGTTTAATGGCAGATGCTGCTTCAGTCTTAGCGTATCCAATTAGTGTTATTTTTAATTTGTCTTTTTTGACAGGTACTATACCTGATATGTGGAAACATTCCTTGGTGACTCCCATTTTTAAGTCTGGTTCACATCAGGAATTTGGTAATTATAGACCGATTTCAATTTTGTCTGCCCTGGCTAAAGTCCAGGAAAGGATGGTTTATAATCAGTTGATTGAATATGTGGATTCTCTGGGATTATTGTCTCAGAATCAACATGGCTTCCAAAAGGAAAGTACTGAGAACTGCCTTGGTGAGTTCACGAACACATGGTGCTGGATGGTATGGACAAAGGGTGTCTGCCCGGTGCCGTGTTCGTGGACTTGACACAAGGCATTCGATTTAGTAGATCATCAGCTGTTAGTCTCTAGATTAGAGTTTTGGGAGCTGGAGAGTCTTTTGGATTGGATGAGGATTACCTTACTAATAGGTTTCAAAGGGTTAAGTATAAGTGTTGTATCTGATTCTGCATTGGTAAAGTGTAGGGTCCCATAAGGCTCCATACTGGGGCCGCTTTTGTTTTCTTTATTCTTTGACCAACAAGTGAATGTAATTAATAATGCTTTTCTAACTCTTTATGCAGATGACGCAGTAATATATATGCAGGGTTCTTCTGTTGGGGACATAGGTGTTTCCTTAACAGAGGAAATGTGTAATTTTCAATCATCACTTATGGCTTGTAAGATGGTTTTAAATAAATCAAAAACAAAGGTGATGGTTTTTGGAACCTCTGCTAGATTAAGATCTGAGGGAAATTGTTTGGAGGTTAAATCTTTTGACGGATTAATGTTTGATCAAGTTGATACATTTCAGTATCTTGGGGTATTATTAGACTCACATTTAAGTTACGAACCTTATTTTATGAGGGTAACCTCAAGAATACATTGTAGAATGGCCCTTTTGTATAGAATTCGTCCATTTCTTATTCCAGAGTCTAGGCTAGCTATCTCTAAACATTGTTTAGCTCCCATTGTGAACTATGCTGCTATTATAACTGATACTGCTTCTGTGACAGTGATTTCAAGGAAATCCACTTTACTTCAGCTGATTGCTAAATTTGCTTTAAACTACCCTAAATTATCTCATCATTGTGAGATTCTGAAAGAAATGGGTTGGTTACCGGTTTCATTAAATTTTCACTATTACGTAGCTAAATTTATATATAGAATTGTTAAATCTGGGGTCCCACAAAATTTATGTAATTTGCTGAGACCGTATAACGATGGCTATTATTCTAGACACAGGTCAGATGGTATGTTTTTTAAGATTCCATTTATGAAAACTAAAAGCGGACAGAGATCTTTTGCTTATATTGCTCCATTTATTTGAAATTAAATTCCTTATGATATTAAACAGCTATGTTCTGCCAAAATGTTCTCTGATGCATTGAAGATGTTTCTTGAATCTCAATTTGATTGTAAATGTTTTATATGAATAATTTTTGTAACAAAGACATTTTATGTCTGCTATGTTTGTATTGTACACAGTATGTATGTTTATGTATGTTTTGTACTGAATGTATGTAATTTTGTGTGGGTTGCACCTGTAAAAGGAATTAGTTTTCCAGTGAGCTTACCCGTTAAGTGAATAAACAAACAAACAATAATGTAAAATATCTCCCTATTGTCCTTACGCTGAACGTAATTAACTTTGGGTCACTCCTGAAAAAGGGACATGCTGTCTCAGTGGGCTCACCCGGCTATCAAAATATGAATAAATAAATAAATGTATCTGACATATCTATGATAGAAGTCAGACTATATTCAATGATGTTACAGCACATCAATGGGAAAGGCTCAGTTCTGTAGTCCTCATCTAAGGAAGGACAGAGACAGGCTGGACACAGTGAAATGCATGGTGACCAAGATGATTCTGTGCCAACAGAGCATGTCTTGTGAAGACTGTCTGAAGGCAATGGACATATACTCACTGGAGTTCAGGTGAGAAAGAGGAGGGATATGATAAAGATCTTCAAGTTCCTAAATGGAATAAACAAGGTGAACTGCAGGAACTATTTACCATAAGTGTAACATCAGGAACCCCAGGTCATGAGTAGAAACTGGAGCGGGAGGGTTAGGAGGGATGTGAGGAAGTTCTGTTTTATGGAAAGGGTGGTGGAGCTGTGGAACAGTCTGCCAGAGGAGATGGCGGCACCAAGACCATATATGGTTTCAAGCAAGGCTGGGACAGAGTGAAGGGTTTTGTAGTTGCTCAGGTTGGTAGCACTAGGGAGGGGAGCGGGGGGAGTGGACCAGGAGGGTTAAAACCCCATATGTACAATAGATCCTGGTGCAGATAGGGAACTCTGGGCAGATGAGATGAACCTTTGGTCTTCTTCTGCCATCATTACCTATGTTTCTATGTTTCAGACAGCTCCATGAGAAGCAGACAGTGTTGGACAAAACTAGTTACACCAATCCTCCTCTCCCATGTGTTGACCCTCCCTGCCCCTGTACTAAAAACGTATCTTGGGGGAACATAACTCACAAATGTCATGCAAGTAATAATGATGTCTGTTACCCCACTGCTGCCCCAGTGGGCTCTGCTGTCTCTAGCAATGTGAGCATGCACACTGAAAGCATTGCTATGGAGATGGAGCAGTACAGACAGAGGCAGCAGTGGGACAGCAGTTCATATTACATAGAAACATAGAAACATAGAATTTGATGGCAGATAAGGACCGCTTGGCCCACCCAGTCTGCCCATTTCCCTACCTACTGGATAGGCTGCAGATCCTAGTTAACCAGCAGCCTACTTCTCCTACCCCCAACCCCCAGAATTGCCTTATGACTATCCCATGCATGCTTGAATTCCACCACTGATTTTGACTCCACAACCTCCTCCGGAAGGCTGTTCCATGCATCCACAACCTCTCTGTGGAAAAATACTTCCTTAAATTACCTCTGAGCCCCCATCTTCAAATTGTGCCCTCTTGTTCTTGAACACCTCTTTTTGAAAGATGCTACCTCTTGGACTTTGTTGATCCCTTGAGGTACTTGAAAGTTTCTATCATGTCCCCCTCTCCCTACTTTCCTCGAGGCTATACATATTAAGTTCCCTAAGTCTCTCTTCATATGTCTTCTGGTGCAGACCCTGCACCATTTTAGTTGCCCTCCTCTGGACAGCTTCCATCCTGTCTATGTCTTTGCGGAGATTGGGTCTCCAGAACTGCACGCAGTACTCCAGATGGGGTCTCACCAGCTGTCTGTACAGAGGGATAATAACTTCCTGTTTTCTACTGGTGATGCCTCTCCCTATGCATCCCAGTATCCCCCAGCCCTCCTTGCTGACCTCTCACATTGCTTGCCCACCTTTAGGTCACCTGATATGACTACCCCCAGGTCCCTTTCCATTTTTGTTGTTGTTAGTATCTCACCCCCATTGTGTACTCTTCCCCTGGGTTTTTGTTTCCCAGGTGCATTGCCTTGCACTTCTCAGCATTGAATCTAAGCTGCCATACATTTGACCATTCCTCTAACCTTGCCAAGTCCCTTCTCATCCTTTCCACCCCACCCTGTGCATCAACTCTGTTGCAGATCTTAGTGTTATCTGCAAAGAGACATACCTTTCCTTCAGTCCTTCTGCAATGTAAACTATAAAGACATTGAAGAGGACCGCCTAATACTGAACCTCTGGTACCCACTAGTAACCCTCCTTTCTTCTGAGTGGACTCCATTTTCTATTACTCTCTGTGTCCTATTCTCCAGCCACCTTACTCCAGGCTGTCATCTTGGGACCCACTCCCAGGCTGACTAACTTACATATTAACTTGTGTGGGACTGTGTCAAATGCCTTGCTAAAGTCTAGGTAGGCCATGTCCACAGCCCCTCCCTGATCTACTACTTTGGTCACCCAGTCAAAGAAATCTATCAGATTCGTCTGGCATGACCTTCCTGCTGTGAATCCATGCTGCCTAGGGTCCTGTGCCCCTCTGGCCTCTAGATACTCAACAATTCTTTCCTTCAGAAGTTATTCTATCATTTTCCCTATCACTGAGGTTAAACTGCAGGTCTGTAGTTTCCTGCTTCTGCCTTGCTCCCACTTCTGTCAAGGGGAATCACATCTGCCCTCCTCCAGTCCTCGGTGCCACCCCATCCTCCCATGATTTGTTAAAAAGGGTAGTCAGTGGTGTCACTAGTTCTACCCTTAGCTTTTTTAGAATTCTGGGATGAATCCCATCAGGCTCCATTGCTTTGTCCACCTTCAGTTTTAAGAGTTCTTTCAGAACCCTTTCTTCTGTAAATGGGCTGGTATCAACTTCTGTATCCAGAGTGTTACTACTGTTTGTTTTATGTACCTCCCTCTTCATTTGTAAATACTGAGCAAAAATATTTGTTTAGTATCTCTGCCTTTCATAGTCTTCCTCTGCCCACCCTCCCTCCCTTTATTAAGCCTCACAATCCCTCCCTTGGTCTTCCTTTGCTCCCTGATGTACCTATAACATATGGACATTATGAGGATCATCCATTCTATGCGTCCCACAAGTTGTGGTTTGGATCCCGGTCCAACTCCCCTCATTTTGGGTTGTTTTGATATCATCGGTCCGGTCCTGGCGCAAATAGTCTGGTGCTCCTTGGAATTAGGCGAGTTCCCGTGCTCCTTGAAAGAGGCAGTGGTGACTCCTCTCTTGAAGAAAGCTTCCTTGGACCCGGACTGTTTTTCTAATTATCGGCCTATCTCTAACCTCCCCTTTATTGGGAAGGTTATTGAGAAGGTTATAGCGGTTCAATTGGATGACCATTTAACCATCCATAATGTCTACGAATCCTTCCAGTCGGGCTTCCGAAAAAGACATAGCACCGAGACTGCGCTGGTTCGGGTGTTAAATGATCTTCTGATGGCGAGGGATCAGAAGAGACGCTCCATTCTTGTTCTTCTTGATCTCTCTGCAGCCTTTGACACAGTGGACCACATGGTGTTGTTAGCTCGCCTGGGGCAAATCTGTGGAATGTCTGGAACCGTTTTGCAATGGTTCACGTCATTCCTTACCGGGAGATCGCAGAGAGTTGTGTCGGGGATTTTTTCCTCTGACCCAATTCCTTTGTTGTGTGGAGTGCCCCAGGGATCCGTGCTGTCACCCATGTTGTTTGCAGTGTATATGCTACCCCTCGGAGGTATCATTAGACGATATGGGCTGAGGTTTCACTGCTATGCTGATGATACCCAGCTCTATCTGTCTTTTGCACCCGACCAGGATGGAGCTGTCTCGGTGTTTAACAACTGTCTGGGGGAGATCCAAGACTGGATGGTTTCTAGTTGGCTAAAGTTGAACTCAGAGAAAACAGAAGTGCTGGTAGTGGACCCAGGTGGTGGGATGGTGAGGCCGGTATTGGTGCTCCATCTGGAATTGTCCTTGGTGGAGTATCTCTGCCGTCCTCAGAATGGGTGCGTAGCTTTGGGTTTATTCTTGACGAAAGGCTGACTCTTAAAGCTCAGGTGTCAGCTGTTGTCAAGATTTCCTTTTATCATCTTAGGAATATTGCCAGGGTTAGGCATCTTGTTCCGTCCGACTCCCTGCCTACTTTGGTTCACGCTTTTGTATCCTCACGCTTGGACTACTGCAACGCCCTGTACTTTGGGCTTTCTGGGGTTGAAATCCGTCGCCTACAGCTGGTGCAGAACGCTGCAGCCCGGGTTTTGACTGGGACAAGTCGGTCCTGTCATATCACTCCCGTGCTGCGCGAACTGCACTGGCTTCCTGGCGGGGCGGATCACCTTAAAGTCATTTACTGACTTTTAAAGCCCTTCACGACCAGGGTCCAGCCTATCTGAAAGATCTCCTGTTTCCTTACTGCCCTGACCGATTACTCCGCTCGGCCGACATGGGGTTGTTAGAGATCCCAGAGTGAGTTTAAAATCTTCTGGCAGCAGAGCTGCTGCATGCTGCACCACTCTTTGAACTCTCTACCATGTCGGTTACGGCAGTGCACCTCCGTGGAACTTTTCAAGAGGGATTTGAAAACGTATTTGTGGAATATGGCTTTTTTAGATAATTAAGTTATTTATAAATTCTTGGATTTTATTATTAATACTCTATTTCGTTGTATGTTGATTTTATGTACATGTTCTGTTTTTATGTAGTGTTTTGAACTGTTTTTAAAATTGTTCAGCACCTTGATACACTGAAAGGTGCTATATAAATAAAATTATTATTATATTTATTATAAAAGGTTTTATCCCCCTTCTTAACTGAGTTGGCTATTTTTTCCTTGGTTTGGGCCTTTGCTGTTCTGACTGCCTTCCCAGCCTCCTTTTGCTTTAACTGATACAGTTCTCTATCCTGCTCCTTCTGAGATTCCTTATACTTCCTGAATGCCTTCTTTTTCTCTTGAACCTTCACTGCCACTTCCTTTGAGAACCATAGTGGTTTCTTACATCATCTTGTTTTGTTTATTTGCTTCACACAAAGGCTCGTTGCCTCTGTGATGGCAGTTTTTATTATTCCCCATTGTTCTTCCACCCCTCCTTCCTGCCCATTTGCTAGTGCATTCCTTAGGCTCTCACCCATTTTGGCAAAGTCAGCCCTCCTAAAGTCCAGTACTTTTGTCTTTGTATGGCTTGACTCTATTGCTGTGTTCATTGTGAACCATACTGTTCGATGGTCGCTAGTTCCCAGATGGCTACCCACTTCTACATATGTGATCCTCTCTCCATCTCCATTTGAGAGAATCAAGTCTAATATTGCTCCCTCTCAAGTGGGCTCCAGTACTAGTTGTCTAAGGCATGCCCCTGTGGGGCATCTAGAATAACTGCACTCTTTGAAGTGGCAGCTGCAACTGCGCTCCAGTTAACATCTGGCATATTCAGATCACCCATCAGCAATATTTCCCCTTTTCTGCCATTCTAAGTATACTTTCTATCATTTCCTTGTCCATTTCCTCCCCTGAGAAGGAGTCTGTATCTAACCCTGTGTGGATGTGGTGCCATTACCTGTCTCCAAATTTACCCACAGTGCTTCTTCTCCTCCTGTTTACCCTTTTGTTCTGTTGCTTTTATTCCTTCCCTTATGTAAAGAACTACTCCCTCCTCCTCCTCTTTTACCCCCTGTCCCTCCTGTAGATAGTGTATCCTGGTATGTTTATGTCCCAGTCATGGTTTTGTGTGTACCATGTTTCTGTGACTGCCACGATATCCAGATGTTCCTCCTCCATCAAGGCCACTAATTCAGGAAGCTTGTTACCTAGACTACAGGCATTGGTACTCATTGCTCTCCATTTTTTGATGGCTTTACCTTCTGTTGCAGCATCCCCCACTGACCGTTCTACCTCGGTCTTTTTCTCATTTAGTACCCTGTTTTGTAGGGAGAGGCTGGGATTTTCCTGCTGCTTGTCAGTGCCTCCCCCTTTGACTAGTTTAAAAGCTTGCCAATGAAGCATTTAAACCGATTGCTCAAAAGACTTGTTCCCTTCCTGGACAGATGCAGACCATCCTGCCAGTATAGGCTGGTGTCCCTCCAGGTGGAACCCCAGTCCCCAATGAAGCCAAACCCTTGTGCTCCGCACCATTTTTTCAACCATTCATTAAACTGCATGGTGCCAATTACCCTCGCCTCCCCCATGCCTTTGACAGGCAGCACCTCTGAGAAGGATACTGTGTGTGCTACTTGTCTTAGGCCCCTCCCCAACTCTGCAGTGTCCTCCTGCACTGCTCTAATCTCATGATGAGCCAAGTCATTTGTCCCTAGGTGGACAATTACGTCCAGCTCAGAATCCCTTGCAGCTGTTCTCGTGATCCTGAGGATGCGCTTCCTGTCCCTCCAAGCCATGGCACCAGGCAGGCACCTTACTTCAGTTTTCCCATCTCCACCCAGTTCTATACCCCTAATAATTGAGTCCCCCACCAGGAGCTGCTTCCTTTCCCTGTGGTGTCCTCTGCCTCCTTCCTGTGGGCCTCCCTTGTGACAGTTGTCATCAGTCTTCTCTGTGAGTGCATCCATAGGGGAGCTATGCTCCCCCAGAATGGTATATGGATTGTGGAGTGGAACAATTGACTGGGTGTGCCTCTGTTCCACCATCCTCACCCTCCCTGAGCCCACTGTGGTCCAACTGCTGTGCTTTCTTCGCAACCTCTGAGGTAGTGGTGGTGGCGCTAGTGCTCCCTAGATGGGGGAGGTTCCCTTCCTACTGTCCAGTGTGGCCTGGGGGAAGGTTTCCTTACTACTGTCCAGTGTGGCCTGAAGGCGGGCAACTTCCTCCCTCAGGGCAGATAGTTGTCTGCAAATAGGGCAGCATCTCAGCCTCCAGAAAGACTCCTGGAAGACTGCTGCCCCACAGCCATTATATTGCACTACTCTCCACATGTTTATCTACCTTTTTTGTTTGTTTGTTTGTTTGTATTTGTGTGTGTGCATGTGCGTGTGTGATTTGTTATATAGAAATATATATTATACAATGTGTATGCTTATATTGTCAGTGCAGTGTGCTAGAGAGGATATGACAGTGAAATGCACCTTGCACTCGAGGAAATGATGTCAGAACCTCAGGTACAAAGGAACTATTTCCGGCGGTGGGTGGGGTGAGGGGTGGGAAGGGGTTGGACCTAAACTGTGCCCTCACAAAACAATCAGCTAAAAGCTCTCACCCACCGCTGCATTGAGTGCCTTCCTGTCAGCAAGATACCATACACAATAATTTGACAGAGAAACTACCCTGCTAATCAAACAGAGAAAAACCCAGACATCCAAGTCAGACACAGGTAAACCTCTCCAGTCCCAAAACAGCCTGGTGGTTTGTTAGCCACAAAGGAAAATCAAATATGCAGTTATTTCAGCCCTTCTGAGGATGATGACAAGATAAGCAGTTTTAAAAAAACCCTTCCTGAATTAAAAACTAAAATAAACACAAAGCAATACCACTTTAAAAGTGAGGAAAACTTCTCTCAGATGTAAGCGAGAGAGAGAGAGAGAGAGAGATTAGTTACAGATATTTAGTCCAAAATAGTATATCCCACGCAGCTTCTCAGTTGTTTCAAAAGCACACCCTGTACACAACTTGGAAGAAGATGGACTTCAGCTACAGCTGGGCATGCAGAGATAGAATGAAAATTTTAATCCAAACCTCTAAATAGCACTTTCAGTCCAGTACAGTGAGGCACAGGGGTACAAAACCCATGGGACAAACCTACATAAGCCTGGACTCCACAGTGGGAGGTGAAGTGCAGCATTCCTTAGGCAGAAGAAAAAACAACCAGTCAATAAATTCTGTTGCACATGTCCATGTCAGCATGACAGCAATTGATAGCAGAGGTGCAGCAACATAATTCAGGGTTTCTTGTTGCTGCTATAGCCCAGGATGTAATTTCACACAGACACAGGGCAGACAAGATTCTTAGTTACTTGAAAAACTTCAAGCATGTATTTAAACAAGCATCTGTCAATGCCGAATGTTGCTTGCTTGTATGTGCTGTTTAGGAATTTGGAAGTGATAGTTCCATGCCTTCCTCCCAAGTCTTCCACTGTGTCTTTCCGCTTAGTATTCACAGAAGAGTGGGAGGGGCAAGGGCCACAGCAGTACAGCAGTTGCCAAGGGGGTGAAGAGGTGGACAATAGTCCATTCAAAGGCAAAAGAGTCCTGCAGGAGCTCACTAAATTGAAGGTGGACAAAGCGATGGAACCAGATGGCATACGCAAGGATATTAAAGAGAACTGCGAAGGAGATAGCTGTACCTCTGGCAGCCATGTTCACTGAGTCATTCAACATGAGTGAATTGGAGGAGGGCACATGTGGTCCCTCTACACAAATGCAGCAGTAGGGAGGAGGCAGGGAACAATAGGCCGTTCAGCCTCACCTCAGTAGTGGGGAAGATCATGGAGGCATTGCTTAAAGAAAGGATAGTGGGGCATCTAGAAGCCATCAGAGCCCAGGACCATAGACAACATGGATTCACAGTGGGGACATCATGTCAGACAAATCTGGTTGATTTCTTTGACTGGGTGACAAAGGAAGTGAATCAGGGTGGGGCAGTGGACAACACCTTGATTTCAGCAAAGCCTGTGACACCATCCACATAGGAGGCTGATAAACTAGCTGGGTAGGCTGGGCATGGGGGAAAGGGTGGTAAACTGGGTTAGAAACTGGCTAACAGACAGGAGGCAGAGGTGGTGGTAAATGTGGTGCAGTCTAGGGAGAGGGTGACCAGTGGGGTGCTGCAGGGTCTTCATTAATAACATCGCAGAATGGCTGAAGGAAATTTTTTCACCAAATTTTCAACATAGCCATTTTAAGACCTCTAATCATGAACAGTGTCACTGTGATTTTCTTAATCTGTCCCAAACATTGATTGCGCACACTGACTGCGCCAATGTGCGCTACATGCACAGAAACACATTTTGGGCTACATGTGAAAAAGACAGCTGTACTGCTCATAAGGAGGTGTGGTAAAATGGCAATTTGAAAATCTGGAGTGCAAATATTAAAAATTTGCGAACTTACGAGTGTGGGTAGGAACTGCAAAGCATGCTCGTAAAACAGTCAGTTTAGGAATTTTTTCACCAAATTTTCAACATAGCCATTTTAACACCTCTGCTCATGAACAGTGTCACTGTGATTTTCTTAATGTGTCCCATACATTGATTTCGCACACCGACTGCGCCATTGTGTGCTACAGGGGCAGAAACACGTTTTGGGTGAGATGTGAAAAATGACAGCTGTACTGCTCAAAGAAGGTGTGGTAAAATGGTAATGTTGAAAATCTGGAGTGAAAATATTGAAAATTCATGAACTTACGAGCGTGCGTAGGAACTGCGCAATGCACACTCGTAAAACAGTCATTTTAGAATTTTCACAAATTTTCAACATAGATTTTGAGAGCCCACCTTATGAACACTGGCAGTGTCATTTCATTAATTGGTCCCAAAGGTGATTTCACGCGGTGACGTGAAATCACCCTTTGGGCCCGATAACTGTGATAGTGCAAGAATTCATGAGGAGGGTCCTAAAACCCATGTTGAAAATTCGGGCCCCAAATTCCCAAAATGCCTGAGATATGCAACAAAGTTGAAAAACCCAATTCATAACATTATACAGCTTACCGGCATTTCCTCAGTTCGCAGTGCGTCTTTGAAGAGTGCAGGCGTGTTCCAGTCCACGAAGATCGTAGTGCGAGGTCAGAGGTAAGTATAAATTGGGGGTGTGGGGAGGCAGGGGCGAGTGGGTGGGTGCGGGTTTTGGGGGGCAGGGAGACTATGAGGGACAGTTTTTGTTTACAGGTTTACTTTTTTTTTTATTAAGATGACGCAGGACGTTTGCCACTCTGGGGTGGGCTCCCAGCATGGCAGCTGGAAAGACTGTTTGGGGGGCTGGAGCCGACGGGGGATTGGGTACCCCCATCGGCCATAGCAAGCTTTGCCATGCTAGGGTGGGCTCCCAGCGTGGCACCTGGAAAGCTTTTGGGGGGGCGTGCAGCCGTGGAGCCGGCGGGGGATTGGGCACCTCCATTGGCTATAACAGTTTTTGCCACGCTGGTAGGCTCCCCAGCGTAGCACCAGGACAACTTTTGTGGGGGGCTTGGAGCCGATGGAGATTGGGCACCCCGGTCGGCCATACGAGTGTGTGCGTGGGGGAGGAGTGCATCAGCACGCAGTATGCATGCTTGCGTGTGTGTGTGGGGGGGTGAGAGCTCTGCTCACTGAAGCGGAACTCTCCCTTTCAACTCTAGGATGGCACTATGTTTCTTGCACATGCGTGCAAGCAACATAAAAAGCAGGTCCATGCTGCTTCGAGGTAGTAGGAATCTGCTGCAGCAGCTCCTGGTTATTGGCCCAGTTCAAATCAACACTTCATATCCCTTATCACATTCAGCATTATTCAGCATCCATTACAATTTTACCATAATCACTGCTACTGTACATTTCCCAGGTCCAGATACCAATGGGTTCAGTTCTAACTACTGTATCAGCTTAAGTGATTTTAAACATATTTACAGTTCAAACTTTATTCACTCCAGCCCTTAACTATACGTTATTCTGGTAATACATGTCTCGCATTCACATCTGTCGACACTCAGGGACATACAGTTACTTTATAGTGCCCCACCCCTAGCATTGCGGGGACATGACAAAAATCTATGTATGACTGGATGGGATTGATTTGAAATTATTTAATGTGGCACTTAAAGGGCTAGTGGTTTCTGTAACAACATTTTTCAATTTTTGGCTCATACATAAAGAAATCCATTGGCGTGGATGCATGCTTTTGTTTTGCCTATTTTCAAAAATGGGGGTAGGCAGAAAACTTCAAATTATAGGCCTGTCTCTGTCTTACCACAACTGTCCAAGGCCTTAGAAAGAATAATACATAACAGATTATGGATTACCTTCAAAAATACAAAAAAAATAAAAAAACAATCTATTGAGCAACACGGTTTTAGAAAGAATCATAGTACCATAACAGCCTTGGGTGAATTCAGTAACGCTGTTCATGAGGCATTAGATAGTGGTGAAAAAGTTGGTTCAGTGTACATCAACTTAGCCAAGGCGTTTGAACTTGTCAGACATCCATTTTTGCTTGAAAGTTTGGGTCATCTTGGTTTTTCCCCTTTCTGTGACCAACTGGGTTAAAGATTATCTGTCCAACCACGTACAGCAGGTCAAATTCCAAAACACATTTTCTACAGTTTTTCCTGTTAACCCAGATGTCCTGCAGGGATCAATCCTTGGTCCTTTACCTTTCAGTTAATTTCTCCATCATTTACAATCCATTCTTTAATCTTCCACAGTACTGCTGTACATGGATGACACTGTAATCTTTTCCCAAAAGAAAAAGCTACATGGACTTGAAAATTCCCCGCAGTCTCGTTTTGATTCTGTTCATGAGTGGCTTATTAACAACAAATTGTGTTGAAACTGAAACAAAATAACAACTATGCTTTTCGGTTCCAACAGACAGACTTGCTTTTCTTCACCACTGGAAATAAAAACACGTGATGGGTCTATCTTAGATCAAGTTGATACATAAAAATATCTTGACTTGACCCTAGATAGTTGCCTTAGATTCCATCAATACACTATAAATTTTACTAGGACTGCCAACCAGAAATTTGGGTCCCTATATTCAGAGCCAGCCACAAGCGCAGCACAGCCTGTTGTGCTGTGCTTGCCATAGCGCAAGTCCAGCTTTCAGCAATATTCAGCTAGTTAGTGCTCACTGTTGGAGTGCGTTAACTGACATTGTCAGCACAGGGCTAATTGGATATGCACTGCACCGACATGGATTGACTGCATTTGGGCCCCAAGAGATAGCGCTGCACAGAATGGGATAGCGCCAGGGCTCCTGTGGGTCATATTCAGCTTGAACATGCAGGTGAGCTAGTCGGGCGTGCAAGGTGCTAACAGGCCATTTACACGCCCATTTGGGGCTCATTTGCATGTGGGTAGCAGCCCCATAGTGCTCTCCTGTTTAGCAATGCCTAGCTTTTTCCTGGTGGTATAGTGGATCTCCCTCCACTGATAACCCCTATAATATAATAGAAACCTTCCCTGGTGACATAGTGAACCCCCATCCATGACCGTGTGCCAGCACCTGCCTGCCCACCTGTTGCTAAGCCCCACCCCACCCGGTCACTGGTTTATCATAAACAGACGGTGGTCAGCCTGGTCCACCACTCACCTCCATGGCTGGCTGCCATCTGAATGTCAATGGACACTGTCATGCATACTTGTGATCATGCTCATCGACATTCAGATGGCAGCCCATCGAGGAGGTGAGTAGTGGGCTGTGCTGGTGACCATTTGTTTATGCTGAACTGATGACTGGTGAGGGGGGTGCTGAGTTGGTGGTTAGCAGCAGGTGAATTCTGGCACATGTAGTTAAGGGATGGCGGTACACTATATCACCAGTAAATGGTTTCTATGACATTACAAGGGTTATTGGGGGGAAGGGACCACAATACCACCAGGGAACAGTATAAGTATATTACAGGGGTGATCCAGGGAAGGGGACCACTATACTTCAAGCAAAGGGGTTCTAGTATGTTACAGGGACAATTGGGGAGAAGTGGGCCATTACAGCACTAGGGAAGAGGTTATATTATATTACTGGAGTGATCGGGGGACAGGGACCACTATACTGCCAGGAAAGGGTGCCTATTGTTATTACAGGGGTGATCAGGAGTGGGGGGATAACTAGACTACCTGGGATGGGCAGCTGCAGTACAGTCATCCTGCTTTCATGGGTAAGGGTGCGGCCTTAATGCTATGCTAAGATGGGCTTTTAAACAACAGTACACAATGCCACTCTGAGGTCATGGCAAACCTTTAAATATACTGCTGCATCATTATGCATAAGAGACTCCCTTATTTGCACAGGTGCAGCGGTATGAGTGGTGCAATTGTACTGCAGAGTTTAGGCAGTGCTTCAGGGGCTTCTGAATATAGCCTTCCCTGGAGTGCCCATGCTAACCTTTGAATATGGGGTCCTTGGTGTTTTGTTTAGAAATAAGTAACATTTCACTGCTTAGACAAAACAGTTAGTTGTTTTGACACACGTTTCACCTTTAATAGACTATGAATTAGTGATCTACTTTTCTGCATGCAAAAAACTTCTACACAGAGTAGTACTTAACATACTGTTGAAACAGAATTTGTCAACAGAAAAGGGCTGCTTGGCTCACCCAGTGCACCCAGATATTTCCTGTGTAATCTGTCTCCGCAGATCCTAAGTGGTTTCCAGCAACTGTCCTTCCTCCTTGCCTGTGTTCTAATACACTCCAATGTTTATCCCATGCTTGCTTGAAGCCCCCCACTGTTTTTGCCTCCACTACTTTTGCTGGAGGTTCCAGGTGTCTACCACTCTTTCAGTGAAGAAATATTTCCTCACTTCTCTCTTAAACTTCCCCACTTCCAGCTTCATCACATGCCCACTGGTCTTGGTGATCCTTCTCATTTGAAAAATACTTCCCTATTGCACCCTCTTCATCCCTGTGAGGTAGCTATAGGTCTCTACCATGTCACCTCTTGCTCTCCTCTCTTCCAGAGTGCACATGTTTAGATCCCTCAGTCTCTCCTTGCAGGGCTTCTCAAGCAACCCCAGAACCATTTTAGTTGCCCTTCTTTGCACTGCCTCTACCCTGTCTATGTCCTTTCTGAGGTGCATCCTCCAAAACTGAACACAGTACTCTAAGCGGGGTATCACCAGCAAGCGATACAGTGGCAACTCACCCTCTCTCTTCCTGTTGGATATACCCCTTCCTATGCATCCCAGTATCTAGCATTCAGCAGCTTAATCTGGTTCAAGGTCAGTTGGCATTCATCTGTATCCCCCTCCCCGGGTCGTGCCTGAAAATAGGCAGGATTTGTCTAGTGCACTTACCCGGTCAACAAAAGCTAAATAAAAAAAATAAATAAATCTCACTAGCCCTACCCACTACTTTGTCACACTACCGTGCCACCTTGAGGTAATCCAATATGATAACCCTAATGTCCCTTTCCTGTTTAGTGACTGTAAATACCTCCCCCAATTTATACTTAGCTCCTCAGTTCCTATGCCCTAGGTGCATGATTTTGCACTTTTTGGCATTGAACCTGAACTGCCATGCTTTAGATCACTCCTTGAGTTTCCCCAAATCCCTGCTCATTCTCTCTACCCCCTTCTGAGTGTCCACCTTATTGAAAATGTTGGTATCTGCAAAAAGGCAGACCTTCCCTTCCATTCATTCTGCAATGTCACTTATGAAGACATTGAAGAGGACCAGTCCCAGTACTGAGCTCTGCAGCACCCCCTGGTCACTCCTCCATCATTTTTGTGAGTGCTGTCTACTACCACCCTCTGTCTCCTATCTGTTAACCAGTTTCTAACCCAATGCACCAATTTGGATCTCGAGGCTGCTTAGTTTCTTGATCAGCCTCTTGTGTGACACAGTGTTGAAAACCTTGCTGAAGTCCAGATAGGATATGTCTTCTGATTTAAAACCTATTTGGTGGGATTTGCTTGGGGCTGGTTCTTTGGTTGCAGGGCTTGGAGAGGCAGACACAGGGCTGATACACTCTCTTGAGAGTCGGGTGTAGACCCTAATCCCACCCTCCCCACCCATCCCTCCCCAGAGCTCTGCTTATTTATAGGGGAACAGCTGCCCTGCAATTGGAGGAAGAGGCTGCAGGTACAGCTCATGTAGTACTAGCCACTGGGGGTTGGATTTAAAGGCTGGGAGAGAGGAACTTAGGGAGTTGTTCACTTCCCTTATAAGTTTACTGTGTTGTACTGCACTTAGTAACAGGGTTACCAGTTTACTGTGGGACTGTATCTAGGATTAGTGGGCGACCTGATTAGTCAGTAGGGGTGTATCTTGAACTAATGAGGAACCTGGTGGCTCACCCAAGGAAACCGACTTGGTGGGGGATGGGACTACATGTCATTAGGACCGGCATCTTTGGGAAGGTGGTGGGGTGCACAGGGTATGGGGCAGCCATGATACTGGACTGGGCTTGGAAGTTTGGTGGTTGCCCAGTGTGCTACCAGCTGGCACAGCTTAGGGAGGAGGTTGCAGGGATTAGGAGACAGTTGGGGAAGAGGGCAGGGGATCTCCCACGGAGTTGCACCAAGCACTAGGGGCGGGGGCATAGGGAAAGGAGTGCAGGAGAATACTCTGGGGTCACATAGGGACCCTGGCAGAGGGCCCAAAGGAGGACACTACCAAGGAAGCAGGCAGGTAACCAGGGACCTTCACAAAGGGGCCAGAGGACAATGTTCTCAGGGAAGTAGAGCGAGGACTGGGGCTGGACAGAAGGAAGCAAGGTGGGAGGTGGATCGGACCTTACGCCAGTAACACTCCAATTCTCTTTCTTCTGCTTGAGGATGAGGGGGTGATGTAGCCATGACAGGGGGTGGTTAGAGATGGAAAGGGAGTAGGGGCGAGGGGGGCCAGATAGCAGGAGGAACAGGGGAACCTGGAATGCAGGAAAATGGGGAGCAGTGGATCAGAGCAGGGAAGAGGGGAGGCGCAGAGCAGGACCAGTTGGGAGGAAAGGGCAAGGAGAAGGACCAGAAGTACAAGGAGGATACAGTAAAGGGAGCTGAGGGTTTAGGCCAGGAGAGCACGACAAGCAAGAAGGGACTAAACAGAGACAGGAAGGATGGGAGGACGAGCCAGGCTAGTTTAGCGGATGGGGGAGAAGGACCAGTCGTGAGCAGTGAGGGAAGAGTTAGCGAAGTACAGAAGGATACTCGGGAGGGGGTTGCCAGGGTAAATAAGGAGGCGCGTTGACACCCAGATGGGGAGGAACAAGGAGCCGGCTGGGTGGAGGGGCCGTAGAAAGGATGAGGGACATGGAAGGGGAAATGGAGGAAGAGGTGGTCAGAGTGCTCCTTGGGGGATTCTATGATCAGGGTATCAAATGGGATAGGGAGGGAAGCCTGGCAAGTTAAAACTGAATGCTTCTCTGGACTAATGGTGCACAGGGCCAAGCATGAGGTATATCAGCTGGCAAAGGATTGTGGGGGTTCCCCAGACATACTGGTCCACCTGGGTACAAATGACATTGAGGGAAATAGCGAGCTAGAGATACAGGCAAGGTGCAGGGAGCTTGCCAGGGTCTGTCATGACATAGGATGCACAATTTCCTTCTCGGAAATCCTGCCGGTGCCAAGGGCTAGTGGGGAACACAAAAGGAAGATTAGGGAGATAAACCAGTGGCTCAGGGAGTGGTGTGAGGCCAGAGGGTATGGGTTGATGGGGATTGGGGAGACCTGGGAGGATAAGGAGCTGTATGCTAGAGATAGGCTCCATCTCAATTTGGAGGGAAATCCTTAAGTTGAAAATAGAGGGGTTCATTGGTGAAAAGTGGGGTTTAAACTTGTGAAGGGGGGAAGGATGGGAGAAAAGGCTGTCGAGGGGGGTCCGATAAAGGAGGGACTCTGTCTCCACCCTCCTGGGGAGCTAGATGAATGCAGGAAAAGGTCAACTGGTAAAGTGCAGACCAGGGGAAAATGGAATCCCCATGGGAACACGAGCAGGGGAAATGGAAGTATAGGGAAAGGGTGGAAGGTAGTCCTGCTAAATGCCAGGAGCTTGGGCAATAAAATGCCTGCGCTCCAGGTGATGCTAACTGAGGGAGCGGTGGATGTGACAACAGTCACTGAGACCTGGGCCACGCGGACACTTACTGGGACCTGAACCTGGAGGTTACACTATGTTCAGGAAGGACGGGGAGGGAAGGGGAGGAGGTAGCAATAATAGTCAAAACTGCATTGGCATAGGGGAGTAGAGGAGGTGGAGGGAGCGATGGAGGCAATTTGGGTCACCTTGATAACAAGAGGGGCAGAGGTAAAAGCGGAGTGTGTATAGACCCTGCGCTGCGGAGGAGGAGCTGGAGGAGGTCTGGTGGCAGATGTTGGGAACACTGCAGATTGGGCAGGAGAAGGGTGGTGGTGTAGGGGGACTGAAACATGCCAGGAACAGACTGGGAGATTATGACATTCTCAGTGGCCAGGGAACAGAGGTTGTTGGATGTCTTTCAAGACGCATTCCTAACTCAGCAGGTGGGGAACCGACCAGGGAGGCACGGGTACTGGATGTAGTTCTGGCAGACAGTGACCAGATTGGAGGCCTGGAGGTAAGGGACCCATTGGCAGGGAGTGACCATGCCACAGTCTGGTTCTGCCTGGACCTAGGAGGGTAGAGGCTGCAGAAAGATGGGGTAACTGACTTCAGGGGTGGATTTAAGGAAATGGAAGGATCCTGAAGGAGCATTTGGATGTGATTGGTCAGATATGGATGCTGACAGTAGGTGGGAAATCATCAGGAGAGGGGTGCAGGATGCTACCAGCACCTGTGCGAGAGTAAGACAAAAATGTGGTAGGGCCCAAAAACCCTGCTGGTGGACCAGGGAGGTCCAGGAGGTGGTGCGGGGAAAGAAGGTAGCCTATAGGCAATTCAAGTGCTCAAGGAGTGAAAGGGATCGAGGAGAGGCTGATGGCTAGAAGGGCCACTAGGGTGTCGAGGGTGGCTACAAGGAAGGACAGAACCTCGCCAGGAAAATTAGGAGAGGAACATGGGGTTCTTTAGATACATTGGGAAAACGAAGGTGAAGGGGCAGATTAGCAGGATTAAAAACAGGGAAGAGATGGGCACAAGACCCGGGGAGCAGACTGAGGGTACTAAATGAGATACTTCACCTCAGTTTTCACCAAGGAAAATGGGGTGCTGCATCATACATGGAGGAACAGTGATACTGAGGAGGGGGACCTCACCAATCGGACGGGTCTGGGGAGAGGGGAGGCATCACTGGCAGGATGGGGGAAGACTAAGCAGGGAGAAGAGGTAGCGGAGGTGGAAATCACAGCAGAGAGAGTGAGGGAAGCCCTCAGGTCCCTTAAGACGGAGAAAGCACCGGGGCTGGATAAATTACATCCCAGAGTGCTGAAGGAACTGATGGATGTCTGGCGAAAACCCTGGTGGAGCTTTTCTAATCTCTCTGAGGACAGGGTGGGTGCCCCAGGACTGGAAGGTGGCACATATAGTGCCCCATCCCAGGGGATCAAGGAGGTGGCAGGACCTGCAAGGCCTGTCAGCCTGACATCAGTGGTGGACAAGGTGATGGAGGGCATTGTCAGGAGAGGCTGGGGGACCTGGAAAAGTCAGGGTGCCTGGATGATAGACAGCATGGATTTGTCCTGGGAAATCATGTCAGACAAACCTTGTGGAGTTCTATGACTGGGTGACGAGTGCCTTGGACCTAGGTAGACCAGTGGACGTCCTCTTCCTAGACTTCAGCAAGACATTTGACTCTGTTCCTCACGAAGGCCTGTTGGATAAGCTGGGAGAAATGGGGGTGGGGAACCAGATGATCAGATGGATAGGAAGTTGGCTCCGGGACCGGACCCAGAGGGTCATAGTTGATGGGATAGTCTCATCCCAAGGAGGGTCATTAGTGGGGTCCCACAGGATCAGTCCATGGGCCCCTCCTGTTCCAACGCCTATGTCTCTGACATAAGAACAGGTATCAGGAGGAGGTGAGTCTCTTTGAGGATGACTCCAAACTGGGGCGGTGGTGGATGGGAGGAGGGGAGGATGGCCTACAGGGGACCTGGAGGCTCTGGAAAGATGGTCTAGAAAGTGGAAGCTGAGGTTCAATGCAGGGATATGTAGCTACTGCACCTGGGGTCAGGAAACCCAGGCCAAGTGTACACCCTGGGGCGGGGGAATACTACAAGTCTCGATGGCTGAGCGGGACCTGGGGTGGTGGATGTCAAGATGAACAACTCGGAGACTTGTAGGAGGCGGCAGCCAAGGCCAACAGGATGCTGGGATGCATCGCTAGGGGGATCACCTCCAGAAGGAGGGAAGTGATACTCCCTCTGTATAACTGCTTGGTGAGGCCGCACCTCGAGTACTGCGTGCAGTTTTGGAGGCCACACTTAAAGAGGGACATTAAACTCCTGGAGAGGGTTGAGAGGAGGGCAACCAAAATGATTTGGGGCCTGGGGGACAGGACCTATGGGGAGAGGCTTGAAGAGCTAAATATGTACACATTGGAAGAGAGAAGGGGGACATGATAGAGGTCTCCAGGTACATGAAGTGGGTAAATAGGGGAGGAGCAGTCAAGGTGCTTAGAAGGAAGGAGGAGGGGGCAACTAGAGGCATGGGTGGAAGCTGGAGGGAAGATTGAGGGAGAAAGGAGGAGGCTACTTCACTGAGAGGGTGGTGGAGCCATGGAATGCGCTGCCCAGAGGGCTGGTGGAGGCAGAGACGGTGGAGGGGTTCAAGAGGGGGTGGGACAGGTACAGGGGAAGGGTTCTGGAAGCAAAATCCAATGTAGCGAGAATATCCGTAACTGGGAAGGGAGAAGCCAGAGAAGGCGAGGGGGGCTGCAAGGTCAGCTCCCAGGGTGGGGGCTGACCAAACAAACAGATGCGAAAGACCATTAGGCCTATTCTGCTGCCATTTTAGTATGTTAGTATGTCCACTACCTTCCCCTGATCCATTTCCCTGGTCACCCAGTCAAATAAATCCATCAGATTCCTCTGGTATGATCTCACCCTTGTGAATCCATGTTGCCTGTGGTCTTGCAACCCATTGGCTTCAAGATAATCTGCCAGTCTTTCTTGTAGCATAGTTCCATTCTTATGAACAAAGTATGTAAATTCACTTGTGATCTTCCTTTGGACCAGCATACCTGTTCCTTGTATAGTGTTTCAGCTTGGCAAACCCTATCTTAAAACAGTCAATACCATCTACAGTACATTGTTGGGCCTGAAAACTGGCCTATGGTGATGTACCAGCTGAGTTAAGATCTGTGGTTATTGAACCAGCAAGGTTAAGCATAAACATAAGATTATCCGTTGACTCCTGTTTTAAATTATAAGATGTCACAAAATACAGGACAAGTTTCTTTTTATTATAAGGTTGGTTATGTTTGGAATCCTTTGCATCAAAGTGTTAGACTTGAAAAGAAATATGGGCACTTAATCACTTTATTTGAAATAATTTCAGCAGATAAACATACAAATATACAAGGATAATCTCATTTACAGGTGTGACTGGGGGATAGTTGAAAATAAAATTTGCAATACAATAATTGTACACACAAACCAACGTTATGATAATATAAAGACACAGTGCACATTCAAGCTGTAATGCATATTATACAATATTTATAAAATGTGCGTACAGCAGCAGAATTGGCAGAACAATCAGATACAGTCATACTATGAGGCAGTGAAATGTCTGAGGTAGAGCTTAGCTGAGGCAACACTTGAGTGTGAGCTATTTACATGGGCCAGATTGTTCCTTACCTGTGGGAATTTTTGACTGAAAGCAGACTGACCAAAGTTGTGTTCAAGCCAGGGAACAAAATATCTGTTACTCAGGCAGGAGTAAAGGTTGTGGCTGGAGGAGGCAGATGGGGTGAACTGGGTATTCTGGTACTTGGGAAGCTTGTTTAGCCAAAACTTGAACCTACAGAGGGCTAGGCGCTGAACATGTCTATATCTCAGTGAAGGCCAGTTTAGCTGATCATAGAGTGTGCAGTGCTGGGTTCATACTGGGCAGTGGAGAAGGAACCTGCAGAAGGCATTCAGTAAGGAGTCTAACTCTGACAGGTGGCACTGGGGACAAAATCATAGACCACATCACCAAAGTCAGTTACAAGGAGAATCAGGTATTCAACTAAGGAATTTTTGAGGCTTTAGACATTGAGAAAATATGGTTTAATGTATTTATTTAACATCACAGATTTGACAAATTGAGTTCTGAATGCATATAAAATATTAGTACCCAAAGAATACAAGATGTACTAAACCATAAGAATTTAGAGAGTTGGTAGAACAAAAGCATTTGTCTTATATAAAGCTGTTTATAAGTTTCATTATCATGAATATTATCTGACACCCTGTGAAAAACAATCAAACTATAAAAGTACTGGCAAGGTTAAGAAGGGACCTGAACTATGGTTGATGATAAGTGTGTATCCCTTGGAATGTGTTTAACAGAGATTTGTGTGGTAGATTTGGATGTACCGCACATTGGTCAGCTGCCCCTATCTTACTTGATTGTCCTTCTCTAGACATCTTAACTCTACTTCCTGGAACTCTTTTTGAAGTATGAGCTTTCCACAGGTTAACCTTGATACAAAATGACTACCCAGGCAAAACTGAGTTAAGAAAGAAATGGCTAGGTTGTATACTAGATGGACATCAAGGCCAAGATAGTCAAAGGAGTTGTGCATGTCACAACCAAAATGCACCGGAGCAGCTACAGAAATGCACCCAGAGCCTTTTTCAAACAGCAGTATTGCACAGTGCAATTCCAGATGCGCTGCTGCACAAAAGTAATGCATGCTGTGCAAGTATTGGGGGGGGGCATGATCATGGATATGCAGCGCAACATCATATTTAGCCGAAACACACGGCGCAACTGTGGAGCAACCCACACACTGTGCCACACAGAGTTGAGCATAAAAGCAAGAGGCTCAACTGCACACGCAACACAGGCTCAAAACAGGAGAGCTAGTACTATAGCCGCAGCACCATTCCTGATGGAGCAGGTAATGAGAGGGGTAAGGAGGAGGGAGGGAGGAACAACAACGTGGCCGAGGAAGGGCCTGTCGGTGGGATGCCCAACAGAGACGGTACCATGCCTGGCACACATTTGAGAACTACAGTGATACAGAGATGGTGGGCTGGTACGGTCTCAACAGGGCACTTCTGAGACAGCTGTGTGAGCTGTGCCATGACGAGCTGCAGGCACCCACCAGAAGGAGTCATGCCATGATGGTGGAGACCAAGGTGATAGCGGTAATGTGCCTGCTCACCACGGGCATTTTCCAGAAACCAGTGGGTGCCACTGCTGACATATCACGGTCAGCCACGTTCCACCTCCTCACCCAGGTCCTCAACACTCTGCTGCCACATGCTTCAGAGTACATTAAATTCCCAAGCACACAGGCAGAGCATACAGCAAACATACAGGAATTCCACAGGGTGGCACGCATGCCAGCCGTGATTGGGGCCAATGACTGTACCCATGTGGCCATACGTGCACCACCTGGCCTGGAAGGTGCAATATACATGAACAGGAAAAGATACCACTCCATCAACTGCCAGGTAGTGTGCAATGCCACTAGGAGCATCATCAATGTGTGTGCCATGCACCCTGGGAGTACACATGATGCATTTATATGGCACGAATCCATCCTGTGCCAGAGATTTAAGAGTGGGGTGATCCCCACGGGGTACCTAGTTGGTGAGTAGAGACTGGGAAGAGGTGAAACCAGCAGCTGTGCGGTACACCACACAGCAGCAGAATGGGGAGGTGGGGAACGAGGACAGTGCTAGGTGAGGAGACATGTCTGGAAACGGAGGATGACAACAGTGCAGGGGAGCATGGACATAGGGGCACAGGCATGCAGGACACATATGCCCAGTCGGGAATGGTGGCACAGCAGCTATGCATGGTGGGCATTGGCCAGGGCACACAGGGTGGCAGGCAGTGGCAGTATGGACTGGAAGGGGGGAGTGGAAACAGGTAAAGACAGGCAGTCACCTAACACATGTGTTATTCCCACAGGTGACAGTGCATATCTCCTCTGACCCTGGTTGCTCATCCCCATACAGCGAACCAGCAATGGTGCTGAGGAGTAGTACAATGAGGCACACATCGCCACACACAACATCATAGATCATGTCTTTGGCATTTTCAAAATGCGTTTCCATTGCCTAGACAGATCCGGTGGTGCCCTACAGTACAGCCCTGTGAAAGCCTGTGGCATATTCCTGGCCTGTTATATGCTGCACAACATGGCCATTGACTGTGGAATACCTGTCCAGGTGGACGAGGTCAACAGTACAGATGATGATGAGAAGGACCAGCTGAATGCGGGTGTGCAGCCAGCCATGGAGAGGAGGTACCCCAGGCTGGTCGCACGTGTCAGGAGGCACAGGGACACCATCATTGAGGAACACTACGGGAACCGCAGGTGAGTACCACACAGGGAAGCAGTGCATGCACAGCACCACGCACATGCGCACACACACACACACACACACACACACACACACACACACACATGCGTACACACACGCATGGACACAGTGATGCATGCAGGGACACAAAAACACACACTGTTCACACAGGTGGACACACACACAAACACCCCCAACCCCACACCCCCATGGAACAACAGACACAGACCCGACCACCCAGGTGCCATGTGCTGTATGCCCAGGTTGACAATCACAGGCAGGCACTTGTAGCAGTACCACCACACGGCACACAGCAGGGCACACAGCACCAGGCAGGACACACACAACAGAGCAGCCATGGACAGGGGGACACACACACACAGCAGTACTGCAGGCTGTGGCATGGATCAGAGGGTACATGCCAGCACACAGGCAATGCCAACACAGTGTGCACTCATCACGCCCATGCCACATGGTCCAGCAACACTGCCCACACACACATGCCGGACGTGACACAGGACTCATGTGTGCCACAGCATGCGAACCTGGCCACACCCAGATATGTACGCAGCTGGCAACTGCAGCAGGAATGGGGGGAACGCCTGTCATTCATGTGCCTCACACTGCTGTATGTGCACACAGATGTGGACACATGTCTTTGCATCGCATGTGTCATAACAGGCATGGGCTGCGGTGCTGCCACACCACTGACAGGGCAGGCCTGGCACACCTGTGGCACACATGCAGACATTGAACAGGAGACTGGACTGGGCAGTGCACCCGGCAGGACTACCATGCGGAGCCACGACCACCACGGCCACATGGATGGCCATGCCCTGACTGTGTGGCAGACATAGGCTGCTCAACAGCCACAGGTGGTGTTATCACCACATTAACAGGGGTAGAGGCCTGAGAACATGACCAGGTTCTCACGGGTGTGTACAGACCAGCAAACAGACTATTGCCAGGTGTATCAGGGATGGGCATGGCAATGGGCAGTGTCAGCCTCGATGGGGTCACCAGATGCTGAGCCCTTGGTGTAGACATTGTGCTACGGGGAGTCCTGCATGCCCTGCTGTGACCAGTGGATGCCAGTGCTGCAAAGTCTGAAGCAATGGTCTCTGCAATGCGGTCCGGCAATGTGGTCATGGCCTCCCACAGTTGCCGGATCTCTTCAATCAATTGAGCACATCCCATGATCCCACGCTCAGCCAGTTGACACACCTCAATCTGCAGCGCACGTATCTCTTCCCCAAGTGTATCCTGGTTGCCTACGGAATCCTGCAGCAGCCTGGTGTGCTCATGCTGCCTGTCTGCACCGGGCGTATCATGGTCCTGATGCCTACAGGCTGTGGGATGGTGGCCTGCCGTGCAACATCCCTCGACTGGGAATGCCGCACAGGAGACCGCAGATGGGGTGGGGACTGGTTGTGGGTGCCAATGGTGGCCCCTGGGGATTGCACAATGTCTCCCTCAGGCCATTGCAGCACAACAGCAGCCTGCTGGACCTGTCCAGCAACACCAGTTCCCTCATCTACATCCTGTCCCTGGCCAACACCGGCAGTAGTGCCACATGCCGCTGAGTGGGCAGCGGGGGAGGGGCCTGCACATTCCCTGGGCCGCCAGAGCTACCTGCCACTGCCTGTGTCAATACTTGAACTCAGGGAGGGGTGATGACACCATTGCAACCCAAGAACAGGGTGATGTCATCATCACTGTCATACTCATCATCATCCTGTGTTGACGGCATAAGCACAGGGAGGGTTTCCTGGAGACGGAGGTCAGCCAGTGGATCCTCATCACTCAGTCCAAGGAGATCCACCAATCCCAGACTACTACAGCACTCCCTGGCGGTGGCCACAATGCCAGTTGATGTGGATGGCATGGCATCGTCCTGTGCCATGTTGCCGATCTCATCCTGCACAGCACCCCTGAGGCATGATGGAGCTCAAAGACAGAATGGTGAGTGTTTAGTGTGTTGTTGATGCATTGCAGTAGTCAGCTGTACTGTTCAATGTCTGCATGTGTGCCACAGGTGTGCCAGGCCTGCCCTGTGTGTGGTGTGGCAGCACCACAGCCCATGCCTGTCATAACACATGCGATGTACAGGGCATGTGTCCACATCTGTGTGCACATACAGCAGTGTGAGGCACATGCACATGCATGACAGGCATTCCCCCCATACTGCACACATTTACATGTCCTGTGCTGTGTGACATGCCAGTGATGGTGTTCACTGTGGATGTGCATGTGCCAGCACATCCTGCAGCACACACCCATCTGACAGGCATGCTGGGTGATGTGCACCCCCTGAACCCTGCACTACCCAACCGTAACATACCCCATGCAGCTGACACACAGCACAGAGGGGACCATGTTGGTCCACAGTTTGGCTGTGCAGGCAGTGCACCACAGCACAATGCAACAGGTATGGAATACTGGCACCTCTGCCATGTACATGGCACACCATTAGCCTGCACACGTGGAGCCCCCTTCCGCTGGTGTACTCATAGTGCTGTGACGGGCTGCCTCCTGTCTGGAATCCACCCCCCGGGACACCCTCAGCAGCTACCTAGCTGATGGTGGCAGCCAGCATCTCCTCCTCCTCCGCTGAGAGGATGGGTGCTGTGGATGGTCCGCCACCCACCTTGTGCCTTGTGGCATGATGCCCGGATGGCAGCTATTTTCTCCTTAATATGTCTTTTGTCAGTGCCCATCTTCTCCTCCTTCTTCTTGCACTCCTGTGGAGTGTGGTTGTGGTGTTAATGGGCGATGACATAGGTCACCACCTCATCCCAGCCTATGGCCTGTTCCTGTGCAGTCCCTGTTTCCCCACTCAGGAGTTCCTCCCTCTCAAGATAGGCCTCCACCAGGTCCTGCTTCTTATCTTTGGTGAAGTTTGGCCTGCGTTTCATGGCAGGCCCCTACTCCTCAGCACCCCTGAATCCGATATTCTGCTTCCTGTGAACAGTAATTGTGCACAGATGAGCTGTATGGTTGCATTCCCTGTTGCTGTGCAACAATGAATTGTGACATTGCAATACAACTGTCAGAGAGCAAAATGTAAACAAACCTACCTTAAAGGCTGCAATACCTGTCCGTGACCAGTGCTGTGTGGTGTCACTTTTATGGCTCAACTCATGCAAATGAGCTGGGGAGCAACCAGTAATGAGATGCTAATGTGCTCACTTGCGCCTGGCATTCGCTTATGAGGCTATTTGTGTATTTAGGCTGAATATTGCAGAATTGATCCATGCACAATGGACTGTGTCATGCACAACATGGAGGCGCCAGAGCAATTCACAGTTGTATTTTTCACATCTGTGCGCTGCATAGTACCACAATTGCCATGCGCATGGATTGTTGTGCTCTATACGTGTCTGTGTATCATACAGGTGACTGAGCTGCGCATGCATGTCCTACCACACATGCGTCCATGGGCTCATGCCGTGCATCCAGCAGTGTTACGCATGACATCCCTATCGTGCATCTGGCCTTGCCACGCCATTGGCAGTTATCACGCATGTGTGCTCATTGTGCGTGACCTTCACAAGATGGTGGATATGCACCCTTGCGCGTAGGTGGGTCACGGACGTAACCCCAGTCTCCTACCCGCACTTTCCAGTATTGCACATGTGCGGGACTGCGAGATTGGACCCAATGGTGCTCATCTAGCATGCATTTACATGCTGTGCGACAGTGTGCTGTACGTTCTGTTGAGCAACAGGCACAGCAGTGCTACAGGGGTCACAGCTAAGCACCACACTGCACAGTTAGGCCTGTTTCCTGCGCAGACACAATGGCACATGCTGGGAGTGTCTGTTGTCGAGCCAGGACCTGAAGTGAGGTCGATGGCAAACCTGGTAGCACTTGTTGTCCCACTGGAGAACCAATTATTCAGGGCAGGGTACTTGCAGGAGACACGGTCCCAGGTGAGGGCCCGTGTGGCAGAGGTCCTGGAGAGGTGCACTGGTGTGCCCAGGATGGGGAAACAGTGCCATCACTGCTATGGTGACCTGCGTCGCTGTGATCCGGAGTGGCTGCAGAGACTGCAGGACCGTGCCCAACGTGGTGTGGTCCCACAACCAGGTACATGTGTCTGTGCATGATGCATGCATCCTATGACCAGGCCTGGAGCATTAGGGTGTGCAGCAGGTGCATGTGCTCCTGCACACAGGGCTGGCCAGCCCTGTTTAGGTGTGTGGGTATTGTGGTGAGGCTGTGCAGCACTTGTGTGACCCTATGTTGCACTGTGCCAGTGGCCTTCAACGGTGGGCCCATCTTGTGGGCTGTGGGCTCAGTTCCCAGCACGGCATTCTGTGGAGCGGTGTGCCTTGTCAGTCCTGCTTGGTCAGAAGCTGTGTGTATGTTGGTAGCATGCTTCTCATAGTCCTTTTTCTATGTGTTTTCTTCTCAGGGCCGGAGGTTTGCAGGCAGGCCAGGGTCAAGGCCAATAGACAGGGCAGGCAGCTGGCCAATGGTGCAGCGGCTCGGCCAGCGGGACAGGCAGCAGGTGAGAGTGTGCAATATGCAGTTCACATCAGTAGCTGGGGATGGGTGTTGGGGGGGCCAGTATACATAGCAGAGCAATGCCTGCATGCAGTGCTTGTGTGTGTGTTGGTTCACAATCATTGTTGTTGGTGTTGGTTGGCAGCATGTGGTTGTCCCATAGTGCGCGTGACATCTGTGTGGTGGTACCCTGCTGCTGTCACTGGTGGTGGCTGTGTGTGACCCACAGTGCACATATGCAGCTGCTGATCGGCCAGCTCAAGTGTTGCACATGGGGGCATTGGTTCCTCGCTGTGGGGTATTTGTGCACATGTGACAGTGCTAGGTACTCCCTGGTGATCTGCACAGTCCTTGTGTGGCACGGTGTCTTAGACTGCTGTCAGTGTCCACTATGCACGTGCTGTTGACGGCCGCCTCATCCATGGGTCTGCCCAGCCTCAGACCCCTATACACACAGACACACACAGATCTGGGTGGGGGTGGGGAGTATTTGCTGTGTGGGATCTGTCACTCAGTGGCTGTTCTGTGTTTCCCTTACATTGGTCGTCCAGGGCCAGGGAGAGATCAGCGCATTGTGGGCGTCCAGGGAGGTGGTGTGCTATAGCTGCAGCATTTGACTATGTGAATGTTCACTTTTATGGCAGTCCACATCCACCTGTCCAGGAGGTATCTGGCGGCAACAAGGGCACTGGTGGCTGAGGTCCAGCGCATGAGGACAGACATCCACTGGCTGCGGCTTTGAACATTAGACTGTTCTGTATATAGCCCCATGATTTCCCTCCCATACACCCCATCCCACATGAACTGTTGTTTCATCTCTCCTTGCTCTCCCTGCACACTCCCATCCCCGTATCATTATGTTCACTGTTGGACTGTGCCCCAATTTACATTTTGGTTTGTTCCTAATTCCTATATCTGTCCCATTGGCTGTTTGTTCCTGTGTTGCTGTTGTGATTTATCTTTCCATTTTGATTAAAATGTTTTCTACCATTTGCTTGTGTGTTTCTGTGTCTCCCTCACATGCCTGTTGCTGCTGTGTGCAGGTGTTGTACATTGTTTGGGTCTGAATGGTACATGTCATGGCCAGTGGTGTCCCTGCAGTGTGGCACTGATAGGTGCCCACTGCCTTCCCTGTCACATCCCTGTGTGTCACTGTTACATGGTTTTCAGGGGGTGGGCTGCCTCTATGCATTCCACAGTGCCAAGTGCCCATGTTCAATTGTCCAGCACGGTGCCCCCCCAGCTGTGTTGCCCTTCCCCATGCTGCTGGGCTATGCAGTACAGTGACGTGTCCACATGTGGCTGTTTGTCATGTGCTGCATACTGCCATGTACCTGTCTGCCAGTGTGGCTCACTGTGCCTGTATGGTGCCTTCGCACGGTGACTACGGTGCTTGGCTATTCCATGTTGGCTGTTGGGACTATGCTGCTGGGGTACTCGTTCCCTGCAGCCGCCTGTGCCTTGGCCGTTCCGTGCCCTGTCACATTGGTTCCCCTGGTCTGTGTGAGGCTCAGTGCCTTGTTCATGACCACTGGGCTCTGAGTTTATTTTGTGCCTTCTGCACCTTTTTCCCCTTGTGGTTCTACCCTGCCTCCTCTACCATGGTCCTGTGCCTTTGCACAGACCTGCCTGTGTTCCCTGGTGCATGGTGCAACTTGCTCCACTTGCTATAATCAACATACACTGTTGCTCCTGCGCATTTCAGATTATTCTAGTGCAAGTCTGTTCACGCCATGGTGCATTTGTGCTATATTCAGTGTGGTTTGCCCCAACGCATTTCTGTGGTGCATCTGCTGAATATTGCATTATTTTGCTATTGCACAACTGGACTGTGCTGCGCATCCAATTGCACATGTTCTAGGTGCACTTTTGAATATCTAGCCCCAAATGTTAACCAGAAATGAACTGATCAATATGTTACTTAATTCTGCCAAAGTGTCAACTCTCTTTAGTATTGTTAGGTTTGCACAATATGCTGCCACATTAACTGTTTAATATCAGCAGGTTAACTGTGGGTATCCAAAGATTATCAACTATGGAAAATCTTTTTCACTTGACAATGTATAATTTATATACTTGTGTTTTAACTTGATTTGTATAAATGTTTTATGGTGTTTTTGTCTGTATGTTCAGCAATTTTGTGCTATGCATATAATAAACTTGTACCTTGTACCTTGACTGAGACACCAAAGACTGAATGTGAAGAGAGAAGTTCAGGAACTGGTCAACCTCAATACCAAGGTACATTCAGACACGGACTTCAGGGTGACACCATCAGGGTTTTATGTCAAGGAAAGGACCACTTTATACACATTTTAGTACCTAAATAACATTGACACAGTGCTGCCTGATTAAAGGCCATTGGTTGGCTAAAAACAGTTGAAGAAAATATGTTACTAGTACTAACACTTGTAACTGCAATAACCTGTAATTAACATCTGTTATTTATTGTTATGTGTATATACTGTTGCTTGTATATATTGACCACGGTCACCTATGAAAACAGGCAATTTTGGCTATAGGCCATCATGTCAAAATAAAAAGAAATGAAATGAAAACAAGCTGTGCCTTGTCCTGTAACACAGAGTCTTGGTGCTGCCTACCATTATGGGACCGAGGAAGGATATACCCTCCCAAACGCACAAACACACAGAACAGGAGGCAGCTTTGTGGCTATCTCAGAATTCTGCCCTGAATTCCCTAACATCCCTCCAAAGGAAGTTGAAGTCCATATCAAACAGTCGCAGACCACAGTGGCTTACCAACTGATACAAGTCTGTCCCTTGTCCTAGTGTTCTGAACCTCGGCACTAGCTGCTCTGGTATTCCGCTAAACAAAGGTCAGTCCATTACCAGCACAGAAACTGTCTGTCACACCTCTACCACCTCCATGGGCACACAGGACAGATGGGTCAGATGCCATAAGGAGACCCTCCTTGAGAGTGAGTCCCCAGCGGCCCCCACTGTCCCCAATTTTGAGCCCTGCACAGAGCCTGAACCTGTGGAGACCTGCACTGGAGGTGACCAGTGCCACATGAACCTAGGGACCCTGCCACCATCCCTGGAACAGCAGGCCCCCTTCAGCTGGTTGCAGCTGGAGAAGTGACCCAGTAGGTACTAAATCTGGAGCTACCACACAGGCACCCCAGGCTGGAGCATCATACTAGAAAACTTTTCCTTTTGGTGGGCCAGAGGGGGCCCTATTTATTTACCCCTAGCAGGCAGGAAACCTTGCTTGGGAACTCTCCCAGCCAATTGCAAAACAGAGCTGTATTGCAGGCATGGGAACTTGCTGTCCTATGCAGAACACACATTGCATAAATAGGAAAACAAGATATAGCTTGTTAACATTTCAGAATATACACAGGAAAACATGTCACATGGCACACATCATCCTTGGCCAGATACCCTTTTGTAGAACCTTTGCAAAACATTAGCAGCAGGACTAGCTTAACACTTTAGGTGCACTTTATTCACTTGGCACTTTGATATCACTAGCCATGCAGCAAAGCTTCACATAACATACTGTGGAGTATAACTACACACACTTGTCATAATCAAATACTAACCTTCATAACGAGCTGTAATGATAGCCCACTTACAGGGGGAGAAAGGATGGTGCTGACAACTAAGGAAAGAGAGCTTTAGGTCATTATTAGTGAAGGTCTTAAGTCCATGACACAGAGCAACAAAGTACATGGGAAGGAACAAGGATGCTGGGATGTACAGGAAGGGGATTTGATACAGTAGTAGAAGGAAGGAGGGAATACTGCCCCTGCACAGATCCCTGGTGAGGCCTACACCTCAAGAAAGAAGAGACCATACAAAGGAGAGCCATGTAGATGATCCAGGGGCAGCAGGGGAAGATGTATAAGGATAGGTTGGCAGACCTCAACATGTATACATTGGAGGTGAGGCTAGAAAGCAGGGGATTTGATTGAGACATTCAAGTTTTTGCAAGTAATCAACAGGGTGGATTCATAAAGAACAAATGCACAGTAACTACTAGAGGACATGGGTGGAGACTGGTTGGAGTAGGAGACTTTGTAGGGGCATGAGGACGTTCTTCCTCATGAAATGTGCGGTGGATGAATGGAATAGACTGAGAGAGAGGTGGTTGAAACCAAGACAGTGACATGGTTTAAACTTAGGTGGGACAGATATAAGGGAATAAGTGGGACCCATAGCAGAAGAGGGGAAGGGGGTAATGATCAACCATTAGGACTATCAGGTTTCTAAATCCTACGTGGTGTTAGGCCAACCATGGAACTAGGCAGGGAAATGGGCAAAATAATTGGACTTTTAGGTCTTTTTTTCTGTTGCAATCTATTCCTATGTTTCTGCCATTGTTTTGCGTCCTTGCTTTTGACTTATGTTTGTTACAATCACACAGGAGTGTGGTGTGCACATTTATGGACCTCAGCTGAGGCCCTTACTCTTTCTCACCTTTGTTTGTATGTGACTTACGTTTGTGCAGTTCCCATCCACGTTTGGCTGCTGCCAGGGGTGTGCTGCTCCACCCTACTGCATGCTGTCCTTGGGTCCACTCCTGTTTTCTTCTCCACTCCTCACTGGGGTCTGTTTGGCTCAGGCCTTTGAGGCTCTTCACATTCTGGTTCACTGGTCCTGTCTGCTGATGCCTGCTTGCTTTCTCTTCCTCAGGGATCCTGCTGCTGCCATCTTTTGGCCATCTGTGATTCTTTTTGATTTTTCTGGGGCTTCTTGTGTTGGGTCTTCCTGTTGGTTGTCCTCTGGCCCTTCTTCAGAATCCCACAGCTTTGGTCCTGCCATGGTTACCTGCCTTCTGCTTTCTATCTCTCTGCATCCCTCTGCCCTCCCTGATGGCCCTAGCTCTACTAATCACTGGGGTGTCTGCTTTTGTCTTGCTTGGATGTCTGTGTTGGTCTCCTCTCTTGGCCATCCATTTCTTTGGCCATGTTTTACTGTCTCCCTGTCTTGCTCATTGTTGTCTTAGAGGTTGTTTGCTACTCTGTTTTTTTTGGGGGGAGGCCACTGATCTACTGCTTTTCCTCCCCCTGATGAAGACCCAGATAGGGCTGAAGTGTCGGGCTCTGGATCCTAAATGGCTTCTCTCACTTGACACAATAAAGTACTTTACTCTGATTTCAATGTCTGCCTAAAGTAGTGCTAATTGCGTGCTGACTTTTCTGACAAAATTCTGCATAGTGAGCTGGTCGCACTATCGAGCACTGCTCCTAAACATTGTGTGAGACTTATCTCTTTTACCTGTTTAGCTGACCCCTAACTCAGGAAAATACACAGTCATTAACTGATGCATACGGGGACATTTTCAAAAGAGATGCACCGGTGCAACTGAGATGCGCTGGTGCATCTCAAGAAATATGCTGCAGCACTATATTCAAAAGGTGGAGATGCGTCATGCATCTCCAATTGCACCAAAGCACAGCAATAATGTATGCGGCGCATCTCCAGGGGGCATGCCCATGAATATGCAGCACATCCCCATATTCGTCCTAGATGTGCAGCACATCTACCCACACATCTCAGAGATGTGCCGCAAACAGGCATGTAAAAAACATGCCTAACTGGTAGCCACCCGCTGGCGAGCTGCTGTACTGCACACAGCAGCACAGCAGACACCAGACCCTTCAGCCTGTGGCAAGCCCCCCCCACCCAGTCCATTCCTTGAACCAAAGTAACAGTGCCAGTAACCCCCCCAGTGTCTGTAACGTAGTGCCCACCTGATCCCCTGCCCTGTCCCCGATCCTCGAACCCCAATCGCCTGGCACTATACATGCACCGCCATCCAGGATCCTCATTCGATGTACGTTCCATAATTGAACCAGGACCTGGATCCCTGTGTGGTATATCGCAGAATGACGTAAATGTCCTAAAAGTGTAGCAGTCCCCCTTCCCGTACCAATCCCCATGTGGAATAAGACAAAATCTGTTCTGAACCTAATTTTCTGTAATGGAGTGGCCCCCCCCTCCCCGTACTGATCCCCGTGTGAAAAAAAACAAACAAATCCTGTCTGACCCTTTGTTCCATGGTGTAGCAGACCCCCAGCCCCCCACCCCATTGAGGCACCCACATCCCACCACTCCCCCATCCCAGCACATCCCGTAAGTCAGTGGGCAGCACAGCCCACCACACACCTCCACAGCTGCCCGCCTACTGAGCTGTCACTGAATTACAGCTTACTGTGCACTACAATCCCATTGGTTGACACTATCAACCAATGGGCTTGCAATGTGTACTGTAGCTTTCATTCTAAAGGTGACAACTTTGTGAATAAAGGCTTACAGTACACACTGCAAGCCCATTGGTTGACAGTGTCAACCAATGGGATTGTAGTGCATACAGTAAGCAGTCGTTCAGTGACAGCTCAGTCGGTGGGTAGCCATGGAGGTGTGCGATGGGCTGTGCTGCTCACTGGCTTATTGGACATGCTGGGATGGGGGCAGGATGGGATGTGGGTGCTTCAGTGGGTGGGCAGTTGGGGGGTTCACTACACCATGGAATAAAGGGTCAGATAGGATTTATTTTTTACATGAGGATCGGTACAGGGAGGGTGGCCATTACATTATGGAAAAGGGCGTTCTGAAAGGACTTTGTCAAATATCACAAGGGGATCAGTAGGGGAGGGGGGCCACTACATTATGGAAAATGGGGTTCTGAATGGATTTGGTCTTATTCCACACATGGATCGGTATGGGGAGGGAGGACTGCTACACTTTTCTAACACAAGTCTCATAGGTTTCATAGGTAGGGTCAAGCAAATATGGACAAGAAGTCTATTGTGCTCGCCAAGTGTGTTACCCAAAACAAAATTTCACTTCATCTCCAAATGCTTAGTCTAAGCTTGATTTAAAAGAGTCCACATCAGGGCAATTTACTACAGATTATTCCATGTAGAAACTACTCTGGTGCTAAACCAATTTTTCCTTCGCAGTGTATTCCATTTAGCTAGGACTAGTTGTTTACTGTGTTTTCTAGTACTTGCTCTATTTTCACTAGGTAGGATCCCCAAATCATCCTGGAGGGTTGGATCAGTTGTAGCTGTGAAAAGGAGGTACATGTCCCCTCAAAGTCTCCTGTAGCAGAGCGTGTAAATGTTTAGTGATTGAAGTCTATCATTGTAGGGCTTATTACTCATCCCAGTTATAGCCTTAGTGGCCCTACGTTGGACCCCCTCAAGCCTTGTGATATCTTCTTTTATATAAGGTGACCAAACCTGGACACAATACTCCAGGTGGGGTCTGACCAAGGCAGTGTACAGTGGAAGAATTACTTCTCTTTTTCTGCTAGAAATGTGTCTTAGAATACAATTTAGCATTTGGTTGTTTTTTTTAATTTGGGTACTGCAGTGAGAGCTGAATTTCAAATCAGGGATAATTGTTATTCCCAAGTCTTTTTCTTGGCAAGTTACTGAGAGATCATCATTCCCTAGCTTGTACACATAATGATTATCATGTGTACCCAGGTGAGTAACTTTGCACTTGTTGGTATTTAAAAGTAATTTACTATTATTGGTCCAGTTAAGAACTCTATCAAGGGCTAGTTGAAGGGCAGCATAATTTTCTGGGCCATTAACCACAGTAGATAACCGACAGTCGTCCGCAAATTTCAAGATCCATATATTAGGTACATCAATTTTGAGTGAAGCAATATAGATATTAAAAAGACAGGGGCCCAAGACAGACCCCTGAGGTGCCCCACTTGTGACCCAGGCCCAATTGAATAATACTCCATTGATAGATACCCTCTGTTTCCTTCCCCTAAGCCAACCAATAATCCAATTTAGAATGTTAGTATTTAGCTGGTAGGATGCAAGGATATTGACAAGCTCTATATATGGGAGCTTGTCAAAAGCCTTAGCAAAGTCTAAGAACACAATGTCAACAGAGTTCCCTTGGTCTATTTCCCTGCTGACAGAATCACAGAAGGTTAGTAAATTAGTTTGACAGGACCTGGATTTGGTGAACCCGTGTTGTACAGGATCTGTTAGCCCAGGTTGCTCAATAAATTTTAGGATATGATCTTTGATGATGCTTTCTAGGATCTTGCTTAAGAGTGAAGTTAAACTGAGAGGTCTAAAGTTCACAGGATTTGATTTAGGTCCCTTTTCTAGTATGGGTACTACTGTGGCAATTTTCCACTCGTAAGGGATTACCCCAGTGTCTATAGAATGTTGGAATATATTGGTGAGGGGTAGGAAAATGAACTCAGCTACCTCTTTTAGAACCTTGGGATGAATTTCACCAGGCCCTGGTGATTTGTTTACATCCAGTTTCCTTAGTTTGTCGAGTACCTCTTTGCGTTCGATGGTTACCTGGCCGGAGCATGGTGTTGGGGCTGTTTCTGATAGACCAGTGTTATCTTTATTAAATACAGTACAAAAGTAACTGTTCCATATATCCACAGCTTCTTTGTTATTGGCAATATGTCCTAATTCATTTAAAAAGGGGCCTATGCTATGTGTTCTTCCCTTTGATTAATATGGGAGAAGAAAGCTTTTTTATTACTCATAACCTGACTAGCTAATTTAAATTCATACTGTGATTTAGCTTTTTCTAATTTTGGCCTTCACTTTTTTTACCAGATCCCTGTACATAGAAACATAGAAACATAGCCTTTGATGGCAGATAAGGACTGCTTGGCCCACCTAGTCTGCCTATTTCCCTACCTACAGGATAGGCCGCAGATCCTAGTTAACCAACAGCCTATTTCTTCCTACCCCCTACAAGAATTGCCTTATGTCTGTCCCATGCATTCTTGAATTCTCCCACAGTTTTAGACCCCACAAACTCCTCAAGAAGGCTGTTCCATACATCCACTAACCTCTCTGTAAAAAAATACTTCTCACATTGCCCGAACCGCCCCAACTTTAAATTGTGTCCCCTTGTTCTTGCTCGCCTCTTTTCTGAAAGATGCTACCCTCTTGGACTTTGTTGATTCCACTGAGGTACTTAAAAGTTTCTATCATGTCCCTCCTCTCCTTCTTTCTTCAAGGGTATACATATTAAGCTCCATTAGTCTCTCCTCGTCGGCTTCTCTTGCAGACCCTGCACCATTTGGTTGCCCTCCTCTGGACTGCCTCTATCCTGTCTATGTCCTTGCAGAGATGGGGTCTCCAGAACTGGATGCAGTACTCCAGATGGGGTCTCACCAACTGTCTGTACACAGGGATAACAACTTCCTGTTTTCTGCTGGTGATGCCTCTCTGTATGCATCCCAGTATACCCCCAGCCCTCCCTACTGCCTTCTCACATTGCTTGCTAATCTTAAGGTCATCTGATATGATTATCCCCAGGTCCCTTTCCTTTTTTGTTGTTGTTACTACCTCCCCCCCCCATTGTGTAATCTTCCCCTGGGTTCTTGTTTCCCAGGTGCATTATTTTGCACTTCTTTGCATTGAATCCTAGCTGCCATACTTCTGACCATTCCTCCAACCTTGCCAAGTCCTTCTCATCCTTTCCCGCCTCCTTGTGTATCAGCCCTGTTGCAGATCTTTGTGTCATCTGCAAAGAAGCATAATTTTCATTCCAGTCCCTCTGCAATGTCACTTATAAAGACATTAAAAAGGACTGGACCCAGTACTGAACCCTGCAGTACCCCACTATTAACCCCTCTTTCTTCAGAGTGGACTCCATTTACAATTACCTCCTGTGTCCTGTTGTCCAGCCAATGTTTTACCCAGGCTACCACCCTGGGACCCACTCCCAGGCTGGTTAATTTGACTATTAATCTTTTGTGTGGGACTGTGTCAAATGCCTTGCTAAAGTCTAGGTAGGCCATGTCCACAGCCCCTCCCTGGTCTACTCCTTTGGTCACCCAGTCAAAGAAATCTATTAGCTTCGTCTGACATGACCTTCCCGCTGTGAACCCATGCTGCCTTGGGTCCTGTGCCCCACTGGCCTCAAGGTACTCAACAATTCTTTCCTTCAGAAGTGACTCCATCACTTTCCCTACCACAGAGGTCAAACTGACAGGTCTGTAGTTTCCTGCCTCTGTTTTGGTCCCACTTTTGTGAAGGGGAATCACATCCGCCTTCTTCCAGTCCTTGGGTACCACACCATCCTCCCATGATTTATTAAAAAGAGTAGTCAGTGGTTTCACTAGTTACCCCCTTAATTCTTTTAGAATTCTGGGGTGAATTCCATCAGGCCCCATTGCTTTGTCCACCTTCAGTTTTAGGAGTTCTTGCAGAATCCTTTCTTCTGTGAAAGGGCTGGGATCGACACCCCTATTAAGAGTGCTTCTGTTAATTAGATTAGGCACTTCCCCCTCCTCTTTTGTGAATACTGAGCAGAAATATTCGTTCAGTTTCCCTGCTTTTTCACTGTCCCTCTCTGCCCACCCACCATTCATTCTATTCAGCCTCACTATCCCTCCCTTTGTCTTTCTACACTCTCTGATGTACCTATAAAAGGTTTTATCCCCCTTCTTAACCAAATTGGTTATCATTTCCTCAGTTTGGGCCTTTGCTATTCTGACTTCCCTCCCTGCTTCCTTCTGCCTTAACTGGTACAGCTTTCTGTCTTGCTCCTTCTGAGTTTCCTTATACTTCCTGAATGCTATCTTTTTCTCCCTGACTTTCCCAGCCACCTCTTTTGAGAACCATAGTGGCTTTTTCTTTCATTTTGATTTGTTTAATTGCTTCACACAAAGGCTTGTTGCCTCTGTGATGGCAGTTTTGATGATTCCCCATTGTTGCTCACCCCTCCTTCTAGCCTGTTTGCTAGTGCTTTTCTGGAGCACTCTCCCATCTTGCCAAAGTCAGCCCTCCTGAAGTCCAGTACCCTCACTTTTGTAGGGCTTGACTCTGGAGCTGAGTTTAATGTGAACCACACTGTTTGATGGTCACTTGTTCCCAGATGACAACCCACTTCTAGATCTGAAATCCTTTCACTGCCCCCATTTGAGAGTACAAGGTCTAAGATTGCTCCCTCATGAGTGGGTTCTGAAACTAGCTGTCTGAGGCCTGCCACCTGTAGGGCATCAAGAATGGCCCTGCTCTTGGATGTGGCTACAGCAAATGTGCTCCAGTTAACATCTGGCATATTCAGGTCTCCCATCAACATTATCTCCTCTTTCTCTGCCATCCTAAGAATGCCTTCTATCATATCCTTGTCCATTCCCTCCCCCTGACATGGGAGTCTGTACACTACCCCTGTGCGGATTGTGGTGCCATTTCCAGTCTCCAAGGTGACCCACAGTGCCTCCTCTCCTCCCTGTTTACTGTTTTGTTCAATTGCTTTTATCCCTTCCTTTACATAGAGAGCTACTCCTCTCCCTCTTCTCTCCTGCCTGTCTCTTCTGTAGGTTATGTACCCTGGTATGTTAACATCCCTGTCATGGTTCTCTGTTTATCATGTTTCCGTGACTGCTATGATATCCAGGCATCCCTCTTCCATCAAGGCCACCAGCTCAGGGAGCTTGTTGCCCAGACTACGGGCATTGGTACTCATTACCCTCTATTTCCTGATGGCCTTACTCCTTTTTGCCCCATCCCTGTCCTTCTTGCCTTTGTCACTTTCCCCATTTACCCTGCCCTTCTTCATATACGCCACCTCTATTTTGGTGTTACAGCACTTACTACCTTGATTTTTTTTTTGGAGGGCTAGGTTTTTCCAGTGCCTCCCTTTGCTAGGTTTAAATGCTTCCAATGAAGCATTTAAACCTATCACCCAGGATCCTGGTTCCCTCCTAAACAGATGCAGCCCATCATGCCAGTATAGGCTTACATCACTCCAGGTGGACCCCCAGTCCCCAATGAAGCCAAATCCCTGAGCTCTGCACTAGTTTTTCAACCACTGATTGAAGCCCATGGTGCAGAACATCCTAGCCTCTCCTACGTCATAGATGGGCAGCACCTCCGAGAAGGTTACCGTGCGTGCTACTTGTCTAAGGCCCCTTCCCAATTCCACAAACTCTTCCTGCACTACTCTAATCCCTTTCTTAGCCAGGTCATTTGTCCCTAGGTGGACAATGACATCCAGCTCCCTTCCCTGTGCAGCTGCTCCGGCAATTCTGAGGAGTCGCTCCCTGTCCCTCCAAGCCATGGCACCAGGCAGGCACCTTACCTCTCTCTCCTCTTCTTCCCCCAGTTCTACCTTCCTAACAATGGAGTCCCCCACCAGGAGTTGTTTCCTTCCCCTGTGGGGTCCCATGCCACCCTCCTGTGGATCTCCTTTGTGGAGGTTCCCAGCATCCTCCTTGGCCTCCACTGCAGATGCCTCCATAGAGGAACCACACTTTGCCAGAATGGCATAGGAATTGTGGAGAGGTACAACTGGAGGGATGCACCTCTGTTCCACCACCCTCACCCTCCCTGAGCCCACTGTGGTCCAACCGCTTCTCTTTCTTGGCAACCTCTGAGGCAGTGGCAGTGGCACTGGTGGTCCCTGGATGGAGGAGGAGGTCTCACAAATCCTGGCCAACTCAGCCTGGAGATGAGTAACCTCCTCCCTCAGCCCAAAGAAGTGCCTGCAGATGGGACAACACCGCATCCTCCAGAACATCTCCCGGAAGACTGCTGCTCCACAGCCACTGCACTGCACCACTCTCATCATGTCTTATTTCTGGCCCCTTAACTGTTGTTTGGAATCCTTACTCTTCCCTCTGTTTTTTTTGTTTGTTTGTTTTCTTTCTCTTCTCTCTCTCTGCTTACTTTCTGCCACTGTGCCCTTTAAGCTCCTGATTGTCCTGTTCTGAGACAAGAATATCCTATATTTCTCAGTAGACCCCTTACTTGCTCAGAGGCAGGCCTCCAGCAGCTAGAGGGGGCTGGAGAGCTGCTCATGCCCTTCTAGGATGGTGGGTCTTTGGTGGCTCTGTGATCACTCACTTCCTGCTCCCAAACAGGAAGTTCCTGTTGTCAGTCAAATACTGTGCCTATAAAAGTAGAACTAGCTTTGGGTGGGAGAGTGGAGGTGAGGGAAGGAGGGCAATATAGTCCCAGTAGAGAAGTCCAGCCACACAGCACTCCTTCCTCCTGGTGTCTTCTGCCAAGCTACTGAGAAGCTGGGTTTTACCATGCTTTATGCACTTAAACATTTTACTTTTTCTGTTAATTAGTCTCTTCATTGAGGGGCTCATCCAAACAGGTGCTAATGTTTTGTTTGCCTCATACTTCTTTATGGTCTGAATATATGCCTTAATCAGATTTTTTAGTTTATTGAGCAGTAAGCTCCATTTTAGTTCAAGTGAGAGATTGGTAAATTCTTTAGACCAATCCCAGCTAGCCAGGCTAGATTTTGTTATGTCAGACTTGGCTTTTTTAATTTAATATTTCTGTTGAGCCAGAGGCCCTTTTCATTTGGTTACCTAGAATTTGGAAATTGACTGTATTATGGTCACTGTTTCCTAAGGGTGCGCTAATGGAGATGTTAGACATACAGTTCTCGGTGTTAGTTAAAATCAAATCTAGAATTTTATCATTCCTAGTAGGCTGTAGGACCAATTGTTCTAACCCGAGCCGGTCAAAAGATTTCCATATATAGTCTATCACTTCTAATAGTTGCTGCTGCCAATGTCCAATTGATGTTAGGTAAATTAAAATCCCCAACGATCACTATCTTGTTAGATGGTTCTAGGTTTGCAATATATCTTGGGAGCTCCATATCAATATCTAAAGTTGTTGATGAGGATCTGTTTACTAAGCCAATAGTAAGTGGGGGGTCTCCTTGGGGGGTTAGCTTAATCCAGAGTGATTCGGTGTTACCTATATCAGTTACAATCTCCTCACATTCTATTGTTTCATGGAGGTAGATGGCCACACCTCCCCCTTTTCTGTATTCCCAGCTTTTAAAGAAAACATTGTAGCCTTGGATTGTTTTTTTCCAGGTATCAGCCTCGTCCCACCAGGTTTCAGTAACTGGGGCTATTTGAATATCATTTGAAGCTAGTAGGATTTTAAATTTGTCGAATTTGCTAGTCAGGCTTCAGGCATTTATCAATACCCCCTTCCAGCCCTGGCTGTTGAAATATGTCCAGTTGGTGTCTACCTTACTATGGTATTTATTATCCCATTTATGACAAACTATGATACACTGCACAGGGTTCCTGGCCCTAGTTTGATTATGGAATGTGCATTGAACCAGGATCCAGGACTGGCGGTGCCTTTGTATTTTGCTATGATCAGTGTTCGGGGTGGGAGGGAGCCACTAGACTACCACGGAAGGAGGGGAATTTCATAATACATTATGAGCAGGGCTCAGGGATGGGAGGGGGCCACTAAACTATCAGGGTAACATGGGTTTGTTCTGCTGCACAGCACTGGACTGGGGGGGGGTTGCAGGCCACCCGGTGCATCCTGCTGGGCGCATCCCTGCACAAGACATTCAAAAGGGTCCATAATAACATGAAAATGACCCTTTTGAACCTTGCATGCTTAATGGTTCCATTTGCATGTTTCGGGCTGAATATCTGGAATTTGGGCAAGGTGCATCCCCAAGATATGCCATGCATCCCCATTCCAGGCATTCAGGCCGAAAAGAGTGATGTGCCCACGCATCGTCGGCAGCCCCCTTTTCTTCACTTACTTTATCTGTTATATTCAAATGATATGCACAATCATGCATCTCATTTGAATATAGCATTGTATTGCACTGACCCATTTCTTTTGGGCGACGCATCTAGATGTACGGCGGAGCACAGAGCTTTGAGTATGAAGGCCATAGACTACAACAGCATAGTCAATAATGATTATGAAAAGGCATTGTACTTGGAGTTCTTTGTCTCTAGTAGGACTTTCTCCTGTGGCTATAGAGGAAAAGAATTCTTGTATTCACTACTTTAAGTAGGTGGTCCAGGGGCTCAGCAAATGACGGTACTGTCGAGGATCAGGTCAAAGTGTTTGAAGGTTCTGACCTGCTCGAGAGTGGGACCCATCAATGTAGAAATATAAGATCTGGTGAGTGGTCAGTCTTATTACAAGTGCCAAACAACATACATTTTATCTTCCTCCCATTGATGACAAGAAGGGTGTTAGTGAACCTGGCCTGTATGGAGTTAAAGTTGTCCTGAAGCCTCACACTCAGGTGGCCCAGCTTCCTGTCACTGGTGAAGATAACTGCATTGTCTACATAGATTAGTATACTGGAGGATTTGCAGACTGCAGGTAAGTTATGTAGGAAAAGACTCAGAGTCAGAGTGGCCTACCAGGATACCTGGAAATACCCATGTGAGCCACCTCTGTTGGGTACCTAGCCACCTTCTAATATACTGAGCAACCCACCACTCCACACACCCTCCTTGCCCTATACTTACCATCAGAGGTCAGTGGCTGTCATCTTCTGTGGACCAGGACACGTCTGCACTCTTCAAAGCCAAACCGCGACTAAAGAATCAAGGTAAGTGTCGTATAATGACTATCAATAGTGTTTTGAACTTATGTTGATATCTCAGCCATTTTTCAGCATTTATTAACAAAATTTTCAACATGGGCTTTTTGGGACCCCACCTCATGAATGCTGTCACTGTTGTTTCATTAATTGGACTTGTAAGATGATTTTGAGGTTGCCACACGGAATTACCTTTCGGGACTGATTAGCGAGATGGCAGTGCCAGTGTACATCAGGTGGGGTGCCAAAACCCATGATGAAATGAGTGCAAAATACCACAGAGGTTAAGCACAGTCAGTGAAATTTTCTACCGCTTGTGCCTTTGGTAATTTTAATATTTTCACTCCAAATTTTCAACATTGCCACGCTACCTCATGAATGGTATAGCTGTCATTTTCACATCCTGCCCAAAATGTGTTTTCGTGCCTTTGGTGCAGAATGGCACGTTCGCTGTGTGAAATCACCTTTTGGGACTGATTAACAAAATGGCAGTGCCAATGTTCATGAGGTAGGATTCCAAAAAGGCCATGTTGAAAATCTGGTGAACAAATTCCTAAAAATGCCTGACTTATGTGCCTACGTTGAATTTATTCTATGCACGCACATAACTTTGGTACTGTCCAATATTTTGCTGCCAAATTTTCAGCATAGCCATTTTTTCACTCCACCTCATAAAGAGTACAGCTGTCATTTTTCACATCCTACCTGAAATGTCTTTTTGTACCTGTGGCACAGAATGGCGGTGCAGTTGTGCATAATTACATTTTGCCTTGCATTTCACAATTTCTCTGTACTGGGGTACAGTACATGAGGTGGGGTAAACAGATGGCTGTGCTGACAATTTAGTCACTGTTGTTCAACACAAGGAAGCGCAGGGCCCTCCACATCTACATAAATATGCACACATTCGGAGGATAGCCCACAGTAAAATAAGGATACTATTATATTATCTCAAAAAATAAGGAAATTCATTGCAAAAAATCTCTGTTAATGCATCGGTTATGGTTTCTATTACAGCAGCAAAGTCTGGAAATTCGGTGTTAGGGTTTCCAACCCTACCACCCCACCCTCCCACCCTCCGCGCACCAACAGGCTTCTGGGTATACTTTGGGTCATCGGGCCTCACTGTCAACCCATTCTCCTATACTGTACCATCTCAGCTTGTTTACACATGGAATGGGGTGAGAGTGAGGGCTGATGACCCCAAGGCACACTCCAATGCCTGTTGGTGTGTGGAGGGTGGGGTCGGTAGGGTTGATAACCTAACACTGAATTTCCAGACTTTTGTCACTTTAATAGAAACCCTAACTGATGCATTGACAGAGTTTTTTGCAATGAATATATATATATACAGTATATATATATATATATATATATATATATATATATAATATATATATATATATATATATATATATATGCATGTATGTATATCTCATCATCATCACTTTATTTTTCCATAGATCACCCTTCCAGAGCTCAGGTGCCCTTACAGCCCAAACATCATTAACACATAGACATGGACATTAAGTTCACAATGACATACACAATCAAAATACTAATAAAATGTGAACCCAATAAACAAACAAATTAAAAGATAAGGGACAGTAGTGCATAAGTACTGAGGCAGAAATTACCCCAAAGAATATGGGCCAGAAGCTAAATTCCAAAAGCAGCTTTCGCGTAAAAATCATATTTCCTATCAACAGCTACCTGATAAAAGGCCTTTCCTCTTATAAACCAGAGAAGGCCTGATTAAAAAGTGGGTTTTTAAAGATGTTTTAAAACCTTCTATGGTCAGGCTGTCTCGTATCCAACAAGGTAGAGAATTCCACAGGGTCAGAGCCATAAAACCAAATGCTCTTCCTCCAGATGTCTTCAAACGGACCCTGGGAAACTCTAGCAATCCTCCATTGGAGGATCGGAGTGGGTGGGAGGGACAGTACGGGATCAGAGGTCTTTCAGGTACTGTGATCCCTGACTGTGTAGGGCTTTATAGGTCAACAGTGTGACCTTGAAGGTTATCCACCACTGTATTGGCAGTCAGTGCAGTTCACACAGCACAGGTGTTATGTGACTGGATCTAGGGGCTCCAGTCAACAGCCTGGCCATTGCATTCGACACTAGCTGCAAGCAGCAGATATCAACCCCCGGTAGCCCTAGGTACAGGGTGTTACTGTAATCAAGACGAGTGATGATAAAGGTGTGGAGCAAGGTAAAAAAATCTTCAGTTGGAACTAGGTGTTTCACCCTGGCTAAATTCCTAATATGGTAAAAGGAAGATTTGACTACAGCCGACACCTGAGCCTTCAGGGTCAAGCCATCATCAATAATCACACCAAGGTTACACATTTGGTCTGAGACAGTTAGTGGCATCCCTCACAGCTCTAGACCAGAGGGTTGTCCCATCAACGTCCCGGCTGACCTACGATCTGAGTCCACAACCAACACTTCTGTTTTTTCCAGGTTTAGCCTCAGCTAACTGGTACTCATCCAGTCCTGAATCTCAACCAGACAACTGTTAAACACCGACACAGTGATTTCCTCCTGGTTGGGCACAAAAGACATGTACAGCTGAGAATCATCTGTGTAGCAGTGAAAGCTCAGCCCATACTGTCTTATAATGTCCCCCCAATGGTAGCATGTACACTGCAAACAAAATGGGAGACAACACCAAGCCCTGTGGCACCCTGCAGGGCAGCTCATAGGGGGCCGAGGAATAAATCCCCGACACCACCCTCTGAGATCTACCCTTGAGAAATGATTGAAACCAACTGAGGACTCCCCCCCACCCCCCAGTCCACGGAAGAACATCATGTGCTTGAGGAGTATCGCATGGTTCACAGTGTCAAATGCTGCCGAAAGATCAAGGAGAACCAAGATGGTTCAGGATCTCCGATCTCTAGCCATCAGGAGATCATTTGGTACCCTTACCAGGGCTCTGTCAGTGCTGTGTCTTTTTCTGAAACCTGGCTGGAGAGGGTCATAGATATTGTGGCTTGTTAAATGGTCCTCCGGCTGCAGAGCGATCACCTTCTCAGTAACTTTATCCGTAAAAGGTAAGTAAGAGACTGGTCTGTAGTTGGCCGGGGAGTCAGGGTCTAAGGAGGGTTTTTTCAAGAGGGGCTGAACAACCACCTTTTTTTAAGGGGTCTGGAAAGATCCAAGAACTCCTAACTATCCCAGTCAGGGCCAGGCCAATGACTTCAACACACCCTACAAGAAGGTGAGTTGGGCCTGGATCCAGACTACTGCAAATTGTCTGCAGAGTCCGAATGATCCTCACAATATCAATGACTGCTGGTAGGCTAATGATAGACCAGGTCACCCAGGTGATTGTACCACTCGGTTGATCAGAATAAGGCCCATTGGGGAGGCACTGGGTGATCTCGCTCCTAATGGAGGTTGGAGGCCACCTTATCAGCAAAAAACTGTGCAAACCCATCACACTTTCCTTGTGACAAAGCATGACCAGATTGCAGACAGACTGGATTGCACAGTCTGTCTACAGTGCGGAAGGGCTGAGCTGGCCTGTTTTTGGCTGCAGCAATCTCCTTGGACAGGAACTCTGCCTTCTTATTGGCTATTGCTGACTGGTAGATTTTATAATGCTCTAGCAATCTAAGCCTGTCGTTCTCCAGGTGAGTTTTCCACCAGTGTCTCTCCAACTTTTGTTCCTGTCTTTTCAACCCCCTTAGGGATCCATCATACCATGGGTCCCCAGAGCGAAGGGTCAGAGGGCGAACATGAACCGGAGCGATGCCATCCAGGTCCCCTGCTACCGCCCTATTATAGGCAAGAACAAGGGGGCCTGGGTCACTGTTTTTAGTATATATATATATATATATATATATATATGTGTGTATGTTTATAGATATATAGATATATGTATATTATATATATGTATAGTGTGTATATATAAATAAATATATATATATTATTTGTAAGTAACTTCATTAATGCACTAGTTAGGGTTAAACTGACAAAAGGAGGGAAATGTGGCATTAGGGTTTCCAACTTTAACACTCCACTCTCATCCTCCAGGCAGCAACTGGAAAAAACATAACAGTTTCACCGCTCCTGCATTTTCCCTAATCAGGCATGGGGTGTGCCTTGGGATTGTCAGCCCTAATGCTCTCCCCATCTGATCATGAAAGAAGTTGAAATGTGTAGAGTGTATGAGAATGGGGTGAGTGTTATGGCTGACAACCACAAGGCACTCCCCATGCCTGATTAGCAAAGACATAGGAGAGGTGAACTTGTAATGTTTTTTCCTGTTGCTGCCTGGAGGGTGGGGGTTGGGTGTTAGGGTTGGAAACCCGAATGCCACATGGCCCTACTTTTGTTAGTTTGACCTTAGCTAGTGCATTAATTAAGTTTTTTTGCAAAGAATGTCCTTGCTTTTTGAGATAGTCTAATAGTATCCTCATTTGCCTGTGGGAGGGCAGGACCCTCTGGGCCATGCACTCCCAGCCCTCCATAGATACGTACATGTACGTTTCTGTGGAAGCGCAGGGCATAGAGGCACTTGTATGTCTGCCAAAACAGCAACCAAACTGTCAGAATAGCCTTGTTATTACCCCACTTCATGAGCCCCATACTGAGAATTTTCAAATCCCAGCCGAAACATCATTCCACAGCATGGAAATGTCAGTCTGTGCCACAGGTACAAAAACAGATCTTGACCAGGATTTGAAAAATGACCACTGTCGCATTCATGAGGTGGTGTAAAAAAATGGCTATGTTGAAAATTTAGGGTCAAAATATTTAAAATTAGCAAAGTTACCAGCAAGCATAGTAAAATGTCAATGTATGTGCATAACTTTGCCATTTTTATATATTTTGACCCCAAATGTTCAACATAGCCTTCTTATGACCCCACCTCATGAACAAGAGTGGTGAAAATGTTTAAATTCCACCCAAAAGCACTGAACTGAACTGAACATGTACTCCCTGTTAGACAGGAGAGAGAGGGGGCATGATTGGGACCTTCAGGTACTTGAAAGGAATACATAAGGTAGATAAGGAGAGTCTCTTTAAACTGAGTGGCTACCATAACACAAGGGGGCACAGTCTTAAGCTGGAGGGTGGGAGGTTTAGGAGGGAGGTTGGGAAGCACTTCTTCACGTAGGGGGTGGTGGACACTTGGAGTGCGCTGCCGGAAGAGGTCATCTCTTTGAAGACAGTGGGCAGCTTTAAGAGAGGCTGAGATAGGCAGGGGGAAGGTAAGGATCATGGGTAGAGAGGATGGGAGGAATGGGGAGGGAGGGCAGGGACATTAGCTAAAGCTGTGGACCCTGCAATATGAGCAGACTTGATAGACCAAATGGCCTTCTTCTGCTGGCTTCTTCATATGTTTGTATGTAAAAGGTGATTTCACCAAGTGACCGTAAAATCACCTTCCAGGCTGGAATTGCAGAATTCCACCACCATTGTTCAAGAGGTGGGGTTCCCAAAAGGCCATGTTGAAAATGTGGTGTCAAAATATGTAAAAATGGCTAAGTTATGCATCAAAGTTGAAAACCCCATTGAAATACATTGAACCACACCATAGTTTCTCGTATTGCAGTCGGCGGTTCCAGCAGCAAGGCATGTCTTCAATCAGAAAGTGGATCTTTGCCCTGTGATCTGTTCAAGTGAGTGAGGTGTGCGGGGGTATACTGGGGGTGTGGAGTGGTGGGTGCTGAGTGTGAGGTGGGGGCTGGGGGGTCAGATCAGTGAGGGACCATTTTCTTTTCTGCAGGTTAAAAAAAAAAACATTAAGGGACCATTTTCTTTTCTTCAGACCAGGACAGCAGTCAGAGAGTGGGGGGAGGATCACTAGACACCAGGGAAACAAAAACATTATGGGGACGGTGATCAGAGGGTGGGGGGTGCCACTAGACACCAGGGAAAGATTCATAATTTACAGGGACGGCAATAGGAGTGTGGGGGGTGCCACTAGACACCTGGGAAATATTCATTATTTAGAGGGACAGCAATCAGAGGGTGGTGAAAGATTAATTTTATACATGGATGGCAATCGGAAGGTGAGGGGGCCACTAGCCACCAGGGAAAGATTAATTATATACGTGGACGGCAATCGGAAGGTGGGGGGCACTAGCCACGGGGGGGGGGCACTAACCATCAGGGAAAGATTCATTATTTAGTGTTTTCTAGTACCACTAGACACCAGTGAAAGATTGTCCTTCATACGAAAATTTTTGTATGAGTATCCATACGAAGAAAACTGAAGCGAGTCACAAAAAAGGATTTAACATTTAAAAAAAATTAAAAATCAGGCGAATTTCTCCAACAGTTAAGTGCAGAATCCACCTAATGGTGTCCCGGCGAGCAAGATACACGTGTTGGGCTCTCTGCAGGATGTAATTTTTCTGTGTTTTGAAATTTATTTTAAACAGAAAACAAGATAGCGACAAACAAAAAAGGATTTTCCCTTCATGAAAAAGAATTGGCCCCAACAGAAAAAGGATTCTTTCGTCATTTCATACAGCTGTTTTGAAGTGCTTACTGAGCATGCTCAGAACCCGAAATGTTAACATTTAATAACTTTGAAGCAGATTCATATTTTTTCCCAAACCGGCAAATGGTACATCTGTGGGCAGCCCCTTTCTACCCTGAAAGTTTGTGACAAAAATTCCAGAACTTCTGAACGCAACAGGTGTCATCAAAAAACAGCAACCCCCCCCCCCCCGAATATTCACTTTTGCACTATCCAGATCTCAGAATCTGCACAACAGACCATGAGAAAACTTGGCACATCTGGAGATTTACCGTATGAGTCTGCCCATGCAACATTTCATGCAAATCTGTTAAACAGCTGCAAAGGTATCTTGAACCCTAACTATAGTGGTGCAACCGCGCCACTGTAATACACATATACATACATATTTTATTTTTTTTTAATTTTATTTTATTGAAAGCTAGGATTACAAATACATTTGAACAGGAACTGCTCATTTACAAAGGTTCCACATCAAGGAAATGGAAGGTAAACATACATACAAAGGTCGACAGGATTATACATAGTTACATAGTAAAAAGAAGCAAGAGGCAGAGGCACAGTTAATTACAGTACCTCAAAATGTGCCAGTGTTAGGTAGAAAGACACAACATCCAAGGGCAACCTTAGAAATAAACTTAGAAATAAACTTAGAAATAAGTGCTGCTGGCAAGAAGATAGGGAGGGTGGGGGTATGCAGGCAGGAAGGCCATTGTCATAGGGTAAGGGTGATGGTAAGAGTACTCAAGGGAGGAGAGAGAGGGGAGGGGAAGGATAATTGTCAGTAAGTGCCAGGAGGGGTGAGGAAGGGAGTGGGGTATGTGCTGGGGGAGGCAGGAAAGGAGGGCATTGCAAGGGGGGAGTAGCTGACCTGTCCAAAGCAGAGGGCAGTGAGCATGGGACCCCAGGTTAAACGAAGGAGTCACAACGATTAGTTGAGCTGAGATGAAGTTGGAGTTGTATTTTAAATGGGCCAAGAGCAGCAGCTGTAAGAGTTTCTTTGTTGAGTGTATTGTACCACTGTGGAGCTCTGTGAGCAAAAGCCCTCTGTCCCATCGTAGTCCGGCATCTGGGGACAAGGAAGGTTTGTTGCTGTGAACTTCTAGTTTGCTGGGTGCTGTGGTGGTCTATGAGGAGCTTTTCAGTGCCTGGGGGCATGATCCCGAGGAGGACTGTTTTGGCTAAGAGACAGGTTTGATACTGGATCCGGCTGATGAGATGAAGCCATTCTGCCTGAACATACAGATCACAAGTGTGTGTAAGTCGGTCAGCACCCGTTAGAAGCCTGCATGCTTTGTTGAGTGCAACCGTAATTCTGTGGAGGACAGAGGCGGAGCCATAGATTGCTAGCCTGTGATCAGTGATGGAGGTGACAGAGCTGTTCATAGTGAACTGGAGTGTGTCCGGAGTCATGCAGTGTTTGTGCCTGTAGAGCAGGCCTATACGGATATTGGCAGCTTAGGTGTTAGAATCAATGTGCCGATGGTAGGAGAGGGAACTGTCCAGTGTAATGCCTAGGTATTTTAATTCAGGAACGTGTTCAAGTACACATACACATACATACACATATATACATATACATATCTTGAGAGGCCACACTCAGCACAAAGGCAACTCCCTCAGTTGGAGAGAGCTTGACAGCTGATAGTGTAGGATTTCTCCTTATCTGCCTTATGGCTCCATATTGATGGCTTATGCTGCCATCCCACAGCTCCTTGAAACATGAAGTGGGTTCTCACGAATCTTTGAGTGACTCCCAGGAGGGGAGACCCCCAATTCTGCATTTCATCCTCCACTTTTGGTGAGAACATAAGGCCTTAGGACTCTCCTTACTCTACTGCTCATATTCTGTTATCTCTCTTCTCAGATATTGGGCTCCAGTTCTCTTGACCTCTCTCCCTCTCTATTCAACTTCCTTGCTACCTTTGACCAGAAAGCACCACTCCACAGGGGTGGAGTAGCTGCTGAAAACTTTACTTCTATCTCTGGGCCAGTATGTCTGAGTCTGCACTCTTCTGAGCTGAGGACTCAGAGTTCAGCCCAGGCAAAACCTGAATAATTCATACACCCTTCCCTTTTATTAAGGGTGGTAAGGACAGGTAACTCCCCAGCATGTGTAAATGTCACACATGCAGTCTTGTGCACTGTGAAACAGTCTATAAAAGCTTAGGGGGAAGGAGAGCCTGAACTATTTTAGCACTTAGGACCTCTGCTTTACACTTTAACCCCTTAGTAACTAGGCTTGAACAGGCAGGGGTGAAAGCCTGGTTACACTCTGTGATGAAGTGCATGTCCATCATGCTCCCTACTCTTGTGTACACCATCACAACCCCACAAGAAAGGTTTTCACAGGGGCTGGGAGGCAATTTGAAACAAGCTCATGTTTTAAAGTTGCCTCTTTATGATCTCTCTGTACTGCATGCTCAGGTTGTCGGCTGTCCCTCAGGGGAGGGATAGTGTTGCACACAACATCTGAACCCAGTAAAGAAAAATAGAGGAAGCTGAGAGGGTTTTTTTGCTACAGGCAGACTAAACTGCATTGTAAAATGGGAAGGAAAATCCCACATCTTGACAAGTAATTTACTGTGCATTAAAAGTGTCTAACGCAATTCTAACACAACGCTAAAAACTAGTCCTGGCAACCAGGACACAGCACACAAAAACACATATAGTAAATGCACACTACCAAGAATGTTTAAAGCCAGCTCGTTGGCGCAGCGGTTGGATTTCCGCTAGTGACACCGGTGACCTGGGTTCAGGAATGGACTCGGGTCACTGGAGAGCCGGCCGGGAGGAGAAGGCTTGAGCGTCCTGCGACTGCTTGCCTTCTCCGGGGGGAGGGAAGGGATGCGGCTTGCTGTCTGCCACCTCCTGTCAGAGGCCGGGAGGGTGACAGTCCAAGCAAGCCTCACTGTACACAGGGTGTGGTGGGCATCGGCATTCACCTAGACATCTGTGGCACACCATGCCCCTGGGAGAAAAGTGGAAACTCAGCTCCCTGGTCACCCGGATGATGGCTGCCGGCTCCTGCCGACTCAAGTGCCCTGATGCCCCGGAATCCACCTCAGTAGTGCCCAGGGACTGATTGTAGAGCACGCTGATCGCCCCTCCTGGCACCTTCCCCCTCAGAGGAGAGGGACCCATCTGGTGAGAGTGATACACCGGGCCACCCCTGGGATGGCTGCGATGTGAGGTGAGTGGAAGGGGGTCAGAGTGAGGGGGTCGGGGGGGGGGTCCTTGAGCAGCCAGAAGGAGAGGCAGGCCAGAGGAGCAAGTAAGGAGCAAAAAAAGAATGTTTAAAAAAATTTGAATGTTAATGGCTGCCATTTTTTTCTGAACTCCTGAGTAACTTCAATATTAAATTGTTCACAGATTCCTTTACACAGTACACTGTAACCCAGCAAAAAAACATTTAACTTCATAAATTTTGTTGTAACTTATTTTATGCCTCTGGTTTCAGCACCACTCCATTGATCACTTGCTGAGTCATAACCGCCACATGTTAAGTTATATATGATAAGATAAGATATTCCAATAAGTAAGTGTAACCCCAAGGTGGCTCTATCCCAAGGGCTACTACCCCTGCCTGCTTGACTAGTAGCAGGTTAAGGGGCCTGAGTTCAGAAATGGGTGCCTCCACCCAGAGGTCAGGGTTGGTAGTGGTCAAGCTAACCTGGGCACAGCCCTCCGGGAAACTGTAACCCCCCTCTTTCCTTATTAGTGGCTGGAACAATACACAGTAATCACTTTCACAATGCCTCTGATACACCACACAAGTACCCACACTGTTTGCACTTACCACCAGGGCTTTCCTCTGGCCTGGCGCTTGGGACCAGCTGTAAAACAAGGTTATACACAGCAAATAACAGCAGTACAGTACTCTTGCACAAACTGGAACCACAGTTAGGGTAAATGCAAAAAAGAGTTAGGTCTGATTTATTTAAGGGGCTTGAACAAGGGAGGGGTGTAATCAGGTTAATTTGCTTAAAGGCTCTATCAAGTCAAACAGTTATGCGTGCACTTCAGGGTCCATAAACAGTCACATACTCTGGGTACCCAGATGGAGAATGGTGGGCTAGCCAGGAGCATTGCAGCTGGTTGGGGCCATGTGATGGAAGAAAACAACATGCACAACACACACTATTTGTAATCCGGAGCCGGATGGCTCAGATCATGAAATGAAAAAAACAAGGCAATCAGATGACACACTTTTACATTAGGCTGTTGTTACAGGGAGCTACCCTGATGATTACACACAATACCCAAGACTGGACACAGGCCAGACGAAAATCGAGACAACAGGTGGTTAATCTGGAGTGCCAGGAGAAGCAGGGCCCACACGATTCGCAGAGGTGGTGTTCCAGTTCAAGCATGGAGCAGGGGGCTGATCCCCAGGCAGGTCTCTTGTCAGTGGCTTTCTCTGTGCAGTGGGGAGTCTGACAGGTAGTGTCATGGCCCTAGCCGAATGGAGATAAATGTGGATTCAGTCCGTTTAGGCAGGATAAAGCTTCCAGCAAGCAGAGCACAGTTCACACAGTGGGGAACCAAATCATGACCCACTTTCAATACATAGCAGATTTACATATAAAGGATTCTATGGTACCAGCAAGCAGAACACAGTTCACAAAGTGGGGAACCAAATCATGACCCACTTTCAATACACAGCAGATTTACATGTAAGGAAATTCTACTGTACCAGGCAAATCGCTCTCCGGTCATGACTGCAAAGTCTCTGCACAAACTGGGGATTCAAAAGCAGCTGGAAATCCTGACAGGCCGATTGCATTCAGCAAATCTTCGGTCTTCTTCGGGTATGAGCCTGATAAAAAAATCAGTGGCTTACTCCGTTCTCGCAAACTTAGATTTAGTCTGAAATAATTATCTTCTTTCCCTCACAGGGGCAGCAGACAGACATGCAGGCCACGACTCAGGCCTTTCCACAGTTCTCCCACGTGAAACTACTCAGACGGCTGCTTGACTGTCTCAAGCTCTTGCTCATTCAGCTCCCAACTGAGATCTGACTCAACTGCCAGCAAGCCAGGGACTTTCCCCAGAATCCAAAAGGTTCGGTTGGCTGGTATGTCTGGCAGTCACAACAAAGGCTCTCCTTCAGGTGCAAAAAGGCACCAAAAGCTCAAAACTACAATTCCTACAGATTTTGAATCCAGACAGTTCCTGTAGTCCAGCTCCATTTTAGGTCCCACCAGTACTGATTGGTCCAATCCACAGTCCAGGACCAAGATAGTGGGAGATAAACAAAACAGTCATTGCTGCAAAGAAGGCAGGTTAGACAAACTACATTATCATTATCACTCTAAATGATTTTCAGCAAATAGTCACATCTTTCAACAGAGCTGCCTGTCAGATTACTTATGACTGCAATCCAGGCAGCTCTTAAAGAGACAGTACACAGAGGCTACACAGGCACTCTCTGGCAATCACATTTAAGGCGCTTTTACACACAGGTTTATGTAACGGAATAACTGTTACGGAAACAGTATTCCGTTACATCCCTTGTGTGTAAATTGCATCTGTTTCGGTCCCTGGGCGAACGTTCCTCCAAACTGCAATCTCTGCTTTTTTGCGGTTTGCACCATTGTGTTCCATTTTGTCGTGCTGTGTAAAGTAGCCATTCCAGTACAAAGGCAGAAAACAACATTTGTAGAGCAGCAAACTCTGGGGGAGCCAAAACAAATGGAGACAGGGTTGCCGGAATACTCGCAGTGTGTAGAAAGGAACCTGAACGTAACAGAGTACAACGGCGCTGATTCCGTTTTAAAAACCTGTGTGTAAAAGTGCCTTTAAACTGCTAAAAATGCAGGACACCAGCCTGGTAGTGAGCATTTAGGCAACCTTGAGGAAGACTTTTTGGGAACCCCCATTGGTAGGGGGGTTACATAAGGTAACATTGTAACTCATACCAGAGGTACAGGCCAGACAGAGGCACATACATTCACCATAGCATTTCTCTTTACTGAGACCACTGTGATGTAAGTGCACAGACAATAAGCACAAGATACATTTAGCATTTGTATTATAACATGCCTAATCACCTAGGCTAATACAGTCATAATAGGGAAGCCTGTTATACTTACAACTGGAACATTCGTCAGGGAGTAGATGTCATCATTACATCAGGGTCTGAATGGTACAGACTACTGGAAACCCTCTTTCTTATATACAGTAATACTTGTGTTTTGCTTGCAAAGAACACCCTTTCCAATAAAGATAACATCCTTTCTCGTGATCTCATAGCTGTGCTTTGTGTGCACAGCATCTTCTTATTCTACAAACACATTCTCTTTGCTTATCATCAAGGCCAGTAATGAACAATGCTGGATGGCCTGTTAGCATTAGTAATACTGATAAACGTTATTTAGCAGCTTCATTCTCCACCTTGGCCAATACCACAGTTTCTCGTATTTTGAAGTTCATTGACTAACTATTTCTAAGTTAACCCTTTATTTCTCAACAGCTCCCATTCACTCACACTGTCACCAGCACCGCCCATTCACCTACTGTCACTTCTCATGCTTCCCCGATACCTTACTGACTCCTGCTCAGCTGCTGCCTGGCACACATGTTTTGTAATGAACCTGTCAGTCATTAAATGGCACTTTCTTAGATCAAGAAGTACTGCAACTTTCCAGCTTACAAATTCACTGTTTCATAAACTTATGCTCAAGCTCATGATCCACCATGCCCTACAGTCCTCACTGTAACACTGTCCTCTGTTGCACGCCTGGTTCCCAGCTCTGTAGTGGCTTTTGGTTCCTCCACTCCATTCACAGACATGATAAACAATTTAAAACAAAGAAATCCATTTTGAGTGATTTCAAACAGCACACTGACTCAGGGCTAGGGCCACAGGGGGCACAATGAACTACAAAGGCCCACAGTAGGCAAAAACAAAAGGTAAAAAAAATACATCAAGAGGAAGGACTATTTTGTCAAAAATTTAAGTGCTCTTGCTGATATTTACTTTTTTTTTTTTATAAATTTTTAGCGTTTGTGAAAGGTTCTGAATACAGCACTGGAACCTGAAGTCCTCTGCTTATCCACCTGACAGGTACAGCATGGGCAATTACAGTGCAAGCTCCCCTACACTGACCTGCCAATGTGTCTCAATCCTGCCATGGAGTGACCACCACGCAGGTGAGAAGGTAGTTCAGACTCTATGCCCATTCAATCCTTGACCTCTCATGTGAGACTGCAACAAGGGTGCCAATTTGTGCCAATTGTATTGGTAGTTTTGTGATGTGGGACACCTGTCTACTGGGAACTGGACTGAAACTACCACAGCTCATTTCACATAGGCCACTGAACAGTCCTCAGTTAATAATGGCTTTCGACTACTACCCCCCTGTGCTGGATTTGAACCAGTACCCTAGACAGGAAATGTTCCATAAACCACTACAAATCTACTGAGCTGTCCAGTTTCCTGCTTACATAGTTTAAGAATAATTTTCTTAGCTCATAATGACATTTTAAAAAGGTGCCCATTTTATAAGCGCAATAAGACACTCACTACGCCCCCTAACCACGCATTAGAACTATCTAATGCACACCTCGTCTTGTCTTATTGCTTACTGAACCTTGTGTAAAGGTGAAAGTAAGCCATTCATTTTGTTTCTGAAGTAAAGCTGGTTCCAGGTCTTTGGAAAACTGCATTTGTTATACTTTTTTTTTAATCCTTTGATAACCAGGTAAGGTCAACTAGGCACACGTGCCTCTTTTTAGGGGTGACCTGGGAGCACTGGGGAGGTTAAGTGACTTGTTCAGAGTCACACAGTGTGCAAGTGGAGGTTGTGATAATCCAACCTAAGTCTGCTGGATGTACCAAGTTCATTTACAGCTTATTACTCTAACCTGTAGGCTATACTTACCCATGGGGGGGGGGGGGGGCTGATGTTATTAGGAAATCTTATACCAATTTCAATTAATTCATGCATGCAGAGGCAAAATACAAGAAAAATTGGTACACAATCCACTGGTTGATTAAATGGGTATCAACTCTTTACTAATGTACAGCATGAATTCTGGAGGAATGGTGGCACCATCACTGCCTTGGCCAGGTTCATGAATGCTCTGCACCATAATATGGAGCAAGGTTTACTTACTGGAGTAGTGTTTGTGGACTTGACCAAGGCATCTAACTTAGTGGACCACACCTTCCTGAATGCAAAACTCAAGCTTTTGGGGGTAGGGTCTCCTGCACTTTACTAGTTTACTAATTACCCTAGAGGGAGAAAACAGCAAGTAAGATTCAATGGTGTTTTGTCTTCTTCCTGTTCAGTACTATACGGGATACCTCAGGGATTCATCCTGGGCCCTTTATTATTTACTATAATTTTGAATGACTTGCCAAATATTTGTGAACTATCTGAGTCCCTGTCTACACTGATCTCTCTTCAGAAAACTTTTTTTGTTCCATGTTCAAACATGGTTGTCGGTGCATCCACATTGCAATCCAACAACTGTGCCTGCCTGCATCAGTTCCCAGGCATGCTTGCAGCAATACCGTGCATCGCAATGCATGCTGGGATACTCACGAACAGGCATGGTGACAGATCAGGATACAAGTTACATCCTTGGAATCGGGAGCTCTGCGCAAGGTCAGGAATGTAAGCTATATTATCCCCTTTTCTTCTGGGCAGCAGTACAAATGCCAAATAGGTTGGAGGAGGTTGCCTCAAACCATGTTAAAGCATGGTTCGCATCTGCACTATACTTAACATGGTTTAAGGCAACCGTTTTGGTCTGAAACCGTGCATGAAACCTGCTCCCATCAGATTTCGAGCACGGTATTTGAACACGGTTTGTAGCATGGTTTTATCATGCTACAGTGCGGATGCGAACCGTGTTTGCTGGTCTTGTAATGTTACGGACTGCCGGTAAGATTCAAAACCACAAGTGTGGACAGGGCCTAAAATGATATTGTATGCTGATTATGCTGTAATATATTCAGCTGTCAATGATGTGTTTTCTCTTAATTCTAAAATGGCTAATGAGTTTTTGAAGTTGCAGTCTTGGTTTGAGGACAGTAGACTAGTGCCAAACAGGAAGAAAACAAAACCCATGCTTTTCTGTGCTCCTCAAAAACTGATGAAAAATGTATCTGATTTTTAAGGTTCTTATGAATGATAACATTCCATTGGATAAAGTTGATAATTTTAGATATTTGGGTGTAACAGTTACTTCTTGCCTGACATATAAAAATGTGACCGTACAGATACACAGCAAACTGGGTTCTTTATAGAGACTGAGACATGTGTTAAACTGATGACAGTGAGAAAATAATCACAAGGAATAATCTTCTCCCAGTGTTGAACTATGGAAGTTTAATTTAAGGATCGGCTTCATCTGGGGTTCAAACAAAATGAAGAACCTAATATAATGCTGTCTGTAGGTTCACAGGGAGAGCACAGGAGAGAGAACATCACTGCAATCTCTATAACAAGCATTTGTCAATGCCGAATACTTGCTTGCTTGTATTTGCTGTGTAGTTCTTGGGCATAAGTAATGTAGAGGCCACCTACCCCCTCCCTGTCCATCTAAGTCCTACCATCCTCTCCACCCAGTGTTTAAATGGTCTTTCTCCTACTTAGCATCTTTTAAAGTGCTTGACTGACTTTGTATGTTGCAACATGGCTGTCCTCATCTCTGTCACTGCCAGGACTGAGAGTGCTATAATGTTGCACAATCGCACACAGCACTACTGGGGTAAGATTACAGACACTCAGAGTCAACTCCTGAAAGAAAAAGAGAGAGAAAGCATGAAGACTGGTACCCTGCATGGAACAAAGTAAATAATGAAATCAAAAGCACACAGAGTGTGCCTACCCATCGGTGCAATGGTAGCACTACCCCTCTCAACACCGGAGACCCAGGTTCAGGAACAAGCCTTGTCATTGGGGCCAGCCATGGGGGAGGATTAAGCATCCCAGAGGATGTGCTTTTCCTCATGGGAGGGAAGATGCCATGTGTGACTGCACTACTGCCCCCTGTAGGTGTACGAGTGGCAAAGTGCATGGGACACAGGGGGATGTGCCGTGCCGCATATCATGTAAGCGTGCCAATGCATGTTCACACCAGGGACTACGTCCCAAACACTGATGTCCCTATGTGGTTCATGGCACAAAGAGAAGGGGGGAACCAAGGAGGAAAAATACCTCCCCCGCCCACCCAAAGCACCATGATGTCTGGTACACCTGGACTGAAAGACAGGTAAATCCACCACAGTCAGCTGGGGTGGAGGAGATATAGAAAAGGTAAATAAAAAAATACTAATTAGGAGAAGCAGGCTAATTTACTTTTCAGGTGGGGAGGGGCCCTGCTAACCATTTTGTGGGTCACACTGCTTGAGCAGATGTTTTGCCCAGTACCTCATTAAATTCTGTGTTGTGTTTTCTTGTTTTTGTTGTTTTTACAGGAGCCTACATTACTCGGTTTACTCAGTTTATTAAAATAGAAGAAGGCAACTAAGCCCATCTACACTGCCTTCCCCATACCAGTGGGGTGTATTAAATAAATTTTCTAGCAGATGTATATCCAATTTATCCTTGAATTGCTTGGAATTTTTCAAGTCTCCGAAATATTGCGTAAATGAATTCCAAAGTTTGCAAGTATTAATAGTGAAATAATGTTTTCTTCTATCTTTCTTTGCTTTTTGAATGTAAAGCTGTCTATTATGGCATCTTAAATTATTGGGCTGGATATTCAAAAGGGTTGCGCCGTGCGCAATAGGGTTGCACCTGCGCAAGTCCAAAATTGCGCCATTCTGCAATATTCAGCAGGAGGCAGTTACGCCCCAAGTCATGCTGAGCAACAGAGCAATGATAATGAAGGCATGCTCAACGGAGGGGAGGAACCATGCATAAACTGCACAGCCCGATATTCAGCCGGGCTGTGCAGAGTTGTGCAGGCATAACAGAAATGAACCCCCACTGGCCTGATCGTGGGCATAACGAAATGAACCCCCGATTGGCGATCATGGGCATAACAGAAATGATCCCCGACTGGCCAGATCACGGGCATAACGAAATGAACCCCCGACTGGCCCGATCATGGGCAGAATGGAGTTCAAACCCCCGACTAGCCTGATCGCAGGCAGAACAGAGTTCAAACCCCCGACTAGACCAATCGCAGGCAGAACGGAGTTCAATCCCCCAAAGACAATATCCTGGTGGTCCAGTGGACGTGAAGCCGATCACGGGCATGAGAGTCAACCCCAAGGTCAATTTCCCTGGTGATCTGGTGGCCCCCACACCCGCCCACAGAGCCCCACCACCGCTCCCCGTCAGCGGCGGGTGGCAGCACCCACCTGCCTGCTCCCGCCGCCCACCAACTGACAGCTCGATGGGGCTGCATGCCCGTGGTTCAGAGCAAGAGCCAATGGCGTGCATCTCGGCCTAAGGCAGTCAGATATGGAATGAATGATCGGGGCCAGTCGGGGGGTCATTCTATTATGCCTGCAATCGGGCCAGTGGGGGTTCATTCTGTTATGCAGCGATCCCGGACCAGCGGGGAATTTACTTCATGCCAGCGATCAGGCTGCAGGGGCAAGGCTTCGGAAGAAGGTAAAAGCTGAGGGCTGAGAATCAGAAGGGCACTTATGGGGGTACAAAGGGCACTTTTTCTATACTAGTTTCTGCCATACAGAAATAAAAAGTGGAGTGGCTACCGCCCCTTTCGCCCCCCGGTACCAGCATCTATGGCAGGGGGTGTCGGTCTCCCATGGCTGCTGCCTAGCAGGCGCCAAGGCAAGTCGTCAGGATCGGCGCACCTGCATGCTAATGGCATGCAATGGCGCCAGTGACAAAATGGCCCCATCGCCTTGCATAATGATGGCCCCATTTGCAGGTCACCTTTGAATATCGGAAATTTGCACATGGTGCAATGGAACTGCTTTCACCGCATCTGAATGCTCCCTCTGACCGCATGCGGTGGCACAAGTTCACTGCATCATCTTTTTCCAGTAACTGTGGCCGGGGCAATATTCAAAGGAGTTGCTCAATAGCACAACTCCATTGAAAATAACCCCGGCCACACCCCTGCGCAACTTTTTTGAGCAGCGCAAGGGCTTGTGCCACAGAATGGCGCAGTTTAAATATCCAGCCCATTATGTTTAGGCGCCCGTGCTAAATTATATACATTAAAGAGATGTTCATCATTTAGGTTATTAAAAAGCGTCAGAAGATCCCCTCTATTTCAACGTAGCTGTAAATTGTACAGATTTAATTTGTTAAGCCTGTTTTGGTAAGTTAACTTACTGACCCTAGGAACTGTTTTAGTCGTTCTTCTCTGAACACTTTCCAGTAGATTTTTATCTTTAGTCGGGTAAGGTGCCCAAAATGAAGAGGCATAATCCAAATGTGGTCGTATGAAAGATTTATACAAAGAGATACTACAGTGTTCATTTCTCATAGAGAAAGCTCTTTTGATTGCAGCAAGTAATCTAGTAGAGGTCTGTGTCACTTTCTTACAGAGGTCCCCTGATGTTAGTAGACTGGTAGCTATAATACCGAGATCCTTTTCTGACTAAACTGTTTTTATAGGACATCCATTTAGACAGTATATATGTTTTGGATTATTCAGCCCTAAGTGGATAGTCATTGATCCTCACAGACTCCTGTCCACAGAATCCAGAGCAGGGAGCAGTACAGACACCCAGGATCCCAGTAACTAATTACATTTTGTGTTTTTCTTCAGTTTGTTTGTTATTTTCTACTGCGGCCCTCATCGACTCACTCAGGCTCCTTCCCACAGAACTGGAACAGAGACTAGCCAGGCACTTGTGATCCCAGTAACTGATTAAGATCTTTTTTTTTGCTGTCCCAGTTGATGTTGTTATGGCTAGGGGATGATGGGGAGGGTCAACAGTGCCACTAGTCACACTGTCAGTGCTGGACTGACACAGCCAGATAAGTCACAGTAGGTCCGGGTTAGTCAACACTGGGGGTCTTTTGCAGACTTCCTATCTTCCACAGCAGGCTGTAGGGCTTAAATCAGGGATCCCGCAGCTGGCAGCCCCCCCAACCCCACAGAGCAGCCCCAGTGATGAGATCGGAGCAAACCTTCTTCGGATGGGCAGCTGGTGCAACAAAAGCCTGTTCTTGCTGTCAATTTATTTGTGAAAGTCACAAAGTGAGCTCTTTTCAGAGCAAAAGCAGAATGTCAGCAGTTTTGGTTGACATCCAGCCTCATAATTGGCGCCTAGCTGGAAAACTGCTCACATTATCCCCTTGTTCAAGTCAGGAGACCCCACTGACTTGAATAACTATAAGCCAATCTCATTGCTTCCAGTTTTATCCAAGCTACTTGAAAAAATTGTTAACTCCCAACTAAGGGAGTACTTGGACCATGAAAACATCCTCAATCCAGTCCAATCGGGGTTCCGATCTAAACACAGTACCATATCGGTTCTTGCCAAAGTATTGAATAACTGGCTGAAAGCCTTGGACATTAAACAACACATCTATGCAATCTTCCTTGACCTCAGCAAAGCCTTTGATACGGTTGATCATTCCATACCTCTGGAGACTCTGAGTAGCATCGGTCTAGACTCGGCTGCAGTAAAATGGTTCCGCTGCTATCTCACAAATCGTAAACAACAGGTTAAAGATCAAGGCAAGTTCTCCCCACCAAAAATTACTGCCCCGAGGCGTGCTGCAAGGTTCCATTTTGGGACCTATCCTCTTCACCCTCTACATCAACCGGATTGAGCCTGGCCTGATTGCAGGAAATGTTCATCTCTTCCCAGACGACACAGTCCTATTCACAACCAACCCCTCTCTGGACCTTGCGTTCAAGGAGCTACAACAGGATTTTATCATCCTCCAATACAACCTGCTACATCTGAAGCTCCTGTTGAATGCCAGAAAAACAAAAGCCATTGTTATCTCCCCATCCCACAAGATGAGGGTACCTGATACCCCTCAGATTATTACCCTCCTTAGTGAACCACTAGAGCTAGTGAATAAATGTAAATATTTGGGAGTCTAGCTGGATAACAAACTCACCTTCGCTGAGTATCTAAATGAGTTAACTAAAAAATTAAGGCAGCGCCTCGGTATTTTCTATCGCATAAGACACCTACTCACCCTGGAAGCTAGAAAGCGGTTGGTTCAAACAACCTTTCTTCCCTGAATGACTACGCCAACTTCCTATACAGCCACTGCCCCCAGTATGCGCTCCACAGGCATGATACCCTCTATCGTCTAGCACTGAGATTTATTCTTAACTTGCCATTACAGACTCACCACTGCTCTTTGTACCAAGCATTAGACTGGCCAGCCCTCTTCATGAGGAGACAAAGAAATGCCCTCATGTGGCTTTTCGGAGCCTTGTCTAACAAACTACCACCCTATATCTGCAGCCTATCTGAACACTCAAAAGGTGCCTATGGACTAAGGAACTCCTCCCTTCTCCTCCTTAAGCCACCCCGGTCTAGGACACGCCTTGGATCAACTGCCATTAGCTCCTTCTTACCTGTGCTTTGGAATAGAATGCAAAAATTTCTTAAAATCTCCCTGCTGCCCAATCACTATACATTTAGGTGGGTGCTCTACAGATGTCTGAAATCAGTGTGTGAGTGCTTCAGGTAGAGCATTTACCATGCTGAACTGAATCCCCTAACTTCTGACACCCCTGGCCTTCTTATTCCCCGTCAGCCAGTATCTCTCGAGGACATCCACTTCCCCTTTACACCTCCTCCCTCACTCCAATTCCCTTCGTTGGGGACTTCCTCCAGTAGGCTGCCCTCACTCCTCCCCTCCCCTCCCCTACTATGTGACTGACACCTTCTTATCCCTTCCCTCCTCTATGTCCTCTCGTCCTGGCATGCTTTGCACTCTACTTTCTACAATCTGTTACGCTGCACTCTAAAAGTCTGTACTTGCACTTACTTCACATGTTCTGTTACAATTAAGAACTGACCTTGTATACAAAAATAACCTGTAATTTGACTCCTACTGTATTATGAAGTGTTGTCTACTGTTAACAAATAGTCCCTTGTGTCCAGGACCATCTTGAAAATGAGCTTGCTCAAAAGTTGATTGATAATGCTACAAAATCAAACTGGGATTCCTGCCTGCTACCTCCAGCGGTGTGACCCAGTACTTTGGCTCACCCAAGTCTTCATCAGGGAGTAGGTTTGCTATGGGACTGACTTGCCCTGCATACTAGTACCATAATTTTAAAGACTCAGGGCCTTGATTTTCAATAGGGGATATAATGAGCTGCTCACTAAACAAACTGCAAGCAAGTGTGAACAAATTAATAGTGAACACATTAAACCTTCCACATATATTAATATAGTGATAATTGAGGGTTTGACAGGTGTATGAGGGAATAATGGCACTGGACTCTGTGGGCCAAGACTGAGGCTGGAGGCTGAGGTCATGTTCTACAGTGCCCAGGGTGTGCCACTTTGGATTGACCCTCCGATCCCCTATGATTAATGCTATTATATCGAGGTAGCTAAAAAAAAAAAAAGAAGAAAAAGAAAAGAGACAAAATTGCAGTTATGTTGGGAAATGACTCATTGCTCATCTCAACATTCTGATGGCGTTTATTGACTAATTTGCATAATGCTGGGTTGCTTATTGACTAATTAGCATATTTCTGAGTTCTTAACTGTTTTCTGCCTGAATGATTTACAGGGCATGTCACCACACAGTGCCCTGTAGATAAGCAATCTGACTGGCTGCAAGGGGTTCACCTCAATATAACATAAGTAATGGTTTTATATATTTACATCTATTACAAATCCTTAAATCTGTTTAATCTGAATATCAAACTACTGGAGGTATTTAGAGTAGATACACATTAAATATGTGAATGGTCATACTGTACAAATACCAACCATAACAAATGTAGTTAATTCAAAGATACTGGGGAGACACTCTGGTCTGATCATAATGACTAGTTATTTTTTTCAAACATCTGAAGTGATGAGAATGACTTACTAAACAGATACGAACATACGAACATACAAAATTGCCAGCAGATACAGGTCTTATGGTATATCTAGTCTGCTCGAGTGTGCAGCATTGCAGTCCATTAGACTGAAGCTACCCCCCCTTCCCTCACCCCCACACTGTTTTTGCCTGTGTTTCCTTCACACACACACACACAAACACACACACACACACTCATACACAGATACATTTGTGCTACCACAGACCAGAAACCCCTTAAAGTACTACTCCTCTTGATTGGCTGCCTCTGTTTCTTCTGCTCAGAATGGTCCAGACATACAGCAAAAGCACATGCCCACCAAGCAGCCCTGACTCCACCCATAACCAACCTGCTCAATCTCCCTTTCTCGTTGTGCCATTGCCTGAGGACTGCATGGCCAAGTCCAGATGCTGTCTTATAAGTTTTTACTTGGCCTGCAGTCTGCCAGTGGCACAAATTGTGTGACAGCCTCATTCTCTAATCTTCAACATTGAGTACAGCTGCCAGCTCACCCAAAACCTTACAGCACTCAGCTCATCACCCACCTGAATCTAGGAGATAACCTGTGACTGTGACTACCCCGGATTCAGGAATGGAAGAGACCATGGAAGGTGGGTAAGGGTGGGAGAGGACTCAGAAGTAGGGAGTGGGAGGGTTTTTATCACACCAGAACCGGAAGTGGAGAGTGTGAGTGGGAGAGCACTCATAAGGAGAGGGCAGGAGAGTTTGTTTCACACTGGGACCTGGAATGGAGGGTGGGGGAGCACTGAGGGCACTCAGAAGGAGGGAGCAGGAGAGGTTTTTGGGTTGTTGTTTTTTACACACTGGGACAAAGAGTGGAGGGTGGGGTGAGAGGGCTCAGACAGAGAAGAGTGTTTTTTTTTCACACTGGGAATAGAGGGCATGGATGGGAGATCACTCAGAGAGAGGAAGTGGGAGAGGGTTTCTTTTGACACAATGGCCGGAAATGGAGTGTGGGGATGAGAGAGCACTCAAAGGCAGGGAGGGAGTGAGAGTTTTTTTCCCCCAAAAGAGTCAGAAATGCCAAGCAGGTCAGAGCCCCAAAGGAGCCAGAGAAGAGTGACATGCACAGCAGTGTCTAGATCAGGGCTCCCACAGCTGGGAGCCCCCCTTCCATTCATCTGCACCAGTGGGCAGTGATTAGATTGGGGAAAGGCTCCTGCAGCTCAGCAGTGGGTGCAACAAGAGCCCATTCAGTGGACATAATGGAGGGACCAGAAAGGGGGGCGGAGACGAGAAGGAGGCTGAGCAAGATGACACTCAGCTGGCTAGTAGACAGCATCTTATACATGAAAGGATGCAGATGTGTGCTGATGTGTGTGGCTTCCTCCTTTCAACTGCACAAAGTTTCCACCCATTATCCAGGCTGAGCACCATCAATGTCAGCCTGCTCCTCACTGAGCTGTCAGTGATGAGACTCCTGCTGCCTGAGCTGCATTGAATGGTGCACAGATCCACCTCCTCGGCTGCTACATTCCCAAGCAGCCACAGGATTTTCAGTTTGCATATGTGCACAAGCAAACATCAAAAATTAAACTGGCTTCCTCTCCAAAAAAGGGATTTTCTGAGAATGGGGCTATTAACCTATAAAGTAGCTTCAACAGGCTCAGGGAGCCTCTTGGTCAGTCTACTGAAGTTTCACAAAACAGGCAGAGATCTGAGATCTTCTGACCTGAGATCCTTGGCTGCTTCAAACAGTGAATGCACAAAAAGCCTTAACAAATATGGCTGCAAAAAAAATGAATAGTACCCCTACACATATCGGCAAGGTGGGTCTTATAATGCATTTACATCTCAACTATTTATTTTCTAGAAGTGATTGTAACTGTCATTAATAAACCTTGAAATTATATGATGTATTTATTAAGGAACAGTAACTCTTCATAACAGTAGCACTTCAAGAGAATCTCCTCCATTGGGCAACACTTTTGGAACTGCAAGCCATCAGCATCAGGGCCACTTGGAAACTTTTGCTAGCCGGGGATCACCTACAATGATGTGCAATGCCATATTGCTCCTCAGTTCCTTGCCAGAGATATGCTCAGAGGGCCTTTTACTGAGGACCCAGGAGACCAGACCAGTGCCATGCCCACAAAGAGAGGCATGGGACTAGAAATACAGTACACATTAGGCACTTATGGACACCACCAAACAAGGCAGTGGCCAAACCTACCAGCTTATACTTCAGAATAGGGAAAAGAGGAACCTTCAGGAGCCAGTCATCCAGATATAAGAAGACATAAAGCCCTTCCCTCTAGTGAGCCACTGCTACAACCACTAAGCATTTGGTAAGTATGTACAGTGCTGAGAATAATCCAAAGGGCAAGACTCAGAACTGATGAAGATTGCCCCCCCCCCCAGCATGAAGTGGAGATACTGGCTGTGGTGCTTGTGAATCTTGATATGAAGGTGTGTGTCCTTCATATCTAGGGTACAGAGCCATTCTCCTTTTTGTAACAGTGGATGAGAGCCTGAAGAGACACCAATCATAACTTTTTGTATTCAATGAACAGGTTTAGGTCTCTGAGGTCCCGTACAGAATGTAGATCTCCTGTACACTTTGGAACCAGGAAGGATCTGGAATGGAACCTTTGGTTTCATCCTTGGGGAAGAAAGGGTTTGATAGCCTGCTTGCTTATGAGTGACGGAACCTCCCCTAACAAAAGGGACAAGTGTCCCAGAGGCCCAGAGGATAATAAAAAGGAAGTGGGGGGGTGAACTGAAGGGGTAGACAGCAACTCCAGAGCATGCCACCTTTCCCCTATATCCAGGACCCACTCATCAGTTGTGGTCTCCTTCCACTTTGACAGTTGAAAGGGTACCCTAGAAAGCATTATCTTTTGATAAAGCCCTCATTTAAGGTAAAACTTTAGGAGTTTATGCTCCCTGTTTTCTGTGGCAACTTTTATGCATGTTTTGCTCTGCTGGAGTAGCAGAAGAAAGCTTGGTATATACCTACTGTGTGGACCTTCTTTATTATGACTGATGGAGAGTGCTGTGACTTTTTTTATCAAAAAGTCTTTATTATTGTTATCTGAATTAAATAGATTACAACCGAAAATAATAGAAAGCGAAACATGCAAGTTATTGATAACATACAGTAAAACGATTTTTAAATATATATCTATGAGCCCTAAAATATCATTATATCTATCTAAGAATATAAACAACTAAATAAAAAAAAAGAATAGGTACTGTTAGCCTAAGAAATAATCAAGTATCTTAAAACAAAAACTCTTCCTTTGAATACATTTGTAAGTTAACAGTCCTCAATTCATATACATATCATTCCTGAAACAAAGATTTAAAAAGGATTACTAATGATCTTATACTCCTCACATGAAATATTAATGTAGTCAGTACTAAAACTGTAAAAAAAGAACCATGTATAGGAGGAGTCCAAACAGCCAGATATACTGTATATCAATCAGTGAGATAAATGCAATTGATTGAATTCAGATGTATAGGTAGATATGTTTAAAATAGGACCCAAAGTGCAGCAGAGAAGAAAGAAAAGGCAAAGGTAAATCCATAATGTTCACAAAGTTTACCAAAATATTGACAGTGTGATAACTCAAAATGGCATGCCAATGGTACAGCAAACCATTGTCCTTCTATAAGAGTGGTGAGACATGTAGTCTATTTATACAATTGGACACAGAGCTTTATATACCATACTCCATTTCTTATTGAATTTAGCACTGATCTTTTAAGGACATGGCTAATTTTTTGGTCTTAAGAATGTCCAACAGGTTACACCTCCTTTCTTGAATAGTGGGGATTTTTTCTTCCAACCAGTGCTGGAGGAGAACATGTCTCACAGCCACACCAATTAATGTCAGGATGTATTTCTGTTCATATGACCAATTTTTGGATTAATCAAAATGTCCTAAAATGCATGTAGTCACCTCAATATGATGTGTTACCATAGGAGTCTTTGAAGAAGCCTTCCACCACCCTCCATAGGGACCGAACCAAGGGACACTCCCAGAACATGTGCAGTAACGTACCATTATCAGATTTACATTTATGACAAGCAGGAGGCATGGAGAGTACCATTTTGAATCTTTGGTAAGGGCTGTAATATAGATTATGAATCATTTTAAACTGTATCAGTCTCAGAGTCACACGCTGAATGCCGTTAAGGGTAAGGACCATATCTTATCCCAATCCCAGCCATCTGTACTCATCTCTAAAGCTGGGGCCCACCACCGTGCTGACTCAGACACTGATCCCCTAACCTGTTCCACAAATAGACTGCAGAATGAGGAAATAGAAGAAGACAAGAATATACAACCCAGCAGTAATTTGGACTTATCATTGACCTGTATTGAGAGATGAAGCTTATTGTGACTCTCATTTTTGAGAATATCATAGAAATTGCTATCCAAAGTAGAAATATTATATCTATCTGCTAAATCATTAAATGGAATGAATGAACCTTTATCCAAAATATTCTTAACTGTACATATACCTTTATGTTTCCTTAATATGTTGTTAAGCAAAATGCCATTATGAGAAAAATTAGGATTACTCTAAATTGGCTGAGGCTTGGACTGGTTAATATTGAATTTTAGGAGACAGCTGATCTGTTTTATTTGTCTGAACGTGTCTGACAGTATTTTGTTGTTTACAGGCTTGGAAGATTTGGCGTATAATAATAAAGATTTCAAATCTATTCCCTGGCAACCCATAATCTCTGACAACCCATACAACCCCACAGGAAGGTCCTGTCAAACTAATTTCATAGATTTCTTTGACTGGGTAACCAGAGTGGTGGACCAAGGGGATGCAGGTGATGTTGCCTACCTTGACTTCAGCAAAGCTTTCGATACTGTTCCACATAGAAGATTGATTAATAAGCTGGGTAGGCTTGGGGTAAGTCAGAAGTTGTCAACTGGGTGGCAAACTGGTTGGCGGGCAGAAACAGATAGTGGAGGTAAACGGTATACAATCAGAAGAGATGCAAGTCACAAGTGGTGTACCTCCAGGGATCAGTACCGGGGCCAGTTCTCTTCAATATCTTCATCAGTGACATTGCAGATGGACTGGAGGGTAAGGTTTGCCTGTTTGCAGATGACACCAAGATCTGCAACAGAGTAGATGATCCAGATGGAGTGAGTAGAATGAGAAGAGAGCTGGATAAACTGGCAAAATGGTCGGAAGAGTGGCAACTGGGGTTTAATGCAAAGAAGTGCAAGATCATGCACATAGGGAAGAGAAACCTGGAAACCACCTATAGGTTGGGAGGGGAATTGCTAGCAATCACAAGGAAAGAAAGAGACTTGGGCATCATCATCACAAATGACATGAAATAATCTAAGCAGACCACTAAAGCAGTAGGTAAGGCTAGAGGGATGTTAGGTGTATTAGTAGAGGTATCACTAATCGTAAGAGGGAGGTAACAATCCCTCTTTACAAGACTCTGGTTAGGCCCCATCTGGAGTACTGCATGCAGTACTGGAAGCCGCACCTGCACAAGGACATTAACAAAATGGAAGCAGTCCAGAGAAGGGGAACCAAAATGGTGCAGGGACTGTGTCAGAAAACATATGAGAACAGATTAACGGAGCTCAATATGTATACCCTAGAGCAAAGGAGGGAGAGAGGTGATATGATCAAAACATTTAAACATCTTAAGGGCATTAACAAGGTGAAAGAGTCCAACATGTTTCAATATAAGAAAAATAGCAGGACAGGAGGACACAGCATAAGATTAGAGAGAGGCCGATTAAGGGGTAACGTAAGGAAGTTCTTTTTCACAGAAAGGGTGGTGGATGCATGGAATGGCCTACCTCAGAAAGTGGTGGATATAAATACAGTGCAGGGCTTAAAACAGGCATGGGATAGGCATAAGGGAGCAATACAGATGAGTATGAATAGATAGGTCATTGACAGAGTAAAGGCCTATGGCACATTCATAAAGAAGAAAGAATGGGCAAACTGGATGGGCCTTGCAGTCCTTATCTGCCATCAACTTCTATGTGTTCTCCACTGTATCTTCCTGAAACCAGTTTGCTAATTGTGCTGCCCTAGCTGCTAGAAAGTATAAGTCCAGGGCTTTTGATCCTCCTTTATTTTTAACTCTGCTCATTTTAGCATATGCCATTCTGTTCCTTTTATATCCCCAAATGTATTTGTTGACCTGGGAAGATATACCCTGTATCCACTTCTTGGTAAAACAACATGGTATCATCATGAAAAGATATAACATTTTGAGGAGAAGATGCATTTTAATGGATTCTAGCCTTTCCCACAAACCTCCAGTGGTAAATTGTTCCACTTAGAAAGGTCTTCCAACATTCTGTTTTTCATCTCTGATGCATTTTTAATAATTGTCTTATGTACTGTATTGAAAATGTTGATTCCCAGATATTCTATATTGTCCAGGGTCCAGGTAAACCTGAATGCAGTAATTTCCTCTTTGATACAAAATGTGTTCAAAGTCAGAAAGTTAATCTTATTCATGGTTGATCTGTAACCTGACAAAATCCCAAATTCCTGAATGATTTGTATAATTATTGGTATGGAAACAAATGATTCAGACACCATAAGGAGTATGTCGTCAGCGTATGCAGCCAGCAAATGTTCATTGACATACTTTTTTCCCCCTAATATTTTTATCACAAATAAGTCTTCTTACTAGTGGGTCTATTGTCAAATTGAATAAAACAGGTAATAAAGGGTAACCTTTCCTAGTGCCTCTCCCAATTTTGAAGTAAGGGAAGATCACTCCATTTGTCACCACTGCAGAGCTGGGATTTTGATATACAATTTGAACCCAGTTAATAAATGTATCCGGGAACCTATATATATATTAAGTACCTCAAAAATATGTGACCATGCAATCTGGTCAAATGCCTTTTCGGCATCGTGGGATAGTAAGCCACTAGGTATCTGACTCTTGTTTGCTGCATGCATAACATGAAAAAGTTTTCTCATGTTATCTGCTGAGATCCTTTCTTTCTTGAATCCCGTCGGTTGTATAGAAATGAGTAGGTGTATTACTTTCTCTAACGTGTTTGAAAGGATCTTGGCCAACAACATCGGCATTAATGAAGGATATAGGCCTATAATTGCCACAAGATATGGGATATTTTCCAGGTTTATGTATAAGTGAGAGTAAACCTTTGGTCATCTCTTCTGAGGAGTGTCCTCTTATCAGAGCATCCTTAAACACAACTGCCAACACAATTGCTAAGCTTGCTGTAAATATCTGAGGAGTAACCATCCAGCCCTGGTGCTTTGTTTTTTTTAACTGTCTTGATAGGATCCAAAATCTCATCCACTGATATCTGGCTCCATAATTTTTCTTTACAGGACATTGGAAGAGTTGGAATATTTAGGCCCTCACAAAATATTTTCAAGGAACCACTAGGGGGACCACCTTCTGTTTTGTATAAGTCTTTATAAAGCGTTAGAAACTCCTCATTTAGCTGTTTGTGACAAGAAATTATGTTTCTATTATCATTTGTCTTAATAGCTGTGATATCAGTAGCCCCATTATTCTGTCTTCACCCAATCGCTAGGATGTTCGATGCCCTTGGGCTTGAGTAAATAAGTCTACCCTTGCCTTCCTAATGGCAAATGTCACCTCACTCCTTAAGTCTCATCATATTTCATTTTAAGCTTGGACCAGTTACTCCAATCAACTAATGTGTTAGAAACAAACAATACCCAGTATTTTCTCTAGTTATTTAAGTTTAGTGAGACTATGCTTCTTCTTTTTTACATTCTGTGTTTTGAAAGTTGAAGCTTCACTAATCAAAAGGCTTCTTAACTCACTGAGTCCAGTAGACACTATATGGTGTCGGAACCTACATTACAGAACCTGACCCAAAATGGCCACCAAGACTCAATGAGTTAAACAACATTTAAGACAATCCCAAATATTACCCTTGAGAGGTATCAATGGGTTTATTAAGAGATAGGAACTCAGTTATACTATTTTTAACCTTTGCAGAGATATCAGGATTATCTAAAAGGAAGTTTTTGATTTTCCACCTTTGAGTTCTGTTTGGATTAGTGGTCGCATGAAAGAATATTACCACAGGGCAGTGGTCAGAAATTACCTGTCTTTCAATTGTAATATTAAGTATTCTATTAATAAAGTCCTTTGGTGTATATATCTGGTCTATCCTGGACCCAGACTGATTGCACTGTGACTAGAATATATATTCTTTTACATTCGGATGAAGCACCCACCATGCATCCACTAGCTGTAGGGTGTCTATAAGGTCCCTAAGGTCCTTATCAGCTCTAGCTTTTTGTGAACTAAATATAGATCTGTCCAGAGTGGGATCTAGTATACTGTTCTTGTCGCCTGCCAATAAAATAGTGCTGTCTAGAAACCCTTCAATTTAAGTGAAGATCTTATTAAAAAGATCATGGGATGGAGCAGTGGGACCATATAGAAACACAGAAACATAGAATTTGATGCCAGATAAGGACCACTTGGACCACTTAGTCTGCCCATTTTCCTACCTGATGGATAAGCTGCAGATCCTAGTTAACCAACAGCCTACTTCCTCCTACCCCCCACTAGAAGTGCCTTATGTTTGTCCCATGCATTCTTGAATTCTCTCACTGTTCTGAACTCCACGACCTCCTCAGGAAGGCTGTTCCATACATTCACAACCCTCTCCATGAAAAACTGCTTTCTCACATTACCTCTGAGCCATCCTTCCCCTATCTTCAAATTGTGCCCTCTTGTTCTTATACATCTCTTTTTCTGAAAGATACTACCTTCTTGGACTTTGTTGATTCCCTTGAGGTACTTGAACGTTTCTGTCGTGTCCCCCTCTCCCTTTTTTTCTCAAGGGTATACATGTTAAGCTCCTTTAGTCTCTCTTCATATGTCTTCTGGTGTAGACTCTGCACCATTTTGGTTGCCCTCCTCTGGACAGCCTCCACTCTGTCTATGTCTTTGCGGAGATGGGGTCTCCAGAACTGCACACATTACTCCAGATGGGGTCTCACCAACTGTCTGTACAGAGGGATAACAACTTCTCTGTTTTCTGGTGATGCCTCTCCTATGCATCCCAGTATCCCCCAGCCTCCTTATGGCCTTCTCACATTGCTTGCCCACCTTTAGGTCATCTGATATAATTACCCCCAGGTCCCTTTCCATTTTTGTTGTTGTCAGTATCTCACCCCCCATTGTGTACTCTTCCCCTTGGTTTTTGTTTCCCAGGTGCATTACCTTGCACTTCTTTGTGATGAATCTAAGCTGCCATACATTTGACCATTCCTCCAACCTTGCCATACTAACTTGTATATTAATATTTTGTATGGGACTGCATCAAATACCTTGCTAAAATCTAGGTTGGCCATGTCCACAGCCCCTCCCTGGTCTACTACTTTGTTCACCCAGTCAAAGAAATCTATTAGATTCATCTGACATGACCTTCCCGCTGTGAAACCATGCTGCGTTGGGTCCTGTGCCCCACTGGCCTCTAGGTACTCAACAATTCTTTCCTTCAGAAGTGTTTCCATAATGTTCCCTACCATCGAGGTCAAACTAACTGGTCTGTAGTTTCCTGCCTCTGCCCTGCTCCCACTTTTGTGAAGAGGAATCACATCCACCCTCCTCCAGTCCTCAGGTACCACCCCATCCTCCCATGATTTGTTAAAGAGAGTAGTCAGTGGTGTCACTAGTTCTACCCTTAGTTCTTTTAGAATTCCTGGGTGAATCCCATCACGCCCCATTGCTTTGTCCACCTTTAGTTTTACTAGTTCTTTCAGAACCCTTTCTTCTGTGAATGGACTGGTATCGACCCCCCTATCCAGAGTGTTTCTCTTATTTGGTTTAGGTACCTCCCCTTCCTCTTCCTTTGTGAATACTGAGCAGAAATATTCATTCAGTATCCCTGCTTTTTCACTGTCACCCTCTGCCCACATTCCCTTCCCTTTATTAAGCCTCAGTATCCCTTCCTTGGTCTTTCTTCGATCCCTAATGTACCTATAAAATGTCTTATTCCCCTTATTAACAGAGTTGGCTATCCTTTCCTTGGTTTGGGCTTTTGCTATTCTGACTGCCTTCCCTGCCTCTTTCTGCTTTAACTGATCGAGTTCTCTGTCTTGCTCCTTCTGTGTTTCCTTATATTTCCTGAATGCTATCCTTTTCTTCTTAACCTTCCCTGCCACCTCTTTTGAGAACCACAGCATTTTGTTTTCTTCATCGTGTTTTGTTGATTTGCTTTACACAAAGACTTGTTGCCTCTGTGATGGCTGTTTTGATTACTCCCCATTGTTCCTCTACCCCTCTTTCTTGCCTGTTTGCTAGTGTTTGTCTGAGGCACTCTCTCATTTTCCCAAAGTCAGCCCTCCTAAAGTCCAGTACTCTTGCTTTTGTATGGTTTGACTCTATGGCTGTGTTTATCGTGAACCACACTGTTTGGTGATCGTTTGTTCCCTAATGGCTACCCACTTCTAAATCCAAGATTCTTTCTCCATCCCCGTTTGAGAGTACCAGGTCTAAGATTGCTCCCTCCTGAGTGGGTTCCAATACTAGCTGTCTGAGGCATGCCCCTTGTAGGCCATCAAGAATGACCCTGCTCTTGGATGTGCCTTCAGCAAAGGTGTTCCAGTTAATATCTGGCATATTCAGGTTCCCCATCAACAATATCTCCTCTTTTTCTGCCATTCTAAGGATGCCTTCTATCATTTCCTTGTCCATTCCCTTCCCCTGAGATGGCAGTCTGTATACAACCCCCATGCAGATTGTGGTACCATTTCCTGTCTCCAGGGTGACCCAGAGTGCCTCATCTGCACCCTGCTTACTCTTTAGTTCTGTTGCTTTGATCCCTTCCCTTACACAGAGAGCTACTACTCCTCCTCTTTTACCCTTCCTGTCCCTCCTGTAGATTGTATTTCCTGGTATGTTGACATCCCAGTCATGGTTCTCTGTGTACCATGTTTCTGTGACTGCCACAATATCCAGGCTTCTACATTGATGAGTATGAAATATTCTTCACCTAGTTTGCCATTAACTATTAGAAAGTGGCCCATGGGCAGGCCATGTTGTGCTGAGGGTTGAGGCACTGGACACCACACCTTGCGCAGTGCTGGTGACTGGGTTCAGGAAGTGAGCCTGGGCCACCAGAGATCAGCTGAGGGTGAGGGAGGGAGGGATGGAGGGAGATAGCTTGGATGAGCAACCGCTAGGCAGCTGTCTTCTCCCAGGGAGGGAGACAGCTTCTCCTCGGCTCTTGGCTGCTCTGAGTGGAGTCTTGGGGGCAGTGTCAGGCCAATGGGAGAAGTGGCACAAGGCCGGGTGGGGGGACGGCACTGTCACTGGGTGTCTCAGCATGCACAATACCTTCATGTTGTGCCTGCATGCAGTTGGCCTAGGGTCCCAGGATTATGAGGGGAGAAAATGAAGTGAACAACCCCAGGCTGCGAGTGATGTACGAGTCTCTGCAGGCTTCACATCTGGTGGCCAGGCAACACCGTAAGTTCTCTGGCAGACAGCGCAGATGGACAATGAATTCCAGGGGAGCCGGAGTGCCAGGGCAGGGGAGTCAGTCAGAAGGGGAGAACCAGGGTCAGTAGGAGGTAAAAAAAAAAGTGGCCCATGGGATCCTCTACCATGGTTGGAATTTCACATTTCTTCTAGCCAAAATTAAACCCCCAGCATTTTTGGAACTATCCCTTGCCCCAAAAACTTGACTCACCCACTCTCTCTGCATTAGGCTGGCAGTATAACCTAGAGGTTAGAGCAACGAGCTCTGAACGAGCTTGGTACAGTACATCCAGCAGTCCAGACTTGGGTTTGATTCTCACAACCTCCACTTGCATACTGTGTGACTCTGAGCAAGTCACTTAACTGCCCAGTGCTCCCAGGTCACTTGTGCCTAGTGGCCCTTACCCAGTTACCAAAGATTAAAATAAAAAAAAAAAATAGTAGGTAATGATCTTTTTTAAAATGTAAATTGTAAAAATGTCACAGAAGCATTCAGTTTTTTTAAATGTCTTACAACAGAATATCTCTTCAGTTTGTGAGTTAAGCCCCTGACGTTCCAAGTAATTAGTGTAAGATTATCAAGTCCTGCCAATTTGTAAATTATTAAAATTAAAAGATACAGTGCATGCTTTAGGAACCATCAGTTTTAACAGATATTGACAATTCAAGATCACCTCTGCCTTAAGAAAGAAAAAAAAAGATAAAGTAGAAAGGGAGAAATTGCAGACTAGATATAACAATGACAAGATAAACATGTTTAAGAGTAATAGAGGTATGCAAAAAATTGAAGAAATTCACTTAACATAGTGTAACTTCATAAAGAATCTGGTTTACACCCATAACAGTTGATGTACATAGCGTAACAACCATAACAGATGCACTAAAACCGTTATCCAGTGCATTCCCGAACGGGCCAAGCATACTAAAGTGCTCTCCCCCTCCTCCCCCCATCTACTGACAGTCACTTAAAAAGAGAACAAAGTTTGCAGTCACCAGATAAGCACAAAAAAACATGTCTGAATGTAAAATGTAATGTATAGATGTATCTTTTGTTACCGGGTCTCCCAGTGAGATGAACTCTTAAACATATATGTTTGGCTGGTGGCGAGACTAGAGCACCCCCCCCCCCCGACAAGCCACCAAGAATCAATTAATCTGACAGTCAAGATCCATGTTAGATTAGCTGAATTGACAGTAATTATTGGCTGAAGTGTCCACACATCCCCAGACCCCAATTCCATGTTAGAATGCACTTTAACCACATAGCAGCCACGATGCTCTAGAAAATAATGTTTGAAACCAATGCTCACATCTGCTACACACCCCGACTCCAGTGTACTCAACACATTACTGGCTGGAATATCTTAATGAGCTTATTGCAGTGTTTGAGAGGGCACAACCTGGTTGGCCTCCAAGCAGGTATACCAGCATGCCTTCACCAAGGTGCATAACAATGTAAGAGACCCTGAGCCACCTTTTGTCGAGGATAAGCAGAACCAATATCAAGATGCCAAATTATCAGCTTACCATAGCAAAAAAAAGAACTGAGAGCACTGGGCCACAGCCATGACTACCCAATCACTTAGTAAATGTAGAATGATAGGGCACCCAACTAATTTAATTGTACATATCCTGGGTTGCTGACAGACCAGGGCTAAAAGTGAGAGAGACAGCCCCAAAAACATATTTCAAATCAACTAAACAGAAATGCCCAGCACCAGCTTAGACACACTTGCCAAAGGCATTAACCCCGGGCATTAACCTCTAAGTCTGGTCAACCTCTGTTATCATACTACACAGCCCTGAGACAACATATTATTTACAAACTTAAAATAGTAGACAGATTCATGGAATATAGAGCCTAAGCTTCTTAGTCTAGGGGTGCCTTTCCTCGCCTGGCTGATTACCCACATATTTAACTCCTGCCTCACCTCTGGAATCGTACCTGACGTATGGAAGATGGCCAAGGTTGTCCCGGTGTTTAAGCCCCAAGGACATAAATAACTACCGCCCCATTGCCATACTCCCTGCTACCAGCAAGCTACTTAAAAAGGCTATAGCTGGACAAATCTCCCATTACCTGCAGGAGTATGCAGTTCTCTCCCTGCTCAGCATGGGTTCAGGAAGGGGCATAGCACATCCACTGCTATCGCCGTGGTCACCTCAAGGTCAGAGCCGCCACAGGCATGAGCAAATTGATCAGCCATCTTTGTCGACCCCTCTAAGGCCTTTGATTGGGTCGACCACAATCTCCTTCTCTCCGCTCTACTTGGGCAAGGCTTCTCCCCCCGAGCTCTTGATTGGTTCGCCAGCTACCTTGGGGGGAGACAACAATACACTTGTTTTAACCATGCCCTTTCGGGCCTTTCCCCAGTCAGATGCGGAGTACCCCAAGGGTCCGTTCTTGGTCCCATTCTGTTCTCCCTCTATATAAACGAACTCCCCTCAGTTACTACCTTCGGGTCTACAACACTATATGAGGATGACCTGGTACTATTATCTAGCTCCCAGGACTCTGTTACCATCAACTCCCAACTCAACTCTGACTTTGGGCGTATCCTTAACTGGCTCATAGGACGTAAGCTCACTGTTAATCTCAACAAAACACACGCCATGTTATTCGGGTCGGTGGCCAAAACTGCATCTTGCCCCTCCCCCCTTACCATTAATGGGGGGGAATGGCTCCCTCCTGCCTGTCCTGAAATCCGCTAGGTACCTAGGGGTGACCCTAGATCCTCAGCTTGATCTCACTAAGCATCTCTGGAACATTTGCAAAGCGTTGAACAGTAAGCTCAGCTTAGCCTATAGGGCCAAGGACTGCCTCACCCTGGCTGCTCGGCTCGCCATAGCCAGGGGGATCCTCCTACCTACGCTCTGCTATGGGCTTGTTGCCTTTGTGCCGGTCCCAAACGCCTCCCTAGCAAAATGGGACACAGCATACAACAACATTTGTCATTTTACCCTCTCCGCTCATCGCCTCATGCATCGGTGTGCCCTCTATGCCCATCTGGAGTGGCTTCCCCCTGATAAACACTGAGCCTTTGTCCTTGGTAACATGGCTGATAACATAGTCCAAACTGCTTGTCCCCCAGCTCTTGCCCTTCCCTTCAAACACTGCACCCCAGCCTATCAGCTTAGGTCCAGCTCGACTCTGGCTTGCAAGGTCCCTAGGACCCGCTCCCTCACTGGGGATCGGGCCTTCTCCACCTATGCTCTGAGATTCTGGAACTCCCTCCTTGCCCCTGTCCGAGCCACCCCTTCCCACTCCGGCTTCAAAACACCCCTCTGGAAATTCCTCAAAGCTGCCTGCACTTGTCTTTGTGCCAACTTGCAGCTGGCACTAGCGGCTGCCTAACACCTCTCCCACTAGTAGGTTTTGGCCTCAGCCACTTCTCCTCTATAGCACTTCTCGCTCTCACAGCCACGCGACACCTCACCCACAAGCTGTTCCTGGCCCTCACCTCTCCCCATGACAGCATTTCCCTCTCTCCGCTGTCAGGCATCCCCAACCCTTCTAGCTCCCTCCCATGGGGCACCTGAAGTCCCCTCACTATTTCTTGACCTGCCCACTGGGCCTGCTACTGGATTGGACAGTACTCTTCTTGCAGTTCGTGCCTGCCTCCGCCGTGGTGGTCCCCCTAGGTTGGGTTCCTCACCCTCTCCTCACCCACTAGCTCTATGCTGTCCTACTGCAATGTTCACTCTACCCCTTGCCTGTTTCCCCGACACCCACCTGGGTTGTTCACCGACTCAGGCCTCCCCACTTACTTTACCTGTACCTGTAGTTCATCTTACTCCTTGTTACCCTGTGGGCTTATCGTATTTGAGTTGTAGTCGTACTCATGTTTGTTAGCTCTTACTCTATACTATGTCTATATACTGTACTCTGGCCCCACCTGTGTGTGGGTGAGTTTGTTCTCTGTCTATGCACTATGTTCATTGTACTGAATTCTCTCTGGCCCACCTGTACTGTGGGCTAGTATGCTACCTTGAATATGTACCATGTTTTTTTCTGTATTGTAACCTCCCGGGTCGCACCTGAAAATAGGCACTTGGGCCCAGATATTCAAAAGGGTTGCGCCATGCGCAACAGGGTTGCTCATGCGCAAGTCCAAAAATGCGCCATTCTGCGATATTCAGCAGGAGGCAGTTACGCCACTGACAACAGGTTGCGCAACAGCGCAATGCAAATGAATGCATGCTCAACAGGAGGGGGAAGAACCATGCATAAACTGCGCAACCCGATATTCAGTCGGGTTGTGCAGAGTTGTGCATGCGCAACCCCCAACCTGCGCCTGCACAACTGAGCCAAAAAAAAACGGATCAAGTTGAGGGCCACCCACAGGTGAGCTGCTGTATTGCTGGGCACAACACAGCAGCTGCCACCCTAGCTGGCCCCAGCTTTCGATCCCTGTGCCCCCCACCAGCCCAATCGCGGGCAGAGCGTAAAACAACCCCCCACCCACATCTCCGAAGCCCGATCGCAAGCATACAGTAACATGACCCCCCCCACATCTCCGAAGCCGATCGGTGGGCATACAGTAACACGGACCCCAGCCCACATCTCCCAAAGCCCGATCGCGGGCAGAATGTTATCAACCCCCCAGTGCCGATCGCAGGCAGAATGTAAAAGCCCCCACAACCCGAATATCCTGGTGGTCCAGTGAACCCGTAATACTTGATCATGAGCAGAATGTAAATTACAACCCCCAAACATCTCCCTGGTGTCTGAGTGTCCCCCACCCACCACGAAGCCCCTCCACCCGCTCCCCCAGCAGCGGTGGCGGCAGACATCCCACCAGCCTGCGCCCGCCGCCTACCGACTGACTGTCCGGTAGGGCTGCACGCCGGGCTGCATGCCCATTGGCTGTAGTCTTGCACCAATGGACGGCAGCCCTACAGACAGTCAGTCGGCAGGCGCGGGGTGGCAGGCGGTGGATACTGCCGCCCGCCGCGCTGCTGGGGAGCGTGGAGGGGTCGTGGGTGGGTGGGGGACACTAGACACCAGGGAGATGTTTGGGGGTTGTAATCTTGACATTCTGCCCGCGATCGGGTATTACGGTCCACTGACCACCTAGGAGATATTCGGTTGGGGGGTTTTACATTCTGGCGCGCGATCGGGCACTGGGGGTTGATAACGCCTGCCCGCGATCGGGCTTTGGGAGATGTGTGGGGGGCATGTTACTGTATGCCCGATCGGGCTTCGAGATGTGTGATGGGGTTCAAATACTGTATGCCCGCCGATCGGGCTTCGGGAGATGTGGGCGGGGGTCATACATTGTATGCCCGCCGATCGGGCTTCTCGGGAGATGTGTGTGGGGAATGATATCGATACTGCCCATCGGCTGCAGGTAGGCGGGTGTCCTCGATGGCTGCTGCCTGGCAGGCGGCCAGGCGTAAGTCCTCGGGATTGGCGCAACTACATGCTAATGGCATGCAATGGGGCTATAAATAGATGCAAATGGCCCCCTGCGCCTTGCATAAATTATGGTTCCATTTGCATGTCACCTTTGAATATCGGAAATTTGCGATGGCGCAATGGTACTTGGCGCCACCGCAGTTTACCGTTTCAACTCTGGCAACTTGCGTGTATGCAGTTCCACTGTGCATGTTGTGGTTGGGGTGATATTCAAAGGAGTTGCTCAATAGCGCAACTCCTTTGAATATCGCCCCGGCCACACCCCTGCACAACTATTTTGAGCAGCGCAAGGGCTTGCGCCTCAGAATGGTGCAGTTTGAATATCTGGGCCTTGTTGTCTAGTGTGCTCACCTGGCTAACAAAAACAAATAAATAAATAAATAGATTTGAGACAGTAAGTTAATATTGAAAGTCAAATGTTTTGACGAGAACAGGAAAATCTTTCTTAGGGCCTGACTTGGCTGCAACTATGCCACTGTATTCCTTCACCCTCTCCGGCGCCCAAATTTGCAACAATGTTGGAAAGAGCAAGCTGTATTTTAAACCTGCCTCTCTGAGACATTTCTTAATGGGAGAGAAAGCATTCCTTTTTGTGTTGCATGCACGCATGTGCAAGAAACACATTGCTTTCAGCAGTTAGGGAGAATGCCTAAATGCATCAGGAAATTCGGGCCCCATCACCACGCAGTCAACTGTTTTTGTGCATTACAAGCTGCCAAAACAGCTGATTGCATGGTGTCCCCATGGCAATGGCTTCTCCGTCGGCCTCTCACAGTCCCCAGGAAGCCGACGCCCGCTGGTCAGTGTGCCTTCTTGGTGAAACATTTCAATAAATAAATGAAACAAAAAAAGACGGGGTGCCCAATCCCCCTGTCGGCATGCCCCCTTCCAGTTCAATTTGTTGATGGGGGAGCCCACTCCCCGTCAGCATAATGTCCCCCCTCTCAAATTTGTTCTGTGCCGAGGGGTACCCAATCCCTCTCGGCTCTTGCCACCCTCCCGCACTTATATGTGCTGACAGGGGTGCCCAATCCCCCTGTTGGCATGCTCCCTTCCTGGTAATTTTGCCAATGGGGAGCCCACTCCCCGTCAACATAATGCTCCCCCCAATTTCTTGTGTGCCAAAGGGGGTGCCCAATCCCCCCTCAGTTCTTGCCCCCCCAGCACTCGGTATGTGCTGATGGGGATGCCCAATCCTCCATCAGATACATCCCCCCAAACACTCAGGTGGCATGCTGGGAGCCCAGCCTAGCGTGCCAAAATTAAATGTCCCTGCAAAAAAGAAAACCTTCCTGTGAAGTGTTTTTTTTTTTTTTTTTTTTAAATAAACCTGTAAACTAGAAAACAGTCCCTCATTGATTCCAGTGGTCCCTCCCCCAACTAGCACCCATCCTTTGCGTACCCTACCTCCCCACATACCCTCTCACCCTATACTTACCTCCGGAGCCTGGCACAATGATCTTTAGTGGACCAGGAACACATCTGCACTCTTCAAAGCCGACTGCGAACTGAAGAAATGCCAGTAAGCTGTATAATGGCATAAATGGGGTTTTTTTCAACATTGGTGCATATCTCAGCCATTTATGGGAATTTTTTCACCAAATATTCAACATGGGTTTCTTGGGACCCCACCTCATGAACTCAGTCACTGTCATTTTGTTATTCGGTACCAAAAGGTGATTTCATGGTCACTGCGTGGAACTACATTTTGGGACCGATTAACAAAATGACAGTGTCACAGTTGATGAGGTAGGCCCCCAAAAACCTTATGTTGAAGATTTGGTGAAAAAATTCCCAAAATGACTGTTTTACGAGTGTGCATTGAGCAGTTCCTACGCACGCTCGTAACTTCGAGCATTTTTAATATTTTCACTCCAGATTTTCAGCATTGCCATTTTGCCACACCTCCTTATGAATAGTACAATTGTAATTTTTCACCTCTCGCCCGAAATGTGTTTTCACACATGTATTGCACAGTGGCGTGGTCGGTGTGCGAAATCAATGTTTGGGACAGATTAAGAAAATCATAGTTGACACCGTTCGTGAGCAGAGGTCTTAAACTGGCTACAGTATGTTGAAAATTTGGTGACAAAAGTCCATAAAATGACTGTGTTACGAGAGTGCATTTTGCAATTTCCATGCACCCTCGTAAGTTCACAAATTTGTAATCTTTTCAGTCCAGATTTTCAACATTGGCATTTTTCCACACCTCCTTATGAACAGTACAGTAGTCATTTTTCACACCCTGGCCAAAATGTGTTTTCGCACTTCCGGCATTGAATAGCACAGTCGCTGTGGGAAATCAGTATTCGGGATAGATTAAGAAAATCACTGTGACGCTGGTCATGAGTGGAGGTCCCAAAATGCCTATGTTGAAAATCTGCTGTAGAAAATCCCAAAACTAATTACATTACAAGTGTGCATTGCGCAGTTTCTACGCACACTCGTGACTTCACCAGTTGTTTTATATTTTCACTCCAGATTTGCAACATTGCCATTTTTTACACCTCCTTATGAAGAGTACAGCTGTCATTTTTCACATCCTGTTCGAAATGTGTTTTTGCACCTGTGGCGCTAAATGGCACAGTCGCTGTGCAAAATCACCTTTCAGCTAACAAACTCATAGTGTCACTGTTCATGCAGTGGGATCACAAAAAGCCCATGTTGAAAACTTGGAGTAAAAATACCAAGAAGTGGCCAGGGTGTTAGGGTTCTCGACCCTAACACTCTACCCTGTAGGGACTGACGGGTGTCAGGGGTGTGATTTGGGATTGTCGACAGTAATGCTCATGCCATTCCACCCCCGCTGTGCAGCCAGTGGCAGGCATCGAGGTGTGCCTTGGACCCTGTGGCCCCAGAGTTCACCCCATTCTCCTATACTGCACCCATTTCAGTGTATTTCCTTATGGAATGAGGGAAGTGTGAAGCCCGAACACTTCAAAGCACACCTCGACACTTGTAAGTGTCTGCAGGGTAGGGTAAGGTGAAATGTCATGACCGTTATGTCCGATGACCCAAAGGCATACCCCAATGCCTGTCCATCTCTGTAGAGTGGGGGTGGAGTTGGCATCAGTTCAATACTTTATTGTTATTCCTATACTGCATCTGTCTAACTCCTGCGCTTCCACTGCTAATGACAGCATGCAACATTTGGCATTGACAAATGCTTGTTTATGATTTCTGGGGCAAGATCATTAAATACATCCTTCAAACATAATGTTATATTTGTCTCTAAAGGCTCTTTGAACAAAAATCTTTTGCTGTAAATCAAGAAATCTGAGAACAAATGATCTAGGTCTTTCACTGGCAGATGGTTTCACCTTTAGCGACCTATGCACTCTCTCTGTTGCATAGTATCTGGTGTCAGGTGGGGGAGCCAGCAATATGTAAAAGTAAGTTATTAACAAACAAGATTGTGTCAGCTCCTTCAATCCCCTACCTTGAACCGAAGACTTGTATATTGTTTCTCGGATTCCTGTTTTCAAGATCCTCCAGTTTATTTTCCAGCTTGGTTAGCTTGCGGCTGTCATTGATTTTCTTCTTCTGTTCTTTGTTGACTGTATCCTCTAGACTGCTGGTTCTTGCCTTGACATCAGTTATCTGAATTTTATGTTACAATGACTCCTGTTTTATCTCTTTTGTATCAGAAGAGATATCGCTAAGTGTAAGTTTCATGCCCACAATCTCTGACATTAAGTAGGTCAAAATGTGCCACAGTTAAAGAGGTAGAAGAAGTCATTTTTTGGGCCACAAAGTCCCCTTGGTTATTGCAGCTGCTGTCAGAGAGAGGAAATGGTCTCTTCATTGCACTCGCCTCAGATTTCATGTCTAAGTTTTTCCCTGTATCCATTTTAGAACAAACAAAATATCTTTTAGCAAAAATGTTGTTCTTTGTCCAAGAAAATGCTCCCTTGGTTTACCGAAGTAGCAAGACAGCACAGCTGGAACTGCTCGGTGACAGCTAATAGTTGTATTTCCCTGGTAAGAGTTTTTGCGCTATACCACTGTGGGGCTATTATTAGGAAACAAGCTTAATAAGTCATACTAGTGACAGTTGTCAAGCGCGCTAGAAGTCATCCAGGTTGATCTGCCCTGAACTCGCCATCCAGTAAATCACAAAGCAATAATCTGACAGGCTGCAAAATTGGTTAAAAAAAAACATTTAAGTTTGGAGGGAGGGAGGCCAACACGGAGCTCACTGAGACACGTCCGTACAGACTGCTGCCATTCAATCGAATTGAGTGCCATGACTTTTGATTTATGTATGATCTTAAAGTCATTCTGGAGGATTTTATTTTTTTATACTTTCTATTTTTCCTCCCCCTCCCTCCAGCTCCGATATCCTCAGGAGCACCTAGGAGTCGTCCCTCTGCAAGCCACCTTACCTGATCTGCCCTGTCACCCATGGAGCCTCAGTTTACCTCCTAGGCAGGGACGAGAGGTGGGGCCCAAACACCCTGAACATTCTGGTCTCGTTGGTCGAGGGGTGCGAGGAAGGTGGCTGCACATCGAGGGCAAGCTCCAGTGCTCCGTCTCCCTCGGAGCTGGAAGGCATTTCCCCTGTTCTGCACGGGAGTGGCCAGTGCCCCAATGTCAAGGCATTTCCACTGATGTCTGCCACTCCCAGCCCTTCTCTCACACTCCGATGCTTGCTATGCCTCCAGCTTCTGCCAGAGGCCAGCCAAGTGCCGAACAGCAGCCCCCTTCCCTCCCGGGAGAGAGAACTATCCTTCAGATGCTCAGTCCTCTCCCTCCCCTGCTGACCCCTGACTTTCCTGGTTCGTTCCCAAACCTAGGTCACCGGCATGACGCAAGGTGTGGTATCCAGCTCCGCAACCCTCAGCACCACATTCTGAAGGATTGAAGCTATGTAGAGCATGTTCATCATCATTCCTAAACAGCCTGAAGCCTCTAAAAGGAGCATTCAGCCAGCCCAGTGCCACTGAGAGCTGAGGCACTGGACACCTTACTTTGCACTGTGCCGGTGACCCAGTTTCAGAAACAACCTCGGGTCACCAGGCTGCCGGCTTGAGGGAGGACAGTGGCAGCAGAATTGAGCAAAGGCTCTCCACTCCCAGGAATGGGGTTCACCCGCCCGTAGTCATGCCATCACTAGGTGGAGGTCCAGTGATAGGTGCAGGCAGCAATGGTGCGACCAGTAGAGTGGGGGGGTGTCCCACAAGGTGTGCATACACTTTCCTCCACATGCATGTGTCACATCGGGGATGCATGGGAGTGGGACTAAAAGGGAAAAAGCCAAAAAGTATGTATGAAAAATAAATAAAAGGAGCATTCAGCACAGCCTGATGTAAATCAGTGGCAAATCGGCTACCATAAGCCAGGAATATTTCCAAGGCAGATGCTGGAGGCAGCAGCCTTTGAAGAAGCATCAGAAGCATCAGATGCAGAGTGTAACAGATGCCTTCCAGTATTCACACTAGTTGAGGTGACTTTAAACACGTCTTAGCAGGACTATCAGGCAAAGCCTGACTGGTAGCCATTGTAGATGTCCACTGGCTGTTCTGATATTTATTTATTTAGTTCAAATGTTTCACCAGGAAAGACATACTGAGCTTGTAAAAGTTAGTGTCCAGACGCATCCTGGGAGAATGGGGGAAGTGGACTATATAATACATAACGTGTAAGTGAAAATACATCCAAGAGCAGTGTCATTCTTGATGCCCTATAGGGGACATGTCTCAGACAGCTAGTGTTGGAACCCACTTGGGAGGGAGAAATTTTAGACCGGGTACTCTCAAACGGGTACAGAGAGAGGATCTCAAATTTAGAAGTAGGTAGCCATCTGGAAACAAGTGACCACCAAACAGTGTGGTTATGAACATATGAAATTTGCCAGCAGAAAAAGGCCATTTGGTCTATCGAGTCTGCTCGATTTTGCAGCTAGCAGCCCTAATCTGCAGCTGCCCTGCCCTCCTCACTCCCCATCCCTTTATCCTCCCTCTTGCCCTGTCCCAGCCCCTTTTTAAGCAGCCCACTGTTTTACAGGCTACCACCTCTGCTGGTAATGCATTACACACGAAACCTACCCTCTCTGTAAAAAAGTGTCTCCTCATTTCCCTCCTGAACATTCCCCCCTCCAATCTCATGTCATGGCCTCGCGCGTCCCTTCCCACTCTTACGCTGACTATCCCCTCAGTACCAGTCTTGTTTATCTCTCTCATGTACTTGAATGCCTCAATCATATCCCTTCTGCCCCCCCTCCAGTAAGTACATGTTCAACTGCTTTACCCTACTCTTATACGGTAAGTCCCCCAGTCCCCGGATCATTTTAGTTGCTCTGTGCTGCACTCCATCCAGTAATTTAATGTCCCTTTTCAGGTATCGGTGCCAGTACCGCACGCAGTATTCGAGATGAGGTCTAACTAATGATCTATACAGTGGCAGAATCACTTCCCTGCTCCTCGACATTATTCCCCTTGAGATGCAACCCAGCATTTTGTTGGCCCTTGCTGCTGCCTTCCTACACTGTGCTGAGTTGTTCATTGATCCCATGATGTCCAACCCCAGATCCTTCTCCTCCTCAGTCTCCATCAGCTGCACTCCCTCATTTGGTAGTTTCCCCTTGGATGTTTTGCCCCAAAATGCAGTACCTTACACTTGTTGGCATTGAACCCCAGCTGCCAAGTGTCTGACCAGGTCTCCAGCTTTTTCAGATCTTCCGGCAAACTCTGCCACCCCTCTATGTCATCCACCACTGCCCCATCTTGCTGTCATCAGCAGACAGGCTGATCCTGCTCTTGATGCCCATGGAAATGTCTGCAATAAATATCCCAAATAACACTGGTCCCAGCACCAAGCCCTGTGGAACCCCACTCGTTACTGCCCTTGGGGATGAGAGTTGCCTTTCCACCACTACCCTCTGCTGCCTTCCCTGCAGCCAGTTTGTCACCCATCCCATCATTTTTGCTCCCTCCCCTGTGCCTTCAAGTTTTATTCCAAGTCTTCCATGCAGCACCAAATTGAATGCCTTGCTGAAGTCCAGGTACAGGACATCCACTGTGTTGCCCTTGTCCATCTGCCTAGTCACAAAGTCATAGTAATCTACCAGGTTGGTATGGCAGGATCTGCCTGTGACAAAGCTACTCTGTCTACTGTCCTGCAGCCCAATGAACTCGAACAGGGACACCAGCCTCTCCTTCAGAATCATTTCCATTAGCTTCCCCATGATGGATGTGAGGCTCACTGGTCTGTAGTTATCTGGTTCATATTTGGGGCCACTCTTATGCAGGGGAACCACATGGTTCATGATAAACACAGCCATAGAGTCAAGCCATACAAAAGAGAGGGTACTGGACTTTAGGAGGACTGACTTTGTCAAAATGGGAGAGTGTCACAGAAAAGCACTAGCAAACGGGCAAGAAGGAGGGGTGGAGGAACAATGGGGAAACATCAAAACTGCATCACAGAGGCAACAAGCCTTTGTGTGTGGCAAATAAACAAATCAGAATGAAGGAAAAAAAACACTATGGATCTCAAAAGAGGTGGTGGGGAAGGTTACACAGAAAAAGATAGCCTTCAGGAAGTATAAGCAAATAAAGAAGGTGCAGGACAGAGAACTGTACCAGTTAAAGCAGCAGGAAGTGGGGAAGGCAGTCAGAATAGCAAAGGTCCAAACCAAGGAGAAGATAGCCAACTTGGTTAAGAAGGGTGATAAAACCTTTTGTAGGTACATTATAGAGCAAAGAAAGACCAAGGGAGGGATAGTGAGGCTTAATAAATGGGAGGGGGTGTGGGCAGAGGGTGACAGAGAAAAAGCAGGGATACTGAATGAATACTTCTGCTCAGTATTCACAAAAGAAGAGGAGGGGAGAGGTACCTAATCCAATCAATTAAAGCACTCTGGATAGGGGGGTCGATACCAGTCCTCACAGAAGAAAGAGTTCTGAAAGAACTCCTAAAACTGAAGGTGGACAAAGCAATGGGCCCTGATGGGATTCACCCCCAGAATTCTAAAAGAACTAAGGGGAGAACTAGTGACACCACTCACCACACTTTTTAACAAATTATGGGAGGATGGTGTGGTACCTAAGGACTGGAGGAGGGAGGATGTGATTCCCCTTCACAAAAGTGGGAGCAAAGCAGGGGCAGGAAACTACAGACCTGTCAGTTTGACTTCAGGGGTAGGGAAAATGATGGAATCACTTCTGAAAGAAAGAATTGTTGAGTACCTAGAGGCCAGCGGGGAACTGGGCCCAAGGCAGCATGGATTCACAGCAGGAAGGTCATGTCAGATGAATCTAATAGATTTCTTTGACTGGGTGACCAAAGTAGTATACCAGGGAGGGGCTGTGGACATGGCCTACCTAGACTTTAGCAAGGCATTTGACACAGTCTGACACAGAAGATTAATAAACAAATTAGCCAGCCTGGGAGAGGGTTCCAGGGTGGTAGTCTGGGTAAAAAATTGGCTGGACAATAGGACACAGAGGGTAGTAGTAAATGGAATCCATTCAGAAGAAAGGAGGATTACTAGCTGGGTACTGCAGGGTTCAGTACTGGGTCAGGTCCTTTCCAATGTCTTTATAAGTGACATTGCAGAGGAACTGGAAGGAAAAGTATGCCTCTTTGCAGACAACACAAAGACCTGCAACAGGGTTGATATACAAGGGGGGGTGGAAAGATGAGAAGGGACTTGGCAACATCGGAGCAATGGTCAAAAGTATGGCAGCTTAGAGTCAATGCAAAGAAGTGCAAAGTAATGCACCTGGGAAACAAAAGCCCACGGGAAGAGTACACAATTGGGGGGGGTTAATAACAACAACAAAAATGGAAAGGGACCTGGGGGTAGTCATATCAGATGACCTAAAGGTAATCAAGTGATGTGAGAAGGCAGTAAGGATAGCTGAGGGGATACTGGGATGTATAGGAATAGACATCTCTAGTAGAAAACAGGAAGTTGTTATCCCTCTATACAAACAGTTGGTGAGACCCCATCTGGAGTACTGTGTGCAGTTCTGGAGACCCCATCTCCACAAAGACATAGACAGGATGGAGGCAATCCAGAGGAGGGCAACAAAAATGGTGCAGGGTCTGCACCAGAAGCCATTTGAAGAGAGACTAAAGAGCTTAATATGCATACCCTTGAGGAAAGGAGAGAGGGGAGGGAAACTTTCAAGTACATCAAGGGAATCAACAAAGTCCAAGAGGGTAGCATCGTCCAGAAAAAGAGATGCGCAAGAACAAGGGGGCACAATCTGAAGATAGAGGGGGGGATGACTCAGGTGGAACAAGAGGAAGTAGTTTTTCACGGAAAAGGTGGTGGACACATGGAATGACCTTCCTGAGGAGGTCATGGGGTCAAAAACAATGGAGGAATTCAAGAATGCATGGGACAGACATATTGCAATTCTAGTGGGGGGTAGGAGGAAGTAGGCTGTTGGTTAACTAGGATCTACAACTTATCCAATACGTAGGAAAATGGGCAGACTAGGTGGGCCAAGCGGTCCTTATGTGGCGTCAAAGACTATGTTTCTATGTGAGGTGTAGCAGTTTTAAAAATAAAATACAACACAAGTACATGCAATAAAATAGAAGTAAAAATACATAACAGTATGCAGTCAGGATTTACAAGCAGACTATTCAGGGCAATACAAAGTAAAAATTAGTAATGCTAATTAAGGCACAAGTGCTATACAGTACAGGAAGCAATTTCAGACAGCAGCAGATTACCACCAGCCACCAGTCAGACTGCAAAAATGCAAGTTATCAAAGCCAATGCAGTTGTGAAGCTCAGGAGCAGGTTATTTTTTTTTTTTTTTTTTTTTTTTGCACCTTACATGCCCCCTGGCCTGCCTCTCCTTCCTGCTGCACATGACTCCCCAACCCCCTTGCCCCGACCCCCTTCCACTCACCTCAAATCGCAGCTGACCCAGGGGTGGACCAGCGTATCCTTTCACCGGATGGGTCCCTCTCCTCTGAGGGGGAAGGCGCCAAGAGGAGAAACCAGCGTGCTAGTCAATCAGTCCCCTGGCACTGCTGAGGTAGATTCCAGGGCGTCAGAGCATCTGAGTTGGCAGGAGCTGGCATCCATCATCCGGCTAACCAGGAGGCTAGTGTTTTCCGCATTTCTCCCGGGGGGCGTGGCATGCCACGAACGTCTAGGCCATGCCAACGTTCACCACGCCCCTTGTGCAGTGGAGCTCACTTAAGCTGTTGCTCTCCTGGCCTCCGCCAGGACGCAGCAGACAGCGAACCATGTCCCCTCCCTCCCCCCGGAGAAGGTGAGCAGTCGCAGGACGCTCAAGCCTTCTCCCCCCGGCCAGCTCTCCAGCGACCTGAGTCCATTCCCGAATTTATTTGGTTTTTGATAACCAAGCAAGTGCACTAGACATTAAATATGCCTATTTTTAGGCATGACCCGGGGCAGTACTAGTCATAAAGCAATCATGACACATCGTACAGAGAAACAAAAAATATATATACAACGTAGAGGGTCAGCTAGTAACAGATACAGAAGTAACTGAATGAGTAAATACAAGGTAACAAGAAGAAATCATACATAGTGATGAAACAGTGCAAGACCGTAAAATGTATGATGTAGAGGATACAGTAATTGCAGATACAAAACAGTATAAACTAAATATAGTGTGACACGGAGAAAATCAGTACAACAGCAGCAAACCCTGAGATGAACAAGGCAGAGTGACTAAAACAGACAAGGAGCAGTATACATAAGTGCAACAGGTTAAACAGCAGACAAGCAGTATTCTGGTAGCGTAGGAAATTACCAGATATGATTAACTGATTTAGGGACAGTTAGCCTTGGGGGGGTAGTAGTTACTCACAGATGGGAAGGGGGACAATAAACAACACGGGAGGAGGGAAGACAAGGGTCATTTAATCATGTATGCCTGACAGTTTGCAATTTTTAGACTCAAGGATGCAAAAACATAAGTAATATTGCCCATGACATCTAGCCTCCTGAATTCTTTGTCAGGAGGCCAAGTGCTCATGTGTCTAGTGACTCTAGACTGGTCATGAGCAGTCATTACAACCACTGAATCTGATTTAGGCTGGGAAGCATAATAAGGCTAAGCCGACTGAGCAGGGTACAATCAGCCTTACTAAGCACTGCAGGCAAGGTATTAGGGCCTATACCAGGCAGCAAAGGTAACAATGTGTAGCCCAGGTGCTATGTGCCAATGGGCTACTACCCCTGCCTATTGGCCTTTGAACAGGTTAAGGGTCCTGGGTCCTGCTACGGTGGCAATTTGGGGTCCTTTCCCAATGTTATGAATAATAGCATGGTGCCTCCACCCAGAGTAAGTTGTAAGTGGGTTGGCTGACTGATTGGGGTAGCCCCCAGGGATACTGCACCTTCCCACCTCCCCAAGCAGCCACCCTGCACACTAGATTTCCAACACCTTACCCTACTGACAACCGTAAACTTACTAGCAGGCAGAATGCAATGAAATTCTCTGGAAACAACAATTTCAAACAACCACCTCACAGCTTTATTGGGGGGAGGGCTAGGCAAGGGATACCTGGAACAGGATAGCTGTGGAATAAGAAAAGGTTAGTAGTAAGGAATGGCAGTCAACAAAGTAAGGGCCCGTAGGCCAGCCCACCCCTCCAGCTGCCCACCCCCACTGGTACCGGTGTTATACCCTGAGAAGTCCCTGGGGTACCCAACAGTTGCAGGCCTGGACATTGCCATGGGTTGGCCAGCTGTTGGGGCCCTAAAAACTGGAGAAAATGTTCGAATTAGAACCACACCCCCTTGTCTCAGATCCAGGAACCAGGTCCTGGGTACTCACAGTTTGCAGGACTTAAAAATGCCTGGAGTTGCCATCATCAGATGTCCTGGAGTGTGGGGCTCCACTCGAGTGGTGCAGCATAGGGCAGAAGGTAGGATGTTTCATCTCCCTGACAGATGGAATCTTTCTTGAAGGTCTAGCAGCTTGTCTCTTTGTTTGAAGATCTGGCCACTTGCCACCTTCAGCTGCTTCTCACCCATTGCAGAGCTCAATGGCAGGTCCACACCAGCCCCAGATGGCCCAGACCCAGGAGTGGCTCCACAGCCCGGTTCCCCACATGGGTCATAGTTACCCTAGTACCCCAGCAAGCACTGGTGACCTCCTGAGACATTAGGTCCCACTTGGAAGGGGTTAGCTGGTTCCCTCCCTGGCTCTAGGTGAGGACTCCTAAGCAGCAGGAATCCCCTACAGACCCTGCACTGAATCCACGAATGAACCGGCAACAGACAACTCTCCTGGATAACAGTGGTGACAGTTCGCCACAGGTACTAGCCTCTTAGTAATAACTTCAGATGGAACTTAGACCACAGCAATCAGCAGGGGTTTCAGAACTAAACTGGCACCTGATCACCCTTAGTGCTTTCAAGTCCTAAATGTCCACAACAGTTTCTCTTCAGTTTTAGCTGGGACATAGGTCTTAGTCACTTTGTTCAGTCCACATAGCAAATTCACAGAATCTGGCTAGCACCCTGCACCTGAGATGCTTTGCCTCTTCAATCTCTTAAACAGAGTTCTAATTCTTATAACAGGTGCTCTGCAGCCACTGTTCAACTTTCAACCAGCAGTACAGTTCTGTTACATCAGTCCCATATATAGTGCAGGATCTCTGCAACACTAATCCTCTCCAATCCAGACATCACAGTTCACAATACCTGGAGAGTTGAAGAAATCAGTCCAGTCTCTCACTTATTCTCCTGGTATTCATTTTCTGCAGTGGCAATCTTCCACAGAGGCCTGAGCAAGGCCTCTCCCGGTCCATATCCACTCACACAGAATCCTTCTGATTTGAGAAGAGCCCAGGAACAGATTGACCCAAACCCATTAAGTCCCTGGGTTTTCACTCGAGATCCCCAGCCTCTTGGTTGCCTGTTCAAGCAGATCAGTCCTCAATAACCATAGAGATTAATATTTACTATTTCTCATTGGAGCATGAATTAGGCACCTGAATTATTCTGCTCCTTCTCCCAGGAGTCCCTTGGCACAGTATTTGGATGCCTAGACACCTAATTTGCTGGTGAAAAAGGGGGTCAAACATAAACAACATAGTGACCCCCCATTCAGTTTATAGCAGTCCTTATGGTGTCCCTACATTTACGTTCTAGTGCAGCCAGATTGAATACTTCTGTTTTATTATCTCCCTATAGTATTGTAGTCCCAAATATGCTCTTTCGAACAAGCCCACTCTCGACTGGTTACTCCCAGTACTTTGGCTGTTGCTGTGCCACCACAATATTGTCTCCCCAGGCAGCAGTCAGAAACCTCATAGACTGCTCTGGAGACTTGGGGAGGACTGAGGCAGTAGCAGACCTAGAGGGGGGGCTGGGGGGTTACCCCTCCTGGCTGCCCCAGTGTGAGTAGTGGTGCCCTGCCACCATCATTATTTACTGTTTAGGGCCCATTGTGGAGCCCATGATTGACTGAATGGCCCCCCCCCCCCGGCTCCCAAATGCTCCCAAACCTGGCTCTGCCACTGACCAGGGGCACAAGAAAGGACCAGGCTGTGGTGGTGGGGGCATAAATGCAGAAAACCAGGAGGCAGATGGGAGACTGAAAAAATGGGGCAATGCAGGTAAGAGAACAAGCAGAACACCAGGAGGAAGGACCTGTTGGTATAACTAAACTTCTCTACTGGGACTATATTGCCCTCCTTCCCTTCCCTCCCCTCCCCTCCACCCCCCAAAGGCAGTTCTACTTTTATAGGCACAGGATTTAACTGACAACAGGAACTTCCTGTTTGGGAGCAGGAAGTGAGTGATCACAGAGCCACCAAAGACTCACCATCCTAAAAGGGCAAGAGTAGCTCTCTGTCTCCCCCCCCCCAAGCTGCTGGAGGTTTGACTCTGAGCAAGTAAGGAGACTACTGAGAAATATAGGAATTTCTTGTCTCAGAACTGGAAGATCAGGAGCTAAAAGGGCACAGAGGTGTAAGTAGGGACAGAAAAAAAAAAGAAATAAACAAACAGAGGAAAGAATAAGTATTCCAAACAACAATTAGGGGGCCAGAAATAAGACATGATGGGAGTGGTGCAGTGCAGTGGCTGTGGTGCAGCAGTCTTCCGGGAGACATTCTGGAGGATGCGGTGTTGTCCCATCTGTAGGCACCTCTCTGGCTGAGGGAAGAGGTTGCTCATCTCCAGGCTGAATTGGCCATGATTTGTGGGACCTCCTCTCCCACCCAGGGACCACAAGGGTCACTGCCATTGCCTCAGAGGTTGGACCACAGTGGGCTCAGGGAGGGTGAGGGTGGTGGAACAGAGGCACATCCCTCCAGTTGTACCTCTCCACAATTTCTGTGCCATTCTGGAAAAGTGTGGTTCCTCTATGGAGGCACCCACAGTGGAGACCCAGGAGGATGCTGGGAACCTCCACAAAGGAGACCCACAGGAGGGTGGCATGGGACCCCACAGGGGAAGGAAACAACTCCTGGTGGGGGACTGTATTGTTAGGAAGGTAGAACTGGGGGAGGAAGGGGAGAGGGAGGTAAGGTGCCTGCCTGCCTGGTGCCATGGCTTGGAGGGACAGGGAGTTAATCCTCAGGATTGCAAGAGCAGCTGCACAGGGGAGAGAGCTGGATGTCATTGTTCACCTAGGGACAAATTACCTGGCTAAGAAAGGAATCAGAGCAGTGCAAGAAGCATTTGTGGAGATGGGGAAGGGCCTTAGACAAATAGCACGCACGGTAACTTTCTCAGAGATGCTACCTGTCTATGGCACAGGTGAGGCTAGGGTGCTCCACACCATGGGATTCAATCAGTGGTTGAAAAACTGGTGCAGAGCTCAGGGATTTGGCTTCATTGGGGACTGGGGGTCCACCTGGAGGGATGCAGGCCTATACTGGCGTGATGGTCGGCATCTGTCCAGGAGGGGAACCTGGATTCTAGGTGATAGGTTTAAATGCTTCATTGGCAAGCATTTAAACTAGCCAAGGGGGGAGGCACTGGAAAGGAGCAGGGAAATCCTAGCCCCCCCAAAAAAATCAGGGTACTAAGTGAGGTAGACACCAACATAAAGATGTTGATAGGGAGAAGCACAGGGCTAAATGGAGAAAGTGACAAATGCAATAAGGACAGGGATGGGGCAAAAAGGGGTAAGGCCATCAAGAAATGGAGGGTAATGAATACCAATGCCCATAGTCTGGGCAACAAGCTCCCTGAACTGGTGGCCTTGATGGAAGAAGAATGCCTGGATATCATAGCAGTCACCGAAACATGGTACACAGAGAACCATGACTGGTATGTTAACATACCAGGGTACATAACCTACAGGAGAAATAGGGAGGGGAGAAGAGGGTGCGGAGTAGCTCTCTATGTAAGGGAAGGGATAAAAGCAACTGAACAAAAGAGTAAACAGGGAGGAGAGGAGGCACTGTGGGTCACCTTAGAGACTGGAAATGGCACCACAATCTGCACAGGGGTTGTATACAGACCCCCATGTCAGGGGGAAGGAATGGACAAGGATATGATAGGAGGCATACTTAGGATGGCAGAGAAAGGGGAGATTCTATTGATGGGGAACCTTAATATGCTGGATGTCAACTGGAGCACCTTTGCTGCAACCACATCCAAAAGCAGGGCCATTCTTGATGCCCTTCAGGTGGCATGCCTTGGACAGCTAGTTTTGGAACCTACTCATGAGGGAGCAATCTTAGACCTCGTACTCTCAAATGGGGACAGTGAGAGGATCTCAGATCTAGAAGAGGGTAGTCATTTGGGAACAAGTGACCACTAAACAGTGTGGTTCACGATAAACTCAGCTACAGAGTCAAGCCATACAAAAGTGAGGGTTCTGGACTTCAGGAGGGCTGACTTTGGCAAGATGAGAGAGTGCCTTAGAAAATCACTAGCAAACAGGCTAGAAGGAGGGGTGGAGCAACTATGGGGAAATATCAAAACTGCCATCACAGAGGCAACAAGCCTTTGTGTCAAGTAAATAAACAAATCAGAATGAAAGAAAAAGCCACTATGGTACTCAAAAGAGGGGGTGGTGAAGGTTAGAGAGAAAAATATAACATTTAGGAAGTATAAGGAAACACAGAAGGAGCAGGACAAAGAACTGTACCAGTTAAGGTAGAAGGAAGCAGGGAGGGTAGTCAGAATAGCAAAGGCCCAAACTGAGAAAAAGATAGCCAACTCAGTTAAGAAGGTGGATAAAACCTTTTATAGGTATATCAGGGAGCATAGAAAGACAAAGGGAGGGATAGTGAGGCTGAATAGAATGGACAGTAGGTGGGCAGAGGGACAGTGAAAAAGCAGGGATACTGAATGAATACTTCTGTTCAGTATTCACAAAAGAGGAGGTGGGGGAGGTGCCTAATCCAATTAACAGAAGCACTCTGGATAGGGGGTCGATCCCAGTCCTTTCACAGAACAAAGTGTTCTGAAAGAACTCCTAAAACTGAAGGTGGACAAAGCAATGGGGCCAGATGGAATGCACCCCAGAATTCTAAAAGAATTAAGAAGAGAACTAGTGACACCACTGACTACCCTTTTTAACAAATCATGGGAGGATGGTGTGGTACCTGAGGACTGGAGGAAGGCAGATGTGATTCCCCTTCACAAAAGTGGGACCAAGAGAGAGGCAGGAAACTACAGACCTGTCAGTTTGACCTCTGTGGTAGGGAAAGTGATGGAATCACTCTGAAGGAAAGAACTGTTGAGTACCTAGAGGCCAGTGGGGCACAGGATCCAAGGCAGCATGGGTTCACAGCAGGAGGTCATGTCAGATGAATCTAATTGATTTCTTTGACTGGGTGACCAAAGTAGTAGACCAGGGAGGGGCTGTGGACATGGCCTACCTAGACTTTAGCAGGGCATTTGACACAGTCCCACACAAAAGATTAATAGTCAGATTAACCAGCCTGTGAGTGGGTCCCAGGGTGGTAGCCTGGGTAAAACATTGGCTGGACAAAAGGACACAGAAAGTAATTGTAAATGGAGTCCACTCTGAAGAAAGGGGAGTTACTAGTGGGGTACCACAGGGTTCAGTACTGGGTCCAGTCCTTTTTAATGTCTTTATAAGTGACATTGCAGAGGGACTGGAAGGGAAAGTATGCCTCTTTGCAAAGATCTGCAACAGGGCTGATACACAAGGAGGCGTGGAAAGGATGAGAAGGGACTTGGCAAGGTTGGAGGAATGGTCGGAAGTATGGCAGCTTGGATTCAATGCAAAGAAGTGCAAAATAATGCACCTGGGAAACAAAAACCCAGGGGAAGATTACACAATGGGGGAGGGGGGTAGCAACAACAACAAAAATGGAAAGGGACCTGGGGGTAATCATATCAGATGACCTTAAGGTTGGCAAGCAATGTGAGAAGGCAGTAGGGAGGGCTTGGGGGGCTACTGGGAGGTATAGGGAGAGGCATCACCAGCAGAAAACAGGAAGTTGTTATCCCCCTGTACAGACAGTTGGTGAGACCCCATCTGGCATACTGCAACCAGTTCTGGAGACCCCATCTCAGCAAGGACATAGACAGGATGCAGGCAGTTCAGAGGAGGGCAACTAAAATGGTGCAGGGTCTGCAAGAGAAGCCATATGAGGAGAGACTAAAGGAGCTTAATATGTATACCCTCGAGGAAAGGGGGGGGGAGACATGATAGAAATGTTTAAGTACCTCAGTGGAATCAACAAAGTCCAAGAGGTAGCATCTTCAGAAAAGAGATGTGCAAGAACAAGGGACACAATTTGAAGATAGAGAGGGACGGCCTAGGGGCAATGTGAGGAAGTATTTTTACAGAGGGTGGTGGATGCATGGAACAGCCTTCCTGAGGAGGTTGTGGGGTCTAAAACTGTGGGAGAATTCAAGAATGCATGGGACAGACATAAGGCAATTTTTGTTGGGGGTAGGAAGAAATAGGCTGTTGATTAAATAGGATCTGCAGCTTATCCTCTAGGTAGGGAAATGGGCAGACTAGGTGGGCCAAGTGGTCCTTATCTGCCATCAAAGTCTATGTTTCTATGTAAGCCCCCGAAAGGGGGGCTACAAATGTGTCAGAACTGGAGACTCAGCCTGTCAGAATTGGGGACACTCTCTCTCTCCTTCCCTACCTATCCATACTGGGGTCCCACAAGACTTGGTCCTTGGTCTGATTCTGTTCTCCATTTTCCTTAACGATCTCCCCTCAGTCCATCAATCTGCATCCATTCACATGTATGCAGATGACACCGTCTTTTATGCATCTGGTCCTTCCTCCCATACGGTGGAGTGCACACTTCATCTGGACTTTGACAATATCCAACAGTTGCTATACTCCAACCAGCTGTTTTTAAATGCTAAGAAGACAGTCTCCATGACCTTCAACACAAAGCAGAGACTCTCTAGGCTTCCTTCCATCCCCTCCTTCCACACACTTGATAGAACAATGTTGGAAGATACTGTCTCCTTTAGATATCTAGGGGTTTGGCACGATAAACACCTTGATTTCTCTAGTCATGTGGACACCATTTTTTAATTTATTTTATTTATTTTTTATTTATCAGATCATCGGTTTACAAACCTTTGAGTCATAGACTCATTTACAAAGGCACCTCGTCAAGAGAGCAATACATCACAGCAAACAAAACAGTACAGTACATAACACTTTGATTAAAAAAGCAACCATTGTTACAGGCATTCACTGGTGGTACATGCTTGGTAATAGATAGATCACAATAGTCATAATATAGGTACACGATTACCACATCAGGTAGCAACCAGAGATATTTGATTACAATAGTCAGCAGATGTTGCCTGAGACCCCAGGTATATACAGCAAAAGTAGACAGGGTAGACCCAGCCTTGGGGTGAAGGTAAGGGGCAGGTGGGGGATGCAATTCAAAAGAAACTGCTCCCCAAGTTGGGTGCCCTATACCGGAATTGTGATTGTATCCCTTTATTGGCTTGCAGAGAAATTTTACTGAGAATGATCCTTCCAACATTTGACTACAGTGATATGGTCTACAGTGCCACTCCCAAAACCATCCTAGCCAGACTAGACACACTCTTCCATTCCTTCTGTCGCTACGCCCTTGACTGCTCACATCGCACTCACCACTGCTCTTTATACCAATCCCTGGCCCTCCCTTCCTTCACTGACTGCCATCTGGCCCATTGCATCAATTTTGCTGGCAAGTACTGGCTCGTTTCACTCCCTGCTTACCTTGCATCCTTACTTTCCCTCCCCCCTGCCTCTCATGCCCTCAGGAGCAGCTCTGCCCGCACCCTTGCCATCCCCTACAGGTCAACATCTGCTGGCCAGGCATCCTTCCCTACCAATTGTCTAAGCTTTAGAACTCCCTCCCCATCAGCATTCATAATGCTCCATTGTCTGGTGCTGCTTCCTCTCTTATGCACTCATTCACTACCCCCATTTGTAGCTGCACCTAATTCTTGACTATACCCACCACCCTTCCTTTATCACCCCTAGTACCCTATGCTATTGTTCCACCAAGTTTTAGCGTTAAAATGTTTGAATACATGTATGTAACACTTGATGATACACTTACTATTGTTGTTATTGTGGCTTCCTTATTGTAGCACTTACCAATGCTGTTGTTCATCTGATGTATTATTTCATTTCCCCTACCCTTCAGGACACATCTGGAAACAAGCAATTCTTGCTCAGTATATCTTCCTGGTGAAACATTTCAACAAATAAAATAGCATCCTCTAAGGCAGGATATATAGGAGGAACTACAATGGAGGGTGCAGTGGGAACCTCCAAAGACTCCATTACATTTTTCGTAGTGGAGTCCTCCTCCTTGGCTTCATATTCCATGACATCCTAAATTTGACTGGGCAAAGTCTGAAAAGAGGAATCCTCAGAAATAGATCAGGGGAAGGGGTATCCTGTGAACATGGCGACCATGATTGAGTGACTGCAAAAACAGTGACTCAGTCTTGTGTTCTGGGCTACCTGACAGGGTAGCAACAAGATACCACAGTGGGCAAAGGAGGGTAACAGGAAGTACGTGTGTGGGGAGGGGACTACACCACACAAGGGGCAGAAGGGGAGGAAAGGTATGTGGGAGGTAGTGGGGCAATCAGCTGCTGAGCTGGCTGTGACATAGTGGTGAGGTGGCCAGCTGGGGTTGGGACAGTGCGGGTTGGTTCTAGGGGCGGGCATGCTGCTTGCATCCGGGGTGAGGTGTTTTTTTTTAAAGTTTTACACACACCATGACATACACCCTGCTGGAGTTGAGAATCTTTAGTTAGGGGTGCGGGGCATAGCCTCCATCTGCGATAAAGTCCGCTGTCGCTTTTGAAGTCGCCATGAGTGTACATCATCGTCATTTATTTTTGCCAATGTACATTCGACCAAATGGTGATCGCCATTCAGCTATCACCATTTTGACATGGAACCTCTGGGGGTATATACCACAGAGCCCTTGCTGCAGGAAGAGAGGGTACAGCTGGAAGGCAAACTCCCCTCATAGATATCATTTTTCCCTTTCATCATCCTCCAAATCCTCCTCCATATTAAGGAGATCAGGATTTTATTCTACCTCACCGTCATCTGGGAAAACAATGGAAGCAATCGACAGAGCCAGCGATGGAGGCAGCAGCTGTAACTGAGAAATAAAAGGTGTACTTCTGGATCCTGTTGACAAAGGCAATGCCAACCAGTGAGGCCCAGTCAATGAGATAGCCATTATTATTGGGGGGATCAATGGTAACAAATGTCAAAATAGTTCAGAGAATGATGCCAGCACAACCTGGGAGTCATCAACACTCTGTAAAGAGCCAACCAAATTCAAAGGGGTGTAACCTGATGATGGGGTGCTGCATATTGTCCACAATAGGTATGGCAACACCAGAGCCAGACCCTGACCTTGGTGTCTTATCAATGGTTAGGAGGCTGTAGCCATCACTGCTAGAGCAGATGATGACAAGGACTTATCGTCCTTCAATGGAGACCTTGACCTCACTGGTGAAGAAGCAGTTTTATCCTCATGCTTATAGTGATGGGCGGAAAAGGAGAACTTTGACAATGACTTATTGTTGTCTCTGTCCTTAGCCCTTTACAACTGTGGTGGTCAACATCACTGAATGCTGGTGAGTTCACCTCCCCAGCCTCCGGGAGGCAGTCAAGCAAGAGGGAGATGCGGGCTTGGAGCCAGTGGCCTAGGTTTGAGCTTCCATGGCTTAATGGCAATGCAGGTTTCTAGAGATTTCTTCTGGTGTTTTCTTGTGGTCTGGTTGAATGCTTCCAGGCCCTGACAGTGTGGGACAGGCCCAAACAGCAAACACAAACTGTGTGAGCATCCTCCTTGTCGATCTTGTAACTGCAAGTACAAAACCTAAATAAAGGTTCTTTTGATGGCAGCATAAAAGGACAATGTCGATAAGTTTTTTTTCTTTGTAAAGTTTAGAAAATAACGAAGTCAAAGAAACAACTGCTTTGTTTCTCTACAGGTCTGATAAGTGGTTGATGGTGGGAGAAAGAACTGAGGAGCAATAGGGCTACTCAAGATCATATCGACACCAAAGTGCATATCATCCTGGACTGCCCCCAGCTAGCGAAAGTTTCAAAGTGGTCCTGGTGTCAAAAGCTTACAGTTCCAAAAGTGTGGCCTAATGGGAGGAGATATCCTGAATAAAGGTATTGTGCCTGTCTTTTCAACTAATCATTCTGCCCTGTCATATCCAGATTGTGCCTGTAAACAGTCAGTTTTGGTCCAGTGTACCTACCTGGTAATCAAATAATAAAGTAAAATAAATTTTAACCTAAACTTGTATCCAGAGTGTTCTATCGAGTGCTCCCTGAGAAGCTGCCCAGTTTGCTGCCCTGCAAGACATGCCTTTAAAGTTTAAATTCCTAAAGAAGGGCCTCTAACAAGACGGTAGCTTCACATTGTTAGCGCTCTTCCCTCCAACCTGTATCATACAGCACCTGACAGCTAACACAACCATCTGAACCTCTAATTATCCTTAGCTGATAGCCCAGACCCCTAAGTACCTGGCAATGTGTTTTTTATCTGGCTTTGATCCGTGGTGGCAGCAGGTTTCAATGTCTGATCAGCTTCTCAGAATGGCTCCGATCTCTCGCTGGGAAAATGGCACACTCAATTGCAACTCACCCAGCAGCTCCCCAGAAACCTTCAACAGAACTGGTAGAAATAAAAAAAACATATTCAACAAACTCCTACTTGGCATGGGGGAATTAAACTAGCCACTCAATGAACAGCAGAGGATGTTGCTTCACTCACATATATGGTGAATTTAGAGAAACGGCAGGTGGCAAAGCAGGAGGACTTCACAGACTGCATCGTGGCACATAAGCAGGAGCAAGACCTCATGATACGCATCTCCTCGCATCCCTCTCCCTTTCACTGTTCAAAAAATCGTTAGCTGCACACTTGCTCGAATCTCAGTCCTGTATTTGCTTTTGCTAATCCCTTTTGACTCCTACCCTATCTACATAACTGTCTCAGCTTTGTGTTTCCCCTAGCTCTCATTCTGTTTATGTACATGCTAATCCCACTTTTGGTACATAGTATTCTAAGTATATTCAAGTTTATCCTACGTCATTAACTTTTGTATAATTGTGTATAGCTCTGTAAATTTTGTATATAGTTCTGTTGAGAAAAAAAAACAACTAATATGTTGCAGGTGATACCTTTCATTGGACTAACAAAATTATTTCTGAGACTATAGCTAAGTATATAGCTCTGAAAATTTTGTAATTGACATGGTATATTGTATTGCCTAACTGCAATGTACTACTTTGTTTTGTCTCCTGGGTTACCCCTGAAAAAGGGACTGCATGATCTCTGGGCTAATCTGGTTACCGAATTCAAATAAATAGATAAAAAATACACATTCTATGTGACAAGTTAGATAACATGGAGAATCAGGAGAGATGGAAGAACTTAAAAATCATCAACTTTCTTAAGGGAGTGGAGGGCCACAACGCTAATGCTTTTTCTTTAGAATGTCTTACCCACGGACTTCCGGTTCTGGCACGGATCCAACAAGCAGCTAAGAGAAACGCCCAGAGCTGATCTACAGGGAAAAAACCCTCATAAACTTTACAAATTGATCAGAAATCTACTTTAAATAGCGTCCGGAGGGTTGCAGAAAGAAAAGGGTACCAGAAATCGACCGCAACAGACGAGCAGAGAGAGGGAGCTTGCAGGTTCTAGGCAGACTTCCCCAACGTGAGGTCCCGTAGTGTCCCGCCAACATGGAGAAAACCAGGCCTACGATACAGACAAGGAGATAGATCATCTCTCTCGAACAAGATTCAACTCCTTGATGAAAGAGCTGAGAGATATGAGAACGGAGAACAAAACGGAATTCAAACAATTAAATCTGAAGCTGACCCAAGTGGAAACCCGCATTCAAGAGGCCGAAGACCGCATTTCTAATACAGAAGATGGTCTCCAGCATTTAGAGAGAACCGTGTCTGCTCTCTGTCTACAGGCAATAGCAGCAGAATGAAAGTACCTGGATCTTGAAAGTCGATCTCAGAGAGAGAATCTCAGGCTGTATGGCTTACATGAAGGAACAGAGGAAGGGGACATGGTTGATTTTCTAACAAATATGTTGCGAAATGTTCTCAACTTGCCCCAAGGTTACAAATTAAAAATTGAGAGAGCGCATAGAGCCCTCACCCCAAAACCAAAAGACCAGACCTCTCGACCACGCTCGATAATACTTAAATTCCACAGATTTAAGACGAAGGAAGATATTCTTAAAAGAGCCTGGCAACAAAAGGAGGTTAAATACCTGAATTCCCGACTCTTCTTTGACCACGACTATCCCACAGATATACAGAAGCAGTGACAGGAATACTCAGTTCTGATCAAGACCCTTCGATCTCAGAAACTGCGCATACAAACTCCCTATTCAGCTAGAATGAGGGTCTTTTGGAAAGAGGGCCCAGAAATTTACGATACACCACAAGCAGTGCGAGAAGCAGCACAGAAGAGAGGCATAGAGATCCCCGGGCCTTCTGACCCCCCCCCCAGCTTAAAGCGAAGGGAGCAGAGGCAAGAGTGGCATCAAGTTCCAACAAAAAAAAAAAGACCTCCAGTACTAAACACGAGCTCAGAGACCACCAAATATTTCCAGGACTTACTTAAAAAGATGCCCAATGCTTCTGAAGAACTACATCAAGTAGATGGCTGAAAGGCATCGTTATAAGCTGTGTTTATTTTTCTTCTCTTGCTGCTCTCCTTAAGGCGCATTCTCCGGATCACGGTAAAAAGGACCGACTGGTGCATTGGAACCCTCCCCCCCCAGCTCAGTCTGCCCAGCTCGCTGATTTGAATTAGTAATTGAAAATCCAGAATACGGTACGAAAACTGTCTGCACAAGCCTCAAAGCTGACTTTCTTGCAATGGCACTATGGATGTTTTGTTTATACCAGGGACTTGCGATTTGAAACTGTACCAGTTCTGGGAAGCCGAGCTAAGGACACTCAGGGAATATTCGCGGTTTTAAACCATATGAAAGGGGTGTTTAAAGGGGGACTTGGAGAAATGAAACAATTCTAATATAATAGCACCATGGCAGTCATTGCTGTATTTCTCTTTACCCTCAGTTTACTTTGATCCTAGTATTGATTGATGTGGGCTGGGTTGGGGGGAGGCAGTCTTGGGGTTTGTTGCCTGGAAGAAGGAGTGCATACGTTCTCGCACACAGTTGGGGGAAGCATGAGACCCAGGAGGTTTTTCTGTCCGGGAAGCAGGTACCCGTTCATCTACACAGGGAATAAGACCTGTTCCCCACGAGCAATAAAAGATAAAAAAAAAAAGGAAATGTATCCTGAGTGTTAAAAATCTTATTATTTAAATTGGTATATCAGCCCAGTAGGCAAAAATCTTGTTTTTTCGTGACAGCTATTTCTGATTAGGCCAAACATCAATCTGACCAAAAAAGAGATCTTCCTTTTAAAGGGCAATAGCTTTCTCTTCTACCCACCAATGTCTGTAATGTGGTGGGAGCAGAGGTCACTTCAAGTAGTAGACCTCCTGCCTTGGAAGTGCATTGGTGTAAATAAGTTATGTGCCCCATTGGCACTTTATTGTTGTTATTTCTTTCTTCAGTCAGCTAAACTGAACAATATTATGCAAGGAGGACTTCAATATATATTTAAGATGTCTTGGCAGAAAAGTCACACAAGAAAGTACTACAAAAAAAGGGGGCAATACATGGTTCAGGGGTGGGTGATGTTCAGCTGTTTCTTCCATTCACGGTGGTATGATGGCTTACACAGTATGCACTTATAATGTACATGGACTAACAAGTCCCATTAAGCGCTCGAAGATTCTAGCCTCACTGAAACACTCCAAAGCAGATGTCATTATGTTGCAGGAGACTCATCTCTCCAATGTAGAGCATCGAAAATTCGAGCGGCTAGGGTTTAGCCAGGCGCATGCTTCTGCCTATAAGGGAGGTAGGAGGGGCACAACTATTATGTTTACCCCAAGGACCCCATTTCTATGTTCAGACAAGGTGATTGATAAGGAGGGAAGGTATGTTTTTTGAAAGGTAAACTTAATGGGAAGCCAATTACCTTTGCATCAGTTTATTTCCCACCAGATACAGATATTTCTAATTATAGAAATTTTTTCTTCATGTCATCACAATGGCTGGAGGGCCCTTTAATCTGTGGTGGAGATTTTAATATGAATCTTGATCTCACGTTTGAGAGGGGTCCTGTTCGTCACAGATTAGGAAAAAAGACTAGGGAAGTGACCAAGTTACTGAAAGAGTTGGGCCTTGTAGAAGCTTAGAGATATCTTACTGGCTCGAGTCACTATAAAACCTTTTTTTCACAAGCTCATCAGAGCTACTCAGCCATTGATTATTTCCTACTTTCCCAAGAACATATACAAATGGCCCACAAGACCTGGACAGGGAATATCGTTCTGTCTGATCATGCACCAGTATTTCTACAGATTAAAATTGACCATTTCCAGAGAAATACAATCTGGAGACTAAACGTATCTTTACTCAGAGACAAAGAGATTATACAAGAGATGCAGTACTTGATTAGACAGACCCCATTAGAAAATGATACACCTGAAATACCGGTTTCTATTGTCTGGGATACACTGAAGGTCATATGCCAAGGTAAATTCATAGAAATTGTGACTAGGAAAAAGAAAATGAGAGAAGAAAGGAAATCTGAATTAACAAAACAAATACAGATTTTAGAAGAGCAACAAAAAGGAAGAGTTACATCTGAACGTTCCAAAAAGCTGAAAACATTGAAGCAAGAACTTAATAAGCTCCTAGATTACTATGTAGAACAGAAGCTTCTGTTTTTAAGGCAAAAATATTATGAAGGAGGTCCTCGGGCCTTGAAATTATTAGCTGGGCGTTTAAGAATTCAACGGGCTAAAACGCAAATAACAGGTTTAAGACCCACAACCAAAAGCCCTATACAACATTCAATAGCCCAGATATCTGAAATTTTTGTTAATACTATTCCCAATTATATGCACCCCCCAATATCTAATTTTAAAGATTTCTTAAGGTCCCTTAATCTACCAACACTTTCGGAAATACAGGCAAAAACTTTGATGGCCCCAATATCCACCCAAGAAATTACAACAGAAATAGGCAACCTTAAAGCAAATAAATGCCCGGGAGTTGATGGTTTGCCGGGAGAATTTTATAAAACCTTTAAACAAGAACTTTCCCACGTACTCTTCAGGCTTTTTTCCCAAATTTGTACCCCAAAAACATCAATCCCCCCATCTTGGCAATATGTCATCATTACTGTTAGCCCCAAACCTAACAAGGATCCTTCCCTGCCTGGTTCCTACCATCCTATATCAGTTTTAAAAAGTGACTATAAAATTTTAGCAACAATTCTTTCCCACAGACTGAAATTTATAGCCCCAGCCATTATTAACCGGGATCAATATGGTTTTATTCAAGGACGTCAAGCACAAGATAATATTAGGTGTAGCAAGATACCTTGTTGAGCATATAACTACACAAAAAATGTCAACCCTCTTTCTTAGTTTAGGTGCAGAAAAAGCTTTCGACATGGGGTCATGGACCTTTTTGAGAGAAGTTCTATCCTCATTTCGATTCCCAGACCAATTTATCAATCTCATCTTTAAGTTTTATTTAAACCCACAAGGATATATTAGATCCAATGGCCACATATCTCAAAGATTTTCTTTATATAGGGGAACCAGGCAGGGGTGCCCAATCTCCCCTTTACTATTTGCTTTCTACATTGAACCACTAGCCCAACTGATAAAACAAGAGGTTAATCTCCCAGGAATAAGATTCGGTAATATGGAACATAAGGTAGCCCTGTTTGCTGATGATATTTTGGTCTACCTCTCTAAACCTGATACCTCCCTTCCATATTTCTTCCAAACACTTAAATTGTTTTCCAGCTTAGCTGGTTATTCATTAAATGCAGCCAGAACAGAGGTATTCACCTACAACTATACCCCCACACCCCAGATACGAGGTAAATTTGATTTCAAATGGGATTTATCAGATTTTAAATATTTAGGTAATAAAATTCCTCTAGATTTGAAGCTTCTGTTTTATCCTTAACTACACTCCAATACTGAAAAATCTTAAAACAGATATGAGGAGATGGAATGTAATTCCTCTCTCTTTCTATACTAGAAATCAGGCAATTAAAATGAATGCCCTTCTTAGGCTATTGTATTTGTTTCAATGTGTACCTTGTGCTGTTTCCATTAAGACCCTTTCGCAGTGGCAAACAGAGTTGACTCATTTCCTTTGGCAAGGCAGGAAACCGAGGATAAAATTACAGTTATTAATGCAACCTAAGGAAAGAGGAGGGATAGCTTTTCCAAATTTGAAATATTACTGGAACTCCTTACAGATGACGCTGGCTCTCCTGTGGGGGAATCCAACTTATATGGCTCATTGGAAGCAGATGGATATAGAGAGATCCCCACAGCTTTCCCCTGCAGCTGCCCTTTTCTCCATTACACATATGAGACAACAGTTGGCAGTACAGCCAGACAGTGTCACCTCTATTAGAGGGATGGGCAAGAGACTACCCACAAAGGAAAAACTCTGTTCACAATTGGAAATATGCATGGTTACTTACAAACCCGGATTTTCACCCAGCAGTAATGTTTCCTTGGTACGCCACGCAAGTGTCACGCGGCTTATGGGCCCCCTTGCAGATAATTAGGTTAAATACAGTTATGTATTTCCCAGAAGCCAAAACATTTTTTTCTTGGGATTCAAATGATTTAATTTACTATTTTCAACTTAGAGACTTTATAAATTCCCAAATTAAAACACAAACCTCTAAAAGCCAAAGCTTTGAGGATGAGTCTCCTTTCACCCAAATATGGACAACCACTGAAAGTGACCATACAGTCTCCAAAGTATATAAATTCCAGCTAACACAACAGGCCTATGTTTCAGAAGCCCTGAAAGTTCGATGGGAACAGGACTTGGGTATCTCTATTCCTCAGACAAAATGGCCTAGAATATGGCACACGACTTGGACCACTACTCTGTCTCCGGGGTGGCAGGAATATGTGTGGAAGGTTCGATCCAGATTCTTTTTGGTCCCCAGAGTCCTTGTCAAAAAACGTAGTCCAGGTTCACCGTCTAATTACTGGAGACTGTGTGGTACCATGGATGCCTCCCATGCCCTTATTTTTTTACAATGCCAGAAAATTAAGACGTACTGGCACTCAGTTTCCCAGCAAATTGCAAATATACTCAATTTACAGGAGTTACCCAGCCCAGAAAATCTTCTGTTGTGTTTACCACCTAGAGACTTAAAGGGCAAAGATTGCTGGTACATATGGTCAATACTATTGGGGGAGGCCTACAAGGCTATAACCAAGAAGTGGTTGCAGCCCTATCCTCCTACGATAGAAGACTGGCTAGTTATAGTAAACTTCATACAGGGTTTTGAGTTACTAACCCGCAACCTGCAGAACAGAGCTGAAGTTTACCAAACTAGATGGACCAGATGGATCTTGAGAGTTGCCCCCTCAGGCGTGGGATAAAATACCATATCCCTATCTTAATCTTCTTATAATAAACGCCTTGTGTGGAAGGAACAAACCTAAATGGAGATATTCTTACCTGTCTGTTCCTCTTTTGAAACAGAACAAATCCCCTCTTAGAAATAAACTAGATATTTTTAATAGAACAAATACCAAAATTATTTCAAAAGGTTAAAATCTAGATTTAGTAGTTGCCATATTTTTCTGGATCTATTCAAAAGGTTAAGACAGCTGACACAGTTTTGGTTATATTTTTATTAATTTCATTTTTTTTTAGTTCCACGTTTTGTTTGTTATGAAGTTTTAAAGGCATCTTGTTAGATCACTATTTTTCTGATATGTTGCATACTGGAAGTTAGATGATGTGAAAATGAGATACAGATGTACTGACATAATGATATATAGGCCTGTTTATAGTACTGACAGAATGGAAGTCAGGATAGAGTGAAATCCAAAATTTTATCCAGGCCAGATGTTAATAGGTACTTAGAAGAGTTACATCCTGATGGCTAGCTTTTCTAACATCTGTTTGTATGTAAAGTCACTTTCTAGCATGGTCATTGTTAAATGTTCAATAAGGATTCTTCTCTTTATGTACCTGGAAAAGAAAGTATAGGGAAAAAAAAGGAAAAATGTCTCAATAAAAAACTTGAAGTATTAAAAAAAAGAATGTTTTACCCACGCCTGCCCAGTGGCGCTGAGGGTTAAGATGCTGGATGCCACGCACCCTTGGCTTTCCAGGTTCAGGAATGGACTTGGGCCGCCGGGGGCTGGCTGGGGAGAGGAAGGATTGAGCATCTCATGACTGCTCTCCTTCCTCTGGGGTGGGTGAAGGCTCTGCACTGCACTGCAGCTGCACCTGGCAGAAGCTAGGTGCACTACAGATGTGGGCAGGATAGAGGGGTGGAGCGCGGTGGGCATCTTCACATAGGTGCATTGATGCCATTGCATGTCTGGCTCCTCAAGGAATCTAAAAAAGGAGGAAAAACAAGGCTGGGCAACTGCAACAGCTAATGGCCATGCCCTGCGCCCCTGGACCCATGAAGATGTAGCCACCAGGTGTCTGTGCCGCAGGATGTAGGGGGTCCTGCCATTGGCCAGCCTGTGTGGATGAGCGATTATACGCACGACAGACCTGGTCCAGGGGTGCTGGTGGCCAGGGTCATTGAGGGAAGCTCTGCCCGAGGTGGAGAAAAGTATTAAATGTTAAAAAAAAAAAGTCTTACCCTCCATTCTGAAGTATCAGTAGCCTGCCTCGCTCAAGCTGGAATGATCACACAGATCCCTAGAACCACCCCCTGACCCAGGACAGGGGCCGCAGTCCATTCTTGTCAAATTTCTACAATTTCTGGTGAAGGAGTGGGAGATGCAGCTTGCAATGGAGTGAGGTTCTCTGACCTAGCAAGGCCACCAGATCCAGATTTTCCTAGACGTCTCTAATGCTATGCTTGAACAGTGCAGGGCATTCACATCAGCAAGAAAAGCCCTCTAGAAATCCAGACCAAGAAAAGCCTGTGGTACCCCACAACTCTGTGCATCACCAGAAGTGATGTCTTCCACTCCTGTGAGTCACTGGGGGCAGCAGCAGATTTCATTCTTCGATCCTGGCATGATACTGTTATACAGAAAACTCCGCATCATGGAGGAGCCCGTCTGATGAATACTACCCCAGCCCCAGAACCCATCAACATCAGTGCCTTAGCACCTAGCTCCTCTTATGACTTTCATAACCCAGAGGATAAGGGGTGGTAGCCTACCTATCATCGTCATGGCCTAAAATCAGGCAACAAAAAGAACAAGCCACATTATTAAGATCTTGCTCGATCTCCTTGGGCATGCAGCCACAGCCACTGCAAGGAAACAGAGCATCCTCAGACAGCTCAGTTGGTCCCTCTGCCTCTAAATGGCATGCTCCCTCTGAAAATTCAAGGAGCAACCCACCCAACCAGGCCCAGTGCCTCCACGCCCATCTCCTAGGATGCAACTTCAGCCTGCTGCATGACTGGATCCATCAATACTTCCCCCAGAAGTCACTCCACCCCTCCCAGAGAACATGCCTTTGCCTGATTCTATACCCCCAGCACAAGAGGCCTCTTACCTGTGCTCCTATGCAGCAGCCACAGCTTCACTGCCAATGGCCTCGACCACTCACATTACATATAACCATCATGAACTGGGATTTTAAAGCCTCTTAATTAGGATGTACCTGCTCTTTATTGGATTGTCTCCATTTTGTTCCCAGCTTGACAAACTGGAACTTGCAAGCAATTACAGACTGTACTTACTTGTTGCCCTCTTAAAGGGGGCCTGCCTTCATAGGACTATGATAATACCTTTATATCCTTTTGCTACAGGTTTGGCCTTAGGAACTCATTTCACTAGGCTTTTTGTATCACTCTTCTAATGTGATAGGCATTCCCTTTTTAAAACCACTGGGAAGGAATTCTGCATGACAATGTGGGTTGCATTTGTTGTGCTCAAGTGGGGATAGATACCCCCGGCAGCTTGTGCTTTCCAGGTAGGTAGGGCGAGGACTGGGATGACCACTGCTTTTTTATGGCGGAAGCACAACCGAAGCATCCTTCCCTCCATACTGATCTCCTCTTTTAGTCCTCTCTGCCCATCTCTCACTGGCCACCAGGCATGTACTTTTCATAACCACACTGGAACTTTCTACTCGTGGTGATGATCCTACCCCTCAGTATGGGATCCAAGCAAAAAAGGTCTATCCTAATGCTGCTGCTTCTCTGCCACATGATCACTGCATCTCGATCCCACTCTCAACTCCTCCTTCACATCTCTCTCCCTCCAAGCTGCCTTTTTTATCCTCTAATTTTTTGTCTTCCTATAAACTGCCACAAATTAGACACTGCACATCTATGCCCCCAGCAGTCATGACGGAAGACTTTCACCTGCACAATGTAGCATCACTTTCATCCTTTTCTCCTCCCCCTACATATTAACCCATTCTTGGGACCCACTTGCTTGAATGCAGATAGGAAATCATGGTTTCCCTTCCCCACTTTTTCCTTTCCTTTTCTTTGCTTGCTTCTTATTTCTCCCCCCTTTTCACCACAGCTTCACTAACAAAGGGTGCTGGACCGCCTCTTCTGCTTTTCTGTCAGCATCACACCCCTTGTATGTTGTAGGCATAGTAATGCTAATGGTACTCTGAACTGGTGGATAGAGCCAGCTAGTGATCTCTGAAGGTTCAGAAGGTTGTTTAGAGGTGCAGCTTGAGTTTTCTGTTTTTACCTTGATACTTCTCTAAAACTAGTATATTAAAACTGCTTAAAAGGGGTTTCATAGTTGTTATGAGTGTATGATAGACTCTTATTCATAGGCTGGGGGGGAGGGGCAACGACAACGCACAAACCTGAACCTCCCACTTGGACCTTCCTGTGCACAGGGACACCATGGCATACAGGTGCAGTGTTCCACATGGTGTTTATGCTCCTCAGTCCCAACAACTCTTCCCCAGATGCTCAGGGTTTTGGAATTCCCTGAGGCATCACCTCTCCCCTGTTGGAGGGGAGTTTATGTTTTCTGCAGGAGTAGTCCTTATTGTTACCCCCCTCATCTCCAAGACCCAGGTTTCTTCCCACTGCAACTTGCTGGAGACATGCCACTCCAATCCCCCTCATCTTCCTCTGCCTAGCTCATTACCATGGGTGGGTCCCATGGCCACTAAAGGAAGGCTCAGCCAGAATTTGCAACTACTCACCAGGTATACCTTCGCTCTGCGCATGCCTTAATGGCTGATATTAATTTTATTACCTGAAACATCCGAGGCCTCAATTCCCTTATTAAATGAAAAAAGTCCTCACACACCTAAAAAGCTACAAGTGCAAGTGGCATTCCTCCAGGAAAAAACTCATCTCTGCCAAGGCTGGAAACTAAATGGGGGTGGGTGGGAGAAACTGACAGTTCACCACCCACTGCAGAAGAGGAGTTTCAATCCTTTGGCATAAGTCTCTCCCCTGGAAAATAGAAGTCCATTCAGATGGGGTTGGGAGATGGATTTTAGGAAAGATGTCCTTCCTTCAAGGTCCTCTGCTAAATGTGTATGCTCCCAGTGAAGATTCCCCTAGCTTCTTCCTGCAACTATCCCAGGCCATTTTTGAAGTTTACCACTCTTGGTTGAAGGCGACTTCAATCTCAGACTAGACTCCTTACTGACTGCTCAGCCTCGATCTCAGAGCCCCACCAGAAATCTCTGGACAACCTGAAACAAACCATCCAGGATCATCCTCTGACAGATGAGTGTCACCTTGCCAACCCCACCATGAGGAACTACACATATCACTCCCTCGTTCATTGATCATTTAGCCATCTGGATTTTTGGCTCTCCTCCTCTCCCATAACTCAATCAATGGAGTTTCATTATAAACCCCATTGTTGTCTCTGGCCATACCCAGGTAGCAATAAACATTTCTGGGGGACCCTCTGTCCTGTGATCATCCAGCTGGCAACTCGACCCTTTCGTACTTAGCACCCTAAATTCCTACACTGGCTTCAACTAGAAATTACTGACTTTCTGTCCCACAATGATAACGGCAAAGTCTCCAACTCCACTCTGTGGGAAACCCTCAAGACATTATTAGAGAAGGTATTATTGGATATGTTTCCAGGCACAGAAAAGATAGAGAAGCAGAGGCCAAACAACTGGAAGCAGAGCTATCCACAGCAGAAAACATGCTCCAAGTCAATCCAAAGGCTGATCCATCCATGGTAGTCCACCTCAGGACCCAATGTCAAGCCTTATACCCTAGAAAAGCAGAACTAGCCCTCCTTTGCACTCCCCATAAATATTGGGAAGGGGGCAGAAATCCAGTAATGGTCTCTCTGATAGGCTCTGAAAAATGCAATCTCAGAGGTACATCCATGGTCTCTGAGATTCCAGGGGAAAGCTAGCGACTTCTCCTAAGGATATTAATGGGATTATGCAGACATTCTATGCCACACTTTATTCCCTCCCCCACACCCGAACACATCAGGGGGTTTCTGGACACCCTCACACTCCCTACTCTTACTCCCGACCAGCTACACTCATTAGAAGCACCACTTACCTTGGTGAAGGTCCATGATGCTATCCTAAAAATTTACAAACACAAATCTCCTGAGTGAGATTGCTCCCAGCTGACCTGTACCAAGCAGCAGTGGAACACCTCTTCCCAGTCTTGCTCTGTGCTTTCCAAGAGACCCTACAAATGGGCCACATACCCCCCCCCCACTCTGGCTGAGGCAGTGATACAGTACTCCCCCAAAAAACAGAAGTACCCAGCGCTCCCAGGGAATTACCACCCTATATCCCTAATCAATGCCAATGCCAAGGTTTTAGCTAAGATACTGGTAGCCAGACTGGACTCCATATTTCCGTCTCTCATGCACCCAAGTCAGACTGGATTTGTGAAGGCCAACAGGTTGCTGATCACCTGTATTGCAGTCTTTACTTGAAACGCTCGCTGAATTCCCTGGCCACCCCACAGTAGCCGTAACTATTGATTTTGAAACAGCCTTTGCTTCAGTCGAATGGCAATGTCTTTTCACAGTCATGAAATTGATGTGATTCAGACCCTCCTTCCTAGGAGTTGTGCAAACTCTGTACTGTAACCCCTCAGCCAGGGTGCTGACCAACAGTACTATTTCAGAACCCCTTCCCATCCAGCAAGAAACCAGGCAGGGTTGCCTCCTCTCCCCGCTGCTTTTCTTGCTAGCCATAGAGCCCTTAGCTATTGCCATTAGAAGTCATTCAGAGTTGGCAGGCATTCCTGTAGGCCCACTGGACCACAGAGTGCTTCTCTGCACAGATGATATACTGATTCTGCTAGCAGATCTTGATAAACTGATCTCTCAACTCCAATCCCTTTTGAACAGCTTCTTTGAACTCTCTGGCCTCCATAGCCTCCATATTAACCATAACAAATCTGAGATCTTCCTGCTAAATGCAGTGTGCACCTGCCATTCTTTGCGAGGGGCCCCCCTGGCTATGATCAGACATGCAGACATGGGTATCAAGTACCTAGGGGTAACACTTACTCCCGCAACTGCAAATCTCTGCAAGGCTACCTTCACCCCACTCATGGACAGTTTACACCTGAACCTGTCCCACTGGAAATTGCTCATCATGTTGCTCACTTGGAAAATAGCAGCTATAAAGATGGTGGCTTCTTCAAGTGTATTAAACCTTCTATCCCACTTACTGGAGGGCACTGCTAAGACATGGTTCTCCAAGATAGACAGCCTAACAGGCAAATTCTTATGGAAGGGCCATCCACTCCATTTCAGTAGGTTGAAACTTAGACAACACCGTTCCAGATGAGGCTAGGACTACAGAATTTCATAGACTACCACAAAGTCTTTATATGGATGCAGATAGTGAAAAGGTTTCTTCACCCTTCTTCAGACATCCCACTTTGTGTTCACATGGAAGGAGCTTTCCTTTCACACCCTGGCCCAAGAGGTCTATTATACTGTAACAAACTTAGGTCATCTCTTCAGCACCCCACCATTTCAATATCCCATAGATACTGGAGACAGCTCTCGTCCACACTAGACACTCTGTCACCTCCACTCCTAGATGCCCCTCTCTGGGACAATGGCCTGATTTGTATTGACTGTAGACCAATCCCGGCTGGGAAATGGAATGCCAGGGGCATAGGGACAGTTTGGAATCTCTGCATAGCAGGCCATTATTGCCTCCACACCTATGCAGACCTTTCTGTCAAATTCTCCCTCCCTAAACAAGATTGCTGGCTTTACCTCCAACTTAGATCCATAATCTCTCCTCAGCTCAAGCACTGGCCTGACAAACCCATTGATCATCTGCTTGCATCTTGGCTTTGGATGCCTAGAGGCCTGGCTGGCTCAATATACAAGTCACTTAGAGATGAAGCTCCTCCACCTACAGCCAAAGCCCAGACCCAGTGGCAAGAAAAGCTCAATATTCCCATCTCCGACCAGCAATAAAGTCTAGCTTAGTACTGTGCATACATCTATTGCAGGGTTGTTTAATTACAATTTACTCAACTAAAGATCCTTTGCCACTGTTACAGGCCCCCCTCCCGGTTCTAAAAAAGCTTGGGGTCTATCACTCTGATACATGTTGGTAGGCTTCCTTCTACACATCCTTTGGTCTTGCTCACCCCCCCAAATTGAGCTCTTCTGGAAAGCCATTCAGACTTTCTGCTGCTCACTGGGCTTCCCCCTCTCAACCTTTTTAATTCTCCCTCCCCGCCCGGTTATACTGTGAATAAACCTTACATTTTATCCCCAAGAAAGACCCTATGACCCAGTGGGTAGATGTAGCAACCACTGCAGAAAAATGGCTCCTGCTTAGAAATTGGAGAAAAGTGGTGAAATCCCAGCATTTACTGAATGGCTCTAGGCCCCTGGGTCAATGAGCCTCCATAGAACGGCTCTCATACCTCTCCATAGAGAAAATGGAACAATATAATACAGTACTTCATGAACTCCTTTTCTCCTACCCACGAAGTCACCACAGCTACCACCACCTTAGGGGTCACTTAATCTGGCACCCCAACTACTGCTCCCAGGTTCCATACCCAGGGAGGAACAGGTACAGACTTGCATCAGATTGTTCTCTTTTGACTTTCATGGAGATTTTATGCATAATATCTGCCTTGTGTGAAACTGCTCTTTTTCATTCTGCATAAAAAATTATATCTGTTTAGGTCTTCTTAGTTATGTAATCATTGTGTTATAGGTATGTACCTCTGTATTATGTGTTTCTTACTAGTTATGAATGGCTGTTGCTGTGCTAAGTTCTGTTTGTATCTTTGCTTGTTTTGTTCAATGAAAACTTTACTGTTAACGAAAGATAAATTCCTGAAGAAGATGCCATGTTTGAAACATCAATTCTCACTTTATTATTCTATTTGTAGCATGCATTAACAGTAACCCTACTTTTTATTCCTCTACCCTATCCCCTGAAGCCCACATCCAGGCTGGGTTCTCCCTGTCCCACAGTCCCTTTGCACCATCAAAGGGCATATGCTAAGGTGATAGGCACCCAACAGTGTGAGGATTTTTTCTACAGCCCTTCATGAGTGCATAGTGATTTTTGTCCCTTTTATATCCCCTGCCCAGTGACCTCTGACTTCTGCTGGCCAACATCCCTATGGTTTCATGCAACTCATTAAGGCTGCTGTGATGGCCAGAGAGGTTGCTGCTGCAGTGAATGGCCTTGTCCACACTCCTCAGAGTTTAAGTTTGTTGCCTATGTGAAGCTACTCAAACTCTGCTTGCCTGAGAAGAGAGTGCCAAGGTTAATATTGAAGTCTGATCCCCCTTCTCTGCCATTGGGTAAGCCTTACTATGACGTCACTCACTCAGTATCCTTTTCGAAATCATGAACAATGGCATAAAAACCTGATTTGCTGGAAAAGAGAATATTGGCCAGAACACCAGGGACAGCCCTTACACTTTTCAAATAGTGTTGTGGGATCTTTAACTGCAGCTGGACAACCTTCACAGATGGGCCTCACTGACCTCAAGTTTAATATCTAATCCAAGCGATGGCACCTCCAGTGGCACAGCACTCTGTAGCACTGCACTACAATGGATATTAGTCCAAGGTCCCTGTGTGGGACTTCAACCAGATGTGAGCATGCAGCCTGATTTGATCCTCAAAAATGGTGGATGTGGTTAGGTGATAGATCTGTCATAGTAGTAATGTGTAAGTAGTCTGTTCAAAATCCACAAATAATGAAATTCTCTGTTTCCAGCTTGATAGTGGATAATTCCATCATGTAGCCCACCCCCTCCCTGATGTCTAGGGGTATGCTAATAGTAACTGTCCATGGCGAGGAGGGACCACAGCAAATACTACTCCAGAAAAAGGCTTGTGTTAGCAGGTCTTACTGTCACACCAGAGTGCAAGGCTCTTTTGATGCTGGGCTGAAGGACCATCAAAGTTAACCACAATGACGTTTGATGAAATAACTGGAGACCACAACTTTGTAGAACAAACTGTGGGGATCCCATTTAATAAAAAAATTAATAAGCACTCCATGAAGCAGAAAATAGGTGGGTTGAGATCGGCAGTACACATCTTGAATCACTTTGATACCATATTTCACACTGTGAACAGCACACATGAGCAGACAGTTTACAAATTTCCCATGGGGCATGAATCAGACGTCTCCAAATTCAGGTAACTTTAATCCCCAGATACACCTTGAGCCAATATGGCTCCCCTTCTCCTCTTTTCCCTTTACTCACCAACTTCTCTTCCCACAGAACAGGCTGGCCTTTCACCTCACGGCTGCCACCACCGTTCTAAGTCCCATCTTGGCTGGCTCACTGCAACTTCTCCATCTGGAACATGCTGGCTTCTCTAATCAGGGCTGACAGCTCCCTTCAAACTCCCATGTCGGCTTCGTATAGCTTCCCTTGGGTGACTGTCCCCATGACTTACGGCAACACATCCCTGAACTGTGGTAAGCAGTGCTTCATCCTTACTTGATCAACTTTCACTCTCCGTGGGGCTTCAGAGCTGGGAGCTCCTGGTGAAACCCTTCTCAATGCCTCTATACGTGGCTCAACCTCACACCTCACATTCAGGTGACAGTTCCAACGGGGCATCTTGCTCCAGTCCAACCAGGGTGGCATATCTTGGGGTGCAACATGGGGCTTGAAACCTCTGCAGCTGCCATGTCCTCCCACAGGCTCTCTCTATACACAATGCGGCCTAGAAAACCTCCAGCTAACCAGAGTGGGCAATCGCCCCCACTCCAGTCCTCTCCCCTCTTGAACTCTCTCTCTTTCTCTGCGTGTACAGTCTTATATTCCACCCACTCAGGGTGACCTCCCACTAGCAGCAGGCCCCCAGAGGGTGGCCCAGGATTAACCCTTTTGTTGCTGAACTGCCTGTTCACAACTAATTACCTACCAAGGCCTGACCTGTATCCAATAATTACCTACGGGCATGGACTGTACCCTGCATTAGGCTTTAACCCCACCAAGGGGAGGGCTGCAACTCTGACCCACTTTCAATGCTCACCATCCGCTGCAAGCACCTAGGGCTCAAACAGCCACTCCACTGAGCTCCTAGTCAAAGGGTATGGGTACTTCCTTTCCACCAAAAACCCAAGGAGCTACAGGCTGCACCACTGCATGGTTGGTCTACCCTCATATCAGGGAAAAGTGAAAAACCAGGGCCCCTTGGAGCTCGACTCACCAAAGTCCCTCAAGCTCCCGCTTGGCCACCCAACCACCTGGACCATTGGGGCAGTTTACTCAAGAACCCAAGGAGCAGCATCCCAAGCCTAAACTGTCCCATGACACTACTGCTTAATACTGCCCAGCCTAACTGCCTGCCTGATATAGCCGTCTAACTCCTGCTACTCAACCCCTTAGCCAAACTAACCCCATGCTCACACTACAGTGCAGTGGCCCACCTGCTACTGTAACAGTACATGGATACTGCTTGAAACATACCAACACTACAGCCCAATGGGACTCAGAAAGAATGGGGACACTTTTCATAACTGCATAATACATAAAATAAGATATCACATATCATGCAACACTGTGTTATCATGCAGTCACTTTCACAACTCATTCCCCATCACCCCAAAGGAAATATTCTGAAAATTGAAATGATAAACAGTTATTGCAATAAGCCCCAATATAAGTCTATGAACATTCACTGCCATGAGCACTTGGGGGGGGCAGACTCCAGTCCCTTTACCAGTCACGCCTGCCAAAATAAAACCAGGGGTCTGGTTTTGTGCATGGATGGTCAAAGAAGTTGGTCACCTCCACAGCATACTTGGTACGCCCTCCATCGATGTCCTGCAGAATGGCACAGTTCTTGGTGATAGTCAGGCTCTCATAAGCACTCTTTGAACAGATCTGATGGTCAACTCGCTGGGCCTCTTGCAACGATGAAGTGCTGCAGAAACTGTCAAGTCCATGCTTCCAATACAATTTGCCCAAAATGCCACAAAACCCCCAGTCCCTTCTCCTTCCCTCTATCTCATCCCATACCTGCTCTGGAAGGTAGGGGTACTTGTACGCTGGGTACTCCTCATGAACGTGACATTGTATAATTCAATCAGTCAGCAACCACTCAAGCAGACTCCTTGTGGTGGTCCGGAGCACCAGCCCCTCTGTCAGCTATGTCCTTTCTCGGTATTCTCTCTCATGCTGCTCCTGTTCTCATATCTGCCTAATTGTCTCCACAGGACCAGCAAAGGAGAACTAGACAGTGGAGAATGGGGCAAGTTCTTGGTGGGCAAAGCCACTGAGGCATAATGGTCTTGAAGATCAACATCCACTTCTTCCTTCTAAACATCCACCTCCACAAGGTGGCTCTGGTCTGGTTGCTCTCCACCCCCTTTCTCACTGGGGGCGGGGTCTCTCCATGGTGTGCTCTGGCTGTCTGTAACTATGGGCCTGGATCAGACTTTATGGATGGCTCTTGCAGTTCTGGTGACTGAGCTTTAACCACCTCCAATGCCCCTGGCTGCTCCTCATCAGCGAGTTGCAAAAGCAAATAAAAGTCCTCTGAGGTCATGCTGGCTCTAGTGGCTGTGCAGCAGGGCTACTCAGCTGGGTGGCAGCAAGGGTCTCTCCAGTGGGGCATTCAAAACTGTGGCTCCCACCCTCTCTTTCTGACTTGCCAGCAGTGAAAAATCTTCCCAGGCACCAGGGAGGTAACGGATGCGCTGGCCCAATGGCAAGTTAGCACTGAGAACTGATACTCATGGCCCCTGGAACACTGATGACAGACTGGGCACAGTTCAACCTCACATGCTGTCTTTTGCCACATTGCACATTCACTAGCTGTGGAAAATTTTGTCATCATCTCACACATCCAATGAAACATTTGTGATGGCACAGGAGTGTCTGATGCTGCTGGCACCTGAGTCATTTTCCTCCATTTAATCACTTGCCAAAAAGTATTAGAAGCCACGGCTGCACAGAACACTGTTATCTTTCATCAGCCCTGAACAGTTCTGCTCTGCAACAACAGTGACACGTGCATGGTGAGGAACATTACTCTGCCCCCCCCCAACTATCCAGACAATCATGCATGTATGGGCACCAGTCAATTTACATATCCTTCACATGGTCCAGACATGAGGGTCCCTTTTTCTAGACTTTCAGGTGCCCACACTCCATCCTGAGGCATGAATTTTCACAGGCCTCCAGTGCCACATTGTACAGTTTCTGCTAGCAGCTCAATTAGTTCACACAAGAATCCTCCTCACCCAGCACCTATAGAAGGTCACAAATATTGTCCAAGCACCCCCAAAACACATCCTGGACAAGCCCCCACTTGTAGCCCACCCCCTCCCCAATGTCTAGCGGTATGCTGATGATAACTATCCATGGAGAGGGGGGACCACAGCAGATACTGCTTCAGAAATTTCACCCCTTTATGTACCCATTTGCACCTGATGTATGTACCATTATGTACCTGTTTGCAGCCACCATTGCCTATGTACCTATGTATTTAGTAATTTCAAGTATGTAACTCCAGGTCGCATCTGGAAACGAGTGGATTCCCGCTCATATGCTTATCTGGTAAATCTCTTTAATAAATAAATAAATTAATTAATTAATTACTTGTATTGGCAGGTCTTACTGTCACACTGGGGTGCAAGGCTCTTCAGCTGCTGGACTGAAAGGCAATCAAAGTTAACCACAATGACATTTGATTAAATAACTGGAGACCACAACTTTGAAGAACAAACTGTGAGGATCCCATTTAATAAAATTAATGAACACTTTATGGAGCAGAAAATAGGTGGGTTTAGGTAGGCAGTACACATATTGGACCGCTATGACCCCATATTTCACATTGCGAACAGTTCACAGGAGTAGACAGTTCATAAATTTCCCACAGGGTGTGAATTGGACATCCCCAAATTCAGGTAGCTTTAATCCCCAAATATACATTGGGCCAATATGACTCCCCTTCTCCTCTTTTCCCTTTACTCACAAATTTCTCTTCCCACGGAATGAGCTGGCCTTTCACCTCGGGGCTGCCACCTCTGTCCCAGGTTCCAGCTCGGCTGACGCACTGTGACTTCTCCATCTGAAACCAGCTGGCCTCTCAAATTGGGGCCACTAGCTCCCTTCAAACTCCCATGTCAGCTTCATGTAGCTTTCCTTGGGTGACTGTCCCCACAACTTACATGCAACACGTCCCTGAACTGTGGCAAGCAGCATTTCATCCTGATTGATCTACTCTCACTCTTCTCAGGGCTTCAGAGCTAGATGCTCCTGGCAAAACACTTCTCGATGCCTCTATACTTGGCTCAACCTCACACCTCACATTCAGGCAGCAGTCCCAATGGGGCATCTTGCTCCAGTCCCAGCAGGGTGACATATCTTGGGGTCCCACATGGGGCTCGAAACTTTGGTGGCTGCCATGTCCTCCCACAGTCTCTCTCTGTATACATTGTGGCCTAGAAAACCTCTGGCTAACCAAAGCGGGCAGTCACCCCAACTCCAATCCTCTCTCTCTCCCTCTCTCTCTCTCTATGTGCCCACACTTATATCTTGCCCACCCATAGCGACCTCCCGCCAGCAGCAGGTCCTGGGGGAAGGGGCCAGAAATAACCCTTTCCTTTTCCAAACTGCCTATGCTCCACTAATTACCTACCAATGCATGAACTGTATCCAATAATTATCTACGAGCATGGACTGTACCCTGTCTTAGGCTCTAACTCCACCCGGGGAGGGTTACTATCGTATAGCGCAAATACTCCTGAAAATTTGAGATAATGACCCATGTTCCTCATTATCCAAACCAGATTATAAATCTGGGATACAAAAGGCCATTATCCAGGGTATTTGAAACCAAAAGCCGATTATCTGAGTTGCTTTATTTGTGATCTTTTGGGCAGCAAGGAACATGATGCTGCTGTGTATCATGGTGCCACTGGCTCACAGCTGGCTAATAACACACATCACCACTGCTCCCAACAGCCTGTTGGAAATTTACGGCTGTGCTTTTCCTTCTCGTCCAACTGCATGTCCTTGCTCACACAGTACAAGCCCTCCAGACATAAGAATCTCAGTTTGTTTTCAGACACGCCTGAACATTCTGTTGTACTAACAGTAGGATCACTTGATCTCTGTAAATGCTCTCAGCGATATAACACAATGTTTGCTAATGAAATATGTTACTGGTAACATTTAAAAACACAGTCACTGATTAATTAAATATTAGCACATTTAATATTCACAGAATTTGCAGGAGGATATACAAACAATAAAATGAGAAATGCAGAATACACCTGGAAATCAAAATAAGCAGGTTTATGAGCAATAGAAAATGAACAATAACAAAAAGAAAAAGTCCAAACTGAAGTAATGTTGAAGTAATTCTCTTACCCACACAGGTCTTAGAACGCACCCAGTTTTATTTCTCAGAGTTAGAGCTTTCCCCACAGGACTTGAGACAGTCCCCTTTTTGGTTGCAGCACAGAGCAGCGTTCACACAGCACTGTCCGGATCCCAGATCTGACTGTGCTAAGCACTTTTTGCAGCCTAGGATATCGGTTTATTTCTCTTAGAATTCCATGGTTACATTTCACAGTTGTTGATCATCCCCTTGTTATGTAAGAGGCCAGGTAGGACCCTCACAGAGTCTGTACCCCTTCTCTGGGACTTTTCTAGAAGCAGGTCAAGCTTTCTGACTTCTTGACAGACTGTCTCCAAAGTCAACCAACTGCATGTTGTTATTCTAGTCAAGTAGATGGCTATTGAAATTTAAACAGGGACTGACTATCTGTTTGCACTGCCCTGCTCTCTCAGGCATCTTGGCACCAGGTTTATTGTCAGACAGGCTGCATAATGAACCCCCACTGTTAACAAACATTGGGGCAATTACAAGGTGATTACTGACTGTATGCAGTTATCTCTCTCACCATTAGATGAGGATGGCTAAGTTTAATCTTTTGCATGCAACATTTTTTCTACAGAAGCAAATATTTAAGTAATCCATACAAACATATGAAGAAAGCCAGCAGAAGAAGGCCAAATGGTCCATCGTGTCTGCGTGGTAAATGATGCAGGGTTCATGGCTTATGCAAATGACTATGCCCCCCCCTCCCATGTAATCCCCTCCCTCCCTTCTCCCTCTCCTCTGTCCCATGGGTTCCCTATGTGTTTGTCCCAGGCAATCTTTAGGACCCCTGCCATTTTTATTGAGGCCACCTCTTCTGGCAGCTCATTCCATGTGGCCACCACCCTCTCTTTATAAAAATGCTTCTTAACATCCCTCCTAAACCTTTCCCCATCAACTTTAAACTATGCCCCCATATGGTTCTGTTGCCACTCATTTTAAAGAGACCTTCTCTTTCCACTCTGTTCATTCCTTTCAAGTATTTGAAAGTATCTATCATGTCACCCCCTCCCCCTCTTCTCTTCCAGGGAGTACATCCTTAGGACTCCCAGCCTCTCCTCGTAGGATCTATTCTGTTGCCCCTTGATCATCTTGGTTGCTCTCCTTTGGACTCCCTCCAGTATGCTGTTGTTCTTAAGATATGGGTACCAGTACCTTACCCTATATTCTAAATGTGGTCTTACCATTGACCTTTACAATGGCAAAATGACATCGCTCCACTTACTACTGAATCCCCTTACAATTCACACCAGCATCCTGTTAGTCTTTGCTGCTGCCTTCTTGCATTGAGTGGTGTGTTTTACATCTTTAAAAATCACCAGCCACAGATCCTTTTCTTCTTCTGAAGCAGCTACCGAATCCCCCAGGTAATACTCCATCCTAGGATTCCTGGCCCTCATGTACATCATGTTGCACTTTTGGCATTGAAGCCAAGTTGCCAGATTTCTGACCATCTCTCGAGTTTACCAAGGTCCTCCCTCAGGTCCTGTATCCCTTCCTTTGTGCCACCCCCTCCCCCCAAAGAGTTTGGTGTTGTCTGCAAACAGGCACATCTTGCCTTTAATGCCTTCCCTGATGATTGAACAACACTGGCCCAGCACTGATCCCTGCTGGATCCCACTGGTGACCTCCTTGGTGCTGGAGAACTCTCCCCCACCACTACTCTCTGAATTTTGCCACTCAATCAATTGTTTACCCAACTAACCATTTTCTCCCCCCCCCAACCCCGATCCATTAGTATCATTTTCAGCCTCCTGTGTGGTACAGAATCAAAGGCCTTGCTGAGGTCCAGGTATATGATATCCACCGCCTGTCCTCTGTCCATCACCCTTAAGACCCAATCAAAGAATTCAATCAGGTTTGTTTGGCATGATCTGCCAGCCACAAACCCATGCTGTCTTCCATCTTGTAGACCATTCTCCTCAATGTATCTCACCAGCCTTTCCTTTAGTATGGTCTTCATGAATTTACATACTACTGAGGTCAGGATGACAGGCCTATACATCACTTCCCCAGGTCATCCTTGGGTCCACTCTTGTGGAGTGGCACCACATGTACTGTTCACCATTCCAGAGGCATCACTCCTGACTCCAAGGATTTACTGAAGAGAATGGCCAGTGTCCCCACCAGATTCTCCGCCAGCTCTTTCAGCACCCTAGGGTGTATGCTGTCTGGTCCCAGGGATTTGTCCAACTTCAGTGCCAGCAACCCCTCCCTTACTCTTTCAATCTCTACTACCGTTTCAGCCCCCCCAGCCGCTCCCTCCTTCTCCCCCCATGCAGCCCTGGTCCATCCTTTTCCCTAGTAAAGATAGATCAGAGGTATTCATTTAATATTTCTGCTTTGCTCACATCTTCAATTACCCATCTATCCCCCTTACTTAGCCTAACTATACTGTCTTTTTGTCCCTCTTTTCACTTATATAGCAGGCCTTCTCCCCCTTCTTTATCCCTTCAGCTATTTGGAGCTCTTTCTACACCTTAGCATGCTGTACCTACCTACCTTCTTGCCACCTTAGCCAGCCTCAGGTATTCTTCCTCATCCTCTTCCTTTTGCTGTTCTCCTGAATTTTCTGTAGGCCGCCCATTTTCTCCTCACCGCTCTGGCCACCTCATAGTTAAACCAGCTTGGTGATTTGGCCCCCAATTCCTTCCCTCTAAGCTTGATACAATATTTTGTGGCTATCAGAATTGCCTCTCTGATGATGGCCCATGTTTGGTCCACCCTATGTCCTCTTCAATGCCAACTAGGTGTTCCCTAGCATCTCTCTCATCCTCTTAAAATTTGCCCTCTTGAAATCCAGCATTCTGGTCTTGGTGGCAATGCTATCCCTGTCCATGTCCAAACTGAACCACATTATACTGTGGTTTCTACCACCCAGAGGTTCCCTAACCTCTAACTTCTGTACGGTCTCCCCACTGGTGAACACTAGGTCAAGGAGTGCCCCCACCATGATGGGATCAATAATATCCTGTGTCATGAATCCTCCCTGTATTGCATTTAGGATCTCTTCACTCCTGGTGCAGGATGTGGTCGATGTAGCCTAGTCCACTTTGGGCAGATTAAAATCCCCCACCACTACCACCTCCCCTTTTCCTGCTGGCATCAGCAACTATGAACAAAATTTTCTGCCCTTTTTTTCATCATGGTTGGGTGGTCTGTAGACCACCCCCATCCTGATCTTCCTCCCCTATTCCTTCCCTGTCCCACCCGGGGACGAAAAGCAATTCCTGCAGGAAGTGACGGACTTTGCCATCGACTTGGCGCTGGAGTTGCCCAGACCGATGGTTCTGGGTGACTTCAATGCCTGGGTTGACGACAAACTCTCACCATTTAGACAGCACTTCCTCCAGTTGATGACATCTCTGGGCTTCACACAGATTGTTACCTCTGCTACCCATAGTCATGGTCACTCTTTGTATTTGGTGTTCCTCCTGGGGATTGAGGCCTCCAATTTGGGGGTGGAACCTGTCAGTTGATCGGATCATTACACTGTGAGGTTTAACTTCTGCGCTCCCTTTGTAGGCCTGCCCCTGCGGAGATGGTCAGTTACCACCCTTTACAGGATGTGAGCCCTGAAGGCCTAGTGGTGGTAATTGACCTCTTTGAGTTTCCTGAGGCCAACTCGAGTCCAGAGTCCTTGGTCTTGGCCTATAATAAGGTCATCTCCTCGGCCCTGGACCTAATTGCTTCTGTCTACGTTTGTCCTCTCCAACTTCGCCTTCGGGCCCCTTGGTTTGATGAGTCTTTGAGGGAGTTGCGGTGACTAGGATGAAGGTTAGAATGGTGCTGGCGGAAATCTGCCCTGGAAGTCAACCACCTTAGATTGGTAGAGCATTATCAGGCCTACCAATCAGCGATCTCCCATAAGAAGGCAGAGTTCCTGCCCAGAGAGATTGCTGCCACTCAGAATCAACCAGCTCAACTCTTCTGAACTGTGGACAGGTTGTGCAACCCAGCCTGTCTGCAGCTCTGAAGAGCTTTCTCGAAAATGGAATGCAATGAGCTTGCTCAATTTTTTGTGAATAAGGTGGTCGACATCAGGTCGAAGATCATCCTGACTCGTTCGGTGGGGGATGCTGTAGGTCGGTGCTTGGTCAGTGCACCTCATGTTTCCTGAAGTACCTTTGACCTGCCGGAGTTTGTGTATATTATGCGGATTGTCCAGGGTATGCACCCTACATGCTGTAGTCTGGATCCGGGCCCAACTTCCCTGGTTATGGATTGCTGTAATATCATTGGCCCGGTCCTGGCTCAGACAGTCCAGTGCTCCTTGGAATCGGGTGAGTTTCCAAGCTCCCTGAAGGAGGCGGAGGAAACACCCCTTCTAAAGAAAGTTTCTTTGGACCCGGCCGTTCTAGCAAACTACAGACCTATCTCAAACCTTCCCTTTATAGGGAAGGTTATTGAGAAAGTAGTGGCAATTCAACTGGAGAACCACTTGACCATCCATAATATCTATGAACCTCTCCACTCTGGTTTTTGAAAGAGGCGCAGTACTGAGACTGGGCTGGTTTGGGTGCTCAATGATCTCCTGATGGCGAGAGATCGAAGAAACGATTCCATTCTAGTGCTCCTTGATCTCTCTTCAGCCTTTGACACTGTGGACCACGGGGTGCTGCTCGAGCACCTGAGGTTCATCTGTAGCCTGACATGTATGGTCCTCAGGTGGTTTACATCTTTCGTCACAGGCGGAACACAGAGAGTAGTGTCTGGGATTTTTTCTTCAGACTCACTCCCTCTGTCATGTGGGGTTCCTCAGGGCTCGGTGCTGTCCCCATGTTGTAGTGTATATGCTGCCCCTCGGAGACATTGTAAGATGGTATGGGCTGAGGTTTCACTGCTATGCTGATGATACCCAGCTCTTCCTGTCTTTTGCACCTGACCAGGATGGTGCTCTCTCAGTATTTAATAACTGCCTTGCTGAAATCCAGGATTGGATGAATTTGAGCTGGCCAAAGTTGAACATGGAAAAGACTGAGGTGATGGTTGTGGATCCAGGTCACTGGATAGAGGGGTTGAGGGCTGGTCAACCCTCTGGACTTTTTCTGGGGGCTCCCAGATTCTTACGTCTGAACAGATGCGTGACCTGGGAGTGGTGCTTGATGATGGGCTGAACCTTTGATCCCAGGTTTCGGCAGTCGTCAAGTGTGCCATTTATCACCTAAGAAACATTGCCAGGCTCAAGCACCTTGTCCCTTCCTGTGATCTGCCTGTGCTGGTCCACGCCTTTGTGACCTCGCGCCTTGACTACTGCAGCTCCCTATACTTAGGGCTTCCTGGGGTTGATATCCGGCACTTACAGGTTGCAGCTAGTGCAGAATGCTGCGGCATGATTGTTGATGGGGTCTTCTCAGGCCTCACATATTTCCCCAGTGATGTGCGATCTGCACTGGCTGCCGATTCAGTGGCAGATAACCTTTAAAGTTGGTTTACTGACTTATAAAGCCCTACATCAACTTGGCTCTGACTACTTGAAAGAGCTTCTAGTTCCCTACAGCCCTGTCCAACAGCTCCGTTCGTCTGACGAGGGGTTGTTAGAGGTTCCAAGCATGACTTTGAAATCTTCTGGGGCCTGTGCATTTATGTTTGCAGCCCCTACCCGATGGAATTCTCTACCCCGTCAGCTTCAGGAGTCCGCAGCTGTGGGGGGATTTAAACAGGCAGTTAAAACTTTTTTGTGGTTACAGGCCTATCAGTGACTCATTGTTGTATTGATCTGTTGTGCTATTTATATTGCTTTTGTTGTTTATGAAATTATGTTTTAATTATTGTAAAGTGCCTTGATATTTTGAAAGGCGCTTAAAAAATGAAGTTTATTATTATTATTATTAGTCTGTAGTTGGAGCCATAGTGTTTCTACTTTCCCCTGTTCATTTTCTTCCCTCATGCATGTTATTCCCTCCCTGATGTATGCTGTCACCCTCCCCCTTTGCCTAGCTCTCTGTCCCTTCTGTAAAGTTTATATCCTGGGATCGAGAGATCCCAGTCGTGGTGTGCTGTAGCCCAGGTCTCGGTAACTGCCGCTATGTCTACTTTACCCTCCACTAAGAGGGCTTGCATTTCTGCCATCATGTTGCTGAGACTGCGGGCATTAAGCGACACCACCCTCCACTTTGACTCTGGCGTATCGGCAGCTATGCCCTTGCTCTGTACCACTTTGACTCTGGCGTATCAGTAGCTATGCCCTTGCTCTGTACCACTTTGACTCTGGCGTATCAGTAGCTATGCCCTTGCTCTGTACTACTTTGACTCTGGCATATCGGTAGCTATGCCCTTGCTCTATACCACTTTGCCTCTTTCATGCATTAGCTTTATCATGCTCGTCCCTCATATCCTCCTCTTCATCCCCTATTCTTGGTTGCCTCTTCTCCCCTTCCCCCTCCCACCTAATTGCCACTGTCTTTGTTGGGGGGAGGTCCACTGACCTCCCCATCTTGAAGTGTTTGGGTTCTCTGGCTCCTCCCCCCAACAGTTAAAACCTAGATCTTTTACATATATTCCCCTAGCTTGTCTGTTAGTATTTTTGCTCCCTCCCATGTAAGGTATAGTCTGTCTGGGAAATATAGCCCCTTGTCTGACCATGTATCCCCCCCTTCCCCAACGTGATTGTATCCCACAACCTTATACCAGTTTTCGAGCCACTCATTAAACCCTTCTATTCTCTTTTTAATGGCTGTGCTGGATCTGGGGATTGGAATTACCTTCAAAAAGGCCAACAAGCTCACAAATTCCTTGCATGATCTTGCTATTTCCCTGAATCTGCTTTGCACCACTTCTACCTCTTCCCCTTCCAGATCATTGGTTCCCAGGTGGATAACCAAGTTAGGCTTTCCTTCCATCTCTCTTACCACTTCCTTGATCTTTTGTCCTGCTCTCCCCACCTCCATTCCCGACCTGCATGCTACCACCCTTCTATTCCGAGGGTCCCCCTTTCTCCCCCACTGTATACCTTTTAATACTGAATCCCCAAATATAACTACATTTCTGTTGCTCACATGCCTATTCCCTGACTCACTACCTTCTCCTCATAAGCTATCCTCCCCCTCCTTAACTCCTCTCTGTCTTTTTCGATAGCCTTCCTCTCTGTACCAGCAACTCCCCCTTTTCCTGTTCCCTCACTCCCTATTGATCCCCTCCCTTCCTGGCTAACTTGCTTTGCTCCTGCTGTGCCTTCTCCATTTTCTCCTGTAAGTCTACCTCCCCCTCTTCCTCCACTCCTTTCAGGCCTCCATTACCTCTTTACCTCCTGAGCTAATCCCCTCTCCCTCCAACTTGCCTCCAACCTTCATCCTTGTGTTAACCTGATCCTTCCCCCCTCCAGTATTCCCTCATTCCCCTACATCAACCAGTAGTGCATATCTGTTTGATGTAGGCAGCTCAACCTGAGACCCGTCCTCCGCCCATCCCTTCTCCTCTCCCCCCTTCCTCTTTGTGTAGATCCTCTTACACCCCTGCTCCTTACCACCTGCCATTCCTGCCCCTGGTTCCACAGTGTCCTTGCAGATGGTATGTCCCAGGCCCCTATGGTATCGTCTCAGCTTCTGTCCAGTGTCTACTATCAATACGCCCCGGGGTAGCCCATACCTGCCCTTTCAGATACTGTTCATCCTCCCTGCCTCTCCCTCCCCTGTGCTCCAGCACCCATCATAGCCAATGTATCTCTCCTCTTATCTGCTTCAGGCTCCTGCATACTGGGAAGACTCCTGTTCTCCACACCATTCCCATGAAGACTGAGGCCCTACATCCATTGCAGCTCACAATCCTGTCCTTGTTGAGCTCACAATCCTGCCCTCACCAGCCTGACTATTGACCTTCCTTCATCTCCCCTTCCATCTGTTCACTGCCTGTAATAACTCCTATCCCCCACATCCTCGTGTGTAGCCTGTCCCAACCTCGGTGTATGGCACTGCTTTCTTATTTAGAATTTTAAATCTGGGGTGGTCCTAGATAGGGTTTAGCTGTTTTCTTCTGTTTTACCTTGTCAAGGGTTTCCTTGCTAAATCCCTACAGTGTCAATTATATTCAGCAGAGATTTCCACCAACTAGGCTCTATTACTCCCTTACCTTGTTACAGTATAATACTTCTGTAGGTCCCTATTATTGTATCCTACCTGATGCTCATCTCCCCCTGTAGCACACTTATCTCAGTTGCTCTGTGCAGCATGGCCTGGGACCTGCAGTCCTCCCTGCAGATGCCCTGCTGATACCTCCAGATGCCACATAGATACAGATGCCACACTCCTGCTTTGTGGCACTCACATTTTGGGGTCGTTCATGCAAGAGGTCACTTAGCCCTCTAAGTAAGATAAATGGACTCCAGCCACCCTATTGGCCTGGCGAGTCACATGATCGCCAATCCTCCTGGCTGTAGTCCCTCCCTCGCCCTCACTCTCTAGGCATCCTCCCTTCTCCCAGTATCTCTGAAATGAAAAATAAACATATATTTGTTTTTCAGTAGATTTCTCCCCTACACAAGTCAGCACAATCAGTCAAGTTAAGCACTTCCCTGCAGCTCCGTCTGTCCTCACACTTGCTCGGTGGTGGCTTGCAACTGATAAAAAAAAATAATGTTATGTACATCATAAATATCATAAATTCTGGGCAGACCAGATGGACCTCTGGGCTTTTTCTGTCATCATTGTCTATGTTTCAATGAAGAAAAGAACTGTACATACATTAGAGAGAAGGAACCTATCACACTCTGCGAGTAGCACTGAGCAGATGCAGCAGTAATAGGATTTGTGTTGAAGAGCAGAAAAAAACAGTAATTCTGGCCTTCAGTCTTGCAACATGGGAATGCTATTGTGATGGCCTTGGAGCTGGAGCCATTATCAACGAGAATTCAAAGTAACAGAGAAGCTCACTAAAACTATCCTTAATTGTGTCTCATTTGATATTGACTGCTATGTGGCAACCAGTTTACAGTGGTACATTTCTACACTGTTCCGGAAACAACCAGAAATAAAATATCCCTGTCTGAGTTCAGAAAACATGAGCAGGAGAGAGCAGGGAGAATCTAGTTACAGATGGTACAAATCAAGAAGCAAGCATAGGTTTTGATTGACAGTTTAACTGCTAGTAGATCATGGTTGGCTTCTGTCTCCACTCTTAACATAGAAACATAGAATCTGTCAGCAGATATGGGCCTGATGGCCCACCAAGTCTACCCTATTTCCCCTACCTATACTGTCGCCACAGACCCTATTCAGCCTCCAATCTTCCTCTCCCTCACTGCTAAGATCCCTCTGTGTCTACCTCATGTGTTCTTGAACCCTGTCACCATTTACGCGCCAACCACCTCCGCTGGTAAGCTGTTCCATTTGTCCACCACTGTCTCTGTGAAGAAGTCCTTCCCCTCATTTCCTCTGAGCCGCCCCCCTTCTAACTTCATAGCATGACTCCTTGTCCTTGAGCATCTTTTTCTGTGCAAAATGCTTCCTTTCTAAACCTTGTTTTTGACGGTGAGGTGTTTAAATGTCTCTATCATATCCCTCTTTCCTTCTTTCCTCCAGACAGTACATGTTAAGTTCCTTGAGCCTTAATCCACAGGACTCATATCAGCACCTAAACTGAAATGGACAGAGGCCATGATCATTTGAAGTTGTAAAAACAATAAAACTAAAGAACCCAAACTGTCTTGATGACTGAGACGGTACTAGAAGAAAAGGAATCAGAACCCTGATGTGAGACCACTGGAACCGAGATAGACTGAGACCAAAAGCAAACCACTCCACATGAAAACAAAACTGCAACATATACATAACCATTACAGTACATGTCTTCCACTGCTTTCAAAACCTGTAAAAGCAATTAGGAATAGTGTTTGAGGGATTAAGGGATGGAACAGTGAAGGCAACAAACCTCTGGACAAAAGAGGTGAGCAAGAACAGGAGGAAAAGGAGAGCAATATGGTTCTCAAGGGATGTGGCAGCAAGGGTAAGGGCAAAAAGGGCAGTGTTCAGAAGACACAAGGAGATGCAGAAGGAAGATGATAGAGAGGTGTACCAGCAAAAACAAAGGGAAGCAGGAAGGTGATAAGGGGCGCCCTATCCCTCTCCAATCCTCCACTATCCCCACCCACTCTTTCTCCCCTCACTGTATCTCTGTCTTTCCTATTCCTCCACCCTGCATCCCTCCCTTTCCCATACTGCCTTCCCTTTCACCCTCTCCCCGCCATGACAAGGCTTGAGCTGCTCCCCTCCACGACAATGCATTGAGCTGCTATTTCACCTTCTCTATATTTCCTTTTGAACCTTTTTATTTATAAAGGTCTCCTTTCTGGGGCTGTTTTTATTGACCTCACTAAAGCATTTGACCTGGTCAACCACCATCTGCTCCTACGGAAACTCCAAATGCTTGGTGTGACAGGCTCCTCCTTGTCTTGGTTTAACAGCTATCTTAATCATCATACACAAGCTGTCTCCTTCTGTAAAGTCCTCTCTTCCCCTTCTGTCCTTTCCTGCAGAGTCCCCCAAGGTTCTATACTTGGCCCCTTGCTCTTTTCTCTGTTCATTAATGATATCCCTTCCACTCCAACTCACTGCCGTAACATTATGTACACTGATGACTTGGTCCCCTTTACTGCATCTAAATCTGTCTGAGACATAAGTGATCAACTATCTTGCTCCCTCCAATGCATCCAGTCCTGGTTCTCCATGAATCATCTAATACTTGATCTACCTAAAATGATGCTATGCTCTTTGGGTCTTCCAGAAAGGTTCAGACTGCACCCCCCACCTGATGGTCTGCTGCCTCGACGGATCAACTATATCCCGTACTGACTCCTTTAAATACCTAGGAGTGATGCTTGACCCTTTTCTTAATTTTTCCTCCCACATAAACGAGGTCTGTAAGCATATCAACGTTAAGACTGGAGTTGCCTACAAAGTTCGCCATTCCCTGACTCCCTCTGCCAGGATCTCTGTAGCCCAAGGTATCCTCCTGCCAGGGCTCAAATATGCTCTACCTGTCCTGTCCCAGGCCAATGTTCACGTTAAACTCAGCTACAGAGTCAAGCCATACAAAAGTGAGGGTACTGGACTTTAGGAGGGCTGACTTTGGCAAGATGGGAGAGTGCCTCAGAAAAGCACTAGCAAACAGGCTAGAAGGAGGTGTGGAGCAACAATGGGGAATTATCAAAACTGCCATCACAGAGGCAACAAGCCTTTGTGTGAAGCAAATAAACAAATCAAAATGAAAGAAAAAGCCACTATGGTTCTCAAAAGAGGTGGCTGTGAAAGTCAGGAAGAAAAAGATAACATTCTGGAAGTATAAGGAAACACAGAAGGAGCAGGACAGACAGCTGTACCAGTTAAGGCAGAAGGAAGCAGGGAGGAAGTCAGAATAGCAAAGGCCCAACCTGAGAAAATGAAGCCAACTCAGTTAAGAAGGGGATAAAACCTTTATAGGTACATCAGCGAGCGAGAAAGACAAAGGGAGGGATAGTGAGGCTGAATAGAATGAACGTGGGTGGGCAGAGGGGACAGTGAAAGCAGGAATACTGGAACGAATATTTCTGCTCAGTATTCACAAAAGAGGAGGGGGAAGTGCCTAATCCAATTAACAGAAGCACTCTTGATAGGGGGGTCGATCCCAGTCCTTTCACAGAAGAAAGGGTTCTGCAAGAACTCCTAAAACTGAAGGTGGACAAAGCAATGGGTCCTGATGGAATTCACCCCAGAATTCTAAAAGAATTAAGGGAGGAACTAGTAAAACCACTGGCTACTCTTTTTAATAAATCATGGGAGGATGGTGTGGTACCCGAGGACTGGAGGAAGGCGGATGTGATTCCCCTTCACAAAAGTGGGTCCAAGACAGAGGCAGGAAACTACCGACCTGTCAGTCTGACCTCTGTGGTAGGGAAAGTGATGGAGTCACTTCTGAAGGAAAGAATAGTCGGGTACCTAGAGGCCAGTGGAGCACAGGACCCAAGGCAGCATGGGTTCACAGCGGGAAGGTCATGTCAGACGAATGTAATAGATTTCTTTGACTGGGTGACCAATGTAGTAGACCAGGGAGGGGCTGTGGACATGGCCTACCTAGACTTTAGCAAGGCATTTGACACAGTCCCACACAAAAGATTAATAGTCAAATTAACCAGCCTGGGAGTGGGACCCAGGGAGGTAGCCTGGGTAAAACATTGGCTGGACAACAGGACACAGGAGGTAATTGTAAATGGAGTCCACTCTGAAGAAAGGGGGTTACTAGTGGGGTACCCAGAGGGTTCAGTATTGGGTCCAGTCCTTTTAATGTCTTCATCAGTGATATTACAGAGGGACTGAAGGAAAATATGCCTTTGCAGATGACACAAAGATCTGCAACAGGATTGATACACAAGGAGGCGGAAAGGATGAAAAGGGACTTGGCAAGGTTGGAGGAATGGTCTGAAGTACGGCAGCTAGGATTCAATGCAAAGAAGTGAAAATAATGCACCTGGGAAACAAAAACCCAGGGAAGAATACACAATGGGTGGGAGGTAGTAACAACAACAAAAAGGAAAGGGACCTGGGGTAATCATATCAGATGACCTTAAGGTTAGCAAGCAATGTGAGAAGGCAGTAGGGAGGGCTGGGTATACTGGGATGTATAGGGAGAGGCATCAGCAGCAGAAAACAGGAAGTTGTTATCCCTCTATACAAACAGTTGGTGAGACCCCATCTGGAGTACTGTGTCCAGTACTGGAGACCCCATCTCTTCAAGGAGATAGACAGGATAGAGGCAGTCCAGAGGAGGGCAACTAAAATGGTGCAGGGTCTGCAAGAGAAGCCGTATGAGGAGAGACTAAAGGAGCTTAATATGTATACCCTTGAGGAAAGAAGGGAGAGGGGAAACATGATAGAAACTTTTAAGTACCTCAGTGGAATCAACAAAGTCCAAGAGGGTAGCATCTTTCAGAAAAAGAGACTTGCAAGAACAAGGGGACATAATTTAAAGATAGAAGGAGGGCAGTTCAGGAGCAATGTGAGAAGTATTATTTCACAGAGAGGGTAGTGGATGCATGGAACAGCCTTCCTGCATGGAGGTTGTGGGGTCTAAAACTGTGGAAGAATTCAAGAATGCATGGGACAGACATAAGGCAATTCTTGTGGGGGGTAGGAAGAAATAGGCTGTTGGTTAACTAGGATCTGCGGCCTATCCTGTAGGTAGGGAAATGGGCAGACTAGATGGGCCTAGCGGTCCTTATCTGCCATCAAAGTCTATGTTTCTATGTTTCTAATGTCAGTGCTCTCCATAAGTGGGATGTCACTTACAATAATATTTGTAGATTTGCCTTGTCTGCTCCTCGACTCACCCACCACTGTTTACTGTACTCCTCCTTAAACTGGCAGTCCCCCTATGATTTGCGCATTTGCACCCTTGGATGCTTTATTGACTCTCTAAACAGAATCCCCCATCCTGAATCTCTGGGAGCTATGTTGACCCCTATGACCTATTCTCACTCCCTTAGGTCCTCTGCCTCTCCTCTGCTCTCCATCCCCACTTGCTCTATTAAAATGGGTCAACAATCTTTCTCCCACTTTGCTCCCAAATTTTGAACTCCTTCCTTCCCAGATTCAGTGCTCTACATCTCACAGCTCTTTCAAGAAACCACTCTTCTCTCTCTCTCTCTCCTACGGACTTATGAGTGTCTGTAATTGCCCTTAACCTTGTATATCTGTTGCCTGTCTTGTCTGCAATTACTTTTGTGATGAGCTCTCGATACTTCTTCCTGCTGCCATTCTCTCTCTTTACTCCAAGTGTCCTATGTTTATATGTATGCTATTTTGCCTGACCTTCCTGTGTTGGTGTCCTGTGCTGGTATTTGCTTACATGTTTTTCTTCTAGTCACACCCCTGCATGGGTATCTTCCTGGACATATGGATTGCTGTTGTATTCTGACCTTCCTGCATGGGGTCCTGCCTGTCACATGTACTATTACTACTGTTTTGCTCTCTACTTTGTAACTTGGTGTTCTGTACTCTTCCGGTCATGCTTGAAAATAGGCAGGTCTAATTGCCTAATGTACTTACCTGGTCAACAAAAGCTAGTAAATACATTCTTAAACTCTACAATTACAAATACCTTTGAGCAAGAACTGCTTGCTTACAAAGGTTCCACATCAAAGGATGGAAGTTAACATACAAACAAAGGTAAACATTAATACAGAGTCTCAAAAACAAAATACCTATTTCAAGCAGAGAGACAGCAAAAGGACAGTAAGGCCAGATGAGCAACCAGTAGGGGTGGGGAGGGTGGGGTGGGTGGGGACAGAAAGGAGTGGGCAGGCTGAAGGGCCACTGTCTGGGGAGGTGGTTGGTATGAGAAGTGCAAGGTAGAGGGGACAGAAGTCTGAAGTGCTAAAAGATGGGAGGGTGTGGGTGAGGTGGGGGAGGAATGGGGGGAGGGGTAAGGTGAGAAGGAGGAAAGTGGAGGACAAGGATAATTAGCCAGTGGGAGTTTAGGGCCACACGATGCCCGGCGTGAGTGTAGAGGCTGACCAATTAGGAGAAGCAGTCACATTGGCTGGTAGTAGAGAGGTAAGAAGTCGAAGTTGCCTGTTAAATGGGCTGAATGCAGCAGCTGAAAAGGATTCTTTGTTGAGTGACTAAACCACTATGGGCCCTGTGGGTGAATGACCTCAGGCCCATAGTGGTCTAACATCTGGGGACCTGGAAGGTTTGACTTAGTGTACTTCGGGTGTGTTGGGTGCTGCAGTGGGCAGTCAGAAGCTTTTCAACCCCAGGTGGCATGAGCCCAAGGAGAACCTTTTTGGTTAAGAGGCAGGCCTGGTATTTGATCCTGCTGATGAGAGGGAGCCACCCAGACTGAGTGTACAAGTCACAAGTATGTGTTAGGTGGGCAGTGCCCATAAGAAGTCTGCATGCTTTGTTGAGCACCACAGATATCCTGCGGAGGGCTGTAGGAGAAGCAGAGCAGTAGATGATGAGCCCATAGTCTATGATGGAGGTGTCAGTCTAAGTGCCTCTGTGGTCATACAGTGTTTGTGCCTGTGGGCAGGCCAATCGTATGTTAGCAGCCTTTGCAACATTGTCAATGTGCTGAGCATAGGAGAGAACAGTCCAGAGTAACACCGAGGTATCTGAACTGAGAAACCTGCTCCACTGTAACCTCAGAATGGTTAGTGATGATGAACGGTAGAGAGTTATGTTTGCTCCTTGCATTGCAGAAAGTCATAACTTCCATTTTGCTGTAGTTCATGACAAGTTTGTGCGAGCTGAACTATTCTCAACGATCTGAAGTCATGCTGTAGCTGCCCTTCTAGATGCTTGGTGTTATCGATGGCTAGAAAACAGGACTGCGTCATCTGCGTAGAGAAGTATTTTCTGATGGCAGATGCTAGGGAGGCAATTCAGGAAGAGACTAAAGAGAAGGGGTCCAAGGATGGACCCCTGTGGTACTCCTGACAGGACCGATTTCTTATCAGAGGTGACATCCGCAATCTTACAGTAACTCGCTGGACCATTCCCTCAAGGTAGCTTGTTATCCAGAGCAGGGCATCCTTGGAGATCCCTATAGTTGACAGTTGCCTGAGTAGGAGTGGATGACTGATGGTATTAAATGCCTTCATAAGGTCAGTGAATATTGCACCCACACAGTTTTCTTGGTCAAGGGTGGTGTGGATGAATCCCATAAATTCCAGTAGTGCAGTGGTAGTGCTGTGCCTTTTTCTAAATCCATGTTGTCCTTTCCCACCCTTTTCCCCTCCATGACAAGGCTTGAGTTGCTCCCCTCTTTGACAATGCCTTGAGCTACTATCTCACCTCCCCCTTTTTTCTTTTGAACCCTACGTCGCTCATTTAAATAGGAACCTCCCACTCTGCCCTAACTTCTCTTGCAAGTTCCCCAGGCATACGTTGTACAATGCCTGGTTTACTGTCTCTGATACTTTTATAAATCGCTTTACAAACCAAGACAACACCACTTGGCTGTCTTATTGTATATGTACTGTATGTTTATTTTTTGTATTTTGCACTTTATGTTCTTCACTAGCTTGTCCTTGTTATTTGACGTTGAACCTTTGCAAAACAGCCTCCAGCTCAAAGGTGTCTTCCAAACTTCTAATAAATAAAAAAATAAATAAAAGGCACAAACTGAGGAAAGAACAGTCAGGGTGGTAACAAAGTTGGACACAACCTTTGTTAGGCATATAAGTGAAAAAAGAAAGACAAGGGGAGGAATTGTGATCTAAGGGGTGCAGATTGAGACTGTGCAGTGGATGATCATGAAAAAGCAGATATCCGGAACAACTACTTTTGTTCTGTCTTCACAGTGGAAGGGGAGGATGGGCCACATGCAGCTTACAGAACCACTGAAGAGAGGGAACTAGATACAAACCCATTTTAAGAGGAAAGAGACCTGAAGGGACTTGTGAATCTGCGAGTGGGCAAGGTTATGGGGCCGGATGAGGTATATTCAAAAGCATTGAAAGAGCTCAAGGAGATACTGGCTGCACCTCTGACAACCCTGTTCCATAACTCATTAGATACAGGGGTGATCCCGGAGGACTGGAGAAGGGCAGATGTAATCCCACTCCATAAAGGTTGCAGCATGGAGGAAGCTGGGAACTACAGGCCGGTCAATCCGACATAAGTAGTGGGAAACAAATGGAGTCACTTCTGCAAGAAAGACTGGAAGCAGGCCCACCAGTGCAGTGGTAGGGCATCTTCTTACGATGTCAGCAACCCAGGTTCAGTGAAGAGCTCAGGTCATCAGAGGGCTGGCTGGGGTGAGGATCGAGCATCCCACGGGCTGCTCTCCTCCTGCAGGGAGAGAGTGGGGAAAGCTGCCAGAGTTTAACTGACACCTGGTAAAGGCCAGGGATCCAATGACTGGAGCTAGACAGTATCAGAGGGGTGCCAGACATGCGGCATATGCGCCATCACATCATTGTATGCCACACCTCACTGGGGCACAAACCAGAACAACAATCTGACATCCATGACATCCGTCTTGCACCACAGGCTCTGCAGCACCAATCATAAATTCCTCACTCCCAAGTACTGACTGAGTCTCCATTGGGAGCAGGGCCCCCCAGTGACCCCGCTCTGGGGAGCAAGCCAGGGTGCCCAGGAGTTGAGGCAGGTTGGAGGTGACAGGGGGGTGGGTGCAGGGAACAGGACTAGTGCATGACCAGTGAGCTGGGGCCAGAAAAAGCATGCTAAATTTAAAAATAAAATAAAGGAAAGACTGGCATCCAGTAGGTTACAGGATCCAAGACATCATGAATTCATAGGTGGAAGAGCATGTCAGACAAACTGGGTAGATTTCTTTAACTGTGCAAGCAGAGAAACAGATTGGGAGGAATGGTGGACCGGGTCTTGTGAGACTTCAGCAAGGCCTTCAACACTGTGCCACATAAGGGACCATAAGAAAACTGAGAGCTTTGGGGTGGTAATCAAGGTGGTGCACTGGGTATGTAATTGGCAGATGGAGAGGTGACATAGGGTGGTGGTTAACGGCACTCACTCGGGGGAAGGAAAAGTAACCAACGGGGTTTCTTGGGGTTCAGTAGTGGGTCCAGTCCTCTTTAGTGTCTTTATAAGTGACACTGCAGAAGAAGTGAAAGGGAAGGTGTGCCTCTTTGCAGATGACACCAAGATCTGCAATAGGGTGGACTCTCTGGAGGGGGTGGAGAGAATAAATAGAGACCTGGAAAAGCTTGAGGAATGTTCAAGAGTATGGCAGCTGAGTTTAATTGGAAAAACAGTGCAAAATCATGCACTTTGGGTGCAGAATCCCAGAGGCAGCGTATAGAATGGGGAGTGTGAGGTATTGATGGTCACTAAACAGGAAATAGACCTAGGGATAATCATAACAGATGACCTTAAGGTGGCAAGGCAATGCAACAAAGCTGTAGGGAAAGCCGTGGGATGCTTGAGTGCATAGGGAAGGGTATCATCGGCAGAAAGAGGGAGGTGGTGTTGCCACTGCATCAGTCATTGTTAGACTACACCTGACTACTGTGTCCCATTCTGGAGACCACAGTAAGAAAGGCGTGAACAGGGTAGAAGTCACCAAGGGCAAAACAAAAATAGTACAGGGGCTACACCAAATGTCCTATGAGGAGAGACTGAGGGATCTAAACATGTACACCCTGGAAGAGAGAAGTTGGAGGCACAATATAGAACTTTAAATACGTCACAGGGATAAATAAAGTACAGGAAGGAGCATTTTCCAGAAAACAAGGTGCACAAGAACTAGGGAGCATGCAGTGAAGCTGGATGTGGGGGTGGGGTGGGGTTAGGAGGGATGAGAAGAAGTATCTCTTCACTGAAAGGGTTTGTTGATGCCTGAAACAATCTTACAGAAGGGTGGTGGGGCAGAAAACAGTGGTGGGCTTTAAGCATGCATGGGATAGCCATAAAGGAAAGCTGGTATCAAGCGGGGCGTGGAGGCCAGGTAGGGTGTGCAGTGACAGAATAGACAGGGAAAGAAAGACAGATTAGGTGGGCCAAGCAGGATCCATGATAGTTGCTCGACAAATTTTTGTCGAACAACCAGGCAGTGAAACCGGCAGGTTGACCGCATTTGCAGTCAGCTGCCAGTTCTCGGTAGGGAAAATGAAGTGTTTTCTTTAGAGGCTCAACCCCGCACCCCCATAAGATTCTCAACTCCAAGTTGGAGCTGATTTAGGGGTGCAGGACTCCAAAAGACAGTGCCAAGTTCCAGAGGTTCCCTACAGTGACGTGGCACTGTTGTCACTGTAGGGGACTGCGCTGTCAAAATGTCACTGATAGTGCTGCATACCGGCCAAGCAGTCCTTATCTGCTGACAAAGTCTATGTTTCTATTTTTCTATGGCTGCCACAGGGGAGGGTGAAATATTTGCAACACAATTAACTAACAGCAAAAGATGAATGAAAATTAAGTTGCGTGCTACAAAGTTTGTAAATAAATAATGCATAGTATAGTAATATTCTGAAAATATAAAAAAAAGTTATATTTAAAAAAATTCAGGAAATGTATGTATCGATATAAAAAATAGTATTTATACAGTCCATTGATACAAAACATAACATTGATTATATGTGTTTACTGTTCTTCAGCTGTGTCACAACAAATAAAATGTATCAAAAAGCAGCTTCAAATAGAATTGATACATACAGAATAGCAATGACTCCTACAGACTGTTTCAATAGACTTGCTTTTTAACCTACTGATTCCAAACTTTTATTTAAAAAAAAAATTTCTGGATACAGTTGCACAGAGCAAAGGGTGCATCTGTCAGCCAGTGCACAAAGCACTCTGCCACCCATGGGTGGAGAGGTGTTGGGCCCTATGCCAAGAGGACAGCTGTCTTCACTATATGGTACTCGGACCCATGCAGACAACCCTACACCTTTCATTCCCTGGCTAGGGAGTGGGGAGGTCACATAACAGTGCTATTCCCCCACCCTCATGACTGGGACGTAAACATACCAGGATACACTATCTACAGGAGGGACAGGGAGGGTAAAAGAGGAGGAGTAGCTCTTTACACAAGGGAAGGAATCAAAGCAACAGAACATAAGGGTAAACAGGGAGGAGAAGAAGCACTGTGGGTAAATTTGGAGACAGGCAATGGCACCACAATCCGCACAGGAGTTGTATACAGACCCTCTTCTTTGGGGAGGAAATGGACAAGGAAATGATAGAAAGTATATTTAGAATGGCAGAAAAAGGGGAGATATTGCTGATGGGTGATCTGAATATACCAGATGTTAACTGGAGTGCAGTTGCAGCAGGCACTTCGAAGAGTGGGGTTATTCTAGATGCCCTACAGGGGGCATGCCTTAGACAACTAGCATTGGAGCCCACTCGAGAGGGAGCAATCTTAGACCTCGTTCTTTCAAATGGAGATGGAGAGAGGATCACAGATGTAGAAGTGGGTAGCCATCTGGGAACTAGCGACCATCGAACAGTATGGTTCACAATAAACACAGCAATAGAGTCAAGCCATACAAAGGCCAAAGGACTGGACTTTAGGAGGGCTGACTTTGCCAAAATGGGTGAGTGCCTAAGGAATGCACTAGTAAATGGGCAGGAAGGAGGGGTGGAAGAACAATGGGGAATAATAAATACTGCCATCACAGAGGTAACAAGCCTTTGTGTGAAGCAAATAAACAAAACAAAACGATGTAAGAAACCACTATGGTTCTCAAAGGAAGTGGCAGTGAAGGTTCAAGAGAAAAAGAAAGCATTCAGGAAGTACAAGGAATCACAGAAGGAGCAGGACTGAGAACTGTATCAGTTAAAGCAAAAGGAAACTGGGAATGCAGTCAGAACAGCAAAGGCCCAAACCAAGGAAAAGATAGCCAACTCAGTTAAGAAGGGGGATAAAACCTTTAATAGGTACATCAGGGAGCGAAGGAAGAACAAGGGAGGGATAGTGAGGCTTAATAAAGGGAGGGAGGGTGGGCAGAGGGTGACTGTAAAAAAGCAGAGATACTAAACAAATATTTTTGCTCAGTATTTACAAATGAAGAGGGGGAGGTACCTAAAACAAACAGAAACACTCTGGATACAGAAGTTGATACCAGCCCATTTACAGAAGAAAGGGTTCTGAAAGAACTCTTAAAACTGAAGGTGGACAAAGCAATGGGGCCTGATGGGATTCATCCCACAATTCTAAAAGAACTAAGGGTAGAACTACAGACCTGTTAGTTTAACCTCAGTGATAGGGAAAATGATGGAATCACTTCTGAAGGAAAGAATTGTCGAGTATCTAGAGGCCAGAGGGGCACAGGACCCAAGGCAGCATGGATTCTAGCGGGAAGGTCATGCCAGACAGAATCTGATAGATTTCTTTGACTGGGTGACCAAAGTAGTAGATTAGGGAGGGCTGTGGACATGGTCTACCTAGACTTTAGCAAGGCATTTGACACAGTCTCACACAAAGATTAATATACAAGTTAGCCAGCCTGGGAGTGGGTCCCAAGACAACAGCCTGGGTAAAGAATTGGCTGGAGAATAGGACACAGAGGTAATAGTAAATGGAGTCCACTCTGAAGAAAGGGGTTACTAGTGGGGTACCGTGAGGGTTCAGTATTAGGACTGGTCCTCTTCAATCTCTTTATAAGTGACATTGCAGAGGACTGGAAGGAAAAGTATGTCTCTTTCCAGATGACACAAAGATCTGCAACAGAGTTGATGCACAAGGTGGGGTGGAAAGGATGAGAAGGGACTTGGCTAGGTTAGAGGAATGGTCAAATGTATGGCAGCTTAGATTCAATGCTAAGAAGTGCAAGGTAATGCATCTGGGAAAGAAAAACCAAGGGAAGAGTACACAATGGGGGTGAGATACTAACAACAACAAAATGGAAAGGGACCTGGGGGTAGTCATAGCAGATGACCTAAAGGTGGGCAAGCAATGTGAGAGGGCAGCAGGAGGGCTGGGGAGATACTGGGATGCACAGGAGAGGCATCCCCAGTAGAAAACAGTAAGTTATTATCCCTCTGTACAGACAGCTGGTCAGAGCCCATCTGGAGTACTGCGTGCAGTTCTGGAGACCCAATCTCCGCAAAGACTTAGACAGGATGGAAGCTGTCCAGAGGAGGGCAACTAAAATGGTGCAGGGTCTGCACTGGAAGACATATGAAGAGAGACTTAAAGAGCTTAATATGTATAGCCTCGAGGAAAGGAGGGAGAGGGGGGACATGATAGAAACTTTCAAGTACCTCAAGGGAATCAACAAAGTCCAAGAGGGTAGCATCTTTCAAAAAAGAGGTGTGCAAGAACAAGGGCACAATTTGAAGATAGAGGGAGGCTCAGAGGTAATTTAAGAAAGTATTTTTCACAGAGAGTGTGTGTGATGCATGGAGCGGCCTTCCGGAGGAGGTTGTGAGTCAAAAACACTGGTGGAATTCAAGCATGCATGGGACAGTCATAAGGCAATTCTAGGGGTAGGGGTAGGAAGAAGTAGGCTGCTGATTAACTAGGACCTGCAGCTTATCCATTAGAGTAGGAAATGGGCAGACTGGGTGGGCCAAGTGGTCCTTATCTGCCATCAAATTGTATGTTTGTATGCTTCGATATCCAGCCGGGTCCCTGGGCTCACACCTGAACTCAGCTCACTGGACGGGATCCAAACGTGGCGCTGGGGATAAGATTGGCCCTACTCACAAGGGTTGTTAAACAATCATCATTTTCTTTTTCTAATTTTGACCTCAACTTTTCAAGATACTTGTTTTTGATTTAGCTTATAAACATAATGTACCATTTATAGCATATTGGCGAAATGTCATTTCCACCAGAGGTGCAAAACACATCTCATCCAGAATTTAAAAATGACCGTCACATTTATGAGGTGCTGTGGAAAATGACTGTTGAAAGTTTGGAATCAAAATATTGAAAATTAGCGAAGTTATGAGTAAATGTTGAAATACTGTAATGTTCAGTCATAACTTGAGCTTTTACCATATTTGTACACCAAATTTTCAGCATAGCCTTCTTATTACCCCACCTCATGAAACCTGTAGGTGAAAATTTTCAAATCCTCGCAAAACATCATTCACGCCACAAAGCGTCATTCCCACCATAGGTGGGAAAACATATTTTGGCCAGGATTTGAGAAATGACAGCTGTCACATTAGCGAGGTGGTATGAAAAATGGCTATGTTGAAGTTTGGAGTCAAAATATTGAAAATTACCAAAGTTACAAGTGAGTATAGGAAAATATCAACATATGCCTATAACGTTGCTATTTTTATATATTTTGACACCAAATGTTCAACGTGGCCTTCTTATGACCCCACCTCATGAATTAGGGTGTTGAAAATTTTAAATCCTATCAAAAGGTGATTTTGCAATGCAACCACAAAATCTCCTTTCAGACCTAATTTGCATTATTCCACTGCAACTGGTCATAAGGTGGGGTCCCAAAAGACCCTGTTGAAAATCTGAGGCCAAAACATGCAAAATTAAAAAAGTTATGCATCAAAGTTCAAAACCCTATTGAAATACACTGAACCACACTTATTTTAGTTTCTCATATTGCAGTCAGTGGTTCCAGTAGCAAGATGTTTCTTTGATCCTCGGATATTCTGGCACTGGGATTTGGGACCCCAGTGTCAGGCTCATAGGGAAATAGAGGCAGGCAACCTGGGGGTCAAGAGAAGCAGCATTGGGGCAGGCACCCTGGTCTGCTTATATATTAAAATATATATAAAGATTGGGAAGGGTGGGTGGGCAAGCCATCAGGAGGGAGGGGAGAAGAAGAGGTACAAGGGGTGGGCACCCTGGTCTGCTTAATAGATAGACAGACAGACAGATAGATAAGTCTTGTGTGATCACTCTCAGGCTCCTAATGCTGAAAGCAGATCAGCTGCTTGCTGGCCGGCTTCATGCAGATGAAAGAACCAAAGCCCCATCTGATAGGAGCAGCTTCAGTCCTTTCAAATGCACCAAGTTTCCACCCAGCAAGCAGCAAGTGGTGTCATGACCACAATGCATGGTCACTGGTCTGGACTGCCAAGCCCCTTCCAACTTCAGCTGTAATGGGCTTGGCAGTGACACACCTCTGAAATGCCGTATATTGTAACAAAACATATGCACAAGCATATGTAATAAATTGGAGTTGAACATTTCTGAGAGCTGTACACCTGTTATGATTTTATTCAACAGATAAGGGAGTCATATGGAGGTGTATGCATCCAGAGTAAACCTCTATGTTGTTCTGATTTTACTAAAGTCTGTTCAAAAGTTGTAAGAATTTTCCCACTGAAAATAATGAAACTTTTTTCTTACCTACTAGCATACTAAATTGCCAGCAGATTAGGCCCAGTGGTCTATTAAGTCTGCTCAAGTAACAGCTACAGTCCACTCACTGTGGCTGCCCTACTTGTGAACCTCTGCATACCCTTTACATACTCCGCTCCCCTCCGAACTACACCCTGTGTCTGTCCCACCTCTCTTGAATCCTCCCACTGTCTTCATCCCCACCAACTCCGATGGCAATGAGTTACAGGGCACCACCATCCTCTCGGTGAAGTAGTGACACCTCGTCTCCCCCTTAAACCTCCTCCCCAACCAATCTCAGGCTATGCCCCCTCATGACTCCATCCTTCTTGAACTGGAGCAATCCATCAGTGCTGACCCAGTTAATCCCCTTCGCAGTCTGCTGTCTGCTCACTAGTGCTCCAAAGCTCACCCATACCTGTGAGCTGTGTGCTTGGACTGGCTGGCTCCCTTTGAGTGACAGAATCTGGTATCAAACTTGCCTCCTTGCAAAAAAGGCCATGCTACACCTACTTCCCTCTGGGGTACAGAGACTCTTAGCTCTGCCTTCTAATGCCAGACACACCAGGAGCTCGACCACCCAAATCTTCCATGTGCCCAGGTGTCGGACAACCATGGCTTAGCGTTCCTTTGCTCACTGGGCTCCTCTCTGGACTAATGGTCTACCTCCTGACATCTCCGATGCCACTACACTGGGATCCTTTAAACGTAGGCTGTGTCAACACCTCACTGATAGTAGCATCTGTATGTGCCCCCAGTAATTTCTTACACGGAGCAATGGACTACCCCCAGCACTTCCATTTCTATCCTACCAGGATAGTCTCTCTGCAACACTTGCACGCACCCCTACACCCTCTATCACCTTTTACCCATGCTCTCTCCTAACCCCCCACTCCTTGCCTCTCCCTGCAACCCTGTCACCCCTATCCCCTCAACCCCCCATCACCCTTTTCCCCTACTCTGTCTCTTTCATTACACAGGACACAGGCATACATTGTACAATGCTTTTGTACATCTTGTTATCTGTTGTCTGAGCCACCACTGTATTTTTGTGTGCTATATTTTGTATATATATATATATATATATATATAAGAAGAGAGAGAGAAATATTATTATTTTGTCTGCCATTATTGTGACTTCTCAGCAATTGTAATGACATGGAACCTCTCAACAAGCATCCACTCACAGGTGTCTTCCAAGATCTTTAATAAGTAAATAAATGAATAAAATATTTAAAGACCTCTATCATATCCACCATCCCTCCTCTCTTCCAGGGAGTACATGTTCAAATTATTATTTTAAAATATTTTACTACTTTGGGATGTCCATGGCCCAATAAGTTGTTCTCATTAGCTGGAAATAAGGCAGACTAGATGGGCCTACTGGTCCTTTTCTGCTGACACTTTCGATGTTTCTGTGTTTCTATGTAAATCCTCCTACAATGGGTCAAGACTATGGCTGTATTCCACTGATGAACACTAAACTTGGTAAAACATATATCCATGGTGAACTGTAGCAATTTCAGACTATAAGGCCATCTGCCACCTGCTTAAAGTGGTACTGGATCATTATGTCACAGACTAAATCGCTCATGAAGAACCACGCAGTCTATAGCGCGTAGTGCTACAGAGTGACAGGGGTATATGAGCGATACACAAGTATTACTACCCCTGTTGCTCTGCACAGGAAGGGGAAGTGGATGCAACCACTGCTGGTCAGATACTCTGTTAAGCTGCTCCCATGGTGGAGTGGTGAGCACACCCGATCCAGCAGTGGAAAGGTGGGAAGGGCCAGGGTTTGATTCCCTGCTAGGGAACCTTTTTACTTTTTTTTTTGTTTGTGTGCCGCGGACAAGTGCCAATCAGGATATTCTTCTTGCCCCTGTGTCCATACCCCTTGGAGTTGATTATAATAATTCTAGGGAGTGTGGGGGGCAAAGCCCCCTACAAAAACAAAGAGACTGTTCAGGTCTGCACTGTTCCTGTTGTGATGGCATTATGTGCCACCGCTCTGTTGCCGCATGCTGTTTTCCATATGCGGGTTTGACTATCTTGGTTTCATCCGCGACATAATAACCCTGTGCCCTTAAAGTCCCAACAATCTAACTTCCTATCTGGTAATTTGGATATAGTACCCAAACTGCGGTAGTACTTCAGGTTCAAAACATATTAATTCCACTTGGAATTATGGAAATACTATGATATCAATATTATGATCAAGGCCACTGTTTTCTTTTTAAAAGAAAACTCAGTAAAATTCTGGAATGTGGACTTCTTGCACACCAGTAAAAACAAAGAATTTCATGGAATTTGGTATTTTATATCAAATCAGTAAATCTACAGAACTTGTATTTTTCTTATAATTGCTTCCTATACTATTTTCAATTTGCTTCATTTAATGCTCTGTATATTAAGCCTTCTTTTATTTTGATTATTTATACACATACTAAAAGAATGACAGTAAAATCCTGGTAAAATCCGGGAATTAGACTTACAGTCACTGATGGATTCCCCAGAATTTTAAGTCTTGAAAACAGAATTTCTTTACTTTAATCACTGTAAATCAGTGGCTTTGATTGCGATCTGTTCTTATCGATCATTATCATGAAGTAACTCCCGGGAGAAGGGAAAATGGCTCATCTTGTGCTCTCTGCACCGATTACTGGACCAGGATTTACCAGGTGCTGCAATGGCATTGGCAACTGTTCTACAGTAGCCCTTAGCCTCAACCAGCAGGGTCCAGCAAAGAGAGATGGAGATTCAATGATCCGAAAAAGGAAAACCAAAATGAACAGCAAGAGCACTGCCAAAAAAGCATTACCGTGCAGAATCCAGTAGTAGTGTCCCTACATTATTACTGTGGTTATTATTTATGTTCTTAGTATATAATATTATTATTATTATTACAGTATTATTATGAACGCAGAATTCCCCAAACATGGAATGTGAGAGAGATGCTTTAATTCTGTTTCTCCAATAGGCAGAGAGTGGAACCTCCCTAGTTTCTCTGGGAGGTATTAGTCAACAAAAGGCATCGACTTCAATGTGTCACTGGACAGCCTGTAAAGCACTGCAGCTGGTGAGGATTTATTGGTGTCCCCCAAGTACCTGAATCTGGGGAAGCATCAAGTAGTTGCCCCCAGGGGAAAGGCCAGGTGTGGGCGCCCACTGGATGGGGCTTGCGGCCACAGGGGTGGAGCAAGGGGCTTAAGAAGCCCTGTGTGGGCCCAGTTCCCCTTCTTGCTCTCTCCTAGTTGAAACAGAATTACAGCAGCAGCTCCAGACTTGGAACCAGGAGGTTTTTGTTTAGTAAGTTTGTTCCAGCATTTTCTGGAGGCTTTGTTTGCTTTGACTTACTTGTATAACATGCCTGCAAAGCCCCTTAGGATACTGTATGGTGTGGTACATGTTGTTGCATAGATGTATTTGGTATACTCCTTCTGAGTCCCCTGATTGCACAAGTAATGAGTTTTTAAGTCAGGTGCCTCTCTAGGAAATGTTCATAACTAGGGTCACAGTTCTGCTGCTTAGCGGAAATGTTTAAATGCTGGGTGGGATTGAGAGCTAAGGCAAACTCTTTCCCTGTCATGGGCACGCTTGTGCATCCATCATCTTCATTTGCTTCTCCTCTCCTCGTTTAGTGGCTAACGCTATGTGTGCTGGCTAATGGCCTCAATCATAAGGTAGCCATCCTTACCAGTCGCAGGATCAAGGATGGTTGCTCAGTCTTCCTAGTACCTAGTCTTCCACCCTCTCCTCACCCAAAGGCAAGAATCTCTGGCAGATGGGAGTGACTGGGCTGCTAATGAGCATGACAGTGTGGGAGAGGTGACCAGAATGCCGGACCATGTATTCTGGGCATCTAGGAGGGACAATTGCATGGCAATTGTGGTTCTGCTGGCATTCCCTCTCCTGCTTCTTCTACCACTAGCAATTGGGAGGAGGGATTATACAGGAAGGCAAAGCAAAATGAAAGGCTGAGAGATGAGGCCCAGTTGCCTCATTGATATACCCCCCATCTCGAAGACTAGTGATTCTGCTGGTATTTGATCTAGTCACACACACCCTTGTTCTTGTGATAGTGCACGCTTCCCCATGACATAACTCCTGGTCAAGTCAAAATGGGAGCAAGAACTGACAGTCAGCCAGGTTTTGTAGACTGGTGGTGGGGCAGCACCTGGAATGCTAGACCATGTTGTTTGGATGTCTGGTGTGTCACTCATGCTGCCCACAGAGCCAGAGCAGACAAGAAGAATGCCTGCTTGCTCTCCTTCTACTAATGAGCATCTTTTACAAAAATACAGTATTACAGGGCCCCTAGTGCTCTGCAGAACTTTCTCCTCATTTCTGCAGCGGCGCTCCTAGACTTCTGCAGCAGCATTTTCAGATTCCTGCGGCATGACTTATTCATTCCTGTGCCAGAATGCAGTCTCATTGGCTAAAATATGGTGTGATATCATCAATGACAACACATGCCGAACATACAGGAGGGCTTTCAAGATAAGCGAGATGAGAAAGGGAGCTGAGGAGTATGGAAAAAGTGCAAATATGAATGAAAATTCACCAAATAAGAAAAATAATTATGCAGCAATACATATATTCTGTAGCATAATGCAAATTCTGCAGAACATTCTGCAACCCTGGAATCATAGAATTCCAGGGGCCTTAGTCTACAAATAAAATGGCCTGCATTAAAAGTCAGCTCTCATCTTTGCTCTGAAATGAAGAACTACAGAAATACATCTAAACAGCAGCCTGTAGCTGTACTGCCCTCTGCCCAGTCAGCTAGGTTAGAAATGGGAGCTACTACATACAATGAATGTTTTTTTTATTTAAAAATATATATATTTGTCAATGAATGTTGGAAGTCATTACATTTCAAGGTGCATACTGAATAATAATGCAGTTTTGTTTATGGGGCATAAAGTTTTATGATAAAAGGAAATGTTTGTTCCTCCAAACATTTTTCAAATTATGGAACATGGCAGTGGATTTTCAAACCTTACCAAGTTTAAAAGGCGAACAAAAAGCTGCTAGCCATGGGCGGCTTGGTGGCACTGAGGTTGAGGTGCTGGATGTCATACCTCTCTCCACACCTGTGACCCGTATTCAGAAATGAGCATGGGCTGCGAGGGTGGGCTAGGGGTGGGCCAGGATCAGGCATCTGAAGGACTGCTCTCCTCTGCCGGGGGGAGGACTGCGTGCTCCACTGAATGACTACCACCAGGTGGAGGCCTGGTGGTAGTGTGGGACAGAAGCAGCATAAATAGGGAGGTGCTGCCAGCCTCCGCAGCATGGCGTGCCTCCACAAACATACATTGATGAGTGCACCCCAGCATGGGGAAGGAAGAAAATGGAGGTAAATGAGTGGTAGGACAGGTGTGTATGAAGTCCTGCCCACCGATCCCTCACCTGCCACATTGCCAGGATCCAGTGCCCGGAAGACTGGATTTGTGCTTCATGGGAGGGGCGAGGATGGCCCTCCCTGTCCTGACCCCACTATGGGGGGGCTCCACAGGAGTACTCCACTCCTCAGGTAAGTCCTAGGGAGATGTATGACGGTGGTGGCTGGCAGGGCAGAGTGAAAGGGCTCCCAATCTGTCCTGGCCACAAGGAGATATGTACCTTTATTAAACAAAAAAAAAACTGCTAGCCTAATCTTAACAAAGTCAAAGGTAGAAAGCTAGCGAGACCAAAAAAAGTTACTTGGTTACTGAACAGTTATAACATTTGTGATGCAGTAGGGTGGGTCTATGGCTGTTAAACTGCCAATACACAAGGATTCAAGCCTATTGGAACAGTGTTCCTTGGCACTGCCTTTGAGAATACCAGCTGCTAAGCATAAGGATCCTAATGTTGGTAATCTACCTAATCTACGGATTTACAGAGTGGAAAGATACAAGTGCAGCATGTTTCTACCAATTCTGTACTTATGTCTTCCTGCATAGCTGGTGCTTGGCAATGCCTCATGGTTTCTGCCGTTCTCTTTGTCTGTTTTGCTTGACAATGCTTCTTAAGGTTGCCACATGATTGTTCAATTTTAATTGTAAACTGCACTGTGTATGATTTTACATCACTGTTCTTGGTCAATATTAATTGTAAACTTCATTGTGTATGATTTACATCATCGTTTTTTTCTGTTACTGACGAGGAACCTTTGTAAATGAGCATTCTGCTCAAAGATGTATATCCAATTGCTTAAATAAATTAAAATAAGTTGATTGTTCAATGACATTCAGCTGACACCATCAGTACCCATAATTCACTTATTTTCTATGAAACTGTCCATGGGGATTGAAAGGCAGGTTATCACCCACATGGAAATGATCTGGGATGGTTTTAGTTGAATTTGCTTTTAGACTTCAAAGCAAAAGTCTTAATTTAAACTATAAAACCTATGGGGATTTCATCATAGGTGTGGGGGGATTACAAGGTATATTTTTCATATGTTATTGTGTGCCTCATGATAAATGCATGCATTGTTTTATAGGCATTGGGGGAATAACCCATTGTTTGGTACTCGCAATGCCATCACAATCGGAAGTGAAAAGCAGAGGCAACTACCACATGTGGGACAACGTGTTGTGTGTTTTCTACAGCTCCTGGAGGCCACGGTGACCAGTAAAGGCAAGAGTGTAGCAAAGAAGGGGGCATCTGAGTCACTGGAGGTACAATTGTGAAAGCTGCTTGCATGCAACAGGAAGGCGTGGCTTGATTCTTGCTTTGAAAACCCAGAAAAGGCTGGTCTAACGATATCTCCTGTGGAGCTCATTCCCCCTCTGAAGAAGCCTACAGCTCCACGGAAGGTGCTGATACTGAAGCCTACAACCCCAAAGCCAGGTACACTAGTCAGAGGTAAGCCCAATTTCTGTACTTGGAGCAGAAAGCAAATGTGGGCATTTTTAGCTGGGGCCTTTGGGGTGATAGTCTGAGCGGTGAATCACAACTTAAGTGACCCAGGCAAACAAAGGTGGCTGGCCCCTCACCATTTGTATCAGGACCTGCACAGCCCCAACACCTGTAGTTTCTAACGTCAGCTTCACAGGAACTGCTAGCCTCTCTGGCCAGCCTGCTGGGCTGGTCCAGGGACTCCCCCAGAGGCTCCTTCTCAGAATCCAGTGGTCCTTCTAGAAGTACTTTTGCTGGGCCCGGTGCCTCCCCACTGCTGATAAGTCCTACGGTCCATGCTCCTACCCCTCTTGGTCTGCCACTGCTTTCAGTGGCACCATAGACTCCTCCCATTGCTCACAGCCAATGCCAGTGGCATTGTCAGCAATCAGACAGAATCTGGACAAGCTACTGGAGTTCATCACAACTCAGGCTTTGTAAAAGGCAGCACCTTCCCTATTGTGTCCATCGCCAGTGGCCCCACAACATGTGCCTTAAGCAGAACTCAGTGTTGCAGTGGTGCCCATGGTGCCAGCCCTGCTCTGCCTCCCCTACCAGTTATGTGTGTTGCCGAACCAGTCAGGCCAGACTTGATGGAGAAGGGTGCCTACAGATCAGGAATAGGTGGACATGTTCTAACTTTTGAACTGGCCCATGAGCATAAAGAAAAGGAGAAGGAGAAAGGTAAGGAATGGAGGATGGTTAAGACCTGCCACAACTGGGATAATTGGTCAGCAGCTTTTGTGGTATTTACCAGTACCATTTGCCAGGCCTCCTCAGAAAAATGTGTAGGCCTGTGGCGCTATTACAATGGATTATAGCTACAGTATGTGTAAACACAAAGGATGATCAGGGTGACCGGAATATGAGGAATATTTTGTACGAGAATGCAGAACAATCCTGCCAAGGATTGGAGCATGTTCAAGGGTGTAGACAGGCATACTCACTGTACACATTTGTGTACAGTTTCGTTGAGTGCCTGTCATGAACCAAAAGCCACTCTGTTAATATTATCATTCTAATCTGTAGTATTTGGGTTAGTGTAGGCCACTGAGGAATGTCCGATACATGTATAATCTCTTTAGAGAGTAGAGGAATCGTCTGACAACAATCTGACTTGTTTGGAAGGGGGTGCCATTTGGAAAGGATATGTACATTTTTCAATGGAGGGTGTAACTGTTGGAGATTGTGTACAACACAGAAATTTCTGGCTACACTCCTGAGCATGTTAGCATGACACTTTTGATGGAGATTGAGCATGGCAGTGCGGTTCAGCAAACAGACAGTGACCTTCCTGCTAGAGTGGCCCCATCCCAAAGAAGGTGGATCCTGGCAAGAACAGTGGGTGCTGTTATGGTTGCAATAAAGGAACACGTCAAACAGAGTTGTGCAGGTACAAGTTCGAGTGCACGGTCTAATCACCCTAACCCTTTTACACAGGCACCTGAGCCAGGCCAAGGAAGCAGCTGTCTGCCCTTTTGGAGGAAGCACTCCAGGCCTTCCAGCACCGGTAAGGGCAGAGCAGCTTAATCCCTGGTTTGGCCACTACCTGGATAGGAAGGCCATTTGGCCCTTGGATACAGGACTTTCTGAGGGTTTCAGGATCCTTTATAATGGCCCATGTAGTGGGCACAATGTAGAGAACCTGGAATCATCCAAGGACAGGCCAGACTACAACTGGGAGAAATTGCAGAAGGACATAATGCTGGGGAAGGTCAATGGACACTACCCTTCCCCTCCCTTTTCAGGCCTTAGTGTGTCACTGATTGGCTTGAACCTGCAAGAAGACTCTGGACAGGTGAGTTCAGGATGATATATCACTTGTCTTACAGAGGGAAACTTGGTCAATGACCATACTGACCCATTTTATGTTTGCTTGCGCGCATGCACAAGAAACATTATGTGACAGCTTAGGAGAGAAGCAGGTTAGGGAGGCGCAGCAGTGTAGTAGCCAAGGGAGGCACAGCATTTTGGGGCTCAGCCATGGTGCACCAATGGAGGCACAGTGTGCTGATGACACTGGCTTCCAGAAGTTGCACCAAGTTGTAACATTTTCGCCGCAGCAATCATGGACCGCCTCGTCATTGCAGCGTCAGTGATTTGCTGGGCGGAACGTTGCTACTGTAATATTGTTTGTGAACATGGTGGCACATTGTCGCCCTGTTCACAAATAATATTAATGTGGCCTCAGTGCCAAGGAGGTGCCCAATCCCCCTTGGCAACATGTGCCCCTTCCCACACAGCGTGTTTTTGCTGACGGGGGCCCCAGTGCCAGTCGACTTGCATCCCTTGGGTGCGATTTGAGTTGCCGATGGGGGAGTCCACTCCCCGTTGGCATTATCTCCCCCTCCCAGGTTGATGTGCCGACCGGGGAGCCCACTCTCCATCGGCATAAGTCCCCCCCCAAACAGTAGTGACAGTATTGCCGAGGGGTGCCCAATCCCCCTCGGCTGTTGCGCTCCTCCCAACGCTTTTGTGCCGATGGGGGTGCCCAATCCCCCGTTGTCTACAACTGCCCACCCAACAGTCAGTTGGCATGCTGGGAGCCCACCCCAGTGTGCCAAATTCCCCTGTTAAAAAAAACCGTCCCGCAATGTCTTTTGTTTTTTTTTTCACCTGTAAACAAAGGAAATGGACCCTCGTGGTCTCCCTGCCCACCCTCCACAACCCGCACCCACCCTCTGCACAGCCTGCCTCCCCACACCCACCCTCACCCCATACTTACCTCCGGAGTCCAGCATGACAATCTTCGGTGGACCAGGAACATGTCTGCACTCTTTAAAGCCGACCGTGAACTGAGGAAATGCCAGTAAGCTGTATAATGGAATAAATAAGCTTTTTTCAACTTTGATGCATATCTCGGGCATTTTTTGGAATTTTGGCACCAACTTTCTAATATGGGTTTTTTGGGACCCCCCCTCATGAATTCTGTCAATGTTATGGCGTTAATCGGCCTCAAAAGGTGATTTTGCAGTCACTGGGCAGAATCACCTTTCGAGACAGATTAACAAAATGACAGTGCCAGTGTTCATGAGGTGGGCTCTCAAAAAGCCTATGTTGAAAATTTGGTGGAAAAAATCCCCAAAATGACTGTTTTACGAGCGTGCATTGCTCTGTTGCTACGCACGCTCATAACTTCGTGAATTTGCAATATTTTCATGCCAGATTTTCAACACTGGCATTTTTTCACACCTCCTTGTGAACAGTATAGCTGTCATTTTTCACACCCTGGCCGAAATGTGTTTTTGCACTTCCGGCGCAGAATAGCATGGTCACTATGAGAAATCAGTGTTCGGGACACATTATGAAAATGACAGTGACACTGTTCATTAGCAAATGTCGTAAAATGCCTATGTTGAAAATTTGGTAACAGAAGTCTATAAAATGACTGTGTTATGAGTCTGCATTGCACAGTTTCCATGCATGCTCGTAACTTTGCACATTTGCAATATTTTCACTCCACATTGTCAACATTGCCATTTTTTCGCACCTCCTTATGAATGGAACAGCTGTCATTTTTTCACATCCTGGCCAAAATGTGTTTTGTACTTCCAGCACAGAATAGCACGGTTGCAGTGGGAAATCCATGTTCAGGACACATTACAACAATCACAGTGACACTGTTCATTAGCAGAGGTCCTAAAATGCCTATGTTGAAAATTTGGTGAGAAATGTCCATGAAATTACTGTGTTATGAGTGTGCATTGCGCAGTTTCCACGCACGCTCATAACTTCGCACATTTGCAATATTTTCACTCCACATTGGCAACATTGCCATTTTTCTGCACCTTCTTATGAACAGTATAGCTGCCATTTTTCACACCCTGGCCAAAATGTGTTTTTGTACTTCTGGCGCAGAATAGCGCGGTTGCTGTGGGAAATCCATGTTCAGTTCACATTACGAAAATGACAGTGACACTGTTCACTAGCAGAGGTGCTAAAATGCCTATGTTGACAATTTGGTGAGTAAAGTCTATAAAATGACTGTGTTCAGGCGTGCATTGCGCAGTTTCCACTAAACGTTGTAACTTTGCACATTTGCAATATTTTCACTCCAGATTTTCAACATTGCCATTTCTACGAACCTCCTTATGAACAGTACAGTTGTCATTTCTCACATCCTGGATGAAATGTGTTTGTGCACTTCCGCTGCAGATTAGCGCGGTCGCGAGGAGGAAATCCATGTTCGGGACACATTATGAAAATGACAGTGACACTGTTCATTAGCAGATGTGCTAAAATGCCTATCTTGAAAATTTGGTCACAAAAGTCCATAAAATGACTGTATTACGGCGTGCGTTATGCAGTTTCTATGCCACTCTTGTAACTTCGCATTTGCAATGTTTTCACTCCAGATTTTCAACATTGTCCATTTTCACACCTCCTTATGAACAGAACAGCTGTCATTTTTCACATCCTGGCAGAAATGTGTTTTCGTACTTCCAGCGCAGAATAGCGCAGTCGCTGTGGGAAATCCATGTTCGGGATACATTATGATAATCACAGTGACACTGTTCATTAGCAGAGGTCCTAAAACACATATGTTGAAAATTTGGTGAGAAATGTCCATGACATGACTGTGTTACGAGCATGCATAGCACAGTGTCCACGCACGCTCATAACTTCGCACATTTGCAATATTTTCACTTCACATTGTCAACATTGCCATTTTTCTGCACCTCCTTATGAACAGTACAGCTGTCATGTTTCACGTCCTGGCCAAAATGTGTTTTTGCATGTCTGGCGCAGAACAGTGCGGTCGCTGTGTGAAATCCGTGTTCTGGACACATTACCAAAATCACAGTGACAATGTTCATTAGCAGAGGTGCTAAAATGCCTATGTTGAAAATCTGGTGACAAAAGTCCATAAAATGACTGTGTTACGAGCGTACCTTACACAGTTTCCATGTACGCTCATAACTTCGCACATTTACAATATTTTCACTCCATATTTTCAACATTGCCATTTTTCCGCACCTCCTTATGAACAGTACAGCTGTCATATTTCACATCCTGACCAATATGTGTTTTCGCACTTCCAGTGAACAATGGCAACGTCGCTGTGGGAAATCACTGTTTGGGACACATTACAAAAATTACAGTGACACTGTTCATTAGCAGAGGTCCTAAAATGCCTATGTTGAAAATTTGGTGATGGAACTCCATAACATGACTACGTTACGAGCGTGTGTTGCACAGTTTGCATACACGCTCATAACTTCACATATTTATAATATTTTCACTCCAGATTTTCAACATTGCTATTTTTCCACACCTCCTTATGAACAGTACAGCTGTCATTTATCACATCCTGGCTGAAATGTGTTTTTGCACTTATGGTGCAGAATACCGTGGTTGCTGTGGGAAATCAGTGTTCAGGACACATTAAGACAATCACAGTGACACTCTCCATGAGCACAGGTCATAAAATGCTTATGTTGAAAATCTGGTGATGACAGTCCATAAAATAACTGTGTTACGTGCATGCTTTGTGCACTTTCCACGTATGCTCAGAAGTGCGTGCATTTTTAATATTCCCACTACAGATTTTCAACATTGCCATCCCTTCACACCTCCCTATGGATGGCACAGCTGCCATTCTTCACATTCTGCCCAATCTTTGTTTTCGTCCATGTGACACAGAATGACACTGTCGCTGTTGGAAGTCAATGTTTGGGACACATTGACAAAATCACACTGCCACTCTACATAAGAAGAGGTCCCAAATGCTTTCATGAGGTGGGGTCACAAAAAGGCCATGTTGAACATTTGTACTGCAAATAGCAACAAACGCCCGAGGTGTTAGGGTTTCTAACCATCATGTCCTACCCTGTATAGATGGACAGGCATCAGGCTGTGCCTTTGGATTGCCGACTCTACTATGCATGCCATCCCACCCCCAACCCCCAGCCACTGACAGCCATCAAGGTGTACCTTGGACTCTTCAGCCCCACACTTCACCCCATTCTCCTATGCTGTACCCATTTCAGCATATGTCTGTGTGGAATGGGGACTACTTTACAGCCAAACACCCTAAGGCACACCTCAACGTGTGTCACTGTCTGCAGAATAAGGTGAGGTGGCATGGCATGACCGTCATGGGTGACGACCCACACACTTACCCCAATGCCTCTCCATCTCTACAAGATGGAGGTGGGGTTGGCGTGAACTTCCATACTTCACTGCCATTCCTATTCTGCATCGGTCTAACTCCTGCATTTCAAATGCTAATACCAGCAAGCAAACATTCGGCATTGACAAATGCTTGTTTTATGATGTTTCCATATGTGTCATTTGAGAGGACAAGAAAAATACCACACCCATAGCACACTGGGACATATGAGTAGCAACTAAACATTCATTGTATATTACTCCTTGTAAAATTTATTAAGGTGCAAATAAGAAATATGCAAAAGTATTCAGCATACTCAGACTATAAAGTGCTTTGCACGCAGCAGCAGAGGTGCTGAGAGTTGCTGGCCATGGTGGTGCCTGGGTAACAAAGACAGACATAGAATCAGCCTTCTGTCTCCTACCAGTTCATCCCTTGGATACGGAATTGTTGGGAATGATGTGTGAGGGCCAGAACTATATAGATAACTTCATGTCAATGAGATGTGTGGTGGCCTGTGCAGCTATTGAGCAGTTTAGCACATTTCTGCACTGGGTAGTAACTGAAAAGATGAACAGGTCTGGGAGCGTTCACTACCTAGACAACTTTCTGTTTTTAGGAGGGTGGGGACAGGGGAATGTGTACAGCTTCTGGCTACATTTCAGAAGGTGCTACAAACTTTAGAGTCCCATTGATGCTCAAAAAGATGGAAGGACCCAGGACCATCCTGTTGTTTTGGGTCTAGAGATTGATTCTCAGGTGTTGGAATTTTGCCTACCTCCAGAGAATATTCAGGCCCTCTAGGATTTTCTGGCCAGGGTTGCTGGGGTAAAAAAATCACATTGTAAGAGCTGCAGCAGTTCCTTGGCCATCTCTACTTTGCTTGCAAGTTATCCCTATGGATGGACCTTCCTCAGGAGTATCGCAAAAGCAGGATCTGGGTGCCACATGCCTACCACAGGTTCTGGGTAACTGGTAGCATGAGGAAGGACATCTCAGTAAAGCATGCTGTTTAACCTGCTATAATGGTGTGTCCATTTGGCCCATGGTGGCCACTAGTCAGAACTGGAGCTATATACAGACACTTCAGGTGGCTTTGGGGCATATTTTGCGGGATCTTGGTGGCTGGTTTCCTTAGTCGAGAGTGGCCTGACAAGACAAGACAAGTCACTCTGTCTGAGTTATTTCCCATTGTTGTATCATTGATGCTGTGAGGCACCTCTTGGACAAGAAAGTTATTTTCCAAAGTGATAATAAAGGGGTGGTCCACACCATCAATATCCAGCTGGAGACGAAGGTCCGACTCGGTGACTTAATGTCGGTGTTTGTCCTGAACTACTTCCTTCTCAAGGTTCAGTTTTAAAACCATTCATGTTCTGGTATTGATAACAGTACTGCTGATGCTCTGTCTCATTTTAGCAGCACAGGTTCCACGAACTGGCATACACTGTGGAAAAACAGACACGGGAGGTTCCAGCATTCCTGTGGGAGTTGGTGAGCCTGAAGCCTGGGAGATGCTCAAGAACTCCATAGTTCCCAGCATGCAACTATTCTACAGGAGGGCTGCTGAAAACGTTTTGAGGGTTCAGACAGCTGCCTGATGGCCTGAAGTGTGGCTGATACCAGGGAACCAACTATGTCAGTATCTGGTTAAGGTGAAACAGGAAGGTTTGACTCCAGGGTGGCTGGTCAGCACCTGGTGTGCATATCTTGGTTCTCCAAGTACAGGGCTAGAGGGCAATACCTGGACATTTCAACTTCACAAGATGCTGGAAAGCTGGGCTCGCAGAACCCAAATAAGTTGATGGGTGACACCCAATCAGTCTGGGTCTCCTCAAGTTGGTATGGGAGAAGTTGCTGCATGTGTGTTTGTCTCCATGCAAAGCCCTGTTGTCCACACTGCCTTCTTGGTGGCCTTCTGTAGCACATTCAGGGTGTCTGAATTGGCCATGTAGTTATTGGTGCAGTACTTCATATGAAAAAGAGTAAGATTCTCCTGGAAGACCCAGGTTTCCATTTGCCTTGGTGTTGCAGCTGGATGAACAACCAAAGCAGTATTTGGGGTAGTGTGGGTTCAAATCCCAGATAAGACACTTATTTGTTTCTGTCTTCTGTTTGTTTTGGTTCCATATATCTTTTGTAACTACTTGTACTAAGGACCTCACTGGAAATGAGCATGTCTCAGATGAGTTATCCAATTCATTTATATTGAAATGAAATGAATAAAAGCTTTACTGCTACTACTATATGTGTGTGGGTGTGTGTGTGTGTGTGTGTGTGTGTGTGTGTGTGTGTGTATATATATATATATATATACATTACCTTGTGAATAAAATATATAAAAGTGTCTGAATTGATAGAACCCAAGAAGGACCCTGGTGCTCTGGTATCCTTGTGTGGCAACAATATAGCCATAACCTCAGAGGGTGTCTTTGTGCAGCAGCATAGGAGCTGACCATTTGGCTTGGGAATGCTGGTGCACTGTGTGAGCTCTCCCCAGAGGTGCAAATCATGTGATGGGACTGGAAGCCATGGTACAATAATACATGGCTTAGAATCTGACCATTGGGGCAGCCTTCTTTTGCCACCAAGGACAGGATCCCAGTGACAGTATACCAGTTTGGGTATGTTTTGAACAGGTCCATAGGGAGAATGGATCTGAACTTGGAGAAGTTCAATAAACATTACTTCCACACTGGGGCTGCTACCAATACAAAGACTTGGTGGGGGGGGCTAAATAATAGCCAGACACAGGCTTTCAGTTGGTGGAGGTGGGAGGCATTTAAAGGATATGTGTGACCTCATTTGCTCTGTCTTTGTTTCACTAATAGGTACTCACCTCAAAGCAAAAGAGATTCAAATTTGTGGCAACACTTCCATTCACTGTGCAGCAAAATGGGCAAAGCAGCATCCTTGGGGTGAGAACCTCCTTTTTGTCCCTTCATAGGCAGGGGTGCAATTAATGGGCCAGTGAGGGATGCAGTGGACAGACCTGCTGCCTTCAGTCAATACCAAGGCTTTGGTGGTGAGGTCCCCCCGAAGTGTTGATCTTACACTTGGATGGCAACGACTTGTGAGGTCCCAAGAAAAGATGACCTGCTTTCTATCTGGGAAGCTTGGCTGGGTATTTCAGAGGTCTGGTCCCACATCATTCAAAGACTCCACTGGCAACATGCAAAGGATGTTGGAGCAGTTGAAAAGGCTCTCAGATGGAGTGATATCGAGATGCTTTGCTTATGGATTCGATTGATGTGGCATGATGATACTATACAATGGTACCCCAGCAGTACACGAAGGATGGCATACACTTTTCTGATGTTGGTTGTGATAGGTTTGTTGCATCCATACAAGAGGTTTTGGAGAGATGTTTAGCGTGATGTGTTTGGAGGAATTGACTTTGTCTCTCCTCTGGCGGCACAGACATCTCAAGGAGTTGTACAAGGGGGAATGGAAGAATCTGCTTCCTTTCTTGACAGGTTCTCCCACAGACTGGTATGAGGTGAGGCCAGGATGACCAGAGGCCTGGTTTGGACAGGTGAAATGATAACCTTATTGGGTTTTTCATGCAGGTGAAGTGCCATCCGACAGGGGATGAGCACATATCAAGTGGCCAGAGGGTCCCTGCTCACTTTGGAGGCTGGTAACCCTCCAGAGGCCATACAAATGTATCTGGGTCCACCCAGAAGGTCCCTTCATGTATAAGGGACAGACCATTGTATGACATTGACCATCAGGAACCGGGGGAGACTCCTAAGCTGTGCACATCATGCTGTAGGCTGTATAACTGTACAGGTTTCAATAAACACATAGCTGTGGCCACTTCATCCAAAGCAGTTGTGTATGGTTGTTTGTTCAGGGAGAAGGGGATAATGAGACTTACAAGACAATGAAAACATTGGCACTGGAGACTTTTGGAGATCCCCAACTCCCCTCCATCCAGACTCGTCCCTATTTTCTGTATAGTGATACCGTGATCATCATTTGTATGCATATAAAAAATGGTCCCAAGTCAAATTGATATTAGCTGCACATAAGTCACACTAGCCCTGAGGCAAGCCACCCACTTACATTCCACGTATCTCAAAGATCTATTGATCAAAGCATTTCTTCAAATGCCTGCCTGAGAAGAGTGGATTGCAGCTACTGTCCTTTTCCAACAGAGATGATGTAGAAGGGGAATGATGAGTTAACTTTGAAGTGGACTGCAGAAGTAATGTTTATTGTATTGTAATGAAGAGATTTATGTCACAGAAATTCAGTGTGATATCATTCCTGGCCCAAACACAAGGCTATCATCTACAGCAATAAGAGTGAACCCAAACTTATAGTGGGCTTTTAGTAACATAATAACATACTGTAGACTCTGACAGCAGACAAGGACTGCTTGGCCACCTAGTCTGCCCATTTCCCTACCTATTGGATAAACTAACACATACCATTCGGGCACTCACCACCACCATTTATGATGCTGACACGTGTTAAAAAAGAGAACATTTTTTCCATTACCTTTTAAAACATAGCATCCGCCTGACGTGGTCCCTGGTCCCCTGGACCCTTTCTTTAAGGCTAAGGCATTCAATTCTGCAAGTGCTTTATATACAGGTGCATATAATCATGACAACATCAATTATTTAATTACTCTAAATTGTTACCTTATAGAATCACATCACAGCAAAGCACACCTACTAACTCACATTAATAAATATTATTTTCCTTATTTAAAAACTAGAGGTTACTGGACTGGCAAGGCAATATCAGGCTAAAAAAGCGTACATTTTAATATACACCTAACAAAAGGCTTGTCAGTAGATGTACAAAACCAATGAATACCAGGAAGTGGGGGGGAGGGAAATAGGAGCAGAAATTGAACAAGATACTGGAATTTAATCTAGTCCCTACCCTTTTTACTTAAACACACCACCATTCTCTATAAATCTCTATACACTCGTAAAAAGTGTATTTGTTTAAAATGCATTTATATACTCCTATGTTGTATCTCTCAGGAGTGGGGAAATCAAAGGCCTATGGGGATGATATTTTTTCTCTTATAAACATTTATCTTCCTCCATTGTAAACCAACTACTTTCTCTTGCAAATATCATTCAATTTCAAACCCATATTTAAACCTGGCAATCTGGTAGCTTTTAAATGAAGTAACCAGAAAGTCTTCCGTTTCAGAACCAGGTTATTATAATTGTCACCTCTTGGATTCAAACTTACTTTGTTCTCTCTCTCTCTCTGCTGTCTCTCTCTCTCTCTCACTCTTTCACTCTCACACACTTCTCTCTCTTTCTTTCTGTGGTCATCTGTCTGTCTGTCTGCTCTCTCTCTCTCTCTCTCTCTCTGTCTAAGTTCAACTCAATTCAAATAACTTTACTGGCATGATAAAAATACAGGGATTGCAACGTTTGTACATTAAAATATTCATGACATAGACATACTACAATGAACTTCAACACATCTATATAGTATTCCAAAGCTGGTGGCTGGATGCTTCGTTTGCAGCTATTTCTGCTACATTGTTCCATCTCTCCAACAGTATACACTACTGAGCTGCATCATTCAGGAAATGGAACATTGCTACTCACTGTGATAGCTCTAGAAAACATTGCTACTCACTTCGATAGCTCTAGAAAACATTGCTACTCACTGTGATAGCTCTAGAAAACATTGCTCTTGTACACAGTTGTATTTTGTGCAGTGGAGAATGAAATTAAATGCATTTCTTTTCAATGTCACTGCTTTCACACTGGGTACAGAGTAGGATTTCTTTAGGTTTCCAGGTTCAATTGTTCTTGCCTCTTTCTGTTTCTAAACTGTGATCACTGATTCTGCATTCGGTTAGGATTTTTCTGTGTTTAGCATTTTTAACTGTATGAGAATAAATAGCTAGGAAAATGTTTCTGTTGAGGGATCTGTAGCACTCTAGTCTGGTTTAGATTTACTGTTCCCACTCTTTACCACTCCCCCTCCCAAGCCTCTGTCTGCCTGTCTGATTCTCTCATTCTCTCTCTCTCTCTCTCTCTCTCTGTTTCAATTCTGTGTTGCTTTATTGGCATTAAGACCATTCTGATTACAGTAGGGGAGGTGGTTGTTCAGCAAGATGTGCAAGTTGAGGACTGACACTCTGGAATACTCCTGGAGGGATAGGCTAGGAGAGGAGTTTGGCAGAATAGATAAGTAGAGTGTCCTCAGTGTGCCAGGGAGTTAGTGAGCTAGAGACCAGGGAAGGTGAGAGAGGGTGAGAGTCAGCTTCTGAGGTCCACTGGTTGCCGAGGTCCCAGATACCTTGACTTTGGGGGGATCACAAACTGTATCACCCTGGCCATTGGTACACTACCAAGGAGAGACCAATGGTACCAGAGACAGATCCTTGGGACCTAAGATCTTGGAAGCATTTTCCATTTGCATCACCCATAGAAGGGGAGTATGTAGTGAGGCTACCAGCAGAGGTGTGGGAACCCCAGAGGCATTTTTCCTCAGAGGAAAGAGCATGATGGCTGGCTGGTCTGTGGTGGGTTTCCCCAAGGACATCGAGGGAGATACTGGCGAGGAAAGTGATTCTGAAACAGGCCCATGGAGCGACAATGCACCTGAAGATGTCGTAAAAGTCTGCAGCAGAGAACAAAGCAACCAGTCAAGGTAAGAGATTCATCTCTAGGGTGCATGGAGAGATGATCAGTGTAAATCAGTGTCAGTTGTTCAGCAGATAGCATATTTTCCTCTGGGGCAGGAAGAACACATCATCATGGGTTTTAGCCCCACACCAGGTGTAACGAGATAACCATCTACTACTTCTGAGCATATAATTTTAAAATAAATATATGTTTTAGATGTCTGCTTAGGAAACAGGCCAAGCAGCAAAGCATCATGGAACACAGGATTTGAACAGAGGGAAAAGAAGGAGCTGCCTTATCCCTGACCCAGTGGATAAACTAATTAAAAGCTTCCTTTTGACACCTGCCTGTCAAAGCCTGTGTTAGCTAAATATAACAAATTGTAAAACCAGCCATTGTTTGAACCTAGGAAATCTGTTATAAAGACTGCATTTCGACCTCAGGAGTAAGCCAACTCTGACAGTTACCTGTGACAATTCACACAACTAAGAGAAGTGTCTTTCAGTATGTTCTTCTGAAGATCAAAGGGGTAATTCTGACCTGTCATAAAGCATGCTGCTCACTAATTAGGAAGAATATAGATATATATTTATTTATTTATTTAAAATTTGGTGACCGGGTAGGCCCACTGAGCCCCGAAGGTCCCTTTTTCAGGGGCGACCTGGGATAACAACACATATTTTCATATTTTTTTGGTTACAGAGTAGTTTCAGGTGTGTGAGCAGGTTACAGCCATGGTTATCATCATGCATCAGTCCTTACAAATATGTTGACAGTAGAATTAACAAAGGGTGCAGAAGAAATGTAATTTTACATGGTAAACTCATTGTTTATTACTGGCATGGTTCAGTGGAAAGTTAGCTGTGATACTATGCCTAGAGGGAAGCACCATGGAACCTGATAAGGTGCTTGGAGGATATGGATATTAGGAGGATAGTATCAAGTGGGGGAGGTCATGAGCCATGGCAATGACAAGTGCTAGTATCAGATATGTAGGCTTTGAGTCTGGTACGGAAGTTCATCAGAGGAGGCTTCCTACGAGAGGTGGGAGTTTGTTCCACAGGTAGGGGCTGAGTAGAAGACGATCTGCCACCAGAGTTAGTCCTGACTCTGGGAACTTCAAGCAGTGTACGTCCAGATATCCGTAGGCTCCTGGGGTTATGTTTGAGTGTGATAGTTCCAGCTATGCTGGGTGGAGCTGAAGGGCTGAGTAGCTTGAAGGTCAAGCAGAGCAGGGGGTAGTGGAGACGAGAGGTCAGCAAGGGCCAGCATAGCTGGGCAAGTGTGTCATAATGGTGCCTTCGCGAGTGGTCCTGGGTAGCAAATCGGGCTACCTTGTTATACAGGATTTGCATCTTGGTGACCTCCTGCTTGGCCATGCCCTGTAAGATCAGGGCAGCGTAAGTCAGGGTGGGGAGGAGGACACTTGCGGTGACTGAGGTCTTGGCCTCAGGGATGAGCTGGTCTTTTAGCTGGTACAGAGTACCAAGTTTGCGGTGTATGGTCTTGGTGACCTGATCCACGTGGTACTTGAAGGTAAGGCAATGGTCCAATGTTAGACCTAAGTATTTTAAGGAAGGCACAACCTCGATGTATTGTATATATATATATATATATATATATATATATATATATATATACATATATATATATATATATACAATGGGGTGAGGATAAAAACTGGCAAATAACAGCAGTATTTTTGCTTGCACAGACCTAAAGTGAGAATATCATTTATTCTCACTCTAGGTCATTTATTCGCACTGTAGGTAATAACCAAACACGAACTGCACTTACCACAACTGCTCAAAACGTTTTGATTGGTGAGCTGGCAGCACGAGCAGCACAATCAGAATTCACCTGCTCAGTTGCATGCCAGCTCCGCTGGCAGTTTCATTTCTGTCCAGCAGCACACAGAACACATTCATTTTCTCCCAAATATTTTCTCAACAAGAAAAGCAGAAGATACAGACTTTGGGGAACTTCTTCAAAAAATTAAAAATAAAAACTCTATAAACTCCTTTGCACCCCAACATGCCACATTACAGGTTCACAGTTTCTTTTTAATCCTGACAACACAGCAACAACTCTGCAATCACCAACAACAGAGCTTATCTAAACATTTCTTCAACCTCTCTCCACATCACACATCTATAAAAAAGTTTTCTTTTTTTTTTGGTAAATTCCTGCACACACCACAGCTACTAACTCGCACCCTACAGCTTCGCCACTATCCCATCACTGCCACTTTTCTTCTGTCCCCGACCACATAGACTTCTCAATCCCCAACAACAGAGGTTCTCCTCCGAACACTTCTTCAACATCCCCAGTAACCAGCAATGAACTACTGTACTCGGCAAAATGCAAAATAGGAACTCCTCCACCAAAGTGTAAGCCCCTGCCATTCTTACAATCCCCTCATATCCTTCCATGAAATGCAATACTAAAAACTTTCTTACCTCCATTTCCAGCCAACCTCTGACTGACTCACACTGCTCCCGATACCCAGCAGCCAGCTTCTCTACAACGCAGACGGCAGCAGAACTAGCCGCTCCTCAGGAGTTCAATCCATCCTCCTTCACTTCTACAGCGCATTACAAAAAGCAGGATCAACCAGATAAACGATCTCTTAAAAGAAACCCAAAAGAAAAAAAATGCTTAAACTGCCATCCAGAAACCTCGCTAAGTGGGAGCAATGCCGCCATGTTTAAAAACTTATTTAGCCTGCCCACACACTACAAACAACCAGTAAAATGCCACGCTTACAACACAAGCATGTACAGAGCCTAGCTACCATGCTAGCAACCTACCTACAAGAAAACAGCAATAAAACAATGAAGCAGAAAAAAAATCAAAATACATATGTAACCCCTTACAAATGGGGGTTCCTAAAAGCCTTCCCGGAGCTTGCCTAAATGCTCCTGCCTAACTGGTGTGTTCGTCGAAAATGCCGCCAAAATGCGGGTGTTGTGAGTGCTTCTAAAGCCTCCAGTACTGTCTCTTTAAGAGCTGCTCTGCTCAACAGGCTCCAGCGGGTTGGTATGGGGGAACTGGTGTTTCCTGTTCGAATCTCGCTTCTGAGCTGCGTGAAATCACCTAATTGGTAGTCGCTATAAGCGCAAAAGGAGCCCTTTGAAAGACGTAACTGTTTGGCTATACTAGTTAGAGTATTAGTGGAATTACAGTTTGTCTAACCTGCTTCTTTGCAGCTGGACTGTGTGTGCTTGGCCCTCCATTTTGGACCTGGACTATTGAACTGGACCAATGGTAACAGGGGAACACTAAAATGGAAATCTTTTTGACCAACCAGGATCAGGACTCATGTGGGAGCCGGCTGACCAATGAGACACAGCTAGTAATTCTGGGGAGTGAAGTCTGGATTATGGTGCCTTGTTTACACCAATAGGGGCAGTATCAAGTGACTGGCATCTGCAGCCCACCTATGGGATCCGGTGGCTCCTGAATGGTGAGACTTGCCCTAACTGCCAAAGGGCAGAGACATTGTGGCTGTGAGCAAGGAAGGAGCTCTGGGCTCCTACGCCGTGGAGTTTTCTCACCGGAAGCATGTGTGTGGAAGGCCAGATTTGGGTGGCTCGGTCGCCAGCAAGTATCGGACTAAATCCGCTGGGTAGTGGTCAGAGGAGGCTGTGCAAAAGCGCAGCTACCTACCAGGCTCACCCTGTAGAGGACTGGAGAATCTGCTGAATCGCGCTCGGTCTGTCAGGAAAAGTGAAGCTGCGGTGTGGCTCCCCGATTAGCTGTGAGTTCGGTCGGGCCTGAGGAGCAGCTGCCTGGTATGGTATCCCTCTGTTGCTTTTCATATAAATGTGTGGAGAAGTGTTTGACGTCCAGGCTTGGTCCTGCGAGTGGTGTGAGAGCGCTTTTTCTTCTGGAGTCGTGAGTACTAAATCAGGGTAGCTCCCTGTCAAATGTTTCTAGTAAAGGCAAGATCTTCTGGTTACTCTGCTGACTACACTAACTGAGCCTGCTGACTCTATTAAATCTTCGTAGGAACCTTATGCTTGCTTCTGTGTCAGGGCCCCAACCAGCTGCATTGAGGGACTAGCCTTTATGGTCTGGGTACCCAGAGACCGTGACTTATAGGTTAGGCCTGTGCACAGTGCCCTAGACAGATAGATACTTATATATTAGATTGGTAAACTAATTAACCTGATCACCCCAGTCCTTGTTAATTCCCCCTAAATAAATCAGATTGATTGTTTTGCAAAGGTATACTGGCTAACTTGTGTGTTTATGGTGAATTACTGCACAGTGATTATTATGTAACAGCATCTTACTTTTCAGGAGGTCCCAGGAGCAAGCTGATTGGTTCAAGACTGGGGGTAAGTGTATATTGTAAGGGTACTGTGATTGATTTGTGTGGGCCACTAGTGGGAAGAAAGGGGGGTTGCAGTGACCCAGAGGGTTGTGACCAAGTCATATCAGACTGTCTTAACCCCGACCTCTGGGTGGAGGCACCCGCCAATGGATCCAGGCCTCAACCTGCTGTCGGCTGAGCAGGCAGGGGTAGTAGCCATAAGATAGCACCCTCAGGGGTTACAATGGAGGCACCGCTAGGATGCGTCCCCTAGTGGCTGAGTGGGTGAAGTGAATAAATATGGATAAGTTAAAGGAAAAACTGGAAGGGGATATCATGGCTAAGATTAAGCTGGACCCTATTAAGACAATGGTACATAAACTGACAGGGTGGGGTGAAGCTGAAGAGCTGGACTCTCAGAGAATTGTGTTACTACTAGATGTACCTCTGGGGACAACGACCGCTGATAGGAGGGAGAGGGGGGACATGATAGAAACTTTCAAGTACCTCAAGGGAATCAACAAAGTCCAAGAGGGTAGCATCTTTCAAAAAAAGAGGTGTGCAAGAACAAGGGGGCACAATTTGAAGATAGAAGGGGGGCGGCTCAGAGGTAACTTAGGAAGTATTTTTCACAGAGAGGGTTGTGGATGCATGGAATGGCCTTCGGAGGAGGTTGTGGAGTCAAATCAGTGGTGGAATTCAAGCATGCATGGGATAGTCATAAGGTAATTCTGGGGGTGGGGGTAGGAAAAATGAGCTGCTGGTTAACTAGGATCTGCAGCTTGTCCAGTAGGTGAAATGGGCAGACTGGGTGAGCAGGCGGTCCTTATCTGCTCAAATTCTATGTTTCTATGTTTCTATGATATTATTTCTACGGTGGAGCATGTTAAATGTTTAGGCAAGGTAGACGTGAAGGGGCGTATGGCTGACCTGCTCGATCAGACCTTGCAGGTGTTACTTTTGTGTAGTCTAGCCATTGACCCTGAGAGGGTACCTCCAGTGATTTACTCGGAAGGTGCCCAACAGGGGTGGAGGATTATTCACATCCGTAGTGGGTCAATCACTGCCGGGGGGGGGGTCTCCCCAGCATATTAGCTTCAAAGATAAGCTGCTTAAATTGCTAGCTGTGGAGGGGAGGACTACCCAAGAGTTACTGCAGGCATTGGACCTTTCTAATGAACCCGCCCCCCCAGGCTTCCCCCGGTACCTCTCCCGGGCCCCCCAAGAGTTCTATTTTGGCTCTACCGCCCCTAGTGGTTCCCTCTGTACAGCTAGATTCTTACCGTAGGCTAAAACTTTTTTCTGGCACAGTGTCAGTGCCTTCAGGGGAGGATGATTTGGAGGCGTGGATAGACTACGCCACCCCACTAGTCCAGGAGTGGCAATGCTCTGAGGGGGAGAAATGGAAGAGACTGATGGAGAGTCTGCTGGGCCCAGCTTTGGAAGCCATTAGGTTCTTGCAGGCCACTAGCCCGGAAGCCACCGCAGCAGAGTACTTTTCTGCTTTAGAGGGAGTGTTTGGAAGTACAGAAACTGGGGAAGACTTATTATGGAAATTCAAGTCTGCCAAGCAATGGAGGAATGAGAAGTTGTCCGCCTTTGTTACTAGGATGGAACGGGCCTTGCAGAAGGCCTATTGAAAAAGGGGGATCACAGCCACAGCCTTGAACCAGGTTAGGTTGGAACATGTTTTGAAATCTGCTAGATTTTCCAGTGTGATATTGTTAAAACTTAAGTTACATGATAGACGGGCTAACCCGCCTGAGTACTGTCAGTTGATGAGGGAGATTCGAGAAGTACAGACTGATGAGGAGGGGTTGGAACCTTATGTGGGGGCTGTGACTCTGTGCCAAACCCCTGAGTCTAGTGAACCGGATGAGACCCACCTTTTGAGGGGGCCTGATGTTTCCCCGTCCCCCCAGAGCTGCAAGGAGGGGTGGGGGTGCGTGCCATTCCCTCTGATCCTCAAATAGAAAGTGAGTTGAGGGCTGAGATTAGAAATTTACGAGAACTGGTGAGGGACTTGAAGCAAACTGCTACCCATCCTGTTAGGTTTGGGGGAACCAGAGTCATCTGGAAACAAACGCCCTAGTCAGGGGGAGCCCTCTCGCCCCCAGGTGCCCCAGCAGGCGAGGTATCCCCTCCCACTAAAGACCCCCGGGACCCCAAGTTCTGCTATCATTGTGGGGAGGATGGACACTTTCAGACTGAGTGCCAGTCACCGGAGAATTTAAGGAAGGTCAATAGCAGGCTGATCACCTGGCATCGCTGGGCCTACACCCGACCCCCTAGGAAGAGTTTTGTGACCCGGGCCAATGTCCAAGCAGCTGCCAGCGCTGTGCCCCCCAAATGGTCTGATGTGGTGGGGCCTTCGATGGGGGGCCCCAGTGCGAGTAAATGGGATCCCCACCCGGGCTATGTTGGACAGTGGTTCCCAGGTGACCATTATGTTCCAAGACTGGTATCAGACACACCTGCCTGAGGTACCTCTACAACCCTTGGACGGTCTATATGTATGGGGGCTGAGTGATAAGGCCTACCCATCTTTGGGGTATATCCAAATCTGGCTGTCTTTTCCTACTTCTGTTTCTGGGGTGGACGAACAAGTGGAAACCCTAGCCTTTGTATGCCCCCCCCCCACTGGACTGTATGATTGGGTGCCCTTGTTGATTGGGACAAATGCTCACATGTTTAGTCGATTAGCCCAATTGTGTTCGGAAAAGCAAGCGTTTAGGACTGGGTGAGCCCTCAGAATACCTGCTTTGATCCAGAAGACCTATGAGACTCAGAGGAAGGTTAGCCAGGAGGAACCTGAAGGCCCGGTGGCTGTCGTATAGAGAAAGGACCTGAACTGTTGCTACTTGCCCCAAATGCCCAGTGTGTTTTGCAAGGGAAGTCTGAATTAAAAAGATGTTAAGAATAAGTTATTGATACTGGATGCACCTGGGAGGAAGATTGCCTGAGGGACTGCTGGTTAAACCCAGTATCTTGCCTGCTAGATCCCATGCTTATGCCAGAAGGGTGATGGTTCAAGTTCATAATGTGTCTGACAAAGAGATTTGAGTAAATAGAGGTTGCGCCTGGAAGTGTACATTGTGCAGATACTGCAGTGCTGCCCAATAGCAAGGGTTCAGGGAAGGATGACAGAGTAACTCCCAACTTGTTTGATTTTGGTGACTCCCGTTGCTCGCCGAATGGAAAGTGAGGATCAGTGAGAAACTTGCCAAAAAGAGGCCAAGTCTTTTCCTAAAAGAATGGGACGTGGGATGTGTAAGGAGCTGAGCACCACATCCGGCTGCATGATGAAAGGCCCTTTCGAGAGGTCTCGACGTCTGGCCCCTGCTGACGCATAGGCGATGTGGTGGCATCTGCAAGAGATGCTTGCTGCTGGTGTGATACAAGAATCCAGGAGCCCCTGCTTTCCGATTGTAGTAGTGAGGAAAAATAATGGGGCTTTTCGGGTGTGTAGATTACCGTACCTTGAATCGGCGGACCATCCCAGACCAGTATACCATGCCACGCATATAGGACGCCTTGGACTGTCTAAATGGCAGTAAGTGGTTCTCTGTGTAAGACCTCCGCAGTGGGTACTATCAGATCCCGATGGCTCCGGAGGATTGAGAGAAGACTGCATTCATTTGACCCCTAGGCTTCTATGAGTTTATCGGATGCCTCAAGGAATTTCAGGTGCCCCAGCTACTTTTCAGCGCCTGATGGAACATGCTGTGGGGGACATGAATTTGCTTGAATGTATGGTTTATTTAGATGATGTTATAGTGTTTGGTAGCTCCTTGGAAGAACATGAAAATCAATTGTTCAGGGTCCTGGATCGGCTGGAAGACCTTGGTCTTAAGTTATCTGTAGACAAGTGCCAATTCTTTCAAACCTCTGTGAAATATGTGGGGACATAGTATCCACTAAAGGCATAGAGACTGACCCCAGCAAAGTGGAGCTTTGACTACTTGGCCTCAACCAAAGAACTTGAAGGAGCTGCAGTGGTTTCTGGGGTTTTGTGGATATTATAGGCGGTTTATCAAAGACTATTCTCGAGTGATCCGCCTCCTCAACCTTACTCAGGTACCTCCAACTCACAAAAGTATAAGAAAGTTGTGCTGTCTGAGACTGAGAAAAAGTATTTTCATCCGAATGATGTGTTTGGAAACTGCTGGACTACTGAGTGTGAGGAAGCTTTCTATGACATGAAATATCAACTTACCCATGCCCCAGTGCTGGCCTATGCTGACCTGGCCAAGCCGTACCTTCTCCATACTGACACCAGTCTTCAGGGATTGGGGGCTGTGTTATACCAGGAGCACCCAAATGGGTTAAGATCTGTAGCTTTTGCCAGCAGAAGTCTGACTCCTTCAGAAAAAAACTATCCAGTGCACAAACTAGAGTTCCTGGCCCTGAAGTGGGCCATTGTTGATCAATTTCATGACTACTTGTATGGGGCCAAGATATTGGTGAAGACTGATAACAATCCTCTGACCTATGTGCAGACCTCAGCCAAGTTGGATGCCACTGGCCATAGGTGGCTCTCTGCATTGGCCACCTATGACTACGCTGTTGAATACAGAGCAGGCCTAAACCATATAGATGCGGATGCTCTCTCTCGGAGGCCTGTGCCCTGAACCGACTGGGTCAGGTTGTCAGAACCTGACATAAGAGCCCTTTGTCAAAAATTTGACAAGGAGGAACAGGTGTCTCCTGATGCTGTGGACTTCATGGTAGATTGCTTGGGGCCATCCGAGAACTGCATACCTGCTGCTTACTGTCATTTTTCTGCATTAGACACTAGTGCACTGCCCCAGTTCAACAATGATAGCCTCCAATGGGCTCAATCCCAAGACCCCATGATAAAAACTGCCTTGGAGGCCCTGCAAGCAGGAAGAGACGTGTCCAAACTGCGTTCCACTGACTTGAGAACTGCCTTATTATACAAAGAAGGTTCAACGTTAAAACTGATTAACCAACTACTATACAGATAGACGGTGGACAAAGAGGGCTGGGTAGACAAACAACAACTGGTGTTGCCCACTGCTTTTAGAGAACTGGTGCTGAGGTCCCTGCACAATCACATGGGACACCTCGGCATAGACCGAACCCTTGACTTAGTGCGGTCCCGATTTTATTGGCCCAAAATGGGTGCTGATGTGGAGCAGTATATCAGGACCTGTAGCCGATGTTTACAAAGAAAAACCTTGCCTCAGAGGGCTGCTCCCCTGGTTAACATCACTACTAGTGCCCCTATGGAATTGGTCTGCATTGATTTCCTGAGTCTAGAGCCAGATCTGAAAAATATCAGCAACATATTGGTAGTCACTGATCATTTTACCCGGTATGCACAGGCTTTTCCTACTAAAGATCAAAAAGCAACCACGGTGGCTAAAGTACTTGTTGAACACTTCTTTGTCCACTATGGGCCCCCAGAGAATCCATTCCGACCAGGGGAGTGATTTTGAGAGCAGCCTGATTAAAGAAATGCTATCCTTGTGGGGAGTACGAAAGTCAAGAACCACCCCGTATCATCCCCAAGGAGATCCCCAACCTGAAAGGTTTAACCGCACATTGCTTGATATGTTGGGCACACTGCAACCTAAAGACAAGCCTAGATGGAGCCAGCAGATAAGCACCTTGGTACTTGCTTATAACTGCACCAAAAGTGATGCCACTGGATTTTCCCTGTACAGACTGATGTTTGGGAGAGAGGCTAGACTGCCAGTGGATGTGTGTTTTGGGGTTTCCCCAGATGGGGTACAAGCAGCAAACCGTCTACAGTATGTACAAAAGTTGAAGGCCCAGTTGAACCATGCCTACCAACTGGCCCAGACCATGGCTGCTAAACGAAACCTGGCCAATAAAGAGAGGTATGATAAGAAAGTGAAGGCAATGCAACTGAGAGAAGGGGATAGAGTGCTATTGAGGAATTTGGGACTGCATGGCAAACATAAGATTGCTGACAGATGGCATCACCTCCCTCATATTGTTGTGGGAAAAGTGGAAGATTTATCTGTATATAAAGTGCGGCCCGAAAACAATTCAAAGATGTGAAACTATACACAGAAATCATCTGCTGCCAATTGGAAGATTTTGATAGAGCTGAACCTCCTAATGCCCCGGCCTGTAACTAGAGCTGCTGCCAAGAAAAAAACTAAAATTGGTTGAATCTTCAGAAATTAAACTAAAGAGGCCTTCTCCACCCCCCTCTGAGGAAGTTGCCTGCCAATTTGTGTCTGAAGACAGTGAGAATAACATTGAGTATTACCCCTCTTATGAACTGAGCCAACTGTTTGGGGGCAATCCGCTAATTAACTCTGGGGATGAAGTTGGGCTTTCTGGACTGTCTGAGCCCCCACCTTTGTCTCTGGAGCCAATGCTCCCAGAGGATGAAGTGAGGGCAGCAAAGCCAAAGAGGTGGGATCCTTGAGCCTGGCTGAACTGTCTGGCCTGGCTGAGCTATCTGACTTTTCAAAAGAAGGAAGTGATGTGGGGGAGCAAGCTAGTGATAGGCCAGAACCTGAAGAATACTTTGAGTGCCCTGATAGCACCCCGGTAGTGCCAGAAATGTCCCTAGCTGAACCAAGCAGTGTGGGTCTTGATATAGAGGATCCGGTTCCCAAAAGCACTATGGGCTCTGGGTCCCCTTCCCCTATGGAGGTTCCTCCTACTACTATAAGTGAGGCTGAAATGGAATCGGGGCCTGTAGCAGGTTTTTCCGAGACCCCTAGACGCACCGGCCAAGAAGTACAGCCTGTAGTAAGGTTGAGTTATGAGTTCCTGGGTCAGCCTGTGGATCTGCCTTTAAATGTAGTCCATAAAGGGGTGTATGTGTCCCCGAGCTCCTTACCCAAGTTAGCTTTGGGAAATGACTCCAGACTGTTAGTATTGCCCTATGAGTATGGTACCCCTGCCCCAGTTAGCCCGAAAGTAGCTGATAGGGAAGGGCCCCCTCTTTCCAGGTGTCATGGGCAGGAAGTAATGACCTGATTTAAAAAGGAAAAGGTTGCCTCTATGTGTAATATTGCATAAACAATAGTAAACTGTGAATACAGTGCCAATGTATGTAACAAAAGGTCTAATGTGCTGTCAACTTAAACTGTTTTGCCTTAAAGTGATTTAAGGGTAACTACTTGGCGCGGATGCCAAGTTCTTTCCAGGCCAGGAAGGGTGTAACCCCCCTTACAAATGGGGGTTCCTAAAAGCCTTCCCAGAGCTTGCCTAAATGCTCCCTGCCTAACTGGTGTTCAGCACAATGCCGCCAAAATGCGGGTGTTGTGAGTGCTTCTAAAGCCTCCAGTACTGTCTCTTTAAAAGCTGCCTGCTCGCAGGCTCCAGCGGGTTGGTATGGGGCGGACTGGTGTTTCCCTGTTCAAATCCCGCCTGAGCTGCGGTGAAATCACTCCAATTTGGTAGTCGCTATAAGCGCAAAAGGGAGCCTTTTGAAAGACGTAACTGTTTGGCTATAATTAGTTAGAGTATTAGTGGAATTACAGTTTGTCTAACCTGCTTCTTTTGCAGCTGGGACTGTGTGCTTGGCCCCTCCATTTTGGACCTGGACTATTGAACTGGACTAATGGTAAACAGAGGAACACTAAAATGGAAATCTTTTGACCAACCAGGATCAGGACTCATGTGGAGACCGGCTGACCAATGAGACACAGCTAGTAATTCTGGGAGTGAAGTCTGGATTATGGCACCTTGTTTGCACCAATAGGGGCAGTATCAAGTGACTGGCATCTAGCAGCCCACCTATGGGATCGGGTGGCGCCTGAGTGGTGAGACTTGCCTAACTGCCAAAGGGCAGGGAGCGTTGTGGCTGTGAGCAAGGAAGGAGCTCTGACCTCGCGTGGAACATGGCGCTTGAAGCACGTGTGTGGAAGGCCAGATTCAGGTGGCTCGGTCGCCGGTGAGTATCGGACTAAATCCACTGAGTAGCGGTCAGAGGAGGCTGTGCAAAAGCACAGCTACCTACCAGGCTCACCCTGTAGAGGACTGGAGAATCTGCTGAATCGCGCTCGGTCTGTCAGGAAAAGTGAAGCTGCGTTGTGACTCCCCGATTAGCTGTGAGTTCGGTTGGGCCCGAGAAGCAGCTGCCTGGTATGGTACCCCTCTGTTGCTTTTCATGTAAATGTGTGGAGAAGTGTTTGACATCCAGGCTTGGTCCTGCGAATGGTGTGAGAGCGCTTTTTCTTCTGGAGTCGTGAGTATTAAATCAGGGTAGCTCCCTGTCAAATGTTTCTAGTAAGGGCAAGATCTTCTGGTTACTCTGCTGACTACACTAACTGAGCCTGCTGGCTCTATTAAATCTTCGTAGGAACCTTATGCTTGCTTCTGTGTCAGGGCCCCAACCAGCTGCATCGAGGGACTAGCCTTTATGGCCTGGGTACCCAGAGACCGTGACTTATAGGTTAGGCCTGTGCACAGTGCCCTAGATAGATACTTATATATTAGATTGGTAAGCTAATTAACCTGATCACCCCAGTCCTTGTTAATTCCCCCTAAATAAATCAGATTGATTGTTTTGCAAAGGTATACTGGCTAACTTGTGTGTTTATGGTGAATTACTGCACAGTGATTATTATGTAACAGCATCTTACTTTTCAGGAGGTCCCCGGAGCAAGCTGATTGGTTCAAGCCTGGGGGGTAAGTGTATATTATAAGGGTACTGTGATTGATTTGTGTGGGCCACTAGTGGGAAGAAAGGGGGGTTGCAGTGACCCAGAGGGTTGTGACCAAGTCATATCAGACTGTCTTAACCCCGACCTCTGGGTGGAGGCACCCGCCAACGGATCCAGGCCCTCAACCTGCTGTCGGCTGAGCAGGCAGGGGTAGTGGCCCTTAAGATAGCACCCTCAGGGGGTTACATATAAAAAGCATTAAAATTAAAACCAAGGCAACACCATTGCGTAAATGACACACGTAATGGGGCTGCTGAAAATATCCTTGATATTTCCCCTGAGTGCAGTTTGACCTTGAGACCTCACTCGTGGCTACTCCACTCGTGAGGTGATAAGGTCAAACTGCACTCAGGGGAAATGTCAAGGATATTTTCAGTAGCCCACTGCATATCCTTTATATAATATATATATATATATATATATATATATATATATATATATATATATATTGTAAGTGGGATGTTTAGCAGTGTGCAGTGGCATGTGACTAGCTCAGTATGCAGGAATGAGGTGATCTCACAACCAGCATCACCACAGAGCTGTGACCTCACAAGCTGGATGGGACACTTCCCCACTGATATTGTCAAGTTGCTGAGGAACATTGCATACTTGTGTTGTGACTTCGCCAGGCAGGGGAGGGGCCCTTCATGCATGGGTCCCAGTCGGCGGGTATGAAGGAATGGACCTGACATGAGAGAGCATATAGGAGGCACTGAAACCACGAATAACCATGTTTTCATTTTTCTATAGTTGTTTCACAGAGCACAGGACAGAACGGACATGGCACCCAAGAAGAGCAAGCGATCGAAGGAAGAGGATTAGAAAGCTATAATCAAACTGGCTGAGAAAGCAACCAAAATGTAGGAGCTGGTGGAGGGAGGACACGGAAGCCGGAGAAGAAGAAAACCTGGCATGGAAAAAGGTGGCAAGGGAAGAGACCAGCTGGGGGCTGACACGTCCCGCTTAGGTAGCGCCATGGGCAGCAAGGCCTGCCAAGGCAGCTGGGCCAGTACCTGCACAGCCAGGTGACCCACTGACACCAGCACCTACCCCAGATCAAAGGGGATCCCCCCGGTGGAACCTGGACTCAAAGCCTGGAGTGGGAGGTCCAGCCCGCAGATCCTGGTAGCTCACACTTCACTTTCACCTCACCCACAGGAAGAAGCAAGGGGACCTTTGGAGGCCTCCAGGCAGCCCAGCCAGGACAAGGTCATAGGTAATGTGTCCAATACAGTAGGAGATAGTATAAAAGAGTAAATAAGTCAAATAGTGGCAGCACTGGGATGGGTGGGTGGGGCAGATGGAATCAGGCTGTGCAGAGATTAAGGCAAGAAGAGAGGTGCCAGGAGATACGGAAATGGAGAGGAAGAGAGGGACAAGGTACAAGAGAGGTGGGGCACAGGGATGAGAAATAGCGAACATGTGCCCATTGCCACAAAAGAAAAAATGGAAGGGAGAATATGTAGATATATTTGTTTTGTGAGGCGAGAGGCGGCAGCCAACAATAAAAGGCAGAAAGCATAGGTAAGAGTGAGATGGTTGCTGCCATAAAAGCTATTAGGAAAGAAAGAGAAGATAAATTCACGAGAGGGAAGACCTGGGATAAGGTGGTTTCCAGGGTTTTTGCCATTTTTCAACTATAGCTCTGGAAAGGAGGCGAACTGGAGTATCCGCTCATTACTTGTTCGATTGATGTACAGAGAGCTAAAGCAAAAGGTGGGTGGGATGGATATACTATGATGAATGTTTTCGACAGAGAATGGCAACATTTGGGGATGTAAGATGGGACGCCAAGCAAATAGATTCATGGACAGATTATGTAACAGATCAGTCCACACCCGAGGGCGGGTGGGGTAGAAATGGGGCTACGCCACAGAGCTGTTGCTGGGCATATAACAGGGCCTTCTGCTCATGGCCTCAGTGTTGTTTTTGGCATGCCTGTGCAAAATGCGGGGCACTCAGCTAGCAAGTGCAGAACAACAGGTATACAAGGAGCACAAGAGCATGGGGGCAAGGATCAGTCCAACAGTTTTTTCGGAAAGGCCAGGGGTTTCGAGGGCAAACATGGAACAACAGAGGGAGGGTCGGGGGAATGGGAGTAGAGGGGTCAAAAACACTGAAGCAAGGGAGGATAGACAGGCAAGATGGGGGGTTCAAGGAGGGAGTACGGGTGGCACAACAAGGGACAGTTTGGGATGGTCAGAACCCCCATCAACATAGCGGCATTGACAGTTCGCCTGGTCAGATATCCAGACACGAGCATGCTGGATATGATTTTAAGTGGTTTTGACACAGAGTTTTCATTGCAGTCTAAAGGACTCAGGCAAGCAAGGGAGGCGAGCAACCTGGGGTCTGTAAAGGGAAAAGAGGAAATGTTAAGGCAGAAGATTGAGAAAGAGAAGCAGCAGGTAGGTGGAGGGTCCATCTTGACAACCCCCATCAGGAAAACATGCAGATATCGCCTTGGGTTTGGTACCTAAGAAACAAGAAGGGAATACTGGGTGATACACCATTTGTCTTATCCAGAAGGAGAATCGGTGAATGACTATATTAGGGAGGAGCATAGTAGGGTAACATACGCTACACTTGAAGATGCGGTCCGGATAATCCAGGCCACAGAGGATGCATGGATGGCAAAATGGACATTGAGTCCACCTTCGGGCTGCTTCCAGTCAGGAGGAGCTGGGATCTCTTGGGTTTTAAAAGTGAAGGGCAGTATTATTTCGACAAGGCAATGCCAGTGGGGTGCTCCACAGCATGTGCGACATATGAGGCATTCAGCACATGTTTGCAGTGGATATTCCAAGAGGAAACAGGTTATAAGTCAGTCATCCATCACCTGGATGACTTTCTCCTCATTGGAAAAGGCAAAAGGGAGACACAGAGGATGCTGGGTAAGTTTCAGGAATTATGCTGGGAGTTAGGAGTCCCACTGGCACCAGAAAAAACAGAGGGGCACAGCAAGGTTATGGAATTCCTTGGGATAGAGATTGATGCCAAGAGTGAAGTATTCAGGTTACCAGACAAAAAAGTAAGGAGGTTAAAGGAGCTAAATCCGAATTTTGTACCAGCAAGAAAAGGTACAACTAAAGTTGGCTCCATCAGGTACTGGGAGCACCTGAATTTCATGCAGGGCCATAGGACCAGGAAAGGCATTCACAAGGAGGCTTGGCAGAGCACTGACAGGGGTCACAAAATCATATCATTGGGTTAATCTGACTTGCGGCGTCAGGGAGGATTTTAGTGTATGGGAGGAATTCTTGAAGGATTATAATGGGTGTTCATTTTGACAGGAGGAGTGGCTGTACAACACAGACCTGGACCTCTACATGGATGCAGCTGGAGAACTGGGCCTGGTGGTTACCTGAAGGGCAGGTGGTTTGCAGAACCATGGCCAGCCAGTTGGGTGAGGGACGGGAAAGTGAAAGATATAACACTACTGGAGATCATGCCCATATGGCCATGCACTATGGTTTGGGGGAAGGAATTACGGGATCAGAAGGTTACATTTTGGTGTGACAATAGTGCGGTGATGGAGGTACTGAACAATAAGGGTCAGGTCAGACACAGTCATGAGGTAGATCACGACAGTCTTAAGGGCTTTGCAGCTGAACATGTCTTCAGAGCAAAACATATAGAAGGGGTACACAACACGCTGGCTGACAGCCTTCCTGGCCTGTAGCTGGACCATTTCCGGAAGCTGCACCAGCAGCGGAAGAACAAAAATGCCCATACCCAACGAACATCTGGGACATTGGCAGGAAGGAGCAGAACTGCTGTTTCACAGCCTATGGGCACCTCGGACTCTGAGGGCCTACGCATGGGGCCTGGAGGGTTTTTCAAACATTCAGGCAGAAAACCAGATGGAGGGTAAATGGGCCACTCAGAGGAACAGTTGGGAATGTTCACGGGAACAATGGCAGAAAGAGACTGCTCACGCCACAATGGGGGTTTATCTGGCAGGGATTAGTGTGATCTGCAGCCTGAAAGGATGGAATAACCCAACAAATTCAATGCTCATTAGAAGGATGATGCAAGGCTGGGCAGGTTGAAAAGAGGGACAGGGGATAATAGGAGGCCTATAGTGGAGCAGTGGCTAATAAAGCTAAAAGAGGTGCTCCCGGCAATATGCAAATCAAAGGAGGAGGCCCAGCTATTTCAAATGATTTATGTGATAATGTTTGCAGGGGCTATGAGAGTGAGTGAGGTGGGAGACCATGGAAAAGATGACAGGGAAGGAGGTGTGGAATGGGAGGATGTGAGTTGGGGGACAAGGGAAATACGGATCAAGCTAAGATGGTCAAAGACTGACCAAAAGGGCAAGGGTGCATGATAACACTAAGAAGGTGGTCAGAGATCGCCTATATGCCCAGTGCAGGCCCCTGTGGGCTTTTTGCATAGGGCAGAACTAGGACGGGAAGCTGTTCATGAACGGTGATGGAACAGGTCACCGCGTCAAATTACGGCAGTGTTGAAAAAGGGCATGGGTTTTTGAGGAGAACCCAGCTAATTACTCATCCCATGCCCTAAGGATTGGGGCAGCCTCACAGTGGGCAGCAACGTGTGAACCCATGAAGGGCATTTTGGAAAAAGGTAACTGGTGGTCAGCCAGTTATAAAAGATACATCAGAGCAGTAATGTAAAAAAAAAAAATAAATAAATATATAATGATAAGGCGGGGGGGATAATACAATGAGGACACTGAGAGTATATATAAATTAATTTTCTTTGCACCCCATAGGTAGAGGGAGGAACACAGAAGTCTGGATCTGCGGCCATTCCTAAATTTACTGGGCTGGTAAGAGAGCATAGAAAAAAGCTGGGGGGAAAGCAATTGTACCAGGATGCAAGACAGTGTAGGTTGGTATGGCATGGCCTACGGGGGATGAGATGGGCACAGCTTCTGCCTGCTTTGAAAGAACTCAAGGGACATCGGCCCAGTCCAGACCTAATCATTATACACCTAGGGGCAATGACCTGGCAGGCAGACCATGGGTGCACACATATTTACAGATAAAGAGGGACCTAGTGGCAATAAGAGTGGTGGCCTCAAGTATCTTGCCTGGTCAGATATAATACAACAAACAGTATGGAGACAGGAACACAGCCACAGGGCAGTGGAGAGGGCCAGGAGAAAGATGAATAGATGAGTGGGGACACTGATAAGGCAGATGGGAGGACAGGTAATACTGCGCAGAGTAGAAGAATGGGTGAATGACTTCTACAGGTCGGATGGGGTACACTTGTCAGATATAGCAATAGATATGTTCAATACAGAAACAATGGGCTTCATAGAAGAATGGAGAAAACAGACAAAGGTTAGTAAATACAAAAAAAAAAAGAAAGGGGGGGAAGGAAGCCCCATCCTGAGGTAAGGGAGAGGGATACCCTGAGTTGGGTGGAAGCCTGTCATCCAACACAAGCTGGAGACTGGCTAGTGGGGAAAAAGGGGGGAAGGATGGGAGGGGGAAGAAAAAAGGAGTAACACAAAAGGAAGAAGAAGATGAAGGAGAAAGCGGTCTCGGTTTTCACCGTTACCTAACAGAAAAGGAGAAGAAGAAGGCACCCAGGTTATCGCCTGGTGGATGGATAATCAGAGAGTGATATATGGATGGAAATAAATGAAAATATGGAAATATTACAATAAAGAAATGGAAAATGGAATATGGATTTATGAATATAAATAAATTGCCAATCTGAGCCAAACAACAAAAAATGGTCTCTTTGTTTTTGTGAGGGGAAAGGGGGGAATCCGGGACAATGGAGTTGCCCTTTAAGGGGCAGACCAAGGTCTTGTGTACCTCTCCTTTAGGAATGGTTGTGCCCAGAAGGAGAGGATATGAAGGAGGAGCAAGAGCCAGAACAATGGGCAGGCAGCAGGAAGGGAAGGGGGGAAGAGAGGTACATAAGGGACAGCACAAGCGAGCCTCAGCCACTTTTTGCTGGAGCTTTGATCTGATCAACTGCAGCATGTCAGATATGGCATTAATTTTGAGGTAGGTTCACAGCAGAAAGAGGTAAGGAGGCAACAATTGATTTGTTAAGATATGCAAAGTTAAAAAAAGGGAGAGAGAGAAAAGAAATGTGTAGCATTTGGTAGAAAGGAAGTGAGCTACTAGAAGACAAGATGAAGCAAGTGTTTTGATGTACAGTGCTCTCTGTGAAGTTAGTATGACCCTGTAACTGCCTGTATGGATAATGTACTGCAATTATGTTGTTCTTTGAATGTTACACTTAATGTTCAGTGCTATCTATGTGGTTACTACGACTCTGTAACTGCTTTTATTTGTAATGTACTGCTACCTATGATCTTCTCTTCTGAATGTTGCTCTAATTGTACAACGTTCCCTATGTAGTTAGTACGATTCTCTAATTGGCTGTATGTGCAATGTACTGCTACCTATGTTTTTCTCTTCTGAATGTTGAACTTATTGTACAATGTTGTCGATGTAGTTAGTATGATTTTGTAGCTGCCAGGGTGTGTGTAATATACTGCTACCTATGTTGTTCTCCTCTGAATATTGCACTTACAGTATAGTGCTCTCTTTGTAGTTAGTATGACTCTGTAACTGAGAGTGTGTGTAATGTACTGCTACCTATGTTGTTTTCTGAATGTTGCTATTATTGAACAGTGCTCTATATGTAGTTAGTATGACTCTGTAACTGCCTGTATGTGTAATGTACTGCAATTATGTTGTTCTTTGAATGTTGCAATAAATGTTCAATGCTCTCTATGTAGTTACTATGACTCTGTAACAGCCTGTATTTGTAAGGTAGTGCAACCTATGTTGTTCTCCTCTGAATGTTCCACTTGTTTTACTAGGCTTTCTATGTAGTTAGTATAACTCTGTAACTGTCTGTATGTGTAATGTAATGCTTCCTATGATGTTCTCTGAAAGCTGCACTTATTGAACAAAGCTCCAAATGTAGTTTCTTCGACTTTGCAACTGACAGCATATATAATGTACTGCTACCTATATTTTCCCCTCTGAATATTGCACTTATTGTACAATGCTGTCTATGTAGTTAGTACAGCTCTGTAAATGACTGAATGTGTAATGAACTGCTGCCTATGTTCTTTTACTCTGAATTTTGCACTTACTGTATAATGCTGCCTCTGTAGTTAGTATGACTCTGTAACTGCCTGTATTTGCAATGTACAACTACCTATGTTGTTCTCCTCTGAATGTTGCACTTATTGTACAATGCTCCCTATGTGGTTACTTTGATTCAGTAACTGCCTGTGTATGTAATGTTTTGCTGCCTTTGTTGTTCTCTTCTGAATGTTGTATTTATAGTACAATGCTCTCTATGTAGTTAGTATGACTCTGTAACTGCTTTTTATGTGTAATGTACTACTACCTATGCTTTTCTCCTCTGAAAGTTACACTTATTGTACAGTGCTCTCTATTTAGTTTCTAAGACTTTGTAACTTACTGTATCTGTAATCTACTGCTACCTATGTTGTTCCCCTCCGTATGTTGCACTTATTGTACAATCCTCTCTGTGTAGTAACTACAACTCGGGTAACTGCCTGTATCTGTATTATACTGCTACCTATGCTGTTCTCTTCTGAATGTTGCACTTATTGTTCAATCGTTCTCTATGTGGTTAGTACATCTCTGTAAGTGACTGTATGTGTAATGTACTGCTACCTATGTTGTTCTTCTTTGAACGTTGCACTTACTCTACAATGCTCTCTATGTAGTTAGTACGTCTCTGTGACTGACTGTGTCTGTAATGTACTGCGGCCTAAGTTGTTCTCCTCTGAATGTTGAACTTATTGTTCAGTGCTTTCTATATACTTAGTATGACTCTGCAACTGCCTGTATGTGCGATGTACTGCTATCTATGTTATTCCCCTCTGAATGTTGCACTTATTCTACAATGTACTCTGTGTAGGTAGTAAGACTCTGTAACTGCTTGTTTGTGTTATGTACTGCTGCCTATGTTGTTGTCTCTGAATATGGCACTTATTATACAATGCACCTTAGTAGTTAGTACAACTCTGTAACAGCCTGTACATGTAATGTACTGCTCCTATGTTGTTCTCCTCTGAATTTTGTACTTATTGTACAATGCTTTCTATGTAGTTAGTATGGCTCTGTAACTGACAGTGTGTGTACTGTACTGCTACCTATGTTGATGTCTGAATGTTGCTATTTTTGAACAGTACCCTGTATGTAGTTAGTATTACTCTGTAACTGTATGTGTAATGTACTGCAATTATGTTGTTGTTTGAATGTTGCACTTAATGTTCAGTGCTCTCTGTGTAGTTACAATGACTCTGTAACTCCCTGTATTTGTAATGTACAACTACCTATGTTTTTCTCCTCAGAATGTTGCACTTATTGAACAATCCTGTCTAAGTAGTTAATATGACTCTGTAACTGCCTGTGTGTACTGACTACCTATGTTCTTCTCCTCTGAATGTTGCACTTATTGTACAATGCTCCTATGTGGTTAGTATGACTCAGTAACTTCCTGTGTGTGTACTGTTCTGCTACCTCTGCTGTTCTCTTCTGAATGTTGCACTTATTGTACAATGCTCTCTATGTAGTTAGTATGACTCTGTAACTGCCTTTATGTGTAATGTACTGCTACCTATGCATTTCTCCTGCTAATGTTGCACTTATTTTACAGTGTTTGTAATGTACTGCTACCTACTGTATGTTGCTGTCTGAATGTTGCTTTTATTGAACAGTGCCCTGTATGTGGTTAGTTTGATTCTGTAACTGCCTGTAGGAGTAATGTACTGCAATTATGTTGTTCTTTGAATGTTGCACTTAAGGTTCAGTGCTATTTAAGTAGTTACTACAACCTGTAACTGCCTGTATTTATACGACTACTACCTATGTTGTTCTCCTCTGAATGTTGCACTTTGGCTGTACAACACTTTATGTAGTTAGTACAACTCTGTAACTGCATGTATGTGCAATGCACTGCTACCTATGTTGCTCTCCTCTAAATGTTGCACTTATTGTTCAGTTCTCACTGTATAGGTAGTTTAAATCTGTAACTGACAATGTGTGTGTAATGTACTGCTACCTATGTTGTTTTCTAAATGTTGCTATTAATTAACAGTGCTCTGTATGTAAATATTACTCCATAACGGCCTGTATGTTTAAGTACTGCAATTATGTTGTTCTTTAAATGTTGCCTTTAATGTTCAGTGCTCTCTATGCAGTTGCTTCGACTCTGTAACTGCCTCTGTTTGCAATGTACTTCTATCTATGTTGTTCTCCTCTGAATTTTGCACTTACTGTGCAATGCTCACTATGTAGGTAGTACAATCCTGTAACTGCAGGGAAGTGTAATGTACTGCTACCTATGTTGTTCTCCTCTGAATGTGGCATTTATTGTACAATTCTTCCCTGTATGTAGTTAGTATGACTCTGTAATTGACTCAATGTGTAATGTACTGCTTCCTATGTTTTTTCCTCTGAATGTTGCACTTATTGTACAATGCTCTCTATGTAGTTATTACAACTCTGTAGCTGCCTGTATGTGCAATGTTACTGCTACCTATTTTCTCGGAATGTAGCATCTATTGTACAATGCTGTCTATGAAGTAAGCATGACTCTGTAACTGACAGTGTATGTAATGTAGTGCTACCTATGCTGTTCTCTGAATGTTGAACTTATTGTGCAGTGTTCTCTAAGTAGTTAGCATAAATCTGTAACTGCCTGTATGTGCAATGTACTGCAATTATGTTGTTCTTTGAATGTTGCACTTAATGTTCAGTGCTCTCTATGTAGTTACTATGACTCTGTAACTGATTGTGTGTGTAATGTACTGCTGCCCGTGTTGTTCTCCTCTGAATGTTGCACTTATTGTACAGTGCTCTCTGTAGTTAGTACGACTCTGTAATTGACTGTATGTATGATGTACTGCTGCCTATGTTGTTCTACTCTGAAGGTTGCACTTGTTGTACAGTGCTGTATATGTAGTTAATATGACTCTGAAACTGACAATGTAAGTAATGTACTGCTTCCTATGTTGTTCTCTGAATGTTGTACTTATTGTACAGTGCTCTCTATGTAGTTGTTATTAATCAGTAGCTGCCTGTATGTGTTATGTACTGTAATTATGTTGTTTGTAGAATGTTGCACTTAATGTACAATGCTCTCTATGTAGTTACTACGACTCTATAACTGCTTGTATTTGTAATGGACTGCTACCTATGCTGTTCTCTGAATGTTGCACTTATTGTACAATGCTCTCTATGTAGTTAGTACAACTCTGTAACTGCCTGTATGTGTAATGTCCTGCTGCCCATGTCATTCTCTTCTGAAAGTTGCAGTTATTGTACAATGCTCTCTAAGTAATTTATTCGACTTTGCAACTTACTGTATGTGTAATGTACTGTTAAGTATGTTGTTCTCCTCTGGATGTTGCACTTACTGTACAGTGCTGTCTATGTAGCTAATACGACTCTGTGACTTACTGTGTGTGTAATGCACTGCTACCTATGTTGTTGACCTCTGAATGTGGCACTTATTGTACAATTCACTCTAAGTAGTTAGTATGACTCAGTAACTGCCTGTACGTGTAATGTACTGCTCCCAATGTTGTTCTCCTCTGAATTTTTTACTTATTGTACAGTGCTTTTCTGTGTAGTTAGATGGCTCTGTAACTAAGTGTCATAATGAACTGATACCTACTGTATGTTGCTGTCTGAATGTTGCTTTAATTGAACAAGTGCCCTTTATGTGGTTAGTATAACTCTGTAACTGCCTGTATGTGTAATGTACTACAATTATTTTGTTCTTTGAATGTTGCCTTAAGGTTCAGTGCTGTCTATGTAGTTACTACGACTCTGTAACTGCCTGTATCTGGTATGTACTACTACCTATGTTGTTCTCCTCTGAATGTTGCACTTATTGTACAATACTCTTTATGTAGTTAGGACAACTCAGTAACTGCATGAATGTGCAATGCACTGCTACCTATGTTGCTCTCCTCTAAATGTTGCACTTATTGCTCAGTGCTCTCTGTGTAGTTAGTAAAACTCTGTAACTGACAATGTGATTGTAACGTACTGCTACCTATGCTGTTTTCTGAATGTTGCTATTAATTAACAGTGCTCTGTATGCAAATATGGCTCTGTAACTGACTGTATATGTAATGTACTGCAATTATGTTGTTCTTTAAATGTTGCCCTTAATTTTCAGTAGCTCTCTATGCAGTTACTACGAATCTGTAACTGCCTCTATTTACAATGTTCTGCTATCTATGTTGTTCTCCTCTGAATTTTGCACTTACTGTGCAATGCTCTCTATGTAGTTAGTACAACCCTGTAACTGCATGAAAGTGTAATGTACTGCTACCTATGTTGTTCTCCTCTGAATGTTTCACTTTTTGTACAATTCTCCCTATATAGTTAGTATGACTCTGTAATTGACTCAATGTGTAATGTACTGCTTCCTTTGCTATTCTCCTCTGAATGTTGCACTTACTGTACAATGCTTTCTATGTAGTTATTACAACTCTGTAACTGCCTGTTTGTGAAATGTACTGCTACCTATGTTTTTCTCCTTTGAATGTAGCACTTAATGTACAATGCTATCTATGTAGTAGCATGACCTGTAACTGACAGTGTGTGTAATATAGTGCTACCTATGTTTTTCTAGAATGTTGCACTTATTGTGCAGTGCCTCTAAGTAGTTAGTATGACTCTGTAACTGCATGTATGTGTAATGTATAGCAATGATGTTGTTCTTTAAATGTTGCTCTTAATGCTCAGTGCTCTCATGTAGTTACTACTGACTCTGTAAATGACTGTGTGTGTAATGTACTGCTGTCTATGTTGTTCTCCTGTGAATCGTTGTACTTATTGTGCAACTCTCTCTGTGTAGTAACTATGTTTCGGTAACTGCCTGTATTTGTAATGTATTGCTACCTATGTTGTTCTCCTCTGAATGTTGCACTATTGTTCAATGCTCTCTAAGTGGTAAGTGTACTCTTTAAGTGACCATATGTTTAAAGTACTGCTACCTATGTTGTTCTTCTTTGAATGTTGCAATTACTCTACAATGCTCTATGTAGTTTGTACGATCTCTGTAATTGACTGTGTCTGTAATATACTGCTGCCTAAGTTGTTTTCCTTTGAATGTTGAACTTATTGTTCAGTGCTTTCTATATACTTAGTATGACTCTGCAACTGCCTGTATGTGTGATGTACTGCTACCTATGTTTTTCCCCTCTGAATGTTGCACTTATTGTACAATGTTCTCTGTGTAGGTAGTAAGACTCTGAAACTTCTTGTTTGTGTATGCTGCTACCTATGTTGTTGTCCTCCTGAATGGTCACTTATTGTACAATGCACTCTAAGTAGTTAGTACGACTCTGTAACAGCCTGTACGGTTAATGTACTGCTCCCTTTTGTTGCTCCTCTGAATTTTGTACTTATTGTACAATGCTTTCTATGTAGTTATTATGGCTCTGTAACTGACAGTGTGTGTAATGTATTGCTACCTATGTTGGTATCTCAATGTTGCTATTATTGAACATGACCCTGTATGTGTTAGTATGACTCTGTAACTGTCTATATGTGTAACATACTGCAATTATGTTGTTCTTTGAATGTTGCACTATTGTACTGTGCCTCTATGTAAGTTGGTATTAATCGGTAGCTCCCTGTATGTGTAATGTACTGTACTTATGTTGTTTGTTGAATGTTGCACCTAGTGTTCAGTGCTCTCTATGTAGCTACTTCGGACTATGTAACTGCCTCGCATTTGTAATGTACTGCTACCTATGTTGTTCTCCCTCTGAATGGTGCACTTATTGTACATTGCTCTTCCATGTAGTTAGTACAACTCTTGTAACTGCCTGTATGTGTAATGTCCTGCTGCCTATGTCGTTCTCTTCTGAATGTTGCACTTATTGTACAATGCTCTCAGGCAGTTTTCTTCGACTTTGCAACTTACTGTATGTGTAATGTACTGCTACCTATGTTGTTCTTCTCTGAATGTTGCACTTACTGTACAGTGCTGCTCTATGGAGTTAATCCAACTCTGTAACTTACTGTATGTGTAATGAACTGCTACCTGTGTTGTTTTCCTCTGAAGGTTGCATACTTGTTACAATTCTCCTAATGTGGATAGCATGACTCTGAAATGGGCCCTATATGTAATGTACTGCTACCTATGTTTTTCTCCTCAGAATGTTGTTGTACAATGCTGTCCTAAGTAATTATTATGACTCTGTATCTGCCTATGTGTGTAATGTACTGCTACCTATGTTGTTCTACTCTGATTGTTACTTAATGTACAATGCTCCCAATGTGGTTAGTATGACTCAGTAACTTCCTGTGTGTGTAATGTTCTGCTGCCTTCGTTGTTCTCTTCTGAATGTTGCAATTATTGTACAATGCTCTATGTAGTGAGTATGACTCTGTAACTGCCTTTTTGTGTAATGTACTACTACCTATGCTTTTCTCCTCTGAATGTTGTACTTATTGTACAATGCCTCTATTTGGTTTCTAGGCATTTTAACTTACTGTATCTGGTAATGTACATGCTTCCAATGTTGTTCTCCTCTGAATTTTTTACTTATTGTACAATGCTTGCTATGTAGTTAGATGGCTCTGTAACTGACAGTGTCTGTAATGTACTGCTTCCTACTGTATGTTGCTGTCTGAAAGTTGCTTTAAATGAACAGTGCCCTGTATGTGGTTAGTATGACTCTGTAACTGCCTGTTTGTGTAATGTACTGCAATTATGATGTTCTTTGAATGTTGCCCTTAAGGTTCAGTGCTGTCTATGTAGTTATTATGACTCTGTGCCTGCCTGTATTTGGTATGTACTACTACCTGTGTTGTTCTCCTCTGAATGTTGCACTTATTGTACAATACTCTTTATGTAGTTAGTACAACTCTATAACTGCATGAATGTGCAATGCACTGCACCTATGTTGCTCTCCTCTAAATTGTTGTACTTATTGTTCAGTGCTCTCTGTGTAGTTAGTATAATCCTGTAACTGACAATGTGATTGTAACTTACTGCTACCTAAGCTGTTTTCTGAATGTTGCTATTAATTAACAGTGCTCTGTATGCAAATATGACTCTGTAGTTGCCTGTATATTGTAATGTACTGCAATTATGTTGTTCTTTAAATATTGCCTTTAATGTTCAGTGCTCTATGCAGTTACTACGAATCTGTAACTTTGCCTCTATTTGCAATGTTACTATCTATGTTGTTCTCCTCTGAATTTTGCACTTACTGTGCATTGCACTCTATGTAGTTAGTACAACACTGTAACTGCATGAAAGAGTAGTACTGCTACCTATGTTGTTCTCCTCTGAATGTTTCACTTTTTGTACAATTCTCCCTCTATAGTTAGTATGACTCTGTAATTGACTCAATGTGTAGTGTACTGCTTCCTTTGCTATTCTCCTCTGAATGTTGCACTTACTGTGCAATGCTTTCTATGTAGTTATTACAACTCTGTAACTGCCTGTATGTGTAATGTACTGCTACCTATGTTTTTCTCCTTTGAATGTAGCACTTATTGTACAATGCTATCTATGTAGTAAGCATGACTCTGCAACTGATAGCGTATGTGTAATATAGTGCTACCTATGTTTTCTCTGAATTTCACTTATTGTGCAGTGCTCTCTGTGTAGTTAGTATGACTTGTAACTGCCTTGCATGTGTAATGTATAGCAATGATGTTGTTCTTTAAATGTTGCACTTAATGCTCAGTGCTCTCTATGTAGTTACTATGACTCTGTAAATGACTGTGTGTGTAATGTACTGCTGTCTATGTTGTTCTCCTCTGAATGTTGCACTTATTATTCAATGCTCTCTAAGTGGTAAGTGCATCTCTTTATGACCGTATGTTTAAAGTATTGCTACCTATGTTGTTCTTCTTTTGAATGTTAATTCCTCTACAATGTTTTCTATCTGGTTTGTACATCTCTGTAACTGACTGTGTTTTAATATACTGCTATCCAAGTTGTTTTCCTTTGAATGTTGAACTTATTGTTCAGTGCTTTCATATACTTAGTGTGACCTCTGCAACTGCCTGTATGTGTGATGTACTGCTACCTATGTTTTTCCCCTCTGAATGTTGCACTTATTGTACACTGTTCTCTGTGTAGGTAGTAAGACTCTGTAGCTGCTTGTTTGTGTTATGTACTGCTACCTATGTTGTTGTCCTCTGAATGTGGCACTTATTGTACAATGCACTGCTAAGTAGTTAGTACGACTCTGTAACAGCCTGTATGTGTAATGTACTGCTACCTATGTTTTTCTCCTTTGAATGTAGCACTTATTGTACAATGCCTTCTATGTAGTTATTATGGCTCTGTAACTTACAGTGTGTGTAATGTACTGCTACCTATGTTAATGTCTCAATGTTGCTATTATTGAACATGACCCTGTATGTAGTTAGTATGACTCTGTAACAGTCTGTATTTGTAACATACTGCAATTATGTTGTTCTTTGAATGTTTCACTTATTGTACAGTGCTCTCTATGTAGTTGATATTAATCGGTAGCTGCCTATATGTGTAATGTACTGTAATTATGTTGTTTGTTGAATGTTGCACCTAATGTTCAGTGCTCTCTATGTAGCTACTTCGACTCTGTAACTGCCTGTATTTGTGATGTGCTGCTACATATATTGTTTCTCCTCTGAATGTTGCATTATTTCTTTTTTGCTCTCCTATGAGTTAGTACAGTTCTGTAACTGCCTGTATGTGTAATGTCCTGCTGCCTATGTCGTTCTCTTCTGAATGTTGCACTTATTGTACAATGCTATCTAAGTAATTTCTTGACTTTGCAACTTACTGTCATGTGTAATGTACTGATACCTATTTTGTTCTTCTGAATGTTGCACTTACTGTTCAGTGCTGCCTAGAGATTAATACAACTTGTAACTTACTGTATGAAATGCACTGCTACCTGAGGTTGTTTTCCTCTGAAGGTTGTACTTATTTTACAATTCTCTTAATGTGGATAATGACTCTGAAATGGGCCCTATATGTAATGTACTGTTACCTATTTTAACTCCTCAGAATGTTGCCTTGTTGGTACAATGCTGTCCAGTAGTTATTATGACTCTGTATTCGCCGTGATGTGGTGTAATGTACTGACCTATGTTGTTCTACTCTGATTGTTGCATAATGTACAATGCTCCCTATGTGGTTAGTATGACTCAGTATCTTCCTGTGTGTGTAGTGTTCTGCTGCCTTCATTGTTCTCTTCTGAATGTTGCACTTATTGTACAATGCTCTCTATGTAGTAAGTATGACACTGTAACTGCCTTTTTGTGTAATGTACTACTACCTATGCTTTTCTCCTCTGAATGTTGCACTTATTGTTCAGTGCTCTCTATCTGGTTTCTAAGAATTTTTAACTTACTGTATCTGTGATGTATTGCTATCTATGTTGTTCTCCTCCGAATGTTGCACTTATTGTACAGTCCTCTCTGTGTAATTACTAAGACTCGGTAACTGCCTGTATCTGTAATGTACTGCTCCCAATGTTATGCTCCACTGAATGTTGCACTTATTGTTCAATGCTGTCTATGTGATTAGTACATCTCTGTAAGTGTCCGTATGTGTAATGCACTGCTACCAATGTTATTCTCCTTTGAATGTTGCACTTAATCTACAATGCTCTCTATGTAGTTAGTATGTATCTATAACTGACTGTGTCTGTTATGTACTGCTGCCTAAGCTGTTCTCCTCTGAATGTTGAACCTATTGTTCAGTGCTTTCTATGTACCTAGTATGACTCTGCAACTGCCTGTATGTGTGATGTACTGCTACTCTGTGATTTCTCCTCTAATGTTTACCTTATTGTAGAATCTTCTCTGTGTAGGTAGTAAGGCTCTGTAACTGTTTGTTTGGGTAATATTTCTAGCTACCTATGTTGTTGTCCTCTGTTGAAGTGTAACTTATGTACAGTGCACTCTATGGTCAGTACGACTCTGTAACTGCCCTGTTTGTAATGTACTGCTCCTATGTTTGTTCTTGTCTGAATTTTGTACTTATTGAACAATGCTTTCTATGTAGTTTGTATTGTTCGTGGACTGACAGTGTCTGTAATGTACTGCTACCAATGTTGCCGCCTGAATGTTGCTTTAATTGAACAGTGCCTGTATGTGGTTAGTATGACTCTGCTGCCTGTATGTGTAATGTAAATGCAATTATGTTGTTCTTTTGAATGTTGCCTTTAAGGTTCAGTGCTATCTATGTAGTTATCTACGACTCTGTAACTTCTTCCTGTATTTGTATGTACTACTACCTATGTTGTTCTCCTCTGATGTTGCACTTATTGTGCAATACTCTTTATGTAGTTAGTACAACTCTGTAACTGCATGTATGTGCAATTCTGCTCTACTCTAAATGTTGCACTTATTATTCAGTACTCTCTGTGTAGTTAGCATAACTCTGTAACTGACGATGTGTTTGTAACGTACTGCTACCTATGTTGTTTTCTGAATGTTGCTATTAATTAACAGTGCTCTGTATGCAAATATGACTCTGTAACTGCCTGTGTGTATAATGTACTGCAATTATGTTGTTCTTTAAATGTTGCCCTTAATGTTCTGTGCTCTCTATGCAGTTACTATGACTCTGCTATTTCCTCTTTGCAATATGTACTGCTATCTATGTTGTTCTCTCTGAATTTTGCACTCTTACTGCACAATGCTCTCTATGTAATTAGTACAACCCATAATGCATGAAAGTGTAATGTACTGCTACCTATGTTGTTCTCCTCTGAATGTTTCACTTATTGTTCAATTCTCCTATATTTAGGTTAGTATGACTCTGTAATTGACTCAATGTGTAATGTACTGCTTCTTTTTGCTATTCTCCTGAATGTTGAACTTACTGTTCAATGCTTTCGTATGTTATTACAACCTGCAACTGCCTGCATGTAATGTACCTGCTCATGTTTTCTCTTCTGAATGTAGCACTTATTGTACATTGCTGTCTCTGTGTGCGCATGAATCTGTAACTGACAGTGTGTTAATATAGTGCTACCTATGTGTTGTCTGAATGTTGCACTTATTGTGCAGTGCTCTCTGTGAATATGTACTGTAGCTGCTATGTGTGTAATGTACAGCAATGATTTGTTCTTTAAATGTTGCACCTGTTCGGTGCCTCTTGTGTGGTTACTTTGACTCTGTAACTGACTGAGTGTAATGTACTGCTGCTATGTTGTTCTCTGAATGTTGCACATTTTAATCCTCTCTGTGTGTAACTTCGGCCTCGGTAACTGCCTGTGTTTGTAGTACTGCTACCTTTGTTGTTCTCTTAATGTTTCACTTATTGTTCAATGCTCTCTATGGTTAGTGCATCCTGTCGTCACGTATGTTTAATTTACTGCTCCTATGTTGTTCTCCTGTGAATTTTATTTATTGTACATTGCTTTCTGTCGTTAGTATACTGTAATGACAGTGTCTGTATGTTCTTTACCTACTGTATGCTGCTGTCTGAATGTTGTTTAATTGAACAGTGCCCCATGTAGTTAGTATGACCTGCAACTGCCTGTAGTAATGTAATGCAATTATTTGATCTTTGAATGTTGCCTTAAGGTTACTGCCATTCTGTAGTTCCTGACTCTGTCCTGCCTGTATTTGGTGTACTACTACCTGTGTTGTTCTCCTCTGATGTTGCACTATTGTGCAATACTCTTTTGTAGTTAGGAAGTATAACTGCATGTATGTGCATCGCTACCTATGTTGCTCTCTCTAAATGTTGCGCTTATTTTCTTTGCCTGTGTGTTAGTAACCTGTAACTGACAATGTAGTTTAACTACTGCTACCTATGTGTTTTCGAATTTTGCTATTAATTGCTCTATGTGTAAAATGACTGGTAACTGCCTGTATGTGTAATCTACTGCAATTGTGTTGTTCTTTAAATGTTGCCTTAATGTTCATTTCCTTTATGCAGTTACTACGACCTGTAACTGCCTCTATTAGTATTAACTACTATGTTGTTCCTTCTAAATTTTGCACTTACTGCATTTTTCTTATGTAGTTAGTACAACACTGTAACTGGAATGAAAGTAATGTACTGCTACCTATGTTGTTCTCCTCTGATGTTTCACTTTTGCACTTTCCTCTATTTAGTATGACTTGTAATTGACTCAATGTGTAGTTACTGCTTCTTTGCTATTCTCCTCTGAATGTTGCACTTCCTGCTGTGCTTTCTTGTATTATTACAACTCTGTAACTGCCTGTTTGTGTAATGTACTGCTACCTGTGTTTTCTCCTTGAATTTAGCACTTATGTACAATGCTATCTATGTAGTAGTATGACTCTGTAATTGATAGTGTGTGTAACATAGTGCTACCTATGTTTTCTCTGAATGTTGCATTATTGGTAGTGCTTCTATGTGTTAGTATGACTCTGTAACTGCTCATGTGTCTTGTTACTGGTGTTGTTCTTTAAATGTTGCACTTAATGGTCAGGGCTCTCTATAGTTGCTTGACCTGTAATGACTGGTGTAATGTACTGTCCATGTTTTGTTCCCGTGATGTTGCACTTATTGTACAATCCTCTGTGTAGTAACTACTCGGTAACTGCTGTATTTTTAATGTACTGCTACCTATTGGTTCTCCTCTGAATGTTGCACTTATTGTTCAATGCTCTCTACAGTGGTAATTGCATCTCTTTAGATGACATATGTTTAAAGTACTGCTACCTATGTTGTTCTTCTTCGAATGTTGCAATTGCTTCTACAATGTCTCTCTATGTGGTTTGTACATCTCTGTAACTGACTGTGCTGTAATATTCTGCTGCCTAAGTTGTTTTCTTTGAATGTTGAACTTATTGTTCAGTGCTTTCTATATACTTAGTATGACTCTGCAACTGCCTGTATGTGATGTACTGCTACCTATGTTTTCCCTCTGAATGTTGCACTTATTTTACTATATTCTCTGTAGGTAAGACTCTGTAACTGCTTGTTTGTGTTATGTACTGCTACCTATGTTGTTGTCCTCTGAATGTGGCACTTATTGTTGCAATGAACTCTAAGTGATTAGTACAACTTCTGTAACTGCCTGTAATGCATTGTGCTTCTATGCTTGTTCTCCTCTGAATTTTGTACTTACTGTACAATGCTTTTTATGTAGTTATTATGGCTCTGTAACTGACAGTGTGTGTAAAGTACTGCTACCTATGTTGATGTCTCAATGTTGCTATTATTGAACATGACCCTGTATGTAGTTAGTATGACTCTGTAACTGTCTGTATGTGTAACATACTGCAATTATGTTGTTCTTTGAATTTTGCACTTATTGTACAGTGCTCTCTATGTAGTTGGTATTAATCAGTAGCTGCCTGTATGTGTAATGTTCTGTAATTATGTTGTTTGTTGAATGTTGCACCTAATGTTCAGTGCTCTCTATGTAGCTACTTCGACTCTGTAACTGTCTGCATTTGTAATGTGCTGCTACCTATGTTGTTCTCCTCTGAATGTTGCACTTATTGTACACTGCTCTCTATGTAGTTAGTACAACTCTGTAACTGCCTGTATGTGTAATGTCCTGCTGCCTATGTCGTTCTCTTCTGAATGTTGCACTTGTTGTACAATGCTCTCTAAGTACTTTCTTGGCTTTGCAACTTACTGTATGTGCAATATGCTGCTACCTATGTTGTTCTTCTCTCGAATGTTGCACTTACTGTACAGTGCTGCTATGGAGTTAATACAACTCTGTAACTTACTGTATGTGTGGTGCTGCTACCTATGTTGTTTTCTCTCTGAAGGTTGCACTTATTGTTCAATTCGTGAGTGGATAGCATGACTCTGAAATGGGCCCTATATGTAATGTACTGCTACCTATGTTTTTCTCCTCAGAATGTTGCACTTGTTGTACAATGCTGTCTATGTAGTTAATATAACTCTGTATCTGCCTGTGTGTGTAATGAACTGCTCCCAATGTTGTTCTACTCTGATTGTTGCACTTAATGTACAATGCTGCCTATGTGGTTAGTATGACTCAGTAACTTCCTGTGTGTGTAATGTTCTGCTGCCTTCGTTGTTCTCTTCTGAATGTTGCACTTATTGTTCAATGCTGTTTATGTGATTAGTACATCTCTGTAAGTGTCCGTATGTGTAATGCACTGCTACCTATGTTATTCTCCTTTGAATGTTGCACTTACTCTACAATGCTCTCTATGTAGTTAGTATATCTCTGTAACTGAATGTGTCTGTTATGTACTGCTGCCTAAGCTGTTCTCCTCTGAATGTTGAACTTATTGTTCAGTGCTTTCTATATACCTAGTATGACTCTGCAACTGCCTGTATGTGTAATGTACTGCTACCTATGTTTTTCTCCTCTGAATGTTCCACTGATTGTGCAATGTTCTCTGTGTAGGAAGTATGACTCTGTAACTATTTGTTTGGGTAATGTACTGCTACCTATGTTGTTGTCCTATGAAAGTGTCACTTACTGTACAGTGCACTCTAAGTAGTCAGTACGACTCTGTAACTGCCTGTAAGTGTAATGTACTGCTCCCTGTGTTGTTCTCCTCTGAATTTTGTAGTTATTGAACAATGCTTTCTATGTAGTTTGTATTGCTCTGTAACCGACAGTGTCTGTAATGTACTGCTACCCACTGAATGTTGCTGTCTGAATGTTGCTTTAATTAGACAGTGCCCTGTATGTGGTTAGTATGACTCTGTAACTGCCTGTATGTGTAATGTAATGCAATGATGTTGTTCTTTGAATGTTGCCCTTAAGGTTCAGTGCTATCTATGTAGTTACTATGACTCTGTAACTGCCTGTATTTGGTATTTACTACTACCTATGTTGTTCTGCTCTGGATGTTGCACTTATTGTACAATACACTTTATGTAATTAGTACAACTCTGTAACTGCATGTATGTGCAATGCTGCTCTACTCTAAATGTTGCACTTATTATTCAGTGCTCTCTGTGTAGTTAGTATAACTCTGTAACTGACAATGTGTTTGTAATGTACTGCTACCTATGTTGTTTTCTGAATGTTGCTATTAATTAACAGTGCTCTGTATGCAAATATGACTCTGTAACTGCCTCTATTTGCAATGTACTGCTATCTATGTTGTTCTCCTCTGAATTTTGCACTTACTGAACAATGCTCTCTATGTAATTAGTACAACCCTATAACTGCATGAAAGTGTAATGTACTGCTACCTATGTTGTTCTCCTCTGAATGATTCACTTATTGTACAATTCTCTCCTATGAATTAGTATGACTCTGTAATTGACTCAATGTGTAATATACTGCTTCTTTTGCTATTCTCCTCTCATGAATGTTGACTTACTGTTCAATGCTTTCTGTATAGTTATTACAACTCTGCTAACTGCCTGCATGTAATGTACTGCTACCATGTTTTTCCTCTTGAATGTAGTACTTATTGTACATTGCTATCTATGGTAAGCATGATCTGTAACTGACAGTGTGTGTAACATAGTGATACTCTATGTTGTTCTCTGAATGTTGCACTTATTGTGCGAGTGCTCTCTATGTAGTTAGTATGACTCTGTAACTGCCTGTATGTGTAATGTACAGCAATGATGTTGTTCTTTAAATGTTGCACTCAATGTTCAGTGCTCTCTATGTAGATACTATGACTCTGTAACTGACTGTGAGTGTAATGTACTGCTGTCTATGTTGTTCTCCTCTGAATGATGCACTTATTGTACAATCCTCTCTGTGTGGTAACTACGACTCGGTAACTGCCTGTATTTGTAATGTACTGCTACCTATGTTGTTCTCCTCTGAATGTTGCACTTATTGTTCAATGCTCTCTAAGTGGTTAGTGCATCTCTGTAAGTGACCGTATGTGTAATGTACTGCTCCCTATGTTGTTCTCCTCTAAATTTTGTATTTATTGTACATTGCTTTTTATGTTGTTAGTATGGCTCTGTAACTGACAGTGTCTGTAATGTACTGCTACCTACTGTATGTTACTGTCTGAATGTTGCTTTAATTGAACAGTGCCCTGTATGTAGTTAGTATGACTCTGCAACTGCCTGTATGTGTAATGTAATGCAATTACGTTGTTCTTTGAATGTTGCCCTTAAGGTTCACTGCTATCTATGTAGTTCCTACGACTCTGTAACTGCCTGTATTTGTAATGTACTACTACCTCTGTTGTTCTCCTCTGAATGTTGCACTTATTGTACAATACTCTTTATGTAGTTAGAACAGCTCTGTAACTGCATGTATGTGCAATGCACTGCTACCTATGTTGCTGTCCTCTAAATGTTGCACTTATTGTTCAGTGCTCTCTGTGTAGTTAGTATAACTCTGTAACTGACAACGTGTGTTTAACGTACTGCTACCTATGTTGTTTTCTGAATGTTGCTATTAACAGAGCTCTATATGTAAATATAACTCTGTAACTGCCTGTGTGTGTAATGTACTGCAATTATGTTGTTCTTTAAATGTTGCCCTTAATGTTCAGTGCTCTCTATGCAGTTACTACGACTCTGTAACTGCCTCTATTAGCAATGTGCTTCTATCTATCTTTTCTCTTCTAGATTTTGCACTTGCAGTTTTTTTCTCATGTAGTTAGTACAACATGTAACTGCATGAAAGTGTAATGTACTGCTACCTATGTTGTTCTCCTCTGAATGTTTCACTTATTGTACAATTCTCCCTCTATAGTTAGTATGACTCTGTAATTGACTCAATGCGTAGTGTACTGCTTCTTTTGCTATTCTCCTCTGAATGTTGCACTTACTGTACAACGCTTTCTATGTAGTTATTACAACTCTGTAACTGCCTGTATGTGTAATGTACTGCTACCTATGTTTTTCTCCTTTCAATGTAGCACTTATTGTACAATGCTATCTATGTAGTAAACATGACTCTAACTGACAGAGTGTGTAACATAGTGCTACCTATGTTTTTCTGTGAATGTTGCACTTATTGTGCAGTGCTCTCTATGTAGTTAGTATGACTCTGTAACTGCCTGTATGTGTAATGTATAGCAATGATGTTGTTCTTTAAATGTTGCACTTAATGCTCAGTGCTCTCTATGTAGTTACTATGACTCTGTAAATGACTGTGTGTGTAATGTACTGCTGTCCATGTTGTTCTCCTGTGAATGTTGCATTTATTGTACAATCCTCTCTGTGTAGTAACTACGACTCGGTAACTGCCTGTATTTGTAATGTACTGCTACCTATGTTGTTCTCCTCTGAATGTTGCACTTATTGTTCAAAGCTCTCTAAGTGGTAAGTGCATCTCTTTAAGTGACCATATGTTTAAGTACTGTTCTCTATGTTGTTCTTCTTTGAATATTGCAATTGCTCTACAATACTCTCTATGTGGTTTTATCGTTCCCGTAACTGTTTCTGTCTGTTATACTGCTGCCTAAGTTGTTTTCCTTTGAATGTTGAACTTATTGTTCAGTGCTTTCTATATTTAGTATGACTCTGCAACTGCCTGTTTGTGTGTGTGTACTGCTACCTATGTTTTCCCTCTGAATGTTTGCACTTATTGTACAATGTTCTCTGTGTGTAGGTAAGACTCTGTAACTGCTTGTTTGTGTTATGTACTGCTACCTATGTTGTTGTCTCTGAATGTGGCACTTATTGTACAATAGTACTCTAAGTAGTTAGTACAACTCTGTAACTGTCTGTCACGTGTAATGTACTGCTTCCTGTTGTTCTCCTCTGAATTTTGTACTTACTGTACAATGCTTTTTATGTAGTTATTATGGCTCTGTAACTGACAGTGTGTGTGAAAGTATTGCTACCTATGTTGATGTCTCAATGTTTATTATTGAACATGACCCTGTATGTTGTTATTAGTATGACTCTGTAACTGTCTGTATGTGTAACATACTGCATTTATGTTGTTCTTTTGAATATTTGCTCTTATTGTACAGTGCTCTCTATGTAGTTGGTATTAATGGGTAGCTGCCTGTATGTGTAATATACCTAATTATGTTGTTTATTGAATGTTGCAATTCCAATGTTCAGTGCCCGATGTAGCTACTCGACCTGTAACTGCCTGCATTTGTAATGTGCTACCTATGTGTTGTTCCCTCTGAATGTTGCACTTATTGTACACTGCTCTCTGTGTAGTTAGCACAATTCTTAACTGCCTGTATGTGTAATGTCCTACTTGCCTATGTCGTTCTCTTCTGAATGTTGCACTTATTGTACAATGCTCTAAGTACTTTCTTGACTTTGCAACTTACTGTATGTGTAATGTACTGCTACCTATGTTTGTTCTCCTCTAATGTTGCACTTACTGTACAGTGCTGCCTATGGAGTTAATATAACCCTGTAACTTACTGTATGTGTACTGCACTGCTACCTATGTTGTTCCTCTGAAGGTTGCACTTATTGTACAATTCTCTAATGTGGATAGCATGACTCTGAATGTGTTCTATATGTAATGTACTGCTACCTATGTTTTCTCCTCAGAATGTTGCACTTGTTGTCCACAATGCTGTCTAGTAGTTAATATGACTCTGTATCTGCCTGTGTGTGTATGTACTGCTACCTATGTTGTTCTATTCTGATTGTTGCACTAATGTACAACGCTGCCCATGTGGTTAGTATGACTCAGTAAACTCCTTTGTGTGTAATGTTCTGTTCGCTAAGTTCTCTTCTGAATGTTGCACTTATTGTTCAATGCTGTTTATGTGATTAGTACATCTCTGTAAGTATCCCGTATGTAATGCACTGCTACCTATGTTATTCTCCTTTGAATGTTGCACCTCTACAATGCTTTCTATGTGGTTAGTACGTCTCTATAACTGACTGTGTCTGTTATGTACTGCTGCCTAAGCTGTTCTCCTCTGAATGTTGAACTTATTGTTCAGTGCTTTCTATATACGTAGTATGACTCTGCAACTGCCTGTATGTGTGATGTACTGCTACCTATGTTTTTCTCCTCTGAATGTTGCACTTATTGTAGAATCTTCTCTGTGTAGGTAGTATGACTCTGTAACTGTTTGTTTGGGTAATGTACTGCTACCTATGTTGTTGTCCTCTGAATGTGCACTTATTGTACAATTTCTCTAATGTGGTTAATGTGACTCTGGCATGGTCTGTATTGTAGTGTAATTGTCCCTGATGTTGTTCTCCTCTGAATTTTGTACTTATTGAACAATGCTTTCTATGTAGTTTGTATTGCTCTGTAACTGACAGTGTCTGTAATGTACTGCTACCTACTGAATGTTGCCGTCTGAATGTTGCTTTAATTGAACAGTGCCCTGTATGTGGTTAGTATGACTCTGTAACTGCCTGTATGTGTAATGTAATGCAATTATGTTGTTCTTTGAATGTTGCCCTTAAGGTTCAGTGCTATCTTTGTAGTTACTACGACTCTGTAACTGCCTGTATTTGGTATGTACTACTACCTATGTTGTTCTCCTCTGAATGTTGCACTTATTGTACAATACTCTTTATGTAGTTAGGACAACTCTGTAACTGCATGTATGTGCTATGCTGCTCTACTCTAAATGTTGCACTTATTATTCAGTGCTCTCTGTGTAGTTAGTATAACTCTGTAACTGACAATGTGTTTGTAACGTACTGCTACCTATGTTGTTTTCTGAATGTTGCTATTAATTAACAGTGCTCTGTATGCAAATATGACTCTGTAACTGCCTGTATGTGTAATGTACTGCAATTATGTTGTTCTTTAAATGTTGCCTTAATGTTCTGTGCTCTCTATGCAGTTACTATGACTCTGTAACTGCCTCTATTTGCAATGTACTGCTATCTATGTTGTTCTCCTCTGAATTTTGCACTTACTGAACAATGCTCTCTATGTAATTAGTACAACCCTATAACTGCATGAAAGTGTAATGTACTGCTACCTATGTTGTTCTCCTCTTAATGTTTCACTTATTGTACAATTCTCCCTATATAGTTAGTATGACTCTGTAATTGACTCAATGTGTAATGTACTGCTTGCTTTGCTATTCTCCTCTGAATGTTGCACTTACTGTTCAATGCTTTCTATGTAGTTATTACAACTCTGTAACTGCCTGCATGTGTAATGTACTGCTACCTATGTTTTTCTCCTCTGAATGTAGCACTTATTGTATATTGCTATCTATGTAGTAAGCATGAATCTGTAACTGACAGTGTGTGTAACATAGTGCTACCTATGCTGTTCTCTGAATGTTGCACTTATTGTGCAGTGCTCTCTCTATGTAGTTAGTATGACTCTGTAACTGCCTGTATGTGTAATGTACAGCAATGATGTTGTTCTTTAAATGTTGCACTCAATGTTCAGTGCTCTCTATGTAGTTACTATGACTCTGTAACTGACTGTGAGTGTAATGTACTGCTGTCTATGTTGTTCTCCTCTGAATGATGCACTTATTGTACAATCCTCTCTGTGTGGTAACTACGACTCGGTAACTGCCTGTATTTGTAATGTACTGCTACCTATGTTGTTCTCCTCTGAATGTTGCACTTATTGTTCAATGCTCTCTCAGTGGTTAGTGCATCTCTGTAAGTGACCGTATGTGTAATGTACTGCTCCCTATGTTGTTCTCCTCTGAATTTTGTATTTATTGTACATTGCTTTCTTTGTCGTTAGTATGGCTCTGTAACTGACAGTGTGTGTAATGTACTGCTACCTATGTTGATATCTGAATGTTGCTATTATTGAACAGCACCCTGTATGTAGTTAGTATGACTCTCTAACTGTCTGTATGTGTAATGTACTGCAATTATATTTGTTCTTTGAGATGTTGCACTTAATGTTCAGTGCTCTCTGTGTAGTTACTATGACTCTGTAACTGCCTGTATTTGTAATGTACGACTACCTATGTTGTTCTCCTCTGAATGTTGCACTTATTGTACAATTCTCCCTATGTAGTTAGTATGGCTCTGTAATTGACCCTGTATGCAATGTACTGCTACCAATGTTTTTCTCCTCAGAATGTTGCACTTATTGTACAATGCTGTCTAAGTAGTTAATACGACTCTGTATCTGCCTGTGTGTGTAATGTACTGCTACCTATGTTGTTCTACTCTGATAGTTGCACTTAATGTACAATGCTCCCTATGTGGATAGTATGACTCAGTAACTGTCTGTGTGTGTAATGTTCTGCTGCCTTTGTTGTTCTCTTCTGAATGTTGCACTAATTGTACAATGCTCTCTATGTAGTTAGCATGTCTCGGTAACTGCCTTTATGTGTAAAGTACTACTATCTATGCTTTTCTCCTCTGAAAGTTGCACTTATTGTACAGAGCTCTCTATTTAGTTTCTAAGACTTTGTAACTTACTGTATCTTTAATGTACTGCTACCTATGTTGCTCTCCTCCGAATGTTGCCCTTATTGTACACTCCTTTCTGTGTAGATACTGCGAATCGGTAACTGCCTGTATCTGTAATGTACTGCTTCCTATGTTGTTCTCCACTGAATGTTGCACTTATTGGTCACTGCTCTCTGTGTGTTTAGTACGTCTCTGTAAGTGACCGTATGTGTAATGTACTGCTACCTATGTTGTTCTTCTTTGAATGTTGCACTTACTCTACAGTGCTCTCTATGTAGTTAGTATGTCTCTGTAACTGACTGTGTTTGATATGTACTGCTGCCTAAGCTGTTTTTCTCTGAATTTGAATGTATTGTTCAGTGCTTTCTATATAGTTAGTATGACTCTGCAACTGCCTGTATGTGTGATGTACTGCTACCTATGTTTTTCCCCTCTGAATGTTGCACTTATTGTACAATGTTCTCGGTGTAGGTAGTAAGACTCTGTAACTGCTTGTTTGGGTAATGTACTGCTACCTATGTTGTCCTCTGAATGTGGCGCTTATTTTACAATGCACTCTAAGTAGTTAGTATGACTCTGTAACTGCCTGTACGTGTAATGTACTGCTCCCTATGTTGTTCTCCTCTGAATTTTGTACTTACTGTACAATGCTTTCTATGTAGTTAGTATGGCTCTGTAACTGACAGTGTCTGTAATGTACTCCTACCTTCTGTATGTTTCTGTCTGAATGTTGCTATTATTGAAATGTGTCCTGAATGTGGTTAGTATGACTCTGTAACTGCCTGTATGTGTAATGAACTGCAATTATGTTGTTCTTTGAATGTTGCACTTAAGGTTCAGTGCTATCTATATAGTTACTACGACTCTGTAACTGCCTGTATTTGTAATGTACTACTACCTATGTTGTTCTCCTCTGAATGTTGCACTTATTGTATAATACTGTTTAAGTAGTTAGTACAACTCTGTAACTGCATGTATGTGCAATGCACTGCTACCTATGTTGCTCTCCTCTGAATATTGCACTTATTTTTCAGTGCTCTCTGTGTAGTTAGTATAACCCTGTAACTGAAAATATGTGTGTAATGTACTGCTACCTATGTTGTTTTCTGAATGTTGCTATTAAGTAACAGTGCTCTGTATGTAAATATGACTCGGTAACTGCCTGTATGTGTAATGTACTGCAATTATGTTGTTCTTTAAATATTGCCTTTAATGTTCAGTGCTCTCTTTGCAGTTACTACAACTCTGTAACTGCCTCCATTTGCAATGTACTGCTATCTATGTTGTTCTCTTCTGAATGTTGCACTCCTTGTACAATTCTCCCTATGTAGTTAGTATGACTCTGTAATTGACTCAATGTGTAATGTACTGCTTCCTTTGCTGGTCTCCTCTGAATGTTGCACTTATTGTACAATGCTCTCTATGTAGTTATTACAACTCTGTAACTGCCTGTATGTTTAATGTACTGCTGCCTATGTTTTTCTCCTCTGAATGTAGCACTTATTGTATAATGCTATCTATGTAGTAAGCATGACTCTGTAATTGACAGTATGTGTAATATAGTGCTACCTATGATATTCTCTGAATGTTGCACTTATTGTGCAGTGCTCTGTATATAGTTAGTGTGACTCTGTAACTGCCTGTATGTGTAATGTACAGCAATGATGTTGTTCTTTAAATGTTGCACTCAATGTTCAGTGCTCTCTATTAGTTACTATGACTCTGTAACTGACTGTGAGTATAATGTACTGCTGCCTATGTTGTTCTCTTCTGAATGGTGCACTTATTGTACAATCCTCTCTGTGTAATAACTATGACTCGGTAACTGCCTGTATCTGTAATGTACTGCTACCTATGTTGTTCTCCACTGAATGTTGCACTTATTGTTCAATGCTCTCTATGTGGTTATGTACCTCTCTGTGAGAGACCGTATGTGTAATGTACTGCTACCTATGTTGTTCTTCTTTGAATGTTGCACTTACTCTACAATGTTCTCTATGTAGTTAGTACGTCTCTGTAACTGACTGTGTCTGTAATGTTCTGCTGCCTAAGTTGTTCTCCTCTGAATGTTGAACTTTTTGTTCAGTGCTTTCTGTATACTTAGTATGACTCTGAAACTGCCTGTATGTCTAATGTACTGCAATGATGTTGTTCTTTAAATGTTGCACTTAATGTTGAGTGCTCTCATTGTAGTTACTATGACTCTGTAACTGACTGTGAGTATAATGTACTGCTGCCTATGTTGTCCTCCTCTGAATGTTGCACTTGTTGTACAGTGCTGTCTATATAGTTAGTATGACTCTGAACTGACAATGTAAGTCATGTACTGCTTCCTATGTTGTTCTCTGAATGTTGTACATATTGTACAGTGCTCTATGTAGTTGGTATTAATCGGTAGCTGCCTGTATGTGCAATGTACTGTAATTATGTTGTTTTTGGAATGTTGCACTTAATGTTCAATGCTCTCTATGTAGTTACTATGTTTCTGTAACTGCCTGTATTTGTAATGTACTGCTACCTATGTTGTTCTCCTCTGAATGTTGCACTTATTGTATAATGCTCTCTATGCAGTTAGTACAACTCTGTTACTGCCTGTATGTGTAATGTCCTGCTGCCTATGTAGTTCTCTTCTGAATGTTGCACTTATTGAACAATGCTCTCTAAGTAATTTCTTTGACTTTGCAACTTACTGTATGTGTAATGTACTGCTACTTATGTTGTTCTCCTCTGAATGTTGCACTAACTGTACAGTACAGTCCATGTAGCTAGTATGACTCTGTAACTTACTGTGTGTAATGCACTGCTGCCTATGTTCTCCTCTGAATGTTGCACTCATTGTACAATGCTCTTTATGTAGTTAGTATGACTCTGTAACTGACAGTGTGTGTAATGTACTGCTATCTGTGTTGTTCTCTGAATCTTGCACTTATTGTACAGTGCTCTCTATGTAGTTGCTATGACTCTGTACCTGCCTCTGTTTGTAATGTTGTGCTACCTATGTTGTTCTCCTCTGAACGTTGCACTTATTGTACAATGCTCTCTGTGTAGTTAGTACAGCTCTGTAACTGCCTGTATGTGTAATATACTGCTACCTATGTTTTTCTCCTCTGAATGTTGCACTTATTGTAAAATGCTCTCTATGTAGTTAGTATGACTCTGTAACTGACTGTGTGGGTAATGTTCTGCAATTATGTTGTTCTTTGAATGGTGCACTTAATGTTCAGTGCTCTCTATTTAGTTACTATGACTCTGTAACTGCCTTTATTTGTAATGTACTGCTTCCTATGTTGTTCTTTTCTGAATTTTGCTCTCATTGTACAATGCTCCCTATGTAGTTAGTACGATTCTGTATTTGACTGTATGTGTAATGTACTGCTACCTATGTTTTTCTCTTCTGAATGTTGAACTTATTGTACAATGCTGTCAATGTAGTTAGTATGATTTTGTAGCTGCCAGGGTGTGTGTAATATACTGCTACCTATGTTGTTCTCCTCTGAATATTACACTTATTGTACGGTGCTCTCATTGTAGTTAGTATGACTCTGTAACTGACAGTGTATATGTAATGTACTGCTACCTATGTTGTTTTCTGAACCTTACTATTATTGAACAGTGCTCTGTATGTAGTTAGTATGACTCTGAGACTGCCTGTATGTCTAATGTACTGCAATTATGTTGTTCTTCGAATGTTGCACTAAATGTTCAGTGCTCTCTGTGTAGTTACTATGACTCTGTAACAGCCTGTATTTGTAAGGTACTGCAACCTATGTTGTTCTCCTCTGAATGTTCCACTTGTTTTACAATGCTTTCTATGTGGTTAGTATAACTCTGTAACTATCTGTATGTGTAATGTAATGATGCTTCCTATGATGTTCTTCTCTGAAAGCTGCACTTATTAAACAATGCTACATATGTTGTTTCTTTGACTTTGCAACTGACTGCAAGTGTAATGTACTGCTACCTATGTTTTACCCTCTGAATATTGCACTTACTGTACAATGCTGTCTATGTAGTTAGTACAGCACTGTAACTGACTGAATGTGTAATGAACTGCTGCCTATATTCTTTTACTCTGAATTTTGCACTTACTGTACAATGCTGCCTCTGTAGTTAGTACGACTCTGTAACTGGCTGTATGTGTAATATACTACTGCCTATGTTGTTCTCTTCTGATTGTTGCTCTTATGGTGCAATGTTCTCTATGTAGTTAGTACGACTCTGTAACTGCCTGTTTGTGTAATGTACTGCTACCTATGTTGTTGTCCTCTCAATGTTGCACTTATTCTGCAATACATAGATACATAGACAGTGTCAGCAGATAAGGGCCTATGGCCCACCCAGTCTGCCCATTTGAGCTTGTAAGTTCAGTTTGTTTTCCTAGAAGTCTGTTGCCCCTTACCCCTGACCTCCAGAATTCCTTTATGTCTATCCCATGCATTCTTAAATCCCGTGATTGTTTCAGCCCCCACCACTTCCTCTGGCAGGGGTTCCACTTGTCCACCACCCATTCTGTGAAGAAATCTTTCTATTTCCTCTGAATTGTCCTCCTCCAACTTCATCCCATACCCTCTAGTCCTGGAACATCTTTTTCGCTTAAAATAGTGTTTTCCTGCACCCTGTTCCTCCCTGTAAGATACTTGTATGTCCCTATCATATCCCTCTCTCCCCTCTTCCTCCAGGGAGTGCATGTTCAGTTCCTTCAACCTGTCTTCATAGGACTTGTGATGCAATCCATGCACCATCTTTGTTGCCTCCTCTGAACCTTCTCTCCTGTCTATGTCCTACGTAGGTATGGTCTCCAGAACTGTACACTGTACTCCAGGTGAGGCCTCACTAGTGTCTTGTATAGCGGAATTATGACCTCCCTTTTCCTGCTGGTGATGCCCCTGCCTATACATCCCAGCATCCTATTTGCTTTACCTGCTGCCTTGTCACACTGTTTCCCTACCTTGAGGTCATCAGAGATGACAACCCCAAGATCCCTTTCCTGCTTGGTGCATGCTATATCCTCACCCCCAACTGATATATTGTGCCAGGGTTTTTGTGCCCCATATGCATTATCTTGCACTTCTTTGCATTGAATTTCAACTGCCAAACCCCTGACCATTCTTCAAGTTTCTGCAGGTCCCTTCTCATTCTGTCTACACCCTCTGGTGTGTCTACTCTGTTACAGAGCTTTGTGTCATCAGTGAACAGTGAAATTCTGCCTTCTAGGTCCTGCGCAATGTCACTGATGAAGATGTTGAATAGGACCGGTCCCAGTACTGATCCCTGTGGTACCCCACTGGTCACTCTTCCCTCTGTGGAGTGACAGCCATTTACCACCACCCTCTGTGTCCTGCCACCCTGCCAGTTACCTACCCACCACACTACTGTCCTGCCACACCCATATTCCTCAGTTTGTGTAATAGTCTTCTTGTGGCACAGTGTCAAAGGCCTTGCTGAAGTCCAGATAGGCCATGTCCACTGCCCTCCCTGATCTACCTCCCTAGTCACCCAGTCAAAAAATTCAAGCGAGGTTGTTCTGACATGACCTCCCCTGGTGAAACCATGCTGCCTTGGGTCCTGTGGTCCTTTGACAACCAGATGTTCCCACCAATCTCTCCTTCAGTAGTGCTTCCATGATCTTCCCCACTACCGGTGAGGCTGACTGGTCTGTAGTTCCTGCTTCCTCTTTGTTCCACTTTTGTATAGGGGACTACATCTGCTGTCCTCCAGTCTTTAGGTACCTCCCTGTTTCCAGTGATCAGCTAAACAGGATAGCCAGAGGTTCAGCCACCACCTCTCTTAGTTCTTTAAGGACCCTGGGGTGCACTCCATCTGGCCCCATTGCTTTATCAACTCTTATTACTTCCAGTTCCTTCAGGACCCTTTCTCATGTAAAGGGACTTGTGTCCATTTCTGCACCATTCTCACCCCTTGTACTCCCTTCAGACCCATTACCCTCCTCTTCCTCAGTAAAGACTGAGCAGAAATACCTGTTCAAAATGTCAGCTTTACTGTTGTCATCCTCCACGCGACCCCCATCCTCCCCCTTCAGTCTCACTATCCCTCCCTTTGTCTTTCTTTTTTCACTTATGTACCTGTAAAAGGTTTTGTCCCCTCTACCCACTGATTTTGCAATGTGTTCTTCTGTCTGAGCTTTGGCTTCCCTTACTGACCTCCCTGCCTCCCTTTGCTTCTCCTGGTACTTCTCCTATCCCCTTCTGCCTGTGTCTTTTGTATTGCCTGAATGCAATCTTTTTGGCTTTCACTTTCTTTGCTACCTCTTTGGAAAACCATAATGGTCTCCTCTTCCTTTCCTCTTGCTAACCTGCTTAATGCATAATTCTGTTGTTCTTGTAATCCCCATTTTAAATACTGCCCACTGTTCCTCAACCCCTGATTCCTGTCCCATTCCCCTTAATGCCTCTTTCAAGTATCTCCCCATTTTCCCAAAGTCTGCCCCCCTAAAATCCAGAATACGTGTTTTTGTGTGGTTTGGTTCTGCTCTTTCTGTGATTTCAAACCACAATGACTGGTGGTCACTGTTTCCCAGGTGCTCCCCCACTGTTACCCCCATCACACTGTCCCTGTTTGTGAGCACAAGGTCCAGTATTGCCTTCTGCCGAGTTGGTTCCATGACCAGTTGCTTGAGGAAGGCACCCTGAAGGGAATCCAGGATAAATCTGCTCCTAGTTGATGCTGCTGCTGGGATGCTCCAGTCCACGTCTGGAATATTGAAGTCTCCAACCAGTACTACCTCACCCTTGTCTGCCATCCTTTGGATGGCTAGCATCAGCTCCCTATCTGTTTCTTCCTCCTGGGCTGGTGGTCTATAGACCACACCTGTGCGGATGGCTGTCCCCATTTTCCTTTCCAGCTTAACCCACAGTATCTCTCCCCCATTTTGTTCCTCCTGGATCTCTGTGGTCCTTATGTCATTTTTCATATACAGTGCCACTCCTCCCTTCCTGCAATGCTCTCTATGTAGTTAGCGTGACTCTGTAACTGTCTGTATATGTAATGTACTGCTCCCTATGTTGTTCTCCTCTGAATTTTGCACTTATTGTACAATGCTTTCTATGTAGTTAGTATGGCTCTGTAACTGACAGTGTGTGTAATGTACTGCTACCTATGTTGATGTCTGAATGTTGCTATTATTGAACAGCACCCTGTATGTAGTTAGTATGACTCTGTAACTGTCTGTATTTGTAATGTACTGCAATTATGTTGTTCTTTGAATGTTGCACTAAATGTTCAGTGCTCTCTTTGTAGTTACTATGATGCTGTAACTGCCTGTATTTGTAATGTACAACTACCTAAGTTGTTCTCTGAATTTTGCACTTATTGTACAATACTCTTTATGTAGTTAGTACTGCTCTGTAACTGCATGTATGTGCAATGTAATGCTATCTATGTTGTTCTCCTCTGAATGTTGCACTTATTGTACAATTCTCCCTATGTAGTTAGTATGACTTTGTAATTGACCCTATATGTAATGTACTGCTACCTATGTTTTCCTCCTCAGAATGTTGCACTTATTGTACAATGCTGTCTATGTAGTTTATATGACTCTGTAACTGCCTGTGTGTGTAATGTACTGCTACCTATGTTGTTCTCCTCTAAATGTTGCACTTATCGTACAATGTTCCCTATGTGGTTAGTATGACTCAGTAACTGCCTGTGTGTGTAATGTTCTGCTGCCTTTGTTGTTCTCTTCTGAATGTTGCACTTATTGTACAATGCTCTCTATGTAGTTAGTATGACTCTGTAACTGCCTTTATGTGTAATGTACTACTACCTATGCTTTTCTCCTCTGAATGTTGCACTTATTGTACAGTGCTCTCTATTTAGTTTCTAAGACTTTGTAACTTACTATATCTGTATTGTATTGCTACCTATGTTGTTCTCCTCCGAATGTTGCACTTATTGTACGGTCCTCTTTGTGTAGTTACTACGACTCGGTAACTGGCTGCATCGGTAATGTACTGCTACTTGTGTTGTTCTTTTCTGAATGTTGCACTCATTGTTCAATGCTCTCTATGTGATTAGTACATCTCTGTAAGTGACTGTGTCTGTTATGTACTGCTGCCTGAGTTGTTCTTCTCTGAATGTTGAAGTTATTGTTCAGTGCTTTCTATATACTTAATATGACTCTGCAACTGTCTGTAGGTGTGTTGTACTGCTACCTATGTTTTTCTCCTCTTAATGTTGCACTTATTGTACAATGCTGTCTACGTAGTTAGTATGACTGTGTAACTGCCTGTTTTGGAGTGTGGACTGCGGATTTTGGGCCATGCATGGGACTGCACAGTCACAGGTATCACCTGTCATTCTCACAGGCTGAATCATGACCGACCAAGTTGTGGTGGAAGAGGAACAGAGTTGTGGGAGGAGGAGAAGGCAAAATTTCATGAAGGCCGAGATGGATGCCCTGTTTGAGGTCTTCCTCGACCAGAAGCCGCTTATCAGAGGATGACAGAGAACACCACAGGCCCATGCTGCTGCATGGGAGGAGGTAGCACGTGCTGTAAACCTGCATGGCAGCCACCACCACTCCATGCAGGAGTGCAAGAAGAAGATGGGCACAGACAGGAGGAGGAGGAGGATTAAGGAGAAGGTGGCTGCCATTAGGGCAGCATGGTCTGCGACAGGTGGGGGACAGCCGGAGGTGCTACGCCTGACCCCACAAGAGGAGAGGGTTGCTGGCAGCATGCAGTGTTGTGCCATTGAGGGTGTTCTGGGTGATGGATTCCAGATGGGTGGTAACCCATCACTGCATGGTAGGTCATGGTTTGTCTATTGAGGGGACAGGGTAGGTCACATGCAGTAAAGCAACTTTGTTTTCCCTTACAGCTCCTGAGTGTCTGCATGGGTCAGCTGTGGTGGGCTTCTCCACTGAGGCTGGTCAGATGGAGATGGAGGAGGGCCCATCCATCTCCACAGGAATACACAGCTCAGGGTGACAGTGGGCCCATTTGAACATCCAGACTGATGTTGTTGGAGCAGATGCAGAGGAGGCCCTGCCCATGTCCCAGCATGCCAGCATCCATGGATGCCGGCATGCTGGGACTCGGGCAGGTGCCGAGTCCGTCACCGATGATGATGTCGCTAATGTCATGGGCAGTGATACGTATGTGCCACAGGATGGCCACACAGCAGGTAACATCACGGCCATGGCTGTGGGTGGTGCCTCTGTGGAGGTCTGCGTGTCATCACAGTCCCAGCCTGTGCCTGTCAGCACCGGTGGGGCAGCACTGGTGTGTGTACAGGACAGTGGGACTGTTGCATTCACTGCACGTGCACCATTGAGGCCTGGGAAGTGGCAGCCAGAGGGGCAGCATCAGCAGTCAGCCAATGGGCTTGGGGGTACTGTGTCAGGGGTCAGCATCAGTGCACCACCTGTGGACATGCCCAGACCTGGCCCTGGTGTGCAGTGCCCACCCTCAAGGGGTGATGAGCATCAGGGCTGTGAACACCCTGAGGGACAGCATGCCGATCAGGCAGATGACCTCTTGGATGAGCACACCCGCATACTACAAGCATCAGTCAATCAGCAGATGTGGCTTGTGATGGCGGTGGATGCACTGAGTGCAACTCTGCAGCAGGCAGAGGAGCACTGCAGAAGAGAAACTGCTCTGCTCCTGGCAGGGATGGACCAGATGTGGGAGAATGTGACCGCTGCCATTGACAGGCTGACACATACAATCACAGCTGCCATGGCCACAGGGAGCACACAGTTATTTGCCCATGTGTCGCAGACACTGTGCAATGCAATGTCCACCCCCCATTCCCTGCATCATGCAACACCATCCTTGTCGACTCTGGGTTCAGCTGTGGGCATCCCGAACACACCTGGTGCAGGCATGTTTGGTGTGCTGCAGACTCCAGTGCGAGCACAGTCGCGTTCACACAGTGGAACCCCTGGGGGACTGTCGGTGCCACCCCATGAGGCCAGTGGTCAGCCTGTCACTGCTGGTGGGTCTCTGTGGGGCCGCCCACGCGTCTGTGGCATCCGTGGCACTGTGGCATGTGACTGACCTGTCTCCCAGCATGGCTACAGTCTGATGCTGCCCTGTGTGCATTGTGTCATTCAGTGGGCAATGCACGGGTGGATACCTGGCCCTGCACGCACACACACAGTCCATCTGCACACCCTCCCAGCTGATGTCTGCATTTGCGTGTGCATGATGATGCCTGCATTGCACTGTATGCCAATGTGCAGTGGTGCCCAGCATCTGACACATGCACAATGACAGGCAGTGGGCGTGGTGGTCTGTGGACATGTGTGTGGCTAGGGGTGGCGTTCTGCATCAGCGTGCCTCCTACCCTTTGTGCATGTTTGGTGAGTTTTGTGTGTATGTGTGTGTGTGTGTGTCTGTCTGCATGCCATATTAGTCCTCACCCTTCCCTGGCGGTGTGTGAGGTTTCATGCCTGGCCACTTCCCTTGATGGCATGCACACCAGGTGTGTGTCCATTCATGTTTGTGGGTTGTCCCTTTGCCACTGGTGGTTGCACATGGCCCCATGACTTACCTGGGTTGGCTGAAGTGCTCCTCCATGATGGTGTCCCGTTGCAGCTCTGCCAGCCAGAGCAGTTGGGGGTCCCGTCACCCAAGGGGAGGTGCCCATCACCATTGTCACCGGCGTCCTCATCATCCCCATCACTGTCCCCCTCTTCAACCTGTACAGCTATCCCACATTCATTGGCCATGTTGTGCAGGATGCAACAGGCCAGGAATAGCCCACAGGCCTTTGAGGGGCTGTACTGTACTGTAGGGCACCGCTGGAGGTGTCCAGGCAACAGAAATGTGCCTTCAGCATACCGAACACCCACTCGATGACATATGATGTGTGGTGGCATGTGCCTCATTGCAGCATTGCTGTGATGGGGTCACGGGCCACTAGTATGGTGTGAGCAGCCAGGGACGGAGTGGGTATCCACTGTCACCTGTGTGTAGAGGGTGGAGGTTAGTTTGGTGATCAGCATCGCCCTGCCCCGGGCCATGTAGGCCACTACCCATGTCACCATTGACCATGCCCCTCCCAAGCCCTAAGTTTGTCCTTGTGGTTTACATACTCACCCACTAAGTGGTCAGTGGAGATGTCCCCACTCTCGAATCTGTGGCACAGTGCCGACTGGTGCCAGATGAAGGCATCGTGTGCTCCCCAGGGTGCATGGCAAAGACATTGATTATGCGCCCCCTGGCATCACACACCACCTGGCAGTTGATGCTGGCATAGCCCTTACAATTAATGTATGCAGCCACCTCTGGGCCAGGTGGTGTGCGGATGGCCACATGGGTGCAGTCTATTGGAATCCAAGATGGTGGCTGAGCTGAGCCAGCCAGAACACTGATCTCTGCAATTTGTCATTTTTTATTTGTTTTTTAGTTAATTTTGAGTTTTTTGCGTATTTTTCAGCTTGGACTGTAGCAGTGTGAGGTTCGGGACGCTCTGTCGTTTTTGCGATTGGCATTTATTGGAGTCCCGTTTTGTCATTTTTTGGAGCCCACTTTTGTTTCCTGGAGTCCTGCATTTGTCCTTGTCTGTTTCACTCTTTGGAGTTCTTCGCTGTCTCCCAATCTCCCGACTTCAGCGTGAGAGGCTGTGAAGTCGGGGGCTTTTTGCAGTAGCAAGGAAAAGCAAGGAAAGTAAGAATCTGTTGAAAGTACTATATTGTTTGCCCCCAGCAAGTTTGTATGACTCTTTAGGCCTGAATTTGGTTTGGACTTGCGACGTGGGAAGCTGTGGTGTTGAGGAGTGGGAGCAGTTGTGGAGAAGATTCTATTTGGGCTATTGGAGCACTGACTTTGTTTTGCCCCTAGAGACACTGTGTTGCTTTATTTACCTGAGGGTCTTTTTGGTCACAGCATGAAGGGGTATGGAGACAAGAAAGACTGAAGGAGGTTTTCTTAAACTAGGAACTGAAACTGTTGGATAGTGAATGGATCCAAGGAGTGAACCTTTTTTGGGTTTTTGATTATTTTGACTGATGCATATGAATTGTGATGCTGGGGACTGATAAGGAGTGTGTCATTCACTGTTTATTCTGCCTGCTCCCTGTTTGGACTTTGTGGACTGCAGGATTTAAAGCCAAATTTTTGGCTGTGGAATTTGGCTGTGGAATCATGTTGGGGAAGGAGGAAGGAGGAAGAAAGATCTGAGTAATTAGCCCAGTTGTTCCAGAGGTGGGTGCAGGGTGCTGCTGTCTGTACCTGGGAGGGCCGGGAGTACCTGCTGGTGGGTTGGTGTTCTCGGAGCCTCCGGGTGGTGCCAGAATAGCCTGACAGAGGCTGGGCTGTATCTGGCATCCCAAATAGGGGGGACAGTTTGCATATCAGTGCCCTCCTGGGGTTCATTGAGTGAAGAGTGCTTCCTTCTAGGTGGAATATCATGAATGGTTGAATGCCAGGAGTATGAAGAAAGTGCACTGACTCTGAGATTTTATGAACTTTTGTTATGTGGGGCTTATGATGAACTTTATTAAGCTTAATGACTTTATAGTGGGGGCTTTTAATAGTACGACAGCTTCAGACCCATGCTGTTTGTTTTATTTGTTTTTATGTGATTTTTATTTTATCTTGCAGTGAGAGTGCTAAGATTGTTTTTTCCCCCTCACCTTTGCTGTGAGAGAGCTGGGGGTTTTTGTGTTGGGGTAGTGAGAGTCCCCTTTATATTTATATTTATTTTATAATTATTTATTTTATTTTGTTTGCTTTGTCTATTATTTTTATTTATTTTTATGTGTCTTTTTGTATGGGTTTTGAGATTAGATTAGTTCTTTGTTTCATTTGATGTATTTTGTTTTAGTTTTAGCAGTAGTATGTGTTGGCCTGCAGGTTCCATGGGGGTACACTATTCATCCTCCTCTCTTCGCAACCTTCATCCTTTTTATACCCCCTCCTTTGCAATTTGAGACCTACCGGTGCTGTAGAGCACTGGGGATTTCCTGTAGGAGAGTTGAGGGGGAGGGCGGGAGTGCACAAACAGGTGAGGATGAATGAGTGTGGCCACCATAACAGGGTTATTAAGTCCAGAAGGCACCCTGGGCCAAAATGGAATCCAGACAGGGGTTTCCCATGTCTGGTGCCCATACCCAAGGGTGCTGCCGAATCTGTTGGGCAGATAGGTTGGACAACCTCCGAGGTTTGTCCAACTCGGGCGGTGTTATGCAATGCCAGGTCTGTTAGGAATAAGACCACTATTATTGCTGATCTTCTTAGCTCAGCTGACCTGGCTTGCATCACCGAGACCTGGCTGAATGAAAACTGGCTCTGTATTGGAGGCCATGGTTCTGTCCGGGTATTCAGTGATACACCACCCGAGATTGGACTGCAGGGGAGGGGGGTTGCAGTCTGTTTCAAGACTAAATTGGGCCTCATGAATGTGGTAGTAGGTGAGGCAGAATCTTTTGAGTGCACAGTTGTAGCAGGTGTAGACATTCGAATCGTTCTCATCTACCGTCTACCCAGAGATGGGAAACGTTTCTTACAGGAAGTAGCAGACTTCCTTGTCGATGTGTCATTTGAGTCTCCCAGATTGATGGTTCTGGGTGACTTTAACACCTGGATCAATGATGAACTCTCACAATTTGGTAACTACTTCCTCCAACTTTTGTCTTCTTTGGGCCTTACACAGGTAGTTTTCACTGCTACACGTAGATCTGGTCACTCTCTGGATTTAGTCTTCCTCTTAGGGATTGATTCATCCGACGTTAGGGTGGAACCAGTCACTTGGTCTGACCACCACACTGTGAGGTTCAATTTTTGCACCCCCCCTTTAGAAGGCCTTCCCCTGTGGAGATGGCCAGGTACCGCCCATTACAAAATATCACTTCTCAGAGCCTTGCTGCGGTCCTTGATCTCTCATCCCCCGTGTTGGCTAGCAGTAAACCAGGGAAACTGGTGTCTGCTTATAATACGGCTGTTGCGGTGGCCCTGGATTTTATTGCTCCTAATCGTGAGCACCCTTATCCACTTTTCTCCCTGGTCCTCTTGGTTTGATGGGACACTGAGGGAGTTGCAGAGACAGGGGAGAAGGTTAGAGCGGTGCTGGCGCAAGTCCACCCTTGATGCCGACCACCTTAGATTGATGGAACATTATTCTATCTATCAATCTGCAATCACCCATAAGAAGGCAGAATTCCTGGCCAGGGAGATTGCAGTTGCACAGAATTGACCGGCTCAGCTGTTTCAGACTGTGGACAGACTGTGCAACCCAGCCTGTTTAAAAGTCCAGAAAGCTTTTTCACAACTGGAGTGCGAGGAGCTCACTTGGTTCTTTGCAAATAAGGTGGACGACACCAGGGTGGGCTTGCATTCAGCAATCTCTAAGGGTGATGTTGTGGAACAGTGCAAGTTCACAACGCCTAGTTTCTCTTGGAGTTCCTTTTGTCAACCGGTGGTCGTGGATATTATGAGGATCATCCATAAGTGTGTGGCCAACGAGCTGTAGTTTAGACCCTGGACCAACCCCCCTAATTTTGAGTTGTCTTGAGATCATTGGCCTAGTTGTGGTGCAGATAGTCTGGTGTTCCTTAGAGTCAGGGGGGAGTTTCCTAACTTCCTGAAAGAAGCAGTGGTTACACCTCTACTGAAGAAAACTACTTTGGACCCAGACTGTTTTTCAAACTACAGGCCTATCTCTAACCTTCCCTTTTTGGGAAAGGTTATTGAGAAGGTAGTGGAAGGCCAATTGGAAGACCATTTAACCATCCATAATATCTACGAATCCTTCCAGTCTGGTTTTCATAAAAGACACAGCGCCGAGACTGCGCTGGTTCGGGTGCTTAATGATCTTCTGAGGCCGAGGGATCAGAAGAGATGTTCTATTCTAGTTCTTCTTGATCTCTCATCAGCTTTTGACACTGTGGATCACCTGGTGTTGTTAGCATGCCTGAGGCAAATATGTGGAATGTCAGAAACTGTTTTAAAATGGTTCACTTCATTCCTTACCGGGGAGATCACAGACAGTTGTGTCAGGGGTTCATTCCTCCGTCCCAACTTCTTTGTTGTGTGAGGTGCCTCAGGGTTCAGTGCTGTCACCCATGTTATTTGCAGTGTATATGCTGCCCCTCAGATACATTATAAGATGATAAGGGCTGAGGTTTCACTGCTACGCAGATGACACCCAGCTATACCTGTCTTTTGTGCCTGACCAGGATGGAGCTCTCTCAGTGTTTAATAACTGTCTGGAAGAAATCTGCAGGTGGATGTATTCTAGTTGGTTGAAGTTGAACTCAGAGAAGACAGAGGTATTGGTGATGGACCCTGGTGGTCAGATAATGAGGCCTAATGATGGCCCGCCTTCTGGAATTTTTCTTGACAGCGTGTCACTTCCGACCTCTGAATGGGTGCACAACCTGGGGATTGTCCTAGATGACAGGCTGACCTCCCAATCTCTAGTGTCAGCCATTGTCAGGACTTCCTTTTATCATCTCAGGAATATTGCCAGGGTGCATCACCTTGCTCCGTCTGACTCTTTGCCAATGTTGGTCCACACCTGTGTGTCCTCGCAGCTGGACTACTGCAATGCCCTTTACTTTGGGCTTTCTGGGGTTGAAATCCATCGCTGCAGCCAGGGTGTTGACCGGGACAAGGAGATCCAGTCATATTACCCCGGTACTGCGTGAACTGCACTGGGTTCCCATACGTTGGCGGATCACCTTTAAAGTCATTTTATTGACTTTTAAAGCCCTTCACGATCAGGGTCCAACCTATCTGAAAGAACTTCTGGTGCCTTACTGCCCCAGCCGATTGCTATGCTCAGCTGATGAGGGTTTGTTAGAGATTCCAAGAGTGAGTTTAAAATCTTCTAGTAGCAGTGCTTTCTCTTATGCAGCTCCCACTCTTTGGAATTCTCTACCTTGCCAGTTAAGGGAGTGCACCTCCCTGGAGGTATTTAAGAAAAATTTGAAGACCGACCTGTAGCAGAGGGCCTTCTTGGATGATTAACTGATATTTGAGTATTAATATTATTTTTTGGATTGTATGGATGATGTTATTGTTGGTTTTTAATATGTGATGTTGCTATGTATTTATATGTTTTATGTGATATTTTATATTGTGCATTTTGACTTGTAAAGCGCCTTGATATTTTGAAAGGCGCTTTAAAAATAAAGTTATTATTCTTATTATTTTATTATTATTATTGCCCCTAGCATGCCAGGTATATGTGCTACCCTGTGGAACTCCTGTATGTTTGCTGTGCAGTCCGCTCGTGTGCTGGGGAAATGGATGTACTCTGCAGCATGTGGCAGCAGTGCGCTGAGGAATTGGGTGAGGTGGCGTGATGCAGCCAACTGGGTTATGCCTGTGGTGTCCCCTGTTGGTCTCTGGAAGGTACCTGTGGTGAGCAAGCACATGCAAGCTGTCACTTTAGTCTCCACTGACAGAGCATGGCTCCATCATATGGTTGCCTGCATCACATCACTGCGCAGCTCACAGAGCCACCTCAGAATTGCCTGATTCAGGTGGTACTGGCCCATGATCTCAGTATCACTGAACAGCTCGAAGCTGGTGCAGGCTCAGTACTGCCTGTTGGGGGCTTACCGTTGACAGGCCCTTCCACAGCTGCACCCCTCTGCTGCCCACCTTCTCACCCCCCTCATTACTGCCTCCATCTGGATGGTGGCACTGGCCATGTCCCTGGCTTGTGTTCACCCCCAGGAAGCTGTTTCTGTGTTCCCCCCACTGTCCTGGCTGCTACTTTCCCTGCACTGGGAACACCTAACTTTTTTGGCCTCGGTGCTGTGTGGCACTTCCCCCTTCTGCACTGTGGCTGTGGCTCCCCACACCTTCCCTGAGCCTGTGGGTTCCAGGTGCCCTTTCTGTGTCCTGCCCTCTGTGTGTGTGTGTGTGTGTGTGCGCCTGTGTGGCTGGCTATAGTTCAGCAACATGTGCCTTCCCTGTAGCGTTCTTGCACCTCTCCCTTGTTCCTTTTTATTTTGGCTCATTTCCGCTATCGTGCAACTTCCACTTGCTCCCCTATTGCACATGGCGCATGTTGTTGAATATCGCACTGCACCATTTATGCATGGTTCCTCCTCCTTCAGTTGCACATACATTCATTATCATTGCATTATTGCTCAGCGTGGTTTGGGGGGTGCAACTGCCTCCCACTGAATATTGCAGAATGGCGCATTTTCAGACTTGCACTCGCGCAGCCCTTTTGAATATCTGGGGCAAAGTGTTTTTTATGCTTTAAGAGATTTAATGCAATTAACATGAAAGGTAAAAAGATAATAGGTTAGCTGCAATAAATTGTGTTGCCTAAGAGAAGAAGGTGGGTTGGGAATCTGGATGTTGATGTTGTAACACTTTCAATAGTAAATAATTACTGTAATGACTGTGGATTCTTACAGAAATGCATGAGTTGGAAAAAAAAGTTTTTCAAACATTAACAGCAAATTGACACTGAAACAATTTGGCATTTATGAAAACTGAATATTAAAAACAGATTGTCTACTTACTCATTCTGCAGTTAATTTTATGAGCGTCTAAAAGGGAATTTAAATTAACAAGTTTTGCATGTCAGACTGTCCAATTTGGTTAAGTCCATCATTTAAAATGAATCTATTATTACAAGTAAATTATAGAAAGCTAAGGGAATAAATAATTTACGATTCCTTTGTGAAATGAACAGTTGTAATCAATTTTCAGAAGTAAAATTAAATTTGAATTGCAACACTTAGACTTTCTTGTTTACAAGTAATGAAACATGAACTCAGGAAATTATTAAATATCATACTTGACATTAAAATGTAGTTTGAAAATTTTCAGTAAAGAGAAATAAAATTAGTCTGATATATAAAATATAGAATAATATATGAGTGGGTTGGTGTAACCAGAAGTTTAGACACACTTGAGGTGTGGGATGCAACATAAACCCCAAGGGCAAAGCCTCAGTGCTGTGTTATAAAAGCATTCCCCACCGAGGTTGTGTCTGAAATTCTGGATTTATGCACACTCACCCATGTATTATTTTATTTAATTACTGGTCAGTATTTTTATGTGTGTGTGTGAGTGAGAGAGAGAGAGAGAGAGAGAGAGAGAGAGAGAGTGAGAGAGACGCCCACTGCCTTTTGTCTCCTTTTAGTAGAGGCATTCATTTACTTATTTTTTTTATTGTTTCAGTAGGAATGTCAGTGTTAGCAAGAGCTGTGGTGTGGTTTATCCGTGCTTAATGCTGCCTTTCTGTGCTTTTGATCTCTCTCTCTCTCTCTCTCACCTCCAACCCCCATTGCATTTTTACTCGGTGCTCCTACCTTCTCTCGCTACAGCGTTAGTTTAGGAAAGTGTGTGTGGGGAGGTGCTTCCAAAGGCAGGATCAACAAGATGTGTATGATAATTTTGCTTTAAATATGTACCTTTCATGGATGTGAGGGAAGTGATGAGTGCCGCAGAGTGCTCACTATCGCAGAAACAGAAAAGCCAGGTTTTGTGAGATGTTCGGCCCACCCATGGAAAGTTTAATGGCCAGTTAGGTTTCTGAAGCCGATTCTGATTGATGAGTACTGATTACAACCTCCCAGTTGTAACTGAAAATATCATGTGGGAGGATGTAATGGGAAAATAGAAGTGCTGTTATCCATATATAAAAAATCCTGGCCACTAATTAAAAGTTGATTAAGAATGTTCTGTTATTTTACAGTAACTTTAGGGAAAAGATCTTAGAACAAATGTAATCAATCAGGTTTGGGAAAAAAAATTGAGAAGTAAAAATCAGTTTATGAAATCCTGTAGAAATTAACTTATGGGACTAGATATTCAATGGAGTTGCGCAATGCACAACTGACATGCACCGGCGCAAACACAGAAATGCACCCTGGAGCCATATTCAAACAGCAGGCATGCACAGCACAATTCCCGTTGTGCCATTGCACAACAGTAATGTATGCTGCACAAGTACAGGGAGGCGTGACCATGAATAAGGTGCGCAATGGCATATTCAGCTGAAAAACATGGTGCAACTGTGGAGCAACCCACAGAATGTGCCACACAGAGTTAAGCACATATAAAGGAGGCTCAACCACACACACACAGCAGAGGCACAATCAAGGGGAGCAATAGCCATGGATGCAGGACCATTAATAATGGAGCAGATGATGAGGGGGTGAGGACGAGGGAGGAACAGCAACATTGCCGAGGAAGGGTCCATCGGCACTATGCTCAACACAGACTGTACTGTGCCTGGCTCACATTTGAGTACTATGGGGACGCTGAGATAGTGGGCTAGTACCGTCTGAACAGGGCAATATTGGAGCAACTATGTGAGCTGTGCCATGATGACTGCAGGTACCCACCAGAAGGAGTCATGCCATGATGGTAGAGAACAAGGTGACAGCAGTAATGTGCTTGCTCACCACAGGCACCTTCCAGAAATCAGTGGGTGTAACCACTGGTATATATCACAGTTGGTCATGTCCCACCTCCTTACTCTGGTCCTCAATGCTCTGCTGCCACATGCTTAGGAGTACATAAGATTCTCAAGCACATAGGCAGAGCATACAGCAAAAATGTTGGAATTCCACAAGTTGGCATGCATGCCAGGTGTGATACGAGCCATTGACTGTACCCATGTGGCCATACATGCACCACCTGGCCTAGAAGGGGCAGTATACATCAACAGAAAGGGCTACCCCTTGGTCAACTGTCAGGTGGTGTGCAATGCCACTGGGAGCATCATCAATGTGTGTGCCACACAACCTGGGAGTACAAACAATGCATTTATATGGCACCAGTCCATCCTGTGGCAGAATTTCGAGAGTGGGGTGATCCCCAAGGGTCACCTAGTAGGTGAGTAGGACCTGGGAAGAGGTGAAACAGCTGCTGCACAGTACACCACACAGCTGCAGGCCTGGGGGGATGGGGAATGGGGACAGTGAAAGGAGAGAGGATAGGATAGGAAAGAAAGGAGAATGGTAACAGTGCAGGGAAGCATAGACAGAGGTGCCAGGCATGAAGAACACAGATGGCGAGATGTGAATGGTGGCATAGCAGCCGTGCAGGGGAACCATGGCCAGGGCACACAGGGTGGCATGTGGTGGCAATGTGAACCATATGGGGTGGTGGTAGAGATAGGCAATGTCAGATGGTAACCATCACATGTGGTCTTTTCACAGTTTACAGTGCATACCCCTTATGAACCTGGCTGCCACCCCCATCTGGTGAACAACCAGTGGTGCAGAGGGGAATTACAACAAGGCACACATCACCACACGCAATATCATAGACCATGTCTTTGGCATACTTAAGATGGGATTCTGCCACATAGATAGATCTGGTGGTGCCATACAGTACAGCTCTGCAAAAGCCTGTAGCCTATTCCTGGCTTGTTGTATGCTGCACAACATGACCATTGACCATGGACTAGCTGTCCAGGTGGATGACAGCAACAGCACTGATGATGAGGAGAAGAACCAGCTGGAAGGAGGTGTGCAGCCACCCATAGAGAGAAGGGACCCCAGGCTGGCAGCCCATGCCATGAGGCTCAGAGACACCATTGATGATGAGCACTTCTGGAACCACAGGTGAGTATACACACACACACACAGATGCATGCAGGAACACAGGCTCACACAGTGGTGGACACGCAAACATGCACACCCATGCCCACACCCTATTGGAGAGACACAGGCAGGCACAACCACCCTTGTTCCATATGCTGAACACACATGTGGCCATACACAGGCAGGCACATGCAGTGGTATTGCCACAGGGTGCATAGCAGGGCACAGGGAACCAGGTGGCACACACAGAAAGGTGGAGTCAGGAAGGGGAAGACACACAGCAGTGCAGCAGGCTGTGGCATGGATCAGAGGTTAAGCATGGCACACAGGTAATGCCAACACAGTGCTGCACTCATCACGCCCATGCCACATGGTCCAGCAGAACTGCCCACACACATGCTAGACATGTCCCAGGCCACGCATATGCAACAGAACACAAACAAGGCCATGCCCAGACACGTGCTTAGATGGCAACAGCAGCAGGAAACATGACTGGGCAGTGCACCTGTCAGGACTAAAGTGCGGAACCACGGCCACCATGGCCATGTGGGCAGCCACTCTCTGGCTGTGTAGCAGTCACAGGCTGTGCAACAGCCACAGGTGGTGTCACCAACACATTCACTGAGGTAGAGGCCTAAGAACATGACCAGGTCCTCATGGGTGTGTACAGATCGGCAAACAGACTGTAGCCAGGTGTATCAGGGATGAGCATGGCAGTGGTTGCCGTCAGCCTTGCTGGGGTTCCTAGATGCTGAGTCTGTGGTGTAAACATCACACTAATGAGAGTCATACATGCCCTGCTGCACCCATTGGATGCCAGTGATGCAAATCCAGCAGCGATGGTCCTGGCTATGTGGTCCAGAGATGCAGTCATGGCATCCTATAGTTGCTGGATCTCACCAATTGGCTGAGCACTTCCAATGTCCCCATGCTAAGCCAGTTGATACACCTCACCACACAGCGCATGTATCTCTGCCCAGAGTGTTGCCTGGTTGCCAACGGAATCCTGCAGCAGCCTGGTGTGCTCGTCCAGCCTGTCAGTACCTGGTGTATCATGGTGCTGCCTGCTGGACCTGCCCTGCAGCACCAGTGATCACACCAGCTCCCCATCCATGGCCAGCACCAGCACCACATGCCACTTGGAGAGCATGGGTTGGGGGGCCAGCATGTTCACCATGCCACCTGGGCTGCCTGCCACCACCTGTGCCAACACCTGTCCCAGGGTCATGTGATGATTCTGGTGCTGCCCGGATCATGGTGACATCATCATTGAGTCAAGTGCATCATCATCCTGTGTTGCAGGCACAAGCACCAGTAGGTCATCCAGGAGAAGGAGGTCGGCCAGTGGATTGTCATTCCTCACACCAAGGAACTCCACCAGTTCCATATCGGTATGGTGCCCCCTGTCCATGGCCACAGCGCCGGTTGACATGGATGGCACAGCATCATCATGTGCCGTGTTGTAAATCTCGTCCCTTTCTGCACCCATGAGGTGTGATGGAGCTGGAAGACAGAATGCGTGGTGTTAACAATGACATTGTTACAGTGCATGTAGTTATGAGTACTGTGCAATGTCTGCATGCATGACACAGGCATGCCAGGCCACACCAGCATCTGCCATTGCAGAACTGCATGACCTGTCAGCCATGCTACATGCATGGCATGGGACATGTGGCCCCATATCTGCAGGTACACAGCAGTGTGTTGCATCTGCATATGTCTGGCAGGCATGCCCACCACCCCATACAGCCCCCTCCATGGGCATGCCCTGTGCAGTGTGTCATGCTACTGAATGTGACCACTGTGGCTGTGCATGCACCAGTACACACTGCAGCACACGCACTGCCGTAGGTCATGTAGGGTGACATGCACCCCCTGGTCCCACACATCCCTACCATCAAATGCCCCATGCAGCTGACACACAGCACAAAGGAGTGCAGGATCAAGCACGTTGTGGTCAAGTATGTTATGCAGCACATCATGGAGCAATGGGTGCAGGTTAGCCGCACACCTGCAGTGTACCAGGCATGCCGGTGGCATGCACATGCTGCCTCTCCACAACAGCTGCTGTCATGCTCACAGTGATGTGATGGGCTGCCTCCTGTCTAAAAACCTCTCCCTGGACACCCTCAACAGCTGCCCAGCTGATGGTGGCTGCTACAAGCTCCTCCCCCACTGACTGGATAGGTGATGTTGATGTTCTGCTGCCCCTCCTATTGCGAGATGCCCTGATGGCAGCTATTTTCTCTTGATGCGCCTCTTGTCAATGCCCATCTTTTTCTTGCACTCTTGTGCATCGCGGTTGTGGCAGCCATGAACATTTACATACATTGCCACCTTCTCACACCCTGTGGCCCGGTCCTGCATGGTCCCTGTGTCTCCACTCAATAGGTCCTCCCTCTCCGGGTAGGCCTTAAACAGGGCCTACTTCTCATCTTTAGTGAAGTTTGGCCTGCACTTCCTGGCAGGCACCTGCTCCTTAGCTCCCTCTGATTCCAACATGCTGCTTCCTGTGAACAGTAATGGTGCACTGATGATCAGCATGGTAGCAGTCTCTGTCACTGTGCAGCAGTGCAATAACATTGACAGATCACAATATGGACAGTCTCACCTTAAAGACTGCAATACCTGCCAGTGACCACTGCTGTTTGGGGGTTGCTTTTATGGCTCAGCTCATGCAAATGAGGCTGTGAGCTACCAGTAATGACATGCTAATGTGCACAACTGTGCCTGGCACTGGATCATAATGCTATGTGCTATATTGGCTGAATATTGTAGATTTGCTCCATGCACAACAGACAGTGTCATGCACAACACGATTATGCCAGAGCAATTCACAGGTGTATTTCTGGTGCATGAGCAATGTGCATTAACACACTTGCCATGCGTGCAGGTGGCTGGTCACAGTCCTTTGCTATGTATCGTGCAGTCAATAGTGCTGCGTATGCCAGACCTATCATGCATGCATCCATGCGTGTGTGCCAGGCATGAAACATGTGTGCACAGTTATGACGTACCTCGCACCTGGCCCTGCTGTGCAATGCCATTGTTTGTGCTTGTGCTGTCACTGGTCCATTGCCGTGCGACATGTGTGGTGATGCATGCCATTCACAGCATGGCTTCTACACATGCCTATGCATACATGAGTCACAGATGTGATCCTGAACTCCTGTCCACACTTCTGGCATTGTGCATTTACTGTATTGAGTGATAAGCCATGGTTGTGCAGGTCTATCACGCAAATACATGCTGCGCGATGCTGTGTTGTGAGTTCCTGTCACGCGACTGGTGCAGCAATTCTACACGTGATATCATTAGGCACCACATTGCACAGCACCAATGGTTGACTGTGCAGTGAGCATGGCATAAGCTGGTGAACTCTGGAGATGGGCCAGAAACTGGTCAGAGGTGGAAATGGCCAACCTGGTGGCATTGTTGGCCCCTCTGGAGGACCAACTGTTTGTGGCAGGGGAACTGCAGGAGACACAGTTCCAGGTGTGGGCCTATGTGACTGAGGGACTGGAAGGGCACACCGGTGTTGCCAGAACAGGGGAACAGTGCTGCCACTGATATGGGGACCTGCGGAGCCATGAACCAGATTGGCTGTGGAGACTGCAATACTGTGCCCACCATGGTTCAGTCCTTCGACCAGGTACATGCGACTGAGCATTGTGCATGCTGCCTGTGTCCAGTATTTGAGCATTTTGGTGTACAGCATGTGTGTCTGCACCTGCACAAAGTGTGGCCCAGCCCTGGTAGGGTGAGTGTGTGTACAGTGGTGTAGCATCACTGCACTTTGTGTGCCAATGTGTTGCACAGTGCCAGTAGCCTCAACACCATGCCCATCACATGGGCCAGGGTCACTGCATGGGCTGCTGTGGTAATGTGCACTGTGACCAGCCTGCAAGGGTGGGGGTTGGGTGTCTGTTGATGGCATGTCACTCATGGTCCTTTCTGTATGTGTTTGCTTCACAGGGCCAGAGCTGCACAGGTGGGCCAGGGCTGAAGCCACTAGGTTGAACCAGCATCCTGTTAATGATGCTGCAGTTGGGCCAGCAGGATGGGTGGCAGGTGAGTGTGTGCAGTCAGCATCAGCCATCATTTGCTGGGTATGAGATGGGGGGGTCAGTACACATAGCAGGGCACTACTGCCATGCAGGGCTGTGGTGTTTGTTGGCACACTGTCACTGCTGCTTGTAATGAGCAGCAGCTTGGGTGTTTCCATCATGCCCATGGCTTCTGTGTGGTGATATCCCATTGCTGTCACTGGTAGTGTGCATATGTGTGTGTGTGTGTGTGTGTGTGTGTGTGTGTGCATGTGTGTGTGTCCCACGGTGCACACATGCTGCTGCTGGCCAGATCTTGTGTTGCTCATGGAGGCATCGGTCCCTTGCTGTGAGGTGCCTGTGCACAGGAGAGGGTGCATTGTACTCTTCAGCATGCCACACAGTTTATATGTGGGCCCGGTGACATGGGCTGCTGTGGCTGTCCACTGTGTATGTGCTGTTGGCGGCATCATCCATGAGAGGGTGCCACTGCTGTCCCATGCACACACAGACCTTGGTGGGGGGGTGGTGGCCGATTGCTGTGTAGGACCTGTAACTTAGTGGCTGTTCTGTGTTTCCCTTGCATAGGGCATCCTGGGCCAGGTTGTGGATGTTGGGGTGTCAGTGTCCTTAGTAGCGGAATGCTGCAGTTACAGTGCCTCACACTGAGGATGATCTTCTGGATGGAAGTACACATCCACCTGAGCTGGAGGCAGCTGGTGGTGACACGGAGAGCTGGTGGTGGAGGTGCACAGGATGAGGATGGCCATCCGCTGGCTGAAATTATAACTTCTGGACACTGCCATTTGTTTCCCCATGTTTATCTCCCATGCACCCCATCCCACTTGAACTGTTTTGTTATAGCCCCTGCACTCCCTACACAGTCCCATCCCCATACTGTTTGATACTCCTATTGCCTATGCACAGCTTTTTCTACTATTGCCCTTCCCTGTGTTTTCCATGTTGGCTATTCTGTACATAGTGTTTGTTTCATTCTGTTGCCTGTTGTATTACTGTGTTTTGTACCATTTGCTCTTGTGTTTCTGTGTCTCCTTTGCATGCTTGGTGGTGTACTGTGCTGGTGTTATACATTGCTGTGATATGGTGGGTCCCTATCTGTGCCAGTGTTGTCCATGGGTGCACACTGGCCTGTGTGTCACTTCCCTGTGTGTCAGTATTCCAAGGTTGTGGGCTCTGGCCCTCTCCATTGTGTGCCATGATGCTATGTGCCCCTGTCTGCCTGTGCATGGTGGTACACAGCCAGTTGTGTTGCCTGTCCTAGTGATGCTGTGCAGTGCTGTGTCCATGTGTGTCTGTGTGGTATGTGCAGCATACCACCTGGTGCCTGTGTGAATATCTGGCCGTGGCACACTGTACATGCATGGTGCCTTCACACGGTGGCTATGGTGGGTGCCTGTCCCGTATTGGCTGTTGGGGTTGTGGTCATGGGGTGCTCAGTCCCTGTGGCCATCTGTTCCATGGGTGTTCCATGCATTGTCACATTGATCTCCAGGGTCTGTGTGTGCTCTGTGCATTGGGCTCTGTGCCTGTTCTGTGCCTCCTGCCTGTTGTCCCCTTGTGGTTCACCCCTGCATCCCCTTCCATGCTCCTGTGCCCTTGCACAGCCCTGTCTGTGTTCCCTTGCACATGGTGCGCTGTGCTTCACCTGTTGTATTCAGCATGCACTCTTACTCCTGCAAAGTTCAAGTTGCTCTGACACATGTCTGTTTCAGTGATGGTGCATTTGTACTATATTCAATGTGTTTTGTACAGGTGCATTTCTGTGGCGCATACACTGAATATTGCTTTTGTTTCCTGTGGCACAACTGGTTTGTGCTGCACAACCCATTGTGCAAGTACAGGGTGTACTTTGAATATCTAGCCTCTGGAGTACAACAGTATACAGTACAAAGAATATATTATATTCTGGGCCCCTGGTGTTCTGCGGCAGAATTTTCTGATTTCTGCGGCATGATTTATTCATTTCTCTGGCAGAATGCAGTCCTGTCATTGGCGAAATATGATGTGATGTCATCGATGACATCATATGCTGAGCATAGATGAGGGGCTTCAGGATAAACGAGGTGGGAAAGAAAGCCTGACACTATAGAAAAACAGTGTATTTATATGAAAATTCACCAAAACAATAAATTCTGCAGCACTATATATATTCTGCGGCATGATGCAAATTCTGCGGCAAGTTCCGCAACCGCAGAACTGCAGAATTCCAGGGGCCTTGATTATATTCCTACAGGATTGCCATTGTATAAACAGTAGAGATGTGTGAAGTTGGCAAACTTGACTTCATGACATATTTTATAGTGTATGGTGGAATGCAATTGTGTATGGCGATCCATACACCATAAAAAGTTGTTCTGCTGCAGTAGTGACATAAACACTAATGCAGAATGACTTTTTGTTCTGTGTTAGTATCTAAATCACAACAGAAATGTCCCAAACAGCACTGTTCATTGGACCATTGGCGCTGAATCGACATGCGTGTGTGCTGGCTGGCAGGCGGCTGGATGTGAAGCGCTGGTGGCAGACTCAGTGGCAGACTTTTTTTTACATACAAAGGTAAGCATTTCTGTGTTTTGGGGACAATACACTATATAGAAAAGTGTATGGGAGCCCAAATACACAACAATGCTATGCTTAAACTTTGAGGTTACCATGACGCCAGAGTGACCTCTTGAACTTTGCTCTTGAGGTCCTCGTTATCATGGTAACCAGATGGTATAAGAATATTGTTTTTGAGATGAGGTTCCCATACACTATCCTATATGTAAAGTTTGCTAAATGTGCAGGGTAATAACTTCTCTAAGTTTTTGACAGGCAAAGTGACACTTTTTAAGGAGAAGTTATGGGAATTCGCTGACTTCATCTGAAAAACTGCTATTTCTGCAGGAAAACTCAATTTAAAGTGGCAAAGTGGGCATTCACAAAGTTGTTCGCAAAGGCAAATTTCACAATTTCATCAGAACTTCACTGATAGAGTAAAACTTTGCAACATCTTTAATTATGTACAACTTTTCTCCAAATTGGGTCAGACATATATTGGCATTAGTGCCATGAAAAAGCTTATATTAGCACATGTGGTGGGATTACATGTAATTAAACAAGAGTTAGCAGTGGCAACAATTTTTGCTTGTATCATTTTATTTTGGTCTGGTTTGTTATCACTGATTCATCAACTACATTGTCAACCGGCATCACAGTAACAGACTACATGTCGACCGTGATTTGCAGTTGGCAGGGAGCCATGCACATTGAACAGTTTTTTCTTTGTGGGGCTTTGCTCCCAAATCCCCTAAGTGGGGCTCTGGCTGGCCCCCATACTAATGGATTGCAACTCCAAGTTGGAGTTGGTTTGGAGAGGGGGGTGCAGGATGTGGGAAAATGTTTCTGGGTCCTGGCAGACTTCTACAGTGACAAGCAACTTGTCAATGTTGTCGGCATTGATGTATGTCACTGTAGAAGTGTCACTCTGCAGGAAGCATACCTTTTTATTTCAGGTGATGCACAAATAAGATGAGGAGAATAGAATATTCTGAGTGAAGAGTCATGGATTTGGCGGGGTGCAGGTGACACTGAATGCATGGGTTGTTTTGTATGGGTGACAGGGAATGTGTTTGTGTGGTTTGTGGTTGAGAGCACCTGAGGAGACTGAATGTGACTGTGCATGTGTGTGTGTGTGTGTGGCGCATGTGTGTATGCGTGTGTATGTGTTTGTGTGTATGTGGAGAGTCTCTGAATGTGTGTGGGATATGTAGGTGATAATAAACATGTGGGAGTCTGAGTGTGGCAATGTATGTGTATGGGTGGTTTAGGAGAGAGACTGCATGTGTTTGGAGGTCAGGGGTGACAGTGCTTGAGTCTGTGGGGTTTGTAAAGGACAGGGCATGAGGGAAGCTGTGTGGCAGTGAGAGGACATGTGTGGGCAGGTCTGAGGGTGACATTGCAAGTGGGGGTATAAGGATGGTAGTGCACATGTGTGTTTGGAATGACAGTGCATGTATTGCATGTATTTAGGTGGTGACTGCATGTGTCTGGGAGGAGTGAGTGACATTGCAAGTTAATGGAGGTGTAAAGAGGACATTGCATTTATGTGTGGAATGATAGAGCAAAAAAGCATGTGTGTGCTCTGTAATTTCTGGCTGGACCTACTGTATGCACCCAATAGTTCAGTAGGGGTAGTAAATGGGAAAGATTTTCTGCGCTCTGAATCTCTGGGGCTGTCGGTCTGAAGCAACATTGCTCCACTTCCAATAGAATTAGCACACTCAAGTGAGGTCTAAAAATAATGGGCTGGATTTTTGAAGCATGGTGCCAGGCTTGTGACAAGCCCTGCACCACAACACAAGTTCTGGAGGTGCGCCAAACACCTTTGCTGCAACTGTACCCGATTTTACAATCCTCAGTGCAGTCATGATAGTTTCCACATTTTACAGCAGCTTGCACCAAGTATCTAATGCAAGCTCTGTAGAAATGGTCCCTGGGACTGCCACAAGCCAGACCACAAAAAGCTGGTCAAACTTGCAGAAATTGGTGTACAGAATTGAAAATCCCAGTCGTTGGCCAGGTGATTGCCGCAAGCCCTATCGGCCATATCTTTGGCACACCCCAGGCCTGCACCAGTTGATGGCTTTTGAAAATTGAGCCAAATGGTTTTACTGACTTTTCAAAATAAAATGCATAAATCATTTACAGAAGCAAACACCCCAAGCATTTCACCCTAACACAGGGCTTCTTCACTGGAAGGATTTTACTTCTGAATAGAGATGCTACCAGATTTTAATTCACGGGCAAATTTCAGATGAAGTTACCAACTTCACCGCTGCAGATCATTTCACAAATTTTTTCCATTTCCTAGCAAATTTACTTTTATTGACATCACTTGGTGACTTCACCTGTAACAGCACCTTTAGGGTGCATTTGGGTGAAGTTTCATAAATTCAGTCCAGTGGTAAACAACGGTGCCTCAAGTTAACATGGCAGTGCTTCAGCAGGGCACATGGTACACCCCTACAGAATTAGTCTGCTTTACTTTCAGTTTTGCACTGTTAGTGGAGGAGATAGGATCTTGCTTAGCTTTCTAAGCAGCAATTTGTTGCATAAATCAACAAATTACAATTCTTTAACAGCTTTTTCTTTATTCATGTTCATTCTTATTTAGTTGTTTGTGTTCTTAGGAGTAAATCAGTTTTTGTTTCTTCTGTTTTGCTTAAATTTTCTGTTGCCTTCTGTGGCACAGAGGGGGCAGTGCACGGTTCAACCTTGTCCCGCATGGTCACATGTGCACAGGAATAGCAGCCATAGTGAGTTGACAGCACCAGCAGTGGTACCGCCAATGCCAAAATCCAGCACAGGTGAGCTGGCACAATTATGAGCAGAAAAGGGGACGTCTGTCACAGAGTTTCTTTCAAGAAATAAACCATGAAGAAGTTACTTGGGAACCAGCCTGTGCTGCTATAAGGGATGAATGATCTTCATTGTGGTAGTGCAGATGCGAATCCATCTTGGCCTTAATAATTGTTACATCATCATGCTTTTTTCAGTCCTTTCTTCTCCAGCCCGACTCATGGATCCTTTTCTTTTACACCCCCTCCTTTGTTCTAAGTATCAGATACTCCCTAATGACTCCTGTTAGCCTTTTTCCACTCTCTCTTTATGAAGAAAATGTATAGAAGTTTTAAAACTACAAAGAAAATTGAAACTCTTTCCCTGTCTTTCTCTCTTTCTATTTTAATCCATTCTTTCTTTCCTCAGTTTCTGTCTCAGTATTCTCCCTCCTTTTTACAACAAAATTCCCTTCTCTATATTTTCTTTAATGACACTTTCTTTAATGGCATTGTTTGTGCCATATAATTCTGTTCTCTCTCACTACTGTTGTTGTGTAGCACTGTTGTTTACATATGCTGTATAGTGCTGTTGAAAAGCACAGTATTAAAAATTGTTTGGTCCCAAAATATGTTCTTTTAGTCTAACAGTTGATGCTGCACAATATCAGTCACCTAGTCATCCTATCAGACTGATTCCCTCCCTCCACACAGACTTTTTTTTAGGTGTTCTTAATTCCTGAAATGTTCTCACAAACCACAAAAAAATTGTAAATGGTGGTAGCTATAGCTGTTCTGTTCGAGTTTCACTCGCAGACAGTATTTGTAAGGCACTTTAGTTGACACAAGTGCTCAAGCACAATATATAAATTTCTTCAGGAAAATTTCTCACAAACAAGAAATTATTAAATGGTAGTAATGTACTTCTGCTGCATGCTGTTACATAGTTCTATGTTGGTTTTTCAGTCCCACCACCACATAAGGTATAAAGTATGGATGCCCATATATAACGAGTCTGTGTTTCCATCGAGGGGTTGAGATACGAGTGCATGGACCTCGAGAGCGAAGCTTGACAGGTCCATGCTGGTACCTCAACCCTGAGATGGAAACACAGGGTGAGCTGTGTTTGGGTGCCCATACTTTATTTGTTATAGTATATGGTTCCCCAAGATTTAAAGAAAAAAATGTGTATTTCTGAACTTCTTTGCTTCACAAGGTTTCTATCTTGTGTTCTTGCTTCCTCTTGTTGGCAGCTCAGTGTGTTCACTGGTGCCAGTTGTCACTGCACCCATTCCAGTCCAGAGCCTTGAATGATTTGCAGCAGGACTTCATTTATTAAACAAACAAAAAACTTAAATTATTGCTGTTTGGTAACATGGAGCCAACTATGACGTTCTGTGTCCAAATCATCCCTGTGAACGGCTAGCTAAGCAGCACTGCCATGTTTGTTTGGATTCCTCATTTGAAGAGCTTGGTTTTATCCAGTCAGGTGGCAGATAACATGGGCCTGATGAATATTAAATAGGGACTCATGAATATTTATTGTGGAACGTGCACGATAACTTTTAGAATGTGCACAACATTTGAGCAGCCACTGACGTTTATACTCAATAACCCCTAACCATATACTATAAATAGAATAATAGATAGGTGAGTGTCTATTACAAGGGAGAAATACCATCAAGAGGTTCTGGGGACAAGGAAACCTCGAGAGTGAAGCTCGAGAGGTTTCCTTGTCCCCAGAACCTCGAGATGGTATTTCTCCTGAGTAATAGACACTCACCTATTTTTTATTTTTTGCAATATATGGAGGAGAGTTTTATTTCTGTGGTACCTTGAGGTCAGGCTCTCTTGAAGTGAAAAATCAGACACTTACTGTCTCGGTCTCCACCCCCATCCCTTTGTGTCACGCCCGCTCTCTCACTCGCTCCATGTCTCTCGTGAGCGAGTTTTCTTTGGTACACAGTCCTACCTTTACTTGATGTTTTCCTTCGGTATAGGTAGGATTAGCCAGCTAATTATGTTGGAAAGCAGTGGTACTGGAGTGAAGGCGATTTTCTCTCACTAAGCGAGAGACGGGCGCCATGTTTTTTCAACGGTTTTGCCCACCCACAGAGAAACCACGTCGAATCAGGAGGCACAGTTTTCTAAATGTCACCACGCATGGTAAGAGGTTGCCATGGGGATGTCTGGAAAAGGCCTATATGGCACTGAAGTGTTTGGAGGCTGCGCTCTTCAGGTTTGGTGATAATACTATCGTTGAGAGCTCGAACGATAGTATTGCGAGTTCTGAACGATAGTATTATCACTTGTCAATGATGATATTATCACTTTGGGTACTGTGCTATTACTAGGATTTTTTTGTATGGTGTAGGATACTATTATATGGCCATCTCCATATATTACAATACTTGTAATGCACTACAGTTCTTGTAATACACTTTAGGGGAAATGGAACAAAAAAGCACAATGTACATATATCATATTCTGTGTTCCCAGAATGTTTCTTAATTACCAGAATAAATATGTCAGGCTGCTGCATGCTGCTACATTGTGTTAAACTGTGGGCCAGTCTCAGTGCCACATTTCTTGTGATGCTCTTTATTGGAAATATAAATAAATTCTTTGCTCCTAGAATTATTCTTCACTACCAAAATACATACATCAGGCTGCTGTATGAACTGTGTGTCAGTCCCCCAGACATATTACTTGTAATTCAATCTAGGGGAAATTATGAGAAAAGCACAACATTCATAAATGTTGTGCTCCAAGAATTTTTCTCAACAACTGAATAAATAGATCAGGCTATTGTATGCTGCTACATGATGCCACACAGTGCATCTGTCCCACAACACTTTATAGGTTCATATGTTTAATCTGAGCATAGAAGACATATGTCCATAGTGCTTGCCTAAGAATTTTTTTTTGAACTTACCAAGTATTTTTATTGGTGTTTCATACATATTATACAGTACATAGTTCTGTATATAACCTTTTACATTCAGAGACAGCACATCCCTAGGTTAAACATTAACAATGTATTGTCAATATATACTATTTAAAGTGAGGGTGGCTTGATTCAATGCAAATCCATCATAGCCATGCACTATGTAAACATATATCAGTCCCATGTTTCTGATGATTAACTGATTGTCCACATGGATCAGTTCTGCACATGAAAATGTCCACTTTTCACTCTCGCTATGTTGCTACTTAAAAGAGCTGATCTTATACCCAGAGATTCGGTTGATCCTCAGATAGCATATTCATGTCACATACTATACTTTACATACCATTTAAACAGTGGCCCAGATATTCAAACTGCACCCAAAAAGTGTGCAATAGCAGGAGCAATCACAAGTCCATTGCACCCATGTGCAAGAGGCATGATATTCAAAAACTGAGTCGGCCAAACTGTGCCTACTGCCGACGATTGAATATCGCACCAGCGGCACCATAGCGCAACTTGGGAGGGGAAGCTGAGCAGCTCAGATGCACCATAGCGCAACAAGTGATGTTCAGCTGAGCAGTCCAGAGGCACCATATCGCAACCAGGGATGCCCCCCAGCAGCAGGGTGGCAATGCAACTGCACAACCAGGGAGGTAGGGGCCCACCACCCGTGCCACAGATGGGCAGAGGAACATACAGCAGAACAGACATTGTCCCCCCACACCCCATGCACTGCACAACTAGGGGAGGGCTGGAATAACCACTGGCCCATGGAAACCAGCAACCAACCTACAGCCAGGCCATGGTGCCTCATCACACCACCCGGCAAGCTGTGACTGGCACACAAGGAGGGCTGACCACCCCATGCCACACCATCCCCCCAATGCAGAGCACACCCTGCACCATGACCCCTAGACACCCTGCCCAGGAGCAGCGTCCACCACTGCAGCAAACCCCATGCATGCCTCCACTCCCACTGTGACAATGCAACCCTGTTCACCACAGAACCATGCAAGGCAGCCCCACCACGAGCACCCATCAGCAGGTGGCAGCACATAGCGATGCAATGATGGCATACACAGTGTCACCACGCAGAGCCCCACCGAGGTACTGCTGAGAGACCAACAGTGCGTCGTCACATGAGGTACCCCACATGGGACAGGACATGCCCCGGACCCCACCACCAGTGGTACAGCACTCTGCACATTCTCCCAATGATACACCCTGACCCAGCACTGGCCACAACAGCCAGCGCAGACACCTACAGTGGTGCATGGAAGCATGCCCCACACCTGATGCCACACAGTGCATGGACAGACACCCACCCATACCCAAGGGCACAACAACACAGGGACGTAGTAGCGGGGCAACCAAGCCCCCAGCATGGGCCCATGTAAACTGTGTATACACAACCTGCAGTCCTCCATGGCACAGGAGTGCCAGCCACCCTGCGCAGGCACTGTGTACCTGTACACCACCAGCATTTGCCCAGAACACAAGTCACAGACAATGGTGCACATCCCCTGCAACACACACAAGCCACAGCATGGAGGTGGGTCAACAACTGTGGAGGCCACAGTGTCACCCGAGGCAGACATGCACCACACCAGTGACAGGAGGCAACTGAGCATTGTGACTGTACAGTGGCTGCCTGCATGGACAGCCACCACTGACATGTCAGCAGCCCGTGCAGGTCACAGACATGCATGGGTGTCAGCTGCACAGGCCATGGACTGACTGACAGGGGCACCATGGACACAGAGCATGCACCATGGACCACTGCACACAGTCATCCAGTGCACAGGGCACAACACACACACACCACAGAGACTAACTGATAGCTACCCCCAGACCATAGTCACCTCCCCACGGACACACACACATACCCATGACTGCACCACACCTGATGCCATGCACACCACTGCAGCTGAGCACCTATAGCTTGCTGCAAATCAGAGACCACCACAGTATTCATATGAAAAGATCTGTATTAAAATAAAATATAAAAGTTAACTATATACAATAATATATACAAGGTGGGGGGGCCACAAACAAGGTGGGGTGAGTAAGGGGCAGGGGTGAACAAATGGGACAGGAAAGGAGGGGTGTGAGGGTGGGGCCAGGGGGGTAGGAGATATCGGGGGCAGAGGGACTTTCAATGGGAGCCCCTCTCCCCGCTCTGGCTTCTCCTCTGACGGTGCCTCCTGCGGACCCCAATCTGGTCAATGCGGTGAAGGATTTCCAGGGATGCCCTTGCCACGTGCAAGATCTCCCGCAATGCCTCCCTTATCTCCATCAGCTGGCAGACACCTAGGACAAGAGAGCACAGTCAATAGGTGTGAATGCACAGCCCCATACAGCCCACCCACTGTGCATGGCATACGGCTGTGGGACATGCCTCTGTGATGGTGTGTGACCACCCACATTGATCACGTCCACATGACCAGCCCACCCAGGCACATACTGGCATGTGGAATGCTGCACACACCCACTGGCCAAGTCACACACAGCACCACTGTGGCCGTTTAGTGACATGGCTATGTGGTGCAAAGGCAGTGGCACAGCCATGTACCCGATGCATGTACGGACCACCATCGATGCACTCCCAGACATGCATTGCCACGGGACAGTGCTGACTGTAACAAGTTGCGTGCATGGCAGCGATGTCAATGGACGGTGGCCATGCCCCGCTGCCCACCCTGTTACACAGCATGCAATAGTAATCATGGAGGTATGGCTCTCACCATCATTGGGCCGGTCCCTCGGCACTGTAGACCGTTGTCCCACCTTGCCTCCCTGTCCCCTTTTTTGCACCACAGCTCATGTGCCAGGCACCGCCTCCTCTGGCCCTGTGGTGCAAACATGGAGAGAGAACATCAGTACAATCCCATAGCAAAGTCCCTGCCCCCAGGTGTGTGCCCTCCCACCCAGCCAGCCAGACCCACCCACCCCACACCCTGATAACACCACCAGAGCCAACACTGGATGGTCCCTCCCATGTGCTGGACACAGACAACCGTGATACCCATATGGAAGATAAAAGTGTGTTGATGTAACACCTACCTGGCCATGGCACCATGCCCCTCCTTGCACGTGCCCGCAGGCAGGCTAGCAGGTCTGGCTCCCTCCACCACAGGTTGCCATACCTGTGGTGGCACTGCTTTGCTCTCTGCCCCTTCCAGTGGCCTCCTCAAGTGTAGTGGCCACCTCCTCCCACACCTGGCTCCTGGACCTGTCCAGGGGTGCCTCCCCAAACAGTTGTCCATGGTGTGGCTCCACTATGGCCACTAGGTTGGCCAGTTCGACCTGATTCCATTGAGCAGCCCTCCTGCGTGCCATTCTCTTAGCTCAGTCTGCAAAAATGGCACTCTGCAGCGCGGCTCCCCACGTGCAGATGCTGTGCAGTACAGTGCTGCCATTCCCTATTTAACTGTCACCGAACAGCGCGATACAGGTGCACCCATGTCTGACACATGGCACCTAGGGGGCAAAGGTTCGGGCACAGGATCAAGGGGCTCTGACGCACGGATGCACACAGCGCCATTGGAACCCAATGTGTGTAGCATGATTGGCTGGCTGTGTGCTACCTCCAGTAGTGGCCTACCACACTGTTGCCCCAGTGCGCCTATGATGGCCCAGTGCCACAGCGCCATGAAGGTGAACATTGCTGTAGCGCCACTGGCACAATGGTGGCTGTGCCCTCCATTGCTTCCCGCACACAGCATGTCAGCAGTGTGGCAGATGCCTGCGTCAGCAACCTGGGCATGTGCGGTGAGGTGTGTACTATGCATGTCACAGAACTGCACCCTTGGCTGAGCACATTCAACACAATTGCGCAAAGCAGAACAGCGTGATATTCAGTCGTCATATGCAAAATGGCTAATCAGCCATTCAATGGCACAGCACTGCAATTTGCATCCACTTAATGTTGCGCCTCACCTCATTTGCATGGGTTGCGCTATAAAAGTGCGACATTGGGCTGCACTGGCCATAGTCAGTTATTGCAGTCTATTGGTGAGCTGCATGCTATTTGGGAGTGTGGACTGTGGATTTAGGGACATGCATGGGACTGCACAGTTGCAGGTAAAAACTGTCATTCTTACAGGCTAAAAAATGACCGAGCAAGTTGTGGGAGAGGAGGAACACAGTGGTGGGAGGAGGAGGAGGCCTAATTTTACCAAGGCCAAGACCGATGCCCTGTTTTAGGCCTACCTGGATCAGGAGCCGCTTCTCAGTGGATGGCAGGGAACACCTCAAGCCCGTGCTGCTGCATGAGATGAGGTGGCATGTGCTGTGAACCTGCATGGTAGCCACCAACACTCCATGCAGGAGTGCAAGAAGAAGATGAGCACAGACATGTGGAGGATAAAGGAGAAGGTGGCTGCCATCAGGGCAGCATGAGCTGCAACAGGTGGGGGACAGCTGGAGGTGGTAAACCTGACCCCACAGGAGGAGAGGATTTCTGGAAGCATACAGCATTGTGCCACTGAGGGTGTTCCAGGTGGTGGCTTCCAGATGGGTGGTAGCCCATCACTGCATGATAAGTCATGGTCTGTCTATGGCGGGCAGGGTAGGTCACATGCAGTAAACGCGACTTTGTTTTCCCTTATAGATCCTGAGCGTCTGCATCAGTCAGCAGTGGTGGGCCTGTCCACTGAGGACAGTCAGTTGGAGATGGAGGAGGGCTCATCCACCTCCACAGGTATACGTGGCTCAGTGAGACAGTGGGCCCACCTGGCTGTCCACACTGATGTTGTTGGAACAGGTGCAGAGGAAGCCCTGGCCATGGGACAGAGGTAAATGTAAAAAAAGGCAAAGGCAGTAAGGACAGGAATGGGGCTAAAAGGGGTAAAGCTATCAAAAAGTGGAGGGTGATGAGTACCAATGCCCATAGTCTGTGTAACAAGCTCCCTGAACTAGTGGCCTTGATGGAAAAGGGTTGCCTGGATATTGTGGCAGTCACAGAAACATGGTACACAGAGAACCATGACTGGGATGTCAACATACCAGGATACACAATCTACAGGAGGGACAGGGAGGGTAAAAGAGGAGGAGGAGGAGGAGTAGCTCTCTATGTAAAGGAAGGGATCAAAGCAACAGAACTAAAGAGTAAACAGGGAGCAGATGTGGCACTCTGGGTCACCCTGGAGACAGGAAATGTCACCACAATCTGCATGGGGGTTCTATACAGACCCCCATCTCAGGGGGAGGGAATGGACAAGGAAATGATAGAAGGCTTCCTTAGAATGGCAGAAAAAGGGGAGATATTGTTGATGGGGGACCTGAATATGCCAGATGTTAACTGGAGCACCTTTGCTGCAGGCACATCCAAGAGCAGGGTCATTCTTGATGCCCTACAGGGGCATGCCTCAGACAGCTAGTATTGGAACCCACTTGGGAGGGAGCAATCTTAGACCTGGTACTGTCAAATGGGGATGCAGAAAGAATTTCAGATTTAGGGGTGGGTAGCCATCAGGGAACAAGCGACCACCAAACAGTGTGGTTCACGATAAACACAGCCATACAATCAAGCCATACAAAAGCAAGAGTATTAGACTTTAGGATGGCTGACTTTGGGAAAATGAGAGAGTGCCTTAGAAAAGTACTAGCAAACAGGCAAGAAGGAGGAGTGGAGGAACAATGGGGAGTTATCAAAACAGCCATCACAGAGGCAACAAGCCTTTGTGTAAAGCAAATCAATAAAACACAACAAAGGAAAAAAACACTATGGTTCTCAAAAGAGATGGCAGGGAAGGTTAAGGAGAAAAGGATAGCATTCAGGAAATATAAGAAAACACAGAAGGAGCAGGACAGAGAACTTTATCAGTTAAAGCAGAAAGAGGCTGGGAAGGCAGTAAGAATAGCAAAGACTCAAATGGAGGAAAGGATAGCCAATTCTGTTAAGAAGTGGGATAAAACCTTTTATAGGTACATTAGGGAGCGAAGAAAGACCAAAGGAGGGATACTGAGGCTTAATAAAGGGGAGGTAATGTGGGTAGAGGGGGACAGTGAAAAAGCGGGGATACTGAATGAATATTTCTGCTCAGTATTCACAAAGGAAGAGGAGGGGGAGGTACCTAAAGCAAACAAGAGAAACACTCTGAAGATGGGGGTTGATACCAGTCCATTTACAGAAGAAAGGATTCTGAAAGAACTAATAAAATTGAAGGTGGACAAAGCAATGGGGCCTGATGGGATTCACCCAAGAATTCTAAAAGAACTAAGGGTAGAACTAGTGACACCGCTGACTACTATCTTTAACAAATCATGGGAGGATGGGTGGTACCTGAGGACTGGAGCAGGGCAGATGTGATTCCTCTTCACAAAAGTGGGAGCAGGACAGAGGCAGAAAACTATAGACCAGTTAGTTTGACCTCAGTGGTAGGGAAAATGAAGGAATCACTTCTGAAGGAAAGAATTGTTGAGTACCTAGAGGCCAGTGGGGCACAGGACCCAAGGATGCATGGATTTATGATGGGAAGGTCGTGTCAGATGAATCTAATAGATTTCTTTGACTGGGTGACCAAAGTAGTAGACCAGAGAGGGGCTGTGGACATGGCTTATCTAGATTTTAGCAAGGTATTTGATACAGTCCAACACAAAAGATTAATACACAAGTTAGCCAGCCTTGGAGTGGGCCCCAAGATGGTAGCCTGGATAAAAAATTGGCTAGACAACAGGACGCAAAGGGTAGTAGTAAATGGAGTCCACAGTGAAGAAAGGAGGGTTACTAGCAGGGTACCGAGGTTCAGTACTGGGACCGGTCCTTTTTAATGTCTTCATAAGTGACATTGCAGAGGAACTGGAAGGAAAAGTATGTCTCTTTGCAGATGACACAAAGATCTGCAACAGGGTTGATACACAAGATGGAGTGGAAAGGATGAGAAGGGACTTGGCAAGGTTGGAGGAATGGTCAAATGTATGGCAGCTCAGATTCAATGCAAAGAAGTGCAAGGTAATGCACACAGGAAACAAAAACCCAGGGGAAGTGTACACAATGGGGGAAGAGATACTGACAACAGTAAAAATGGAAAGGGACCTGAGGATAATTATATCAGATGACCTAAAGGTGGGCAAGCAATGTGAGAAGGCAGTAAGGAAAGCTGGGGGATACTGGGATGCATAGGAAGAGGCATCGATAGTAGAAAACAGGAAGTTGTTATCCCTCTGTACAGACAGTTGCTGAGACCCCATCTGGAGTACTGTGTGCAGTTCTGAAGACCCCGTCTCCACAAAGACATAGACAGAGTGGAGGCTGTCCAGAGGAGGGCAACCAAAATGGTGCAGGGTCTGCACCAGAAGACATACGAAGAAAGACTAAAGGAGCTTAATATGTATACCCTTGAGGAAAGGAGGGAGAGAGGGGACATGATAGAAACTTTCAAGTACCTCAAGGGAATCAACAAAGTCCAAGAGGGTAGCATCTTTCAGAAAAAGAGATGTGCAAGAACAAGGGGGCACAATTTGAAGATAGAGGGAGACAGCTCAGAGGTAATGTGAGGAAGTATTTTTTCACAGAGAGGGTTCTGGATGCATGGAACAGCCTCCCTGAGGAGGTTGTGGAGTCAAGAACAGTGGGGGAATTCAAGAATTCATGGGACAGACATAAGGCAGTCCTAGTGGGGGGTAGGAGGAAGTAAGCTGTTGGTTAACTAGTATCTGCAGCTTATCTGTTAGGTAGGAAAATGGGCAGACTAGGTGGGTCAAGCGGTCCTTATCTGCCGTCAAATTATATATATACAGTATATGTCCCAGCATGCCAGCATCCACGGATGCCAACATGCTATGACTAGGGCCGGTGCCAAGTCCGTCACCGATGATGATGTCGCTAATGGCATGGGCAGTGACACGTGTGTGCCACGGGATGGCCACACAGCAGGTAACAACGCGGCCATGGCTGTGGGTGGTGCTGCCGTGGAGGCCTGCATGTCATCACAGTCCCAGCCTGTGCCTGTCGGCACCAGTGGGGCAGCACTGGTGTGTGTTCAGGACAGTGGGACTGTTGCAGCCACTGTAGTGGCACCACTGAGCCCTGGGGAGCGGCAGCTGGAGGGGCAGCATCAGCAGTCAGTCAATGGGCTTGGGGGTACAGGGTCAAGCGGTGGCATCTGTGCACCGCCTGTGGACATGCCCTGACCTGGTCCTGGTGTGCAGTGCCCACCCTCAAGGGGTGCTGAGCATCAGGGCAGTGCACACCTTGATGGACAAGATGCCGACGAGGCAGATAACCACTTGGACGAGCACACCCGCCTACTGCAAGCATCAGTCCAGCAGCCGATGTGGCTTGCCACATCAGTGGATGCACTGCAAGCAGCTCTGGAGTGGGCAGAGGAGCGTCGCAGCAGAGACACTGCTCTGATCCTGGCAGGGATGGACCGGTTGTGGGAGGATGTGACCGCTGCCATTGACAGGCATGCACAGGCATTCACTGCTGTCATGGCCACAATGGGCACACAGTCATGTGCCCATGTGTTGCGGACACCACACAGTGCACTATCCACCCCCATTCCCAGTGTCATGCGACACCCTCCCTGTCGACACCAGGTTCAGCTGTGGGCATCCCGAGCACGCCTGGCGCAGACATGTTTGGTGTGCTGTAGACCCCTGCATGAGCATGGTCACATTCACGCTGTGGAACCCCTGGGGGACCATCGGTGCCACCCCATGAGGCCAGTGCTCAGCCTGTCAGTGCTGGTGGGTCTCGGTGGGGCCGCCCACGCATCCATGGTAGCCAGGGCAATGTGTCGCATGACTGACCTGTCTCCCAATGCGGCTACTGTCTGGTGCTGCCCTGTGTGCATTGTGTCTTTCAGTGGGCAGTGCACGGGTGGGTACCCAGTCCTACATGCAGACACACAGTCCATCTGCACACCTTCCTGGCTGCTGTCTGCAGTTGCGTGTGCATGATACCTGCATTGCGCTTTACACCAATGTGCTGTGGTGCTCAGCATCTGACACATGCACATGGACAGGCAGTGGGCATGGTGGTCTGTGGACATGTGTGTGGCTGGGGTGGCATTCTGGGTTGGTGTGCCTCCTACCCTATGTGCATGTTTGGTGCATTGTGTGTGGGTGCATGTGTGTGTGTCCATCCACGTGGCATGTTAGACCTCACCCATCCCTGGTTGTGTGTGTGGTTCCATGCCCTGCCACTTCCCTTGATGTCAAGCACCCCTGGTGTGTGTCCATGTGTGTTTGTGGGTTGTGCCTTAGCCACTGTTGGCTGCACATGGCCCCATGACTTACCTGGGTTGGCTGAAGTGCTCCTCCATGATGGTGTCCCAGTGCAGCTGTGCCAGCCGGAGCAGTCGGTGGTCCTGTCGGCCAAGGGGGCTGCCCATCACCATCGTCACCGGTGTCCTCATTGTCCCCATCACTGTCCTCCTCTTTGACCTGTACAGCTATCCCACATTCGTTGGCCATGTTGTGCAGGATGCAACAGGCCAGGAATAGCCCGCAGGCCTTTGAGGGGCTGTACTGTAGGGCACCGCCGGAGGTGTCCAGGCAACGGAATCGTGCCTTCAGCATCCTGAACACCCGCTCAATGACATCACGTGTGGTGGCGTGTGCCTCATTGTAGCATTGCTGTGATAGGGTCACGGGCCACCGGTAGGGTGTGAGCAGCCAGGGACAGAGTGGGTATCCACTGTCACCTGTGTGTAGATGGTGGAGGTTAGTTGGGTGATCAGCATCGCCCTGCCCTGGGCCATGTAGGCCACTACCCATATCACCTCTGACCATGCTCCCCCCAGGTTCTATGATTGTCCATGTGGTTTGCATACTCACCCACTAGGTGGCCAATGGGGATATCCCCACTCTCGAATCTGTGGCACAGTGCCGACTGGTGCCAGATGAAGGCATTGTGTGCTCCCCAAGGGTGCGTGGCACAGACATTGATTGTGCACCCCCTGGCATCGCACACCACCTGGCAGTTGATGCTGGCATAGCCCTTGCGATTGATGTATGCAGCCCCTCAGGGCCAGGTGGTGTGTGGATGGCCATATGGGTGCAGTCTATTGCCCCTAGCACACCAGGCATACATGCTACCCTGTGGAACTCCTGTATGTTTGCTGTGTGCTCCGCCGGTGTGCTGGGGAAATGGATGTACTCCACAGAATGTGGCAGCAGTGCGCTGAGGAATTGGATGAGGTGGTATAACGTGGCCAACTGGGTTATGCCTGTGGTGTCCCCAGTTGGTCTCTGAAAGGTACCCATGGTGAGCAAGCACATGCAAGCTGTCACTTTGGTCTCCACTGAGAGGGCATGGCTCTGTCGTGTGGGTGCCTGCATCACATCACTGCACAGCTCACAGAGGTGCCTCAGAATTGGCTGATTCAGGCGGTATCGGCCCACAATCTCGGTATCACTGTACAGCTCGAAGCTGGTGCGGGCTCGGTACCGTCTGTTGGGGGCATACCGCCGATGGGCCCTTCCATGGCCACACCCCCCTGCTGCCCACCTTCTCACCCCCTCATAACGGCCTCCATCTGGAAGGTGGCACTGGCCATGTCTCTGACTTGTGTTCACCCCCCCGGCAGCTGTTACTGTATTCCCCCCCGCTGTCCTCACTGCTACTTCCCTACACCGGGAACTCCTGCCCGTGCTTGCCTCACTGCTGTGTGGTGTACCTCCCCCTTCTGCAATGTCTCCCCACACCTTCCCCTGTGGCTATTGCTTCCAGGTGCCCTTTCCTGCCTGGTCCTGTGTGTCCCTGCTGCCCAGTGTGTCCTGCTGTATTTTGCTCTCATGTGGCTTCCCTGTAGCATTCTTGCACCTCTCCCTTGCTCCCTTTTTTTTTAATTCAGTATACTTTATTGGTATTTTTACTATACACCAGTGAGTACATAACAATGATCGTAGAATGGAATTTACATAAAGAAAAACACAAACATCACATAGACAAACACCCTCCCTCCCCCCACTTCTGTGCTCCAACACAAAATATGGCTAATTATTCTGAAAAAATATCCGGCACACCCAAGTGCGGACATAGCCATAATCACACAGGTCAATGATAAGCTACCCTTACTAGAGTTTCAACAACATCAGCAGGGACAAAAGTGGCTCCCAGAAGCTTTTGAACTTATGACACGAGTGACGCAGATATGCTATGTGCTTCTCTACCTGGATTGCTAATAAAATTTCTCGGTACCATTCAATCATAGTAGGTAGGGACTCTTCCTTCCAGTGCCGCAACATGACCAGTTTTGCTGCAGCTGAGATTAAGGTTATGTGCGCTTTATGTACATGGGGTGTCCCAGGAGGGAAAATTGCCAGCAGGCAACTCTCCGGGGTGAATAAGGGATCCAGTCCCAGAACTGGGTCCAGGACTCGCTGTATCACACTCCAAAATGTTTGGGTATGCGGACACGACCACAACATGTGAAACAACGACCCAGAAACCTGACAACCTCGGGTACATAAGGGAGAGAAAGTGTAACCCATATTATACAATTTATCCGGAGTGTAGTAGATATAATGTAAGATGTTAAACTGAATTAATCGGAGTTTGTCCTGCTTGATATTCTTATAGATCCCACCCCATACCTTCACCCAGTACTCAGAGTCCTCTAGAAGGGACAATTCATGCACCCAGTAATAGCATACACCCTCAGGGAGAGATGAATCTAAGCCTTGGAGTTGCTTATAGATATTAGAAACTGCATGGGGTTGCTCTGCATCCTGGAGGGTCTTTTTTCCATTCAAATTTTATTAAGATTTAACAACTTTGAGGAATACATCCAGAAAGGTAACAAGAAGACAGCAAAATTAATTGCCACACACAAAAGAAAAAAGGACCAATTGTCGGGATGTAGACCTCACCTTCCCCACCTAAAACCCCCCACCATCCCAAGCACCCATCTTTTGCACAGCACACAGGAACAGACTGACTGGAAAACTCGATACCAATTACAGTGGCACAGAAAAAAAGGTATATAAGGAACCCCAGGTATAATTAAAATTAGAAAGTTTGTATTGCAAACTTGCAATGGTTCTGTCCGTTCTAAGGTTAGCTAAAAATTCCTGCAACCATTCGCCATACGAGATCTCTATGCTATCTTTCCAATGCCTCAAAACTAGCTTTTTGACTGAAGCCGAGATCAGCCCCATATGATATTTCCTGCGCCGGACACCAACCCGAGTCATATCTCCTAAAATACAGACCTCAGGGGTAAATAAATTTTCGAGTCCCAAGAGGGGATCAAGGTTGTTCTTAATAGTCTCCCATAGCCCAGTAATTTTCGGACAGTACCAAAAAATATGAAGTAGATCCCCAACCCCTTGTTGACATCTGAAACATGAAGATGAGGAGGCCATGCCTTTCTCAGCTAATTTTGCAGGGGAGAAATAAGAATTATGTAATAACTTGAACTGCATTAACCTCAGCCTGTCTTGTACCAAAAAGTTATGACACGCCCTCCAAATTTCATCCCATTTAAAACATGTTCTGGAAACAATTGCAACCAGTATTGTTTAGGGCATGGATATTAGGTGCAACCAGGCAGTCAAAATACTATATATTGCGGAAATGGCATGAGCTTTTCGGACTATTGGTGTCAAAGTAGCTTCAAAATCAGATAGTCCGCAATCCTTAGACAGGATACTCAGCTTCTCCACTAGGAGATGACGGAGTTGAAATATTTTAAAATCAGCGCTGGGAATCAGAAACTTGCTCAAAATATCAGTCGGTAGGTAAATTACCCCTTCATCAAGCAACTCTTTGACTAACACTTTTCCCAATAAAGGTAGCCAAATATTCTAGATAGGTTTTCCACCTATTAAAAAATTAGGATTACCCATTATTGGTTGAGCCGGATCCCCAATGTGACAATACTTTAAAAATGAACATAGTTGTATATGTACCCTAACTGAGGTTTCAATGGTTGTCTGCTGAAGAGCTGAGGGGAGAGCTTTCAGGGGACAGTATAGCAGGGCCTCTGGCCTAAGGCCAGATTCCAGAATCCGGGATACCTCTATGTTTAACCAAAGTGGTACGACTTGTCAACATATGTGAAGCATCCGCTTTTAATCCAGCGAAGGTATTTGATGCATGGCTAGCCCAGTAATATACCGCAAAGTGAAGTCTCAAGCCTCAGATATTTTAGGAGCAGACAATTTAAAGTAAGACAGTCTGGGTTTTTTGTAGTTCCAAATGAAACCAGAGATAATTCTATGAACTTTCTTAAACCATTTAATTGGGAGCCAAATGTTTAACATACTAATGGGGTAAAATAATCGAGGGAAAATGTTCATTTTTACCAGATTAATTCTACCCCAAATAGACAAGGGGATAACTGCCCACCTCCTTAGGTCCGTCTCAATATCACGCAGCACCGAGTCTAAATTATTCTGCCTTAGGCAGATGTGTCTCTAGTCAACATAAGACCAAGATACTTGATAAGCTTAGCATTTCCAAGCCAGTCCGAAGAGGTAATCTTTAGCATTTGTTCTAAAATTCAAGGGAAAGCCACCGATTTGCTGATGTTAAGCTTATAATTAGCGATAGAGCTGAACTCATCAATAATATCTAACAGAATTGGAATGGAGGAAGATGGGTGTGATATTTGCAAAGGAGATCATCTGCATACGCTAAAATTTTCAGTGTGTGCCCAATTTGATACCTTGAATTCCTTGTTCTTGTTTGATCCGTATAATAAGGGGTTCAATATATAAATTAAAAAGAAGTGGGAGAGAGCAGCATTGTCTGGTACCTAGGAAGAGTCTAAATAAAGTTGAGGTAGCTCCATTGCAGGTAATTCTTATGGATGGAAATTTGTAAATGGCTTGGATCCATTCTAGAAATTGTTGAGGAAACCAAAAGATCTCATAGCTTTTATGAGGAAGTTATTATATACTCTATCAAATGCCTTCTGGCATCCAGAGAGACAAGGACCATGGGTTGATCTGAGTCTCTGGAGGCCGAGAAGACATGATCCAAGACCCTCAAGTGGTCCGCAGATGATCTGCCCTTCATAAATCCCACCTGTTCAGATCCAATTAATCCCGGAAGGACGTTAGTTATTCTATCAGCCAATATCTTGGTGAGAATTTTAATGTCCTGGTTGAGAAGGGAGATGGGTCTATAGTTGGCAACAAGATCAGGGGGTCTACCCGGCTTAGGTAAAAGCACTATTAGAGCTTCAAAAAGAGATTTATCAGAGGCTTCACCATCCAGGATACATTGGAACAATCGTAACAAAGCAGGATTAATTCCTTGGAGAATGTTTTGTAAAAATTGGCAGAGAGGCCATCTGGGCCTGGTGTTCTATCTAATGGGAGGGATTTAATAATCCGGTCTACTTCTTCTACTGTAATGGGGGCCAATAACTGAAGTCGGTCTACTTCATCCAATGATGGGAAATTTAATTTCCCCAGAAAATGATCTATCCTATCTTCAGACGGAGGGTCTTTCATAGGTCCGTAGATTTCTTTAAAATATTTAACGAACTCATTTAAAATGTCCTCAGGGAAGTTTTGAGTGGACCCTCTGAAGGGCGTAATAGCTGACACCCACTTGGAAGACTCTAGTTGCTTAATTCTTCTAGCTAATAGTCGGCCTGCTTTCTCGCCTTGATCTGTGAAAATAGCTTTAGATTTTATATAAGCCCATTCATCTTGTTCATTTAGAATTCTAAGCACGAGTCCCTTAACAAAAATAATTCCTGCCTATAACCCTCTGAGGAGGAGTCAGAAAGGTCCTTTCTTTATCCCGGATTTTGGTTAATAGCTCGGAAATATGATTTTGCCTTTCTCTTTTTCTGCGAGAGGCCAAGCCAAGCAGAATACCCTGGATAAAAGCTTTAAAAGCTCCCCATTCCATATCTGGTTTATTGGTGGAATTAAGGTTAAAGGAGAGAAATTCCGTTACTTGTTCTGAAAGGTATTTAACTAATTTGGGATCCTTTAAAATCTGATTATTAATTTTCCATCTGCTCTCTGGTTTAGATAGAGTGGAAAAAGTAAGAATACATCTTACCATAGAGTGATCCGATAATGGCCCAGAAACAATGTTAGTGTCTAACACCCCAGCCAAGAGAGTATTTGAAATTAAAATATAGTCTATCCTGGATAGGGTGTTATGCACTTAATGAGATAAGGTAAAATCTTTTACTGATGGATGAAACACTCTCCAGGCATCGCACAAGCCTAGTCCGTCCATCATTTCCTGATAGCCCTCTGACCCAGGGTTAATCCTTTCCTGACAGAGGGTGATCTGTCCATTGATGGGTCTATAACCAGATTGAGGTCACCCTCAACACTATTGGCAGGTTACTCCAGGGAGAGAGTATTTCTAATTTGAACAAAGAAGCTTGGGGTGTCAATATTGGACGTGAGATTGAACCAAAATAATTTCTGAAGTTGACAAAGTACCCTTACGAAGACATACCTCCCAAACTTATCTTCGATTACTTGAGTCGGAAGAAATGGGAGTGATTTATGAACCATAACCATGACCCCTCTGCTTTGGAACTCTCTTCTGAGGCAAAAATCTGACCAACTTGAAGTCTGCATAACTGGCTGATTTCGCTTTCATCAAATGTGATTCTTGCAAGAGCATAATATCTGCTTTCACATAATGTAGATGTTTTAAGACCTTGTATTGTTTAGATTTATGGCGAAGTCCATGCACATTCCAGGACACCACATTAATGTGCCTAGCCATACAGTAAGATACACTCAGAACCTAAACAAATAAGATACCAGTCTTGTGCTAATGGGCCTAGAGAAATAAGGAGTGCTGTGCAAGAGGCCCCCTTCCCCCCCTAAAATCCCGTAAACCCCGTAACAGAAACATACCCTAAACCCCAAGAACCCCTCCACCCTTATCCCACCCGAGCTATCAACGAACATGATACCAGAACAATGAGAGTGTCCACCTCCCCCACCCTTCTTAATATATTCAAAGAATAGGTCGAGTCCACAAATAGCAGAGTTATTGTTAGCTTGATTAACTCTGTCCCTCCCTGTCTATACTGACTCCAGAACCTCACATGGTTGACAAGGTGGTTAAAAAAAGGGGAGATTGCAAAATAAAACCATAATAGGCAAAGGGTCTACAGTGTTCCTTAGCAGATTGCCATGGTGAAATATACAGATGGTATACTAAAATGATCGAATAAAACACAGTTCTGTCATTTTTGTCCCATCTGCAAGAAAGACCAGTTCTCCTCCAGTAAATGGCTCTCCCTTTTCCATGGTCTCCAAAGTTCAAGGGTGTGTTATAAGGATTGAGAAGTGATTCAGATCAAATTTGCATCCTTATTCTGGGGAGGGTGTCTCAAAAAAAAAAAAAAAAAGGGGGGTTACTCCAGAGTATTGAGGGCTCAGCTCCACATAGCTATCTTATGTGCCAAAGCTTCCTTGTCAGATGTAAGAGTCAATCCACCAAGCAGAGTTTTTAATGACCACCCTAGTAACAACTTCATGGGTCCCAAAATAAATCTGGGAACAGCTGCCTTAGCCCCAATTGCGCACTTTCTGCATTGTCAAAGTTATGCCAGGTGTCTTTTGCCAGCACTTGAATCGGGCTGGATACCTCATCCGAATCGAATGTTTGCAGCCATCAACCTAGTAATCAAGGCATGAAACGATGCTCTCCTCTGTCGAATGGACAGTGGCAGGTCTTGAACCACCCTTATTCCTGAGCCTTCCCAAGATATTTCTTTTGGGTCCCTGAGCTTATTCAGGAAGTGTTGTCTCTCTAGATAATTTAAAATTTGAAAATGAACGTGCGGGTGGTGCACCAGGTGGTGGTATGGCCCTCAATGCCCTATCCACTCTCTCGATGACATATGCTTGGCACAAGGTGAAGGGCCAGCTATTTTCTGGATGAGGCTCTGGGCAAATTTGATCGGTTCTGAGCCCTCCTCTCTCTCTCTGGGAGGCCAATAATAACTACGTTGTTGAGCGAAAACCGCATCTAAGGTCTTAAACCTTGTTTTTCTAGTTGTTGATCCTTTGTTTCATCAACTATTATGTTGGGTTCCAGCTTTCCATGTTTCCGTTCCACGAGATAATGCAAGCCTCCATCAGCAGTCCTGGGGTTAGTCATCTAGAGCCTGGGACATGCCTTAACTTCAGCCGTAGTTCTTTCATTTCTTGTGGCTTGAAATTCTTTCAAAAATTTACCAAAGTGAGTGGTTCTGTTTCAGGGATACTGGGCGTTGTTGGAGTGAGCTGCAGATTCATCCGAGCCTGGCTTTCTTTGGGGCCTTCTCGGGAGTTGACGGGGGCGTGTGTTTGGGCAGCGAGTCTTTAAGGTCTGTCTCCATTTTCTTGTACCGGGTGCTCCCTGAGGCTTTCCGACACTTCTCCGGGCAGAGAGGGAGTTGCAATAAAATAGAAAAACTGCTATTTTAGGGTCAGGCAGAGGGAGCTACGGGAGGTTGCTGCTATCTCCTGCTCTGCATCACGTGATCCATCGTCCTGGAGGGTCTTGATGAGACCATCCTTTGATTGCATCATCCAGTCTTGATTACCTTTAAATGCAAGTATTGCTGCTTTAATTTGTAAGTATTTAAAAAATTCCTGGGATCTTAGCTGAAAGCGACACTGCAATGCCTGAAAAGGGGCTAAATCTGTACCCTGGAGAGGATCCTCCAGATTACAGTGCTGGAGTTGTGGGAGAAAAGAGGGTAGAATAGGACGATGTCCAATCTGAAAGTGCCAGTTATTGAAAAGAGGTTGAGCCTGTGAGGTATACCAGTTTTCTGAAAAATGCACTTGAATTTGCAGAAAAACCATGAGAGACCAAGCTATTGGGGATGTTTTAAGCAAGCTGGGAAGGCGGGAAGGTTTAGAGAATACCAAGGCATGCAGCGAACTTGCAGCACCTCAAGCAAATCTGTGTTCAATATCAAACGAGGCTGGCACATATGAATATTCCACTCGAGGTACCTCACTATTAATCCAGTAAGCTATCTTGCTTAAATGTTGAGCCCCATAGTACAAAAAGAGAGATGGGAGGGCAAGGCCTCCCTTGAGTTTGGGTGCTGTTAGTTTAAAATATGCCCTTCTCACAGCCTTTCCCTCCATAGGAAATTATTAAATATTCTCTGTAGTTTCAAGAACCAGGACTCGGGGAGGAATATGCCCAACATACCCAGTGGATATAACAGCCATGGCAAGACATTCATTTTAAGAATATTTATCCAACCCCAAAGTGACAATGGGAGAGCACTCCATCTCTCCAGATCAGATTGCATCACACGCACCAAATTGGTCAGGCTAAGATTAATCATCGAGGGAATATTCCTGGCAATATTGATCCCCAAATATGTAAGAGCCTTTGACTCCCATGACAATCCCAGAGAGGTGCAAGTATCTCTAGTGCAGAGGTGATTTAAAGGGAAAATCTTTGTTTTAGAGAGATTTAATTTATACGAGGACACCACCAAGAATCTATCTAATTCCTCAAGCAGGGCTGGTATCAAAGTCTCAGGGTCCACAACATGCAGTAGAAGATCATCAGCGTAGGCTGAGATCGCGTATCTCTCCCCTTGAATTTGAATACCCTTCAAAGAGGGAGAAGATACATATTTACGTATCAAGGCCTCCAAGTAACAGTTAAAAAGAAGCGGGAGGGCGGGCAACCCTGGCGGGTGCCTCTTTCAAGAATGAATGGGTCAGATAAGCAACCGTTACACCATACCCTAGCCCTTGGGGAAGAGTATAGTACTTTAACCCATTGTACAAAACTGTCAGGCATTCCAAATTGCCAGAGAGATGCGAAGAGGAAGTGCCATGAAACCCGGTTGAAAGCCTTTTCAGCATAGAGGGATACCAAGGCCACAGGGGGCTCGGCATCCCTTGATGCTGCCATTAAGTACATTAGCTTCCTCATGTGGTCCGCTGAGGTACGCCCCCGCATAAAACTGATTTGTTCTCTACCAATAATCCCTCCAATTACCAGAGCTAACTGGTTGGCCAAAATTTTAGCAAGAATCTTGACATCCGAATTAAGAAGCGATATCGGACGGAAACTTCCAGGACAAAATAAGTCTTTATCTGGCTTTGGAATCAAGGTAATCTATGTCATCAAAAAACTAGGATCCTTTATTCCCTCTTGAAACCAAAAATTAAAAACATCCCTCAAAAGGGTTGCCAATTGAGGGAGGCAACTCTTAAATAAATTGTTGGGTAGCCCATCTGGCCCTGGGGCTTTATCTAACGGCAACTGCCTGATGGCCTGCTCTACTTCAGTTAAAGTAATTGGAGCTCCTAAATTCTCCGCCACCCGAGGAGACAGCACAGGAAGACCAACAGAACTCAAATATTCTGTAATCTCCTGGTCTGTCACACCTATCAAGTCAGCTGAAGAATAGAGGGTCTCATAATACCTACCAAAGATATCAGCAATGTCTTGGGGATGGGAGACTATGTCACCACTTATGGGGGACCTCAGTCCCGAAATGAATTTGGACATTTCAGCCTGCCTCAATCTCAAAGCCAGGAGTTTCCCTGCTTTCTCCCCTGCCTCTAAGTACTTTAGTTTGGTACAGTGAATAGTCAGCTCCGCTTTTTGCGCCATTAAATCATAATAATTTGACCGCAGTTGCTGGAGCTTTGCCCAATCCTGCATAGGGAATGTACAGTATGCCTTAACCGGCCTTTCAGCTGCTGAATTTCACCTATCAATAAATCCAGAGCACCTCTATCCTTCCGAGCTCGGGTAGCCGATATGCATATAAACTCTTCCTGTATAGCACATTTGAGGGCGGCCCATACCGTGTCGACCCTTCCAACTGTCCCTAGATTAATATTGGTGAAATTAACTATAAATTCCTGGATATGTTTCAAAGTATTGGTACATTTTAGTAGCCGAGTATTAAGGCACCATCTTATTCCCTCCCTAATCTTTGGACACAACATATAGGATACCCCAATCGGAGAGTGATCTGACAATACCCTAGGAAAGACAGATGCATCTATAACTCCCGAAAGGCCAAAGGAGCTCACTAACCAAAAATAAAGGGTGGCATGCAGTGGGGAATAATAGGTATATTGTCGCTCCAAGGGGTTAAGGGTCCACCATACATCAACAACACCTACCCCAGAAATAAGCTCACCGAGGGCCCTCTGTGCTGGCGATAACCCCACTCTTTTGCTATCTGAGCTATCAATCTCTGTGTGAGGGACCAGGTTCCAGTCTCCACCCAGAAAAGTCAAAAGAGGGGGATTCACTAGCAAGGGTATTAACCAGGTAAAAAACAGAGTAGAGTCAGCATTAGGGCCATATATTAATGCCAAAATTATCGGGGAGAACTCAAACATACCCTGAACTATAATATAACGCCCTTCCGGGTCCCACCATTCCCTGCTTTTAACTGTGCAACAATATGATGGCACCATTGCATTTAGTAGAATTACCAGCGCCGAAAACTTGACCCACCCAATATCTTTTGAAGAGGGAGATATTGTCCCTCAATAAGTGTGTCTCCTACAAACAGGCGATCCCTGTATGGAGCTGAGATAGATGTTTTAAAATCATAATCTGCTTCTTTTTACTTTTGGCCCCTTTAACATTCCAACTAATAAAATTATAAGAACCACTCCTTCCCTAAACCATAATCCACTGAAAGAAAGGGAAGGAGAGGTAAACAAAGAAGCCACTGCAAAGTTCCTCATATTGTCCTCTGACACGTACAGCTAAAGAAACCCCCCATAATGAGCGCAGACTTAACCCAACCCCAAAACCCCCAAACAAAATATTATTTAAAGTGGAACAGAAGAGAAAACACACACCCACATAACCCCTCTGCTCCCTGAAAGCTCCACTCCCTTCCCCCCCTTATCCACAAACATACCATACAACATTTTAAACTTCAACATAACTATTTACAATCTTTCTTAGCCAGTTCTAATAACTGACCTCCCAAAATATACAAAGGCATGCTAACATCCCTTTCGCTGCCATACCAAGGCCCACCTTCCCCCCTCCCCGACAACTAAGAACCATGTATACCTAAAAGATAACCATAACCTTGGCAGGACACTTAGAATTACTGTGAAATGTAATACTATCCCCATAATAACTAAAAAGGAAGAAATTGGCTAATCCAAACCGCCATACATAAATAAGAGAGTATTGCCCCCTTGTGGCCTCAACAGAAAATGCCTCTAACCTAATAAACATAATTGACCCATATAACGCTTTGAAAAAGTTCCACTTGCATCTTTCACTTAAGTCTAAAGCCGGAAAGATAAATAAATCTCAGAGATAACCTCCTGCAACCCCGTAATACCCTCCATAAAGTCCAGCAAACTAGATAGTAATGCGAGGGAGCTGTGATAAGAGACTGAGATTGTGTCCATTCAAAACTCTCCATGATACTGGTCCACGAACAGCTGAAGTAGGCTCCATTGTACCCTTTGGGAGTACACTTCAGCTGGGCACCTAACACCAAGAGTCTTTGAATAAATTAGCTGGAGGACTCGCTCAGCCTCGCTGACGCACACTTCAGACATTAAACACCATCCCATTTCAGGAAAATAACTTCTGTAGCAACTGCAGATATTATGCTATATGTCTCTGTCCCTTCAAGGAGGTAGAGACTGGCTATCACATACTTCCCCACTTCATTTAAACAGATCGGGGAAGAGGCTACGAAGCTCAGATGAAGCTTGGGTAGGCGACTCCAGACTGATCCACTTCTCATTATGCTTCACCTGTAAGGTTGCAGGATAATGCATTCAGAACGCTTTTCCAGCTGCGATAAGCTTTGACACCACAGGATGAAATTCTTGCCTCTTCAGGCAGACCGACTGGGGTAGGTCTTGTGATATTCTCAATTTGTGGCCCTCCCATTGAATTTCCTGGACTGCTTTGATCTGAGCCAGAATGTGTTGCTTATCTAAATAGTTGAGAAGTTTAAATACCAGAGGTCGGGGAGGTGAGCCCTGTGGGGGAGGGGGGCGCAGTGATCGTTGAGCTCTTTCCACCATGTAACTTGTATAATTGGCCGATGGGCCAGCTATTCGCTCACACAGCTTTTGAACAAAGGCAATAGGATTGTTGCCTTCCTCCTTCTCTGGTAGCTCAAAAATTATTAAGTTATTACGCCGACTGCACCCCTCTAAGTCCTCCAGTTTATCCTCAGCCTTCTGAATCCCTTGCCTCAGGGCTGAATTGTCGAGCTCTGTTTTGTCTCTCCACTTATCAAGATACGTGAGCCGAGTTTCAACATCTCTGACCTGTAAATTAAGTGTATCAATATTCTTTCTAATAGACTGGATGTCCTCCGAGATTGCTGAGATGGAGCTCTGAAGAGGCTGCGTGAACTCAAGAAAGCGCTCCTCAGTGAGTGCTGCTGTGGGTGAAGGAGGCTTAATTGACACCGTGGTTTGTGATTTAGGCTGCTTGGGGGCCTTTTCCTTTTCCGGCGTCTGTGGAGGCATATGGCGAGGCAGCACTTTTCGCATTTCCACCTCCATTTAACAACGCGGTTTTATTGCCTGAGAGATCCGAGTTCAGATAAGTCAAACAAAAAAACTGCCCTGAAATCCGTTAAAAATTAAACTAGAGGATTAAATTCACCAGGATTGCCAAGGAGCAAGGGAAGGCAACAGCTCTCACTTAGGCAGCCATCACGTGACCCCCTCCCTTGCTCCCTTTTATTTTGGCTCATTTCCGCTATGGCGCAACTTCCGCTTGCTCCCCTATTGTGCATGGCGCAATTTGTTGAATATCGCACTGCGACATTTATGCATGGTTCCTCCCCCTTCAGTTGTGCATGCCTTCATTATCATTGCGCTGTTGCTCAGCATGATTTGGGGCGCAACTGCCTCCTGCTGAATATCGCAGAATGGCGATTTTTCGCATTTCATGTTAGGCGCAACCCTAGCCCAGTATGGCTTAACTGTTTTGAATATCTGGGCCGCTGATCACAATAAAGAAAAAAAAAAAGGAAAGGATCAAGAAAAGAAAAGCCATCAAACCTAACAAAAATAATTGCATGACATGGTTTGTGCAAAGTTATAGTCTTATAGTTTTAAAATTATCTATTGTGGGGTGCATACTAAGTTGACGTCCTATCAAAGACCTCTTATCAAGCCACTTAATAGGAAGCTGGCATCATGGTTGCCCCGGGAATGCCATCTCCAGTCGACAGCATCCCACGTTGTCGTCCTGGGGGGGGGTAGAGGAGGCTGTGGTGGCGATCCTCCTCGTCCACTTCTTATTACCATGGAAGTATATACTGCTCTAGCACCAGAGTACCGGTATGGTTTTCTGTAAAATCATAGTAGGGTAACCATCTGGAGTTAAATTTATCTGTCATCAACCTAAGACGTGCTGTAGTTCCTTTAGCATCCTTAACATGGTTCACATTATGTACCCATTGAGCTAAAGTTGGGGGATCTATGGTGAGCCAGTGCTGAGTTATAGTCTTTGAGGCTGCTGCTATCAGAATGTAAAATAAGTACTTTTGGGCGTTCAACCTCATCTCAGATGGTGGGAGGCCTAATACTAGATGCTCCAGACCCAGATTTCCCTCCAGATGAAATATCACTTTAATGGCCTGAGTTATCTCATTTCAATAATTGACAAGGGATGGGCACTCCCAAAGAATATGGGTAACTGAACCTCTTACCCCACAATTCCTTCAACAACCATCAGAGGGGGGGTGTTGTATAGTGTTGGGAAACTATCGGGGTTATAAAAAATCTGCTCACCACTTTCCAATGGTGTTCCCTCTATATAGGGGAATTGGATGTCTTGCTTACCCCCAACCAAATCCTACCCCTATCCCTCTCTGACAACTTTATGTCTAGCTCATCTTCCCACTTTCTTTCTATGCATTGAGTCTGTAAAATACCCTCTCTCTCCTGTAACGCCTTATAGATATGAGAGGTGAACCCTCTGAGCTCTCTGGTTTGGGCTTTCCAATATGTTCCTACCAAAGGTGGCATTATGGGGCTGGATAGGGTTGTCAGGCCTACCCTTGTCTCAATGTAATGTCTGCATTGCAAATATTTTTAAAAATCCTGCCTTGGAAGGTTAAACTCCTGTTGCAGATCTGTGAAACTCTTCAGGACATTCCCCTGTAAAAATTGGGTAAGATGAGTCAGTTCTTGTCTTTTCCAGTTTAAAAAACGACTACCTTTTTTATTCAGGGGGAAATTGGGTAAATATGCTAAGGGGATGTAAGGCCATACCAGTGTTGGGATTTCCCATTTCTGTAGTGCCCATAGCCAAGCTTCTAAAGTATGTTTAGTCCAACTATTTTTAATTCTATTTAGATCGGATATAAGGGCTAGCCAAACCAAATAATTGAGTGGTGTCTCTGGAAATGCATTATGCTCCATCTCAACCCAGCTAACAGAAACAAGTATCTGGGTAATACGTTCCTCTTAACTGTTTCAACTCTGTTATAGTGAGTCAGTGGCATATCTTGCCAGCGGTTCAGGTCTGCAGAGACCTGCTGTTTGAGTGCTCCATAGTTGAACGCATGTAACCTTGAAAATGTAATATGTATCTGAATTCCCAGGTATCTTATCTTATCTTTGGCCACAGAGAAGGGAGAACTCCAGCTGGCCATCCGGCCTCCTCTTCCCCCTTTCCTTATCATCAGCATCTCAGATTTCATCGTGTTCACCTTAAATCCTGAAATTCTCCCAAACCTGCTCAGGAGTTGCAAGAGCAGGGGGAGGGACATCTCTGGATTATTTATATAGATTAATGTGTCGTCCGTGTATAGCAAAACTTTGTTCATCACCCCATTTACTTTTATCCCCTCTATGCTGTTATCTTGCCTTATAGCTTGGGCCAAAGGTTCAATACTTAGGACAAACAACAGCGGAGACAAAGGGCAACCCTGCCTCGTGCCCTGATTAACTTTAAAAACCTCTGACACTGTCCCATTCACCCTGACCCTAGTGGATGGGTTTTGATAAGCTAGCATGACCCATTTTAGGAAATTACCTCATATTCCCATATGTACTAATATTTCTCTCATATAAACCCAGTTAATATGATCGAATGCTTTCTCTGCGTCAAGAAAAAGCGCTGCTTGGGGATCATTTGTTTCTACCTGGGCTGTTATTATACTTAATAATCTTCTTATATTGTCTGAGAGGTGGCGGTGTGGTATGAAACCAACTTGATCAGGGTGGACAAGATGCTCAATACACCGCTGAAGCCTGTTGGCCATTATTTTAGTTAGGAACTTAAAATCTTGGTTCAATAACGAAATTGACCTATATGAGTCACATGCATCAGCCGGTTTCCCTACCTTGGGGATGACTGAAATCAGGGCCTCTATCAATGATTGTGGAAGCTGCTCCTCTTCTAGAATAGAGTTCATAATCAATTTCAGCTTAGGCACTAACAGCTTCTTGAATGTTCTGTAAAACTCTACTGGGTACCCATTGAGACCCGGTGATTTACCAGCTGGCAGTTTATTGATCACTGAATGTAGTTCTTGTTCAGTAATGGGAGCGGAGGGGGCATTCTGGTCTTCCATGGTGAGCTTGGGGAGGGACAGCATCTGGAGGAACTCCTCCATTTACTGTACCACCACATGTGGTTGTTTGGTTTCACTATATAATTTCTCGTAAAACAGCCGGAATCGTGCTGTGATGTCCGAGGGCTTTGTCCACTTCTCACTAGGATGGTCTCTATTTCTGATACTTTGTATACAGCTATTAGCTTGCGCCTTTCTAAGCCAGATAGCTAACAACTTTGATGCCCTAGCACCTCCTTCATAGTACTTTTGATTAGAGAACCTTAAAATACCCTCCATCTTTTTATTATCTAAAGCCTGCAAAGCTTCTCTAGCCTTAATTAACTCCCCCAGCACTCTTGCATTTGTAGGGTTGGCTTTATGCTTCTCTTCCCATACCTCTATTGTTTGAATTAATTCTATCCTTCATTTATTGTTGATCCTCTTTTTATTTGAAGCGTAGCTTATTATTTGCCCCCTTACCACAGCCTTCATCATGTCCCACCAAATCAGAGGTGAAGTATCAGTTATAGGAGAGTCTAATTCCAGATCTTTCAATGTGCGAGAAATACATTGCTGAAATACCTTATCATTCAACAAAGAGGTGTTCAGCCTCCAAACCATTTTCCTGCCTGTATTACCCGAAGATACCTGCATACCTATTGGAACATGATCTGATAATGTTATGGGGAATATAGTAGAGGAGGTACACCGGAAGAAATCCGATTTCAGCATCCAAATCATGTCTATCCATGAGTAGGACCTCTGAGCTGGAGAGTAATATGTGTAGTCTCATTCTGATCCATGCATAGATCTCCATACATCCAAAAAAAACACTATCCTCCAACAATAACTTTAGTTTCCTGGTAGCTATTCTATTAGTGGATGTCTGCCCCCAATGAATGATCTAAGGTGGGACACACCACCGCATTGAAATCCCCTCCCAGGACTATCTGTCCACCCGTCAGCCCTCCTATTTTGAGACATAGCTCTTCAAAGAACTTCTCTGTTCCTACATTGGGTGCATATATATTTATTAAATGAATCAATTGGTCCTGAATACTATCCGTTACCCTACTAAATCTGCCTGAGACAGCTGCCTCCACCTCTTGAATCTGAAATGGGAAATCCCTTTTAAAGAGGATCGCCACCCCAGCTTTTTTTGCTCTCTCATGTGATGCCTCCTCCACCCGGCCCACCCAATTTCGCCGAAGTTTGTTGTGCTCTGCTGCACTTAAATGTGTTTCTTGTAATAGGGCTACATTGCACTTTAAGTGTTTTAACTCAACTAAAAATCTGGTACGCTTAATTGGCGAGTTAATGCCCTTGACATTATAGGATATAATGTTTAGTTATGTCATCGTAGCAGCATTCGTTGTACTACTGTCCCTTTGACATAACAGCCCCAACGGTCCCTTCCATTTAGCAATCCACGACGCCAGCCCTCCCTTACATTTAATTGTGGTTCATAAGACTTTGCACTGTCATAAATTTTTATAAAATAAAAAATAAAAAAATAATAATATGGCATATTGTCCAGTGTCATACAATTGAACAACAACTTGTTCCCTAGTAACCCGGGAGCTCTCATAGAACACTTCAATCAACTCTGTCTTTACTTCCAAGAAAAAGCTGGCCTATTATGGCTAGCTGAAAAACTTAACCACCTCCCAGTTGTCTAATGGAGGTTGTAGCTGTACACGCTCTCTGTGCGTGGACTTTGCCACTGATAAAATGACTTCAGGCTATTCAACTGTGAACCTGTTTTACCCCCCCACCCCATGTTCACTAAAGCTGCAGTTCATAACTATGACTTCATCAGTACCTTCACAGTGTTTTCCAGGTGTCATAGCACTTGGACTCTCCCTCTATGTAAAGCTGTTCAATTAGGTATCCCCCTACTGTTCAGCCGACTTTAAACTTCCCTCTCTGATCTACACCTGGCCGTCCAGTAATCTACTCTGGAGGCATGCGCACCCCCATCCACCTTGGCCATCGCCCCCTTTTCATTTGCAGTCCATATATGTTTGGTAACCAAAAGAAAAAGTAAACATCTGCCTAATCCCTTCCCAGCCATTATTTTCACTCCAATCTCTTTTGTGGGTCTGTCACCGAAATCCAGCTCGCCAGAAACCTCCCTCTCCCTATTCATCTGTCTATGAGACACCAAACGTGGTCATAAGGTGCTCTGTGAGCCCTCATCATGCAGACATTTGATGAGGGTTCCCGAGCTCTGATCATACATCTTGCCTTATTCTGTGCGCTTCTCTGACCACTAACGCATGGCAGGATGCAGCCCAGATGATGTCAACAAGTCCTGTCTTCCCCCGTTCCCCAAACTTTATTGTTTTGGCAGCCAGTAACCTGTTCTCTATTCCCCCAGTTACTTACCCCCATACCCTCGGCTTTTTATTACTATGCCATACCCCATTGACTAAATTCCATAAACAAATTCCCTATAACCCCTAGCCCTCTGCAAATGAGGGAGGAGAGCAGGACTATCCAAGAAAAAATTATAGCTTAGTCCCAGCTTAATATAGTTCATGGCTTATCTCCTGTCTTAGCCATCTTCTGTGGGGTCATGTTATTATCTAGTTATCTCTGGTTAGCTCGCTTCAGCAACTTGCTAACATCATGGACCGCCTCTATTGGGATAGATCCTGGCAAACCTCTCTTTCTATTGACTCCTCTCGATTGACTTGACCATGCTTCGGCTCAGAGTTTTTTCTCCAGAATTTCTATTTCCATGTCTGGTATCAGAATGTCCAGTTCCTTTAAGAGTGGGATCTCTTCGACCAGAGAGGGGAAAGTTTTTATTCCAGAGTCCAGGTGTATTTTTAATCTGGCCGGGTAAAGGATCTGTGCTCGAATATCTTTTCGAACCTTCAGCTCCTTCTCAATGGCTCTGGCTCTCTGCATCTCTGCTTGTAATGTGCTCGAGAAATCCTGATCAAAAAATATAGGTACATCGTGGTACTTTAAATTTCTGAGTCTCCATGCCTCTTTCAGTAGCCAGTCTTTACTTTGATAGTACACCATCCTTATGATTAAAGAGCGTGGTTTTGCTGTGGGGTCTGAGGGTTTAGTGGCCAGCGATCGGTGGGCCCTGTCAATATCCAAGTTTAGGTCTGGTGGGATTGAAAGTACTGACCAAAGTAGTTGTTGCACAAAGTCCTCCATAGTGGCATACCCCTCCTCTTGACCTTCCGGGACCCCATGGATCCTAAACTTATTACGAAGTGACCTGTTCTCCAGATCCTCCATTCTCTGTTGGTTCTCTCAGTTTCATCTCAGAAGGTAGAGGAGAAGGTGTTCATTGGTGTCTTGGACCTCGGTAAGCTCTACCGCCTTAGCTGCTTTCTCTGATACTTTCCAATCCAAGGTCCGCACATCTTTTTTCAGGTCGGATAAGGAGGTGTCTATCTTTGTGACTGTTTTCAGGATTTGTTGCAGGGTATTAGCTGTGTTTGTTTTCTCCAAGGGCGACAGCTCCTCTTCTGATACCTCTGATGATTCTGAGTCCTGGCGCCTACGCGGCAGTAGCACTGTTAGGCCCTCCAAGGCCTCTCCAAGTACCAACTGCTTCATTTTGCTAATTGCTGCGTTCATCTTTGCATTTTTTTGCTTCGATGATTTCCCTGCCATAATGGATTATTATAGGTACTTTTAAAATAGTCAGTAGACCGTGGAATATGTATATAATCTTTCTCTTTTCCTGGGGTTGTGGAAGAGCACCTCGGGCTAGCATGCAGTCATGTCCGTGATGTCACTGGAAGTCTCTTGCCTAAGAATTTAAAAGTAACCCCCGATGCCCTTACTTATTAAGTAAGAAGCATTCATAGTCGAACAGGTCACTACTTCATTTGGGAGAGCATTCCAAATACCTGTCACTCTTATATTAAACCAGTATTGTCTCTTTTTGGTATTAAACTTATCCTTATACAACTGTATGGGGTGAGCTCTGGTGTTATGTGGATGTTTATTTATTACTAGGCCAAGCTGTTCCATCAACTGTACATCCTTAAGGGCCATAAATATCTGGCACATATTTCCCCGCAATCTAGGAAACTCCAGAGAATACATTCCCAAGCTTTGCAATCTCTGTTCATAACTCTGTCCCTGGATGTCTCTGATTCTCTTAATAGCCTTCCTCTGAACCCTTTCCAGGGCCACAGTATCTCTCTTATTACCTGGTGCCCAAAACTGCACACAATACTCCATGTGGGGTCGCACCAAGGAGGTATACAGGGGAACTAAAACCATTCTATTTCTACTTTTTATGTGTTTGTGTATACAATATTGTATACTACTTGCTTTTTTAATTACCTGCCTGCAATGCATACCAAATTAAGTTCACTGTTGACCCTTATACCCAAATCTCTTCCATCTTGGAAGACCCTAAGTTCTCTGCCTCCCAATGTATACTTAAACAGTTTGTTATTTTTCCGCAAATGCATAACCGTGCATTTTTCATGGTTAAATATGGAATTCTTGTTTAAGGCCCATGCATCTAGATCATTTAGGGCTGCCTGTAAGATATTCACCTCTGTTAGACGGTTTACTGAAAAACCCAGGTGTGTATCATCCGCAAAATTGGAAAGCCACACCCCTGGTTGAACATGCATTGAAGAAATATAGAGGTTGAAAAGACATGGGCCCAAAACCAATCCCTGGGGTATTTCACTGGTCACATCCACCCATCCAGAAAATTAGCCCCTAATACACACACTCTGTTTCCTGTAGCTCAGCCATGCCTCTATTCACTGGTTAATTTGTCATAGAGTCTTACACTGTTAAGGGCTTTAATTAGTTCTTCATGTGGCACTTTGTCAAATGCCTTGGTGAAATCCAGGGAGATAACATCAACCAAGTTATTCATGTCCAGTGCCTTACTAACCCTACCATAAAATTCTAGAAGGTTAGTTTGGCATGATCTGCCCCTGGTAAACCCATGCTGTGTATTGTCAATAGCTCCTGTCTTTTCTAAAAAGTCTATAATGTTCTCCTTGATAATATTTTCCAGAATTTTCCCCAACGCAGAAGTCAGGCTGATAGGCCTATAGTTAGTTACCTCGTGCTTAGAGCCCTTTTTGTAGATAGGAACAACTACAGCCTGCCTCCATTCTTCTAGCACCCTGATTGTATCTAGGGATTTTTGGAAGAAACAGGTAACTGGGTCAGCCAAACTATCTGCCAGTTCCTTAATTACCCTGGGGTGCATCCTGTCGGGTCCCTGTGCTTTATTTGAATCGATATCATTTAATCTTTTTGCCATATCAGAAGCATCAAATGTAAGCCTAGGGACTTGTTTATATCATGGTAGCTTTTTATTTGCTGCCTCATATTGAAGACAGAAGAGAAGTATTTATTACATACTTGTGCCATATCCTGGTTTGATGAAAGCGTATTACCATCGGGGTCTTTTATAGAAGTAATCGTGCCATCACCTGCCTTCTACTATTGATGTCTACTAATAACACTATCCTTGTAATGTACTTTAGGGGATGAATGTTATTTCCCAGAAATTCTCAGTTTAATAAATGCTCCTATCTGGAAATTTTCACACAAAGAAACAAAATGAGATGGGCTCCCTGAATTAGTACACTGCCGCTGTGCTGTGCAAGTCTTCCACCATAACACTTGTACTGATGAACTACAGTAAACTGAAATTCTGGATAGTTTCTCATGAAATAATAAATGCCTGTTTGGGGTGCAGATCTGGATGATGATCTTTGAGTATTGCTTTGTGTTCTATCAGCAAAGGTAAGTATTTATTTTTCATTATTGATTCTTAGCTGTGGGCAGGAGGAGTAGAAATCCATGACTTTCTAACCATCTTCTTTTCCTGTTTCTCTCTTTTCAGGTACAGTGTGTATCACTAGGGTGAAGAAATGTTGTTACTGAATGGGTTCAGCCTGGATCTATGTATTTGGTTTAGCAGTGTTTCCTACCATTTTTACCATTTTGTTTTTATTTTATTCATATGTCACTCTGTAACTTTTTTCTGCTCCTGTTTCTCTCATTGTGGGTATTTTTTTTAGCTGTGTGGTAATGTAGAATTAGGTAAGAGAATCTGGTTGAAGACCAGTATTCACACTGGATGCAGTGGATAGGTTGACTTTGATGAGGCCACACACAATGGTAGAGAAACTGGAGGAGCAGGCGTTCCATACAAGAGTCTGCATCGTTGACCACATCAATGATCTGGTGGAGAAGATGGCAATGACCATGGTAATGACCTGTTTGCTTCTGGAGGAGGCATTCATGACAGGATGGAAAGAGACCTGTGAATATAAAGTAAAAATTATTTAGACTCTAATGCAATCCACAAAAAAATATAAAATAAAAAAATAAAAAACTTTTGAAAAGATACTTGCCATTACATTGGCCATGAACTGAAATGACATGAAGGTGCTACACACAGAGGACCACATAGGTAGCTTAACCGTGGCTCCCCAGACATATAGTGCAGTTTAGGGTTGCCATCAGCAGTAGCCTTAGCTACAAAACTCTTAATGGAGTGACCCTGGAGGCTTGAAAGGGGTCATTCAGGGGAGGTGTTGTCATTGTTGTCTGACCTGGGTCTAAAGGTGGGATGGGGAGGTGGAGGGTGTGGAGGGGGCAAGAACATATAGCTAAATGAGTTTCAGCATTGTGGGGAGTAGGAAAAAGAGAGGGAGGGGTTTGGGTATAGGATGAAGGCACAGGACAGGGGTTACAGTAGCTATCCTGGAGAAAGGTATACAGCAAATCCTCTCCACAGCATCTGCCCTATGAGCCCTCCATTCTTTGAGCATTTGAAAGAGGACAAACAATAACAAGCATTCTTTATGTTGGCAATATGCCAATGCAGATAACTATTCACATGTTTTTGTGCAATCTTATTGTCATCTTTTGGGTAGGTACAGAGGACTACTGGGGCATTAATGTTGATTAGTTGGCCATGCCAAGCCATAGGTTTTATCATCTGCTCTCTGTAATGGGGGGAAGGGGAGGCAAGACCACTTGATCCTGGCTGAGGACTGCTTGTGGCTGGAGAGGAAGGAATGGGGGATGTAATGATTCATTTGTATGCCATCTGTGGTAAGGTACACAGGAGAAAACAACCAGATGAGGTTAGATTCTGATTCTGAGGGATTCATGAAGTAGTGGCTTAACTCCAGACTTTGTGTTATATAGATATCTCTCTGGGTAACTGCTCAACCTCACAGGGAGATCCACTTCCAAGTAGTGGGGAGGTCTGTATCTGCTCCATCCCTCCCTTCTCCTCCAGCAGGGGGCTCTTGAAGAGTTGATCTTTTTCCCAGTGAGGTGGGTGAGCAGCAAAGAGGGGGAGAGGAGGAGATTTTGAGGGAAACAGGGGTACCTCAACAGACCATGGCAGCCTCTCACTATTCCTCATCATTTCCTGTGTGCACATTTGCAAGACAACCCTTACGTTCATGCGCATCTTTGCAGAGCAGTTGTAACTTGTAACTATGCACGGAGCCTGTCATTTTCCCCAACTTCCCTGACAGAATAAATTGACAAGGGATACAAGCTGACAGCGAGTAAGTAAGCAGAGCAGCAAAGGAGGGGACCTCTGTGCGAAGCCTGGTGGCCACCCAGAGAAGCATTTATTGATCACATATTCAGAAATTAAATATATTGAGTGCCTCTCTAGGTGGACTGTGTGGCTTCAACATTTTGGGAGATTCATAACCTGCACTGGCCGCTCAAAACAGCAAAATGCTGGCTAGAGTATTGATTCCAGGTGGGAACCTATAGCAGCATAAAGGACATATGGAAGCTCCCAGACACAGGGTTCAACTTGGACTAATTATAACATCAGATAAACACCTTTGAAGGGTCCCATAGGCTCTTTGGGGGATTGTTAAGTGCTATCTTGGCCCTGGCCTATTATGATGATGAACAACCCCTTGGTACCAGTGAAGAATTATGAAACAACAGTTATGAAAACCTTAATTGAAAAAAATCCTGTTCCATGAGGGAGCATTCCAGTTTGAAATAGTGATAGTCCAGAGCTAATCAGTTTCATCTGTCTTGACAGGTGTAACTGACCATGGAGATAGATCACTAATAAGTGAGTACTTGGGGCATCCTAGAAGGGGATCCCCATTGGGAGGTATGCAATCAGCCACCAGCTTATTCAGGCTACAGCACGGGGGCTAAAGGAGTGATCAGTTGAGAGGGCAGTTGGCAGCTGGCAGCACATAACAGCACATAACAGGCATGGGGGGTCACCAGGTTCTGTATGTACTATTTAGGGTAAGGAGGGGAGAACAAAGGGTGACCATATGCACTGTTATGGCCCAGTCCCAATATGCTGCCAACAACCAACTAGTAACAAATATATTTAACAACAACCTTAGTGAAACATTTACTGAAACTGCTCTAGGAAGGAGCTCTTCTGGTATGATATTAATGAGGGTTCAGAGCTTGTCAATTCCATGGCTTCTTGACAGGGGAAAGTGACAAAGAGGGTTGCCCACATAAAAGGGCAGACCCCATTGTCCTCAGGCCCAGGCAAGTGGTATGTGGGAGGCCAGAAATAGGGGAGTGGAAAAGAAAGGCAGGATGAAAGGGAGGGGGGAAGGGGTGAGGGTGGGATTAGTGAGGTCCCAAAAAGGAAGGGACTTGTGATGTCAAAATTGGAGTGAGGTGGGAAGCAGAGATTGGTTAGGTCAAGGGAGGGAGAGAGAGAGAGAGAGAGAGGAGAAAGGAGAGAGCAAGCAGGGTACTAAAGGGCTTGCACAAGACAGGGAGCTCACAGAATTTTCTCTAAGAGATTTTTATCTCAGAAGCATGTCAGAGTGGGAATTATTCTGAGTTATTCCATTGATTTTTAGCCAGTGGGCTGTTTATCGCTAGATAATTTTAGTTAATCAGCACAGATATTTAAGGTAGAGTGGGTTATTGGATAAGAATTAAGGTTTCCAGTATAAGTGAAGGAGAGTGGTTGTATCGAGGGCAGCATGGTCAGCTGCAAGTGAGTATTGAGGAGTTTTTGGAAAACAGGTTAATTTAAAAAAAAAGATAAAATGTAAAGAGCAGCAGCAACTTTGTGGTGCTTGGGGAGAAGTAGGTTTGTGTGTAAGCAAATTTATCACAGTTGCAACTCAGGGAGTTTAGTGGCACCAAAATGGACTGGGGAGGGTGGTTCTGATAGCCTGGTATGCATGGGAATGATATAGCATTTGTTTGTGAGGCCAGTGTTTGGCTGCATCAGAGTTTCTGCATTTTGGGGTTTCTTCAGGGAATTGTTGCTTGTTTTGTTGGATACCTTGTTTGTTTGATCGGAAAAGGCAGTAACTAGACCTGCAGTGCAGCGAGTTTCTGAGTCAGAGAGGCAGGGGAGAGACATGAGTGAGCCACCACCATCATCGCCGAAAAAACAATGGAAGCCGCAAAAAGGATGGCTTTTTGTGAGTGGGGATTGTTTGATATGGGAAGGTGAGAGCACCTCGGAATTTTCCTCATGGCCATACAAAAAAGGAAGAATTCTGGTGCCTTGCAGAAAAAACAGGCCAAGAGCTAGGCCGAATGGGGGCGGATAGGAAGACTGCATGGCGGTGACGTGTTACATCACCGCCATGCAGTGGAAAGACTCAGACCGTTGATTATGGTGGCTTGGTGCACAGGCGATGAATGGGATAATTTTCCTACAAGGCATATAGTTATATAAAAACGGGGGACAATGAAATGAATGAATCAGCCCTGCAAGAAAAAAATGATAATATATTTATACAGTATATATATATATATATATATAGATATAGATATAGATATATATATATATATATATATATATATATATATATATATATATATATATATATATATATATATATATATATATATATCTATATCTATATCTATATATATATATATATATATAAACAGCTGCTGGATTCAGAGCAGGAAACAACAGGGGGCCTTAGGCCAGCCAGAGGGCTCAAGGCAGCAGACTTTATTGTGGGGGAAGCACAGAAGGGCTGCCAGCCCTTGGGGTGGGGCTTCCTGCTAGGGGACAAAAGGGGGGGTGCCCTCCAGTAAAAGGTATACCAGGTCATTATCTAGAGGTGTGGGGCAGATGGGAGAGAATCCACCCCTCCTCACACCTTGGATATATGTAACTAAAAAAGATAATGAATGAATAATAGGAAGAATATGTTAAAAAAAAATAATAATAATAATTTCCAGGAAAAAACAGGCAGTGTTATTTTACTGCAAGGGGCCAGCACTGGGACACTTGGGGCTGATGGCATAGCATGCCTATGTACACCAAAGCGGGGAACAAGGTAGTGCGCAGAGAGGGTTTCAGTGCATGCCCACAGACCAGAAGAACTGGACACTTTAAAACAGGTTTATGATTGCTAATGCTAATTTGTGGTTTTAGATTTTACAGGTTCAGTATGGCTCCACAGAAGACCAAGCCTAGAAAGGAGGATTGCTACCAGGCAGTCATGAAGTTGGTGAGCAAGGCGAACCAGCTGTTGGAGGCCACAGACCCACCCAGCCCGGCCAAGGCCAATAAGCAGAAGGGAGACCAGGAGAAGGGTGGGAAAGGTGACAAGCGGACACCCAGGGCCCATGGCAAGCCCAGGTCTACAGAACCCATCCCCAAGTTGGTCACCCCAGTACCTCCTTGTCCTGCTCCGTTGCCCACCCCAGCACCGGTCCCTGCATCTGATCCTCTTCCAGAGCCACACACTTCCAGTGGATCCAGTTCTGCCTGCCCTGCCATTGCCCCAGCACCCAACTCTGGTGCCGGTCAATGCCAAGTCGGTGGTCCAGCAGACGTGTCCCAATACACAGCTGAATGCCCAGGAAGGTAATTATGAAGTTACATTGGAAAGAAGTGTAAGGGATATGTGAAATAGATGCTCAAATCAATGGGGGACAATTGTTAGGGTCAGTTAGAGAAGGCTTTGGGTGAAATTAAGAGTAAAGAGACCAGGGAGAACATGGGGGCAGTAGAGGGGACAGTCAGTGAGAAGGGATTTGGGGAGAAGATTGGTACACTGGGGTCAGGATTGGAAAACATGTACCATTAGCCATGAAGGATAAAATTTGGAAGGGGGAATTTGTGGATATATTCGCCCTGGCCAGTGTGAACAATATGGACAAGTAAAAAGAAAAGGAGAGTTTTGAAAAGAAAGACATGGCGGCAACCATCATGTTGTTGGGAAAAGGGGAAGAGGACAAGTCCATGAAGGGAAAAACATGGGATAATTGGTCCACAGGTTTCACATACTACACGGCAATTGTTATAGAAAAAAGGCCAGAGCTGGCCTCTCCCCATTGATGTATTCACTAATCATAATAAATGCCTACAAAAAGGGCATAGCTGGCTAAAATATGACAAAAAGTTTAGGAAGAGGATGGCACCTTTTGGGGATGTAAAGTGGGATGCAAGGCAGATTGACCTCTGGTTGGAAATCTGTACAGGGATAGCCAGCACGAACAATGAGTGGGACAAAAAAGGGGGGGAATGGCCCAAAAGTGTTACTGGTGCTACAACCGCACTTCTTGTTCCTGGTCTAACTGCTGGTTCAGGCATACATGCTCTAAGTGTGGGGGCATGCACCCGGCAAAAAAATTCAGGCATTATCGGGACAAGGGCAATTCCAGTGACAATGACAGCTCATACCAGCAGCCCTTTTGGGGTTGCCACACAGGTTTTCGGGGGCAGCAGTGGGGGAAAGGGACCTGAGAGGGGGGCAGGGGGTGGCAGAGTCCACACATTCTATAACAGACAACAGGACAACTAAGAAGGGGGTAGCAAAAGGTTTCAGGCTGACCTGTACACCTATAAAGATGGAGGTTTTGGTGGGATGAATGAATGGGTATCAGGAAAATAAAGCAGCAAGCAAGTTGGTGGCAGTTTTTACAGAAGGCTTTAGTCTGCACTTTAAAGGAGCAAGGAAAGGAACGAGGGTGAAGAACCTGAAGTCAGTAAAAGGGAAAGAGGCAATGTTGGTACAGAAAATCCACAAAGAGATAGTGGCAGGCAGAGTAGAGGGCCCATTTGAGCACCCACCATTGCCAGACTTGAGAATATCTCCTTTGGGACTGGTTCCAATGAAATAGCCAGGTGAATATAGGGTGATTCATCACCTGTCATACCCAGATGGGGATTCAGTCAATGATTACATCAGTGAGGAGGATAGCAGGGTGATATATGTCACTTGGGAAGAGCTGGTCTGAGTGATTAGGGCTACTTGGGGGGTATGTTTGGCCAAGACTGACAGTGAAGTGGCTTTCTGTCCGCTGCCAGTGCAGCCAGAAGATTGGGACTTGTTGGGTTTCCATGTGGGGGAGGACTATTACTTTGATAAAAACATGCCCATGGGTTTTTCCGTGGCCTGTGCCACATTTGAAATGTTTAGCATCGCCTCCACAGCTAAACTGGTTATGCTTTGACACTGGAAAGAGGACTCACTTCCCACATTTATGGAGTGGTATCAGGAAGCCCTCCTACTCATTCAGCTAGAGAAGCACATAGGATATTTGCGACACAGGTCTCACAAATATCAAAGTACTTGGGAGCCCCTCATGACATTACTTTCTCTTTGGAAACCATAGTGGCTGTTTACTACCCCTAATCTTGCCAGTTATTGTACTCTGGATTAACCCCTGGTGCACAGAATCTGGGGGGGAGGGGGTGGTGTTGTTATCTTTGGATGGGGGTTGTGTGTGGTACTTTGTTTCTCTTTTGCATTGTTCTGCCTGTCCTTTTTTGTTGAATTCTTTGTATAACACAGCTCTCTGCTGTTTCTGTCTTTTTGTATGCCGAGATAAAAGCTAATAAAGTATATTGAATTAAAAAAAAGAAATGGGGAAGGGGCCAACCACGGACAAAGATGGCTGCTTAATCATCTCGCTCTCGCCATCGTGGTCACATTGTTGATGTTGGCTGATAGCTCTTAATCTGTGCGAATCACCCAGGTTTCTATACACCTTGTAAATTTGCTGAGGAAACCTAGAACTGTTGAAATTAGCCCTACTACTTTGGATCTGCGAGTGGCATCAGCTATGGCCTGTAACACTCCAACAACTGGGGAAAACTCCCGAACAGAACAAATGTTTATACAACTAATAACTCAAATGGCTCAGCTCACTTCAGCAGTTAACGTGACTAACCAAACACTGCAAAAACGTTGAAGTCCACATTTTCCACACGGAGCGGAGACTGGGGTCACATTATGTCTTGGCTACCTTATGGGAGCAAGCCAAGCTAATTCACCTCCTTCAGGATAAGGTTGATGACCTTGAAAATCGAAGCCGATGAAACAATTTATATTTATCGGCATTCCAGAAGTGGTAGAGCAAGCCGATTCAGTTTCTTTTTGTCAACAAACCCTCCAGGCTCTATTAGGCCTCCAGGAAGATTTTTGGCCTCAGATAGAGTGGGTCCATCTCTCGCTAGCTCCACCTCCCAAACCAGGCAAATGGCCTAGACCACTTCTGGCCAAATTCCTTGACTTTAGGCAAAAAGAAGCCATCATGAGAGCTGCTAGAGAATCTAACAACCTCATGAGGCAGGGGTACAGAGTACATATATTTCAGGATTATTCAAGGGAACTGTCTGAAAGTCAGAAAGAATATGGCCCGGCAAGGAAAATTCTCCATGTGCATAATTGCTCTTTCTCCCTACGTTACCCTGCTACCATGAGGGTCATGCAGAACGGGGTGCTGCTGATGTTTGCAAAACCTGAAAGCCTTATGGACTTTCTGAGAGCCCAGCACCCAGCATACTTTTGGGAACAAAGTGTATTTACAGTCACTTCTGCAGCAGCAAAACCACCACATTTGGAGGCAACTTCATCAGTTTTAATGGATTCACCCGCTAACCTGCAGGTTAAGAATTTTGAGGCAGTATTATCTCTTCGGTCGAGGAAGAGACATCCCTCAGTTTGCCATTCCAAGCGCTAGCATCTGAAGACAAAGGGCCACCTCGACAAGCCCTTGATCTGAGCCAGGGCACAGAGCCCATCAGGGCAACGACCTGTGGGCCTATTTCTCTCTGAATCCGTATGCACCACTGCAACTTGACAATCCGGAACCACTGGTAGAAAACAGCATGAATGCAGTATCACTGGAAGATGATGGGATGGCCACTATACCTTCTCAGAGTAAGTCCTGGGCAGACATCGTGGCCTCTCCCTCAGGTCAGCAGGTGATTTCTTCATTTCCTTTGGCTGTCGGATCTGTTAGCTGATCCTCAGGGGACTCAGCTGTCGACGAGACTCGATCAACGACTTACTCAGACACCACTACATGAACAATTGCTAGCTAAGTAATGGACTTTCTTTGTTGCTGAAGCTGGGCTACTTAGGCCTGATGGAGCTGTTTGCCCCCTTCCTTTCTTCCTGTCCCCCCAAGTCCCCCTTTTCCAACCCTTGCTCTCCTTCCCCCCACTCCTTTTTGTCTTTTTCATGACAGCTCAGAATGCACTTAGTAGTGACACTGAGGCATGGGTGTTCCGCTCAAGTGTACCCCCTAATCCTATGATACCCCCATATAGCTGCGAGATAGCATTTTTATATGCAGGGTAACACACTGCCCTCTCTTTCACTCCTCATGGAAGCCCATGGGGGCCTTGTAGCATCTGCTGCTGGTCTTTTAACATGGGGCCTCCCCCCTTGACCGCAGTTAGGCTGGTTGTATATAGTTACTGTTGTAATGTTTGTTATTTGATTACTTCTCTGATACAATGTTCTCTGCATAATGTACTGTATTTCTACAAGGCATTAATACATAGATAGAATCTAATATGGACAGCTGCTTCACACTCTCTTGGAGTGGGCCTCTTTCCCTTTCAGCCCTTTGCTTGTTACTATTTCAGAATTTTAGCTATGTTAGTATGAGGATTTAGGACAATGGCTGGTATAAACTTAATCACCTAAAATGTGAGGGGTCTAAACACCCCGGTGAAGCGTTCGCAGGTATTAGGACACCTCAAAAGGCTGGAAGCAGATGTCGCTTTGCTCCAAGAGACTTAACTTAGGAGGGAAGATAATGACAACCTTAGACGGGAGTGGGTGGGTCAAGTTATTTCTTCCTCTGCCCCCACACACAAGCAAGGGCTTGCCCTCCTGGTACACAAATCCTTACAATGGACTCTGGTGAAATCCAAGTGGGATGCCCCTTGGGAGATGGGTGATGGCTCTCTTCAACACATTGGAAGGCCCCCTAGTGGTTGCTAATGCATACAGTCCAAATGAGGACCAACCAGAATGTTTCCATGCCCTGACGCATAATATATCCTCCATTGCTGGGGATGACACACCGGTGGTGCTGGGAGGAGATTTCAATATACCTTTAGACCCGATCCTTGATTGAAATACAAATGCCCCAGATAAACATTCGAAGGCCAGGCAGGCAGGCACTCGAGCAACTTATGTCTGATATGGGCCTGCAAGATGCTTGGAGATTCCTCCACCCTAGGGACAGGGATTATACATTCTTTTCCCCTGTTCATAACTCCCACTCCCACTTGGATTATTGGTTAGTCTCCCCCCTTCCAGATGACTGTGGTGCTCAACACTCAGATCCTTCCGATGGTGATTTTGGACCATGCCCCATTCCGACTGTTTCTAACTCAGAGCCCAGTGGCTACTTCATCTCATACCCCAAAACTTGACCCTCTCCTGCTGTGGGATCCAGACTTCCCTCTGTGGCTGGTCACCCAAGTCAATTTATTCCTCCAGGACAACCCCCTTACTTCAGTAGACCTGGCATGGCTGTGGGAAGCCTTGAAGGCCACCATCAGCAGAGCTATAATGGCCTATGTTGCCAAATACAGATGACAGTGGGAGCAGCAGCTTAAAACTTTGGAGCAGCAGTTGGCAGTGCTAGAAGCTACCTGTAAGCACCACCCTCCCACCTCCAAACGCTCTCCACACAGCCTTGAAATGATACTCATTCATTCTAACATTTATGACCATCTGGCTAGGAGGGCAGAGCTGGCCATTCTCTGTCTGAAGCATAGGTACTGGGAAGGGGGGGAGAGAAAGGGGGAACATGTTAGCATAGAGGTTGTGCAAGCAAAGGGCTGAAAGCTTTATCTCAGGTTTCAGGGAACCAGGAGGAGCCATTCAGGTGAGTCAGGAGCAAGAGAACTCCATTATGGTGGACTTTTACAAAGAGTTGTACTCCCCCTCCAGAACTCTTGACCCCACTGTGATATGCCAGTTTCTTGGCTCACTTCCCATCCCTCAGCTGTCTGTGCAGCAGGCAAATGTCTTGGAGACCCCCATCTTGCCACCGGAGGTTATCGTAGCCCTATGGGCTCTGAATGTGGGCAAGGCGAAAGGAGGGAGTGGTTTTTCCTCCGGAGCTTTGTTGCTCCTCAGATTGCCCCGATATTGGCAAACCTTTTTAACTCAGCAATAACCACTGGTTCCTTTCCCAATATGCTTAGAGAAGCAATTATTACAGTTTTCCCTAAGAAAGGGAAGGATCCAACAAGGCCCTCTATTGGCCTATCTCCTTAATTAATTCTGATAGCAAAATATTTGCTAAGATTATGGCAGCTCATCTAAGCCCCATACTCTCCTCATTAGTCCACCCCTCTCAGGCAGGCTTTGTCTCAGGAAGATTTAGCAGGGACCACATTCGCTCTATGATTAAAATTATGGTCTATGTTCAGTCTAGTAGGATCCCCACTGCAGCAGTGGCGATAGATTTCAAGAAGGCCTTTGACTCCCTTGAATGGGATTTTCTGCTCCAGGTGCTCGAGGCCATGGGATTTGGACCCCAATTTCAGTCCTGGGTTGTTGCTTTGTACAACCAGCCTATGGCAAGGGTCCTTATGAATGCACACTGTCTGACCCCTTGCCTCTTGGGCAGGGCACTAGGCAGGGTTTCCCACTATCTCCCCTTCTCTTTATCCTTGCAGTAGAACCCCTCACAATTGCAATTCGATCCTCTCCTAATATTGAGGGCATACTGATTGGTGATAAGGTCTATACTACATTTTTACATGCCAACGACCTGCTTGTGCCTTTAGCTGATGCCCCAGCTTCCACCCCCCCCAACCACTCAACCTGTTTGCTGAATTTGCCACACTTTCAGGATTAAAGATTCATTGTTCAAAAACAGAGGTGTTACCACAAAACTCTCAATGCACAGAACCCTTAGTCTCTAAGTATGGTTTACAGTGGATGGCTCACTTGCTAGTATACCTGGGCATCAGTCTCAACACTGACTTAACTAGAACGTGGGAGATTAATATAAGCCCCCTGCTTGCAGAAATCAGTATGGAGCTGGACCAATGGCACAAACTTCACCTTACTCTGGCTGGGAAAATTTTAGCCCTAAAGATCGTCATAGCCCCAAAACTTCTATATACTCTCTCACACATCCCACTGGCACTTCCAGCAACATGGGTTACTCTCATAGATAGGAAGTTTTGGGGGTTTCTATGGGAAAATTCTAGACCCAGATATAGCAGGAATAAACTGCGCACTCACTGGAGACAAGGAGATTGGAATCTCCCATGGATAGAGGGATACAAACTAGCCTACCTCACAGCACAGACCCTGGCATGGTTCCTACCACCTGGAACAGATGCACCACAGTGGACTGGGATGGAGGCAGAAATGGCCAGACGGCAGAGCCTATCAGCCTTGCTGTACTCCCCTCTGCCAAAATCCTTGCGGGAGCATCCTACCATTTTGGCCCCTGCTCTCATGGCATCTGGTCCACAAAAAGCTGCGGACTAACCCGTGTCCACCAGCTGAAATGCCAATCTGGCACAACAGTGCCCTTTTGATAGAGGAGAAACCTCTTTTTTGGGCAGAATGGGCAGACAAGGGGATCTTTAAACTAACTCAGATATTGGACAAGATGGATCCAATTTGAGATCCTTTATGGAAATAGATGTTGAATTCCACCGGGGGAAAAATACCTTTTGGCAATATCTGCAACTGCACAGTGCCATACAGGCTTATATAAAGAAACAGCATGGGTCACTACAGAAGCACCCTGACCCCCCTCTCCATTTGGCTCTCTGTTAAGAAAGGGGTGGTTAGCAATACCTATTCAGGTCTTAGGTCTCAACTACCCTCCAGCTCTAATGCAGCTAAAATAAAGTGGGAGAGGGCCCTTAATCAGTCTATTTCAGAGGAACAATTGCTGGCATGCTGGCGGAGTGCCCACAGAAATCTCCCGGATGCCCATAGCTAACTTACACAACATAAAATTCTCACTCATTGGTACCGCACCCCCAGCATGCTTTATCATATGCATAGTCTTAATAATTACCAATGGTAGAGGTGTGATACTCATGTAGGAGACTTGGCTCATATATTATGGCACTGCTCAATGCTGGCACCCTTTTGGGTTGCAGTACTAGGACTAGCCGAACAGGTGCTAGGGTGTATAGTGGATATGAACCCTCTGGTCTGGATTTTGGGACTCCCACCTCCTAATGCTAAACTTTCCAGTAAGCAGACCAGATGGCTCTCTATTCTTAGTTTACAAGTCAAGTGGTTTATTCTAAGCAGTTGGAGAACCACAGAGGTTTCCTCCCTGTCTGAGCTATATCATTTGCTGTCTCTCATTCCTCAACTGGACCGTCTATCTCACATAGTTTCTAATAACCTATCTAAATACTATCTATGCTGGGCTCCCTATCTGGCATATCTTTCTGCCTGTGCTGGTACAGGCTGACACTTAATAAAACACCCCTTTTTGGTTATGCTCTGCTAGTGAAGAGAGGTGGCTGCTGGACTCCCGATTCCTTAGTTTTGGAATCTCGTTATCAGATAATGCCTTGTTTGATTTCTGTTTCTACTATACTAGATGCTATATTTGCAGATGGACATGATGTTTATTGTTAATCCAGTGTATAAACATTCTCTTTTCAAGTGAGATTTGTCCCAGAATACCTTTATGGACACTCATTTTAGACCTTTGTACATCTTTGTCTCTGGACTATATGAGTGACATCTATCCCTTTTTGCTGGGACAACATTTTCTTTGCTTTATCCTGTGGCAGCTCTGCATCTGGGTACTTATGACCAATGTTAATTGTAAACATATTAAAGGAACAGTGCAAAAATGTCACATATGCACCACTCTCATGCTAGATGTCTTAATATATGCTTTATTTGGTTATCCTTCTTTTATTTTTGGTGCAAAAGTGCTTTAAAAAAACCTGGTTATGAAGCATAACCGTATTGTCTTAATTGATGTATACCAATAAAAATATTAACTACAGAAAAAAAAAAGGAAATGTTTAGCACTTGGTTACAATGGGATTTTCAAGATAGATATGGGTATGGGACAGTGGGCCATTACGTGGATGACTTCCTGTTCATTGGGGAAGGGCGAAAACAGACAGAAAAGATGTTAAGAGATTTTGAGTCAATGAGCAGGGAGTTGGGGGTGCATCTATCCCCTGACAAGACAGAGGGGCCTAGCCAAACAATCAAATTTTTAGGAATTGAAATTGATACAGCAGGGGAGTTATTTCAGTTACCGGAGGCTATGATAAAAAAGCTGAACTCGTTGTTAGTAGTGGTCAAAACAAGATGGAGGGTACAGTTGCAGCAGGTGCAGTAGTTGTTGGGGCATCAAATCTTTGCTTGCAGGGCCATTGCTCCAGGTCACACGTTTACACGGCACCTGGCCAGAGCAATGCGAGGGGCCGCAAGGCCACACCATGGGGTGGACATTAACAAAGGGACCAGAGAGGATTTGGAATTCTGGGAGATGTTTCTCTGTGGTTAAAATGGGAAGATATTTTGGCAGGAGGAATGTTTTTCTAACACTAACCTTTAGCTTTACATGGACACAGCAGAGGGTATAAGCATGGGAGCTTACTTTAGAGGAAAGTGGTTTGCCATGGCATGGCCAAGCTCATGGTTCCTGACTAGCGTGATGAGGGATATCACTGTCTTGGAGATATTCCATATTTGGTTAGCCATGAAGACATGGGAGAGGGGAGCTGAGGAACCAGAAGGTTACATTTTGAAGCGGTAACAGAGCAGTAGTGGACGTACTGAACAAAAGGGTGGCGATGTTGGGGAGGGTCATGAGGGTGTTGAGGCAATTAGTATTAAGGGGGCTGATATTGAATCTCTCATTTAGGGCTAGGCATATTGATGGTGTGGGCCATTGTACCAGGACTTGAAAATGGCCAGACGGCTATTCTGGACCACGTCTGGAAGATTGGATTGGGGGAGCTGAGCAGTTGTTTCAGAAATTCTTGTCCCCTTGGGACCCTGAGGGCATACAAAACTTCATGGAGGGCTTTTCAGGCTTTTTGCAAGCAGAACAGCTGCCAGGCAAGTGGGATGGTAACGAGGGACCAGATAGCGCAATTCATAGTTATAGGATGGAAGAACAGTATGGCACATGTGACAATGTGCATACATTTGGCAGCGATAGGGCAGCTGTGCAACACAAAGTATTGGGAGGACCCGACAAAGGGTAACCTGATATGGTGCATGATGCAAAGGTGACAACAGGGGTCTGAGAGCTCCCACGATGTTTGGAGACCGATGATAGAGGGGCTGCTTGAGAAGCTTGTGGGGGCGTTGCATCATCTGTGCACATCTGGTAGTGAGGCAATTTTTTTTAGGGCAGTATACGTCACCATGTATGGTGGTGTTTTCAGAGTCAGCGAAGTAGTGGGGCATGGGAAGAAAGACATGTCCTCAGGTCTGTACCGGGAATACATGGTGTGGAAGGAAGACGGGATGTCAGTGCTGCTGAGGCTGTCAAAGACTGACCAACTGGGACAAGGGAACAGGATGTGGTTAACACAACCTGAGAATGCAGCCATTTGCCTGGTAGGGGCCTTTCATGCTTACGTGGCTGGGCGGCCTAAGGGTGAAAACCCCATGTTATTTCTGCATGGCAACGGAACCCCAATGATTGGGACTCAGTTGGTGGCAGTCTTAAAGAAGGGTTTGGTGTTCATAGAGGAAAGCACTGTGGGGTATTCCTCCCACCCATTTAGGACTGGGGCTGCCTCAATAATGGCGGCACAAGGAAGCACACTTGGGGACATCAAGCTGAGGGGCAGGTGGGCTTCAAACTGTTATAAGAAATACATACATACATACCTTGATGCAGTAGACTAATCTTGTCTTCTTGCTCCCCCACAGCAGGTTGGTACAGAAAAAAAGATATTATGGGGAGTAGGAGATTATAAAAGGGGTTAGAAAATGGGGGAGGGGGAAAAGGGAGCAAAAGGCATAAATCTGTTCTCTGTTTATGGTTCCCGCAGGGCGGACAAGGAGGTTGGAAGTCTGAAATGGGCCCAGCTTCTAACAATGCTGAGGGAGATGAGGCAGGAACACAGACACCCGGACTTGATTATGATTCATTTGGGGGGAAATGATTTGAAGACTAGACAGTGGCTGGATATATTTTTTCAAATCCAGAAGGATGTGTATAAAATAAAAGAGTGGTGGCCAGAGGTTACTCTGGTATGGTCAGATATTACCCCAAGAACGGTATGGTAACATGCTATCAATGATAAGGCTATGGATAGGGCCCAATAACCTATGAATGCTAGGGTAGGCAGGCTATTTGAGAGCATCGACGGCAGGGTGATACACAGGGGGGATCTGGAGCATGTCGATGAATATTACAGGGAGATGGAGTACATTTGTCAGGTTTAGGGTTGGCAATGTTTAATTCTGAGATTGCCAACGTCATCAAGCCCTGGATATAGGAGAAGAAGGGTTGAAGCAAAAAGGGGGAAGTCCAACGTCCATTGCAAGCTGGAGGTGGACTAATGGAAAATAGGGGAGGGGGAGGGTAGGATAAAGGGGGATAAAAGGGGGGAATAATAAATAGGACAGAGGACAAGAAGAAGCAGAGGTACGGTGTGTATGCTTGTGCCCCTTCGAGCGAAGGAGGAAGAAGAAGGATGGCCACCCCCATGATGTACATCTAGGGGGGAGAAGAAGATAATAAATAAATGAGAGATTAATCAAGCATGAATTTGGAAAGGAATTATGATTGGAGAAGTGAAATTGAGAATGTATGATGTATAAAATGTATATAAAAGAACTGATGTGATTCATGTATTTGTATAACCGTAAAATGTAAATGGAGTGCTAAAAGGAATGAATTAAGTAAATTAATTGCCAATTCTGAGCCCCTACACAGAACTTGTCCATGTCTTTATTGATGGGGGTCTGGGGGACAAGGGAGACAGACAACTAATAGTTGAGTAAATGGGGCAGCATGGAAGGGGATCTCCCTGTGAGGCTGAGCAGTTACCCAGAGAAGTGTCTATATAACACAAAGTCTGGAGTTAAGCCACCTTGAATGCCTCTCTCAGAAGACTGCATGGTGCCGCCAAGTTCAGAGACCCTCAATCTGCAACTGGATTATTAAGGCTACAAAATGGTAGCTAAAGGATTGTTTTCCAGGGTGGGTAGTTGGCAACGTATAATGGGTGTGGAAGGGCTTCCAATCTCTAAGTCAAGTCTGTCCTAAAGGAAACCTTAGGAAACCACCCTTCCCATTCTGGTGCTCAGTTATGAGATCAGACATATAGTCTTGTAGTCTCTTGGGGGGGGTACTAACTTCTGCAGTGCTGCTCTCATGCCCCCAGTTCCCGCAGTGAGAACTCATTTCTCCAGTTGTGAATAATAAGCCTGAAGCTGGTTAAGCCTCTATTGGGTCCTATATTCAATTTATAGAGGACAGGGAACTATGGGCAGCCAGAGGCATGGTAATGGCCCAAACCCAATATGCAGCCAACAACCATCTAATAGTGGGAAGATTTTACAGACAGTACTTATGAAACTCTTGCAGAAACTGCTACAGGAAGGATATCTCCCTGTGTAAAATCAAGGACAGTACAGGAGGGTGCAAGGAGATCTTGTGGGCAAGGAGCAGCCCAGCCAGGGGGTTTAAGTTCACTTCCCCCTCCACCTCTTGCCTGGTCAAGTAATCATGGCTCGCAGCTTTGGCCACAATTTTGAGCTTGTGTGAGGATAGCTCTACTTATCATCTGCTGGGGCTGGAGGAATGGTTTGAGGAGCCGAGTCTTGTTTTTGCCTTTTTAGTGCAGGTTCTCCCACCAATTCAAATCCTGTGGAGGATGAAGCAGAGACTCTGCTGATACCTCTGGGCGGGGGGGAGTTGAGCCCCTTTACTTTGACCAGATTTTCCTTTGCCTATTTGTTTGCTTTTGGCTTTCATTGTTTTCCATTCCATGCTATGTGCGGTCTGGTGTTGATTCTCTTCTGCCAGTCCCATCTTGTGGGCCCTGAGGATTGCCTCTGGGAGGGGTAGAGTGTCTTTCTGCCTGGCTCTGCTTTTGGGGGGACTGGTTTGGACAGTTCCATTCAATATATTTCATCACCTCTTCAGGAAAGTCAAAACTATTTGAGACGCTGTTTCTCTTAATTTGGAGTTTGGCGGGATATAGGATCCTATAAGGTACTTCCAGCTCCTAGAAAGCCTTCCTGGCCTCTGTAAAGTTCAGTCTTTTCCCAGCCAGCTCTGCTGAATAATCTTTAAAGATGTAAAGTTGGTGGCCTTGCCAAGTCAGAGTGCCCCTCTCTCTCACTACTGCCAGAATCTGCACTTTGGGCACCATTTTCAGAGCCAGATGGCTGCAAGTGCACACAGGTGTGTGGCATGACACAATAGGACACAGTAGGGCCAGCCAGCTATGGTGCAATATTCAGACAGATAGTACGATCCAAACTGAATGCTCTGTCTGAGTATAGGACCATGGTAGCATGGCACACAGCAGGCAATCACCATGTTTTGTGCCACACTATCAGAGCGCTGCACTGAAGACTGCCAATAGAGGTAAAGTGTGGCACACACTGATTTGCACCGCGGCCCCTATGGGTGATATTCAGTCCAGACATGTAGATGAGCCCATTGGGTATGTGTGGTGCTAGCAGGCCATTTGCATGCCCATTATGAGCTCATCTGCATGCTGTGCATGGGTCAAGTGTGCTGGGCCTGGTCCCCCCTCCCAGGCCCAAATCCCCTCCTCAGTATTGTTTTACAAATCAGTGGTGATCCAGCAGTCCCTCTCCAGCCCTGATCACCTCTCCCTATAATTATATGTAAGTTCTGATGGTCTAATGGTTACTCCCTAGCTCTGATCCCCTCTCCATATATTTATTTGTAAGTCCTGATGGTATAGAGGTCCCTCTCTGGCCCGGATCCCCTCCCTGGTATATTTTTGTAAATCTCTGGTGGTCTAGCAGTCCCTCCCTAGTCATGATCCCCACTCCATATATAGTTTTGTAAGTCCTGGTGGTCTAGTGTCCCCCCCCCAGCAGATACAGTCTCACCACCCCTCACCCCAGGCCAGGCTGACACACAGCCCTCTGGTCACCATGGCTGGTTACAGACTGAGCTCTCATGACTGTGTGTATTGTACAACTGTACAGTACGTGCAACATGAGAGCTCAGTCTGCAGCCGGCTGTGGTGATGGTAAGCTGTGACAGTCGCCAGCTGTCGGGGTTGGGTTGGGGGGATGCAAGGTGGTTGAACAGTACCTGCTGGGGTGGGGGCAGAGATCACAAGAACAAAAGGATTTACATAAATATATAGGAAGTGGGAATTGGGACTAGGGAGGGACTGCTGGGCCACTAGGGATTTGCAACCAAATACCGGGTAGGGGATCAGGCCATGGAAGGGAACACTAGACTACCAGGTATGCTTTTCATTTGTTGCTAAGGGGATCGAGGCATGGGAGGTACTGCTAGACTACCAGGGTACCCAGTCCTTTGACAGTGCATGGATGGGGTGTGGGGTGCCCAACCCCTCTGTGAACTTTTAAGGGCTAGGTTTCAGAAACGTTAAACTGTGCTGTGCTTGCAGCCATTTAGCACTGCTGAAAATGTTCAATATCATGCTGTGCTGCATATGCATGGGGGATACCACATTTCCATATGTGCAGCGTGATATTGTGCACCAGGGTCCTATCAGAGGTGTGTCACACATAGGTGGCCTTGAATATGGCCACACCCTCGATGGCCAGTGCTATTCTGGGTTAGTGCAGTGCAAACTTGGTTTGTGCCATGCTAACCTTTTGAAATTGGGGCCCTTTGTCTGGGAAATGGAGAAATTTGGCGAGGATTGGCCTTGGTCTTCCCCTTTCCCTAGGTGGCGGTGCCAGTGTGTGATGTGCCCTCTCTATTGTTAGTGAGGGCTTCCATCTATAAGTCAGGATCTTGGGTAGCAGTTTTGCAGGAAGGCTGTAGGGTCCCGTTCCTTGACTCCTTCTGGAAAACTTATGAAATGGAAGTTGTTCCTCCTGCTGTCATTCCCCACATTTTATGCCTGGTCCCAAAAGAGCTGGACAAGCCCCTTGAGCTCTTGGATTCAAGCCTCATGGTGACTGTCCTTTGTCAATATATGATAAATAAGTCTCTGCATCCTGTGCCCTGTGCTGGTGAACTTGAACTTTTTTCTTCCAGTGTTTCAACAGAAGATTTAAACGTTTGTAATTTGTTCAGGACTTGTTTAAGTAATCCTTTGATTTTACCCATTTTTTCAGCAGCTGCGGCTGCTGGCACTTCTCCTGCCATGTGGTCAAGGTTTTTATTTGTGAATAACTCATATTTCTTGAAGAATTTCTTGGGAAAATTAAGGGAGTCGTTGGACTGTATATTTATACAGCCTCTCATGCCCAGAGATCACAGCTAGGATTCACTGAATGCTGTATATTAAATGGATTAGTTGAGGATGCCACAGAGCTTCTTCTTAAGCAGCCATAACATTAGCCAGCTTGCACATGTGCTCATCTTCTTTCTGTTCTAACAGGTTCTTTTTGACTGGGTTGGGTGTAACTGTCCTTACTATCTATGTCAGTATGTTCCTCCTATCTTGACCTATATGGTGTGTTCTCTCGATTATCTCTATAATAATTCATGCCCCTTTTGAATTTTCTAAGCTTTTTTATAATGCCCTCAGATTGTTCAGTTTCTTTTCTATCTCTTCAGTAGTTGATTTAAATAAATTCTCTTCAGTTTTTAACCTTACTTGTTCCTGGACCTTTTGTATTTCTTCCCTAAGATTGCATCGTTCTTCTGTGATGGACTCTGTTAAGGACAACATTATGTCCTTACTACATTTATTTCATATCCCTTCCCATCTGTCAGATACTTTTTTTAGAACTGATACAAAAGTTAGGCTCAATGAGAACCCTTAGTACACGAGGCATCCTTTTGTAGTTTATGTACTCCCCAAGAGTCAAATCATGCCACTCTAGTTTGCAGTCTTTATGTTTCAGGTTTCCTAATTTGAAAGTTAAATCTTTTTCAGTTGTATCTATTTCCAGAGTTTTCTTTCTCCTTATGGCTACCACAAGTTTTTTCCTGCTCACTTTCTAAGAATACACAAAAAATTTGTTTTGACTCGAGACTAGTCCCAAGTTCCTCAGGAGATGCTATAACCCATACACAGTGACACCAAGCAAAAGAAACTAAATAATTAAGCCAAAGAGTAAATATTTTAGTGCCAATAAGTATACAAACCATTTACTGTAGGATCTATAGTCAATGAAATCAAGTCCACCAGAATCCAAATGACTGTGGGTAGCTACTTATCCTAGTCACCTCAGTGTAGAAAACACTCCTTCAAAGTTTTCATAGTTTGAGGTCCTTTCAACATTTTGTGAGTGTGAGGGGTGGGAGTGTGAAAGTCCACAAAAAGCACTGAAAGAAGTATTCATAGGGATTCCCTTGGGCACCCTTTGTAGTGTTACTTTTGTAAAGCTTTTTAGGTCATGGTTGAAGTAGGCCAAGCCAGTTAATACTTCAAAAAATCAGCCTGACTCCAAAATAAAATGTTGATTCTTCAGTATTCTTTATTCATGATAACCTGCCAGCTTTGACCACATCTTTAGTAACCCAATGTTTCAACCTCTATAAGGGCTCCATCAGGATGAACATGGTCCACCTGGTTCAAAACATTAACACACATAAGCTTCTTGTTCAGATATGCTCATTGGAGTACCAGAAGGCTAAGCACTTTTAAAAATGATGTATTATTTAGCAATGAATATTTCAAGACATGGTAATATTGCTGGAAAGTGCTATCCACCAAGTCAAAGGAAACCACCTTTTTTTTTCGGAGTCACATGATGAGCTCAAGCTGACTGGACGCTTCTCTCAGAGTTCCATGATACTCAACAATCACACTGTGGCAAAATCAGGTTTAAAGTGCAAACATATCATAACTTTGCACTTTTTTGCTAGATATAATAGGCAGCTAATGAGTTATTAAGTCATACTGATTGGGCATTTCAGAGGAGCAGCTAATGGAGTTTACTGGGTCACAGCCTCTGCAGTAATACACTCAGTCATCTAAACAGCAGAAGCAGGACTCACCTTCTGAGACACCACTAGACACAGCTCCTCTCAACTTCTTCATTATGTGTGGTTCATAGCTCAGTGCTTACGTAACATATAGTGGAATGATGTAGATGGTTATTGGATACAGAGACCAGCATAGAATGATTTGTGCTTAGGTACTTGGATGCTTGAATTGAGTCATTTGATAATATTTGATGGTTTTGGCCTTTCTCTGTATCCCACCTCTAGGAAAGAAGGAGGCTTGATTAGAATTATGGAGCCCCAAAAGGAATAAATATCAACGATTGATCAGTAACTGAATGCTGAAGAAGTCGTGCATAAAGCTTTAATGATAAGAATTGATGATCACCTCCTCCAGCTCCGGAGAGTGTGACCAGTAGCACTCAGGAGAGGAAAAACCCCCTTGGGGGGAACCTCTGAGGACCCATGGCTACTGACCTGCCCATTCTTCTGGGCATACTAAAAGAGAGATATCCCAATTAAACTAAATTAATCAGTCAACTAAATCCAAATTCAAATTAGTAGAATTCAGTCCGGATGAATGGAGCTTAAGAAAGCTGAATTGTAGATGTCCAGTGAATGATATCCTTCCAACAAGTCTGAGTCTGAGAATCCATGTATAATTCTGAATGATGGAGCATAATTGAAGAACAGTCTTCCGTACTTCAGTTGATAGAGGACATAATCCAAGTATTTGAATGATGTTTCTAGGTGAAGTTGATGAGTGACGAAATCAATACAGGAAACTAGATGATAATTGCATCCAAGCTTGATGTCTACGAGGCAGAACAAAGTAGAAGTAGTACAACTTCCAAGTTTCTAACTGGGCTTGTAAAGTATGAATGAGAGAAGGCTTGAGGCCAGGCTATCGAGTGACCAACTCAGTTCTGATAAGAAATATAATCTTGTAGGAACTGATATGAAGCAACGGCTGTAGAGGTAAGCTGGAATAATGACATGTTATATGATAATTGGAGACCCTGGTGTGATTTATGAAGCATCCAAGTAGTAGAATGAGGTGAGCCCAAAGGAAGAAAGGCAGTCAAACTGAATCCAAAGTGAGAGGTAGGATGAGCAGGATGGCATCAACGTAGGCAAAGGAGAAGGAACAGGATGTGGGAACCAGCCCCTGAAGAAAACGTAGCCAAGACAGCTGGCGGGATAGAAGAGAGGCATCTGATTCCAGTAGGAGAAACCCAGCTAGACCCAGGAATGACATCTTGGCAGAAATCAAGCGATGTAGTCCTTTGATGATGATCAGGAATCCATCAGCTGTAAAGTACGTAATCACCCGAAGAGTCTGAGATGGTGATAACTGAAGAAGCAGAGTCAAATGAAATAGGAGTGCCACAGGTCTGAAGTAGGTAGAGCACAAGCAGGTGAATGAAAGTCCGTAGGAGACGCCAACCAAGTCCTGGAAAGAAGCAGCAGAAATTCCACGGCTGAGGCGACAGGGCAAAACATCCAAGACAGCAACTCCGGAAGCCACTGAATGAGTGCTGAGGCAATCCGAAGATGGTGGAGAATGAGGACCATCCAAGGAGTTGGAGAAGCAGGAGTCACCAGGCATGTACAGGAGCACAGGGAGATGGTATTTAATGTCCCAAAAGATGAAGCATCAGGGAGTTCAGGGCCGAGACAGCAGAAGCAGGTAAGCAGAAGTAGAATGGAATCCCCAGGTCCCGAGCTGGGCGAGGCCGAAGGAGAATAGAAGTAGGTGAACCTGCCAGCCCAAAGGGCAAAGACAGGTCAGAGAAGCAAAAGTAGGTAGGTAGGTAGACCTCCCAGCCTGATGGGCAAAGGCAGGTCATATAAGCAGGAATTAGTAGGTAACCCCCTAGCCCAATGGGTGAAGGCAGGTCAAAGAAGCAAGCTGAAGGAGGAACCTCCCAGCCCGATGGACGAAGGCAGGCCATAATCCAAGAATCTCTAGGCTTGAGCTGAGCAAGCAGGCAAGAGGAGAGGTAGGTAAACCTCCCAGCCCGATGGGCGAAGGCAGGTCAGAGAAGCAGGCGAGTACGACGTAGTAGGATACACAAACGAGGATTTCTGCGGCTCATGGGGCACAGGTCTGATGGAGGCAGCAAGTATTCTGGAATCGAAGTTATGCAACGTAGGAGGAAGTGATTCAATCAGAACAGCAAGAAATACTGGCCGAGGCAGCAGTAGTAACTCCGGAATTGTGAATGAACAGGAAGGAGCATCCAATGCACGATTGAATGCCCTGAAATTAATATGCTGAACAGGTGCCAGTAGATGCATTTGAATCACATGAAGGTGGTCAGCCAATTAGAAGAACCTCCTTCTGAAATTCGTGACCCAGCTGTATGTCATTGCAGGAGTCTTGAAATTACTGGCAAGTGAGCTGGAGTAAGATTAAATACATACTGTGTTGACATGAGTGCAGGTTTGTAACTCACACCGAGAACAGGCTCATATGTCAAATGCAATGAAGAAGAAGCATACTTGGTTAAAAAGAAATCCAGAAAGCTGCTAGGGAGATGGCATGTTCCATCATTGTAAAACTGCAAAGCTTCTAGAGGGATATGCTAATCAAGCATACTGGTGCTGCAAGTGTCCTGCAAAGCTGGAAGTAATCAGAAAATTCATAGTAACCCCATAAGAATATAACGTGGATCTGAAGTGACATGGCATAATAGGAATGGGATACTTGCAGAGAGATGAGGTGTCTGGCAATGGGAATTTAAAATACGAAGTGTCCAACTAAATTCAGTCCCTAGGGTGCTGTGTGCGAAGAGCTGCAATGCTGTGTTCTTGCCAGCTGGGTGTGGTACACACAGGCGATCAAGTCGCTCAAATTTCTTGAGAGTGTATGTCCTGCAGAGCTGGGGAAGCAGCATAGAGACCGAACTGTGAGCCAGAATACGCAGCTCAGATTGAATGGCAAGGAGACTGGTGGGTGGCTACAACCATAGCAGTCGATCAAGGTATGAGGAGTAACACAGCAGCTGTGAGCCGAGTAAAGGACAAGCGGACGAGGTACGGAGGAATGGCGGGTGAACTAAAGGTGCAGTCGGTGGAACCCCCCAAGGAAGGAAGGAAGGACACAAACAACAAGGGGAATGGAGAGGCAAGGAGAAGGGGAGGCACAAGGCAATGTCCAGGGCGGGAAGAGGATGTGGGGATGGTGAGGGGGGGAGACCAGCCACGCCAATGACTGAGTGCAACTCACTCTAAGCAGAGGCGGAAGTCAGATGATCTATTTAAATAGTGTGGGGGAGGAGCTCTTCCCCCACATAATTACAGTCAAGCCTTTCGATTGAAAAAATAAAACATTTCTTCTTAGGATTTGCATCAGAGAAACTAACCATCAGGGAACTGGCAACGGACATGAAGTCAGTAAAACAGACTCTGGAATCACTAACAGCCAAAATTTCAGATGCTAAAACTAGAATAAGCTGAGTTGAAGACCAGCAGCTCGGAGACAGCAAGGAACACCAGGACCTAAGGCAGAAAATTCACAAGCTAGAAAACCAAATAACTGAGGACCAGGAAAGCAGACATTGGAGAAACAATCTTGTCCTGGTTGGCATATAAGAGCTGGCTGAGGGCAAAACGTTCACTTCTTTCACACAGAAACTGCTGCAGGAGGTAGCCAGGCCCCCCCCCCAGTCAGGAGCAGCCTACAGGACTGAGCAAGTGCACAGATAAGAAAGACACCCTCCACCAATGGTGCAAAACACAGAGCTATAATCCTCTACTGCACCAACTTCCAAGAAAAGTTGCATATCATGGCACAAGCTCACAAAAAGTGAGCCCTAAACTGGAAGGGCAAACACTTCTTAATCTTCAGCAATGTTATGCCCACTGTTCGAGACAAACAGTGGGTTTACCAGGACATAAGAAAGCCTTTCCTCAGGCAAACATCCCATTTGGCATTTTACATCCAGCAAGGTTAACAATAATAATCTCTGGAGTAGCCCATGAATTTCCCAGCATAGAACCCGCCCACAGGGACCTACTGAATGTTCTCCCTCACATTTTGCCTCTTCTGCAAATCCACCCAAGCATACCAAAAATAGCCTAAAAAAAGCTTCTAACACCAGGTAAGAAGCTTACAAATACCAAGATGCACTAGCACAGCCTGACATCTCTTCTGAATCAAACTGTCTCACATTACAGGAGCCCAGGCATGCTCCCCTTCTCATTCCTCCTGACTTTGTGTAAATACTTCAGTGCTACTTTTTTTTTTCCTCAGAGAAGCCTCATCACACTTTGGTGACAGTGAATGCATCTGCAGGGAAGGAGATGTTAGCACTTCAAGCTTTCTAACCCCTTCACAGCTCATTTAAACATTATTGTCTTTTTTCCACAGACCTTTATTTAATTCTGATGAGAAGGGGTTAAGGTGTGAAACATGGCAGGCACTTAACAACCTTTGTTCTCTCTTCTTCAACAACTGAGATTCCTGCTGAAGACGCCCACTGGAGTAATAAAACCACCATTTGCAACTAATTGCACTGTCCGAGTCCCCCAGACAATGCCTAATTGGCTAGGAATTATAGCCATCTTCAGCTCTGCCCCCAACCTAGACTTTGAGCAGACAAGCTATCTGGAGCAATGTCCTGTAAGCAAATACCCAGCCAAATACACAGAAGCTCCCTCATAAACTACTTACTTCAACTCTCTCTTTTGACTGCCCTGCAAAACATTGGCCAGTGTCTCCTGCTTGTTCAGGAAAACAAACAAAGATGCAGAATACAGCCAAATCATAGAAAATCATTGTTTTTCAAATTAAAGCATAAAATAAGTTACTGTTCCATATCATCTTTGAAGTCACTATGGTTATCAGACAAAGGAGGGTAAGTGATATCCAGCAGTCAATATATTGTTACACTTTCATGAGCAGTGCTTGCTGCATGCCAATACTGTATTGGGGGAAGGGGGGAGATCTTTCAGACCTACAGGGTTTAGAACTGGATATGTAATGAGCAACAGGAAGACTGGAAAATGTGAAAGAAGAAGTGAACTATTAACCTGAACACCTCTGAGGAATCACATGATCTAGAAATATAACTAGAGGAACTAACCTCCCACCTGGGGTACAGTGCAATGACAGCACCATTTTTGCACAGACATATTGTGTGGGTTTGTGTGTGTGCATGTGAAAAAAGTATAGATATAAACATTTAACTTAGAATCAACAAAATCAAGTCAGACATTAATGCAATACACCAAAAACATTTTGTCTACCTTCACACACACACACACACATACACACACACACACACACACATCTGTAACGTATTTGCTGCATTTACTTCATATATTTTGGGAACTGGTTGTTAGTGTATGTTATGTAACTGATTGTCAAATATGCTGTTGCGGTAACCGTGCAGGCAGAGGGGACAAGAATGCTGCCCACTAGGCACACCCCTGGCGAGACAAGCATGCTTGGCACCGGAAGTCAAAAGACCAGCAAGTTTCAACAGTAGTAAGCAACCGCTGCACAACTAACAATACCCACACTTTAGTGGGAGCTGGTGGGGGTTCTCACATCGGGAGGGGCTGATGTGACTGGGGCATCTTACCAGAACATTACTCGAAATCCGCAGGCTGTGCTCAGGGAGGTCCCTGCCGAGCAGCAGATCTTCCTTCCACAGGCCTGAATTAGTTACATCAAGACTATGGCTGCTCAGCAGTGTCCAAAGGAAGGGATGCCAAATTGTTTGCAGTACTGACTGGTGGTCCTCGAGCTCCCCCTTTCCTGTTGTAAAGCCAATAAGCTGCATTAAGGGGAGAGGGGATATTGTACTTGGTTACACGAATTACACAAGAGGTGTGTAATTTGCAAACATGCCTGTTTTTCTACCTCATACTGTTAATTCTAGGTACAATATAAAAGAATAACAAATTTGTAAATATTTGATAAGAATGTTATGCCCTTTCACATACTGTAGCTAGTAAACATTGAATCACAGACAGAGAACAGCACAAACTCTCTCCATCAAAGCAGATGGAGGGTTTACAACTGCCGGACTTCTATCTATAATATTTGTCTGTACACACTGGTAAATTCTTGAAATGGCTGCTAACAACCCCACCAAACCATTCCAACACTTATTTCCCCCAACGGTTGTGAATCAAAATAGAGTTATACAATCAATTCCATATCAATCCTAAAATGCTGATCCAGATACGGCATGCTAAACTACCTATGCCCCTCAAGGGCACTCCAACTGGGACCTCCCTGCTCATAAGCAAACAGCAACACAAGCTTCTTAATACCCAACACCTATTCCTGTTGGATCAGTCCATCTTTGGCAACCCCAACTTCAAAATACAGAAGAAACTCATCCCTCACAACTTTTTAGGACCCACATCCATTCCATTACAAAACTAACTCATACACAAGGGCTAAGTCATCCCATTCAACACATTCTCGGAGTCACTCCCCAATGCAAAAATATCCCCACTCTCCTTCTTACAGCCCCACCATGCAATCATATCTACCTTCAGTCCCAGACCTTGGCCCTTCCCCGATGTTTCACTGTGGGGGTACCTCAGCCATCTTGCTACTCAGCCACATGCCACCTCCTTGCTGTATAAAAAAACTGCAGGAGATATCCACTCCCAAGGACATAGACAACTGCCCCCTCTAGGAGAAAGAATTCCTGGGAGTTAAACAAATCCTCACTCACCAACTCATGTGGAGGAATCTGCATGAATACATCAAATTTGATAGGCTCAGAACCATGCAATACAAGATTGCTCACAACATATATTACACACCAACCGAGTTCTATAGGATGGGTCATCTTCTGTCTCCTAACTGAAGCTAGTGTCAGTTAGATAAAGGAACTCTAAAACACATTCTATGTGACTGCCCAAAAGCAAGACCCCTATGCGAAGATATCTGCAGTCACTTAGGGCTGGATACTTCCTTCACACCTAGAATCTGTCTACTGGGCCTTAACATGGACTTAGTCTTTGGCCCTTGCAAATTTCACATTTCTCTCATCTCAGCAGTTGTCAAATAGGTAATACTCTAACACAGGCTGGACAACTCTATGCCGAGCTACAGAGAGTGGCACAACTCCATCCTGGATGCACTTAGAATGAAGAAAATGATTAGCTTTGGCAACAACAGACTGCCCCAGTTCCACAAAAGATGGAATTCCCTAGAAACTCTTCTGCTACTGGGCTGACCTCTCCACAGGTCACTGGGAAGATAAAACCTCAACCTCGCAACAATCCCTAGCTCCCTCATTTCTGTGAGGCATGACCCAATAGCAATTGCTGTAAGTGGGGGGGGCAACAAGCACCACCCCCTGCTCCTACAGAAGGAAGAATAGAGAAGTTTGACAATGTCTGTACTGTATAAATGATTTGTTCACAATTTGTAGTTGTCGGTTTATTATATCCTTGAATATTTTCTCAATAAAGCATATTATATTAAAAAAAGAAACCACCAATTTTACTTTTCCAGTAGTAAATTGATTTCCATTTTTTTTGTAATATAACAAAAGTCTTGCTACTCTTCAATTCCTATGATCAACAAAAAATACACATAAGTGAGGGAGCTCAACAATTTATTAAAACTCATACGATGGTTATACCATCACCTTACATACTGATTTTATACAAGTACATCCCCTTGTTGTAACACAAACTTGTGTTTAGGATATTGCATGCTTCACACTAGCCCATTGTTGCATGATCCTACTGCCCAACTACAAACCCAAAGACTCAATGAGCTGATCCTGCTTCCCTCTAGCACATTCAGGAAACAATTACTATTCACCACAACATTCTGTTTTCACCCCCCAGAAGGCATTTCTGAAGTTAAGATTTACTTCAAATAACCTCTGTGCACAAACACTGAGGCAAGGGTAAACCTTGCCTCAGTGTTTTGTCCCTGAAGTCTACCTCTTTAAATAGTTTTTATTTTAATGGGTTCACCACAATATAACCCAGACAGACTGGCCTTAGGATAGCTGGTTCATTCCACTGGGGTGTCAAACAGACCTGCATACTGATGAGTCCTGGTAGAACGAACACGTGTTCTATGTCATCTGTTAGCACCCTTTGCAAATTGTGTGAGAGGCCTTTCGGCACCATGCAATTCTGCTTAAAGTTGAACCAGCATAACATTCTGTGGTGATTTGCATATGCAGCCCATGATGCTTTGCATTGTGTGGGCATGTGTGATTTTGTATTTTCTTGAAACTTGGCTTCCCAGCCAAATGTCCTTTGGGGTAACCCTTGCCTCAGTGTTTGTGCACAGAGGTTCTTTGTCTTATATATATATTAGCCCACTTAGTGGGGGAAGTGGGGAACTGTGTACAGTTCTGTGGCTATTTGTTCAAATCAGGTATGACATTTGTTACGGAACTTCAGCTTTTTATCTATATTTTGGTCTGTGGAGAAATCAATCCAAATACTGGCCTAGATGCAACTGCTCCATTTTCCAAATTCATTTGGAAAAAGGGGGCATTCTTTCTTCATGCAAATGTGAGGAATCTAATAACAAAAAAAGACCTGATTAGATACTTTGCAGCTGAGCACTCCCTAAACTTTATTGTATTGCCAGAATCCTGGTTGAGCAAAAGGGCAGGAGATGAAATGTTGAACAAAGAAGGGTCTAGCATTATTAGACAGAATAGGAATAAAAGGGAGTATCACTATTTATTGTCAGAATAAACTTATTTATAGGAAATAGGATCTAAAAATTCCCAGTGATGTACTGCACATGAGGATTTGGACTAGAGATAAGTATCACAGGGACAAACCATTATTATTTTCAGGTGTTATAGGCCTCCTAAATTTTCAATCCCCAAAATTTCCAAACTATCAAATATCTTAATGCCATATGCAATGTCTCATAAATTCCCTCTGATGGGGGACTTTAACCCTGACTGATTAAGGTATGCCATTGTGAGGGTGCCATCATTAGGGTGCTGTAATGTGGGCGATGAAACAGGGGCATTTTGGATTTTACAGTGCCCTGCACTTAGACTAGTTTTGCTGACTGCACCATTCTCCTGCCCTTCATGGCATCCCCAACCCAGAGGTGATTATATTTAGTCTTGTGGGCATGGGGGCAAAGCATTCCAAACTGTAACATGGCACTGTAACTTTGTGGCAGTGAAATATTCACCCACAATCAAGACAGGTGATATTTTTCTTGTGCTGTCATGTATGGCATTCATTTTTAATTTGCACTGACACGGGTGAACCACTGACTGAATCCTGATAAGTCCGTGCATCCGGGTAAAGCTGCTTTATCTCTGAGCCTTGAGCTAGATTTAATTTTTAGAAACTATCACCACTCCTGTAAACAGGCTGGTACTATGACATATTTTTCCAATGATCATCATACTATTTTTTGCATTTGAAAGAGAATGAAAACACAGGAGCCACCAAAGTCAGTACAATGTACAGTAGGTCTACAAAATCATTTGATTTCTTTAAGTTAATGAAGGACCTAGATGGACAAAACTGGGATAGGTTATTTCTAATGCCAGAATTAAATGATGCCTGGAATCGTCTCTCAGCAGAACTAAGAACACTTTATGACAGACATTCCCCACTCAAATTTAAAATGAGTAAAAAAAGAATTCTTCATACTTAATAAAACTGAAGAAACAAAACAATAAACTGTGGAAAGTGGCTCAAAACTCATGTACTTCTCAGGACTGAACAAATGATAGGAAAGCCAGGAACAAGGACATCAAAGAGATTAGGTCTGCAATTCCATTCAATTCAGTTCAACTCAATTCAATTTACTATTATTCAATTCAGTTTGGTTTATTGATCGTTTTAAAACCATTACAATATAAGACACTAAAAACATTATAAGCATGTACATACATTTGTACAGACAAATAAATATATCACATTGCCATATTTCATATCCAGTCAAAATACTTGTAGCTCCAGTGGTAACTCTTATAACATTTACAGGTGAATAATATGTAAGTAGCTAACTACATTTGATAGTATAGTTATATCTTGGGTATTGTATAATTCCACAATATTCTTGTCAGCTGGTATGCTAAATGTACACAAGGTTTTTCCAAACCATTAATCCCTATTTTTCTTATACAATGGATACATTAAAAGTATGTGCTTCAAATCATCATCTAATAAGTTTCCACACTTTCAATAAGGTATAAGAGTATCAGGCCATTTCTGCATAAAATACAAATAATTTGGTTTTTACAATTCCATTCTAAATTTTGTTATTATACACCCAAGATTCTGGTTTTGTTAGTTTTGTTAGGTAAGTTTCTAGTTTATGTATCAATTTAATTTGTTTATACCATCTATAGCATTTATAATTAGTTAGTTTTTCAAAGCTTTTTGCTATATCAGTACCTCTTACTAAGGTTATTACAGTACCTTTAATTTTTTCCCAAGACTTTGTGAATATATTTCATTTAAAGTTGAGCCAAGGCCCAAAGGAAAAGTTCCTTTTTATGTTGTCTTGCACGGGCAGTGGAAGCAACATGTTGTGACAGCTTGGTGGAGTAGCAGGTTCTGGAGATGCGATGTGTTGTGGCCAGTGGTGTCACCACTTTTTTGGGCTGGTCTCTGTGGCAGCAATGAATGAGCATGCTGTCTATGACATCACTTCAGAAGTGTGCCACCAACTTGAAAGAATTTCACTGCTGCAATGAGGAAGTGCCCAGTCATTGCAGGGTGTGCCTTGCCTGCTGAAACATTTCAATAAACATGGTGTGGCTGCTCTCGTTCGCCTTTCATAGTCTCACAAAAGCTGATGTTGGGGGTGCCCAATCCCCCTGTCAGCATGCACCCTCCCCAGATCATTTGTCATTGGGGGAGCCCAATCACTGTCTGCAAAATGTTTTCCCTTGTTTTGTTTGCTGAGGGAGGTGCCCAATCTCCCTCAGCATCATGCCCCCCAAACACAGACATACTTTCTTTGCCAATGGGAGGCCCAGACCCCATTGGCTTAAGTCACCTGTCCCCAAAAAACACAGGTGGCACACTTGTAGCCCACCTCAGTGTGCCAAAATGTCTTTCTCACGTTCTGCAAGAAGAAAACCTTCCCACGAGGTTTGTTTTATTTTTTTACCATGTAAAACAGAAAACTGTCCCTCGTGGTCATGACAGCCCCCTCCCCCAATCCACACCCACCCTCTGTGCACCCAACCTCCCTGCATCCCACCTTACCCCATACTTACCTCTGTAACCCCACGCAATAATCTTTAGTGGAGTGGGAACATGTCTGCACACTTCAAAGCCAACTGTGAACTGAAGAAAATCACGATAAGCTGTATAATGGCATCAATGGAGGGGTTTCAACTTAGGTGGATATCTCAGCCATTTTTGCTACTTTTGGCTCCATTTTTCAACATGGGGTTCTTGAGACCCCATCTCATAAACTCAGTCACTGTCATTTCATTATTCGAACCCAAAAGGTAATTTTGTGGTCACTGCGTGGAACCACCTTTCAGGACTGATTCACAAAACAACAGTGTCACTGCTCATTAGGTGGGCTCCCAAAAAGCCTATGTTACAAATTTGGTGAAAAAATTCCAGAAAATGACTGTGTTATGAGAGTGCATTGTGCAGTTTCCACTCACACTCTTAAGTTTAAGAATTTTTAATATTTTCATTCCAGATTTTCAACATTGCCATTTGTTCACACCTCCTTATGATTAGTACAGCTGTCATTATTCACATCCTGCCTGAAATGTGTTTTTGCACATCTGGCACACAATGGCGCTGTCACTGTGGGAAATCAACATTTGGGACAGAGTAAGAAAATCACAGAGACACTGTTCATAAGCAGAAGTCCCAAAATGCCAATGTTGAAAATTTGGTGAAACAATTTTACAAAATGACTGTGTTACAAGCCTGGGTTGTGCAGTTTCCTCACACGCTCATAAGTTCGAGAATTTTTAATATTTTCACTCCAGATTTTCAAGATTGCCATTTTTTCACACCTCCTTATGAAGAGTATAGCTGTGATTTTTCATATCCTGCCCAAAATGTGTTTTTGCACATCTGGTGCACAATGGAGTGGTTACTGTGGGAAATCAACATTTGGGACAAATTAACAAAATCACAGTGCCACTGTTCATGAGCAGAGGTCCCAAATGCTTTTATGAGGTGGGGTCACAAAAAGCCCATGTTGAAAATCTGGAGAGCAAATACGAAGAAACACCTGGGGAGTTAGGGTTTCTAACTGTAACGCCCCATCCTGTACAGACTGACAGGCATCAGGGGCATGACTTTGGATTGTTGGCTGTAATGCTCATGCCATTCCATCCCCACTGCCACCCTGCAGCCAGTGACAGGCATCAACGTGTGCCTTGGACTCTTCAGCCACAAAGTACACCCCATTCTCCTATATGCACCCATCTCAATGTATTTCCTTATGGAATGGAGTGAGCACAAACCCAGATGACTCCAAGGCATAATGCAACATTTGTCAGAGTCTGCAGGGTAGGGTGAAGTGAAATGGCATGAGCATTATGGCCGATGACCCAAAGACACACCTCAATATCTGTCAGTCTCTGCAGGGTAGGGTGGGGTTGGCATCAGTTCAATACTTCGCTGCCATTCCTATTATGCATCTCTCTAACTCCTACATTACAAGTGCCAGCAAGACAACATTTGGCATTGACAAATATTTGTTAATTATAGTGGTCAAAGGTGTCTTATGACCTTGATCCGCATATTATGTTTGTTCCTCCAGACATTGTCTGGGAAGTCTTGATTCTGGAAGCAAAAAAAAAAGTTTTAATAAAAATAGGAATCTCCTTTCTCTGGTCATTGACTCTATTGTATATTGTCCCAGTTCTTAATATAACAGGGCTGAGGGACCAGATTGGGGTATCATATGGAAATGTCTATATATTTTGCTCACTGGTACCTCACTGTTCCTCATACTTTCTTGGCTCTACTCTTCTGCTATACATGAAATGCTCATTTTAATCTTAGCATTCAGCACCTTTAGGGCACCTTTAACATAACACCTCCCTAATTTGATATTGAAAAATCAGTGGGCAGCAGAGGCTGACCCCAGTCTGTTAAATATCATTGTTTTGTGATTTGTCCATTAAGTGTTCTGTGAAAATCTGACCCCTAAATAGTCATATGTTTTTACTGTTTTTAGTTTTTCTTGTTTTATCCATATTTTTGGTAACATCCATTTATTTTTTCCAAACATCAATAATATGCATCTCTCTAACTCCTGCATTACCAATGCAGTGCCAGGTGGGGACTTGGTTCGGGGAAGAATAGGTCACTCAGCACAAAGGCTAGGTTTGGCTACTCTGCACAGGGGCACCCAAGTAATTCCAAACACAGGAAGCAATAACTATAATGTCCAATACCAGAAGTGGGATTCTAAACTGTGGCTTTATTCACATCCAAGCAGAACAAACAAAGCATAGATGGACCCCCATGGGGCTACACTCCTAGTAATGCAGATTAAAAGAATCAGGAACACTTCCTCAACACTTTTAGCCCTCAGGCTCTGAACCCACTGGGCACACAACGCGGACTTGCAGGCTGCTTTGGGTACACAGCCCGAACCTGTACACTAATCTGGGTTTTCCCTGGCTCGGTTCCCTTGCTGGCCACTTGGACACCTTCCATATGTCATGGAAACATTTTCTGGTGGCTCCCTAAACCACCTAAAGAGCACCTCAGCTCTATCAGGGAATCTTCCTTTTAATCCCACATCTGGGTACTTTCCTCAGGCACTGGCAAAGTACCTGAGAGAAAATAAAGTTGCCACAGAGCAAATCTGTAGAGGTGAATTTGGTCACTACTGATGAGGGGTCTCCCACCTCTCACTTCCACAATTCATACCCAGCCATTTCTCTGGACAGTAAACACTTTATACTGTAAAGCTTGGCAATGTAGATTAAGGATAAATGTATGTCACATTTTCTCTACTTGTCTTGCTTTCCCATTGTGCTGGACTTGAACATACTTTTACTTGGCTTAGCCCATTGCTCTAGGCACCCCACTGATTTAGCAGTCCAATCCCCACTTTACTTCACTCTTTGTGCTGGACTTGAACCTACTTGAGTTTACCAGCAATGTCTATTACACTAGACCTCCTAAAGATTAAGTAGTCCAATCCCCACATCCCAACAGTTCAGGTGAAAAACATTGGCCATCTGTCAGAGCGAACTTACCCTTTGGTTGCAAGTGCCCCACAGGTGATTCCTCCACAGAAATTTCTCTCTCAGAGCTTCTGGTGCCATAGTACAACTTGAAATAGACAGCTTCTTCTCTTAGCTGGAACCAGGAGGGTTGCCCTTGGAAAACAGGCAGACCTCCCCCCCCAAGGGAGGGGGCACTTGGACCAGTGACAGCGGTCTCCACCACTTCAGCAGTAAGTTTCTGTGTCCCTCTTATGGTGGAAACACACACCTTCTTAACAGTAGCTCTAAAACAGAGTTTAAAGCTCTGACACCCTGCACACAGACTGCTGTGCTGCTGTGTCTCACCAAGACTGCACACAGACTCTGTTCAAAATCCTCAACATTCTATCCTAACTTCCAACTGCAGCACTCCAGTGTGGCTCATGCAGCTGTGACAGTTCTATGGTGATGCCATCCCTCAGTCTCAGATGAGACTGAGAACAGAGTGAGACAGTGTGAAATCCATTTAACTGAAGTTTCACAAGCTGCCTTCCCACCTACCACTAGGTCTTACTGGGATTTTAGTAACCTCGAGTAACATGGGGGGCTACACTCACCATGGGCCAGGAAAATTACTGTCTGCAGTCATTATTTACCTGGCTTAGGCCATCTCACCCTATGTGCTATCTGTGGAGGGGAGTGATCAGGCCCCCTCCTACCATGTGCTAGCACAGGCAGGCAACACTAAGGGCCTAGAGGCCTTTTGCCTGACATATCAGCCTGTACTCTACCCACTAACTATGAGTACCTAGTCACTCTGGTAGAACTTTCCAGAGCATAGCCCTAATAGATTAGCACTGCAGTCCCTATGTTCGTTCAGGACCACAGCCTGTCTATGCCCCCCAGCCCTCTAGGAAAATCTGTCTGCCTCTAACTCAAATCCCAAAACAAAACAAACAGAGGACCTCCCTGACCTTGGACACCATGCAACCACACACTAGGATCTGATACCATACCATTACATTACTCCCAAACTCCCCACAACCATACCTGTGTAAGAAAAAGGGTTACACACAGTAACAACAACAACAACAGTGCTTTAAATATTACACACTAAAGTACTAGTGAGGAACTCCAATGAATCCCTCCTCCTCTTCTTGTCTTCTCTTCTATTTTCTTCAGGAACACCTGCAAGAAAAAGAAAGACAACACACACTCCTAATCTGCATACACAGTCTATCTAAACCTCTACCATCAAAACACTGGAGAATCCCAAAAATATTTTTTTTTTTAGAAAAGTTGAAAAACAGTATAAACATTAGAAAACAGTAGAAAACAATGACATTATTTACAATACAAATTTTTGGGGGGATGGAGTGCCTTAAAAGTTCCATCTAGTGACCACAGTGCCCGAAGGCTAGTCCATTAAAGAGTCTCTCCTGGGCCAGAGCCCGGTAAAGCACAGTTCTAGCAGGCCAAATTCCCAAAGGGGAGAGTGTTTGAGGACAGTTCACACATCTGGAGTCTACTAGTGTTGGGTGTGCACTGCAATGTCATAAGAATAGTAAAGTTTGGACCTATCAGTCCCTTGTAGAATGAACAAAACACCAACCTGATCCGCAGCCAAAGACTCTCCCTGGCAGCATTCTTCCAATACAGCTGGGCAGACATCTTCCAGGAATGACAGGAGGGCACATCTGGAAACTGCTGGGTTGATGTCATCTCTGGAGATGGAACCTTGGAACAGGAACAAAAAGGAAAACAGCTGGTCTGGCATCATCCGGTTACCAGGCGATGAATCAGGATACAGCTAGGCTGGTGTCCTCTTTGGATCTGAAGTCATTTGGTGGGCCAGTCGATGGATTCTGGAAAGTCAGTACGCTGTAGAACTGATGGATGTGGGGCACCTGAGTCCTGGACGTCCATACTGGTGGAACAACAAAGGCATTGCAATGGCTGGAGTGGCAGCACTGGCTACCACTGCTCTGCTTTCCATTTGGTAGGCATGGGCACATTTGCAGAGAGGTCCTTGCATTGTGGCCAATAGCACAATGGGTCAGGCACTTGAATTATTACCCTGTCTGTGTGCACATAATTCACACTGTGAAAGGTTTCACGTCCCTCTCCATCCACTATTCGAACAGTGTCCATTGACAGTGTCCTGCCTTTTTTCCACTGGCTGTATTTTTCATGAAACATTCTGTTCCTGACATGCTTGTTTGTACCAGGATGCACACATTTCATTGCTTCAGCCCAAATCCAGGATTTCCTTCTGTTCTCAATCTCCTTCAAGACTCTCCGAGGAAAGGTAGGAAAGGACATCCCATAGATTTTATTCGCCTTCCTACAAACCAGTCTCTCCTTTTTACTAGCTTTGGTTAAGTTGAGACCGCTGGCCTGGCTTGGGGGTGGCCAGTCCTGGTTCTGCCAGCTACACATTCTCAACAAGACAAAAAATGGATCCCTGACTTCTTCTTGCACAGCCAGGGCAGTGGCATCACCACTTTCTTCCATGCTTTCCTCTGAGGCAAGAGCTTGAGGCTGTATACCAGTTCCTTTTTCACAATGCCACATAGGTTCCACCTCTTCTTCTTCCTCACTGAGAATCTGTGCCCAGGAGTGAGCAGTCGTCCTCACTCCTGAGACTATCCACTCTTCGCTGGGCACGGAGGTCAAAACCTCCCATTCAAAGGCCTCCTTCATCTCTTCTTCTCCTATGAGACTTGGGCTAGGCCCCCCCCCATGGGTCTACTGATGCTCTGCCTGAATTGTCTCTATGCGATTCAGAATCTGAACATCAGCACATTGTTCTGTCTGTAAATCTGCACCCTCTAGCTTTGTGCCACACTCCCCCGAGTGGCCTTCTCCATCAGCTTCCACCTGGTGCTGTGTGCTGCCAACTCTAGATTCTTGAACTTTTGTCCATGTGGGAGTCAAACAAATCTTGGGCGTTTTAAACAAGCCGTATTTCTCGAAGCACCCCGAACAGTGAGGTACCATGAAGACGTCCCTTCCAGCATTTAAGCATATTAAGCACACTTGCACTGGATATCCAGGAACTGCAACATGAGGAGGCAGTTGTCCTCCATAGTAACACCTCTCAATGTCCCTTAACTTGTTTACTTCAGCTGCTACCACAGCCCGGGCATGATCCGGGTAGCGGGCTGGTCCTGAGGCCATGACTGCAGAGAAAACCAAACGCTCACTGTTATTGAAAGTCCCACATCATTAAAAACTTTCTTTCACTTTCAAAATGGCTACTTTTCTGCTGTGTTTACATTACTACCCCACCCTGTAATGGCGGTGGCAGCACCCCTGTGCATCAACATTCTGAAATTGGGTCAATCCACTGTGCATCCGATTTACACACTCTACTGATAACTTTGCTCAAAACTGCACAAACTCGCACTGTTCTTTTTCCTAGCACATTCATATGATTTACCACAGACTTTTCACTTGCTGAAGACATTAATCTAGCTCACAGTCCCTTAAAGCCTCAGTATTTCAAGCACAGGATTGCCTGTAACTCTTGCTGCATATCTTGCTACAACTCACTGTCTCTCATGGCTTTGAAACTTTACTCTGACGCTGAACCCATAACTATGCTCACAGTCAATGGCCTAACAAGCTTGCTTTTGCTGGTAAAAACTTAACACAGTCTTTGGTTGCAAAGTGGCTACTCTGTTGCACATAGATTCAGCTGGCTTTTGGCAAAATTCATTGATTTGAGCAATTATTTCTGTTGGTACTCACTGTTATCAGTAACTGTTTGCTGCGATGGAAAATGGCCTCCAGCCAGTCTTGGAGGCCTCTGGAAAGAAGTGGGTTGGCAGTCCTGCCGATCGTCCCTCTGAACACCACACTCACAATCCAGTCGATCGAGATGCGGGTTGAGCCAGATTTTAGATATAAAAGTCTGTTTTTAAACTTTTACAGTGCTTTCAGTCACCGCAATGCTCCTCCAATAAGCCAGTACATGCACTCCACTCACAATCCCTCTCAAATGCTGGGCAGTCACTGTAGAGCTGGCTTGGGGGTGGGACTGATTACAGTCTCACCAATCACACAACACCATGCAAACGAGCCTCTTTTCCTCACGAGTGCTCTTCTCCTCATGGCAATCATCGAAAAGGCAAATTAAAACTGCAAAACCACTTTTTTTTTAGAACTGACTCCACAGAGGGAGCCCATTTCAACCATTTGTCATGGCCATTAACACAGCAAGTCTCTCCATTCACTAGAAGGCATTTCCAATGTCCAGGGTACAATTTTCCTTTTGCTACCCCTAATCTTCCATACTTTTCTTTGTCACAACAGTTTTTTAAAAGCTGGCAAAACACTGTAAAAGTTTGATGCAGGACAAGGGCATACTTCTCAGCTTTACTACTCCTTGTTAAACAGTTGGCATTTAACAGCAGCTCACGGACAACAGCACACAGCGACATATTAATTAACCTTGCTTCAGCTTTTTTGGGCTACCCACTGATAGATAACCAAAATGCTAGCCCTTTGCCCGAGCACCTTTCCTCCCTAAATTTCAAATCCAAAGTGGTGCCTCCATTTTTTAACCCCCACTCCCATTATTTTACAAATGACAGGTAGCATGCTGTTTCAATCTGACAGCCATACCAGGTAGGGACTTGGTTCGGGGAGGAATAGGTCACTCAGCACAAAGGCTAGGTTTGGCTACTCTGCACAGGGGCACTCAAGTAATTCCAAACACAGGAAGCAATAACTATAATGTCCAATACCAGAAGTGGGATTCTAAACTGTGGCTTTATTCACATCCAAGCAGAACAAACAAAGCATAGACGGACCCCCATGGGGCTACACTCCTAGTAATGCAGATTAAAAGAATCAGGAACACTTCCTCAACACTTTTAGCCCTCAGGCTCTGAACCCACTGGGCACACAACGCGGACTTGCAGGCTGCTTTGGGTACACAGCCCGAACTTGTACACTGATCTGGGTTTTCCCTTGCTCGGCTCCCTTGCTGGCCACTTGGACACCTTCCATATGTCATGGAAACATTTTCTGGTGGCTCCCTAAACCACCTACAGAGCACCTCAGCTCTATCAGGGAATCTTCCTTTTAATCCCACATCTGGGTACTTTCCTCAGGCACTGGCAAAGTACCTGAGAGAAAATAAAGTTGCCACAGAGCAAATCTGTAGAGGTGAATTTGGTCACTACTGATGGGGTGTCTCCCACCTCTCACTTCCACAATTCATACCCAGCCATTTCTCTGGACAGTAAACACTTTATACTGTAAAGCTTGGCAATGTAGATTAAGGATAAATGTATGTCACATTTCCTCTACTTGTCTTGCTTTCCCATTGTGCTGGACTTGAACATACTTTTACTTGGCTTAGCCCATTGCTCTAGGCCCCCCACTGATTTAGCAGTCCAATCCCCACTTTACTTCACTCTTTGTGCTGGACTTGAACCTACTTGAGTTTACCAGCAATGTCTATTACACTAGACCTCCTAAAGATTAAGTAGTCCAATCCCCACATCCCAACAGTTAAGGTGAAAAACATTGGCCCTCTGTCAGAGCAAACTTACCCTTTGGTTGCAGGTGCCCCACAGGTGATTCCTCCACAGGAATTTCTCTCTCAGAGCTTCTGGTGCCGTAGTACAACTTGAAATAGACAGCTTCTTCTCTTAGCCGGAACCAGGAGGGTTGCCCCTGGAAGACAGGCAAACCTCCCCCCCAAGGGAGGGGCACTTGGACCAGTGACAGCGGTCTCCACCACTTCAGCAGTAAGTTTCTGTGTCCCTCTTATGGTGGAAACACATACCTTCTTTACAGTAGCTCTAAAACAGAGTTTAAAGCTCTGACACCCTGCACACAGACTGCTGTGCTGCTGTGTCTCTCCAGCACTGCACACAGACTCTGTTCAAAATCCCCAACATTCTATCCTGACTTCCAACTGCAGCACTCCAGTGTGGCTCATGCAGCTGTGACAGTTCTATGGTGATGCCATCCCTCAGTCTCAGATGAGACTGAGAACAGAGGAGACAGTGGAAACCATTTAACTGAAGTTTCACAAGCTGCCTTCCCACCTACCACTAGGTCTTACTGGGATTTTAGTAACCTCGAGTAACATGGGAGCTACACTCACCATGAGCCAGGAAAATTACTGTCTGCAGTCATTATTTACCTGGCTTAGGCCTTCTCACCCTATGTGCTATCTGCGGAGGGGAGTGATCAGGCCCTCCTCCTACCATGTGCTAGCACAGGCAGGCAACACTAAGGGCCTAGAGGCCTTTGCCTGACATATCAGCCTGTACTCTACCCACTAACTATGAGTACCTAGTCACTCTGGTAGAACTTTCCAGAGCATAGCCCTAATAGATTAGCACTGCAGTCCCTATGTCCGTTCAGGACTACAGCCTGTCTATGCTCCCCAGCCCTCTAGGAAAATCTGTCTGCCTCTAACTCAAATCCCAAAACAGAACAAACAGAGGACCTCCCTGACCTTGGACACCATGCAACCACACACTAGGATCTGATACCATACCATTACATTACTCCCAAACTCCCCACAACCATACCTGTGTAAGAAAAAGGGTTACACACAGTAACAACAACAGTGCTTTAAATATTACACACTAAAGTACTAATGAGGAACTCCAATGAATCCCTCCTCCTCTTCTTGTCTTCTCTTCTATTTTCTTCAGGAACACCTGCAAGAAAAAGAAAGACAACACACACTCCTAATCTGCATACACAGTCTATCTAAACCCCTACCATCAAAACACTGGAGAATCCCAAAAAGATTTTTTTTTTTTTAGAAAATATAGAAAAACGGTATAAACATTAGAAAACAGTAGAAAAACAATGACATTATTTACAATACACATTTTTGGGGGGATGGAGTGCCCTAAAAGTCCTATCTAGTGACCACAGTGTCCGAAGGCTAGTCCATTAAAGAGTCTGTCCTGGGCCAGAGCCCGGTGAAGCACAGTTCTAGCAGGCCAAAGTCCCAAAGGGGAGAGTTTTTGAGGACAGTTCACACATCTGGAGTCTACTAGTGTAGGGTGTGCACTGTAATGTCATAAGAATAGTAAAGTTTGGACCTACCAGTCTCTTGTAGAATGAACAAAACATCAACCTGATCCTCAGCCAAATACTCTCCCTGGCAGCATTCTTCCAATACAGCTGGGCGGACACCTTCCAGGAATGACAGGAGGGCACATCTGGAAACTGCTGGGTTGATGTCATCTCTGGAGATGGAACCTTGGAACAGGAACAAAAAGGAAAACAGCTGGTCTGGCATCATCTGGTTACCAGGCGATGAATCAGGATACAGCTGGGCTGGTGTCCTCTTTGGATCTGAAGTCATTTGGTGGGCCAGTCGATGGATTCTGGAAAGTCAGTACACTGTAGAACTGATGGATGTGGGGCACCTGAGTCCTGGACATCCATACTGGTGGAACAACAAAGGCATTGCAAAGGCTGGAGTGGCAGCACTGGCTACCACTGCTCTGCTATCCATTTGGTAGGCATGGGCACATTTGCAGAGAGGTCATTGCATTGTGGCCAATAGCACAACGGGTCAGGCGCTTGAATTATTACACTGTCTGTGTGCACATAATTCACACTGTGAAAGGTTTCACGTCCCTCTCCATCCACTATTCAAACAGTGTCCATTGACAGTGTCCTGCTTTTTTTCCACTGGCTGTATTTTTCATGAAACATTCTGTTCCTGACATGCTTGTTTGTACCAGGATGCACACATTTCATTGCTTCAGCCCAAATCCAGGATTTCCTTCTGTTCTCAATCTCCTTCAAGACTCTCCGAGGAAAGGTAGGAAAGGACATCCCATAGACTTTATTCGCCTTCCTACAAACCAGTCTCTCCTCTTTACTAGCTTTGGTTAAGTTGAGACCACTGGCCTGGCTTGGGGGTGGCCAGTCCTGGTTTTGCCAGCTACACATTCTCAACAAGACAAAAAATGGATCCCTGACTTCTTCTTCTTGCACAGCAAGGGCAGTGGCATCACCACTTTCTTCCATGCTTTTCTCTGAGGCAAGAGCTTGAGGCTGTGTACCAGTTCCTTTTTCACAATGCCACATAGGTTCCACCTCTTCTTCTTCCTCACTGAGAATCTGTGCCCAGGAGTGAGCAGTCGTCCTCACTCCTGAGACTATCCACTCTTCGCTGGGCACGGAGGTCAAAACCTCCCATTCAAAGGCCTCCTTCATCTCTTCTTCTCCTATGAGACTTGGGCTAGGCCCCCCCCATGGGTCTACTGATGCTCTGCCTGAATTCCTGAATTGTCTCTATGCGATTCAGAATCTGAACATCAGCACATTGTTCTGTCTGTAAATCTGCACCCTCTAGCTTTGTGCCACACTCCCCCGAGTGGCCTTCTCCATCAGGTTCCACCTGGTGCTGTGTGATGCCAACTCTAGATTCTTGAACTTTTGTCCATGTGGGAGTCAAACAAATCTTGGGCGTTTTAAACAAGCCGTATTTCTCGAAGCACCCCGAACAGTGAGGTACCATGAAGATGTCCCTTCCAGCATTTAAGCATATTAAGCACACTTGCACTGGATATCCAGGAACTGCAACATGAGGAGGCAGTTGTCCTCCATAGTAACACCTCTCAATGTCCCTTAACTTGTTTACTTCAGCTGCTACCACAGCCCGGGCATGATCCGGGTAGCGGGCTGGTCCTGAGGCCATGACTGCAGAGAAAAACAAACGCTCACTGTTATTGAAAGTCCCACATCATTAAAACCTTTCTTTCACTTTCAAAATGGCTACTTTGCTGCTGTGTTTACATTACTACCCCACCCTGTAATGGCGGTGGCAGCACCCCTGTGCATCAACATTCTGAAATTGGGTCAATCCACTGTGCATCCGATTTACACACTCTACTGATAACTTTGCTCAAAACTGCACAAACTCGCACTGTTCTTTTTCCTAGCACATTCATATGATTTACCACAGACTTTTCACTTGCTGAAGACATTGATCTAGCTCACAGTCCCTTAAAGCCTCAGTATTTCAAGCACAGGATTGCCTGTAACTCTTGCTGCATATCTTGCTACAACTCAATGTCTCTCTTGGCTTTGAAACTTTACTCTGACGCTGAACCCATAACTATGCTCAAAGTCAATGGCTTAACAAGCTTGCTTTTGCTGGTAAAAACTTAACACAGTCTTTGTTTGCAAAGTGGCTACTCTGCTGCACGTAGATTCAGCTGGCTTTTGGCAAAACTCATTGATTTGAGCAATTATTTCTGTTGGTACTCACTGTTATCAGTAACTGTTTGCTGCGATGGAAAATGGCCTCCAGCCAGTCTTGGAGGCCTCTGGAAAGAAGTGGGTTGGCAGTCCTGCCGATCGTCCCTCTGAACATCACACTCACAATCCAGTTGATAGAGATGCGGGTTGAGCCAGATTTTAGATAGAAAAGTCTGAGTTTTTTAACTTTTACAGCGCTTTCAGTCACTGCAATGCTCCTCCGATAAGCCAGTACATGCACTCCACTCACAATCCCTCTCAAATGCTGGGCAGTCACTGTAGAGCTGGCTTGGGGGTGGGACTGATTGCAGTCTCACCAATCACGCAACACCATGCAAACGAGCCTCTTTTCCTCGTGAGTGCTTTTCTCCTCATGGCAATCGTCGAGCAGGCAAATTAAAACTGCAAAACCACTTTTTTTTTCAAACTGACTCCACAGAGGGAGCCCATTTCAACCATTTGTCATGGCCATTAACACAGCAAGTCTCTCCATTCACTAGAAGGCATTTCCAATGTCCAGGGTACAATTTTCCTTTTGCTACCCCTAATCTTCCATACTTTTCTTTGTCACAACAGTTTTTTAAAAGCTGGCAAAACACTGTAAAAGTTTGATGCAGGACAAGGGCATACTCTCTCAGCTTTACTGCTCCTTGGTAAACAGTTGGCATTTAACAGCAGCTCATGGACAACAGCACACAGCGACATATTAATTAACCTTGCTTCAGCTTTTGTGGGCTACCCACTGCTAGATAACCAAAATGCTAGCCCTTTACCCGAGCACCTTTCCTCCCTAAATTTCAAATCCGAAGTGTTGCCTCCATTTTGTAACCCCCACTCCCATCATTTTGCAAATGACAGGTAGCATGCTGTTTCAATCTGACAGCCATACCAGGTGGGGACTTGGTTCAGGGAGGAATAGGTCACTCATCACAAAGGCTAGGTTTGGCTACTCTGCACAGGGGTACCCAAGTAATTCTGAACACAGGAAGCAATAACTGTAATGTCCAATACCAGAAGTGGGATTCTGAAGTGTGGCTTTATTCACATCCAAGCAGAACAAACAAAGCATAAATGGACCCTCATGGGGCTACACTCCTGCTAATGCAGATTAAAAGAATCAGGAACACTTCCTCAACACTTTTAGCCCTAAGGCTCTGAACCCACCGGGCACACAACACAGACTTGCATGCTGCTTAGGGTACACAGCCCGAACTTGTACACTGATCTGGGTTTTCCCTTGCTCAGCTCCCTTGCCAGCCACTTGGACACCTTCCATATGTCATGGAAACATTTTCTGGTGGCTCCCTAAGCCACCTAAGAGCACCTCAGCTCTATCAGGGAATCTTCCTTTTAATCCCACATCTGGGTACTTTCCTCAGGCACAGGCCAAGTACCTGAGAGAAAGTAAAGCTGCCACAGAGCAAATCCGTATAGGTAAATTTGGTTACTACTGATGGGGGGTCTCCCACCTCTCACTTCCACAATTCATACCCGGCCATTTCTCTGGACAGTAAACACTTTGTACTGTAAAGCTTGGCAATGTAGATTAACGCTAAATGTATGTCACATTTCTGCCACTTGTCTTGATTTCCCATTATGCTGAACTTGAACATACTTTTGCTTGGCTTAGCCCATTGCTCTAGGCCCCGCACTGATTAAGCAGTCCAGTCCCACTTTACTTCACTCTTTGTGCTGGACTTGAACCTACTTGAGTTAACCAGCAATGTCTGTTGCACTAGACCTCCTACAGATTAAGTAGTCCAATCCCCACATTCAAACAGTTCAGGTGAAAAACATTGGCCCTCTGTGAGAGCGAACTCACCCTTTGGTTGCAGGTGTCCCACAGGTGATTCCTCCACAGCAATTTCTCTCTCAGAGCTTCTGGTGCCGTTGTACAACTTGAAATAGGCAGCTTCTTCACTTAGCCGGAATCAGGAGCGTTGCACCTGGAAGAGAGGCAAACCATCCCCCAAGGGAGGGGGCACTTGAACCAGTGACAGCGGTCTCCACCACTTCAGCAATAAGTTTCTGTGTCCCTCTTATGGTGGAAACACACACCTTCTTAACAGTAGCTCTAAAACAGAGTTTAAAGCTCTGACACCCTGCACACAGACTGCTGTGCTGCTGTCTCTCACCAAGACTGCACACAGACTCTGTTCAAAATCCCCAACATTCTGTCCTAACTTCCAACTGCAGCACTCCAGTGTGGTTCATGCAGCTGTGACAGTTCTATGGTGATGTCATCCCTCAGTCTCAGATGAGACTGAGAACAGAGTGAGACAGTGTGAAATCCATTTAACTGGAGTTTCACAAGCTGCCTTCCCTGCCTACTACTAGGTCTTATTGGGATTCTAGTAACCCCAGGTCCCAGGGGGTTACAACACATTTATGGAAATTCCTTTTATCTGTTTCAATTATTTGTGTTATTTTTTTGTATCAGATGAAAAGTGTGAATGTATGTAGGGGCGTCATCGCAAATGAGCCTTGCTCAATGACTATTCCCAAAATAAAAACTTGGATTTGAATTTCAGTTAGAGGTTTTCTGCTAGTTCTTTTTAACCAATAAGTTTATTCTGCAGATTACTGGTATCTCTCAATGTACAGTCACAGAGAAAGATTTTACTTCTAATCGAGGGAAATGCAGGGAGACAGCTTAAAGTTTACACAGTTCAATGCAAAATGCTTGAAAAATGTAAAAAGAACATGCAGTATAAGGTGTCACAGTATCTTTACTGTATTTATTTATTGAAATGTTTCACCAGGAGTGGCACACTGAACAGCCAGGTTGCTTAATTCATGGTTCATTCTGGGGGGAAGGGTACAGGGGAGCGTACATACAACCACTAACCATAAAATAACCATACAGAGCAAACAGGAGTAAACAGACAGGCAATGAATGCAAAATATCAATACAGCACAAGCAATACAGTAGTGCAATAATGCACTGACAGGCAGCTCAAGCAGAATACAATAATACTGTGACAGACTAGAGCAGTGTATGTGGAGCTGGAAGACAAGATAAAAAGCATGATAATAAGCTTGATGAGTTAATGTGCAACAGGGTAACTCTTGTCCCAAGAAATTCACTTGTCACCCAATAAGTACAGCTGCTGGAGTAACAGCTAACAGAGGGTTGAAGCAGTAAGTAGTGCTTGCAGACAGCAGAGATGCCTAGTGCACTGTTTTAGGGAGGAGGGAAGGAAAACATAGGGAGAGACAGCAGTTAAGTTTGGGAGTTGACACGTACAATTTACTGAGAGGAAATTACGTAAGGCAGTAGAGATGGAGTAGGTGGAGGATGAGTGGTGATTGGGGAGAGAGTTCCAGAGTTTAGGGTACCAGTACAAGAATGCCCTCTGCAGCTGTCAGATGGGCAGGGACTGCCATTTGGCATGATTCAAAGGATCTAAGGGCACAAGTGAATGGGGGGAGAGTTAGAAGAGATGAAGACAGGTATGAGGGGAGAATGCCAAACCAAAATTTAGATGCAAATTTTGCACAATGGGGGTGGCGTCAATTATCTAATGGTGGGAGGGCAAGGGAGTGGTAGAGATTGCAGTGGTGAATAAGATGAGAGGTGTCCAAGACAAGGCGGCAGAAGGAATTAAAGAGAGCATCCAATCTGGCTTAGGAAGACTCGGGAGCAGCAATGTAGACTACATCACAGTAGTCAAAAATAGGTAGAATCATCTTCTGGACAAGTTCATGCCTAGCAGGTAGTGGTAGGCTACTGTAATTCCTGTATAATGCACCAAGTGTTTGGCATAGCTTTTTCAGGATTGTGTCAACATGCACAGAGAAGGTGAGGGGTTGGTCAAGCCACACTCCCTGATACCTAAAGGAAGTGGTGTCCTCAAAGACTGTCCCACCAAGGGAATTGAAGGTTGGAGGGGAGAGGAGCCTGGTGAGCCTCTGCCTTGTGCCAAAGGTCGTGGAGATTGTCTTTGTGGCTTTGAGTGATAGGTGATGGGAGCTAAACCAGAGCTCAACCTGATCGAAGTCATGCTGGAGTCTGGTAGCTACATCAGCCAGGGACTAGCTGGAGGTGAACAGGTCTGTATTATCAGTGTACATGTGCATGGAGGTGGATGAACAGACTGAAGGGAGGTCTTTAAGGAATATGGAGAACAGGATAGGGCCCAGCATAAACCCTTGTGGGATGCCAGTGTTAATGGGAAGCGGAGTGAAGGAGGAGGAGTCAGCTATTTTGACTGACTGGTTTCTGCCAGTCAAGTATGTGCTGAACCATTTGCTGGAGGAGCCAGATAAACCTGCTGCAGAGTGGGTATTTATTTATTTTATTTATTTATTGAAAAGTTTCACCAGGTAAGGTACACTGAAAAGACAAGTTGCTTGTCTCCCGCTACGACCTGGGGGACAGGGTGATGGGAGTTACATAGTATCAATGAGTACACACGAATTACACAATAGCATAAAAAACATAGGTTACAAATGATTTATACACTAGCATGAAAAGCAAATAATTACAGTGTAGAAAAGTTAACCCTGTAACAGTGAGCTTGTGGGGAGATATTAGATAAAGTAATTGCAAGTTTGACCAATGGCCTATACTACTCAGACTATGTAGCACAATGCAGCATGAGAGGTGAAATAGCAATGTGGTAGAGAATCGAACTAGAGACCAGGGCTAGGCTGACAGGCTGCAGAGATAGACCAATTGATAGAGGGAAATTATTGCAATAACCACACACAGCTAGAGCCATAATAGGCTCTAAAACTATAAGTGCATCGATTTGGTTATCGTTAGGCATTTAGGAGAAGAGAGTGGGAAATGGTGTTGAAGGCCTTTGCTAGGTCAACAAAAATAATGGAGGTGATTTGGCCACTGCCCATCCCTGAAAGGATAGAGTTGGTGAGCCTAATCGGGGAGGTAGTGGTGGAATGGTACTTCTGAAACTCATATTGGAATGCGGTGAAAAAGTTGAAGTCAGCAAGGTAGGAAGATAGTTGAGAAATGACCAGATGTTCTTGAAGCTTAGTAAGGATATGAAGGAGAGAGACAGATGGGGCAATAGTTTGTAGGTGAGGTAGGGGCACCCCTTTAGGAAGGGGAAGAACTACAGCATGCTTCCACACAGCTGGAATGGAAGCAGTTTTGAAAAATCGCTTAAGAAGATTTGACAGAGGAACAGAGATTACAGGAACAGATAGAAATAGTAGTTTAGGGTCCAGGCCATCAGGTGACCTTTCTTTAGAGGGGTTGATTGCAAGCAATGCAGTCAGGGTGTTGGAGGGTAAAATTTTAGTGAAGGAGAAGCATTTGGCAGCAATAGTGAGGAGAGAGAGGGGAAGCATTGGGCTGAGGAGAGGGGAGGGTGGACAGTAGTACAGAGGCAGAAGATGTAAAATAGGAATTGAATTCAGTTGCAATCCTAAGGTGGTCTGACAAGAGAGTGTTGTTTATGTGAAGTAACAGAGTAGGGGGGAAGTGGGGGGGAGTGAAGATGGAGTGTATTACTTTCCAAAATTTAGAGGGGTTGTTAATATTAGATTGAAAGGTAAGCAGAAGGGATCTACCATGCTGGTTCGACATCCTTTCTGTCGACCGGCATCTCACCAACAGGAATCATGTCGACCACAAGTTGCGGTCTACATGATTCCTGTGTGTCTCCCAGTCCTGTTTTTTGTAATGGGGGGCTTTGTCCCCTGAACCCCCCATGTGGGGTGATCTGCTCCTGCTACCCCCATTTTTAGGATTCTCAACTCCATTTGGAGTTGATTCAGGGTGGAGGTGCAGGACTGGGAGACAGCATGCCCCATCTCAGGCACACCAACACAGCAACCTGTTGGCAAAGTGTCGATTTTTCCACCAGGTGTGTATTTTGCTGTGTTGGTGTCACCATAAGGGTGGCATACTGAGCAGAAGTACTCAGCTTTAGCTAGGAGTGTAGCTTTAGTGCTCTTGTTACACAAGGTGTGGCAGGTATTGTAATTGCTTGGGAGTGTGGAGGCTTTATGATTTTTCCAAGCTAGGTCATGGGCTTTTTGACACACCAAGACTTCTGGCATGATCCAGGGGAGGTAACTGTCTCTGACTCTGGTGCACCACGATGGTGCATGTTTGTCCCAGACCTCCAGAAACATTCCACAGAAGCAGGCATAAGGATCATCAATAGATTTAGATGTAGTTATGGGTGTCCAGTTTGTATGGGCTAGGTCATGGAGGAGGGGGGCAAGATTTAGGGATTTATATGAGCGAACTTGCAGGATTTTGTGGGGGGCTTTGACCCTGAGAATTGTGTGTATCATGAACGTTATGCGATGGTCACTTAGGGCATCTGGTAGTAAGCCAGATTTGATGACCCCATGGGGATGGGATGAGAAAGCCCAGTCAATTAGAGAGTGATTTCCAGATTTATGGTTTAACCGGGTTGGCTCCAAAATGAGTTGCGATTAGTTGTGGGCAGTTATGTCATTTCAGGCTTTGTTTAGGAAGGGGGACAGCCAGTCATGGTTGCAATCACCCATTATGTGGAGTTCACAAGAATGGCAATGCAAAACTATATTATTTATGAAGTCAGTGACAGCAGAGAAGGATAGCCCAAGGTGGCAGTAGACACAAGCAATATGAATGAGTATTGAGAAGAGGAGGAAAAGTTTCAGGATAAGGATCTCATGGGTGTTGGGAACTGGGTTGGCCAAGTTGGTGATGGAATAGAGTGCAGATTGGATGAAAAAGAAAAATGATTAATAAAAAGATGAACTGCAAAAAAATAAATTGCTATACCACCCCCCTACCTGTTCTGTCTTGCCAAGTTATGGTATAGCCAGGGATAGCAAGAGATGGGTCACCAATGTTATTATTTAGCAAGTTTCCAAAACTCAATGTCTGTTCTAGACCAAGAATCTCATGAGAATAGGACTATACACTGACTGCAACGCTGAATGCTACCTTTGTTGTGGAGAAAGCTGAGGAAGCAGGTTCTGTGTAAGGCATTTTTCTATACTTTTAAAGGTATGCCACCTATGTTATGATATTCAGAACTTACCAACTCAGCTTGTGCATGCATTAGCTGGCAGCCCAGTTCAGGCATTCTCTTGTGTTTCCCAGGAAGAAGACCGGTGGTGATGGCTGGACTGAAGAACACGGAGGGTCCCTTCCGAAAGGATAAAGCTTAAGGTGATGAGCTGGGAACTGAGAGCCAGGAGCTGCTTGGTGGTGCACGATGGTTCTGGAAAAATTACAGCTGAGGAGTTGAAAGTGAGAAGAGAGAAGTCTGAGGAGTTAAAAAGGATGAAGGCGAAGAAAGAAAAAAAATTCCTTCTATCCCACTATAAAGGAATATGATTTTTATTTGGTTTTGACCAGGCTTTCTATTTGGATGTTGATAAAAAGTACCAAGCTGCACATTAGGCAGTACTGAAGTATCATTGGTAATAATCTATATTATATTTTAAACAAACTAGTCAAGTTAGAAGTTTTAAAAAGGTTTTTTTTTTTTTAAATACAAACTTAGTCCCCTATGTTTGGTCTGAAGAGTTCACATGATTCAAGCACATGAAGTGCATGCATGGTGTCCCTTTAGTATATTCACCATCTTACATGACTTACATGAGCTGCAGAAGATGCTAAGAGAGTAGACTTTATTTTCTGTTGCATGTGTACTGCCCAGTGATAGTGAAACTGATTTTACTGTAAAAAAAAACTAAATGGATCCAGCAAAGTAAGTGGCAGTATAGTTGTTATTTAATGATTGTATTGTTACTGTATATTGCTAAGCATTATTATTAGGATTTACCAATTTTAAATTTTAGCAGACTGGAGACTTGCCTAAATATTTAACTTTGCTGAGCATATAATGTCACACAGCATACTTGCTTATATATTAATTTAGGACTAGGTGTTAATTACATGTAAATTTTTACTTTTTTGTAATTAGTCCCTACAATTATAAATTTGCAAGCTGGAAGTGGTTTTACAGGGTCCTTTGTCTTAATTATATGTATATTTTTGTTTCCTCCAACTAGTTACCATAAGTTGGATCACTTGGTTGGCATTTGGAGACCAGTGTCAGAGGTTAAGGAAAAGCTCTTTTCCTGGTTTGGATCACATTGTGGAGGAAGTGGAATTGCACCACCCCCTCCCTAAAGTTGTGGTGGAGAAACAAAAGTGTGCAAAATGAATAAATCAAGCTGGTGATATCACAATTTTTTCTTTCAAATTGAATACAAAGGATTGATGTAAGAGAAAAGTTGTGAAAGCCTGTGACTTAAGTAAGCAATAAGACATGATGGGGTGTGCATTAGGCAGTTCTAATGCACAACTAGGGGGATGTAGTGAGGCACAAGGCCACAGGCTGAGTGCGTACAGTCCCCTAGCTGTGCATTAGAACTGTCTAGTGCACATCCCTGGAGTGGCTTATTGAACTTATAAAATGGGGCTGTGTATTCTAAATGGGGTTCTAGTTTTAGCTGTGCATTAGACACACCTAATGCATGGCTAACAACCAATCAGATTGCTTGAAATACTTTGCCCATTTTATAATACTGCATACTGTACTTTGCACCTTCTAATTTCCTTCCCACTAAAGTAGTAAGGAGCAAATATGAAATGTATGGAATTTTAAAATATACTTGTATGTGGTTATTTTACTGAATTTTATTTTTTTAAACTAGTTAAATGTTTATCCCCTGACTTGGTTTTAAAAATTATACAGGACCTTTGGCTATTCATAAGAAGCTACTTAAAGAATAAAATTATTTAGAGATTAGCTCTAAGTAATATTTATTGAAGTGACACCTTAAAGAGTAACATGTTGCTGACAAGAAAACAAGTGGCAGAAAGTGATGCCATTATTGAAACAATTGATGAATGTATAATATTGACAAATTTAAATGTAGACACAGAGGTAGTTTTTAACCAGAGGCAGAGTCAAAAACTATATAGAGTAAATCAGAAAAATAAAAATGTTAAGAATAAACCTAGGAAAGCACCTGGGTCAAAAGCCAAGCTGAAAAATGCAAAGCAAACAAAGAAGGAAAATTAGAGGATGCAAAATAAAGGTCATACTCCTATAAAGTAACATATGCAAACTAAAATCGAGGAGCATTTTGCAAAAATGAAGGAAGTGGGACCTTATAGTCAGGCGAATACACTGTCCCCTAACTTAATTAACAATGATTTATCACAGAGTGTGAACTATATTTATTGGACCCAGCTTTCCTCAACACTGAAGATTTCTGCACCAAGTCCTGTAAAAGACTTCAGGGAGTTAGACGAGGAAGTCAGTACTGATAGTATGCAAAGTCAAATGAGCCAAGTGACAGCATGACAGCATATGAACTAGATGTAGAAAATGAGGTTAGGCAAATTAAGACCCACAACAAGTCAACAGACTATGATGTGTCCTCCCATTCTCCTAGAATGTCCCCATGTTCTAAATCCCTGATATTCTCCCCTGAATCACTTACTCAATCTGTGGCAAAGGGCATACAGGAGGTTACTTTTAATAAACTAGAATTACTTAAAATGAGAGAAGAATTGCAAACAACAATAGCAGGACTGAAGAAATTACATATTTCACATAAAACAAATGATGATATAATGGAAGAAGTAAGAAGGTACCCCTTTGCATTAAGTGCAGACATGCAGGCTTTTACGTTAAAGCTTTATGCAGTCCATTTGATGCTTTTAGATCAATTGTGGGAGTAAAAAATGAAATGGAGACTCTTAAAGAGAATATTGCACTCATTGGCTTTAGGCTTGATGATACACTAGAAACAAAAGTCCCTATGGAAGGCTCGCCTTTGATTATCAGGGAAGAGTCTGTTCAAATCAGACCAGAATTATCTCCAATTGAAATACCTGATAACTCAATAATGGAAAAACAGAAAAGAGAGATTAAAAAGAAAAGGAAAAATAAGAAAATAAAACCATCAATAATAGTAAGTGATAGACAAGATGGAAGGGAATTGGTGGATGAGGAAAATTGAAGGAAATTCTCTGCTAAAACAACTTTGGATGGTGTAGACTCCAAACTGTTAGAAGAGAAAAGTAAAGTACTTTAGAGAACATTAAAGAAATTGTTGTGGAGCCAATAGAAACAGATAATGATATGGATGCTGATGGGTTACTGCACAAACCAATAATAGAACTAAAAGATAATCTAACTGGAAGGAAATTAATCTCCTTACTTAGCAAATTAGAGGCACAATTAAAAGCAATAAGGCAGGAAACAAAATTAAAAAAGGTACAGGAGGAGATTGGAGAATGCAGTAACCAATACAAACAAAACAGAACTCCAAGATGTTCTCGGATCCTGCCAATAAAAAGGAGCAGTACACAATTAATTTGGATGAATGTGAAATTTTATGCTTATATGGGTGGAATTAGGATAGAAATAAATCACATGATCACAATAAAAATAAGAGTGTGAACCTGTTAAGGGCAGTGTGTGAAAATACTGCCATGAATGAGGATATAACACAGATGTGAAATGACAGAGACCCTCAGGGTATTGAGTGTGTATATATATATATATATATATATATATATATATATATATATATATATATATAATGTCTCCCCATGTTAAATAATACAGCTCTGGGGAAATTTGGTTGTGCTCTGGAATTTATCAACAGAGATGTATTAAACAGGACATTTCTGCAAGAAGTGGTAAAACTTTCCCAGTTAACTATATTTAGGCTCAAGGCTATCCCAAATGGAAATGAGGGAAAGTTAAAAAAATTGTTATAAGATTTGTTCTCACATTTTCTTCAGATGCCACCAGACAATGAAAAGGAACATATAGCACACAGATGGGCACATGTCAATAAGGCATGGCAAGTTGATGTTTTATGGCAGTATTCAGAAACAATCAAGCTGATAATGCTTCAATGAAATAGGTATCAGCATCATTGATATCTCATTTTTAAATAGACCCTCTAGTCAGAGGTTAAATATGGAAACATCTGATAAAAGGAACAGTATAGAAATTTCCTTAAGCCTTTTTGGCCTGGGAAGAACTGGAGGAGAATCTGAGACAAAACTATATCATCTAATAAAGGACTTTTTTGAGCAGATCCTTCACAATCTGAGTTTATGAAGGATTCTGTGCAGGCAGTTTGAGTTAATAAAGAAGTAGAAAGTGACCAAGTTCTACTAACTATTAATTCCTTAGAAATATACGAAAATATATTGCAGAATATAAATGTATTACATAAATTGGGATTGCATGTAGTTGACAATGGAAAATTGAAATGTCTGCAGTCCCCACGAAGGTTTTGCATCCTGAAAATGAGATTACTGAGGGCAACATAAACATGTCTACAATCATTAAAAGCAGTACTGAGAACAATCAAAATAATAGTGTAATATATAATGTTACAGTAGAAAACTCATTCTCAGGTTTGATAGATCAGATAGCCTGACATAAGGGGTAATAGTAAAGAAGAGGATGAGTTTACCATGACCATAGATAATACATAGCAAATACTTTCCTGGAATAAAGCAGGTGTGAGTACAAGGTCTGCTGACTCTGAGTGGATTATATGTGTGCAAAGGTATCACAGTGTCTGCTTACAGGACAGATAGTACCAAGTAAACTCAGAAATCTCACTGAATGGATTTACCTGCTTTCATGTACCAGGAAATACAATAACTAAACAGGTAGACCTTCTGGGGGCTTAATAACTTGAGTAAAAATAGTTGAAGGTCTCACAGCACATAAAATTGCAAATGCTATATTTGCCCAATCATTTGAAATTAATACTGCTAGCTTGAAGTACTGTCTGATAAATGTGTATTCCCCCCATTGAATTCTGAATATCACAAATCAAATATATGGGAGGAGTTAGAAACATGTATCCTTAACTGTTGGCAGCAGACAGCCAGTAATGAGATATTAATGTGTGGAGATTTAAATGCAATAAATGGCAAATATAATGGTATGGACGACTATTTGATTTTAAACTGCTCCAAGCAGGATTTAAATAATTACCTGAGGTCAACACTGGATCCCAAAATGAACTCATCAGGTGAAAAATTGATTGAAGTGTTAATCCCGCCAAACTGGAACCAATTAATAGCTGCGTAGAAGGGGATAAGAGGGGTAACCTGACTCACTACAATGCAATATATGCATCTATTTTGGATTTTTTCTTTTGGTCTGGTCCAATGGATGTTTGGACTTCTCTGAAAATTCTTGTCAGAGCTAAACATTACCATTGCCCACTTCTGTTGAAATGGGGGCATAGTTTAGAGTTAAACCAAAAGTACTTAACAGGATTTGAAGTAAGAAATGGTACTGAAATCAAATGGGAAACAAGGAATGTAAATGCAATTCTTCCATCTTTACAGTACATAGTGACTATTCTTTTGTCAGATTAACCCACTTGTGAAATATTACATGGAGTCCTTACAGATTGCTATAATAATATTAGGGAACTTATATGTTATTCAGTACCTATAGGTCAACAGCAGAGAGATCCTGAATCCTAATTTGATAAAAAATGTTGTAAGCAAAAAAGATTACTAACACAATTGGTTTGAATCATGAAACAACATAGGACTAAGGATATGTTAAAACATTTAAATAAAGCAAGAAAAAAGTATAAAAGTTTCCTTAATTTAAAAAGGAAAGAATATCATGGCAAACTGTTGAGACTGTGATGGAAACAATATTTAAGAATGACCAACAAAATGTGTGGCACTTGATGGCTAAAGGCACAAAAAACAGTAAATATCAATTGGATACTTGTATTACAATGCAACCACTATACAAATTTGTTTTATGATTCTACATTGGTTGATGATGAGGTAGAATAGGATAACAAATTTGATATGCTTTTAAACCAATAACACATGCTGAAATTTATTTTTCCCATTATATTTCTAAAAGGGAAGAAAGCACCTGGACTAGATCGGATTCCATCTGATATATATTTCGTATCACCCCAATTATAGGCCAAAATCTTTGTCCCTTATTTTAACAACTGTATTAAACAAAAGGAGATTCCTCAGACATGGAAAGGTGCCACCATTGTATCCATATTTAAAAAGGGAGATAAAAGTAATCCCCAAATGTATAGACCAATTTTTTTATTAGACACTAGTGGAAAAATTTTCTCTGTCATTCTGAACAGATTGCTAAATGAACTGTTTAGATGTTGTACTCTCTCAGAATAACAAGGAAGGTTCTGATCAGAATATAGTACAACAGATAATTGTTACATTTGACACATTTAATTGAAAAATATGTTGTATTAAGAGGGCAAAATTTATATGTGGAGTTTATCAGCTTTAGTGCCGCTTTTGATAATATTTCAAGATCGAAATTGTGGATACTAATGCTTGAAAAGGGAGTCCAGCCCTCATTGGTAAGCATTATAATGGAATTATATAGTAAAACCTGGGCACAAATTAGATTAGGAGTTTCAGGACAAATAACTAACAAAATACATACCAATAAAGGAGTCAGGTAGGGTTGCATGATCATGATCACACCTGTATTATTTTGTATCTATACTGACCAACTCTTAAATCAACTAATACATACTATTTCTGATTCTCCTATGATAGGTACACAAACCTGTCTGGCATTGGCTTATACCAATGATTTGGCTTTTATCTCTCTAACACAATCTGGACTACAAATAAATGTAGAGACTTTGGCCCAGATATTCAAACTGCACCCAAAAAGTGCACAATAGCAGGAGCAAGCACAAGTCTATTGCGCCCATGTGCAAGAGACGCAATATTCAAAAACGGAGCAGGCCAAACTGCGCCTACAGCCGACGACTGAATATCGCACCACCTGCACCATAGAGCAACTAGGGAGGGGAAGCTGAGCAGATCTGATGAGCCATAGTGCAACAAGGGATGTTCAGCTGAGCAGTCCAGAGGTGCCATAGCGCAACCAGCGACGCCCCCCAGCAGCAGAGCAATGCAACTGCACAACCAGTGAGGTAGGGGCCCACCACCCATGCCACAGAGGGGAACAGGAACACACAGCAGAACAGACATCATCCCCCCACACCCCATGCACTGCACAACTGGGGGAGGGCTGGAATAACCACCTGCCCATGGAGACAAGCAAACAACCCACAGCCGGGTCATGGTGTCCCATCACACCACCCGGCAAGCTGTGACTGGCACACAAGGAGGGCTGACCACCCCATGCCACACCATCCCCTCTATGCAGAGCACACCCTGCACCATGACCCCCAGACACCCCCCCATGAGCAGTGACCACCACTGCAGGAAATCCCATGCATGCCACCACCCCCACTGTGACAATGCAACCCTGTGCACCACAGAACCATGCAAGCCAGCCCCACCATGAGCACCCATCAGCAGGTGGCAGCACACAGCAGTGCAACAATGGCAGACACAGTGCCACCATGCACAGACCCCCCGAGGTACTGCTGAGAGACCAACCATTCATCGGCACATGAGGTACCCCACACAGGACAGGGCTTGCCCTGGACACCACCACCAGTGGTACAGCACCCTGCACAGTATTCCACTGACACACCCCGACCCACATTCACATATCTGGACTGAGTAGTACGGTATGGGCTGCATGCCCATTGGCTCATGCTGTGAACTAATGGGCATGCAGCCCTACTAATCTGTCAGTCAGCGGGCAGGGGGATGACAGGTGGGTGGGGTGCTGCCACCAGCCGGTTGACGAGGGGGAGCAGGGCAGTGGGGCTCAGTGGGCAGGTGGGTTGGGGGTACACTAGATCACCAGGGATATTGGACTTGAGGGGTCCTAGGAATGATGCTCATGATCAGGGCACATAGGGTTCCACTGGACCACCAGGATATTGGATTTTCTTTATATTACAGGAATGCCCACGATCAGGCTGCAGGGGGCATTGGTACCTTACAGCTGCTGCCTGGCAGGGCACCAGGTGCAAGTCGTTGGGGATCAGCCCACCTGCATGCTAATGGCATGCAAATGGGGTCATAATGAGATGCAAATGGCCCCCTGTGTTCCTTGCATATATTATGGTCCCATTTACATGTCCCCTTTTCAATATTGCAGGTGCTGTGCATGGCACAATGGCACTTGCACCAGCGCATCTCCATGCTCCACTCTGGCCACTTGTGCTGGTGCAGTGCCACTGCACCATAAACAGTGGGGTTGGCCAGGATGTGATATTCAAAGCTGCTGTGCCATAGTGCAGCTCCATTGAATATCACCCAGGCCTCACCCCTGTGCAACAAAGTTGAGCTGCACCCAGGCTTGCGCCACAGTCTGGCGCAGTTTGAATATCCTGGCCTATATGTACAATTGTTTATATAACTATACATGAAATGTTTGTAAAGATCATTTTACTGAATAAATAAACTTTAAAACTGAACTGAAACTGACAGGATAATTATGTCAGGGGCATACAATATGGTGAGTGGTTGGAGTAGGTCGAGCTTAGGAAGTAAGCTCTGAGGATGGGATATTAAGACTGCACCAGGCTGTGGCACAAGCCTGGGTGCAGCACAACTGGGATGTGCCAGGGCGCTGACAGGGTGATATTCAATGGTGCTGCACCATGGCACAGCACTGTTGAATATCGCTCTGTGGCCACCAACATTGTGCATGGCACAGTGGCACTGCACCAGTGCAAGTGGCCAGATAGGGGAAAGGGGATGCGCTAGTGCAAGCACCATTGCACTAGGTGCATCTACCATGATATTCAAAGGTGCACATGCAAATGGGGCCATAATGCACGCAAAGTGCAAATGGGGCCATTTGCATGTCATTATGGCCCCATTTGCATGCAGGTGTGCCCATTCCTGAAGATTTGCACCCAGTGCCCTGCCAGGCTGCAGCTGTCGGGATCCGATGCCCCCTGCATAAGCGCCAAAGTGCCCCACTGCCCAATCGCGGGCAAAAATATAAAACCAATACACTCCAATATCCCTGGTGGTCCAGTGGACTGCTCACAGCCTGATCATGGGCAGATGAATATAAATAAAATGTCCTACATCCCTGGTGGTTCAGTGGACCACTCGCAGCCTGATCGTGGGCAGATGTATATAAATAAAATGTCCTATATCCCTGGTGGTCCAGTGGACCGCTCACAGCCTGATCACAAACAGAAGTCTAAAGAAAGATTACATCCCATCTCTGGTGGTCCAGCGTTAGCCCCCTCCCCACCCTCCCAGTGAGCCCCATCACCCTGCTTCCCCCAGTCAGCAGTGGGCAGCAGCTGCCCACCTACAAGCCACCTGGCAGCCCACCAACTGACTGCATACAGTACAGCTGTACGCTCATTGGTCCACAGTGTGGGCCAATGGGCATGCAGACCATACTGTACTACACTGTCCAGATATGTGAATGGATTCACTGGACCACCAGGGATATAGATCATTTTATAGGGTGCCAAACAGTCACCAGGGACAGTGTGGCAGGGTGTGAGGTTGGAGACGGGAGACACCAAGCCTCAGGAAAGGCAGAAAGGGTTAGGGAGGTGGAAATAGGTGCCACCAGGTCCCCTGGGACAGTAGACAGGGTGTAGAAGGCAGACAGGTGCCACCAGTCCTCAGGAAAGGCTGACAGGGCTGAAGACAGGACATAGGCACCACTAGGTCCTTTGAGACAGCAGGCAGGGTTTGGAGGGGGAGGCAGGTGCCACCAGGCCTCAGAAAAGGCTGACAGGGTTGAAAAGAGGGACGCAATCACCACCAGGTCCCCAGGGATAACTGGCAGGGTATAGAGTGGGAGACAGAAGACACCAGGCCTTGGGAAAGGCTGGAAGGGTTAAAGAGAGGGAAGCAGGTGCCATGAGGTCCCCAGGGATAGCTGGCAGGGTATGGGGTGGGAGATGGGAGACACCAGACCTTGGGAAAGGCCGTTGGGGTTTGGGAGAGGGAAGCAGGCACCACTAGGTCCATAGGGACAGCTGGAATGGTGCAGGGTGGGAGACAGGAGGCACCAGACCCTGGGAAATGCAGAAATGGTTAGGGAAAGAGAAGCAGGCACCACTAGTTGGTGTGGGGGTGGGAGATAGGAGCCTCCAGGCCCTGGAAAAGGCTTTCAGTGTTAGGGAAGATGGAAACCAGTGATAAAAGGTCACCAGGGACAGCTCGGCATAGTGTGGGGTGAGAGACAGTAGACACCAGGCCCCAGGAAATGCAGAAAGGGTTAAGGAAAGAGAAGCAGGTACCACCAGGTCCCTTGGGACAGCAACCAGGGTATGGAGGGGCAGGCAGGTGCCACCAGGCCTCAGGAATGGCTGACAGGTTTGGGAGTGGGAAGCAGGCTCCACCAGGTCTTCTGGAACAGCAGGAAGGGTATGGGGTGGGAGACGGGAGCCATCAGGCCACAATGAAGGCTGACAGGGTTGTAAGAGGGAAGCAGGTGCTACCAGGTCCCCTGGAACTGCAGGAAGGGTGTGAGGAGGGACACGGGAGCCTCCAGGCCCTGGGAAATTCTGAAATGATTAAGGAGAGGTAAATAGGTACCACCAGGTCTGCAGGGTTAGCTGGCAGGGTATGAGGTGGGAGGTGGGAGACACCAGACCCTGGGAAAAGCTGAAAGGGTTAAGGAGAGGGAAGCAGATGCCACCAGGTCCCCATGGGTTACTGGCAGGGCATGAGGTGGGAGACAGGAGACACCAGGCCCTGGGAAAGGCTGACATGCTTTGCGAGAGGGAAGCAGGTGCCACTAGGTCCCCTGGGACAGCAGGAAGGGCACAGAGGGGAAGATGGGTGCCACCATGCCTCAGGAAAGGCTGAAAGGGTTAAGGAGAGGGAAGCAGGTACCACCAGGTCCCCAGGGATAGCTGGAATGGTGTGGGGTGGGAGACAGGAGCATCCAGACCCTGGGAAAGGCTGTCAGGGTTAGGGAGAGGGAAGCCAGTCCCAACAGGTCACCAGGGACTACTTGGCAGTGTGTGTGTTGGGAGACATGAGACACCAGGCCTGAGGAAAGGTAGAAAGGGTTAGTGAAAGAGAAGCAGGCACCACCAGGTCCCCTAGAACAGTAAACAGGGTGTAGAGGGGCAGACAGGTGCCATCAGTCCTCAGAAATGGCTGACAGGTTGGGGAGTAGGAAGCAGGCACCACCAGGTCCCCTGGGGCAGCAGGAAGGGTGTGGAGTGGGAGACGGGAGCCATCAGGCCTCAATGAAGGCTGACAGGGTTGAGAAGAGGGAAATAGGTGCCACCAGGTCCCCTGGGATTGCAGGAAGGGTGTGGGGTGGGAGACAGGAGGCAGTAGTCTCCAGGCCCAAGGAAATGCTGGAAGGGTTAAGGAGAGGTAAGCAGGAGCCAACTGGTCACCAGGGACAGCTTGGCAGGATGTGGGGTGTCAGATGGGAGACACTATGCCCTGGGAAAGGCAGAAAGGGTTAGGAAGAGGGTAACAGGCACCACCAGGTCCCATGGGACAGCAAGCAGGGTGTGAAGGGGCAGACAGGTGCTACCAGGCCTCAGGAAAGGCTGACAGGGTTTTGGAGAGGGAAGCAGGCACCATCAGGTCACCTGGGACAGCAGGTAGTGTGTGGAGGTGTGACAGGTGCCACTAGGCCTCAGGAATGCTGACTGGGTTGAGCAGAGGGAAGCAGGTGCCAGAAGGCCCCCTGGGACACAAGCATGGTGTGGAGAGCTGTGTGTGCTGTCATCTGTGGTCTTCCAGGTCCCTGGTTGATTTTCTTCAGGGTCCTGGTGGGTCTGCATAAGGAGTACTGCACACACCTGCCTGAGTATGTAACTGTAGGCCAGTACCCATGTTCTCGTCTGGTGGATTCAGCTCTGCTGTCACCTGTGGTCTTCCGGGTCCCTGATCTGTTTTCTTCAGGGCCCTGTTAGGCCTGCATGAGGAGTACTGTATGCACCTGCCCGAGTATGTCACTGTTGGCCAGCGACCCCTTTTTCTCATCTGATTTATTTAGCTATGCCATCACCTGTGGTCTTTCAGGTCCCTGGTCCATTTTCTTTAGGACCGTGGTGGGTTTGCATGAGGAGTACTGCACAAACCTGCCTGATTATATCACTATAGGTCACCACCTGTGTTCTAATCTCGTGGATTCATCTACACAATCACCTGTGGTCTTCCAGGTCTCTGGTCTGTTTTCCTTATGACCCTCTTGGGTCTGCATGAGGAGTACTGCAGAATATTGACAAAGTAGATGTAAACCATATAATATGTAGACCACTGGTCATTGTGGGAGATGGGCCTTATGTGTTATAAGGCATAGAAACTGTCAACAAAGCCTTCAAAATAATGAAGCTGTAAAGCAATTGGGCAGTATGAACATTTACTGATGTGACTGAGGCTGTAGTAATCAATGTATATAGTATGTTTAGTGTGTTTTTTGTGTAGTGTAGAGTTTTGGTTAAGGTTTTAGTAGAAATTTATTGTGTGTATCTACTATTTTATTTAGTAATGGTGTTGATCTGTTGTATGATGAACTTCCTTTGTGGTGGTGGTATACAATATTATAACTTTTCCTCTAATTAATTCAGTAATAATATGACCTTAAACAGTAAAAATATTGATTGGAAAAAGTAAAGGACTTCAGTAGCCTAATTTTATGTTTTCCACAATGTTTTCAGTGACAACTTGCACTTTCTGGATTTTTCTCCGTCCCATTACAAACGCTAATATTCTGCTCATTCACTGGTTTTGGGGGGTTAATTTGTAACATAATCAAAAAAAGTTTTAAATGTTATCTACTCTTATTCCCATTTACACACAAATGCATTTTAATCTATAAATACCCAGAAATTCTGGTAAGGAAAAACTTTGAAATTACTTCACCCCATAGAACTGCACCATGTGTTAGACTGGTGGTCATCACACACAGCTACATGCAAATATTTTGGTGTTGTTTAGTGAATTAACTAAATGAAGTGAAGTACTGCAAATTCATGTGAAGACTAAAAAATATATACACGTAATTTTTTTTTCATTTTGCATATTCTCTGTCCCTGTTACATACGTTACATGGTTGCTGTTTCCAAACATTGGGGGCTGTACCGAGAAAACTACAACTGATATTATCTTCCTGTTTACAGTTTAAGTAAAGGCTCTTAAGGGTAATATATTGATGGAGAAAGAAGAAATTATAACATTTTTCCACAGTCATGTCCCACATATTACTATTAATGCGGACTGGCCCTTTACCAAAATTAATGTTGAAATCTGGCAGCATAGCTGTGAAAAGGTTGAATGCAAAAAGCTGGATTTTTAGAAACTGGGGCTGGGGTGTTCAAAGGCCATTAGTGATCAGAGGATTAGCCTGATTTTGTAGGCAGCTGGCCTGGCTGGTTTTTCCTTGGTGCACTGCCCGAGGAAAAATCATGGAGTGGTGGCTATCTCTTTTTTTTTTAAATTATAGTTTATTACATTTTTCCAGTATCGCAAATGCAATCACAAACATTTAAAAATTCCACCACACAACCAAAACATGTGGAATGACATCAAGTATCATAAACATACACAGGTCCAAACATATTTAAATAACAAAAAGGAAAACTTGATATCATTAACACATGAAAGAGAAAGAAGAAAGAAAGAAAAAAACTGCCCAGGGAACTTATATAGTAACTGCCACATGTATTAATTCCCATAAAAAGGGATAGTCCAGTATGATAATGATAAGGTGGTGGAGGGAGAGTTCAGCAGAGGGGGCAAAGTGGGAGGGGGATACCGTGTGACTGGTCCCATAAAGGAAAAGGAGGGTGAGCCCCAAAAAGTATACTAAATCTAGCTCTGTTCTGCCAAAATCTCCAGGATGGATTTACTCTGGACCTCCACCAAATAATGGAAAAAAGGGGAGCCAGTGGCCAAGAAATTTTTTCTTTTAGAAGTCTTAGTTTTGCCATTATTCGCTCCATGACTAGAATGCCTATGCAATTATTTAACCATCCCTTGATGGATAGCCTGGCTGCAGTCAGCCACTTTTGAATGAGTGCCTTAAGGCCGGAAATCACAAGAATGTTGTATAAGTATTTTTGATCCCTTGTATGTATAGTGGGGGGGGGACCTAACATCCAGTGTGGAAACTCTCAGGGAATTTTAGTTTTTAAAATTGTTTCTACTTCAGACCCCACTGCACTCCAAAATTCACGAATCAGGGGACAAACCCAAAAAATGTGAGTATGTGTACCTAGATCAGAGCACCCATGCCAACATTTATCTGAAGGGTGGGTGCCAAAATGTTTTGTAATAACTGGAATGTGGAAGTGCCTAATGGCCACCCACCACTGAAAATCCCTACTTGATGGAGAGGCCGTAGTAGCGAACATTTTCCTCCATACCTGATTCCATTCCCCATCTGCCAGTGTTATTTGAGCTGAAGAATGCCATTTGGACTTGACTGAATCTACTGAATCCCCCTCCAAGCCTGCAAGGAATTTATCAATTTGAGAGATCCTACCTTTTGGACTGGGAGATCTGGCCATGGAAATGAGCAACTAGGTGAGGGGATTTTGCACTACTTTCAGTTCTTTTCTATGTGGCTCCAGAAGATAGTATCTAAGTTATAGGAAACGAAAATAATCCTGTGGAGAGAGTTGGAATTCCTAAGTTACAGTAATTGGGTGAAAGATTTCATCATCTCTCCCATAAAAAGCTGGCCAATTCTACACAGGCCCTTTGATTCCCACCACTGGAGCCCTTCAATTAGTTTAAACAGCAAGAAATCCAGGCATGCTCTAATAGGTGTGTCTCTGTTTAGATTAAAGGGGAGGTGCTACCTCCTGCAAAGCTCTACCCACATCTGCTTGAGGGACAAGGTCCACTGATTCCCAGTATCTAGTAATTTAATGTTCTGTAAATCCATGAACAGTAAATCCACCAATTTTGCCAAATCTCTGGTGTCACCTTCAAGGCTCACCCAAAGGGGAGGTTCCTCAGAACAAAGATGTGGGAGGAAGTTCTGTAGCTGGGCAGCCCAGAAAAAGTACTTAAAATCCAGGAGGCCCAATCCACCCTGTTTCTTTGTTGTGATCATGACTGACCATTTAATTCTGGGTTTTCTTCCCCTTCAGATAAATTTAGAAATGGTAGATTTTAGATTTTTCCAAAAGGAGGGAGGTGGCCTTAGCGAAATAGCCAAACAAATAAATACAGTATAAAGCAAGGTAACAGGTTCATGCAGATCACTTCTATTTTATCAAACAATAATAAGGGTAACTCCTGCCACCTGGTATAATCAGCCTGTGCTTCCTGGAGTAATTTTACAGGATTATTGAGGTAAATTTTCAAGATGTCCCTTGGTATCCACACTTCTAAATACCTAAAGCCTAATGTAGCCCATTTGAAATTCCCTATTTTCAGTAACATGGTACTGGCTGGGACCCCTATGAGGAGTATCTCAGTCTTGGTTTCATTAACCTTGAAACCTGAGACTGAGCTAAACTGCTCCAATAGTTCTAAAATAGCTGGAGCCATTTTGGCTGGGTAGGTAACATATTGGAGAGTGCTGTCGGCATATATTGAAATCCAGAATTCCTCCCCTCCCACCCTAATGCACTGGAAAACCTGAGATTGGCAGACAGATGCCAGCATGGCCTCAATACTTAAGGCAAACAAAAGTGGGGGGAGGAGGCAGCCCTGTGCAGTGCCCCGCTGAATATTCATGGTCTGAGAGGTCACTCCATTGACCTTGACCTGAGCTATGGGGGAACGATAGAGATTGGCAATCCATCCGAGAAATTTAGAACCAAAGTCAAATTTGTTCAGCGTGACATCCAGAAATTGCCAGTCAAGTTGGTCAAATGTCTTTTCTGTGTCAAAAGAGATGACGGTGTTAAGAGAGGGGGCAGGAAGAGCCCCAATTGAGGACAAGACATTCAGGAGGAGGCAGACGTTATCTTGAATGTGTCTACCTGGGATAAACCTAGTTAGATCAAGGTGGATTAGCATGGGAATGAACTGCTGCACCTGCATTGCAATGGCTTTGGGGAACATTTTGGCATCCTAATTCAAGAACGAAACTGGATGGTAGCTTTCACAGGAGAAACTATCTTTTCCAGGTTTGGGTAAGACTGTCATGAGTGCATGGCTCCATGTGCTAGGCATGGAACCCTCTTCATGGACAATGTTGCACACTTTGGTAAGAATGGGAGCTAATTCCTCTGAAAAAGTTGAGTAAAATTCAGTGGGAAACACATCTGGGCCTGGGGCCTTACCCCCTTTAAGGGACTTAATAACCGCCAGGATTAGGGCCTCCAAAAAAGGGGCATCCACAGTCTATTGTTGCTCTTCAGATGATGTGGGTAAGTGGATTCTGTCAAGGAATTCAGCTATTCTTACCAAATTTTCTCCTGCCTATTTTCACTATAAAGATAGGCACAGTAAATACCAAACTCCTCCACTATCTTCCTTGGCTGCGTCATAGGTTTCTGATCCCCATCAACCCTCACCAGCTTGGGAATATACCTACTGGCCTCTTGTTGCCAGAGTTACAGAGCTAGTAACCTGCCAGCCCTTTCACCTCATTCATAATATTTTTGACCCGTAAACCTGAGCGTATTCTCTGCCCTCTGGGATAACAGACTTATTCAGCTCATCTCTCGCTGCTTTAAGTTTCAGCTTGAGGGCCGGGTCTCTCGTCTGTTTGTGCTCCAGCTCCCAATGCCGTAGAGTGTCTTTGGCCTTCCGCAAGCTCACCTGATACACCTTTTTCTTATGTGAGGCATAGGAAATTACATGTCCCCGCACCACTGCTTTTAGACTAACCCAAATATGCCAAATGACTGTACCTTTTTCTGTATTTTCCTAAAGAAAATTAGCAATAAGATCTTTCATAAAGGCCACAGAGGCATCATCATGGAGGAGGCCTATATTCAACCTCCATGTACCTTTAAGGTGGTGGGATTCCCAGCAGAGTTTATGGGTTATTAAGGTGTGATCCGAAAGGGTGAATACATGCGATTGAGTGTCTATAATAGTTTATGCCCATTTCTGCCGAGTATAAAGCCTGTCCAGATGAGGGTACAAGTTGGATGTGTTGGAATAAAAAGTAAACTCCTTCTTAGAGGGATGATGAAGCCTCCAGGGGTCCACTAGGCCACCCTCCATCCTGAGATTCTTTAACAACTTAGAGAATGCCCTGTTACCATCCACCTGAGGAGGATTCCTATCTAAGCCTGGATCCCCCACACAATTCCAGTCCACTAAGCAAAGAATCTGCCACTCAGGTAGTGAGGCCAGGAACTGGAACACATGTAGGAGGAATTCCCCAGTGGGGGGGGGGATGGGTGCATAAACTGCAACCACATGAGTGGGACGCCCCTGAAACACCCCGGATATCTGTTCCAACCTACCTGACTCCTTGGTGTGTATCTAGGTGACCTGAAATGGTAATCCCTTCCTCAAGATTATGACTACTCCTGTCTTTTTGGCCCCTGGGTGTGAATCGGTATACACGTTCCACACCCACATTCTGTGTAGTTTCAAATGTTCCAGGGGCAACAGCTTGGTTTCTTGTAGGCAAGCAATGTCACAGCTGGCCCTTTGCAACTCCTGCAGGATCCAGCCACGCTTTACCACATTATTAATCCCCTTTACATTCCATGAACAAACATACAATTTAGCCATGGAAGAGCAACAGGGAAACCATTTCAGACCCAGCCCCTGCTCCCCACCTCTAAGTTGTTCTCCTGGGCTAAAGAAACAAACAAAAAGGTACTAGATATCACATTATGTTGACAATGGACATGAAATCACAACAAGCAAACAACCAACATCAAAACTTGACATTCAAACAGTGGAAACATCAAATAAACAAAAACTGCAGAGGAAAATGTTGCCTCCAGCAGCACCAATCGGTGTTTAGGGGCAGTTAGAGTTCCCCCAGAATGAATGTCCCAACTAATGGGGGATAGAGACTGAGTAGCAGTCAATCTAACTTGTTTTTTTCCTTCTACTTGGACCTCTAGGATTCTGAAGTAACCAGCACCCCAGTGTCCATTAAAGTAAGCCTATCAAGGGGACGACCCACCCCGGAGGGAGATCTACAGCTGTAGACAGAAAAACTAAAAATAATGCAGTAGATTCTGCGGAACCCACCCGGAGCAATGCCATGGGTCAAGTCCCCCTACAAGGAACCATAATACCAAGTAAATATATCATCCCTGTAAAATAACTGCATATTGCAAATTAATAAACAAAACATGTTAACAAAACATGCCCTCAGGATCTTTCAGCCTAAGCCTATCCATCTTTTCAACAAGTCCTTGCGAATTCTTTCCTTTCCACCCTATTTAAATGCAGTTTAACCAATTCTAATCGGAGTAATCTTTAATAAAAGCAATATGAATAAAAGTTTTCTTGTCAAACCCAAGGCTTGAGTTATTATTACTGGGGAAAAAGGCTTTCCTATGGATTGAAAAGTACAGATCGTCATCCTGCATACAATCCAACTGAGCAAGAAGATAACCCATAGTCCAAAACGGGGGCACAAATCCTAAGAAATGAAAAGTGAAGGGCATTCCTCACCCTAGTGCTATAAAGTCTATGTGTCTCTCACAATTCTGGAGTATATTCATTGATTATTTATTAGAGCGTTGCAATTCCCCCCATGTAAACAACAATTAAGAGCAGGAGATCTCTTCAGATACCATCTCCCCAGAACATCCACTTCCCAGAAAATGTCAGGGAATAGTCCCATTCATACCTCCTCCACTGCGTTGCAACTGGACAGGTGAATAAAGGCTGAGACGCTCCCAAATTTATGTTGCTCTTTTCCTCTGACTGTCAGTTATGATCTTGAAGGTAAGGGGTCCAGTAGACTTGCGACACCAGAAGTGTGCAATAACTGCTCCTGTCCATCATGGAACTGCTATCCTATTTGAACCGGGCCAGTCCTCTATGATCTAGAAAGCCTTAATAAAAGTCCATCCATCCATCTCGTTGAGGATAGTAGCTGTACCAGTTAAGGAGGGAAGATCAATCAAGCAACCGGACAGGTAGAAACCAGAATGAGTCACACAGTTTATTTTACTTATATTCAAATGGACAATTTCCTTTCTCACTAAGGCAGACTGTGTCCAGCAGAAGTATACAGAAGCTTACTATAGTCAACTGGAAATCAGGTAACTGCTTTTTTCTTTAACTAGGTGGCCAGGTCCATATGTAGAGCAGGATTCCCTGTGAGCGCTTCTTGCCTTTGGTAGATACCACAGTCCAAAGTAGCTCTTTAATTTCAGTCTCCACTGTTTCTTCTTTTAAGTCAGGCATAGCAATGCTGAGGGATTAAAGGTATGAGGCAGCCACTAACAGAGAGTCAATACTTTTCATGGTAGTTCCATCCTGAACCCAAAGTCGAGCAGGGTACTGGATTTGAGCTTACAGACCTCTTTTCCCTGAACTGTTTAACCACATAAAGTACTTTTCAGGGTCTTGCCAGGAGCATGAGGGGATAATCCTGATCCACATACACCCTTTGCCCATCTAAATTCAAATCTTTTTTGACCCAGATAAGTCATAGCACTTTCTCTTTTATTGGGTAACTCAAGAATTTGATAATAATGGAGTGAGGAGGTGCTCCTTGTTTCAACTTTGGAGCAATTGCCTGGTGCGCCCTTTCAATACCTAGTTCAGACTCATCAGATAAATCTTACTTCTTCTGAAGCTAACAGGCTAAAAATGTCACCATATCTTCCTACTCAGCACCCTCGGGGATGCCGAAAACATGAATATCGTTCTGCCTCGAGCAGGGTTCAGCATCCTCTGCCCTAGCTGGAAGTTCTTGCTCCCGCCCGTATAGGTAAAGCAATGATTTGCCAAATGCCATATGCTCCTGTTGCAGAGTATCCAGCTGAGATTCCATAACCTAGTTATGTTTCTCTAATTTTTTTAAATCTCTCTTGATGCCAGTGACCTTTCCATTGATTCTGTGCAGCATTTTTATTATGGCTTTGGAGTCAGCTTTCCCCAAAGCCATACCCACTTCTGAGCTGCGATCGTCTTCCTCTTCACCCAATCCCACTGTGTACATAGATGCATGGGAGGCTGCTGGGCTAGTGTATCTAGGTCACGGATTGTAACAGGCCATTTTGTGTGGTTTGGGGTGCCGCAGGTTGAACTTCAGTGATTACTCATCAGCTTTGGGGCTCAGAAAATCTGTGCTATTAGTTAACAGACAAGCTGAATAACTGGGCTGACTAACATGTATTTAGCCACTGGGAGCTTAGTGATCAGAATCAGGTATCTGTCACATATGCTTGTGTCACCAGAAGTCTTATGGCTATCTCTTTTAGATCTGAGTTGAACCTAGTGGTGCACCCAGTAGGGGACACCTCTTAGTTTCAATGCATGACCATGTGTGGAGATCCAGGTCATAGTTGCAAGATCCTCCCTGTTTACCTGCCACATGGTGACTGAGGAAGTAGTGGATTTTGTTGCTGATAGGGTGTTGAAGCAGCCAAGATAGATTATCCTAGGAAACTTCAATTCCCGGCTTGATGATGATTTTCCACATTTTTTCCTCTAGGTAATGAAATCCCTGGGACTAGCACAAGCAGTTGCAGCTGTGACTCATCAAGACAAACATGGCTTTGACTTGGTGTTCTCCTTGGGGCCTGAGGTGGAAAACTTCAGGATTTACCCAATCAGTTGGTGGGATCATTGTGCCACTAGGTTCAACTTCAGGGCACCCCTCTCTAGTCCACTTCCTAGGTAGATGGTCTGGTACCACACTTTGTAAAGTCTTAGGCAAGATGGACTTATGGCAGTGCTGGACTTCTCGGGTATATTAACAGCATACACCGGGGGCATGAAGGAAGCAGTAGCAGCCTATAATAGGGCTATGGGTGAGGCCTTGGCCCTCATAGAACCAGTCCATGTACACTCACTGATTTTATGCCTTGGTTCACCATGGTATGATGGAAAGCTGAGAGTGATGAAAGCAAAGGGGTGGAGGCTGGAGCATTGTTGGAGAAGATTGTGACAGAGGGGGCTGAGGCAGACAATGTGGCTTTGTTTATTCACTATGGTGAATATCAAAGGGCAGCCCCCCATAAGAAAGCAGAGTTCCTGTCCAGAGAGATTGTCATCAGAAGGAACCAACTTGTTCAGCTTTTTTGGACAGTGGACAGGCTTCTTCATCCAGTTTGCCTGGAACCCATGGAAATTCACTTGATAAGTGCAAGGAGTTTGCTTGGTTCTTTTCAGTCAAGACTGCAAGACAGCTGTGTCGTGTGAAGGGGCTGCACATAGTAGGGAAAAAAAACTTCCAAAATGCAGTCAACAAATACCAACACACCTCTGCTGAGTACAGAAAAGGCGTTTTTAATTTAAAAACATAGTGTCCCCATGAGGTCCTCAGTCTCACCAAGACGGCTGTTACAGCCCAACAATGTTGAGCCAGGGAATTGCTCTAGCAGTCAGTGGTCCTGGGGTGAGTTTTGGCTGGTGGTGATAGCTGAGGCTGCAGAGGTGATCTCATAGCTGCAACCAACATATTGTGAATTAGACCCAGGCCCGACCAGGCTACCAGTGAGCTGTGTTGGGCAGCTGGGCCCATAATTCTTTGAGATTAACAGGCATTCCCTTTCAGAGGGGATCTTCCCATCTGCTTGAAAAATGCATCGTTGAAACCCTTCTTGAAAAATTCATCATTGGACCTGGATATCTTGGTGAATTACTGACCAGTCTCTAACTAGAAATTTTTAGGCAAGGTTATTGAGAAGATGGTTGCGTTGCAGCTTTAAGCACACCTTGTGACCTTTGACAACTATGAGCCTCTCCAATATGGATTTAGGTCAAAGCACAGTACAGAGACTGTGTTGGTCAGGGTGCACAGTGATCTGGTCAGGGCAAGAGAAAAGCAGTCAGTTCTTGTCCTCCTTGATCTCTTTTCAGCATTTTATACTGTGGATCATGGGCTTTTACTGGACTGACTGAGGCAGCATGTAGGACTCACCAGCAAAGTCATTTGATGGGCAGGACACAAAAAGATTGTGATGGAAATTTGTTCATCACTCCCAGTGGACCTGTACTATGGTGTTCCTCAGGGGTCAGTCCTTTCATCTATGTTGTATACATGCTACCACTGGGTAGAATCATTAGATGGTATGTTGTTACTGTAGGTTTCACTGTTATGCAGATGATACCTAGGCTAGCGCTGTCTCTTGTACTCATCACAAGGTGTGCAGTGGATGTGCTGAATCAGTGCTTGGCTGAGAACCAGAACTGGATGTCATTGATCTGGCTAAGACTAAACCTGGACAAAATTGAATTACTGGTGATTGACCTGGGTCATATGGGGACAGCATCAGTAGACAGCAGGGAGATGGGGGCTGTTTTCTGTAGTTACAGAGCTATGGCTGCTGCAAAGGTTAAGAGTCTGGGTGTCATTCTGGACAGAGGGCTAACATTTGAGGTTCAGGTGTCAGCAGCAGTCCAGAATGCCTTGCACCATCTTAGGAATATCTTCTAGATTTGATCCCTTATCACCTCAGAGGTCTTGCCTTCAGTGGTACATGCCTTTGTGACCTCAAGGCTCGATTACTGTAATGGTCTTTAGCTCAGGGTCAGTGATGGTATGTAACAGTGCCTGAAGTTGATGCAAAACACAGCTGTTAGGGTGTTGACCAGCCTTTCGTGATCAAGCCACATTTCCCTGGTGCTTGAGGAACTGCATTGGCTGCTGGTAAAGTGGTATATCTCCTGTAAAGTTGGACAAGTACTTATAAGGCCCTACACGGGCTGCGCCTGGGTTACTTGCATGATCTCCTGCATCCCTAAAGTCCTGCACATCCTCTATGCTTCACCAAAGAAGGTATCCTAGTGATAACCTAGGTCAAGGTTAAAAACCTCAGGGGAATGATCATTTGAAATAGCAGGTCCTGTATTATGTAATTGTCTTCTGGGGGTTTTGAAGGAGTTCTCTTTTCATGGAGGCCTTTCAAAGAGGTCTTAAAACCTTTTAATTTTCCCAGGCTTTGGGGGATTAATATTTCTTTCTGCTAGTCAAGGATGTCCATCCACGTTATGTGCAGTGTGTTTTGGTTATTTATTAGTTAAGAGCTGGTTTATTAAGGGGATGGTTTTCTTTTCATTTTATGTTGTGTTATGTTTCTGTCATGGTTGATATTTATTATTTTATTTTCTCTGTCTTACTGTCCTGGCACCCTGAGCCCCAGAGGAAGGGTGCCATAAATAAATAAAATCTACTACTACAAAAACAACAACAATGCAGGTTCACAACTTGCTAACCCCACTTTGCACCCTCAAAGTAGGGAAGTATAGCAAAATAGTGTTCACAGATGGGCCAGTGCTGTCAGTGTGGGTGGAACAGTTACTCCCTAATATGAATCCCAAAGACCAAAGCTTGTCCATACCCTTACAGAAATAATCATATGAAATCTTTTCGTGCTATGCACATAAAACTACCCATGTGATATGAGTGCTGCATGCATGATTTAAATGTTAAATTGGAACCAATTGCATGCATGTGGCATGTGTGACATGAGCAAGTGTGTAAAGCATGCTTTTTATGCTAAATTTGAACAGACTGCATGCATGTGGCATGCTTGCAAAAAGCAAGTGGTCAATGACAGCTGCACAAATGAAAGTTAAGTGACTTGCTCAGAATCACACCATAGATAAGTAGGGGTTGATGAGATTCAACCCCAGGTCTTCTGGTTTGCAGTTTGGTGCATTTAACCACTAAGCTATGCTGCCTGCATAGATATGGCTCACTTGTACTTCAGTACAAATCTGCACATATCTGCATGGATGTGGCATGCTTAAATCCACTGATATACTTTATAATTTTCTTGTCCCCCCTCATCTCAGCTGCACAGCTGAACTGTAGCACATGTACCAATGGACACATACGTATGATTCTTCCCACCTCCAATACACACGCTTACCCACAGAACTACTTAATTACTTCTTTCTGGCCTGTACTCCTACTATTTTCTCTCCATATTTTTGAATGCTTCCACACAAACAGACTTTATGAGGCAAACACAAAAGTAACAACAACTTGACACCCACCCACCTGGCCAGTCCCCCCCATGCACACACACTGTAGCGGGTGCAGCCATGATGCTACAGACAACCCACCAAGTCTGGATATAAGTCAAGAGTCTTTTACCTGAGCACTAGGGAGCCAGAGGTAGGAGTCTTTAAGAGATGATGTCCATGGATCACAGTGCTGGGGGATACCCCCTTGAAATGAATGGAGTTATTTTTTATTACTATTTTATGTGTTATGATGGTGAGATGGAGTGTAATGAAGGCCACTGTTCTATAAACAAGGCCCTCATTAGTCAAGCAGTGACCTTCATTAATCTCCAACTCTCCATCAATAATGTACAAAACAGTAATAAAAATAACCTTATTCATTTCAATAGGTCATGCCCCTGCACTCTCCCTTGCCCTATGTCATAATGTGCCTGAGTGTGAGGATGTGGAGTGCAGCTTCATTGCGTGGGGGACTAAGCCTGACTATAGTGGAGCTCCAATAGTTTGTGCATACCATATTGCTCAACTGTCCCTGAATGCAAGGGACAGCCCTCATTTTACCCTGGAAAACTGCACTGACCCTCATCCATCCTTCATGGAAAACATACTGTTCAGACAGAGGATGTCCTATAAATTTAGACTTTATGGCAGGGGCACCATTTCAGATTTCAGCACAGAGGAGCCAACAACCAGTGGAGGCCAGGTGCTAGTAAGCCCTTAGGTGGCAAGCTCTGAAATGTCTGAAACATTCCTAAAAGGTAAAACCTTTTTGTTGTGACTGAAAAGTAACATGCAAATCAAGAAAAATTTAAATGTATAAGATTTATCTGTCTACACCCTGGAGCAGTGCATCAGATTTGGGCTTAAACCCACCCAGTCACTAGACAATTTTTTTTCCTTTCTGAAGTTTTGAATCCCCCTCCAGGAAAAAAAAAAAATCCTTTTCCCAGTTTCTCTCCCAAACTACATTCCATTCAGTACCCATCCTGTATGGGTCATGAAGCTGCCCAAAGGTGCAGAAACATGAAACAACACATTAATATATCAGTGCTTCCTCTTTCCCAATCCTCTTGTAAAATAAAATTATTTGCTTTTTCTTACCCAGCCATCTGGCCAGAGCCTGAGCCCTAGCACAGTGTGCCAATAGCCCAGTTTTCAGTCTACTCCTCCTCTGTCCTGCCAGAAGCTGGATGCTAGAACTAACCATCCCAGGTCCCCAATGTGGTCTGCAACCAAGTCATCTCACCAACCAAACCCACCCAACATGTGTTGCTTGCTTCCTGCTTGGCTGCTGCTGTGACTGCTGCTGCACTGCACTGCACTGATCAAGGCCTATGAAGGCCACCCACACCTTTGTCACTGCTGCTCAAAGGCCTAGCTTGCTGTTCCAGTGGGCCAGCACTGTTTGTTTTGTGAGGTGAGCCTACTACAGTAAGTAGGTAGCCTAAGTCTCAAGCTATCTTCTAGCTCACCCCCAGCCTCTTCAACCATGAAGAGAGACAGAGGCTCACTAAGAGTAGACCAATAAAAATATGCTGCCACAACACTGCTATTGAGAGTTCAGTGCTCACCATATCATACAAGCTGTAGTGTGCAGCATGTCTATTCTGTGGCAGGAAACACAGTATTCCACTCATGTGGCTCATGTGCTCTTGCTTGACTGGAGCTCCTCAGCGTTATATGTGATGGTGCTGCCGCAAGGTGGAGAGAGAGGACAACACAATATAAGCACAGTTGAGTCAGGAGTGCACCTGCAGCATGAGTGCAACACAGACCAGGGGGCACTTATTGTGCAAAAGATTAAATCCAAATTTAATGCCATTGTTGCCACACCATAAGAACAACCTAAGCACAAATGTGGGGGGGACAACTGCCCCATATGCCCTACCTAAATGGTACCCCTGCTTTATGGTAGAAAATTCATTCTTAGGGGCTAACATCAGTACAAGTAAATGCAATTGTTTCCACTATGTTCTGAGGCACTGTATCTCCATGTTTCAGGATGTGTCCTGATCATGATGAGGGTAAGTGTCCCTCATTGTTCCTCATTTTGAATGTCCATGTTCCTCATTTCAGTGCCAAAATGTGAGGTATAGTGCATGCTTCTAAGACCCTACTCAGCACAGAGTGCTGAGCACGGCCATAGTGTGTGTGCTCCATACAGAATGACAAAGGGAAAGTAAGTGAGCCATAACAGTCATGGAAAAACACACTTGTAGCAATAAATATGTATAAGGGAATTTACATGGCCCAAAACAAAAAGGTCAGGCTTCCCATCACAGATTCCCCTCTTCGCACATCTGGAGTAGGGGCTGATAGCTGACTGTATCCTAGGCATTTAATTTAGTAAGCAAACAATACTTTACAAATTAATGGCAATTTAATGACAAAAATGAAAATACATTAAACAACTTGCAAAATGACAGAATTAATGAGTTGACCTAATTTCAATGGGAAATCAATGAAAAGGGTATATTAATGGCTCTAATTGCTATCAGTAGTATGAGAAATAGAAACTTGATGTTTTTTAGATGAGATTTGCACCAGCTTAGTTACTGCACACATGGCAAGTGTGCAACATGTGAATCTGATGTGATTTTTAAATGATGTTCACACCAGCTTAACTGCTGCACTCGTGTCAAGCGTGCAACATGCAAACCTGATGTGTTTTTGGAAGATGTTTGCACCAGCTTACCTGCTGCACAGGTCAAGCTTGCAGCATGCGAATCTGATGTGTTTTTTAGACCTGAGTTGCATAGGTTCACTTTGTGTATGTGAACCGCACGCAAACATTGCACAATTAAGCATATGACATGCATTCTGCATGTATGCGGCACACTTGTACTTCAGTAAGGGATGATTAGGCAAAAAATAAATGAAAAAAATGTTAAAATCTGCTTAAAATGTTTACAGTGTATGGGTATGGTCAGTTGTGCATGGAAATCCATACACTTATAAAAAGTAGTTTTCTTGCAGTAGTGGTGTAACGACTGCAGCATGATGACTTTTCATTGTGCTGCACTAGTTACATCATTTAACAAAGGGCAGAATTAGCTTTGATTCATGCAACAGCTGCTTGCACGAGTAGTCAAATACATGTGGTATCAACTGTAGCTGCTCTGGGGAAGAGGGGCAGTAACAGAAACTGTGAGGTTGATGAAAGCAGTATCTGAACTTATCAAGTGGGTAGGTAGGTAAAGTGAACAGATCAGTTGAGTGTATTGTCTGGCATGAGATTGGGTGTGCAGGTCAGCAGCAATGGCAGGAGGGCAGTGTGATAGAGTTGGGACCAGTAAGGGACAACCCCCCCCAAAAAAAAAACAGAACTTTCTGTTGATGGCTTCACTTACACTATACAGAATAAGGTATGGGCAGCCAAACACTCCAACACTATGTTTCAGTCTCGGGGTTTGCCATGACAACAGGGACCTCTTGAGCTTCACTGTCAAGGTCACTCTTTTGTCATGACATCCCTTCAATGGAAACACAGCCTAGTTGAGAATGGTATCCCATGGGAAGAGTGACCGCTATTGAGCACTTACAAAAAGGGTGACTCAATAGTTGCACCTGTTCTCATGGCTACTGGACAGTGGGGGTGACTGCGGGTATAGCAACATCCTGTTGCTATATGTACATGAGCTCTGGGGGGAATGAGTGAGTATGCTGTGTGACGGGGGAAGAAGAGGGAGGGTTTGTGTGGCATAGTGCAGTGGTGGACTGCTGAGCTGGCCCCGTGGCATGGTGGTTGGGTGGCAGGCTACAACTGCAAGGGTTCTGGGTTTGGGTCAGGCACGCATACAGTTTGGTGAGCCCGACATGAAATTTTTTTTTTCCCGAATTTGCACCCCCTTGGAGTTGAGAATACTTTAGTAGATGTGCAGGGAGCACAGCCCCTCACATAAACAAAAAAAAGCAAGTGCCCAGCTCCCTTTTACTGTGCACTGAGTGAACATCAACGAAATTGATTTTTGCTGATGTACATGTGCCCTAAGGGTGATCACCTTTGTGCGATCGTTATTATCGCATAAATCTATTGTGAATGGTTGCCCACACGTTATTCTATATACTGAGCACACAACTCAATGCAGGAAAAAGATATATATAGATAGATAGATAGATAGATAGATAGATAGATAGATAGATAGATAGACAGACAGACAGACAGATGGACAGACAGATAAACAGATAGATAGATAGATAGATAGATAGATAGATAGATAGATAGATAGATAGATAGATAGATAGATAGATAGATAGATTGACAGCTAGCACCCCTTTCCAAAGGACTCAGAGTGCTTTACAAAATTAAAAACACAGTACAACAAACAACATCATCACAATAAACATGCAATCCAAGTGGAGTGAAAAACGTATCTATCCATAAAACTCAGAAAATAAAACCTATTAAAAGCCTGGTTAAATAAAAAGGTTTTTAATCCCTTTTTAAAGGATTCCACTAAAGGTGCCTCCCGAAGTTGTTGATGAAGAGAGCTCCATAGGGTGGGCGAGGCCACAGAAAATGTTTGATCACCCAAGTATCACAGCCTCTCCCTAGGAACATTAAGAAGGCAACCCTAGAGGGAACAGAGAACCCGAGTTGGGCGGTGGGGCACGAGATCTTTCAAATAAGCTGGTTCCCTACCATATAGAGCCTTATAGGTCAGTAAACTGACCTTGAAGATAATCCTCCACCTAACCAGTAGCCAGTGCAACTCATGGAGGATGGGCATATATGATCAAACCTTTGTAAACCTGCCAATGATCGAGCCGCCATGTTCTGCACAAGCTGCAGCTGGAGGAGGTTATCTGCAGAAAGCCCTCGGTACAAGGCATTACAGTAATCCAAATAAGGATAAGAGACACAAATGAAAAGCACTCTGCCAGAAAAAATAAAACCACAAAGTATGGAAGTCGGGAGCGAGAATCCACAGCACACTACTGGCCTTGTGTCTCTGGGACACTTTGTCAGAGGCCTCCTAATGAAGTGTCCCAGACAGGACAAGAAGTTTGGTTCTGGGACACTTCATTAGGAGGTCTCCTGATGAAGTGTCCCAGACAGGACACGAAGTGCTGGGGTAGTGTGCTGTGGATTCTCACTCCAGACTTGCATAGCATACTTTGTGGCTTTATTTATTTATTTTTTCTGGCAGAGTGTTTTTCGTTTGTGTCTCATTTGAATTTGTATTGGACTAGAACTCACTCTTTCCATGGCATGCAGTTGCCCTTGTGTTCTTTTGCATTACAGTAATCCAGGCTGGATGTGACAAAAACATAAACCAGTGAGGTCAGGTTCTCAGGAGGTAGAAGGTGCTGATCTGGGCAATGTTCCTCAGATGATAGAATCCGCTCTTAATGACGGCTAACACCTGAAAATCAAATGTCAAGCCTTTGTCCATGATCATGCCCAGATTCTTTACCTGCTCTGATGGGACTAATGGTATCCCCCCAGTACAAGACCAGGGGGATCCCAATGAGTCTTCACCCCCTTGATGACCCAGATCCACCACCAGCACCACAGTCTTGTCAGGGTTGAATCTTAGCCAGTTATGAGACATTCAAGTCTGGATTTCAGTCAGGCAGCTGCTAAGCACTGCACCCGTCATCTGGCTACCTGGTGCACAGGAGAGAGGCAGCTGAGTATCATCTGAATAGCACTGAAAACCCCATCTGTACCACCTGATAATGTCCCCCAATGGCAGAAGGTAAACTGTAAACAACAAGAGCAACATGATCGACCCCTGCAGAGCTCCACAGGTCAGAGGCTTCAGGTTAGATGAGGCTAACCTCATCACCACCCTCTACACCCTGCCTGTCAAGTATGACCTGAACCATTGGATAACTGTACCGGACAGGCCACACCAAAACTGCAGTTGGTCAAGCAGCTCCTCAGGGTCCACGATATCAACTGCTACTGTGAGATCCAGGAGGATCAAGATAGTCTGCTCTCTCCTGTCTCTCACAACCAGGAGACCATTCAGCACCTTCACCAAGGTGGTCTCTGTACTATGTGCAGCCCTGAACCCAGACTGGAAAACCTCATAGGTGGAGGTGGAGGTAAGATGTCTCTCGAGCTGAATGGCCACCACCTTTTCTATAACCTTCCCTAAAAATTGGATGTTTGAGACCGGTCTGTAGTTGCCGAGGCAGTCCGGGTCCAGTGAAGGTTTCTTTAATAGGGGTCTAACCAGGGTATCTTTCAAGGCTGATTGAAAGGCTCCACTCCTCAAGGAACTCTGGACAATCTCAGCCACCACAGAACCAATCAGGTCCAAGCATCCAACCAAAAGTCATGTTGGACTTAGGTCAAGATCACAATGTGTTGGCCGCAGCTTTGAGATAACCTCCACCACCTCATCCTCCACCCCAACTGGGTCAAACTCAGCCCATATCAGAGGAGTGCCCTGGTACATCACAGAGTGGACCCAGCAATCCCTATGAAAGGTGTCCAAGGAGATCTCAGCTCTGATGGAGGACACCTTGTTGGCAAAGAACAGAGCAAACTCCTCATATCTTGTATTAGAACCAGTACCCCTCACATGGAGACAGGCCAGAAGTAAAAGCCCATCAACCATGCAGAAGAGCTGAGCCAGTCTGTTCCTTGCTGAAGTAATCTTTCTGGACAAAAAAAACTGCCTAATAATCCTTACAATGAGACCTCAAGGCCAAGTTGTCCTTCATCAGGCTGGAACCCCTCCAATGTTTCTCTAACCTCTGACCCTTAATCTTCAACTTCCTAAGTTCCCCATCAAATGAGGGGAATCTCTGGTGAATAGATAAGGGTCAGACATGAGCAGGTGCAATGGCATCAAAGGCTACAGTGACGGCCTCATTATAAGCCTCCACCACCTCCTCCTCTGTCCCAATTGTACAAGCAGCCATCACCCTCAATAGGTCTAGTACTGCCAATAGTCCCACTGGGGACAATCTCCTTAAAGAGTGATACCAGACCATCTCCACAGGGGCAGAGACTACTGGAGGGGTTGCTAGCATAAACCTCATGATGCAATGATGAGAACAAACAACCAGATCGGCCCCTAGGTCAAAAACCTCAAGGCCAATCGAATATACCAAGTCCAATGTGTTGCTGAGTGAGCAGGTCACTGAAGGAACATTCTGTGTCAGCCCTAGCACTCCATGGTCCTAAGGAGATCACAACCAAATGCTGAGCGCTCATCATCAACCCAAACATTGAAGGCCCCCAGAATTAACCATCTGGGAGACTCCAACAGTAGGCCAGCCATGAGCTCCTCGATCTCCCACAAAAATTCACCCCTGGGCCTGGGGGGCAATAGAGCAGGAGGACCCTGTAACCCACTCTGGGGCCCCTCTGTGAAGCCACACATTGAAAAGACTTTGTAGGACCCAAAGGTAACATTGTGAGGTTCAGGTCAGCCTTAAAACAAAAAGCCATCCTTGCCTCTGCGATCTTTCCTCGGGATGTGTATCACAGAGTACCCAGCTGGTACTGCCGGCTCCAAAATGGGAGCTGCATTTTCATACAGCCAGGTCTCCGTGATGCAAGCCAGATCAGCCAAGGCAATCAAATCCACCATTATGGCAGTTTTGTTCCTCATTGACATGGCATTGCATAGCACGAACCGAGAAGGATGAGGGCAGACTGCTGGATCAGTTAACTGCCCTTTAATCTCAATGGAGCCCTTGAGTATGAACAAGAGACAGGGGGAACCATCCCTAGCACCCATTTCACCCCAGGGCATCTCCTCGGTCTCACCACCCGAATCTGAGACTCTCCGGCAACCACTCGAATTGACCCCCTCGGACCTCCTCTTCTGTGCAATCCCTAGGTCCCAACACCTCCTATAAGTCTCAAAGGGAAGCAGCAGGAGTTCAAAAGGCCAGAGCCCACAAAGGAGGGCTGCTGAGTAGCTGCACTTTCTTACACCCTGTCCCAGGCACATATTAAACTTAAATAAAACCTGATTTAAAATTAAATCCAATACACTACCTTCACACACAAACAACCAAACCAACCATATTACATTCAAACCACTCTCACAACACAAACACACAAAGCCCAACCCACTTTAATTCAACAGTTCCAAAGTAACCTCACCACCCCACCACCCACCAAAGTTAAAACAATCGATAATGTTCTTATGACGAGAGCACACAGAGTTTGTGAGCTGGTCCTCAAAACTCAGACTAGTTCTTATATAAATCCATCGCAGGCAGGTCCACAGTTACAATCCTTTCTCTCAATAAGGGAGAAACAGTCAAAGCACTGCACTGAAACAATCCAGATATTGTTTGCATATAGTCTGCCTTGGTCCACAGAATTAAGAGTCCAAAGAATCTCAGGCAGCCAGGCTCTCACCATTATCTGTCATGGAGTTCCTAGGCAGAGCAAACCTCAGGCAGAAACACAGTATTGTCTGAAAGCCAGAGTTCATTCAACATAGCTATTAAATCTCCAATAAAACCACCTTTGGTGATCCCACTACCCAGCTCTCACCATGAGTAGGGAACAGCATTAAGGCATTAACCGGGCAAAACAACTGCTAACTATTGTTAACAGCCACCAGGGAACTCCCACTACCCCGATAATTGCTGATCCTCAGCTAGTCAGTGACTACAACAATATTGTCCAAAATGCAGTCCAAAACTAAAAACAAAATTGGAGAACTCCTATACCTACAACGAATCTCCAACTGTTTCACAAACTCCAGCTGAGCATTGGGGTTGAAGCACCTTCACAGTCACACAATGATGGTCAGAACACTTCCAGGGCTGCACATCCCTCCTCCAAGGCAAGGGAAAGGCAAAACCCAGAACCAGAGGCTCTGTTACTGGCTCTCATCCTCGGACCTCAATGGCCACCCAGGAGCCAGTTCACGTCACAGTCCAGTTGGAAGTTTATTGTCCCAGCCCTCATTTGATGGTGCACAGACAAGAAGAAAGATGTCCAAACACTGCACTGCTACACTCGCTCCCAGACTCCACATAATCCAACTGGCCAGCAAAATAGCAAAACTCACTCAGCAACAATACTCCAAACTGACCTAAAGGCTGCTGTAGGTGAGTGACAAACTGGCTCACAGACTGTCCCTCGCTAAAAATAAAAAAACTAACTCCTCAATCTAAATCACTTTCAGTCTCTAACTACTCTCCCCAACCTAACTCACCACTAACTAAACAAGCATTTGTCAATGCTGAATGTTTGCTTGCTGGTATTGGCATTGGTAGTGCAGGAGTTAGAGAGATGCATAATAGGAATGGCAGTAAAGTACTGAAATAACGCTAACCCCAACCCCCACCCTGCAGAGACTGACAGGCATTGGGAATGTGCCTTTGGGTCTTCGACCATAACACTCATGCCATTCCACTTCACCCGACCCTGCAGACACCAACAGGTGTTGCACTGTGCCTTGAGGTCTTCAGCGCTTATGCTCACCCTATTCCATAAGGAAATAATCTAAAATGGGTGCAGTATAGAAGAATTGGGTGAACATTAGGGCCAAAGACCCTAAGGCACATTTCAATGCCTGTCAGTGGCTGCAGGGTGGGGTGGGGGTGGAACAGTGTGAGCATTATGGCCGATGACCTCAAGTTACACCCCAAATGCCTGTCAGTCTGTACAGGGTGGGTGTTATGTTTGGAAACACTAATGCCCTAGGCATTTGTTGGTATTTTCACTCCAAATTTTCAACAAGGACATTTTGGGGCCCCACCTCATGAACAGTGGCAGTATCATTTCGTTACTCAATCCCAAAAGGTGATTCACACAGCAACTGTACCATTTGGTGCTACAGGCGTGAAAACACATTTTGGGCAGGATGTGAAAAATGACAGATGTGGTGTTCATAAGGGGGTGTGAAAAAATGGCAATGTTAGAAATCTGGAGTGGAAATATGAAAAATTGGTGAAGTTACAAGTGTGCGTAGAAAGTGTGCAATGCACACTCGTAATGCAGTCAGTTTTTTGAATTTTTTCACCAGATTTTCAACTTGGCCTTTTTGGGACCTCCCCTCATGAACAGTGGCACTGTGATTTTGTTAATCTGCCCCGAAAGTTGATTTCACACAGCAACCACACCATTCTGCGCCACAGGTGCAAAACCACATTTGGGAAGGATGAAAAGTGACAGCTGTACTGTTCATAAGGGGTATGAAAAATGGCAATGTTGGAAATTTGGAGTGAAAATATTAAAAATTGATGAAGATATGAGCGTGCATATAAACTGCAATTGGTGCTCGTATTGCAGTCATTTTTTGGAGTTTTTTCACCAAATTTGCAAGAAGGGCTTTTGAGGACCCCACCTCATTGAACAGTGGCACTGTCATTTCATTAATTGGTCCCAAAAGGTGATTCCACACAGTGACCATGAAATCACCTTTCGGGACTGAGAAACAAAATGACAGTGCAAGTGTTCATGAGGTGGGGTCCCAAGAACCCCAAAACTCCAAAAATTGTCTGCGATATCAATCTAAGTTGAAAACCCCCATTGACTGCCATTATAGGGCTTAATGTAATTTCTTCAGTTCCCGATTGGTCTTTGAAGATTGCAGATGTGTTCCTGGTCATAGAAACATAGAAACATAGAACTTAATGGCAAAATAGGGCTTTTTGGCCCACCTACTCTGCCCATTTCCCTACCTAACGGATAAGCTGCAGATCCTAATTAACCAACAGCCTACTTTCTCCTACCACACCACTAGAATTGCCTTATGTCTGTCCCATGCATTCTTGAATTGCCCCACTGTTTTTGACTCTACGACCTCCTCAGAAAGGCTGTTCCATGCATCTACAACCCTTTCTGTAAAGAAATACTTCCTCACATTACCTCTGAGCTTCCCCCTCTATCTTCAAATTATGCCCCCTTGTTCTTGCACATCTCTTTTTCTGAAAGATGCTACCCTCTTTGACTTTGTTGATTCCCTTGAAGTATTTGAAAGTTTCCATCGTGTACCCCTCTCCCTCCTTTCCTCGAGGCTATACAACTTAAGCTTCTTTAGTCTTTCTTCACATGTCTTCTGGTGCAGATCCTGCACCATTTTGTTTGCCCTCCTCTGGACAGCCTCCACTCTGTCTATGTCTCTGCAGAGATGAGGTCTCCAGAACTGTACACAGTACCCCAGATGGGATCTTACTAACTGTCTATACAGAGTGCCAGCAATTTCCTGTTTTCCACTGGTGATGCCTCTCCCTATGCATCCCAGTATCCCCCCAACCCTCCTTACTGCCTTCTCACATTGCTAGCCCACCTTTAGTTCATCTGATAGGACTACTCCCAGGTCCCTTTCCATTTTTGTTGTTGTCAGTATCTCACCCCCCATTGTGTACTCTTCCCTTGGATTTTTGTTTCCCAGGTGCATTACTTTGCACTTCTTTGCATTGAATCTAAGCTTTGATACATTTACCATTCCTCTAACCATGCCAAGTCCCTTTCATCCTTTCCACCCTACCTTGCATATCAACCCTGTTGCAGATATTTGTGTCATCTGAAAAGAGACATACTTTCTCTTCCAGTCCCTCTTCAGTCACTTATAAAGACATTAAAAAGGACCAGCCCCAGTACTGAATCCTGTGGAACCCTACTAGTGATCCCCCCTTTCTTCACTGTGATCCACAGAAGATCACTGTTCCTGATCTCCAGAGGTAAGTATGGATGAGGGGGGTTCAGGGAAGTGGAGTGCACAGAGGGGGGTGCAGGTTGGAGGCCAGTGGGAATGACAAGGGACTGTTTTCTTTTTTTTCATGTTTAAAAAAAAAGTTGGAACACTGTTTTATTTTTTTACAGGTGAAATATTAACAAAATGGATTTTGGCACACTGGGGTGGGCTCCCAGTGTGCCAAAGTACTGGAGGGGGAATCAATGCTGACCTGAGGATTGGGCACCCTGAGCTCAGCTGAGAACATAGGGGCAAGGGGAGGCAGTACATCCGACACTGGGAGTGGGCATCCTGGTGTCGTAAACATCAAAGAAGTATTTTTGTGGCACACTAGGGTGGGCTCCCAGTGAGCCACATTAATAGGGGAGGGCAATATGTGGTGACACGGAGATTGAGCCCCTGATATTGGCAGGGGACTGAGAACAGAGGGTGCAATGATGAAATTGCCACTGATTGCAGTAGCAGATTTCTTTCAAGTGCAGCGCTCACTCTGAAACTGTCATCATTGGCAGCTTCAGCATTAATTGGTGGCTGATGGATGTGCCCATTAAAGCATCCACTGCATTGGCCATAACAATGCCACAGCTCTGGGACTGTTTAGTACAGTATGCCCTGCAAGCTCATTGGTCCACACAGGGGACCAATGGGCTTACAGCCCATACTGTACCTGTCATTCATCGGGCGGCCCGGTGGTATGCAGGTGGGTTGCAGCTGCCTGCCAATGATGGGGGGCAGGCTGGACAAAGGGTCCTGTGTGGGTGAGAGGTGCCACTGGATCACCAGGGATGTGTTGTATGGAGCCGTACCATAATCGTGGCAACAGGTGGGGTGGGGGGTACCACTAGATTACCAGAGCTTACAGAGCTCTTCAGTTACCATCGATCGGGGACATGGGAGGGAGGGGGGGTATCACTAGACTACCAGGGATTGCTTTCAGGTACATTTACCACGTATGCAGCAATGGGATGGGGGGAGTTCCTCTAGACCACCAGGGATTTCTTGTTCAACATATACCACATGATTTTGGGGGATGCCCCAGGATCCCCATAGCACATGTCATGCTGTGCAGGGTGCCAGGTGCAAGTCACCAGGCTGCCTTTTGCAAGGCATGCAAATGGGGCCATAATGACATGCAAATGGCCCCATTTGCACCTTGCATACATTATGGCCTCATTTGCATGCCCCCTGCTGAATATCACGGGTGATGCACATCAGGGAGTCCCTGATGATGCTCTGAAGTGAAACCGATAGGAGGCTTGTGATCCCCCCAGAGCCCCTGTTTAGAAGGTATATGGTGTTTTTGACTGTTTTTCATGTATGAAAGTACTGTATTAAATTAAAATATATTTTTTAAACATGCAAGTTGCTTGTTGATTTGTTTGCTTGGGTCAGATTTATTAATTTCTGCAGTGAGTGGTGCTGGAGTTCTTTCTGTGCTAACACCTTCCATTAACCAGTTTGGTCTCAGAATTGAATAAAGATTTTTACCTTTTACACACACAAAATCACTCATAGACCATTTAAAAGCAAACTGTGTTTACTAAATCTAAATAATTATCATACAAACTTTACAAACAAAAGATTTAAAAATGTGGTTACAAAATAACAAACATAAAGGTGGAAATATACATGCAAAAGCGCGCTGTAAAAATGTTAGCTATTTTCTACCTTGTTTGTGGAAAATCAGATGTCCAGAAAACAAAAGAAGTTACAAAAGTATCAGTCCTTCTGTAGCATTCACTGGTTCTTAGTCTATCTCTGTGGCAGTCTTGCTTGGTGTGTGACAGGAAGAGTGCACAAAGAAAATGTGTGCCACATGCCCTGCTCTGAGGGCTTTAAATACCCTTTGGTCCATGCAGTCTGTAACTCTTTGGTGGTACTGTATCTTTATGGGACTAGCAGGGGTCTCTCTTGCTCTGTCCAAGATTTTTAAGTGAATCCTATTTTTCCTTCCTGACTTTTTCTAAATGTAGATGAATTATAACACCTGCCGCATATTCGCACTAGAGTTCCAGTGAAGATATTCCTCTCCTGCCACCTCATAAAATAAAATTATACCAGGACAGTTCCTGGAACCAAAAGCACTTTTCCTTTGAAGTGTAAGGGCTTGTGATAGGGAGATTTTTTTTTCTATCCTCTGACCATTTATGACTCTCTTGCTTTGGTCAGGTACCCCAAACCACTGACATGTAATTTTCAAGTTCCTGTCAGCAGCCTGTTCTCAGGTCACAGAGAAATGTCAAATATTTTGTGAGACCTTCACTCCTTCCTGTAACCTTTTTAGTGAACCGGGCATTCCTTTGGCAACCCTTAGTTTTCGCCTGTTTGGAATTTTTAAACACAACCAAGTTCCTCTGCATGTAACCCTTTTAAAGCATAAACAAAAATCACAGAAAAAATATAACAGCATTATGTCTGCAATTATTATTATTTCTGCAGTGACCAAATCACCACACCCTACACGTCGGCTGGCAAGAATATCCTTATAATTGCTACCATGATGCAGCTGAAAGTGTGAGCCAGCTTGGGTATCCAAATTGGAGTTGTGTACATGCTTAGAGCCCATTTCTCAATGCTCCCAGTGCAGCTCAAGAAGCTTGCACCAAAAGGAATAGGGCAAACTGCCCTTACACAAAAAGATGCACCAGGAGTGATTCTCAAAGGCAGCCTGCATCCCCCACAGGCTGCCTGCACCAAGTGGAGCTTGCACTGCCTGTGCATTACAAAATGGACTACGGCAAGGTGCTGGGGGCATGTGGCTGATGTAGGCTGCCGAAGCTCCTCAATTGGGATCCTCAACACTCACCCATAGGTTGAATTTCTAATTACCATTTGATCAGCCAGGGCTGTTCACCCTTTGGGTGAGTTTGCACTTTCCAACCATGTGCTGTGGTCCCCTGCCACAGCTCCAAAGGTTTTACTATGGCACTGTGACATTGGCAGTGCCGACATCCCCGACAGCGACAGCCGCAATGCTGAATGTTAGCATCGCACTGTCAGGGATGTGCCTGTGTTCTAATTGGAGGCTGCACCTCCTGAACCCCCCATGTGGTGGGCTTCCACCCCTACACCCCCAGTCTCTAGATATCTAACTCTGAGTCAGAGCTGGACCAGGGCAGGGCACAACACCGGGAGCCGCACCACCAGTGTCTGCTGTTCACCAGCACAGTGATTAGCTGCATCATGGTGAAATCTGTCACTGTGCTGGACTTTGCAGTGGTGATGTCAACCTTGTGTCAGCACACTGCTCCAATCCCCCATTATAATATGTAATAAAATCCCTGGTAGTCTAGCAGTATTCCCCCAGCCCTGATGCCCTGTTATAATATTTGATAAAATGCCTGGTGGTTTAGTGGACTGCCTGAGACCCAATCCACCATTTCAGGAAATTCCATAATTTCTGGTGATCTAGTGGACACCCCACCCCCACCCCACAGTACCTAAACATCCCTCTTCCCCCTCAACCCATAACTAAGTCAGCAATTGGCACAGTCCGCCACTCACCACCATGGCCAGCCACTAACTGAGCTCTGAATGAGTGCTGTACAGTATATAGTACTTGCTCAGTGTCAGTCACTGAGCATGTACTATATACAGTATGTGCTCATTCAGAGCTCAGTTGGTGGCTGTCTGTCATAGTGAGCAGTGGGCTGTGCCAGTTGCTGGCTCAGTTATGGGTTGGGGGAGTGGGGTGGTAAGGAACTGTGGGGTGGGGGTTCCAATAGACTACCAGAAATTACAGAATTTCATTTAATGGTAGATCAGGGCTCAGGCAGTCTGCTAGAACAGCAGGGATTTTATTCAACATTACACCAGGAGATTGCAGCTGGGAGGGAGTGACCACTGGACTACCAGGGATTTTATTCAATATTCTAATGGGAGATCAGGGCTTGGGGGGGCTGCTAGACTACCAGGAATTTTATGCAATATCGTAATGGGAGATAAGGGCTTGGGGCTTGGGGCCTGGGACTGCTAGACTACCAGGGATTTTATTCAGTATTATAATGGGAGATCGGGGCTTGATGGTGGGGACAGCTAGACTACCATGGATTTTATTCAATATTATAATGGGTGATCAGGGCTTGGGGGGTCCGCAAGACTACCTGGGAATGTTTTCAGTATTATTATGGGAGACTGGTACTGAGGGGAGGGACAGCAAGACCACCATGGATTTTTTATTTATTTATTTATTTTTTGTTGACCAGGTAAGTGCAGTAGACAAATCCTGCGTATTTTCAGGCACAATCAATCAATCAAAATCTTTATTTATTCAGGCGAACATCATTGAGCAAAGCTCATTTACAAGATGGACCTGATTGGTCTTAACAATATAAGGTTACAGTTTTACACAAAAAACAAGGTACTGATTGAATACAAATACAAAGATTTATAAACGAAACAGGTATACAAATATTTACATATGTACAAGGCAATGTGACATTGGATCTTGGTTATACTAAAAATGAAAGAAACAAACAGTACTGGAGGGATAAAGCTAGGGTGATGGGACTTTGGGGGATCATTTTTGTACGAAGTAGGTTGGAGAAAAACTAGAAAACAAAAATAGGGGGGCAGTGCAAAAAAGGGGTAGGGGAAAAGAGGGGTTGTGAGAGGACTAGGCCTTATGGAAGCAATTGCATGATTCTGGGAAGAGACTAGTGTACAGCTTTTTGAAGGATGTTAATGGAATGAGGGTATCCAATTTCAAGGTCTTTTGAAGAGAATTCCAGATATGTGCTAGGGAATAGCTCATTGCAGCCCTTCCATACCAGGTGCAGGTAATAGGAATCTTCAGCATGATGAGTTTATTAATCCTTAGGGCGTAAGGCCTGGATATGATCTGGTTGAAACAATCTGAAATGTAGGATGGGAGTTTGTTTGTCAGAGCTTTGTAGATCCAGACAGCAGCATTTTTGTTTCTTCTATGGTGTAGGGATGTCCAACTGACTGCATTGTAGAGAGAGCAATGATGGGTGCTGAAGGGAAGATCTGTAATGAATCTAAGAGCACTATGATACAAGGGGTCCAATTTATTTAAATGGGAGAGGGAACAGTGACCATAAAGGAAGTCAGCGTAATCAATGAGGGATAGGAATGATGCCAGGATTAATCTTTGTTTGGAGTCTCTGGTCAGGTAGTGTTTGATCCTATAAAATAGGCCAAGTCTCTGTCTAAGCTTTTCAGGAGCTCTTCAATGTGGCTAGTATAGTCAAGTTTATTGTCAATCCAGACTCCAAGATATTTGAATTTGTCCACATATTCCAGATTTTCACCAAGGATGGTAGATAATTGGGGAGGGTGAATGATGGGACAGTGGAAGAAAGCTCTTGGTGGCAAAGAACATAGCTTTCGTTTTCTTGGCATTTAATAGTAGTTTCTTTTCTAGTAATTTGTGCTGCAGGAGGAGAACTCAGATTGTAAAAGTTCACAGGCTTTTGATGGTGAAGGATTACTGACATATAGGCCAGTATCATCTGCAAAGAGGTGAATATTAGATTGTGAGAGATTGGAGTCAATATTGTTGATGTAAATGGCAAAGGATGGGGCCCAAGATGGAACTTGTGGTACACCTCTTAGGAGTGGTTAGAGGTAGATAGGTCACCTTCATTTTTACCTGTTGTATTCTTCCGGAGAGATAGCATCTGAACCATTTAAGAGAGTGAGTCAAGGCCTATGGAATTCAGAGAAGAGATTAGTAGTTCATGGTCCACAGTGTCAAAGCTTTGCTTAGATCCAGAAACACAGCACAGATGTTACTCTTTTGTCTAAGTCAGTCTGCCAGTCATTTGTAACTTTTGCTAAAGCAGAGATGGTGCTGTGATGGATCTAAACCAGATTGAGCTGGGTTAAGGAGATTATTGGTATCAAGGTAGGCACTTAACTGGATGTTCACTAACTTTTCAAGCATTTTGGACAGTACTGGTAAGATGGATATGGGCCTATAATTGTTGAGGTCCATGGGATCACCTGCCTTAAATAGGGAAACACTTGAGCTGTCTTCCATATTGAGGAATAGAACCAGTGGCTAGGGACAAATTGAAAAGGTGAGTTAGGGGGCAACTAAGTGCATACTACTTTTAGAAAGTAGGGATCCAGAGAGTCTGCACCTGCGCTTTTAGTTGTATCTAATTGGAATAGTAGGTCCTCTACTTCTTTTAAGAGCATTGGCTTAAAGGAGAATGTGGAAGCAGCCTTTTGTCCCTCAGTAGATTGGAAGTTTAATGATGACCTCATTAGATTTGCAGGTGAGGAATCGAAAGCTAGGCCAGCTGTAGTGAAATGATTGTTGAAGGCATTCAAGATTTCTTGCTTGTCAGTGATTTCCACACTATTTAGGTGCACTTTGGGTGGTAAGACAGGGTAGAAACTTGACCTAGGATCCCCTTTATGGCACCCCAGAATCTGGAAGGGTTGTGGTGGAGGCATCCAATTCAGCTGTGTAGAAGGCAGCCTTGGCATTTCTCACTTGTTTTGTGCAGGAGTTTCTGGCTTTTCTGAATTGAAGCCAGTCATTTGGATCCTTGGTCTTTCTTGCCCTTTTCCAGAGTTTATCTCTGGCAAGCAGTGCGGATTTAAGGTCAGCAGAGAACCAGCGACAAGATTTGAGCTTGGTTCTGACACTGGTGAAAGGGTGCATGTATATTGAGGGCACTTATGATAATATCGTTTTAAGACCTGTAGAGCTGTCTCTATTGAAGCTGTGAGATAGAATTCATGCCAACGTGTGGTATGGCACAGATCATGAAGATATCCTGTGATATTGAGGTTCTTTTTAGACCTTCTTGGGAGAAATTTTGCAGGGCTGGGTGGCTTGATTGTTGATCTTATGCCAGCTATGGGACAGTGATCACTTATGTCACTGAATAGCACTCCAGCATGAGAATACAGATGAGGCTTATTAACCAACATAATGTCCAGTAGTGTGCTGTTGAATTTGTTCTTTGGATTAATCCTTGTTGGTTCTTTGATTAATTGAGTGAATCCATAAGTGTCACAAAAGGTTACTAGGGGTGCAGATACATTGGCTAGCCAATTTAAATTCAGGTCACCTAAAATAATGGTGTCTTCAGGGCCTAGTTTAAGTATAGATCCCAGGTGGGATAGGAGCTTGAGGTCTGCTGAGGGGGGCCTATAGCAGCCAATCAATTGAAAAGATGACATGTTGGGAAGGGTTATTTTAAGTGATAAACATTCGAATTCCTTTGGCTGTGATGTAATATTGAGGCAGGATGCAGAGATATTTGCTTTAACGTAGATGGCTACCCCACCATCCCTGGATGGATGGTCAGATCTGAAGAGCTGATAGTTAGGAAGATTTATTTCACTATCATTTGTTGCAGATTTGAGCCATGTTTCGGAGATTACCAGAAAGTCAGGTAAGGTGTGTGCAACCCAGGCCTGTATTAGTGAGAACTTTTTTAGGAGGCTGCAGACGTTGATATGAAGAAAACTTAGGCCTTTTATGGAGGCTAATTCAGCTGGGGAGGGGGGATATAGATGAATGCCAACTGACTTTGAACCAGATTAAGCTGTTGGTGGTATTTTTTTTTCAGTGAATGAGGGAAATTTGGCCAGGACACCAGGCAAATTCCCCTACTCTGTGGTTGCAGAGGGCACTGTCGTGCTGCAACAGGGGTGGAGGACTCCAGTCCAGGTTTGGACAAGGAACAGGATGGTTGTGTTGCAGCAGCTCCAGGTTCTGAGTGTGAATCTAGCACTAGTCAAATTCCAGGTACAGAAATACAGCCTGTGTTGATGGATTTAATGGGACAAAATGAAGTTTTAATAGAACAACTGAAGATGGATGAAGAATTAATTTTACAAAAACAACTTAGTGAAAAGAAAAAACACTTAACAGAAATGCTTTTAACAGCAGAAAGTGACTTTCGGATGAAAAAAATGCAATTAATGAAGAAAGGTCTAAACGGAAAAGATCTGCAGTGAGTCCCATCCAAGAAGGTAATAAACATTTGCCTATTTCTTTAGCTGTGAAACAAAGCCCTGGACCATCAAATAAATATGAGAACCCTTTGGTCCTAAGGCAGGAAGAAGTAGATATTAACAGCTCTTCTGAGGAATGGACCCCAGGTGGGGCCCTTTGGGATGCAAGCTGGACTTTACAAAATGAAGTATGGATTCCTGATGCAGCAATTCCGATAACGGGGATGGTGGAGCATGCAAATGAAGCTCGAGGAGAACTGCAGGAATGTGTCTCTAGTGATCAAACTACAAGCGGTGGTGTTTTGGCTGAGTCCCTGGTTTCCTTTACTGCTTTGGTGCAGGACAAAGATGAGGCTATAACTATGCCTGACGCTGCGGATACCTCAACTGACAGTTTGTTTCCTACAGCTATTGCACAAAACAGGCAGTAAATAAAACTGGTAACTTATCCAAGAACTTAGTTTTATCAGCAGGCTTGACAGAAGGAAATGAGAGTACCCAGGAGAAACAGGCACCACCACAAGCAGAGGAAGCTCGGGAGAAACAGTCCTACATGGGACTTTTCAGGAAACTGGCTGAGGCAGCAAAAAGAAGGTATTTAGTGCGCTTACAGTATAAAGGTCTTGCACCAATACTTCCAGACAGACTTTGGGTTGGTAAAACCCTTGTTATTGACTCTTTGGGGTTTTCCCCAGCTGAAATATATGCATTTATACATGCTCCAGGGGATAGAACATACAATATCAGTTTTTGTACTATGCCTGCTTTAGATAAGTTTTGGAGACTGTACTATGATTTAAAAGATATGGACTTTTAGAAAGACTTTATGGCTATCCCTATATGAAGCCCACTATTACAACAGTCACTCTCTTGTTCAGAAATGAACTGGGTTAATATTAGCAATATTTTGTTCATATAGAGAAACGATGCACAGTATTTGATAAACCTAAACCGATAATGGACGATAATGTTTTTTGGACAGGAGGTTGGACAGTAAGAGTACAACTTTTACAGACTGAGATGGGAAAAACTTTATTTAGGAAGGGATAGAGGGATTTTATTTTACACAGGTCAACCCAAACGTTGTTTTAAGTGTGGCTCATTACAACATCTAAGTAACGATTGTGATCAGATAAAGTGCTTTCAGTGTGGGATGTTGGGACATTCAGTGAACAGGTGTTAGGCCCCTCCAATCTGTAATCTGTGTGGGGATATTGACCATTCCTTTTCAGAATGTCCATGGGCAGAGCATGATATGGACGATGCTTCCGATCAGGTATTTTTTTTAGCTCAGGCTCGAAAACCTTTCTTCCCTTCATAAATTTCTAAACCTGGAAGACAGAGGGGTAGAGGTAGAGGAGGAGAGAGGGGAAATAATGGAGAGAGAAGAGGTCAGGCCCCTCCACCACCGAGACAAGGAATTATTATAGAGTCTTTAGGAACATCTAGAGGAAACACATTTTCAGAAGGGAATAGAGGGGATGAGGAGACTCCCTTTGCTACTCCCCAAAGTTCTCCTCCATGAAGAAGTTTCATTTCAACAGTATTGGAAGGGCAGAAGGGGGATACATTAAGGAACCCCCAAGAGGGAGTTTTTCATAAACCACAGGCTGAGGAGAGGACAACAGATTTAATACAGGAAGAGAGTCCATCTATCCTCCCTTCAGAAGACCCTTTATCCCCACTTCCCTTAAGTAATAGGTATGAAATTGTTACTACTTGGGGTAACCAGGTAGACATGGCCCAACCTATGGACACTGGCATTATTGGGACTGAGGATTCAATAAATGAGACAGATTTAAATGAAATCTTGAGTTGTTCAGAGGCCCTACCATGTAGGAAACCACAGAAGCGGGTGACACGCTCAAGTGGGAAATCTTTGAAATTTCCTCCCTGAACCCACCAATCTGAAGGTAGCTAGTCTAAATGTGAACAGCATAAAATCTAACTCAAAATGACTATCTACGTACGGTGTTTTACAACACTTGAATTTTGATGTATATTTTTTATAAGACACCAGATTACACTCTCAAAGGGAAATAGCACTGGCTTCAGAAGATTGGAAATGGAGTCTTTCCCAATGGTCAATAGGGACAGAAACATGTTGTGGGTGGGATTTGTTTTTTGACACCTGAAATTCAAATTTTAAGATTGGTGGACTTAGAGCCAGGGAGAGTACTTATTTTGGATGTTATCTTGAACTCAGTATCATATAGACTAATAAACATTTATGGACCCCAAACTAAAGCTTTAAGGGTTTCTCTGCTGAAAAAAATACAGCCTTATTTACATATGAGCAGGCAAGTGATTTAGGGTGAGGATTTTAATATAAATTTAAAAGAGAAGGGTACTCCTGGGAAACAGTATTGTGATAAAGTGATGCTTAAATCAAATGTGAAAATAGCAGGATTGCTGGATGTATGTGTAGGTTCTAGAGGGGAAACTTGTTCAAACTTTCATAAGGGTCACCTATCTTCTTGTATTGATTTTTTCTTTATTAAACAACACATTCCATTAGCAAAGGTAGAAACAATCCTGATAGAAACTTTGGACCATTGTTTAATAGGTTTTCAGGTATCTATACCCTTACATAGGGAAGCAGGTTGTGGTGTTTGGAGACTAAATATCTCCATTTTTCAAGATGCAGTAATAATTCAACAGATTAAGATGATTATTAAAGATAAACTAATGACATTGGTATCGTATGATAGTGTGGGTTCTTGGTGGGAGGACATGAAAGATTGTTTGATAGGGTTTTTTTTAATTTTAGGTACCACACAAGTACAGTCATCCTATAGAGAATACTTAAGGTTAAGGGTAGTTTTTGAAGCTTTACTTACTCGTTAGTGTGAAAATAAAGAAAATCTATCATCCGAATTAGAGATTGTGAGGGAGCAAATGTGTCAATTTCTGTATAATAGACTGCTTTCTCTACAAAAGGAACAATCTTTTGGGACTCAGGGTACAGCCACCCAGGTAAACCCGTATCTTGCAAATCAGGAGCATAGGGAAAAAAAGATTATTCCTTTTTTGTTAATGAAGGAAGGTTTTGAGGTAAGAAGTAACGAGGGAATTATGGCACACTCAGAAAATTATATGGAAACAACCTTTGCATTAGTTAGTGGGAATAAGGAGAAAGCAAAGCTAATTTTAGATTTGGCAACAGCCCCTCGCTTAGATATAAAACAAACAGAGAATTTGTTAAAACCTTTTTCAACTTTAGAAGTAGAGAAAGTAATAATGGGTTTAAAAATAAAAACTTCTCTGGGGTCGGATGGTTTACCAGGGGAATTTTACAAGTTGGTATGTTCAATTATGCCTTCGGTATTAGTGCAGTTATTTAACTCCTTTTTATTGGACCATACACTACCTACACAGATGTACGAAGGTTTGTTGATTTTTTTATTTAAATCTGGGTCACGTAGTGATATTAATAATTGGCATCCGATCACATTATTAAATGTAGATTTTAAATTATTCGCAAAATTATTAGGGAACTGACTAGGTTCTGTTATGACAGAGTTGTTACTCCCTACTCAATTTTGCTCAGTACCAGGCTGACGTCTGACCGATGCTTTCATTTTTTTTTTTAATCTGGTAGAGAAAGGTATGGGGCAACACAAGGTTCCAAATTTAGAAGGTTATATAGCTAGTCTAGATCAATCTAAGGCATTTGATAAAGTCTCACATATATATCTGTGGGAATGTTTTAGATGTTATGGAATCCCTGAAGAGTTTGTACAATGGATCCAATTGTGTTATAGTTTGGCATATGTTAGATCTTTTGAAAATGGTAGATTGGGGAAAAAGATTGGGATTTACCGGGGAGTAAGACAGCGTTGCCACCTAAGTCCCCTGTTATACGGGTTTGCGATAGACCCATTATTATGGATTCTTCAGAAGTCTCCGAATATTTGTGGTATTTCAGTAAATGACTCGCCTGTATGTAAAATAATAGCTTACACAGATGATTTATGCTTAATTATAAAACATGAGAATTCTTTAATCAAAGCATGTAATTTAATTCAGGAACTGGGGAAAGAAACAGAGGCATGTTTGAATTTGGGGAAAACAAAATGTTTAAAACTGGCTGAGTTTTCGTCAGGCTCTGAAATTATTGGAGGTTTTTCGGTAGCTAAAACACCCTGTAAAATTTTGGGGATTTATTTTGGGGGTATTGATATGGCTAAGTATAATTGGGGAAAAAGCATTACAAATAGGTTCTGCTAAAGTGCTTCAATGGAATAAATGGAAAGTGTTGAAAAAGAAAATAATTTATTATATTAAAACATTTTTGATTCCAATTTTTTTATTTGTTAGTAGGATTTTTCCTCTCCCTTTGGATTTGGAAGCTAAAATATTTTTTTTTTCAGTTGTTTCTGGGGTAGTAGGTTAAATCCAATTAAAAGGAACGTATTGTACAGGGAAATTATAGAAGGAGGTATAGGGATGCCTAATCCAGTCTTGTTTTTCTTTTCAGTATTTTTTTATGCTAACGTTTTGCCCCTTATGAAAGGTTGTTCACAACTTTGGGGAGACTGAGGATTGCAGGAATTGAAAGGGTTTTTGGATGAATGGAAACAGAACAAGTTTATGCCTAAAAATAAACATTGCCCTAGGTTAGGGAAACAATGGGAGGGAGTTTTTGATAAAATTAAACACTGGGGAATTAGTTATGATTTAGTATTAAAACTTCCAAGGACAATCTTATATCAGGAGGTTTTACGATCATGTTTTGGAGTAACAATTTTTGAAGGGTTTTCAGAACTTGCTAAAAACCAGATTATTAAATATGTCCTAGATGATAGAATACCTGTTTCAGATGTGGGATCAGGTGTGGTTAAGTATTCATGAACAGGTAAATGTGAAAGGAAATCTTAAACATAAATCTTTGTTAGAAAGGAACTGTTCAAGGATAACCTGTATGAATATAGTGGAGTCTATGGACCATTTATATTTTCACTGTTCTTATGTAATACAATTTTGGGATGTAGTAAAGAATCGGTGGAAAGGAGCGCCTTTTATTCCACCTAAATCAGATCTTTTGTTTTGTGGAATAAGTCCATCAAAAATACAGGTTTTTTCACATAGTACATTAAGGTTGATTATGGCTCACTTTTTATATTTGCTCTGGATCAGTAGATATAGATTTACGTTACAACAACAAGTTACTTCAGTTTTAGAATAATTTCTTTTGATAGATTCAGGTCTCAAATCTATAAAGCAGAAAGAAGCAAGTATTCTGGAGGATGGTATCTGGAATTCGAGATGGAAGCAATTTTCTTTTATCTAAAAAAAAAAACCTTGTTTAGGAATATTTGTTTTAGAAAAATTGGATATTGTGGAATAGGGGTTTAAGGATTTAGATGATATTCTTTTCTTCTTGTAATCTTGGGGGGGGGGTGAGTGTAGAAATATATGTAGTCACAGGATGAAAATAGATGTATATATAAAATGTCTTTTAGTCCCTCATTTCTAGGAGAGGAGTTTTGTTAAGTATTAAGGTTGGGTTATTTCTAATCATCAGATAAAGTATGATCTAAATATTCTTTTAGTAGTTTATATAAGTTTTATATGAGTTTTTGTGTTATGTTTGATTTTGGTGATCTTTACAATAAAAATGTGTTAAAATGTAAGGAAGGGAAGGGGTGGATTTAAAGTTGGCCTTTTTATGTTTAGAATCTTTGTATGAATTAATAATTAGTTCTGTTTTTTCTTTTTGGATTCTCATGAGTGTCAAGAGAAGATTTGTATTTAGTATAATTTTATTATGATTTGATTAATTTGAAAGGAACTGAACCCACAGCCCTCTGATCTCCAGGCCTCAGAGGCAAGTGTGCTACCTACTGAGCCACTGATTATTCAATATTATAATGGGAAGTAGGGGCTTGGGGTGGGGGACTGCTAGACTACCAGGGATTTTATTCAATATTATAATGGGAGAGTCAGGGCTTGAGTGGGGAACTAGACTACCAAGGATTTTATTTAATATTATAATGGGATATCGAGGCTTGGAGTGGAGTGCTAGACTTCATGGGATTTTATTGAATATTATAATTGGAGATAGGGGCTTGGGGGAACTGTTACACTATCAGGAATTTTATTCAGTATTATAATGGGAGATTGAGGCTTGGGGGGGACCACTAGACTACCAGGGATTTTATTGAATATCATAACGGGAGATCAGGGCTTGGAGAGTGCTAAACTACTAGGGATTTTATTCAAAGTTATAACAGGAGATCAGGGCTTGGAGGGGACTGCTAGACTAGTAGGGATTTAAGTCAATATTATAATGGGAGATCAGAGCTTGGGGGGCCTCTAGAGCACCAGGGATTTTATTCAATATTATAATGCTAGATAGGGGCTTGAGGGAATGCTAGACTACCAGGGATTTTATTCAATATTATAGTGGGAGATTGGGACTTGGGGGTACTAGACTACCAGGGACTACTCAGGGACATTGCTGCATATCTGCCGACAGCTTGCAGCAATCTGTCTAGGTTCACTCTCTGTTTGGTGCACCACTATGGTTGCTACAAGCTGTGTGACTTTGTCACCAGGACTCTGCCCCATAGAGAATCTGGTGCAGGGTCTGTAGTGCACTAGTAATCAGCATCAGCATGTGCCATGTTTTGAGAATGGGACCCCTATTGTGCTCAAGAATGGTTTCCTTAAGTGGGTGTATGGTACACCTGACATATGTTTTCTGACAATCACACCAAATGATGTAGACCACAAAACTTATTGTGCAGTTGATAAACTCTCAAACCACCAGCACTTTCAATAAATTTAGTAAGCTAAAGGACTTAGATTGATGACAAAAAGCACAAGCATTACATTTACTGTACCACATTTCTACACACCTGCAGGTTTGGCAGCTAGACAAGGCAGGTGTACTGGGTGGGTCTTTAGCTGTCTAAACTGACTGAGGACCAAATCATCCTTAAGATTCCTTACTCTTTTAAAAAAAGATCCTGGGTTTCTCTCATATGGCTGCCCCAAGGAATGGGTCACTTCTTAGGATGGGACAATATTTTTAATGATAATAACAATAATAATAATAATAAGCTTTATTTTTTTGCAATCACAATTCAATAAATACCAAAGCGCTTTTACAGAAAACCTAAAAACAGTAAATATTTAAAACCATTAAAATGGCAGAATTCCGTAAATTAATTAATAGGAAAGCAAGAGAGAAGAAAAATGTTTTAAGAGCAGATTTAAAGCTCTCCACAGTCAGACACCCCCTTATCCTACGAGGCAGAGAATTCCACAGGGTAGGAGCCTCAAAAGCAAATTATTGGTGAATCATGCCCCTCACTTTACTTGCCAGTTGGTTGTAGTATCTGGCAAAACACATAACCAGTTGTTGATCATCTGATTAAGGCTTTGGGGTAAGTGAAGTGGGCCTATATGTCTTAAGTGCCTTGTTGTAAGCTTCTTCTACACATTCAAAAGTGTAAACTCTCTGTAGGGGGGTTTTAATACAAAAGATTGTGCCTTGAAGTCCCGTAGGCAAGAAATGTATGCCTATAACTCAAAAGCTGGCCATAGGGAATAACATTTATGAGGTTCCTATGGTGGCCACCGTCTGCCCTAAGAATACTGTTAATGGCACTCGGCTTGTGGTTATTCTAACTAATAACCCTTTTGTTTGCTACAGAAAGACAGACATCTGGAAAATTTTAACTATCCCTACCCACAGTGCATATAAATCTCAAGTTGTGATCACTACTGATAAGCCAATCTATGAAATGCAAGATTAGCTCAGGCGTACCATTCCACATATAGACCACATTAAATTGTGGTCTATATGTGAGTTGTTGCTATTGTTGAACATTGTTTGCTCTTCCCATTTCCCTAGAAACAATTAGCTAAAAAAGGGACCATGTTTCCCCCATGTCTGGCTCACATGTTTGGATGTAGTAGTCCCCATCAAATTCCAAATAATTTTGTCTGAGCACAAAATGAAGATATTCTAAGATGGAGTCAGTGTGAAAATGGTTGCTTATGGCATGGTTACGGAGGAAGTACTCACAAGCAGAGACACCTAGGTGATGGTTAATGCATGTATATAACGATACAACATCTTTTCCTAGAAAACAGATGTTTTGATCAGCTGTTTTACTATGTGAGCAAGTGTGGGAGTGCTGCCATTTACTAGAAAGCAACCAGCCATGGAGGAGGGCAGGTTATGTTGGTCACCTTCGCCATGCCTTGGGACAACTTCAGTTTATAATATTTGGATGCTGGGGAGGAGGTGGGGTTACATGCTGCTCCTGGAGTGGGGGGAATGATTTAGCACAGCAAGTAAATTAAGGAACATGCTAGAGGAAATGCCAGCTAGCTGGGGAGGTGGGCAGGCTGTGCCAGTTGCCCACCTTGGAAGGTTCTATTTAACCTTAAATTGTGGGTGCTGGGGGAGGAGGGTGGTATTGGGCTTGTTGCAAGATGTGGTTCAAAATAAATATCCATATATCTAGGTGCAGTCAAGAAGGGTTGTGGGAGCCAATGTTGAAGTCCTTTTGTATTAAAACAGATGAACATGGCCTGAAATATGTAACACTTAATCACAACGGACCAACTAAGAATAATGAAAACAAAATTCAGCTCAAGTCTCACCTGCTGTGACAATGGTGAACTGGGATTGGGAGCAATCTAGAGGGAAATGGGGTCATCCAGAGAGAGGAGGATCGAGTGTTGGAAGATAGCTCTCCTCTGGTGGGGGGGTGGCACTGGCCCTGATATTCAGCCTGACCACTAGTGGTGGCTGGGGGTACAAGTAGATGGGACCACAATGTGGGGAACATGGGAGCAGTGGCCATTGATGTTCTATGTATGGGAGCATGCATAGGCATGTCTGGATAGCGTCTGGATAGCTTTGCATATCCACTCCTCCAAGGGGGAAAAGCAGAAAATGTCTGGTGGCAGCAGGATGACACCGAACCCTCTAGGCTCTGCACCCAGGCTACACATCCCTCTTCCAGAAACCAGAAGCCAGATCCACTGACCCCATGGAGGGCAAGTCATGGGGGAAGACTGGGATGGAGGCACATCCCTGGGACACCAGGTGAAGAGGGCTGGGAAGGAAATGGAAGGAGCAGCCCATCCTGGCAGGAGTAAAACAAAAAATTTAGCAAAATGAGCAAAATGAAGAGACTTACGAGGGCTTTATAAACTTGGAACTGGTAAATCCACTCTGTCCTGTGATGTCCTTTGTAAAATATCCCTGTGACATTCCAGAAACTACTCCTGCCTTTTATTTGTCTCCCCTTCAACATCTTCAAAAGATTTTAGAAAGCCTACCATGTTGGTACTTGAAAGCCAATGGGAAAGCATTTCCTAGGCACCCTAATGTCAAAGCTTTGCATTGAAGCAGAAGTAAGCAAATGCTACACCAACCATAGCATCAGAGCAACTGCTGTGCAGCTCTTATGAATGTCAGACTCAACAGCAGGGAAATCTCCAGTGTGACCAGACACCATGCAAAGAGCAGCCTCCTAGCACTGATGATTGGAAGAACTGGAGGTCTGTTCCAAGTGACAGGAAACACAGAAGAAGAATCTGGAGACAGAGAGGAAAGACCACACAGCAGGAAACAGAAGGAAGCCCCTTTCTGCCACCTGCAGGCACCAACACTGATAATACAAGCAACCCAGCAAACAACTTCAGCCAAAACAATTGCAACTTCCTTGCACCAGTTAATTTCAGAACCTATTCTAAGTAATGGGTGGTGGACACATGGAACAGCCTTCCTGAGGAAATTGTGGGGTATAAAACTGTGGGAGAATTCAAGAATGCATGGGACAGACATAAGGTAATTCTTGTGGGGGGAAGGAAGAAATAGGCTGTTGGTTAACTAGGATCTGCTTATCCTGTAGGTAGGGAAATGGGCAGACTAGGTGGGCCAAGTGGTCCTTATCTGCCATCAAAGTCTATGTTTCTTTGTGGGATTAGGTTTATGTTTCTCCTCACTTCTGCAGAATGTGCTACAGTGAGGTAAAGATAAAATTTCTTATTTTATTTTTGCGTCCCACTAGTCAAAAAGGTTAATAAATGTAAATTTAATTATTTGCAAATTTTAAAACTTGTGTCAGTCTCATTCTTGCACTTAGAGCCCATTTTCTAAGTGTAATAATACCCTCCAGGGTGGATGGTATGGGCTATGCCCATCCTTCCAGGGTCTATACATCCCTCTGCCTGTGGTGCTGGGCATCATGATGCCCCTGGGTGGGCAGGTATAATGCAGTACTGCGCCCCTTGATGGATATTATTGTTTGTGTAGCACTGAGTAAGATGTATGGCTGTTTAAATGATGAATATTAATTCCTGAATATTGTAAATAGAATAGTATTCAGTACTACACACTACTTCAATCTTAAAGAACTGCTTACATAATCAGGGCAGGTAATAAACATCAGGTTGCTGTCTTCCTCAGGATCTAAATAAACCATTTTACAAAATGCCTATACAGTATTTAAGAAGGTTTCAGCATTTTATATTTCACAATCCTGCACGGCTCTGGAGCCTTTGACTGTAATGTAGCTGCATCCCAAATAACATTCTGACATTGTTAAGCGAGGAACTAGGCTGCAGTACTTTTATAGGTAGTACAGCAAGAGCAGTGGGAGGGAAGCAGTGTACACTGTGTAGGAACTTTACCAAACTCTGCAAGCCTTAGCCACTTTTTTTTTTGAGGTAGTATATGAAACATTCCCACTACTGAGTCTGTAAGCAGCCTTACAGCTGGTGTAGTCTCATCACTACAACCTCAGCAGATGCAATTTAATAACTACCAGTGCCATTTTTTGAGGTATTATATGAAACATACCCACTACTGAGTCTCTAAGTAGTCTTACAGCTGGTGTAGTCTCACCACTACAACCTCAGCAGATGCAATTTAATAACTACCAGTGCTATGGTCAGTGGTATAACTATCAGCCAGCAAGCAAATCCAGTGCCTGATCCAGATTAGATGCTGACGTTGCAGAACTTATAAATTACCAATAGCCACTACAAAATAAAACTTCACATGCTGCAGCTTACCTTAGGAAACTGCATGCATATGGTAGGCCTAGAGTAAGATTGAATAAATAGTATACATTATTTGCCAGATAGATTGGATACAGTGAAAAATATGTGGATCAGGAGTGAATATATACTATTCCATTATTCAAGGTAAGTTTATTGGTTGCCTTGGGACAGTGCGTTACCTGAGTCTCTGGGTGTCCGGGCAGATCTTGTAGTGTGCTATCCACACAGACCTAGTTTAGAGTACACTTCAGAACCCTGCTCAGGAGACTCCAGTAACAGTCATGAAAAAGCTAACCATAAAGGGAAGCAATAAGGAGTTAAAAATTGAAAAAAGCATCCTAGACTGGGCCTTCTTAGCTTTTCCCTGGACACACACCCTTTAAACCCAGATCAGCTACAATGGCTCAATGGGGCCTTTACAGCTACCAAGAGGATATTTCTTCATCGCTGGAAACCACCTGAACCATCACACACACAAGAATGGCAAGCTGTACTGACATTAACCTCCAGATATGCAAAAACTGTGTACGTAGTGGCGGGTAATGCAAATCTCTACTGGAAAGTCTGGGGTCCCTACATGAGACTTTACAACCTTGAGGCTCCACCCCTCCCACCAAACAGGTGAAGTCACCCATTAGACTAGACTTTTCCCCTCTGAGCTCACAAAGGCTCACATACACACATATGTACAATGTTCCTCCACATGCCATAGAACCTGTATCTCTTATATCTCCATAAAAGGACCCACAACAGCTTAAGCTGCACCAGACAACACTGAAACATCACATCTTAAGGAACAACAATAAGTTCAGTACCATAGAATATATTATTTGATTACTAAATATTCTTTCAAGTAGGGATTCCCCCTCTCCTCCTCCTCCTCCTCCACCATTCCCCACTTACAAGTTTCAATAATGGTTTAAGTTTCACCCCCCTTCTCCATATTGATAATCATAGGCACAGTGAATATAGATTTGGACTACATTATAGATAAATCTCTGTTCCATAAGATGACAGAGAAGAGGCCCAATCGAGCCTAAGAGTATACCCAAAGAATTCCTAGGGCAAAGTAAGGAAAAAGAGGTGATTGAAATTGTACATTACTCAGTTCCTCTCATCCTTTCTACTAAGATAGAAGGACATTTTCTGTAACTTCCCTATTGGTTTACCACAGAAACATTTGCTGTCTTTATATGGTTATGTTGTTTTTTGAATGCAGTTTTAGCCATTGGGGGTCTTTAACAACTGTTCATCTGTTTTGTTTTATGTATGATCTGGGTTTTGAGAAAGTATGTTCTTCCAGAACAACTGCCAGTGTTTCCTGGTGAATGATTCTGTGTAATCCAAAAGCTAAAAGCACATGTGTTCTTTTGTAACAACTCTGTTGGTCCAATAAAAAATATAAAATCATCTGTCTGTGTGGATACTGGGTTCACCAGGAGTACAATATCATATATAATTAAAGTATAGTGACGTTATGCCAAATGTCCATCTATTTACCTGTATGCCATGTGTATGTAAACTAATTTAATGTTATGGTTTCAAGAAATCTTATAATACTGTTACTGTATTGTGTTTATTCGACAAAAGAAATTTAATAAAAACGTTTGTGAAAACAATTGAAAAGAGCTATAGTTAAAAGTCACTTCAGAAGTTTGCTGCAGAAGCGTTCTATTTTGTCCATCTTTATGCATAGCATGATTATGTTTCTTTACTTACACTGCATGCAAAGAGCATTCAACATTTAAAAAACCTGTCTGTTCTTGCAATGTTAGCGGACACATAAGGAGACAACAAAGGGTAGTTTAATTATAAAAGCAAATTTGTTATGGAAAATAAAGGCAAAAGTTACTGTAACGAGGATATCATGTTTTAATTTCAAATTGAGATTACAAAACATTGAACAAATAACTCGAACACAATGTAGCTGAAGATGCAGTCATTGGCAGTTGTACAAATACCAGGCCATTATTGATGTACTGTTGAGCTGATTTATATTATGGGTTAATACACCTTACACATATAGGCCATAAAGATGCTACATGATGTCCCCCAGTGTTGCCACCTTATTTTAAATACTGTCAATGTATAGAATAGAATTAAATATATTCATGCATGTTATGCAATTCAAATGTAAAACAATTCATGAATTTCTGTTGAGTTGTTTAATGTAGTTTCTCACCCTTTTTCATTTCTTTGTGAATCTTATGATACAATGGGCCAGATATTCAAAACTTTGCCCCAGGGCTAAATTAGCACTGCCTGGTGGGAAAACTTAGCCCGCAGCACAAAGCAAGCCATATTCAAAAGAAATAGCCCAGAGTAAACCAGCTTCTGAATATAGCATGGGAATGAGGCCAGGCAAACTCAGCTGGGAGTGCAGGGAAAACTTAGCCCTGGAATAAGACAGCTCTGAATATGGCAACCAGGAAGTGCAAACCACAACAGCGACACAGTGCACAGCGATGTAAAGGTAGGTAGAGGTGAACTATGTGGCCAATGTGTGTGCCAGCAAATGCGTGGACCCAGTACAGTTGCAGGCAGCAGTGTATGTGAAAGTACAGTGTGCAAAACAGTAAAATATTCCCTGAACTGTTTGCGCAGCACTAACACGTTTGCACAGGTTTAGCACAGGGCTAAACCGTTAGCCCGGAGCAAACACGTTTGCCCAGTGCTAAACTTTGCCATATTCAAAAGTGACATGCATATAAGCCTATTTAGGTAGTCTCTGGGCAAACATCCAGATTAGCATCTCATTATATCCTGATTTGCATGCAGTTTGCACCCGGCTAACGGTTTAGCCCTGCGCTAAACTCGCACAAAACATGTTAACGCTGCGCAAACAGTTGGGGAAATATTATACAGTTTTGAACACTACTTTCACATGTGCTGCTGCCTGCAGCTGTACTGGGACAACACAGCATAGGCACAGATGGTGGTATTGCTGCATGCAACTATCACACTGTAGGTCATGCTACAGTGCACAGCAGACACTACAGTAGCAAGGTGGTCAGTACTGTGTGGACACAGCAGTGCCTATGGTGTGTAGGGCAGTGATGATGACTGCACTATACACAGTGAGAGGCCCAACATACAGGTGTTTACTGATAGTGGACATTACTGTTCCACTGTTGTGTGACCCACAGATGCTGCACCTCTGGCATGTGATGCTCACAGTGACATATTCATGTCCAGCTTTGTGTGCTGTGGCAGTTGTACAGCTGTGCGGTATGTGGCTGGGGGGGCATATATTATCAGAAAGGCACACTGGTGTTGGGGCATTCCCAATACTGGCCCATGTGCACTGCATGATGTGTCCCAGCCTTGTGGCCACACCTGGTCTGTGGCACTGTCTGGTCACCCATACACTCCCCCTCTCAACATCCTCCATGCCCACAGTGCTGCACGTGTGTGCTGGCATCTGTTGGTATCCATAGAAGAGTGGCCCACAGGTGTGTGCTGTATGGCCACACTGCCATGGTGTCCACTGGCAGCAGGGTCACCACTTACTGCCTGGCATGGCAGAACCTGGTGGCAGATGATGGCATCATTGTGATGCTATCAGTTAGCAGCCTGTTTTCTCTATGTTTGGCTTTGTCTATGTGTCATATTTATTTGTTAGGGTCACACAAAGCCATGCAAAAGCCGCACAAACACCAAGCAAAGCCAAAGTGTCATGCAAAGCTGATTGCCCAGGGTTAAGACAAACTTTTCTGGGTGGTAATGTGCACCGTGCTAAGTGTTGTGCTAAGTTTTCAAAACCACTTTGCATGGCGCTAGTCGCTGAATATAGCACTGTGCCTGTATTCATGTCAGTTTTCCCCCTGCATACTTTATGATTTTGCCCTGCGCTAATGCTGTTTGCCCATGCTATATGTCATTCTGAATATAACAGACCCATGCTAATCCTGTGCTAAACCTGCGCAAGCGTTTTTTGTCCAGCGCAAAGTTTTGAATATCTGGCCCATGCTCTGTGGTTGGTGAGGGGAGGTTTTCAGACCAGGTTTACGGGGTGCAGTTGCAGGATCCCCTTTTCCAATTTATTTATACTGAATCACCATATACAACATCTCAAACTACATGCTGCAAAAAAAAACACAGCAGAATATAAATAACAAGCATTTGTCAATGCCGAATGTTGCTTGCTTGTATGTGCTGTTTAGGTATTTGGAAGTGACAGTTTCATGCCTTCCGCCCAAGACATCCACTGTGTCTTTCCGTTCAGTATTAGGTGTGGCAAAATGGCAATGTTGAAAATCTGGAGTGAAAATATTGAAATTTCGCGAACTTACGAGCCTGTGTAGGAACTGTGCAACACCCTCGTGAAACAAACAATTTTGGAGCTTACATCATATAACATGGTGCTTTGGGACCCCTTCTCATGAATGATGTCACTGTTCATGGTGGTGTCCAGGCCCAAAGGGCGATTTTGCAGTCACTGCGCAGTCACTGTGCGAAATCACCCTTCCGGCCTGAATAACGCCATGACAGTGTCATAATTCATAAGAAGGGGTCCCAAAAACCCCATGTTGAAAATTTGCTGCAAAAATTCCCCAAAATGCCCGAGATATGCAATAAAGTTGAAACCCCCCTATGTAACCCATTATACAGCTTACCGGCATTTCCTCAGTTCGCGGTCGGCTTTGAAGAGTGCAGACGTGTTCCCGGTCCACCGAAGATCGTCGCGCTGGAGTCCAGAGGTAAGTATGGGGTGAGGGGCGATGTGGGGAGACTGGGTGCGCAGTGGGTGGGTGCGGGTTGTGGAGGGGGTTGGGAGACGCAGCGGACAGTTTTATTTTACAGGTTTAAAAAAAAAAAGACGTTAGGATCGCTTGCCACGCTGGGGTGGGCCCCAGCATGGCACAGAGACTGGGGATTCAGCCAATGGGGATTGGGCACCCCGCCGCCAAAGGACTACAGTGCTTGCCATGCTGGGGTGGGCTCCAGCGTGGCACCTACAACTGGGGGTGGGGACCTCAGCTCAGCAACTGGGGACGCAGCTCAGCCTCACGGGATTAGGCACCCGTCGACTATACAGATACGGGGCACGCACGCTCATCTGTGTGTAGGTGGGGAGCTGCGTGAGCAGCCGATATCTTATCGGTGCTCACCTGCCGCAGCCCTCTTTCAATCAGAGTGTTACTGCATTTTGGAGCATGTCATAGACAGCTCCAAAATGCATTGGCTTACAGGGGCCGTGCCTGCCAGCCCACTGACTGAATTGGAGGAGGAGGTGACACACCTCCGAAATCTCCGATGAAGGCACTGTTTCTTGCACATGCATGCAAGCAACATAAAAATGGTGAACCTCAAACTGTATATAAAATCAAACACAACAGCACTTAAATAAAAATAGTGAAGCTGTGTCATAGTCAGAGCAGTACAAGAATATTTTTATTTTCTTTTTAAAATGCCAATGTCCTAGCAAGACCATATGTCCATGGTAGTCATTGTACAATGTATATTGTTTTGTTTCTTGTATGCCTTTCTGAGGCAGGAACATCAGGAGTCCAAAAACATAATCCATGGGACACAAGGTAATCTCTTTTACAGTAGATCAGACAGTGGCCCAGAGTGGTCAGCATTCTGCTGAAGGTCAGTAGGGCATCTTTGCAGTCCTGTCTGACTTTTGTCAAAGATGTGCTTTGTGGACTATAATGAAATGGGTTCCAGATAATCAAATCTCTTCCTCTGTACAGTCTCTGTTTTCTGCACTCAATAGCCTTTGTAGTTCAAAGAACATTCACATGGTTCCTATTACCCAGATGGTATTGCAGAAATTGGTATCTGTGAGCAATTTATTCAAAGCTGTTCCTTGAATCCTATTATAGATAAGGTAGGCAAAGTTAACACTAATTGCTGGGCAGTGAATGTAATGCATCAGTGTACCCCCAATGGGTACTGCGCTAATTTATAATCAACAAAACCATTCTTTAATTACAGGCATATGTTAGGGTGTGTAACCCATGATAACCACAGTACTTCTTGTGACTTGCAGCTGTTTTAGTAAACAGGAACTGGAAAAGTTGGCTTCAGTGATTTATAGAATTTGTAGCCCCAAAAGTGTGTTTACTGCACTTCTACAGAATCATTCAGGATATAAGAGCAAGTATGTTTCATTCTATATACGTAATCACAGCAGAGAACACAATTACTCCTGAAATCAAGTATAGTACAGGTATATAGTATATCTAAACCCCACAAGTGGGTTTAAAAATGACAAGATAAACAAAACATATAGTCTGATGACAGCAGTACCAGCAAGATATCAGAAATATATTGCCATTACTGTTGTCTCACTGGATATTTGGAAGGCTAAGTGAGGCCACTCTGGGAGTACTGTGCCAGTTATGGAGTTCTCACATAACGAAAGACTAGGTCAGACTGGAGACAGTGAAGTGAAGGGAACCCAAAATGCTTCAGGACCATCAGAGCAGATTGTATGAGGATCAGCAAAGGGCACTGAACATGTACTCGCTCGACAGCAGACAAGTGACATGATATGACACAGACTTCAAGTCCCTGAATGTAATGAGCAAGATGAACTACAAAGAATTATTAAACAGGACTGGAGTATCGAGAAAACAAGGAAACATGGAAGCTGGTGGGGGGGATGAGGTTCCGGAGGGATGTGAGAAAGTTTTATTTAACAGAGAGATTGGCTGATGCATGCAGTCTGCCACTGGAAGTGGTGGGCTCTGAAACCATTACTGGGTTTGAGCATGGTTGAGACAGAGTTAAGGGCTTAGTAGTTACTAGGGGGTAGCAAGGGGGTGGAGAGTGTAGATAAAAACCTCTTATTGACAAAATGTTTCAGGGTGTGTTAAGGTGTTTTGGGCAGACTGGATGGACCATTGGTCTTTTCTGCCATCATTTCTATGCCTTTTTGCTTCTAGTATTTTCGCAGTGTAATACTGAACCTATCAGAGTGCAGCTTTCCTAATGCTGGAGTCATCACAATTGTCCAGTGCAACACTGACACCAGCAGCTGATATCAAAGAGAAACAGTTAAATCTTCAAATAAGCAGCATATTTCAAACCAGGGTCTCCACTTCAGCCAAGTGGCCCTGGCACTGCTACCTGCTGACGGCCAGACCTCTGCATCCAGCCCGCCACCCCCTGACCAAGGAAAGCAGCCACAAGCCCAAATCAGGCTCTCCTCTTCAGCCGAGTGGCCTTGGCTCTGCTACTTGCTGGCGGCTGGACCTCTGCATCCAGCCCGCCCCCCTGACCAAGGAAAGCAGGTACGTTTGGTCAGCTCTTAGCTCTGAGCTTTGAGGCTTCAATTCCCGTAACTGGACTGGCTCCTGGGGACTGTGGCTGCTTCCAGATTGGATGCTGCAGATCCCCATTGAGAAAGAAAGCATACAAGGCACCTTTTTCAAAACACAGCTCAGCCACTGCCTTGCTGTACTGCTCTCTGAACAATTTTTTCACCCACCTCACCTCCCACTCCTCCCTCCTTTATTAAGTACACTTCCCCAAGTGATCTCCACCCCTGAGGCCTCACACTAGTCAATTACAACAACTCCTTAAAGGGGCTCTCCTTTCTCTAACTTCTTAAAGGCGTGATCCTCTCTCGTGCTCAAATAACTTATCATTCTCAATGCATCTGGGATCAAGTGCACTGACGCTGACTATGGTCCTCCTCCCACTTCCTACACCAGCCCCTCCTTATTTAGGACCATCACCCTCTATGCATAGTACCCCCCTCTTATCTACAACATCTCTTCCAGACCCCCCCAATGCTCTATCACCTCCAACCCTCGGTACCTCCCCACACTTCCACCCCTGCTACCTCTTACTTCCCACTCATACCTTGGTCTCTTCTCCTTAATGCCTTTCCCACCATTCATACTCTACCCACCCCTTGCACCCCAGCACCTGGCCCTGTGTCCAGTCTCAAGGGGAATTGCCACAATCACTACCATGCTTTGGTTCACCTAATCACTCTCCTGTTGCTTCTATCAGATAACATTCACCCAAACCCTGGCCCCATGCCTAACCTTATGAACAAGCCTGCCCAGGCTGAAGGACTCCACATAGCTTCTATGAATATTTTCAGCCTCCTTAAGAAGGCTGCTGCATTCCAGTCCTGGGTTACTCAGCACCAACCAGACATTGTCGCACTCATCGAAACCTGGTTATCCAAATCCACCTCTGACTCCTTCATCTCCCTCCCTCCCTGGTTATACCCTTTTCAGGGAAGATTGGGTGGGTAAGCATGGAGCTGTTGTGCTCTCTATATGTGTGACTCCGTCCTTGGATATGCACTTCCACCACCCTAGCTTGATAACGGGGCATAAACCCTCACACTAAAAATCTCCCTCAACCCTGGTAAGGGCCCACCTTTTCTCACTGTTGTCTATATTTCCCCCCAGAAAGCAAGACCTCACCATTCAGGCACTTGCTAACTACCTCTTTGGCCTACCACCCAAAATGGCCCAAAATAATTGTTGGTGACCTGAATATCAACTGGTTCTCTGTCACAGCCTCCCAAACCAGAGATATCTTTGCCACCTTTGACATGTCCCAGCTTGTCACCATCCCAACTAGATTCAACCCCTCTACTGGCACCAGCACCCTCCTGGATAGCCCCATTACCAACCAACCCAGAGGGTGCTCGATATTAGTGTACTTCCCAACTCACTTAGTGACCACTCCCCGGTCGTATTCTCTTGGTCTGCTGCCAACAGCAAACCTGCACCACAAACCACCCAACGATGTTGCCTACTCTCAGGTCACCTGTGTCACCATAAACTGTACCTCTCAAAACTGGATTGTTCCCCAATCAGGCTTGCACCATCCATAGACGAGGCATTGGATTTTTTCACTTGCACTTTTAACACTGCCTGTGACCTCTATGCCCCCTTCGCTAGAAGCCGCACCAAAAAGCAAAACATGCCCTGGATTACCCCCTCTCTCCTTCACAAACTTAAAATGAGAGACAACTTAAGGCACATTGCCATGGAATCTGGCAAGCCAGCTGACAGGCAAGCGTACAATGCTGAGTACAATAAGTGTACTTGGGTCATTCAACTGGCCAAAGTCCAGTACTACCAATCTGCTCTTGTATCTTCCTGGGGGTTGGCTAGAAACTTTTGGGATAATGTAAAGGAGCTGAATGGGAAATCCCACTCCCCACCTCCCTCTCAACTCTTCTTTAATGGAACTGTCTGCTCTGACCCCCTTGGCATTGCAGACTGCCTAAACCACACTTTTTCAAACCTGAGTTCAGTCCTGCCCAGTAACTTCTTTGACCCCATCCCAGTAGCACCTCTGCCCACTCTCCAGAGACCTCCTTTCTACCTATGTATCATCTCCCTATTGGAGGCTAGACCTCTTCTGCAAAAAGCTGTTAGTAGTAACAACCCCAGCACTGACCTACTGGACACAAGGCTACTTCATCTGACATTGGATTCTATCCTGGTCCCACTTACTGAGCTGCTCAACCACTGTCTGTGCCTGGGACAGTTCCCCAGCACATGGAAAACCACCATCATCACACCCATCTGAAAGAGTGGTGATCGCGCGACCACGGGTAACTATTGACCTATTTCCATCCTTCCCCCACACTCTAAGGCCCTTGAAAAAGTAGTTGTCAACCAGCTTGCCAAATACTTGGCCATGCACAATATCCTGTGCCCTGAACAGCATGGCTTTCATGCAGGTCACAGCACCACAACCGTGCTACTTCAATTCTCCAACTTCCTGTACTATGCTCTTGATACCGGAAGTCCTGCCGGTGCCTTGTTCATTGACCTCTTCAAGGCCTTTGACACAGTTTGCCATTCTCTCCTGCTTGACTCCCTCAGATGCCTTGATTTCTCCCCTGGCCCCCTTGCATTGTTCACCAGCTACCTCTCTACCAGAACTCAGTGTGTAAAAATCAATAGTACCCTATCTGACACACGACCCGTCTGCTCTGGGGTTCCCCAGAGCTCCATTTTAGACCCACTCCTCTTCAGTATCTACCTCAACTCCCTCCCCTTGGCCTGCCCAAGAAAGATCCTCCTCTACGCGGATGATGCTGTGCCCTTTGCCACTGACCCCAACCCCAACACACTCCAGGCCACCCTCCAACAAGCTTTTGATAGAGCTGAGCATTGGTTTATATCACGAAGGCTAGTTCTGAACCTAAAAAAAGACCAAAGCTATGCTCTTCTTGCATCGCCAAAGCAAAGCCAGTGGTACCCCTCTCATGATACTGCCTAGCACACTAAACCTCATGGAGCAGGTTTCCTCCTACAAGTATCTGGGCATTACCTTTGATTCGGCACTCTCCTTCCATTCCCATATCAATGCCCTTTCTGCTGCCACCAGTGTCAGGACTGTACTGTTATACTGCCATAGGGACCGCCTACCACAAGAGGCCTTTAGATTAGCAATCACCTCTTCTGTCCTGTCACTAATCAACTATTGGCTGCCCATCTATGCTGCAGCCAACAACATTGTGCTTGCAAGAATCCAGCTCTCTATAAACAAGGCCTGCAGGCTAATGCTGGGAGCCCCTAGGCTTACCCATACATGCCTGCTGTACTCCACCACCAACTTGCTCAACCTTGAAGAAAGGCTCCACTTCCAAACCTGCCTTCTTGTAAAAAAGACCCTGTTAGGGCTCTCCCCCCCTGGGGTCGCCATCTCCCTGCAGCGTGCCTCCCCCTCAGTCTCCACCTGCAGCACTGTCAAAACCTCCCTTATTGTCCCTAAAGTAAGGACCTCTATGGCCCAGAGATCCTTTTGCTATCAAGCTCCCTCCTGGTTCAATTCCCTCCCAGCCAATAAAGCTGACTCCACTAAGCTTGGTCCTTTCAAGGTCTCCCTCAGAAGCCATCTGACAAGCACTTGCTGCTGCAACTGCACATAATCCCCCACCTGCCCCTTACCTTCACCCCTAGGCTGGGTCTGCCCTGTCTACTTTTGCTGTATATACCTGGGGTCTCATGCAACATCTGCTGATTAATGTAATAAAATATCTCTGGTTGCTGCCTGACGTGGTACTCATTTACCAAATTATAACTGCTGTGATCTACCTATTACCAAGTGTGCACCACCAGTGAATGCCTGTAACACTGGTTGCTTTTTTAATTTAAGCGTTATGTACTGTACGGTTTGTTTGCTATATGTATTGCTCTCTTGACGAGGTGCCTTTGTAAATGAGTCTATGACTCAAAGGTCTGTAAACCGATGATCTAATAAATAAATAAGTTAAACTAGTAAACTAAATCAAACATGCAATGACTTGACCTGAGATGTAGTGAATTAAACCTTTACCAGCAAAGTTGGTGGAAAGTCAGGAACTTCATGCTTGCATGGTATAGCAATGTTCTTGACTCCTCCCACTTTGCTTGAAGTTTTTCTTTTATTCTTACCGGTAGAGCCATATGGTGTCAGAACCATCCATTGCCAAACCCAACCCAAAATAATGGCACAAGATAGAATTAGTTTTAAAGCACCCTTTTTTAAAATTCCAGACCTGCCCTACCCACTTTGCAAACATCACCCACCTTGTCAACCTCCCAAATAATTTTATCACATCTTCCTCCTCACACAGCTCCCTGCTAGCCCCCATCTCCCTTTCATCCTCATAGTCCCTCATAGTCCCAGTGAAGTTCCATTAATGTAATATGGAAGCTAGCCTCACTATAAAAATCTCCTGTATCCCACACTTTCCAAGCAAGTAACCACCCCCTCCCACAAACTGTTAAGTCTCCTGACCACCATAATTTATGAGGACACCCCCTAACCATCCCCTGTAGTGCCTGTTCACTCACGCCAGTGCGCCTGCAAACAGAGAGACCATCAGTAGGGTACAAGGAGAATGCAGCCACCTGGCATCACAGTGGACCATTGTGTCACCCAACCCTGACAGTGCGCAATGTGCCGGGGCAAATATATGCCAATTGCAGGGGCCTGCACACCCTGCAATCCCCACTGTGGGGCCTTTATCTCAACACCCCCCAAACTTAATTATAATCACCTCCACATTCGAGGTGTTTTTTGAAAGGTGGGGCAACACCCTTGCAGCACTGTAAATGCAGAGCACTACAGCATCCAGTTTGCCCCATGACAGGCAAACTGGTTCCATCACCCATATTGCGGTACCCTAATGACGGCACCCTAACAATGGTGTATGTGTAGCACCCAACATCCTTTCTCTCCACAAGCCCCTCCCCAAATGTTAAAGACTACAACTGATACATTAGAAGAGTTGGTTAATGAGTTTGCTCACTAGAGAGGTCAGTCTATCTTTTCGCTATTCAATGCTTGATGAATGAGTGATGACATCTTACAGAGCAGTAACAACTGATTGGTTGCTATTCAGCCAATCTGTTGTTACCACTTAGAAAGATGTCATCTTGAGCTGTCACATTGGCATGCAGTGCTGAGGTGCCTACCTCCACCCATCCATTGACCAGGTTTGTGAATGGACCAGGGTGACTCAGGGCTGGCTGGAGGAAGGAAGATTGAGAGTTCAAAGGACTGCTGTCCTTCCTTGGGGAGAGAAGACACTGATTCGAGATACTTGCCAGTCACCCAGTGGAGGTTGGGAGCAGCACATTGGGACTAGAAGTCATGGGCAGGAAGTGTGATGACACAACCGCATGTGCCTCAAGATGCTAGTGTGTGTGAGTACATCATACGCAGTTTTCAGTAGGTGAAAATAGATGAAACTTCCCTAGCTATGTCGGGATCCCCAGCAGGCCTCACACAACCCTTTGTGGCAGGCCACCTGCCAAGCATTGCTCTGAGTAAATGGTGGTTAACATATAAGTCCATGAGATGGGTTTGTGGTGAAGCAGGTGGAATGCCAATGAGACCAGGAACATCAGGAGATAAATAGGAATGATAAAAAAGACATATGTCATCATTCATTCATTGGTACTCTGAATAGCAAAGAAACTGACTAGTCCTATGAGTGAGCACATTTCTAAACTTTTCTAATGCAGCTCAATGTTTTCCATAATCTTTTGGGGGCACGGTGAAGAGGGAGGTTGGGTGCTAAAGGGAGGTAGGTTTAGGTGGGAGGTTTTCTCATAAATTATTGGGGTCAGTAGTCGACTGTCTGGAAGAGAGGCTTCCTTCTTTAGAGTGGTTGGGGGACAGATTTTTTTATATAGTGAAACTCACTTGTATATTTTTTGTATTGGAACTTCAGTAGGACTGTGGGGAGGGGGGATGTTAGTTGGGGCTGGGTGGAGGTAGATGTGCTAAAATCATCTGGGAGGTGGGCATGGCTAGGTGATGTTTGCACAGTGCTGGGGGTGGGAGCGGAATTTATAACATCTATTTTGGCGTGTTTAAGCAAACATTTTTTTGCCTGCGAAGTATTAGTTTGCCTCACAAAAACAACATACCTCTACACCACTAATATGAACGAAGTAACCAATTTTGCAATACTTCTTATGGTATGGTATAATGTGTTGTACTAGTTTTTCCATTTATGTTTGCACTTTTTGGCAGGAAGCTCCCAAAATAAAGGACTATGCTATAGTATATATTTACTGTAGTTAAAATTTACGTGAAGTACTTCTTTGCATATTACTATTGTGTAGATGTAGACTTATTATGTGATAGCATGAATGATTGAAATGTTCCATTATTTATGAAAGATGAATGATCTATAACAATTTTTTTCACTCTATCGTTTCTTCTCCTATTGGCCAACCTGGCCCCATCGGGTCCAGTTCCCGGCCCTGTTCCACAACATCCCTGGGTCTCACCTTTCACTGGGGGTGTCCTCTGCCACAGTATCTAATCAGAGGTGCTCATTGCCTATTGTGGAGGCTGTAGGGGACCAACCCATCATCCAATCATCCAGCCATGGTAAGATGCTTGTCCTCCATTTTTTCCCATGGGCGCTTTCATGTGTGTGCATATACACACACACACACACACACACACACACACACACACACACACACGCAGTAATGTAATGTGCATGCTCTGTCTCTGTGAAGAAACCCCTGGTATCTGAATGTGGGATCTCTTGCCATGCAGTCCCAATGTGCTGCCACCCACATTCCTCCAGGTGGCAGCCAACCAGCAGGGCACATGCCTCCCCAAAGGAGAACAACTCAGCCCTCCCTCCCTCCCCCAGCTAGCCCCCAAGCCATTCAAGTCCATTCCTGAACTTGGTCATTTGCATAGCAGGCAGGATAAATAAAAACTTAAGAAAAGAACGAATGCTGTTGTATCACAGTATTTATGACACTACTGTGGAACAATAGTATAGAATATCATGTTTATTAAGATTTTGCATGCATTCCTACACTGCAGATTCCTCATAATAAGGATATCAGAAAGACTTCAAACACCCCATGTGAACTATTAAAAAATGAAGTACTAGAAATATTATCTCAGGGTGTGATGTCATCATAGAGACTTCAGAAGATTTACACTCAAGGTCTATGATGTTATTTCACCCCCGAATGGAAACACAGCCTTGTTGATTATGATTGCCATATTGGGGAGCTTCAAGCATGTGTGGGTTAGGCACACAAGCATTGGGAGGAATACCGATGAGTAGGGCGACTGGAAAAGTTAAGACAATTTGCCCCAAAATGCAGGGTCTTTTTTGCAAAAATTGTGGGGAAATTGCGGGGGTTCACTATACATCCCCACTGCCCCCTAATAAATATTTTATTGTTTGCTGCAGCATGTATTGATCACATAAATTGTTAGATAATTGTATTGCCACTTGTAAATTCTTTTAATATGAAGAAATGTGTGTGTTTTTGAAATGCACTGCAAATTAATCATTATGTAGCATATCTTCTAGAAATGTAGTCATCTAAGTCATTCAGTGCTAACTAGGTTTTATTAAATAATTTACAGTTAGTCTGTACTGAATACATCCTGAAATAACATATTTTGCCAATTTCTAGATGTTAAATAATGAAGCCTGTTTAAACTACTTGCTTTGGTGCAAGAAAAAAATAAACAGATAACCAGGATGCCTAATAAAGGTCTAGTAAGAAAAATGTTTATTTTGCTAAAATAATTACTGTTCTTAATCAGCACTGTAAGTACATTTTAAAATCACATGATAAAAGTATCAAATCATACCAGTAGCTTTTCATTATATCATAAAATAATTTTTAATACATTATACTTTTGTTCTACTCGGTTTGCAGTGATTTTACTTGGGTTGCAATTAGTTTGCCTATTTGAAGGTAATGGTTTAACTATACTTAACCTGTTCAGCATGTTTTCAGAAATGTTTGCTTTTTGTAGGTTTTGTATTTGAGGATGCAGTTGCGACAGACTGACATGTAAGGAATCACTGTCACCAACCCCCTCAGAAGCACATTCAAGTTTATAATTAGCAAGGCCATCCAAACTCTTGACACATTTGAATCAAAATCCTTTCAGATTGAAAGGATGTGTACAAGGAAAATCTACCCTACCATTCAAAAACAAGCTTTGTGGCCAAGGCTTCATTTAGGTGAATGGGGCACTTTGCACCTCTTCTCACACCTATTGTTTCCAATCTCTGTGTCAGCAAAAAGTTCTCTGATAGTCTGCTTTAACACAGCTTTTAAGTGTTCAAGTCTACATATGCATGACCAGAGGATTTTGAAACCAAAGTAGGGAAGTGCATCACATGAAAGCAGTCACATTTGACCCCTTCTCACCTCACACTGTACAATTTGTTCAAATCCAAGTCTGAGTACTAAATTGTTAGCATATCTGAGTAGATTTCCTTGAGAATTTAAATATTTTATACTGTTTCAATCAAAAATTCTGTAAATGTAAGAAAATTCCATAAATTGCAGATTTTGTGTGGAGAAGGGTGAACATTGCGGAAATTGCAGAAAAATTGCTCCCGCAATTTTCCAGTGGCCCTGCTGATGAGAAAATAGGGTGTCGAGATAGGCAGGGAAAAACAGGGCAGACTGGAAGGGTCTACCAGTCCTGTTGTGCAAATGAATTATGTTTCTATATATTATTCGACATGTATATACAAGGGGTATGCAGTTGCCGTACTAAATAGATAATTTATCTTCAAATATAAAGGGCAGAAGACTATAAATCATGAGTGGGTTATGAAAATCCTGCCCTTCACAACTGATGCTAAACTGCATGTTCTGAGTCAACCAAATTGAGTGTTTCAGTTATGTATCTGTTTACAAGTTATTACCTTAAAATGTACTGTTAAAATGTTTTGCATTGATTTCAATGGATTGTTTTAGTACTGCATAGGGTTATTGTGATGTCATCAGCATTGTGAATATGTGTTCTGGTTTAGTATGCCACTGTGATGTACGTAACCTTCAAGATACTGAATGTGATCTATACCATCAGAACAATATCAGGCTAACATGAGGTTATATACTGTATGTCATTCAGAAATTATTTGTGGTGAAAGATTTTTATTGTTTTCAAAACTTAATACACGTATATCATACACTGGAAACATGTAAAACATGTCTGTAATAATAAAACAGTGTTTTATATAAACAGGCAAAAATACTTACAAAACAAATGTCTATATTTGTAAAAGAGCAGGTAAAGGGAAAATTTAACAACAGCCCCTTCCCCCCAATTTGGCTTACAAGCAACTGACAATTATAATTGAGTTGTGGGAGATCTTCACTGAGTTACCTAGCCACGACAGAAACATTTCTAAGAGGGTCTGCCTGGGGATTCATGTAGTGATACCTCTAGGAGGTGAGTTTCTGAAGGGCTTCATAAGATACTAGGGCTAGACACTTAAGGGCGTACCTGCAATAAGAACAAACAGAACACACACAAAGCATCTACTAGACTTAAATGGATATCACAAAAAGAATCTGGTTATCCATACTATACTTTAAATGATGTCTGGGGTCCCCCAGGTATTGGGGAAAACCTTTTTGCCATGGTGGATTCCAGTGTTAGGATGGAGGGACGATAGAGACTTGAAATGACAATATTCAGCCTATACCATCTTTGGATTTCAGGAAGGTTGTGAAAGGTTGCCATACAGTTAATAATGGGAAAGGGTGTTAGCTACTACATGTGTCAGACAGGTTGGCCACCTGCGTGAGGGCATTGAAAACGTCTTTGATCGTTGGGACCTCCTGCAACCTTCATCTGTAAAGCAGTAGTCTTCTATCCTGCATACTTAGCATAACTAGCCACTTTTGCTCTTGGGGTCAGAAATGTGGAATGGAGGTGTGAATACCTAGCAGCAGCTCCTCTGGTGTCATAGACACTGGTTTACCCAGGACTTCAGACCAAAAGGCACAGACTTGCTGCCATAGTGGCTGAATTACCTGGCAGTCCCATAATATATGGACTAAATCCTCTCATGCCACCTGACATGTCCAGCAGAGTTCATCTTGGATCAGTTTGGCCTTGTATAAGACTGTGGGGGTCCTGTACCAGGGATGGATGAACTTGTTCTATATTAATATGCTCCTAGTGTGAGGGTAGGCTGTGTGGGCCAGCTTCAAACATGATTTCCATTCTTGGTCTGAGATCTGCAACTTCAGAGCCAGTTCCTGTTTTCTTTTGGATGCCAGAGATCGGGATGGCAGGTGTGCTCTGAGACTAGAGTATATGGGCTGGTTTGGCCCTTTTCCAAGGTTAGCCAGTTCTCAATTGGTGAGGTGGTCATGCCAGGGGGTTGCCTCCTGGCATAACTGGCAATGGCACTCCTAAGTTGAACGAAATGCCAAAAGTCCTTGTGGGGAGCCTCATGGCCAACCCTCAGCCTTGTGAAGGATTCTGAGGTGGTAGTGCATGGAATGAATGGATCCCAAAGATGTTGCGGACCTACATCCACCCAAGCAGCCTAAGCGATGGGTGTTTGATCAACAGTAATATCTGTGTTGCCCCATAATGGAGAGATGCCATAAGGGGTGGGGTCAGAGTTCAACTTTTTGTGGCGCTTGCTCCAGTACTCCAACATGGGGCCAATTGTCAGGTGGGAGTTAATCCCCTTTTGGATGGGTGGTTATATAAAAACAGGGTTAGGTGTGCCACCTAACTAGTCATTCTCTCCATACCTAGCCATTGTGGGGTGTCTTGTTCTGGAGCAGTGAACCATTTAAGTGTTTGGGTGGCCTGAAAGGCCCATTTGTATCCCTCAAACCAGGGGAGACCCCATCCCCTTAAAACCAGTGGGGCCTCAGCTTGTTTCTACTGTATCTTAGCCGTTTCCCTTCCCAACAAAATTCCCCAGCATTAAGCCAATTTTTCTGTAACAAAAAGGAGGGAGTTTCAGTGGGATACGTGATAACAGGTACATAATCCTGGGCATGGTGATCATTTTTAAAGCTGAGATTTTGCCAGCGAAATAAGTTGGAGGGTTCTCCACCTGTCCAGCTCTATCTGAGTGGTGGTGAGTAGGGGTTTCAGATTCACCTCCCATAGCTTTGGCAGGTTTATGATAATAACTATTCCCAGATAGATGATTCCCTCAGGTGACCAGCAGAGATTGTGTGCTGAGGCCATGCTTGGGATACAGTTGCCATTTAGGCGGAGGACTTCTGCCTTTGTTTGGTTCAATCACAGTCCTGAGAAGGTGGCAAAGTCAGAAAGGGTTCCCAGAAGGGAGGGAATGGCATTGTCAATATGTGCTACTGGGAGAAAAAGATCATCTGACTACATCAATGTGGTGTACTCAACTCCGACTATAGCCACCCCTGAATGAGGGGGTTTTGTCTAAGAGCTGCAGCTAGCAGCTCCACAGCTAATACTTGTAAATGAGTCCCTGACTCAAAGGTCTTTCCGAATATTTCACAAATAAAATAAAAAAAAATAAATAATAAAAACAGTAGCAGTGATAGGGGGCAGCCCTGGTGTGTGCCCTGCACAGTGGAAAGGAGGGAGACATCATGGAGTTGGTAAGGACTTTGGCCATGTGGGAGGAGTAGATCACCCTGATCCATGTTATGAAACCTTCGCTCAAACATTTTATGGACAGCACCTGTTGTACAAAATCCCACTCCAGGGAGTCAAAGGCCTTCTCAAAATCGATCGCAATGGCTGCAGCAGGGGTGTGGTGGGTCTTGGCTTTGTGTATTAAGTTCACCATGACCTAATGTGGTCAGAACTGTAATGGCCCTGTGGCAAAACCCATCTGAGATGGGTGTATAAGGCTGGAAAGGAGTGGGTTTAATCTGTTAGCCAGAATGTTGGCCAGAATCTTGCTATCTGCATTGAGCAGAGAAATGGGTCTGTAGTTGGCTGCTTTTTGGGGGTCTTTCCCTTTCTTTGGGAGTATGGTTATTACCACCTCCTGAAAGGGGGGGGTACCAACCTCCAGGGCTTCGGTGAAGACCTGTTGGAGTACTGGGGAGACTATGGGCTGCAGGAGTTGTCATACTTCCAGTGGGGAGTCATCTCCCCGCCCCCCCGGGCTTTCCCCTTTTTCAGGATAACAAAGTGGAAGACACTTCTGCCACTGTTAGTGGGGCATCGAGAGCCTGAGCTTGTAGGTGTGAGATCTTAGGGAAGTTGAGGGACTGTAGAAAGGGGGAACCCCTTGGGGTTTGGGAAGTCTGGAGGACTTAGAGTGTGGCATAGAATTTTACCATTGTTTGATTTATACCCTATGCTTTGGACTGGACAGTGCCCCACTTGTCCACCAGGGCCAATATGCCCTTCAGCTTGCTGCTTTTTCAGCTAGTAATCAAGAATTTTCTCTCCCTTTTCTGCCCCCCTCCCAGTACTTGTGCTTTAAATGGATAATGGTGACCTCAGCTTTCCTGGAGAGCAGCTCATTTATTTCCATCCTCAGGGCAGCCACCCGATGGCCAGTCTGGGACTGGAGCGAGGGGGTTGAGAGAGACTTGAAAGGTGGCCTTCACCATCTTAAGCTGCTTCTCCAGCTCCAAGAGGTGGAGTTCCTTCTTTTTTCTCCTCCCGTGAATATAGCTCATGATCACTGTATACAGGGTGGCCTTGAAGGCCTCCCACGTGGTACCAGTGGATGTATCAGTGATTTGGTTATTTTGGAAATATAGAGAGGCCTCACACTTGAGCCCCTGTGGTGAACTCAGGGTAGTGAAGGAGCAGGGGGTCAAGCCTCCAAAATGGGGAAACTGTGGAGGGGGAGCCCCATGTGGAGGTCAGCCACACTGGGGCATGGTCCAAAATTACCAGTCATGATGGTGGTTTCCAGAGTGTTCTAAGTGATGCAGGGGGAAGAAAGCCAGAAGTCAGTCTGATGGTGGAAGCTGTGAACCAGGGAATGAAAAGAGTAGTCCTGCACCGACAGGTGAAAGATCCTCCAGATGTCAGTGAGGGCCATATCCTGCTGCATTTGCATGAGGGCCTGTGCTCCACTGGAGGGGGGGTTCAATATCTGTTGAGAAAGGGGTCTAAGGTTAGGTTATATTCCCCCCCCCACTATCAGTGGGACATCCTCCAGGGCTTGAGCTCCTAGCTCCTGAGCTAGCCTATGGAAGAATGATGGCAAGTCCTTGTTGGGGCCATATATAATACCTAGCAGCTGAGGACTCTGTGCCATATCCATGAGGGCCACTACCCACCCATCCCCCAGGTTACTGATTCTCTTCCTAACTGACCAGCACAGGGTCTTAAGTAGAAGTAGAAGTATTGCCACACCTCTCTTCCTAGTGGGAGAAGAGGCACGAATAACCATGCCCACCCAGTCCCTCTTATCTCTATCATGGTCCATGGCTGTTAGCTTAGTCTCCTGTAAGAAAGGCACTCCTGCTTACAGCCTCCTAAGACGTAAAAGCACCTGCTTCCTCTTACTGGGGGTGTTAAGCCCCCTTAAATTTCATGTAAGACATATAGTATCATCTATTTAAGACAAGAAGCCAGTACATACTTTGAGAATAATGTATCGAGAAAGTTGAGGCTGGGAGCAGGAGGGTGGCACCCTGCAGGAACAGTTTAATATTGGACTTAGCCTGGTATGAAGAGTAGTCAGAAGGTGGCATTCCCCATGGGCAACCTGTTAAGGTATGAAAAATACTGACAGGTACATTTGTGTGTGTTCATACAACTGTAAACTATCTTTTGTCAAACAAAACATTTTGATCTTAAGATTCAGATAGGGGTTGTGGAGGTGCATTGAGGGCGGCAGTATCCTGCTGATGGCCTGCCTCTAGTCCCTGGGCACAACCACATGCTGCAGTCACCCATGGCTCTCTATGGCGGAGACCGTGGCGAGATAGCCCACAAATCTGCTGTAATGCCATCACTGTGGATTCTAATAAGGGAGTCAGAGACTACCAAGTAGTCATTGAGGGGAAGCAGCTTGGAAGGCAGTGTTAGTGGTGGGAAGAGCTGGAAAAGAGGAGGGATGGGGGTAGCTCCCCATTCTTTATTGGGAGTAACGGGGGGACTTAGAAGGGGTGCTGCCAAGAGTGGATATGCCCTTTATCCTTCCCTCCAGATAGTGAACTCAGATTGCTGGGTAGTGCAGCTGTCACAGTACCAAGAAGGGGGGAGGGGAGTTGAGGGGCAGCGATACTAAAGCTGTCAACAAGTTAGGGAGTCAGTGGGCTGAGGTTCCGGTGTGGGAACAGTTCTGGTCAATTACTATGGGTGTGACTTTTGGTTGAGCCCACCCAGTGTACCCTGAGCTTCTTGCAGTGATGCTTCCCTATACCTTGCCACAGTCACTAGCCTTGGAGCTGCAGCCTGTACCTCTTCATGGCCCTTGGGCCACTAATTGGAGCCTTCTCTCTCTGTCTGACTGCACCCTCAAGTTAGAAAAGCATTTGACAAAGTGTACATATAGTAAGACCCACTTAAGAACCCCCCGCCCAGAGCCAGTCAGAAGGCCCTTCAGTGGTTGCAAGTTGAAGGGAGAAGGGGTAGCTGATAGATGCAGAATGAAAATGGTGATGTAGAAGCCCTCACCCCTCCACTCACCTTGGACTGATCTCACAGAGCGGGAGCTTCATCCCCAACAAATCCGTTCCGGTATGGAAGTGGGGCTCGCAGCATCACTAATCGAAGCTGCCAAAACAGTGCTGGCTGTGGGGGGGGGGGGTGCGTGTGTCTCCTTAAAAATCAAGAGTCAGGCTTGGTCTAGTGCAGTAATTTATGTAAGCCTAGTACGGTGACATGCTCTTTCCTCCTGGGCCCCACTCTTCTACTGCCTAGTCAGAGGCAGAAACAGGAAGTAAGCATTTCAGGCAGGTATAAGAGTGGGACTTGCAACAATAAAACTCAAACCCACTGGAGCGGTGCTGGATCTAAGGGGAGGGCAGCGAGTGTCTCCATGAAAATCCAGAGTCAGGCTTGGACTAGACTGGTAGTTCAGGTAGGCCTGGCAGTGACACACGCCTTCCCCCAGGAACCCCTAAATCCCACTCAACTGCTGCCTAGCCAGAGGTAATTTCAGGGATTAAACAAGGAAAGTGGTTACTTATCTGACCCTGAAGCTTTGTCTTCCTTCTTTGTGGGTGATCTGTGTTGATCTGGACTGTGAACTGGGCTGCCGGCTTTGATGATTGGCACTACAGCCAAAGCAGGATGTAGGCTCTCCAGGGTGCAGGAACTGAAGGCAGCCATTGCTGGAGTCATCTCTGCACATGGTGGAAGATCTGGCTGGATGGAGAGATTTTACAGGTCACCCCCAAATTCCCTGGAGGTCTTCAGATGCAGCTCTGGGGATGGAGCTCTTAGGTCTTCATATCTGTTTTCCATAGAGAACTCTTGAAGCAGGTCTGCAATTGCGGTGCCCATCCAACATCCTTCTGTAGGTTCAGTGGGGGTTCTTTCAGACGGGTGGTCTCTCCTGGTGTGCCTCTTCAATGAGTGTCTCTTCCTGTTGTTTCGTGGAGGGATTCCCAAGGAGATTCAGGGGATTCAGGCCAATCTTCCATTCTGGTACTGTGGAGAGGTGCTCATCCGTTCAAACCCACAGCTGTCTCCCTGGAGTTAGTGGGCTGATATAGGAGAGGGTTTATACTTTGGGGCCAGTTCCTCCAGGGAAAATCATTCAAGGTATCTGGGGATCAAACTTTAGAGGGACACCATTGCTCTCTACCCTTACAGTTGCATTACAGCATAGGGAGTAGAATAGCCTAATTTCATGCATGGTGTGCTTGGCTTCCATGAAGGCTTACCACCTATCAGATAGATCCTATGAGTAATCTTGAAATATACTGATGTAATGGAGCACCAGAGCACTTGTTTAAGCTCCTTGGCCTTTGCCAATACCAGTTATTCTCTAGATCATTCATGAAACAGTTGATTATAGGCCATGGTCTGTCCTGGGGCTTGGGCATTGGTGCAAGAGAATGGTAAGCTTGCTCCACCTGGAGCAGCAGCGAGGAATCCAAATGAAGCATGTACATGAGGGCTTTTTGTAGAAAACCCTCAGTGTCCCTCAATTCCACCCATTCTGAGAAGCCCAGAAATCTCAAGTTGTTGCGATGGTCTCAGTTTTCGAAGTAGTCAGTTTTACTCCTCATCAGCTGAATGGTATGCTGCTGCTCCCTGAGAATCCCCATGATGTCATGAACCTTGAGCTCTGTGGCGTTCACCCACTTCAAAGTTTGGAATATGCTGGCTTCAAGTATCTGGAGAACCTGGGTGTTGCGGTTGGTAGCTAAGGTCACATGTGACATCTGCTCAATTAGCTGGGTAAACATCCCTTTGATAGAAGATTGTCCCCATGTCAGAGGTTGCTGGTGCTGTGCCATGATGCTAAAGAGGACCCCACTAACCACCACACAAGTTCAAGTACCAATGTCAGGCGTTTTAACCCTTAGGCTGCTGACAGAATTAGAATGTATAGGAATTTTGGACTGATGTATCAGTCTGCGGCCATGCAAGGGGTTAAAGCTTGTCCTGTGGGAATGAAGCTGGATTCAGGGTCCTTAGTCAATGCTGCTCCACTTCAGCTTATTTTAGAAAGGTTTTACTGTGGATGTTCATTTGATGATTTAGGATTAAGCCCTCAGGGCTACAGAGCTGGTGGCTATGCTGTCATCTTGTCAGGCTCCCCTAGTGGCAGTCCTCTGTCATTCAGAAATTATAACTTATTATCTTAACATTTTTGGCCTCAGTATACTATATTACAAATCTGAGTGACACTGGAGTATATTATAAACACCAGAACAAGCAAGTGGCTAAAGCAGTAAGAAGGAGCCAATATGCAAAGGTGTACTCACAATAGCAGATGGCAGCATGGCTGCACCATCACTGTTGATCCCTCATATAAAATAGTCATGATGCAGGCAGGATAAAAGTCCAAATGTTACTTTATTGTGGACACTAGCACATAGATATCTGTGCCCCTCCCCAAGAGCAGCCAAAAGTTTTCACACTAAACACGGCACTTTCTCAAGGCCTTGAGAAAGTGCGGTGTTTAGCACAAAAACGTTTGGCTGCTCTTGGGAAGGGGCACAGATATCTATGTGCTGGCATCCACAATAAATTAAAATGTGGACTTTTATCCTGCCTACACCATGAATATTTTATATGAGGGCCCAACAGTGATGGTGTAGCCATGCTGCCATCTGCTATTGGATTACATCATGTTCATGCAGTGTCCTGTAAAATATCACTAGCAGAAACTATAATTTGAGCACTTCATCCTAGTGGGCTGCCCTGTATATACAGTACTGTCTTTATTAAACCCTTAGATAGTAATTTGCAAACTTAATGGCTAAAGTACAGTCACATGAACAAACATAGCTTGCACTATAGCCCTATTGCTTTGAAAGCAACCAGTAGTCTCTGAACTATTTGGCTTTTTTGACCTTGTTCTAAGAAGAGCTGAGGGTATAGCTAGAACAGTATTTAAAAACATTTCTCTGGTTGCCCAGTGGCACAGCTAAAATAACTGTGATCAATCAGATGACTGAGAAGGTCAGACCTCGTATTGGCTACTGCAGACAGGCAGGGGGCAGTATGCACTTCCTGTTACATGATTAAAGGTAAGTATATAAGGACATCCATCTACAAGCAGAAGTGAGTCATATGATGCAATTCATGCCAGGTGTTGAAGTGCAAAGTATGTAAGTGCTTGACTTACAGATAAGGAGGGATCAAAAGATGAAGAGGATGGTCAAGAGCAAAAACCAAAAAAACTCTGCAGGACTATTTTCATGTTTACTGTATTTCATGCACCAAAGCCATCATTCCTTCATGGATACATGCAGCACAGGGGTTGGGAAAAAGCTGGCTAACTATAGAGTTTGTGGCTCAGCCACTTTCCAGAAGGAATTCTGGAAAGCTTGTGGGTGCCTCCCAAATTGCAGAGTCAAATCAGCAAGGAGGGGGAAGTCCAGACAACCTGCTACACTTACAGAAGGTACCAGTGACTTGGAATGCCACTGTGCAGTGGAGATACAGTTAGCTTTAGGAGCTGGGCAGTAAGCTGCTGACAATAGCAGATACGGTGGCCTTCTCGGACACAAAGGACAACCCTAGGAGGCATACGCCAAGTGCGGTCCAGCCCCTAGACTTATTATCTGCTGAGCTTCACTGATCTTCATCAAATGGGAGAGAGACCAGTCACAGAGGGAAGGCAGACTCATACATGTGCAGAATCAGGGATTGCTTGACAGCAGTTATAACTGGCTAAATCCCTCCCCCCTTGGAGTGCACGGTCTGGGTTCCTATCTCCACTGAGGTGATTTCTCTCCTCAGTTGCTCTGCTCAGACCCAGCCAGTGGCTGCTGTCTTCTGCTGAGCTTCACTGATCTTCACAGTCTGGGAGAGAAACCAATCATGGAGGAAAGGCAGACTCTGACAGGTGCAGAAGCAGGGGTTCCTTGACAGCAGTTCTACCTGGCTGAATCCCCTTTGGAGTGCACAGTCTGGGCTCCTACCTCCACTGAGGTGACTTCTCTCATTGATCGCTCTGCTCAGACCCAGCCAGCGGCTGCTCTCTTAGCATAAGAAGCAGTTGGAACACTTACCCAGAATTCCTAGCTGCAGTATGTACATCAGCATTTGTACTGCTGTACCACTACTGAAATAGTGGTCGACTAATAGAAAGCTGTCTGCTGGAAGCAACAGCTCAGACACAAAGGGCACCCCAGGAGTCATACCCCAAGAGCGGTCCAGCCCCTAGCCTTACTGTCTCCTGTACCCACCACTGAAATAGTGGTCAGCTAATACAAAGTTCTCAGCCAGAAACAACCAGAAGCAACAGCTCAGATTCAAAGGGCAATCCTAAGAGGCAAATGCCAAGTGCAGTCCAGCTCCTAGCCTTACTGTCTGCTGAGCTTCACTGATCTTTACTGACTGGGAAAGAGACCTTCTCTCCTCCAGTCCCTAGTTCTGCAACTAAGTGGCGGATCTTAACAAACTGATTGTTTTTTTCAGCAGGAAGGAGTAACAAAGTTTCTGGTATGCCGACTGAAGCGATAAAAGTGAAACTCGCAACAGCATATTCCCATCCTTGTTCCATCTTGTCTGTGGCTTCTACTCTCATCTGTGGCTTCTGCTTCAGCAGTTCCCTGGGCACTCCAGCATTTGAGAAGGGTGGATATTGTCCTGAAGCCAGTGGATCAGTCCCTTCTCACTGACAGCAGCAGGGAGCTGTGACGCAAGGATCATAGGCAGGGGTTTTTCACTGTAAGCAGCAGGGACTCCACAGAGCTGTTCTGAGTCAAAGGGCAGAACAACTGAGCTAGTAACAAGATTCCTTCTTACCTTGCAGGAGTACAAGCTAGACCTCATCTGTTCAACAGCCACCTGACTGTGTCCTACAGCATACAGGGATATGCCCACCCAGCCTCTCCAAAGTGCTCTTGCTTTATAGGCATGTAGCATCACCCCCAACACCTGATAGGAGTTAGCAAGGTACAACAACAAAAAAAACACTGTTCTGTTTTCTTTTTCATCCACACTTCCTGACAAGAAACAGGAATCAGCACCATCTTTCAGCTAAAGCAAAACAAAACATGAACCTTGTCAGTTGTGAAAACTGGAGTGTACTGTACAATAGGATCTACTGTACAACAGTAACCAGGACCCTACTGTGTGTGCTGCACCACAGCAGATCTTGCAGCCCAACTACAGGATGCTTGGACTATAATATATTACCTCCAATAAAGGGAACTCTATAGCACATCTCCTCAGCCCACCCCACCCCCACCAGTACCAGCATGTCAGCCAGGGGACAGGACATGAGGCAGGGCTCAGGGACTGGAAGGTGGTAAGAAAAAAGAGGCATCATATGAGGTCCAAGAAGGAAGCCAAAAACCAGAAGCATTTCTTGGCCATCCAAACAGAAAACAGGTTCACTCCACTGCTACCAACCACAGACAAAGTAATACAAGGTAAAGAAAGCAAACCACCAAAAAAGGCTAACACGTCAATTAAAACCAATACAAACTACAATAAAAACAAAAATCCTAATACTCAAAATGTAACCAACAACAATACCAAACCCAAATGTAATTACAACAAAAATAATAATACTTGAAATAAAAATGACACAAATATAAACAAAAGCAAAATTCTCATGATAGAGGATTCCATGATCTGAGGAGTGGAACACCACCCAACACAAAGTGTTAAAAGTGACATTGTGGCAAAGCATCTTCCAGGAGCCTCTGCAAGCAGGGACACTAACCACTTAAAGACAATTGTGCAGGAGTCAGGGAATGTTACACATATAACAATACACCTTTGTGCCAATGACTTGGTAAATCACACAGTTCAGGAGGCCAAGAAAAACTTCAAGGATCTGATAGACAAACTTTATTCCCTTCCTTCCAAATTAGCCTTCTCAGAAGTGCTGCCAGTGTGAGAAAAAGGAACAAGCATTTGTCAATGCCGAATGTTTGCTTGCTGGTAGTGCAGGAGTTGGAGACATACATAATAGGAATGGCGGTGAAGTACTGCATCAACACCAACCCCCACCCCACCCTGCAGAGACTAACAGATGTTGGGGATGTCATCCATAATACTCACAGCATTCCACCTCACTCCACCCTGCAGACACAGAGAGGTGTCACAGTGTGTCTTGATGACTTCAGCCCTTACCCTCAACCCATTTGAAAAGGAAGTAAGCCAAGATGGGTGCAGTATAAGAGAATGGAGTGAATGTTAGGGCCTAAAACCCCAAGGCACACCTTGATGGCTGTCAGTGGCTGCAGGGCAGGTGTGGAATGGGTTGAGCATTACGGCAGATAATCCCAACTCACACTCTCGATGTCTGTCAGTGTGTACAGGGTTGGCATTATGGTTGGAAACCTTAACACCCCGGGTGTGTGTTGGCAGGTTTTGCTCCTAATTTTCAGCATGGGCTTTTTGGGAGGCCACCTCATGAACAGCGGCAGTATGATTTCGTTACTCAATGCCGAAATGTGATTTCATACAGCAAGTGTACCATTCAGCGCCACAGGCACGATAACAAATTTCAGGCAGGATGTGAAAAATGACAGGTGTACTATTGATAAGGAGGTGTGAAGAAATGGAAATGTTGAAAATCTGGAGTGAAAATATGAAGTGGCGAAGTTACGAGTGGCCATAGAAACTGTGCAATGCGGCCAGCCTGGTGGCGCTGAGGGTTGAGGCGCTGGACGCCACACCTTGCACCATGCTGGCGACCCGGGTTCAGGAATGGACTCGGGTTGCCGGGGGTCGGAGGGGAGGAGGAGGATCGAGCATCCCAATGGATGCTCTCCTCTCAGGGGGTGGGTTCCTGGGGTGCTGTATGCACCCGACGCTCCGGGGCCGGTGGAAGCACGGGCACCAGGGGCACAGGCGGCCAAGAGCCAGGGAGGGGAGGACATCTGGGCACTTGACAATGGCGTGCGTTAGCACGCCGTCTGTCTGGACGTCAGTCCTGTGTGCCGACGTCCTCAGTGGGTAGAGGGAGAAAAAACGAGAAAAACCCCACGGTGATCCTAGATGAAGACGGCTCCACCCAAGACCACCGAACTCAGAACAGACCCCAATGTGCAGAGAAGGAGGGAGGAGAGAGGCACTCTAGGAGCAGATCCTGGGTGAGTGGCGTAAAGGGGGATGAGCAGTCAGAAGGAGTGGACACCGAGGTAGGAAAGGGGGATAAATACGATAGTTAAAAAAAAGAAACTGTGCAATGCACAACAATAGTAGCAACAGCATCACAAACAATTGTCAGACTGGCTTTTGGTTACAATATTGCATTGCGACAAAGCCTCTGTACCACATTAAGGTAGTCAGTCACACAGAAGTCCATTCACCCAGACACACCCACCCCAGACACACACCCGACACACCCACCCACCCAACACACCCCACAGACACACCCACCCACCACACACACACACACACCACAAACAAACACACACACACACACACCATCACACTACTGTAACTGCCTGTTACTTTACGTTCACATAGAGTCTCTCCCAGACCCATACCCACCCACGTGCCATACAAGTTTTAACTTATATAGAGGTCACAGAAAAAAAACCTCAAGTTCATCACAGGTCATTTGGGGAGGGGAGGGGACTAGCATTTAAAACCAAAGCTAAGCTACTGGTCAAAGTGCCAAAATAAAGAAAATGCATTTTTTTACCTAAATGGTCCTAAGTTCACTGCAGGTCAGGGGCAGCATTTTTGTTACTAAAGGTTGTGCCAGCGGTGGTAACAAACAACAATAAGCTAAGCTACTGCAGCCAGTCAGTGTGCAATAACAGTACCTGATGCCTTGAAAGATTCCGTGGTGGAAACTAGGGTTGGGTGGACCTGAAAAGGTCCTGACCCTTATTATCAGGATCAGGATCCAGGCCAAAGTCCTGTTAAGTTCTGATTAGTTCTGATTCGAATCAGAACCTTTTGCAAAATGTGATGAAAACTGCAAATCTGCTACAAAATTGCATAAAACAACACTGACATTTGTGACACACACATAGAATTGTAGTCAGCATTTCAGGATATGAAAAGTGTGAGTTTATAGCACTGACATGCTGGTCAGTTGTATATGGCAATCATGCAGTTGACCTCTGTCTGTTTCCGACTTCATAGTACTAGTGCTGCAACTGTAAACTGAAACTGACCTGTCTGGCCTCAGAAGAGGAATCCCATTCCCATTTAGTAGTACACACTATATAATGGACATATCATGGAAACAAAGAAACATAGAATTTGACAGCAGATAAGGGGGCCCACCCAATCTGCCTATTTCCCTATCTATTGGATGAGTTGCAGGTTTTAGCTAACCAGCAGCCTACTTCCTCCTAACAAATATCAGTTTGGTATTGTTATTCCAGTTCCTTCTCTGCTCCACTGAGAGTCATGCAGTTATTTTCTATAGTATGGGGTCCCCTCCACCCATCCACCCAAACTGATGACACATTTAGGGGACCCCTACCAAAAAAATAACTGCATGTCCTTAGGAATCCAGAGACCTAGCTACTGTGTTGGAAGGGGGAGTGTGTCTGTGAGGTTGAGCCTGTACCGAGTGGGCAGAGACCTACCTTCAGATAATCCAAAAACGCAAAAATTGGACAAGTCCATTAAGACATACTGAAAAACATGTGCCATAATGTTCAGGCAATCCAGAAATTAGGACGTACTGAAAACATTCTGCCATCAGTCTCAACTACAGGCAGTCCAGAAATTACACAAGTCCATGAGGACATGCTGTGAAACATGTTCCATCTGGTTCAGGCAGTCCAACAATTATACAAGTCCATGAGGACATGCTGCAAAATGGGTTCCATTTTGTTCAGACAGTTCAAAAAATTATATAAGTCCATGAGGACATGCTGCGAAAAGTGTGCCATCAGGTTCAGGCAGTCCAAACATTACAGAAGTCCATGAGGACATGCTGCAAAAAGTGTGCCATCAGGTTCAGACAACCCAATAATTAGCAAAGCACATGAGGAAGGCATGCTGAAAACACTGTGCCATAAGTGCCAGTTTCAGGCGATCCAAAAATTAAAGAAGTCTATTCAAAATGTGAAATGTGTGCCATCAGGTTCAGGCAATCCAACAATTAGCAAAGTCTGTTAGGACATGCTGAAAACATTGTGCCATCAGGTACAAAAATTGTGCAGGCCACATATGGGCTTACTTGAGTATTCATTTATTTTACTGAAGAAACGTTGATCTTTCTACTCTTCCAAGTAGTCATCTTTAAGGTCACTGCAAAATGTATTTGCTGCCTCTGGATCATAGCTGTAACCAGTCAATAGAAGGTTTACTTTTAAGAATGTTAACTTCTCAACATTTTCTGGTAGTAGCTTAGATCATGTATCTGTTACCACATTTCCTGCACAGCTAAAGAGTCGCTCTGAAAATTCACTGGTTGGGGGACAGACCATATACTTCAAGGCTACCTGCATAAGTGCAGGCCATACAGGCTCCTTGCTTTGCCAGTACTTAATGGGATCTTCATTCCATTCAATACCTTTTTCTGCTGAATAACAGTCAACCATGGCCTGGGCAGAAGCAGTGACATATGGAGAAGGAAGGGCTGATTTTTCCAGGACGACAGCATCCAAGTGACCCCAAAGATGAATGCTGGGTCTAGAATGAATGGCAGCAGCTGACTGTTTTGTAGCCTGACTGAGAAGAGAGAGCTGTGAAGGTGCAGAAGGAATGGATGAGGGGGCTGCTTCTGTTGTCATGTTTTTTTTCACAAAATCAAATCTACATCTTAAATGTTTTTTTCTCTGCAGTTTTGGAACATAATTGGGTCATACTGTGACAGGTGTTTCATCTTGTACCGTGGGTCTAGTACTGCTGCAATAATGTAATGTTCTGCCATGAGCATTTCACCCAAGTTTCTCATCATCCCTGACTTTTTTAAGCACTATGTCTTTTTTAATTCTGGGTGGCAAGTCCCTTTCAGTTGCACTAGACTCTCCCATCTGAAACTGGCTTGTTGCACCTTCCAACTCATCCCTGATTGCACTCAGCTGAAATCTAAGAATCTTGATCAATGGGATTACTTGGCTGAGTGTGGCACTGTTGGAACTCGCTTCCCTAGTAATTTCCTCAAAGGGTTGCAGGATCTTGATGAGAAGTTCTAAAACAGCCCACTGCTGAGGATTAATGTACACATCAGCATCCCCTATGCTGTTCTCTAGTGTATACTGTCTTACAGCCTTTTTTTTTGCTCCAGCAGTTGTTGGAACATGTAAAAGGTAGAGTTCCACCTTGTTGCAACATCCTGGATGAGTGTGTTAGGAGGCAGTCCATGCTCTTCTTGTATGGCCTGAAGACGTTGGCGTGCTTTGCAGGAATGACTAAAATGTGTGCATATTCATTTTACCACATATGTGAGAGCCTTTATGTTTCTGTTCTCTTATAGAAATGTATGCACAGTCAAATTTTGGCAGTGTGCAAAATATCGAATGTGGACAATGCCCCCATCAGACAATGCTTTCTTTATGTTTGAACCATTGTCAGACACAATAAAACCTACAGAAAGCCCTTGTGATGTCAGCCAGTACTGTATCTCTCTATTGAGCTCATCCAGGATGTTTGGAGCTGTGTGATCCTGCGTGATCCTGGATGCGAAGGGAAGCCAGTTTCAGAGGGGAATTGTCAGTGTCACTACAGGAAGTAAATGATACCCAATGCGCAGTCAGTGACATAAATGGTTCTGGCTGGCAGCTTGCCCATATGTCAGTAGTCAGATGGACAACCCCAGCAACTGCATCTTTTAAAGCATGTTTCAGTTTAGCATTTACTAAATCATACATCTGTGGTATTGCAACAGTCGAGAAATATTTCCTGGATGGAATACTGTATCTTGGTGACAGGTGATTCAACAGTCTTTTGAATCCTACGTGCTTCATAATTCTGTAAGGCTGTAAGTCCAGTGCTATCATCTCTGAAATTAGTTTTGCTATAGCAATTGCCTCAGGATGAGTACGCTGGTACTTAGCTTTACGTTCAATTGTTTCTGAAATCTTGAGCTGTCTTCTAGCAGTTGAAGTTTTCAGATGGCCAATATTAGGAGTGCTGGATGATGATAAGGGCAGAAGGGGACTGTTTGTAGTACTTATTCTAGAAGAAGACTGAGAAAGAGTTGGCGGTACAACTGAAGCAGCAGGGCTGCTGCTATCACTTGATATAATAGATGCAGGTGTAGTCTGACTTAATTCTACCTGCATGTTGTCTTCTTTCTCTCTGACCAAAAAATCATGCCTGAGACGTAATGGGTGACATCTCTCTAAATGTCTTTTTAATGCTGAGGTACCCAAAGCACCTTTTTTGCTCCCTCTGCTGATGATCTTTTTACATATTGAGCAAACAGTTCATAACTCATTATTGGCAGCCAGAGAAAAGCAAAACCACACATAAGATGTCTCCTTTTTTGTTTTAGTACCAGGCATACTGTATTGTCCTTTGTCACTTCCACTATGTTGTTGTTTTTTCTCAACACTGGGATGCTGCTCTTCATCTTTTTCTGTTTCACCATTATCATCATCCATCAGCTCCTCCAGGCCAGTGACAGAACCTAAATCTGAATGCACTGCCCCCTCATCTTGTTTCTCCTGCACCACACTGTTTGTGCCCAAACTGCCCATCTCATCCAAGTACATATCGTCACATTCATCCTGCGCCTGTGCAACTGCCACCTCATACCTCATTCTGGCTTTCCTTTTGTTTCTGCTTTTCTCCCTCCTTGTCTACATCCTCCATTTCATAATCATTACTCCCATCAGAGATAGATTTCTCCACCTCTGTTTCATTTAAATCTGTACTGGTAGTACAGTACACATAAGTACCATATCTTGGCTTGCCACTCCTTGTGGTGCAGACACTCCTTTAGTTTTAATTAAGGTAGTTATGGCCTTTCCTGTCTGGACATCATTGTGAAAGAACCACTACTGCTACTGGATGAAGTCCCAGAAACTGGTCTTTTACCAGTCAGACTGTGCAGTGTTGTTTGTGCCATAAGTTTCCCCATACCTTTCCCCATTTTGGCCTCCTCCTCCTCCTCACCCTGTCTGGTGCACATTTTCAGCCTTTTTTTATTACACAGAAAACTGCTTTTTCCTGTATGGGTTTCCTTTTTTTTTAATCTTCTCAGTTGTTTCCAAGTTTCTCTGACAACTCAGTACAAGCTCGGCCTCACAGCCACACTCCCCCTTCCACCACTGTATCTATTATTTATGTATTTATTTTTTTTTTTTTACACACAATGCTTTTTCCTGTAGGAATTTTCTTTAGTCCTCTCATTTGTTCTCAAGTACCTCTGTTCTCTGCAGAAGGGCTCAACCTCACAAACAGAGAGATATCCTCCCCTTCCACCACTGTGGCTATTTTTTTTTTTTTGAATGTAGGAATTTTCTTTTTTCTCACTCCTCTCACTCGTTCTCAAGTTTCTCTGTCCTATCAGGACAGGCTGTGCCTCACAGTCACCCTCCTCCTTCTACCAATGTAGCTTTTTCCTTTATGTAGGTTCTTTCTACTTAGCAGGGAGCATGCCGCAATGATATAATATTTTTACAACAGCAGCTGGTAAACAAACACACAGTCAGTCACACACAGGCAAACTGGCAAGTTTTTTTTTAATTAATGTCTTCCAGGCAAGACAAACTGTCTACAGCACTCCAGTAAAGGCAAAGTAGAATCTTGCAGCAATTTCCACCCTACTTCAAAGCTCAGAGATCAACGCGGGGGGGGGGGGCGTGTAAAACTAACTCACTGAAGTTTTCTTTTTTTAAAATCAGGTAAAGCTCAGCTAACTTGAAAAGAAAAAGCAGGAAAGGTAAACTCAGGCTTCTAAGTTCCAACCTGCCAGGCTGATGGTGATCTGCTTTTTTCTTTCTCTCTCTCTAGTCCCCTTTTGTTCTTTTCTAGTTTATATACCACTAACCTGCTTTTGTTTCTTAATAAAATTCTTGCACTTAGTTTGTTTGTTTGCACTGCAGTAGGCTTTACGTTTGCAAATAATCACAGAAAAGATTTGATAAACATGAGGAGATATAGAGTCAGGCTGTCCACTGTGAGTGATAGAAACATAGAAACATAGAATTTGACGGCAGATAAGGACCGCTTGGCCCACCCAGTCTGCCAATTTCCCTACCTACTGGATAAGCTGCTGATCCTAGTTAACCAGCAGCCTACTTCTTCCTACCCCCACCCCCTAGAATGGCCTTATGACTGTCCCATGCATGCTTGAATTCCACCACTGATTTTGACTCACAACCTCCTCCAGAAGGCCGTTCCATGCATCCACGACCCTCTCTGTGAAAAAATACTTCCTTAAATTACCTCTGAGCTGCCCACCTCTATCTTCAAATTGTGCCTCTTGTTCTTGCACACCTCTTTTTTGAAAGATGCTACCCTCTTGGACTTTGTTGATTCTCTTGAGGTACTTGAATGTTTCTATCATGTCCCTCTCCTCCTTTCCTCGAGGCTATACATATTAAGCTCCTTCGTCTCTCTTCATATGTCTTCCAGTGCAGATCCTGCACCATTTTAGTTGAACCCCTCTGGACAGCTTCCATCCTGTCTATGTCTTTGCGGAGATTGGGTCTCCAGAACTGCACACAGTACTCCAGATGGGGTCTCACCAGCTGTCTGTACAGAGGGACAATATCTTCCTGTTTTCTACAGGTGATGCCTCTCCCTATGCATCCCAGTATCCCCCCAGCCCTCCTTGCTGCCCTCTCACATTGCTTGCCCACCTTTAGGTCATTTGATATGATCACCCCCAGGTCCTTTCCATTTTGTTGTTGTTGTATCTCAACCCCCATTGTACTCTTCCCTGGGTTTTGTTTCCCAGGTGCATTACCTTGCACTTCTTTGCATTGAATCTAAGCTGCCATACATTTGACCATTCCTCTAACCTTGCCAAGTCCTTCTCATCCTTTCCACCCACCCTGTGCATCAACTCTGTTGCAGATCTTTGTGTCATCTGCAAAGAGACATACTTTCCTTCAGTCCCTCTGCAATGTAAACATAAAGACATTGAAGAGACTGATCCTAATACTGAACCCTGCGGTACCCCACTAGTAACCCTCCTTTCTTCTGAGTGGACTCCATTTACTATTACTCTCTGTGTCCTATTCTCCAGCCAATTCTTTACCCAGGCTGTCATCTTGGGACCCACTCCCAGGATGGCTAACTTATATATTAATCTTTTGTGTGGGACTGTGTCAAATGCCTTGCTAAAGTCTAGGTAGGCCATGTCCACAGCCCCTCCCTGATCTACTACTTTGGTCACCCAGTCAAAGAAATCTATCAGATTTGTCTGGCATGACCTTCTCACTGTGACTCCATGCTGCCTGGGTCCTGTGCCCTCTGGCCTCTAGATACTGACAATTCTTTCCTTCAGAAGTGATTCCATCATTTCCCTGTCACTGAGGTTAAACTAACAGGTCTGTAGTTTCCTGCTTCTGCCTTGCTCCCACTTTTGTGAAGGGGAATCACATCTGCCCTCCTCCAGTCCTCGGGTACCACCCCATCCTCCCATGATTTGTTAAAAAGGGTAGTCAGTGGTGTCACTAGTTCTAACCTTAGTTCTTTTAGAATTCTGGGATGAATCCCATCAGGCCCCATTGCTTTGTTCACCTTCAGTTTTAAGAGTTCTTTCAGAACCCTTTCTTCTGTAAATGGGCAGGTATCAACTTTTGTATCCAGAGTGTTTCTACTGTTTGTTTTATGTACCTCCCCTCTTCATTTGTAAATACTGAGCAAAAATATTTGTTTAGTATCTCTGCCTTTTCATAGTCTCCTCTGCCCACCTCCTCCCTTTATTAAGCCTCACTATCCCTCCCTTGGTCTTTCTCTGGCTCCTGATGTACCTTTAAAAGGTTTTATCCCCCTTCTTTACTGAGTTGGCAATCTTTTCCTCGGTTTGGGCCTTTGCTGTTCTGACTGCCTTCCCAGCCTCCTTTTGCTTTAACTGATACAGTTCTCTGTCCTGCTCCTTCTGCGATTCCTTGTACTTCCTGAATGTTTTCTTTTTCTCTTGAACCTTCACTGCCACTTCCTTTGAGAACCATGCACTCAAAGCCCGCCAGTAGGCAGGTTGATCTTTTTTTAATTCCTTTATTTCCTCATTTTTCTCTGTAGTTGTTTGTTTCACTATTTTAAATTTCTTGTTAAGTAAAAGTCAATCACTCGCTGGATGCTGTTGGTGAGGTATTTAAACTGTGACTGATATGCACACACAATAAGGACAGCTCACTAGCTCTGTCTCGACTGTATCTCTTTCAGCCACGCACTGAGCAATTCTCGCCACATGCAGCCTTATATACCCCAGTGCCATCTGACCAACATACAGCTAGTCAGGTGGCAGAGGTATGTCACCATCATGTGTGTCTGTGTGTGGCGCAAGCGCAATTAGGACCAGCTGCAAATGTGAACCCGGCAAATGTGTAAAAAACAAAAGCTTCAGAAGCTTACACTGGATGAGTGAGAACAGGGGGAATAAAACAGGGACCTTTGGCTGCACAGATACGCTCCCAGATGGGTCTTCAGTAAAACTCACTCCTGCTGCTTTTTTTACAGTAACTCACAGATGCTAAACCATCATCCCATGTTCTGTGTGCACAGTGGTGGAGAAAACAAAATGGGTGTAAAAACTAAGTACCCTAAAATTAAACACATTTAAACCCCCTGCTAGGACACACCTGTCTGGTGCAAAATGCAAATGATTAAATACACTGCTGCTACAAAGGGCGAGGTAGGTTACAGCTGCTCCCCGGACCTCTTGGAACTGGTCACTCGCTGCCTTGTGTAAATATGTGGCTAATTTTTTGAAAGGATAAAGTAAGTAGTATCTCAGAAACTGATGGCTAGTTGATTGACACCTTTTGGTGGGGCAAGTGCACTTCCCTCTGTCTTCCCTCTGACTGTGTCCCCCCAACTTAAAAGACAAGTCCAGCAGGTACCCCATCTCCTATACCCTTTTGTCTAGTGGACCCCGCATTTTCCGATCGTGCCGGTCACAGATTTTTAAATTGATCTGCTCTCTATATCCAGGTGTGTGGCTGTTGGGTGAGAGTAAACTGACTGCAGTGCTTACTAATACTGACTGTCAGCCTTCTTGTTCCAAGTCTAAACTTCAGTGCAAATAGCAGACAGTTTCAGAATGCGGCCCGAACTACGATTAAGTGGGCAGCTACAGCTGCAAGAATGGTCTTGCAGCTTGTAGCTGCTGGCTGATCGCAGCTCAGGGCTGCATTCTGGAACTGCCTGCTATTTGCAGTGAAGTTTGGACTTGGAACAAAAAGGCTGCTAAAAAGCAGTCAATCTACTCTCACCCTTCAGCCACATGCCTGGAGGGTAGATCTGTTTAGAAATTTGTGACCAGTGTGATTGAAGGATGGTTTTCCTAACATTTTTTTAATTGGGGGAAGTTTCTAGCCACACGTAGCCAGTGGACCCGGACTTGGGACAATTATGCAATAGGTTCTTATTTATCCGGGTCCACTGGGCCGCATTGGATCTGGGGGGGGGTTCTGATTTTAGGCGGGTCAGTCCGCCCATCCCTAGTGGAAACAGTCAGAACTCAGAAGCTGCTGCACTTATTTCCAGTAGCTGAGCAAGACTGGAGGACATTTTCCCTCCAGAGTTCACTGCTTTGAATCTCGACACGACATCAACCAAATGTGGTGGGCCAGCTGAGCCGAGTAACTGGAGCGAAGTACGGTAGGACACAGCGCCATCGTCTTCAGTCATCTGGGGCCAGAGCTTTATCTTTTATGGCCCCAACCCTGTGGAATTCTCTACCTCATCAGATTAGAGAGTGTCTGTCCACGGAGTCATTTAAGGTGTCTCTGAAAAGTTATCTGTTTGAATTAGCGTTTGAATAAGTTTACTGCTACTTTTATTGTTTTTATGCTGTTATTTATTATGTTTGATGTTATTTTGATATGTAGAAAAGTGCATTATAAATAAATTTTGATTTGATTTGATTTGAAGGCATTTCGGTGCCTTGGGCAAGCTACACATTTTGGGCCCTCCCCCCAACTCCTTCTCCTGACCAGTACTGTGTACTGTCACCAATACCCCTTCACACATGGCCAGCTCCTCCTATCACACCCCCTTACCCAATACCCATAAAACATCATCAAATTGGAAAAAAAAGCAACAGCAGAGGAACAAAATGGGCCCAGTACTGCATAGCCTGTTGCTAGTAGTCTAAAGCGCAGGCAGCCGGAGACTTAAAAGAAAATTCACACAGACTGGTCACTGACCAACCAATCAGGCCTCTTCAATTCTTAGTTTCTTACAGTCCATATTAACAGTCATGGAGACTGGTAAAGTAAAAATGATTTGAAGAAAAGAAAATGTAAATCAAGAAATCTTCTGAAAGCTGACTTCAACTGAGGAAGTGCCATGTCAGCGTCTATAAATTAGTAGCAGATGCACAGAGTCCAGGCGGCCAGCCAGACCAGCATCTTCTGGTACATACAACGTATGTAAAACAGTTTATTTTACAATCACAGCATTATTTATTACCGATGTAAAAAAAATTTAAATATGTAAAGACACAAAAAACAATAAGCAATACACTGCTATAGTAGATGAGTCATGTCTTAAATCAAGCAGTAGAGAAGTAAAAGGTTAATAAAGCTCCTTGCAAAAATCAGAAGGTACACACACAAATATTTAACATTTCAGGCAGAAAATAAGTGTTCCCTTAGAAAACCCATGTCACACAAAAGAAACACTAAGGGTATTCACAGTGCCAGACTTGCATTATACTGGCATCATGGCAATGGTATCACATTAATTAAGGGCAGTCCAGGGCCAGGGGTTCTTGTGTGAGTGTGTGTGTGTGACTTCAAGTTGGGCAACAAGCAACAACAGCCACCAAACAAAGTATCATGATCTCCATGCAGTCCTACACCACCACACTGAGCAAGCCAGGGCCTCAAGGCAAGCAGGCAAACAACCACCAACTTAATTACATTTATTATTAACATAATAGCATTGGCAGGGTCTCTGCCACGGAGCAGGCAGTCTGCTTAAGGACTACTAGTCTGTGGAAAGTGGATTTTTTACAGACTTATGGAGTGAGAGTCTGAGTTAGTATCAGGATAAATTTACATTCTAGTAAATTCTCCATTCAATAGGGTCAGGGACTCCAACATCCGATCCCAATTCCATCCATAGTACCACCACCACACACAGAGAGTAGCCACCCTCCCTTAGTCAAATACCTGCCACAGTCAGCTGATACTTCTGTCCCTCCCAATCAATAGCCAACCATTGAGGCAACTGAGGCCAGCAGAATTAGAGTACTTAAAAGTTTTAAAAACCTATCTAAAATGGAGGACAAGTCGTCAGTGGGCTGGCAGGTGCTGTGTGGAATCATTGATGTTGCAAGTCTGATGGACGGGACGAACAGCCTGCCTGAAGCAGCCCTCAGAGGAGTCTCAGACAACAAAAACAAGCAACAGAATCAGGCAGCAGGGGCCAGATGTACAACGGTGGACTAGTGCTCAAGTCTGGTTCCATGTGATAATAGCGATAAAAAAAACAGTGACTGCAATCATCGAGAATGTATATTGCTGAAAAGCATTTTGACGATATACATTACTGAGCGACGTGACATCCGGTTACATGAAGTGGCTTTGACCCCCACACCCCCCTTACTAAGGATTGTCAACTCCAGGGGGGTGCATGTCGAGGAGGGGGTGAAATTCTAGTGCAAAGCGGGAAAATAAATACAGAGCCACAAGCAGCGGCAAAATTCTGTCCCCTAGCAGGTCCCGAACCAGGTGCCTACTGCACCTTAGCCAGTCACCCTCACCACCACACCACAGGACTGGCTCAGTTATAGCAGGCTCTCCTCCCCTCATAAACCCTCCCTCCTATCCCTTTCCTACAGCACTCCATCCCTCCCCTTCTGGTCGATGTACACGCTATAGCATTGCTACCCTGGCAGGGTAGCTAATGATGATGGCCCTATAAATGAGTCGCTGTTTCTACACTCGCTCATTTATCATCGCTATCATCACAGGCTACCCTTAAGTCTAAGTCCAGTTATAAGTCTCCAACAGGGGCTGATTGCATAAAAGAGTTAAGTGCATGCTTAAGACATGTTTTTAGTCTTACAAAAGCAAGCCAGACTTAGAAAATGTAAGTCTGTTGCACAAAAATTGTCTTACATTCTACTGGTCTTATTTAGAGACTTCAATTTAATTTAAGCCTCCCATGTACCAGGCTTATTTGTTGTGAGTAGGCTCATTCTGCCACAATTAATTATAGGAAAATGTACTTTATTGTATGAAACTATTCTGAATATTGTATACTAAAAAATATATACTTGAGTGCACTGATTTCCTGTTTTACAGACTATTTCCCATAACTTATCCGTACTGTACCATGAAGAAAATATTGAATATATTTTTTTGCCATACAGATTTTTATCCTCAGCTCAGGCAGGTGATTGCTCATCACTGCCCCAGACCATCTGTTATTTCCCCCAGCCCCAGTGGCTAGATCCCCCCCCCCCCCGGATTTCCCCCTATGGTGGGAACAGAGGAGGGCTGGCCCTCTCTGGAGCACAAAATGTGTCTCAGGGACCAAGTGGTAGTTTGGGCCAAAGAAAAGCAGGTGAAACTTCATCAAGCCCACCTAATTGCTACTTTTCTTCTCAGTACTCCTGGCCACTGGGAAACTGTAGTCCTCACCATTCGAAGCTTCTCAGAACCGGCATTAGCAGGGCTGTCAAGTGCTGAGCCGTGGAAGCGATAATGCCAATATACAGGTAGACACTACACATGTTACAGTTCATAATTAAGCACTATACCACTGGATGGTGTGGATGATGCCAGGATTTACCCCATCTGGTGTGGTTCAGTCATGAGGCCACAGGCCAAGGGATCAAGCCACATCCAAAGTGGATAAATCCTGGCATCACCCACACCCTCAAGTGGCATATTACGATTATACATTATGCCCCTCATTTCTTTTGACAAAAAAAAAAAAGAAAAAAGAAAGTGAAACAGGCTTTTTCCTTATATTTTAGTTTTTTTTTCCTTTTAATTTGTTGCCCTGTGAGAAAACAATAGTCCAGGTCTGGCAGCGCTGCTGTTTGGGGTTGCTAGGGCTTTCCATTTCCTCATATGTGTAGTGTTGTGCTACTGGCAGACCAATGCTTTTCATGGAGCTGGAAGAGCTTAAAGACTGTGCCCCATGTTATTAGTTCACTCTATTCCAGTTCTGTTTGTGTTTTAGGAGCTGGGACAGACTTGTCAATTTGATCCCTAGCATGAAGTGAAATACAGAGCATTGGCTCCATTTTTGGTGCATACGCAGCTGTGTACAGTTCTGCTGCAATGTACAGCACTATTTCCCCAGCTCTCTTCCGCTTCTTGGCCATGGAAAGAAATTCATCATGTTTTCTTTTCCTTTTTTTATTTCCTTTTTCTGACTTCTGTGTCATTGCCCTGCAGAAGAGAGACTGATACGATAGCTGGTCACATATTTTGACTGTGGAGTCACTAAATAAAATGGAGGAGGCAACGAACTATGAGAGGTAAACAGTATGAAGCAGCAAGGAGGAATATGAGACCTTCAAGTTAAAGTGATTTGTTTTATGTATGTAAGTGTGTGGGTTCAATAACAGACACCAATCCTTAAATCAAGTGCATAAAAAGCGCTGGTGTAGTGTTTGTCATTTTATTTTCCAAAAATGATAACAAAAATGAACTGTTAAAAAAATATTTACAGAAAAGAAATGGGTGTTTAAACTTTCACATCAAAATAACAACAAACAAAAAATAATCAGGCAAGTCTTTCCTCAGACTCCCTGCTCTTCTCTGTATATTCAATATTTTTCTCCACTCCGGTGTGTAGGCACTCATACCTCCTCTCCCTTGCTTGGTCAGAAGAAACTGACCAGCACACCTCAATTAGCCTCCTGGTAATGAGATTAATACAGTACAATAATCATGACATCAATTACATGTGACTATAAATTATACCATAAAACCTCGTTCGTCTACTCTGGAACTTAAGATTAGGCTTCAAATTTTCTAAATCTAAAGCTTATTATGTATTTTTTCAACATAATATTAGTAATGCTCTATAGGTACTCATTTTAACTTAGAGGAACCTTAATTGGTGGTGGAAGCATCATCAAGGACCTTTTAAGCCCCTCCCCTTTCCATTACATCACCACACCACTTCTATATCAGCAGCAATTTTCTGGGCTGCCAGCTCTATAGAAGCCATCTCTTGCTACCTGCCACCATTTCAGGTAAAGAAACCAAGAAAATTAAACTTGTTTCTAGAGGACTCTTACCTTCCCTGATAAAAACAGAGTAGGGGCGCACTCCCCCTCTATTTATTCTGTGAAGCCAGAGTAGCTCTGTCATTATTCAGCCTTGTTTATTTTTCCCTTAAATTTGTTACTTGGCTTAGTTTTTCTACTTATACCTTTACTTCATTTGAACACATTTTTATTCTCTGCTTACATTCCAAAAAGACTCTAGTATATTTACTATCTTTAATTTACTGTGCTAGAACTGTATTTAAACATATTTTTAATATTTTACGTTTCCCCACCCAACCCCCCATGACAGCTCTGCCATTTCAGCAGTTGGCAAACATTGCACAATTTCACTCCTCATACTGTACTTCACTTTTTGGTAGCTTTAAATAACACAATAACAAGTCAAACACCCAAAATCATGTTTTTATACACAGGAACAGTCTGCACTAACGCTGCAGTACTTATTTAAACTTTTTATTTAATCTCTCTGCTTTCAGGCAGCAGAGCGAGATCTCATAGTAGCTGCAGGGAGAGTTTACTTTCTCCCTTGCAACAGCCTGCTTGCTCATATTCCAGTCTTGCAGAGACTCACTTTAAAATGGGGCTATATGGCAATCTGCTCTGGTGTTGGAAACACTCTTGTTTCTTTGGGGATTCAAAATATTCCACAGAATTTACATAGCAGGAGGCTTTAAAGGGGATCTGCTTTTAACTTCATGTGGCAGTTTTGATGGTTAGAATGACAACAGATTAAAGGTATAGAACAGATAGGAAAACAGAATTGTCAGGTTGGCCACCCTGACAAGAAATTAAGGATAGACAGAAAAGTTTAAGAGAATAGGGCAAAGTGAAAAGAATAATTTTTTTTTTTTTAATTTTATGATGACATTCTCATCCTGCCACAATATACACAATCATTAGGAGACAGACAATCAAGTGTTGGAACTATATTTTTTTATGTTTTTCAAACGCATGTCAGGAGGCTTTACCGGAGACTGACGCTAAGTGGCGACTCAATATGGCTGTTTTCCATTTCAGTGTTTGAGGGTCGGACTGGTATTGAAGGGGTAAGATTTTATATGCGGCTCTCCAGCACTTTATCATTGGGTGATACTACAATTTACAACATGTAAAATGTGCCAGCCAGCCAGCCAATCAGGAATAAGTATTTTCTGAGCCATTGTATAATGCTTATTAAACTACTTGTAGAGTCTCCAGGGTCAGTACACCAGCATGTGCTACCAACAGTAAAATAATATGAGTAAGGAAGAGAGTCAACTGCTGCACATGCTCGCACCCCAAAGAGGAATAGAAACATGAAATGCCAACATGAAGTTCAGTCTAAGTGGACTCATAGTTTGGAGTTCTTGGAGCTGATGAAGTTGAATTTAAAAAATTATAGAATATTGAGCACTTCATATTGGTATTTAGTGCCTCTGTTCCTCTTTGAGGTGCTAGTGTGTGCAGCAGTTGGCTCTTCTCCTTAATGATTACTAAACCTCAGCGTATTAACATTAGGAGAACCAAATGGGTCAACAGGAAACTTACAAACAATCAATGACAGCATTCATTACACTGCTTGTCATGCCTGCATAATAAAAAAAATTCATTTTGTCTTAGTGTGTCTGATGCATTTCTTTATGTAGCATCAATATAGGTTTTTCAGCACATCTTAGATATCTGTATGGCTTCTTGGGAGGTAGCGTAAATATATATGGACCCCACAGCCTTTCAAATTTTTGGGCCCGTCCCTTTCATCTCATATGCAAGTCTCTCCTTGGGTGAGACTTTCATAACCTGGTTGTGCCACACTTCAAAAGTTGGCTGCTACCAAGAGACACATATTTTATATGTATTACCTTATAAGAATTAGAAAATGCACTACTGTTGTATAAGGGTCCCAGTCATCTGCACCTATGTACTCTAGAAACACAACATTAGATGGTAGGAAAAAGCCAATCTAGACTGCCCTAGTGCCCTGTCTATTATTACTCCTGGACCCTATTCAGTCCCAGGGGAATCTCATTCCTTCCTTTCCTCTAGTTATGCCCATGTACTTATCCTTCGCATGCTTAAGGACCCCCAGTCTCCTTGCCCCTCCCCACCTCCTATGGCAGTTTGTTCCAGGTGTCTATCGCGCTTTCCTGAGAAGTAGCATTTCCTCACATCACTTTTAAACTTCCCCTACTCAAGCTTCTTTGCTTGACCGTGTATGCTGGTGCTCCTTCTTGTGAGGTGTTTATAGGTTTCAGTCATGTCCTCTGAAGCTTTCCTCTCCTCCAGGGAGTAAATGCAGAGTTCTTTCAAGCTGTTCTCATATGATTTCTCGTGCAGCCCATGCACCATTTTGGCAGCCCTCCCTTGGATTGCTTCCACCCTGACAATGTCCTTGTGGAGTTGTGGCTTCCAGAAATGTACACAATACTCTAGGTGGGGTTTCACTACTGAGTGATAGAAGGGCAACACCGCCTCCTGTCTCCTACTTGAAAACACCATCTATATGCACCCTAGCATTGCAACAGTTCCACCAACTGCCATGTTTCACTGCCCCACCACAATGAGATCATCAGTGGGGGATGGGCATCAATGTTGGAGGATGAGAGCCTATTTGCCCCAGACAGATTGCACCTGACCAAGGAGAGACCAGCAGTACTAAAGATGTATAATTTAAACTGAATTCTGGAGGAAGGCGGTGTTAAGGAAAAGACCACTCCAGGAGACAGGACGGATGAAAGACTACCAGCCTTCCCCTTAGGATAGAGACAGAATGCTGGGGAAAAAAAAAACACATGAACAAGGGAAGGCTGGAAGGGGAGGGCAGCGGGGGGTACATGGTAGAAGGAATTATCAGCTAGTGCCAGGAGATTTGAAAACAAAATGGTGGACTTGGAGGCCATGATGGGGGATGAGGGTCTTGACATAGCAGCAGTAAGAGAGGCCTGGTGGCCAGAACATCATACCTGGGAGACAGTTATCCCAGGCTGCAGACTGTTTAGGAGGGACAGAACAGGAAAGAAGGGGGATGGCCTTATACATCAAGGATGACATTAGGGCAATGGAAGGGTAGGAAGAGGTAGGGGAGACCGAGCTCCTGTGGGTCACACTGGATAAACGGAATGGAGAATCACCGAGACTGGGGGTGGTATACAGACTTCCTACCTGGGGGAGGAAGGGGACAGACAGCTGATGCAGGCAGTTACATGGATGACTCAAGAAGGGAGCTTCTGCCTCATAGAAACATAAAAATTGTCAGCAGATAAGGACTGCTAGGCCCATTCAGTCGGCCTGTAGGCCCCATACATTGCATGAGGCCACTGACTCTTTGTGATCAATGGCTTTTCATCATTTCCTACCCTTTCAAGCTTCCCTTGTGCCTGTCCCAGACATGCTTAAACTCCTCCACTAAGCTTGTCCCCACTACCTCCTGTGACAGACCATTCCAAGTGTCAACTACCCTTTCTATGTAGAAAAACATCCTCACATTACCTCTTAATCTACCCCCTCCAATTTCATATTGTGCCCTCTTGTTCTTAGTACTTTTTCTACATTGGAAAAGGTCCCCCATCTGCACCTCGTTTATTCCCTTGAGGTACCTGAAAGTTTCAATCATGTCCCCTCACTATCTCCGCTCCTCCAATGAGTATATATTGAGGTCCCTTAATCTCTTCATATGTTTTGTGGTGCAAGCTCTGCACCATATTTGTTACCCTTCTCTGGATAATCTCTGCCTTAGCTACATCCTTGCACACATGTGGCCTCCAGAACTGCACACAGTATTCAAGGTAGTGCCTTATCAATGTTGTATAAAATGCCATCACCGCCTCCCGCCTCCTGCTAGTGATACCCCTGCCTATACACCCCAGCATGCCACTGGCCTCCCTGTCACCTTTGTACACTGCTTTGATACCTTAAGGTCATCAGAGATGATAACCGCTAGCTCCCTTTCCTCTTTGGTGACAATTAGCTCCCTTCCCCAAACCTGTATCTCTCTCCATGGTTCCCTCTACCCAGGTGCATTATTTTGCACTTCTTTGCATTGAACCTCAGTTGCCACATCTCCGACCATCTTTCAAGCTTCTCCAGGTCCTTCTTCATTTTCTGCACCCCTGCTGAAGTATCCACCCTATTGCAGATCTTGGTGTCATCTGCAAGCAGACCTTTTCTTCCAGCCCCTCTGCAACGTCACTGATGAAGACATTGAACATGACTGGTTCTAGCACTGATCCCTGTGGCACCCTGCTGGTCACCCCTTCTCCCCAGATGGTACCCCATTTACCACCAGCCTCTGTCTCATGTCTGTTAACCAGTTCCTATCCCAGTTCACCACCATGTCTCCCATGCCCAGACTACCAGTCTTCTTAATCAGCCTTCTATGTGGGACAGTGTTGAAGGCTTTGCTGAAATCTAGGTAGGTGATGTCTACCAACCCTCCCTGATTTATTTCCCTAGTCACCAAATCAAAAAAATCTATCAGATTAGTTTGACATGACCTTCCTGCTGTGAATCTGTGCTGCCTCAGATCCTGAGCACCACTGGATTCCATATATGCCACTATCCTTTCTTTCAGCAGTGTCTCCATGATCTTTCCCACCATTGAGGTGAAGGTGACTGGCCTGTAGTTCCCTGCCTCCTCCCTACTGCCATTTTTGTGCAGTGTGACTACATATGCTCTCCTCCAGTTCTCCAGAACAACACCCGTGTTGAGTGACTCTATGAACAGGGCTGCCAGAGGAGCTGCTAGTTCCTTTAATATCCTCGGGTGGATGCCATCTGGCCCAATGGTCTTATCCACCTTCAGCTTTGTGAGTTCTTCCAGAACTCTCTCCACTGTGAATGGACTGGTGCCAACTTCTACTGCCCCACTGCCTTTGCAAACCGACTGTGGTCCTTGACCCTCACCCTCCATAGTGAATACTGAGCAGAAGTATTTCTTCAGTATTTCTGCCTTGTCCAGATCCCCTTCCTTACACTCTCCCTTCTTCCCTTTGATCCTCACAATACCTCCCTTTGTTTTTTTCTTTTTTCACTGATGTAGCTATAAAATGTCTTATCCCTTTGTTTACATACCATGTTAAACCCTCTTCTCTCTGTGCCTTTGCCCTCCTAACAGGCTTCCCTGTTCCCTTAGACATTCAAGGTACACTTCCCTGTCCTCCTCCTCCCTTTGACTCCCCTTATATTTCCTGACACTCAGTCTTTTAGCCCTGACTTTGTCCCCCACTTCTTTAGAAAACCATAGTGGTTTCCTCCTTCTTTTTCCTTTGGCCACTATCCTAATGCATTGGTTTGTTATGTCCACTATGGCTCCTTTCAGGTTTTCCCACTCTTCCTCCACCCCCTCTATTACCAGTCCCTTCTCCAGGACTTTTTGTGTACATCTCCCCATTTCCGTGAAATCCACCCTCACTAAATCTAATACTCTTGCCTTCTGTGGCTTAACTGAGTCCATGTCTCCATGGTGAACCACACCATATGGTGGTCTCTGGACCCTAGCTGCCCTTCCATCTGTATTCTTTGACTCTGTTCCCATTGGTCCATACCAGGTCCAGAATTGACTTGTCAGTGATTGGCTCATGCACCAAATGCCAGAGTCCAACCCCTGCATGGATTCTATGATGGCTGTTGTTCTGGCTAAAGCAGTCACCTGGGTGACTCAATCCACATCCGGTATATTGAAATCCCCCAGTAGCAGGATTTTGCCTTTAGCTGGCATGTCATGTATGTTCTGCACTAGTTCCCTGTCTTCTGCTCCCTCTGTGCCGGAGGTCTGTAGATCACCCCTGTGTGTATTGCTGTTCCATACCCTGGCTCCAAGGTGACCCACATTAACTTGGCCTCCCCTGTCTTCCCTGAACTTCTATCGCCTTTATACCATCTGTAGTGGGGGACCTAAACCTCCCTGATGTGGACTGAGAGATCCTGGTTGTAGTATCAGCTAGGAGCAGGGGGATCCTAGAGACCCTACAAGGTGTATTCATAAAACAGCTGGTTAGGGATCCTTCTAGGGGAGGTAACCTGCAGGACATGATCCTCACAAATGGGTAAAGTGTAGAAGAGGTGGTGGTGGGTGACTGTCTAGGGACAAGTGATCACAGGACTGTAAGGTTCAGGGTAAGGATAGGAAGGGATTCAAATTGGACCAACACATGGGTTATGTACTTCAGAAGGAAGTACTGTAACAAAATAAAGAGGATATTTTGGGAATAAATGGCAGGAAAGTGGAATATAGGGTTAATGTGGTGCTACTGCATGGCGGGAGGAAGTAAGGATGTGGCAGAATTATTGCCCGGTCAGCCTCAGTTTGATGGTGGATAAGGTGATGGAGGCACTAATAAAGGAAGGGGTGGTGGACTACCTGGTAGATAGCAGCCTGCAGGATGATAGGCAGCATGGTTTCATGAATGGGAAGTTATATCAGATGAACCTGATAGAGTTGTTCAATTGGGTGATGCAGGTGGTTGACCAGGGAGGGGCGGTGTATGTAGCCTACAGTATCTGGACATCATTAAAACCTTCTACACCATCCCTCACAAAAGGCTAGTAAATAAGCTGGAACATGTTGGGGCAGGATGGAAAATAACTAAATGGTTGGAAAACTGGTTGTCGGGCAGAAGCCAGAGAGTGGTGGTAAATGGGGTGCACTGTAGAGTGACAGGGTAACGAGTGAGGTGCCCCATGGGTCAGTGTTAGGACTCCTCCTTTTTAATATCTACATCACTGATATAGCAGATGGGCTGGAGAGAAGGGTGTGCCTATTTGCAGATGATATGAGATTCTGCAATAGGGTGGGAAAACTGGGGGGCATGATGTGTGGCCTGAAGGTTCTGGAGGGGTGGACGAAACTTGGCAACTGAAATTCAGTGCCAAAACGGTGCTTTGATAAACTTGTAGCATAAAAACCTGCTAGCAGCTTACCTTTGGGGGGGGAAGAGCAGAGCAGGAGAGGGATCTGGGGGCTATAATATCAAGCAACCTTAAGGATTTAGGTACTAAATCCCACAGACAATTTTCCCGACATTTGAAATCCCGCCCTCTAATTCCCGAAAAAAGAACAGCCCAAACGCCGATATTCCCGTCAGTGTAAATCCCGACACAATTCAGATTTGAAAGTCTCCAGATCTCTAAACAGAAAAATGTCTTAATTTAGGTCTAAATTACTGCAATTTCGGCATTCGGGATTTTTAGTCACTGTGCACGCAATCACTGTGTTTAATGCACTGTGCTGCTTTGCATTAAATAAATAAATTTAGTTGTTTACTTGTTGTTTAAAACTTGTGATTCTGTATAGTACCAAAACTTTCATTGTAACACTCAGGATTTCGGGATTTTAATTAGTCTCAGACTTGTGAAATACTTAAAGTATAAGCATTCTTATAATCATTTTTTTGCCAAACCAAGCAAACTGTGTAAATGCACTGTGAAAGAACCAAACTAAAGGGTACTCTGAAATGTCTGTGTTTTAGTATTCTATACAGCTAAAATGAAAATCCGTTCCTATTTCTTATAAGGAGTGTGTTGTGTGAAACACAATAAATTCCACATAAAGTTGGACATTCATTTTTTAACTTTTATTTTTAAATGTACATTTCTGTGAGTAGCGATACTCAGCATTCCAATTTATGCCTGTGTACAATAGAATGAAGTCAAGTCAAAAGCTAACATTGACGTTTGTGCATTCCACCTCACCTGTTTACCTCAGTTATGAAAATAAAGAGTGCTAGTTGTTTGGTGTTATAGACTTTTCTGTTGCTGTTTTATGTTTATTATGTTCATAAAGACTATTGTTTTGAACATTTATTCAAAACCGGCAGCTGGAATTGTTTTTATAGAGCTGACATTGCGATTCGGAAAGGTATTTACAAATGTGTACACATTACTTGGTCATTTATTATTATTTAGTTTTATGTTTATTATGTTCATAAAGACTACTGTTTTGAACATTTATTCAAAACCGGCAGCTGGAATTGTTTTTATAGAGCTGACATTGCGATTCCAAAAGGTATTTACAAATGTGTACACATTACTTGGTCATTTATTATTATTTAGTTTTATGTTTATTATGTTCATAAAGACTACTGTTTTGAACATTTATTCAAACCTGGCAGCTGGAATTGTTTTTATAGAGCTGACATTGCGATTCCAAAAGGTATTTACAAATGTGTACACATTACTTGGTCATTTATTATTTTGGTTTCAGCTGTGTTTGAATCTCACTGTTGTTGTTGCAATTTCGGCATTTGGGATTTTTATTCACTGTGCACGCTGTGCATTAAATAAATAAATTTAGTTGTTTACTTGTTGTTTAAAGCTTGTGATTCTGTATTCTGTACAACTTTTATTGTAACTCTCGGGATTTCAGGATTTTACTTAGTCGGGATTTTGCTTTTTTGGCATTTTGGTCTCGGGATTGTGGTCGGCGGGAAATCAGTCTGCGGGAATAAGTACAGATACCACCTTAAGGTAGGTAGCCAATGCAGCAAAGCTGTGGGGAAGGCAAATGGAATGTTGGAATGTATTAAGAGGGGCATAAGTAGCAGAAGGAAGATGGTACTGATGCCTGTTTACAAAGCCATGGCGAGGCCACACCCATGCAAGGACATAGATGGGATAGAGAGGGTTCAGAGAAGGGTAACCAAGGTGGTGCACAGTATGCAGGGGAAGCCATACGAGCAGAGGTGTAGGGAATTGGATCCATACCCATTGAAGACCAGAAAGGAGAGGGGGAACATGATTGGAACTTTTAAGTATGTGAAGAGGATCAATAAAGTGAAGGAGGGGAGCTTATTTAAAAGGGAGAGTCTCAAATTAGAGGGCATAGCCTAAGATTGGAGGGAGAAAGTTATAGAGGCAATGTGAGGGAGCGATTCTTCATGGAGAGAGGGTGGTGGATTCCTAGAACAAACTGCTAGAGGAGGTGGTGGGGGCTGAAACAGTGGAGGGATTCAAGAGGGCATGGGACAGAGATAAGGGGAGGGCCTGTGGACTAGGACAGATGCAAGGGGGATGAAGGAGCAGACTCAATGGGCCATTGTGGTCCTTTTCTGCCATCATATTTCTATTACTATGATCAGACATGACTACTCCAATGTCCCTCTCTTAATTGGTGGCAGTTAAGTACCCCCTATCGTATACATGTCCTTCCGGTATCCCTGTACCAAATTGTATAACTTTGCTGTTTTTGGCACTGAAACCAAGCTGCCACCCCCAGGATACACCTATAGTTTCGCCCAGATCTCATGCCATAAGCCAGACCTTGTTTTATCTCATTCCTTAATTATTAGCCTCTTATTTGGCACAGTGTCAAAGACTTTACTCAATACCAGATAGGTCACATCCACTACCTTTACCTGATCCGCCTCCCTAAAAAATGTGCGAGATTTGTCTGACACGACCTCCACCCTTCCTTGGCACCCTTTCTGAGGCATAACAGTGAAGCAGCACGATTTCTCACATGGATTTCCATTATTTGCTCAGGCACTCAAAGCAGAATGGCCATTATGTTAGTTAAAAAATAGAAATGCTGCTGTATGTGTCATTTTAATACATACATACATACCCACACACGTGCACACACTGTAATGGGCACAGATGCGATATTACAGTAAACCATTCAAGTCTAGGTAATATATAGATGGTCTCTTACCTGGGTACTTAGGATCCAGAGGTACAGGTTTTGCCTGGATGATGTCAGTCAGACCTGTAAAATAAGATATAAGAGAAGGGTCACAAAGGATCTGTAGTTCTTAGGGAATAAATAGAAAGAATAGAAAGGTCAGACGTAGAGTAATACTTATCTGATGAGGATGGAGTCAGCATCCTGTCAGACCTGTTAAACAGAAAAATAGGTGATTATGGAGAAAAACAAAACAGAAGCAAATGCGGAGACACAGCATGGAAAAGTGGTACAGGAAAGCCCTGAAGTAAAAAAAAAAAAGGAGCTTTAGGTAACGCGGCCTAAGGGAAGCAGGGAAGGCAGTAAGGCAGGCAAAGTCCCAAACTGAGGAAACACTAGCACGAACAGTAAAATAAGGTGACAGACTTTCTATAGATACATTAGTGAAAGGAGAAAGTCCAGAGAGGGTATTGCTAAGCTCAAAGGAAAAAAGGGGGCATGTGACGAGGAGGACCCTGTAAAAGCATCTATCCTAAATAGATACTTTTGCTCAGTATTTACTGAAGAGAAGGTAGGGTAGGACCCACAGCTCAGCACCATGGACATGGGGGAAGGGAGGTGAGCACCACTCCCTTCACAAAAGAAAGGGCCCTACAAGAGCTCGCTAAGCTCAGGGTGGACAAGGCAATGGGACCTGATGGCATACATCCCAGGGTACTTAAGGAGCTAAGGGCAGAACTAGAAGAGCCATTAGCAGAACTGTTTAGTGAGTCTTGGAGCACAGGACAGGTACCAGAAGACTAGAGAAGGGCTCATGTGATCCTGCTCCACAAGAGTGGAAGCAGGGAGGAGGCAGGGAACTACAGACCAGTCAGTCTTACCTCAGTACTGGGAAAGATTATGGAGGCACTCCTTAAGGAAAGGATAGTGCAACACCTGGAATCCATAGGGGCACAGGATCCAAGACAGCATGGGTTTACAACAGAAGGTCCTGTCAAACTAATCTCATAGATTTCTTTGACTGGATAACCAGAGTGGTGGACCAAGGGGGAGCAGTTGATGACGCCTACCTTGACTTCAGCAAAGCTTTCGACACTGTTCCACATAGAAGATTGATAAATAAGTTGCGTAGGCTCGGGGTGGCTCAGAAGTTGGTCAACTGGGTGGCAAACTGGTTGACAGGCAGAAACCAGAGAGTGGTGGTAAATAGTATACAGTCAGAAGAGATGCAAGTCACAAGTGGGGTAGCTCAGGGATCAGTCCTGGGGCCAGTCCTCTTCAATATCTTCATTAGTGACATTGCAGATATACTAGAGGGCAAGGTTTGTCTGTTTGCAGATGACACCAATATCTGCAACAGAGTTGATGATCCAGATGGGGTGGGCAGAATGAGAAGAGATCTGGATAAACTAGCAAAATGGTCAGAAGAGTGGCAACTGGGATTTAATGCAAAGAAGTGCAAGATCATGCACATAGGGAAGAGAAACCCAGAAGCCACCTATAGGCTGGGAGGAGAGTTGCTGGCAGTCACAAAGGAAGAAAGAGACTTGGGCATCATCATCACCGATAACCTGAAATCATCCAAGCTGACCTCTAAAAGCAGTAGGTTAGGCTAGGGGGATGTTAGGGTGTATTAGTAGGGGGTATCATAAGTCGTAAGAGGTAATAATCCCTCTTTACAAGACACTGGTTAGGCCCCATCTGGAGTACTGCATGCAGTACTGGAGGCCACACCTTCACAAGGACATTAACCAAATTGAGGCAGTCCAGAGAAGGTCAACCAAAATGGTGCAGGGACTGCATCAGAAGACATATGAGGACAGATTAACAGAGCTCAATATGTATACCCTTGAGCAAAGGAGGGAGAGAGGTGATATGATTGAAACATTCAAACACCTTAAGGGCATTAACAAGGTGAAAGAGTCTAACATGTTTAAATATTAGAAAAATAGCAGAACAAGAGGACACAGCATGAGATTAGAGGGAGGCCAAGTAAGGAGGAATGTGAGGAAATTCTTTTTCACAGAAAGAGTGGTGGATGCTTGGAACGGCCTACCTCAGGAAGTGGTGGCTATGAATACAGTGCAGGACTTCAAACAGGCATGGGATAGGCATAAGGAAGCAATACAGATGAGTATGAATAGATAGGCCACTGACAGACCAAAGGCCGATGGCACATTTATAAGGTAGATAAAGAAATGGGCAGACTGGATGGGCCTTACGGTCCTTATCTGCCATCAACCTCTATGTTTCTATGTTACAGTTAAGGCAAAATAGGAAGCTAGAGCTATACAACATGAGATAGTGATATACAGAAAGAAATAACATGTGCTGTAGAAAATCGTGTGAAAATTCACTTAAAGTTCTCCAGAGATTTTGGAAATTTATTTCCCAAATAAACTGCTACTACTGTACATCCACTGTGAAATGACATAACACCCTATCCTGGACTACAATAATGTATGTTAGGAGTACAGCAAACTGGCATCCTGTGACTTTCAACCAGACCATAGGCATACCCGAGGGGGAGTGGGAGTGTTCCTGGGTGCCCAGAAACCCCCTCCAATCTTGCTTTAATTATGTCTGTACACAAAATCTAAATAATTTCTTTGGTGGAAACGTCCTATTCTGAAATCCTAGCCACAACCCTGCAGATAGAGGAGGAGGCAGTATAGTGCAGTGGTTTAAGACTCTGCGCACACTGCAAACCTAGAAACCTAGGTTTGAATCACACAGGCCCCACTGTATACTGTGTGACCCTGAGCAAGTCACTTAACTTCCTTGTGCTCCCAGGTCGCACCTGTAAACAAACTTTCAGCTTAGTGTCTCTCCTGATTAAAAAAAAAAAAAAAGATAATACACCAGAGGAGGGGAACTCCAAATGATCACAGCACCACATAAAAGTTCCTGTCACCTGTTTATTTTAATGTGGTGGGGACACTGAGCAATCCTTGAATGAGGGATCTTAATGCAAGTGGTTGGGAAATGAATAGCTACTGGATGTAGGAGGGACTCAGACCACTTTCCTTATATGCCAACACAAGAACTTTCTAGTCAGTTTACTGCTTGACTGATAGCCAGTACAACTGTACAACTGGTGCAGTGCTGGTGTTATAATATATTCTAACCTATCGTAAAGGAGTTCTGAAACCCCACTGTCACATCTTTGCACCAGCTGCAAGCATATAATTTGATCAGAAAGGAGACCCTTATAAAGCACATTACAGTACTTTCAGTAGCTGAGTAATGAGGAGACCAATGTCTGTATTACACTTTTTGATGTTACCACAAGTTTTAAGAGTGCAACCTGTAATTTTACATAGAAACAGAGAATGTGTCAGCAGATAAGGACCATATGGTCCACCTAGTTTGCTCATCTCCCTGCTCACTGCTGCAGTCCCAGATCCTATTTGATCTGCAGCTCTCCTGCTCTGCACATCTCTAGGGTACCCCTAAGTCTATCCCATGCAATCTTGAAGCCCTGTACTGTTTTTGCACCCACCATTTCTGCTGGAATGCTGTTCCACAGCTCTACCACCCTTTCAGTGAAAAAGTACTTCCTAACATTACCCCTGAGTCTTCCACCCTTTAGCCTCATATCATGCCCCCTTGTACTCGTGTAGCACTTTCTCTGAAATATGCTTTCTACCTGTACCATTTATTCCCCTAAGGTACTTGAAAGTGTCTTATCATATCTCCCTTCTCCCTTCTTTCCTCCAGTGAATAGATATTAAGGTTTTTAAGTCTTTCCTCATATGGCTTCTGGTGTAGTCCATGTACCATCTTCGTTGCTCTTCTCTGGATTGCCTCTATCTTGTCAATGTCCTTCTGGAGATGTGATCTCCAGAACTGGACACAGTACTCAGTTGAGGCCTCACCAGTGATCTGTACAGTGGCACCACCATCTCATTCCTCCTGCTTCTTATGGCCCTCCCCATGCATCACAACATTCTGTTTGCTCCTTACCACTGCTTTTTCACACTGTTTGGTCACCTTCAGGTCCATCAGACTTGATAACCCCCACATCTCTGTCCTGAATTGTGGTGACCAGAATTTCCTCACACATCCTGTATTCCTCCCTTTGATTGTTGTGCCCCAGGTGCATGATCTTGCACTATTTAGAACTGTAACTCAACTGCCAGATACCTTACCATTCCTCTTATCAGTCCTTTCTCATTCTTTCCACCCCCTCCAATGTGTCCACTCTGTTACAGATATTGGTGTCATTTACGAAGAGGCATTCCTTTCTCTCCAAATGCTCTGCAATGTCTCTAATGAAAACATTGAATAGGGCTGGCCCAAGCACCGACCCCTGTGACACCCTGCTGGTCACCTCCATCTCCTAAGATTTCGTGACATTTACCACCACCCTCTGAGTCCTGTCCCTTAGCTAGTTCCCAACCCACTTTACCACAGTAGGACCCACTCTTAGGCTCCCCAATTTATTTAGCAATCTCCTGTGTGGGAAAATGTCGAAAGCCTTGCTGAAATCCAGGTAGACTATATCCACCGCCCCTCCCTGATCTACCACCCTGGTTACCCTTGTTCTTAAGTTATACAACCAAGGCCGGCCCACTGGCACAGTTGCAGGGCACCAGACTGTGACGCCAACAGCCTGGGTTTGGGAATGGATCTGGGAAGTCAGAGGGAGAATGGTTGAGCATCCAAAGCACTGCTCTCCTTCTCTGGGGGGGTTTGAGTGTCTAGCACAACATGGACCCCTGGTGGAGGCTGAGGTAGCTCCTTGTCGGCGCCATTACTTGTGTGGGTGAGGCGGACCTGGGATGTCATTGCAGGTCCCCGCCTTGGGGGAAAAACTATCAAGAAAACTGCAACTATCATCTATAATGCCCACTCACCCTGGCACTGATTGCACACCATGACACTTGGGAGGCAGTATAGCACAGTGGTTTAAGGCTCTGAGCTGAAAATCTGGAGACCTGTGTTTGAATCCCACAGCACCCACTTGCATACTGTGTGACCCTAAGCAAGTCACTTAACTTCCCTGTGCTCCCAGGTTGCTTCTGTAAACAAGCTTTCAGCTTACTGTATCTCACCTGGTTAAACAATTTGAAAAAGAAACACTTCCAAGGAACCCAACCTATCCAGTTGTCCGCCTAAGGCCAGTAACTCCATTCAAGTCAAGGAGGCAATGCCAGTGGGCTCCTCCACTGGTACCCTTGTCCTGTTGCTGTGGAAGATCATACTGGTGTGGTGGCTCTGCCCTGGGAGGCAATCCAAGGGGTATCGGAGTACAAGGAAGGTAAGTCCCGGGATGCAAGGAGGGTGCCATTGGCTGGTGGCTGCTGACAAAAAAAAGGATGCTACAAACAGCCCCTGACAGCAGTCCACTCCTGGAATTCTGAGGTCAGTTTTTCAAAGGCTACTCCAGGTTTCTAACCCCCTCCACAAACACGCAGAAACATGAAAACACACACACTGTGTTGGTTACCCTAATCATTGTCAGCCCCCCCCAAACAAAATCCAGCACCATCAACAAGATCAGTAAGCACCAGACAGGATCAGTACCTCCATACCAGTAGGATCAGTCCACCACAAGCAGATAAGTAATCTCTGTGCCATCTGGATCTGGTCCTCCACCCTCACCCCCACTAACTCAACTGAAACCTGCCTGCCTGTCTGAGTGAACACTGCTTGTTCTTTGAGCATCACACTGAAATGCAAATTACCTGGTTATGTCCTGAAAAAAACAACAACTATTTCTCCACCCCCACCTATGGCACACAGACAGCTGTCAGAGGACCACACCAATGTTTACCCCCCCCCGAGCCCAGACAGTCATGATTCACTGATGTAAATCCCAACCTCAGTTTGCTGGGTCCACATACCGCAGAGCTACAGTTGCCCTCCACCACCCATCACAGTGATAGTAACAGCACCCTATGAGGAAAAATGAGTCATCAAGATTGCAAGAAATGGGGCTGTATCAATAGCCACCCAGCATTTATGGGCAGTGGTACCTCAGTCCCCCAGGTCAGGTTCTTCCAGTAATTTAATTATCACTGCTGGGCTAGTGGATTGCTTTCCCTAGTGGACAATGCATCGTAAAATAATTTATCTGGGGTTTAGTGGCTGGTATTGGTCTTTGGGCAGATAGAGAGCTGCAGTGTGAGGGACAGAAAGAACGTGCTGAGGCTACAGATAGTATAAACCACTTGTGACCACATGAAAGTGCTAAGCTGGCATTTTACTCCCAGCCCCTACAGAGCTCAAGCTGCAGCCTGCTATGTGCAGATGGGGGAAGAAGTACAGGAGGACTCATCTGGAGGTGGAGGAGGACAGGGTAGAAGCACGGCGATATACCTACCCAACCCATGAAAGGAGTGTTAGAGTTCAATAAAGACAGCTGAAATTGCAGCCGATGAAATCTCCTGATCTGAGTGACACCGTGGCTGCAATTGGCGGTAGGGGCTTTTTGATGCAGCTTCTTTTGTTGCTCCCTTTATGGAGCACCTGCCCTCTTCTTGCGTGCCTCCTGCAGTCGGGCTCTAGTTTAGCACACGTGGCTTTAGTTGGCAGCATTCGCCCTGGACTGGTATCAACCTCCACCAAAAAAATAGGGCTAGTTAGCCAGCACTCGCCCCTGGACCAGCATTTAATGCCCCCAGCCTGGGCCCCCAGTTAATCAAAAGCTGCAGCTCAGATCTGTTGCAGTTACCGCTGCTTTCCACTCCCGACTACAAGCATTTTGTAACAGCCATCAAAGTGGCTTGCTAATTGACAGCCTCTTAATACTGCTCTTGCTTCCAAGCCCCTCAGGGAAACTGCACTTGCTACCACAGTGGAGGGCTTGGGTAGGTGGGGGGGGCATTGCTACACTGGCCTCCTTCACCTTCCAATGAGCTCCTGTCCCCCCCATCTCCTGCCTACATGGAGCAGGCCACAACCTGAACTCTGTACAGGCTGAGAGCAGAGAGCACCCACTGGCACATTCACTTTCAGCGCGGTTGCTCAACCTATCTGCAGTAGCAGCCCCAGCTTGTCCTCCTCACACTCCACATCCCTACTGTTTTTCAAAACAGTACTGGGACCAAGTTTAGAATGGAAAGCAGACTTAAATCAGACCCTCGAACATTTCTCAGATAAAAATAGGTATATTTACACTTCTTTGTTGCAATAAGCGCCCCCCCCACATATTTTTTTTGCCAATGAGAATGTGGCACAACAAATTATTTGAAATAGGATAGGTCCACACAATAAAACAGCCGGTCTAGCTAATGCTCTCTGGGTTGGAGTCAATGGACTAGTGTCCCAGATTCAGATCTTTTTTTTTCTACTTTGTCCAGTACTGCTGGTACCTTCAGGATCTGAAGCCAGTATTAACAATAACATTGGTGACATGAATTAATTTAGATTTCTGGAGGAGCGCAAGCCACTGTGACAATACGGTCTCCTTTCAAGTTTCAATTCAATTATTTTTCACCTCCCATGTTCAGAAGAATAGCTAGCCTGCAACAACAAATATAGTACACACACCACCACCAAAGAATTAAGTTTTATTGGCACAGAAGATCGACTTGTTCAAACTAAGCACATTTTACAATCTAGGTACAGTCGCTGCTGTGTGTCAAAACAGGTTTACTTGATGTTTCTCACTTGCAAGTGTCATCGCAAAATAAAATTAACATTTGTCATGCTATAATGTGAAGTTTTTTTTCCAGGACCATTTGTCATCTCTAATCAATCAGACTGATTGAAATACAAGTGCATTTCCTACATTAATTCCGATACAGAGACTATGTTTCTCTTGCTCCCTTTATCGAGAGTTGGTGCCATGCACTCTGGTGATGAAAACCCGAGAAGTATGTACTTAAACGATACACCCCATGTGAAACCTGTATGACAGAATCATGTATGCTTGTATGATAGTTGGAATAAGCTAAGGATAAGGCTAAAAATAAGTACAGTAATTGTATTCCTTAAACAGTGTTTTAAAATGAGTGCACTAAACCAAGAAATGTCATTTTGGTCAAGCGATCACATGGCGAGGCATTATTCCACCTCATCAGCAGTACTGAACTTTCTGAACCGCATACCTCACAGGTACTAAAATAAACAATAGTCGCAGGTTCCGGGTGCCTAGACAGTGAACAGAGGGAGCTGGGTGGGCAGCACGCAGTGGGAGGGAGAGGGAGGGTTCACTTTCACTGCAGGTGCTGGGATGGGAATGGAGGGAGTGGGGCAGACAGCACACAGCAGGAGGGAGTGGGAGGGTTCACTTTCACTCCTGGTATGGGACAGGAACAGAGGGACTGGGGTGGACAGCATGTAGCGGGAGGGAACGGGAGGGTTCACTTTCATTCTGGGTGCTAGGACAGGGAACCAGGCAGACAGTACACAGTGGGAGGGAGCAAGAGGGTTTACTTTCACTCTAGGTGCTGGGATGAGAATGGAGGGAGTGGGGTGGACAGCACGCAGTGGAAGAGGGAGGGTTCACTTTCACTCTGGGTGTGGGAATGGGGTGGACAGCAGGAAGTGGGAGGGAGAGAGAGGGTTCACTTTCACTCTGAGTGCTGGGACAGGGAACCGGGCAGACATCACGCAGTGGGAGGGAGCAGGAGGGTTTACTTTCACTCTGGGTGCTGGGACAGGAACAGAGGGAGTGGGGCAGACAACATGCAGTGGGAGGGAGAGGGAGGGTTCACTTTCACTCTGGGTGCGGGAATGGAGGGAGCAAGGTGGACAGCACACAGCCGGAAGGTTTACTTCTACACCCAGTGCCTCAATGGAGGGAGTGAGGTGAACAAAATGTTTTGGCAAGCAAGGCACGCCCTGCAATAATGGGTCACTCCCTCATTGCAGTGGCTCATTTATTTTAAGTTGGTGGCACACTTGCTGAACTAGTGTCAGCAACAGCATGCCACTGCATTGGATAAAGAGTACTAAGCCCGCAAATTCAGTGCTGGCATTGGCCACCACAGTGCCAAGCCTCCACAAGCCGCTTCTCGCCTAAGCTGCTGCAAAATGTTTCTTGTGCATGCACGCAAGCAAACAAGAAAAGCACCAAGTGAGTCAGAGAGATTGAGGTAGGCAAATTCAACTCATGACTGTGTGATTGGTGCCAAGACAAGGGATATCACTACACAGGGAACTGGCACAACTTTTGGGAAAGCTTTTTTTAAATACGATGGTTTGCACCTAAACAGAGAAGGTGTGTGAGCACTTGGACAAAAATTTGATGTCTATATAGGTAGTTTAAACTAAATAAAGGAGAGTATGGTGCAGCTTTCACCCCTGCCATTGGTGGGCTGGTCTTCACTCCCCAGAATGCAAAATATGCACATACATCCTCAGAAAACAAATCAGAGTCAACATCTGCCTGAACCAGCAACATCCATAATCTCTTGGCTGGAAAGATCAAACTGGAGCAGTCCAGGAAGAGGGTGCAATCTTGCTCCAAAGAAGATGTACCTGTACATTCCTGGAAGGCAATGGTTGCATATACTAGGAGCTTAACCAACAAACTTCCCAAGCTAACAGCCATCTTGGAAACAGAAAGGTTGGACTGGGTGGCTGTAACAGAAATATGGTTCACGGAAAACCGCAGATGGGATATGGCCATTCTTGGCTACAATCTGTTCAAGAAAAATAGGCAGGGCAAAAAAAGGGGAGGTGGTCTAGCCATTTACATTCGGGAGAAAATAAAAGCCACAGAAGTAAAAGGGCAACCTGGTGACTTTGCATCAGTGTGGCTAACAGTAGACATGGACAAGGGAAAACCTTTCAGAATCGTCGTCGTGAACAGGCCCCAAATCAAGGAGATAAAAGGAGACAAAGACCTAATAGAGGAGAGCCAGAAAAAGTCTGATAAAGGTGAAGTAATACTGGTGGGGGACTTCAACCTACCAGATATTAACTGGAACACACTAACGGCAGCAACAACAAGAAGTAAGGACTTCTTATTGTCACTACAAGGCACAGAACTGTGCCAACTTGTTAAAAACCCAACAAGGGGAGATGCCATTCTTGATCTTGTCCTGACAAACTCAGAAAGGATCAAGGACATTGAAGTGGGATGTCATATGGGCAACAGCGACCATTGCATAGAATGTTTTATGATAAACATAACACAGGACATCAGCTACTCAAATATAAAGGTGCTAGATTTCAGAAAGGCTGACTTCCAAAAATTGAGGAACAACATAAGTAGCCAGTTAATGAAAATAGAGAGTTAAGGAGGTGGGGGTCATGTGGGAGAGACTCTAGAGAGTAATAAAGACTGCCACAGATCAATGTACCAGATGGGTCAGCAAAGCAAAAAGAAAAATAAATCCTCTATTGTTTTCCAAGGAAGTGGCTACCACAGTCAAAGAAAAAAAGAAGGCGCACAGCGTATATGAGGAAACCAAAATGGAGAAAGACTGGGAGTCATACAAGGAAAAAATGAGAGCGTCAAACAAACAAATTAGGAAAGCAAAAGCCTAGACAGAGGAAAAGATAGCAGAAGGGGCAAAGAAGAGGAGACAAATCATTTTTAGATACATTAGGGAATGTAGGAAGACAAATAGGGGGGATAGTAAAGATTGCTACTGAAGAAGGAAAATGCACCAATCATGATCCAGAGCAAGCCAAAATCCTCAATAAATACTTCTGCTCAGTGTTTACCAAAGAGCAGCCAGGGGATGTCCCAACCTTGAAAAAACACAACACCCCAGGACCAGGGGTAGGCACGAGTCCCGTTACAGAAGCTGAAGTATGGGAGGCGCTAAATAAACTGAAAGCAGACAAAGCCATGGGACCAGATGAGATGCACCCCAGAATCCTTAAGAAACTGGGGACAGAATAAGCAGCCCCTCTTGCACTTCTATTTATGAAATCCTTGAAGAGTGGTGTGGTACCGGAAGACTGGAAAAAGGCAAAAGTGGTTCCACTTTGCAAATCAGGCAGTTGCAAAGAGGCTAGTAATTATAGACCAGTGAGCCTCATGTGTACAGTAGGGAAACTAATGGAGATACTACTCACATAGAGGATTATAGCATTCCTCAAAACTAGAGGCCGACAAGACCCCAAACAGCATGGTTTCACAGCAGGTAGGTCATGCCAGACAAATCTGCCCAGGTTTTCTGACTACGCTAGAAAAATAGTGGATGACAGTGGGGCAGTAGATGTGGTCTAATTAGACTTTAGAAAGGCCTTCGACTCAGTTCTACACAGAAGGCTGGTAAAAAGCTTGACCACACAGGGGTTGGTCCAGAAGTAGTCAGATGGGTACAAAACTGGTTCAAGGCAGAACCCAGAGGGTACAGGCTAATGGAGGACAATTGACAGAAGGCAGGGTGATCAGCAGAGTGCCCCAGGGCTCAATGCTATGGCTGTGCTCTTCAATGTTTTTATAGAAGACATCACTGACGGACTGGGAGGGAAGGTTTATCTGTTCACAGATGACACCAAGATATGTAACAAGGTGGACACCCCAGAAGGAGTGAGTAAGATGGAAGCTGACCTCAAGAAACTAGAAGAATGGTCTGGAGTGTGGCAGCTGAGATTTAATGCCAAAAAGTGTAAGGTCATGCACATAAAAAAGAAAAATCCAAGAAGGAAGTATTAGCTAGGAGGCGAAAGACTGGCAGCCTCAAACCAGGAACAAGATCTGGGAAACAATCTCAGATGACTTCAAGGTTATTAAGCAGTGTGAGAAGGCAACAACGAATGCCAACAGAATGCTGGGCTGCATTGGGAGGGGAATCACGAGCAGGAAGAGAGAGGTGGTACTACCACTTGATTGATCACTGATCAGGCCTCACCTGGAATATGGAGTCCAGTTCTGGAGGCCTCACCTCAGGAAGCATATTGACTGGGTGGAAACAGTACAGAGAAAGGCAACAAGAATGATTCATGGTCTGCAGTACATGTTCTATGAGGAAAGACTTAGGGAACTGAATATGTACTCCTTGGAGCAGAGAAGAGAGAGAGGGGACATGATTGAAACATTCAAGTACATAAAAGACATTAACAAGGTACAGGCACAGGAACTTTTTCACTTCAAGAAGAGCTCCAGGGCCAGGGGACATGACCTCAGGCTGCAAGGAGGGAGGCTCTCTACCAACCTTAGGAAGTTTTTCTTCACAGAAAGAGTGGTGGACTCTTGGAACAGCCTGCCCCAAGAAGTTTTGGGGGGGTCAACACTGTGGGGGGACTCAAGAATGCATGGGATAGACACAAGGGAGCCCAGATTATCTCCCTTGGTAACCAAGATCAGAAAATGTTGGAGGGGTGAAATGACACACCCATCTGGATATGAGTCAAGCTCTTTTATTCCATCCAATTACTTGGCATACAACCCCAAAGCTTTGCCCAACATTTCAGGGCTTCTTTGGGAGTTTGCCCAGCAAATCTATTAACATACATTATTAATTTAAGAATGCGTTAAGTGCTGAGTATGTTTAAATGTACGTAGATTCAGGATCTATATATATATATTGTCCCAAAGTGCTGTAAGGGTTAACTCTCATAATCAGGAAAACAGAAACAAATAAAAAAATAAATAACTCATATGTCTGCCACCACAGATGCTGCTCACATAGTGGCAGACATATGTGTTATGCCTTATCGGATTTGACAAGAACCCTATGTAAGTCTTTTTCTGCTGCTCATGAATTGTTCTGGTTACCAACTTTTGCACTGCTTTCACCCAGTCTCTGTCTTCCTTCAACTGTGGGGTCACAAACTGCACATAGCACTCTAGATGAGGATGTACCAGGGATATGCACAGTAACAGAATCAACTCACTCCTGCTACTAGTCCCCCTTCCTGTACTTCCCAACCTGTATATCACAGGACACTATTCGCCATCCTCACTGTCCTGTTGCACTGTGATATTGTCTTCAAATTGTCCAGTATTATTATCCCCCTGATCTCTCTTCTCTGTCATAATCTCCACAGCAATCCGCCCCCCCCCATTGAATTTAATCCTTGAATTTCTTGCTCCATTGTACTTCTTGATGCTGCATTTCAACTGCCAAATCCTGGGCCACTTCTCTAGACTTCAGCCTCCAGGTTCCACTATTTAAGTGATTGGGCATCCTTCTGCAAGGATAGTAGGCTGTTCACTACAGATGGTCTGCATCTAAGCAGATAGGGTACCAGTGCATTAGCACTAAAGCTGGATTTAAACTAGACAAGGGGAAGGACAATGGAAGAGATGGAACCCAGGAACACAGAAGAACACACAGTGGGAGCCAACTTGTCCCTTTTTTCAGTCCATACAAGACATACAGTATGATCATAGGGGTAGTAGCAGAAAATGAATATTGTGGTGACCAAATATCAAACTGCAAAATAATTAAGAGGATAAGTGGTGGGTGGAGTGAGGGCAAATGGAGAGTACTCTATACAAACACAAGAGTTTTGGTAATAAAATGAACAGCAGGCTATGATGGATACACATGATTTCCATATACAGAAAACACAGTAACTGGGGCATGGGCAAATAAACAATAGCTGGAGCCTAAATTTGCCTATGTACACTCTATTTAGGAGGGGCAGGGTGAGTGTCTAGAAAAGGGGGTTTGGTGATGTATGTAAACAATGTCATAATAGTCTCTGAGGATAAACCTATTTCGGGTAGAGAGTGTTTAGTCATTTTGGCTCCAAATTACAGAAGATATGGTGAGGTGGGAAATATAGGATAGGAGTAATCTATAGGCTGCCAAAACAGGGGGCAGACAAAGATGAGGAACTGGAAATGGAGAATATGAAGGCAGCAAATAAGGAGAGAACTATACTCATGGGAGACTTTAATCTCCCAGACATAGACTGGGACATTTTGAAAGGAGTAAGCCAAACAATGTAGACATTTGTAGCAGTAACACAGATCAAATTTGTTACACAATTAGTGTGAGAAGTAATCAGGGGGAAGTTGTTTTGAAGCTGGTAATTTCCACTCAGAACATTATAAGGGTTATGTTGAGGACCCAAGCAGACAGTGCAACCAAACACTATTAAATTCAACTTTGTACTGCAATCTCAGCAACTGAAATCCAACACTGATTTTATGAAGGACTGACTTTGGCAAAATGAAAGAACCAATTGAAGACCAGCTGAAGTACATACATAAAATGGAGGGGGGGGGGACAGAAAGTAGGTAGTAATTAAAAAGGCGACAGTGGAAGCTGCTCAAACTTGCAGTATTTCTTTTGATAAGATCAAGAGCTTAGGGAGATGATTTTGGAATAAAAAAAAACACATTTTTTAACCATACAAGGGGGACAAGCATTGGTTCTTATGCACAAAAAATCCCCAGGTGTCTGGGACTACCTCTCAGCCAATCAATTTTCATATCTACAGTGCCATAATCGTGCTATAACGGCACTGTAGATATGCACATGTTGGGACATTGCACTTAGTATCCAAATTATGGAAAATCCACTCATGGTATGCAAATTAGGAACAGCACTTTGGGCATGCTAATAGATAACTGGGTCAACATTACTGGGGGTGAAAGTTCTGTCTGCAGCTTTAGCCTTAGGTGATGATGCTGGTACTCTGTCATAGGCACACTGGGCAGGGATAAGAAAATGTTTGCCTTTGACCTCATATAAGCTCACCACTATAACATTATTACAATACTATTCTATTTAAGCAGTAAGGACTGAGGTTGAGGTTTTTGACTGGGAAAAAAAATGACCTGATGGAATGTTAAAGGGACTGTAGTCCAGTTGAGGTAGGGGGTTTGGAATGCAAACTATTAATTATCTCCCACAGAATGAACAGGCCCTTTCTGCTACTAAAAGCCTCCCATCAAAGGAAATATTTTACTTTTGGCACTACAGTCTGATTTTTTTATGTTTCAAGATGTTTGTTTCCATGACAGCAGAATTCTTTTTACCTAAGAGGACAAAGGCTGTGAGAGTGTGTATCCATGGAAGAAGGGTTCTGTTTTTATTAGAGGTCCTTCATACTGCAGTGAGATAGGATGTGTACAATAAATGCTGTATTTTTCTTTATCCTAAGCATTGCATGGAGTTTATCATTCCTTATATTTTACTCATTTCAGTATCTCGAAAACTTGCAAATTTTTTCCCTTCTTAATGATCAGATTTTCTCTATGTACATGGTGGTTATACTGTAATTCATTGAAGCTAAGTATTTTCAGAGGATATGTGAAAGAATTGGCAGTGTACATTAAACTATGCTTCTGAATTGTTCTGATACTGATACATACTGGTAGCCAGATATACAGCAAGTCTCATCATAACTTGCAACTGCAGATTGTGCCCGATAATTATAAAAGTCATCACACATATCAAATATATTTATGTGTTTAGTTGGAAACTTGTGACTGGGAATGTGAAATATAGGCTGAAGCACATTTGCACTTGTGACTAGGAGTAGGGGTCACAGAGAAGTAAGGACAAAAGTCAAAACACATACAGGCATGGTTAACAATTGTCATATAAGCTGAGAATGAAAAGTGAAGATAGCTACAGCATGGGCATGATTGGAAATAGCAATGTAAAAAGTACTTTTAAATAATCATTACATAGCATTTGTAAGAAATACATTTCATATATATGGAAAAAAAGAAACATAGGATGTGACAGCAGATATGGGCTGCTGGGCCCACCTAATCTGTTCATTTTTAGCCTTCATTTTTTGCTGTAGACTCTACTTGATCTATGGTGCCATTCCTTCCTCTCCCTTCCTTACCAGTATGATTCCCTTCTACCTGTCCCAGGCATTTTTGAACCCGACCACTGTTTTTGCTCCCACTACTTCTTCTGAAAACCATTCCAAGCATCCACCACCCTTTCTGTGAAGACGTGCTTCCTCAAATACTTCCTGAATTTAGCCCCCTCCAGCTTCCTAGCATGCCCCCTTTTTCTAGACCACCTTTTTCTCAGAGAAATAGCCCCTCCTGTACCTTATTAACCCCCATGAGATATTTAAATGTCACTATCATATCCCCCTCCCCTTCTCTCCTCTAGTGTGTACTTATTTAGCTCCTTTAGCCTCTCCTCATAGGGCTTTTGATGCAGACCCAACACCATTTTGATTGCCCTCCTCTGGACTGCCTCCACTTTGTCTATGTCCTTCCTGAGATGCAGTCCTAGAACTGGGAACAGTACTCAGGGTGCAGTTTTGCCAGTGATCTATATAGGGACAGCACCATCTCCCTCTTCCTGCTGACAATACCCCCTTCCCATGCAACCTGCATCCCACTAGCCCTTCTGATCACCTTGTCACATTGCCTGGCAACCTTTAGGTCAACCGATATGATTACCCCTGGGTCTTATTACTGCTTGGTCTTTGTCATTATCACTCCACCCATTTTGTACTCCACTTCTGGGTTTCTATGGCCAAAGTTCATTATTTTGTACTTTTTTGCATTACAAAAACACAACTGCCCTACCCGTGAGCACTCCTCCAGTCTTTTCAGATCCCTACCCATCCTTTCCACCCCCCAGAATGTACACTCTGTTGCAGATCTTTGTGTCATCCACAGAGAGGAAGACATTTCCTTCCAGTTCCTCTGCTATGTCTTTATAAAGACATTGAAGAGGACCAGTCATGACACTGATCTCTGAGATACTCCGCTAGTCACCCTCCTTTTCTCAGAGTGAACTCTGTTTAACATGACCCTTTATGTCCTCTGCATTAGCCATTTATTTTACCAAGGTTACCACCTTATTATCCACCCCAACCTCCCCACTTTGCTTACCAGTCTCTAATTTGGGATGGTGTTGAAAGCCTTGCTGAAATCCAGGAGGGTCACATCCACCACTCCTCCCTAATTCAACTCCTTGGTCTCCCAGTCAAAGAAATCTATCAGAGTTGCTTGGCATGACCTTCTTCCCATAAAACCATGCTGCCTCAGACCCTGGAATTCATTGAATACAAAGTATTCCATAATCCTTTCCTTTAGTAGTGTTTCCATTAACGCACCCACCACTAATGTCAGGCTGACAGGTCTATAATTGCCAACCTCTTCCCTGCTACCACGTTTGTGATATGGAACTTCTTCTGCCCTTCTCTAGTACCCTGGTGCCATGCTGGTCTCCATTGATATATTAAATAAGTCTGTCAGAGATGCAGCCAGTATCTTCCTGAGTTCCCTCTGCACCCTTGGATCTATCACGTCTGGACCCATAGCTTTGTCAACCTTCAGGTTACTGAATGGCTTCCAGACTTTCTCCTCAGAAAATGGACTAGTGTCCGTTTCTCTCCCATGAAAGCTTCAGATGACTTTTTGTGGTCCCTCCCCTTCCCCTTCTACTGAGAATAGTGAACAAAAGTATTTTTTTCAATATGTTTGCTTTTCTTGATCCCCTCTGTATAGTCACCCCTCTCTCTTTATCTGTACAATCCCTCCCTTTGTCTTCCTTTTCTTGCTAGCATACCTAAAAAATGTCTTGCCCCCTTTTTATACTCCCTGTGCTATTCTTTTCTCAATTTCCACCTTTGTGCTTCTTACTGCTTTGCCTGCCTCACTCTATTTTCCCAGATACACGTCCCTGTCCTCTCTTTGGGTCTCTTTATACCTTATACAAATTGGTTTTGAAAAACAGAACCAATAGCTGCTGTCACAATCTCCTTTAGTCAAATTATGGAGCTGGTTTGCCATTTAAAGTAAGGAACAGAATAAACAAGCATTTGTCAATGCCGAATGTTTGCTTGCTGGCATTGGCAGTGGTAGTGTAGAAGTTACAGAGCTGCGTAATAGGAATGGCAGTGAAGTATTGAACTGAAGCCAACCCCACCACCACACTGCAGAGAGTGACAGGCATTGGGGTGTGTGTTTGGGTCATCAGGCATAACGACCACGCCATTTCACCACACCCCACCCTGCAGACACCGACAAGTGTCACGGTGTTCCTTGGGGTCTTTGGCCTTGGCGCACTTACTTCATTAGGAAATACGTGTGAGATGGGTGCGATATAGAGAATGGGGTGAACTTTTGTGCGAAGAGTCCAAGGCATACCTCGATGCCTCTCACTGGCTGCAGGGTGTGGAATGGTATGAGCATTACAGGCAAGAATCCCAAGTCACACCCCTGATGCCTGTCATTCTCTACAGGGTTGGGCGTTATGGTTGGAAACCTAATACTGCAGGTATTCGTTGGTATTTTCACTCCAAATTTTCAACATGTTTTTGTGACCCCACCTCATGAACAGGGGATATCAGTTTGTTAGCCAAAAGCTGCTTATGCACAGCGACTACGGCATTTAGTACCACAGGTGCAAAAACATTCCGAACAGGATGTAAAAACTGACAGCTGTACTGTTCATGGGGAGGTGTAAAAAATGGCAATGTTGCAAATCTGCAGTAAAATTATTAAAAAAAATGGTGAAGTCAGGAGCGTACATAGAAACTGTGCAATGCACACCCATAATATAATTAGGTTGGATATTTTTTACAGCAGATTGTCAACTCAGGCATTTTGGTGCCTCCGATCATGAACAGTGTCGCTGTGATTTTCTTTATCTGTGCCGAACAATGGTTTTCCACAGCGACCATGCATCTCTGCGCTGAAAGTGTGAAAACACACTTCAGCCATGTTGTGAAAAATGACAGCTGTACTGTTCATAAGGAAGTGTGGAAAAATGCCACTGGTGAAAATCTGGACTGAAAATATTACAAAGTGATGAACTTATGAGGGTGCGTGGAAGCTGCACAATGCTCACTCGTAACACAGTCATTTTATGGACTTTCATCACCAAATTTTCAACATAGCCATTTTAAGACCTCTGCTCATGAACAGTGTCACTGTGGTTTTCTTAATCTGTCCTAAACATTGCTTTCGCACACCAACAGCACCATTGTGCGCTACATGTGCGAAAACATATTTTGGGCGACATATGAAAAATGGCAGCTGTACTGTTGATAAGGAAGTGTAATAAAATGGCAATGCTGAAAATCTGGAGTGAAAATATTAAATTCACAAACTTACGAGCATGCATAGGAACTGCGCAGTGCACGCTCGTAAAACAGTCATTTTTAGGAATTTTTTCACCAAATTTTCAACATAGCCATTTTAAGACCTCTGCTCATGAACAGTGTCACTGTGATTTTCTTAATGTGTCCCATACATTGATTTCGCACATCGACTGTGCCATTGTGCGCTACATGGGCGGAAACACATTTTGGGCAAGATGTGAAAAATGACAGCTGTACTGCTCATAAGGAGGTGTGGTAAAATGGCAATGTTGAAAATCTGGAGAGAAAATATTGAAAATTCATGAACTTACGAGCCTGCGTAGGAACTGCACAAAGCATGCTCGTAAAACAGTCATTTTTTGGAATTTTTGCACCAAATTTTCAACATGGGCTTCTTGAGAGCCCACCTTATGAACACTGCAGTGTGATTTTGTTAATCAGGCCTGAAGGGTGATTTCACGCAGTGACCGCGCAGTGACTGCGAAATCACCCTTTGGGCCTGAATAATGCCATGACAGTGACATCATTCATGAGAAGAGGTCCCAAAAACCCCATGTTGAAAATTTGGTGCAAAAATTCCAAAAAATGCCTGAGATATGCAACAAAGTTGAAAAAACCCTATCTAGCCCATTATACAGCTTACCGGCATTTCCTCAGTTCGCGGTCAGCTTTGAAGAATACAGATGTGTTCGGTCCACGAAGATACGTCGCTGAGCTCCGGAGTAAGTATAGGAGTGAGGGAGGTGTGGGGGCGGGTGCGCAGTGGGTGGAGTGCGGGTTGTGGGGGGCTGGGAGACTATGTAGGACTGTTTTGCTTTTCATGTTGAAAAAAAAAAGACAGCGGACGTTTGCCACGCTAGGGTGGGCTCCCAGCGTGGCACAAGGATGGTTGGGGGTGTTCAGCCGACAGGGGATTGGGCACCGTCGGACATGGCATTTGTTGCCACACTGTGGTGGGCTCCCAGCATGGCACCTTGTACTCGGGGGGGGGGAGAGTGAAGGCAACGGGGGATTGGGCACCCCTGTTGGCGATAGCATGGGGGGGAGGGAGAAACAGTGAAGCTGATGGGGGATTGGGCACCTCTATCGGCTATTCTATGAGTTGCCATGCTAGGGTGGGCACCCAGAGTGACATTTGGGAGGCTTTGGGGGGGAGCGCAGCACAAGCCGACGGGGGATTGGGTACCACCATCGGCTATACGTGTCTGGGGAGGGAGGGGCAGCACTGCATGCGTGCATTTCTGTGTGTGTGTGTGTGTGTGTGTGTGTGTGTGTGTGTGTGTAGGGGGAGCTGCGCATGAGCAGGCGATATCTTATCGCTGCTCACTGAAGCGTAGCTCCCCCTTTCAACTGTATGCCACTGCATTTTGGAGCTTGTCATAGACAGCTCCAGCATGCATTGGCTTACAGGGGCCATGCCTGCCAACACACTGACTGAACTGGAGGAGGAGGTGACACACCTCCGAAATCTTGGATGATGGCACTATGTTTCTTGCACATGTGTGCAAGCAAACATAAAAAGCCGTTGCAAAACATTGACACTTAAGAAAGGGAAAACAAAGAAGGAAGCTAAGGACAGCAAAGCAAAGATCAGGCAATGGCAGTGTGATAGGACAAGGTTCTTGAAAGGAGAGAAAGGTCGATCTATGACATGAAGAAAGAGTGCAATGATGGGTAACAGGCTGAACATTCAAAGTGAATAGCAAAAGGAGTGAAATTGGGTTTCTGTCTGGATAAGATGGTTTCAGAGGCGTCACTGCAGAAAACCCCCATGTAGTAAAACACATGCATAATCAGAAACAAGTCTGTTGACTGAAAATGAATACAAGAAGGGTGTTCACTCAGAGTTGGTACAATATACTGTCTCAAATGAGACCACCACACATGGCTACCAGCACTGTTTTCTGCAGCCACAGAGCTCTTTAAAGCTCCAGTTACAAATGAATTGGAATTGACAATTTCTTAACTTTTCAATAGACGAAAGACATACATTTTAGATGAAAATACATCAGAGACTTGATATATTGTATACTTACAAAAAATAAAATGTATAGGGAGTTGAGAAACAACAGGGTCATTTAGGTGAAAACATAAGAAATAAGGCCACCAGTAAATTCTAATGGCCACCCTTTGAGGCTGCCATGATTTTATGCTTAGAACCACTGCACTATAAGATCCAGAGAGTGAAGGCACACCACCAAAGTAGCAAGAATGCAATATTTTTATTGCCCCACATCTTTGCTGAAGGAAGACGTCAAACAGCAGGACAATGGTAGACATGTAGGGCAGGAGTTTCAAAAGTTACATAATAGAAATGGATGCAACTCCTAAGTATGTCAATATGAGGGTTTACCTATAGCGCTGCAATGTCTAACTTCCCGACATCCCTGACAGTGACAGACACAATGCCGAGTGTTGGCATTGTACTGTCAGGGATGTCAGTGTGTTTTCTTCAGGGGGCTGTGCCCAGCGAACCACCCATGTGGGGGTTCCACCCCCACACACCCTGGTCTCTAATTAGACAACTCTGAGTTGTAGTTGTCTCAGGAAGGGGGTGAAACACCAGGAGATGCACCACCGGTGTCTGCGAGACCATCACAGTTACCCTATGCTTTTCATCGAATTCTGTTGCTGTGATGGTCTTCGCTGTGGCAGTATCGATGTACGGTCAGCATACCCAATATGAAGAACTACCCTAGTATGTCTCGGCCACATTTGGGACTAGATTTTCAAAAGTAATGATACAGGCACAATTTATAATTATGGGCTGTGCCTACATCACCTGAAATGTGCCAAAACATGTTATAGTATCATAGTAGTTTTACAAGCTTAGGAGGCGATGCCTTTATATGAGCTCACCACCTGGAGGTGGAATTGTTTCTATAAATATTCAAATTTTATATTGCCCATATTCTGGTCTAACCTATGTTTAAATGTTTCCATGTTATTACTCTCAATAATTTGACCCAGAAGGATATTTCATTTGTTAATTACACTCTGGGTGTACCAGTGTCTTCTCTTTTTTGTTTTACAATGAGCACCTCTCAATCTAAGGTTGTGTGATCTAGTCTGTGTTACAGTAAAATTTGTCTCTAGGCCTAAGGATTCAATAAGAACATGATCTTTTATAGCTTTGTATGTTAAGCAAAGGTCTCCATGTATATGGTGATATTTCATAGAGTATAGGTTTAATTCTTGTAGCCTTTCCCTATAAGTCTTATTTGTCATGCTCGTGATTTTTCTTGTCATTGTCCTTTGTACTCCCTCTATTAATTTTTTTCCTCTATTTGTATGGGGAGCACAAAAAGGTGCACAGTAATCTAAGTGTGATCTGACCAGACTCTTGTATGGTGGTACAATAACTTCAGGTTGTCTACTCTTTATATGATTCAGTATCCATGCCATTATTTGTTGATATTTGAATGCTGTTTTTAAACATTTCAATACATTTGCAACAGTTTACCTTCTTTATGGCCAAAGGGGATACATGTGTCATTTTTTTTACATATGCATTCTTTTCTTTGCACAAACTGATGCAGTTGCATCAAAATGTTAGCCCACATTATAAGTGGTTTAATTTGTAGCTGCATGTTGTGCAATTGTGGTAATAAGATGCTGCAAGTCCTGAACTCCCACTGGAAAGTTTAACCCCCTATAATATTGGAGCTATTTCCAAAGGTTGAACCTATAGTATATGAATCCTTTCAAGCTGTGTTATGGGAATTAATATCCAATGTTGGATACAAAATGGCTAACTTGGACTTAGCTATGCCCTAAGTTTGCAAATTGTATATAGGGGCAGTTCGCTGTAATGTCCAGATTTATACAAACACTGCCAGGCCAGGGTGAAGCACAGCGTCTTAAGTTACAACATAAAAAGAATTGACTGCCACTGAAATTGCCTTGCTTTCTGCAGTATGTCTACTTACATTGTATCCTACAGAGGCTTATTGCAAAGTTTTAATTCACCTGCAAAGTTCAGAAAATTATTACTGAAGTCTGCCTTTGCAGAAAATGTTATGGATTTTATCCCTATGTTAAAACATCAGTTTTTCCAACTTCACCATAAAACACCACCGTTAACTTCACTTTTGCTGTTACTAAAGGTGAATTTTTGTGAAAATGAGGCTTTTGTTAAACAACTTGTCTCCAGGTCACATAGAAGAGCTTCTGCAGGTCACATGGTGCATCTCTACACTGCGACTGTGCCTGACTTCCTTACTGTTTTTCATTTCTAGTTAGACTGAGAGAGTAGAAGGAGTCTGTTATGTCTTTAATAGTAGAGAAAAAAGATACTTTTCAAATGCTGTTTTAAAGCAATTGCTTTATATGTGTGTCTTTACTATGTTGTAGTTTAGTTAAGAAACACTATTTTAACAGTTAGTCTTTATTGCAGGCAGTATAGTGTAGTGGTTAACGGCACTGAGCTGCAAACCTGGAGACCTGGTTTTGAATCCCACCAGCCCTCATTTGAGTACTGTGTGACCCTGAGCAAGCTACTTAACTTACATGTGTTCTCAGGTTACACCTGGAAATAAAGATCTGGATTAGTGTGCCTTTCTTAGTTAAATAATTTTCGCTTTCTCTTTATTTTGAATCTCTTTTCTCAACCTGTTTGCTTTATTTTCCTCATTGTCTTGAATCTTTTCTCTCTTTTCTGTCTCTCTCTTTGCTTGTGATTATGGAGAGTCATAGTCATAGATGTAATTGCACCATGGTAGTTCCATACAAATTTGCTGTCTGGGTTTTTCATGGAGTGCACCCCCCCCCATAGCACCCCGGTACCTCTTCCAAACAATGCAGCAGCAACAGTGGCAGCAGCAGCCCCTCCTTGTCCTCCAGTAGGGTACCATTCACAGCAGGAAGAGTCATGCCCTGCCAGTTTGCAGCAGGCCCCAGACAAACAGCAACAACCAGAAAATACTGAGGAATTGCAGCCCTCTGTTCCCCCTGAGATGGAGTAGCCAGAGACCACTGTGACCCTCCATTATGGTTTACCTCTGGCACCATCCCCCCCAGCAGAGGAACCCTGCTTACCATGCTTGGGCTCCTCTCTTCCTCCAGCCCCAGCAGCTTGCCCACACTGCCAGTACCCCCAAATCTTCCCTAGTGTGGGATTTTCTTACAAGTCACTCTAGTGATGACAGCATGCTCACATGTAAGTTATGCAATGCCAGGGTCAGATGGTGCAAGAAGGGAACACACTTGGGTAGTGGTGGTCAAAGAACCCACTCAAAAATAAAACACTGGTTAGTGTGGGAGAAACAACAGAGAGAAGCGGAGAGTGGTTGTGGTGGTGGTGGTGGAAGTGGTGGTCTGTCTGTGCCAACAGAGGTCCGGCAAACTGTGTGAAAGGGAAATTTGCACTGCATGGTGGAGTGGTGGGCAAACCCACTTAAAGTGCCTTCCATCACTTCTATTCCATACAGCTGAACAAGCAACACCTGCACCAAAAGCAGCAACAGCAATATAACTGTAGCTTGCTGGCCTAAGCTATAAAGTGGGGGACCTCCATTGTCAGCTCACCTTAGTGGAGTAGAATATTAAAGTTATCCTCCAAATCAGGAGAAACTGCTCGAGGTGGTTATTGATCTCAGCCATGCAGGTAGTAGTAGTGGAGGTCAGTGAGCTTGGCAGTTGGCTCTTCCCGAAGAATATTAAAGCAGTTTAAATATCTCTTAATGTTTCACTACTTTCTATCCTGTTTGTAGTCTTTCCATCAAACTGTCCTACTCTATTGTTTCTTAAAAAAATATATAAACATTTAAACATACAAAAAATGTATCTATCTATACTGTCTACCTAACTGTATTGTTTCACTTATTGTTTCTTTTCTTTATTTCTGTACTCTTGCTACTGTCTTTTAAAAACAAAACAAAACTGAAAACAAAAATTTATATTTCCTACCTCTATTTTCTTGATACTTTTTCTCTAGTTCAGTCTGTTTCCTTAATTTTTTCTTAGCTATCGGAGTAAATATGTCAGGCTCCTACAGGTCACTGTTGTTAGCACTCATTTTGTGTTGACTGTGCATAAATCACAATTTACAGAAATTCTCTACTCCCAATATTTTTCTCCAGTGCCACAAAAAAATTTGGCAGGCTACTACATTCTGCCACAGCACACTACACTATGTGGAATTGCCCCCAGTACTGTCGTTGTGATGCAGTGAGTGTTAATTGTATGTAAAACACAATTTACATTAACTCTCTTAGTCTTCTCTCATATACTTTCTCCACTGCCCCAAAATTTGACCTTCTGCTACATGTTGCCACAAGGTGCTGCTCAGTGTGTAACTGCCCCCAAACACTTTTATTGTAATGCACTTTGTGTTAATTATGCATTAATCCCAGTTCACAATATTTATGTGAATCCCAGAATTGTTCTCAAGTACTGCACAAAATTTGACAGGATGTTTACATGTTGCCACACTGTAGGTTAGTAGTAATCAACACTTGCACCTTGCTTCCATAGTTTCATTTTTGTAAGTAATAAACTTCAGCGTTTTTGCACCTGTTTCTGGCTGAGGTGTGCAGTCTTTTGTTGGACTTGTCTGCAGTTTAAAACATGCATCCTCTCTGCTGCTGAGCTGTAATTGCCTTGTTTTCTTTAGTAGTAATTCTACATACTAAGTGACAAAATAATAATATTGTTGTAATACCACTCCCTGGATATGAGACAGCACCTCCATACCTTGTGATTCCAGCTGTGCTGGATATGATGTAGCATTCCACCTCCCACCCAGGAAATGATGCAGCCCCCCATCCCTTCAGGTTCTGGGTTATGATGCACTTATGAATTGGGCAGATCTTGACTTGGTTGGGTTTGTCAGAGCATGTCAGAGGGAGGCCAAACCACACTAGATGCTGATAAAACCACACACCACTGAGTATCCATAGTCTACCTCATTCATGTTTTGCTTGAGTGTATGTAGAATCCCAGAAAAGTGGCAATTATGATAACAATGGTTCAGTTCGCTGCTCTGCTAATATGATGCATGAAACTTGCCAGTGTTATACTACACCATCTGGTAGTGTTACACCAAAGGGGAGTCAAATGATGGACTCTGGAATGCCCAAATTGATTGAATGATTCATGAATCTCAGCTTATATGACAATCATGAGTTTGTTAATACAGATGGACAGTGGGATAAACCTGACACTGATAAATACTCTGACGAAAAGTCTGATGCTGCCATGACAGCAATTCATGTGCCACCTGCAAAGATTATACATGTTGGACCTGATAAAGGGTAGTGTAATACAGCTACTGCAAGGCTTTATGGCTCAGTACTTGAAGATAAGCTGTGAGGATTGTACAATTGATCAGCCCTTGCAGATAAGACATAGCTGTATCTACAACCCAGTAGAGGGGTACTGGGAGCATGTTTTTCCTGAACTCTGTCAGAGGTTGCGCCCTCAATGGATCAAGCTACTAGTGGAATTGTCAGCATGGAATCTCATGGACACTGTATCCTATTTTGATACAGTGCAAACTATTAATGATACTTTGTCAGAATTTCGAGAGTTGCCATGTATTGCTAAAGGGCTTGACAAACTGTATGAACAGTTGAGTGTAACACTAAAGAAGGCTGTTGTAGATGCCGTTTCCTCAAGAAGCAATAAAAAATATTTGGAAAGCCCACTTCTGTAAGGAATCCCTCTACCTTATTACATGCACTTGTATGATATTGGGGTTCTCATCAGGAACACACTGCTGCTTGATGAGAGCCACTAAGGTGGGTAACCTGTGGGGAAAACAAAAAAAAAAGAAAATATTTTTACAGGCTTTGATAGCCATGCAAATTCCACACTATGCTGCTCACCACCAATGCAACCCTGTAAATGGTGAAAAACTTTGATTAATTCAGATTTTGTTGAATGACAATAAAAAAGACTCATGCTGGTGTGAAATAATGAACATCGCCCCATGTATAAACAGTGATGTATTAGAAACTGCTTAAAATGTGCTACCACTAATATCTGAAAAATTGTGGGTTGTTTCTCAGGCTTGTGTATTGGTATCTATGACTTACATTGGCTCTACAATGCCGGTTCGACAAATATTTTATCAACCAATGTTACAACGATGGATTTATGTCAACCGTAATTGTGGTTGGTATAGGTCTGTCCGAAAACACTTTGTTTCTTTGGCTCTGCCCCCTCCCCATACCCACCATAATTAATATAATCAACTCCAAGTCTAAGTTGATTTGGGAAGGGGGTGGAAGACCCCAACAAAGAAGTGCCAGGTTCCCGCGGTGACATTACAGTGACCTGCCGCTGTACTGTCATTCATGGTAGAGGTGTCGGTGTTCGATTGGCATATGGGCTACATCACTGAGGTCAGTTGTTATAATTTAAAATGTCAAAGACAGCAAGATGTTAGTGGTGTGATTGAATTTGCAACAGATTTTCCTATTACGCAGTAAAATAAGGCCTGTCTTTTCTTGTTGTAATATTTTATACTATCATATAGTGCCAGTATAGCACAATGACTAACACATGTTTTTTGATGTTATATAATGTGTGCGTGCACTATATGGCCTTTCATAATAAAATATTCACATCAGAAAAAAGTGCCTGTGTCTGTATTGTGCTACTTAACAGGGATTATGGCTAGGAAATCTTTGAAAACCATTTACTATGATCCTCCATTTGCCCAATACCTTAGGAGGGGTTCAAAATCTACATGCTGCTGCAAAACAAAAGAAACAGTTTACTCTCATGCATGTATCATGGTGGCTATCTTTACAAGATGCCTACACTATGTACAAACCTGCAAGGAAATTATTTCTTATAAACAGGATGGTTGTTAACAACATTAAAGAAGACGAAGAAGAATCGGCATTGATATAGCACTTTTCATACACAGTGTACCCCAAAGAGCTTTACAAGCAATGCTAGACTGGTATTGAAGTGGCTGAATGTGTAGTGGTGGCCATATCATGCATCAACACCCACACACAGCCTGGGCAATTGCATGAACCAGTTTTTATGCAAAGAGGAATACTGGTCAAGACACCTGGAATGTCCTCTACTCTTTTCAAAGAATACCTTGGGTTCTTTTACTTCCACCTGGACACCCACCAGGATGAGTAGAAGGGACCTTGGTTAAACACCTCATCTGAGGGACAGCACACCCCAACAGTACAGTACCCCCCAATACTGCACTCAGGTGCCAGCGTTTCTTAGGTATGAGTCTAATCCCAGTGTGGGATGAGAACCCACAACCTTCTGGTCCAGAGGTGGATGTGCTACCAACTGAACCATGCTGACACCTCTTACTTCTTCACCATCAATTGGTGCACAATGGCAAGCAGAGTTGGTGGATATGATTAGCCTTTCCAAAGACAATAATGGATTCTAGTTTATTCTAACGGTTATTGATGTTCTGTGCAAATACGCATAGACCAAAGTGTTAAAATATAAATCCAAAACAGAAGTGATAGAGTCTTTCAAAATGATACTCTGAGAGGGTTGCAAGCCTGAAAAATGACAAACAGATGAAGGGACCAAATTTCTTAATGCTAAATTTCAATTATTTTTAAAAGAACAAAACATACACCATCTTACAACATCAAATGATATTAAGGCTTGTATTGTGGAAAGATTTAACCACACACTACAAACAAAAATGTGAAGATATTTTACAGTGTTTAACACATATAGGTACATAGATCTACTACAAATTTTGACAAGGCCCTATAACCATAGTTATCACCAGTCCATCAAAATGAGGCTTGTCAATGTAACAACCAACAAATCTTTAGATGTCTGGAAAATGCTTACAGTGATCTTACACCAAAAGAAAAAGATATTTTAAATTCCATGTGGGTGATAATATGCAGGTTTCTAGAGTTAAGAGAACATTTGAAAAAGGTTATGAACAAAACTTTATGAGAAAGATATTCATTATTTCTTAATGTATTCCTAAGCCTATAGTGGTGTACAAATTAAAAGATTATGATGGTGAAGAAATAAGAGGTACTTTTTATGTGCAAGAACTGGTAAAAATCTAACAAGCTGCAAGCCATGTTTACAGGGTGAGACAAGATTAAGAGATATGGACAACAGTGCCAATTTGTCTAAATTGGCAGAATTAAAATACGGGTGGTATAAACAATTTAAACTCTCTTGGGGTTATGAACCATACTTAACAAACTTACCAAACCCCAAATTGGGTAGAATTTATACTAGATACAGAACAGAAAATCATACTGCACAGTATATTCACTTTAGACAAAAAATACCTTATGTTAAATCTCCTTACTGCACATGTGGCACTAAGATTTACGATGACCTAAAACATGTGGTGCTTTTGTGCCCTCTCTATGAAATTGGTAGGAGAAAATGGCTGGGTGGGCTTGTAGGAGGTCTCAGTCTCCCTTCTGATGAATTATTAAAATACTTATTCACTACTATAGATGTTGATATTCAAGAATTGCTGGTTAACTTTCTTAAAACCACACATCTATAAGACTAGCTAGATGTCTCTGATACATTTTGAACCTTATATATGTCAAATATGGATGTTGGATTGTTATGGAACCATGAATGAAGAATCCTCATTATTGTTGATGGTGCATTGCAAACTCAATTTTATTGTATCATGGACTCTTAGATTAGGACCTGTACTGTATATAAATGTGTTAGATCATGTATAGAGAGACTATGACTGTGTCTGTTTTGCTCACCTATTTTATTGCATGATGATTTTATTATGTTTTATTATTTATGCATTGTAGTATATTATAATGGCTTTTTGCTGAACAATAAATAAATTTGTACTTGTATACAGGGTGGAGAAAATAGTTTCACAGAAAATACAAGGGAAGAAACATTTGTTTTAGTGAAATGAACAGGCTGGCTCTCATTTTTTTTTTTGTTAATCCTTTTATTGGAAATCTTTGCAGTACATACATCATTGACTCAACATCATGTAGGTACATTCAATTGAACTTGAACTGTTTCTATGTCCTTACTAACACAGACACATGCTAGTAATCAAAGAACTGTTTAATAAATTAGGCCTCAGCCGGCCCTGTGCCATTGAGGGTTGAGGTGCTGGATGCCACACCTCGTGCCACGCCAGTGGCCCAGGTTCGGGAATGAGCCAGGGTGCTGGGGGTCGATAGGGAAGGGAGTAGGACTGAGTGTCCAAAGACAGTTCTCCTCTCCCTGGGGTGGGATCCAGGGGCATCCTTTTGCAGTAGTGACCTCTGGTGGAGACCGGTGGTACTGCTGACATTGGGAGCATAACTGGGGACACGCGTGGCTGACATCTATGGATCCTTCCATGTTGACATCATTGCACGCCCACGCTTGAGGAGAGTATGGCAAAAAACACCTCAGCGTGCTACATAATGGCCAGTCAGGTGGCACAGCTTGGCTTCAAAAAAGCTCTGGATGCTCCCCCTGTTCTGGACCCCCCGACTTCTGCGGTGGTGGTTGTGTAACCGCTGAAAGAAAAGGACCGCTGTGCAGTACCGAAGGAAGAAGCTTGGGGCTTGGGGTAGGGAGCGGGGCTGTGAGATCAAGCTGAACTGGGGGGAACCATAGGTAACACCCCCCAGCCACAGAGGAGATAAAACATATAAGAAAATAAAAGTAAGCTAGGCCTCTAATGACAAATTACCCTTAAATCTTTATCTAAGTCTTTGTGTGAGACATTCCTAACTTCAGACGTATGGGGGAGGGGGGGTGTTACATAGGTACTTCTAGATGCTACCCAGTGGTAGTATCTGGGAGGGAGGGGGGTCTATGGAAGGTTCCAGCACACTCTGATTATTTCTGGTGGCTCACCCTTCGCTTGTGACTCCACATATTTCTTGTATGGAGCCCACAATTTGTGAAATTTCTCTTCCTGTTTCAGTACCCTATATATGTTAACTTAGAGTGCAGTGCTGGAGTCTCTATAGCTTTGCATCATTCCTGGACTGTTGAAATGTTTGTCATTCTCCATTTGGTTAGGATTAGCCTCTTGGCTTCTACTGAGGCTGCTATAAACCACTGTAGGCTCGTCCTATCCAAACCAGACTCTGGGGTGTTGTATCCCAGCAGGAGAGTTTAGGGTGTCATTATTATGTTCAGGCCCAGAATGGAGGTACACAGTTGAGTGACTTTGTTCCAAAATTAGATGAGCAAGGGGCAGGCCCAGAGTATGTGAAACAGGTCAGTTCCCGAGGCGTCGATCCTCCAGCAGTTATCCACATGGAGAAGGCCCAGGGTCTTAAGCTGATTTGGGGTACAATACCAGTAGTGCTGGACTTTATTCTGTATAATGTGGCTGTTTTGTTCTATACATGCTTGGTGCACAAGCCTTCAGTATTTTTGCCATTCTACCTCAGGAATTATCATCTGTAATGCAGCCTGCCATTTGAGCCTTGCCTTCTCCGTTGGGTTGGATGCTTCATCCCTCAGCAGCCTGTATATTTTCCCTGGTCTGGCATATTTTGAGCTTAGCCATCCTTTAATGGCGTATATGTTTTCTCTATTCAGGACTTAAACATGCCAAGAACAGACTGGGAGACTATGACATCTTCTGCGACCAGGGAACAGAGGTTGTTGGATGTCTTTCAAGACGCGTTCCTAACTCAGCAGGTGGAGGAGCCGACCAGGGAGGCATGGGTACTGGATGTGGTCCTGGCAGACAGTGACCAGATTAGGGGCCTGGAGGTAAGGGACCCATTGGCAGGGAGTGACCATGCCACGGTCTGGTTCTGCCTGGACCTAGGAGGGCTAGAAGGCTGCACAAAGACGGAGGTAACTGACTTCAGGGGAACGGATTTTAAGGAAATGGGAAGGATCCTTAAGGAGCATTTTGATCTGATTGGGTCAGACATGGACGCTGATAGTAGGTGGAAATCATCAGGAGAGGGAAAGATGCACCAGCATCTGTGCAAGAGTAAGACGCAAAATGCGGTAGGCCGCGAAACTCCTGCTGGTGGACCAGGAGGTCCAGGAGGTGGTGCGGGAAGAGGCAGCCTATAGGCAATTCAAGTGCTCAAGGAGTGAAAGGGATCGAGGAAGTATGAGCTGATGGCTAGAAGGGCCACTAGGGTGGTGAGGCGGCTAAGGGTTCTTTAGATACATTGTGGAAAAACGAAGGGTGAAGGGCAGATTAGCAAGATTAAATCAGGAGAGATTGGCACAAGACCCGGGGAAGCAGGCTGAGGGACTAGATGAGTACTTCACCTCAGTTTTCACCAAGGAAAATGGGGGTGCTGCATCATACATGGGAGGAGACAGAGATATTGAGGAGGGGGGACCCTTCCCGATCGGCGGGTCTGGGGAGAGGGGGAGGCATCACTGGCTGGAGGGGGGAGGGCTAAGCAGGGAGAAGAGGTACCGGAAGTGGAAATTACAACAGAGAGAGTGAGGGAAGCCCTCAGCTCCCTTAAGACAGAGAAAGCACTGGGGCCAGATAAATTACATCCCAGAGTGCTGAAGGAACTTGCGGATGTCCTGGCGAAACCCCTGGCAGAGCTTTTCACCATCTCTTTGAGGACAGGGTGGGTGCCCAGGACTGAAAGGTGGCGCATATAGTGCCTATCCACAAGGGGGGATCAAGGGAGGTGGCAGGGAACTACAGGCCTGTCAGCCTGACATCGGTGGTGGGCAAGGTGATGGAGGGCATTGTCAAGGAGTGGCTTGGGGGGACCTGGAAAAGTCAGGGTGCCTGGATGATAGATAGCATGGATTTGTCCTGGGGAAATCATGTCAGACAAACCTTGTGGAGTTCTATGATTGGGTGATGAGTGCCTTGGTCCTGGGTAGACCAGTGGACGTCCTCTTTCTAGACTTCAGCAAGGCATTTGACTCTGTTCCTCACATGGCCCTGTTGGATAAGCTGGGAGAAATGGGGGTGGGGAACCAGATGATCAGATGGATAGGCAATTGGCTCCAGGACTGGACCCAGAGGGTCGTAGTTGGTGGGATAGTCTCATCTCCAAAGAGGGTCATTAGTGGGGTCCCACAGGGATCAGTCCTTGGGCCCCTCCTGTTCAACGCCTATGTCTCTGACATAAGGACAGGAATCAGGAGTGGGATGAGTCTCTTTGCGGATGACTCAAAACTGGGGGTGGTGGTGGATGGGGAGGAGGGGGAGGGTGACCCTACAGGGGGACCTGGAGGCTCTGGAAAGATGGTCTAGAAAGTGGAAGCTGAGGTTCAATGCAGGGGAAATGCAAGGTACTCCACCTGGGGGCCAGAAACCCAGGCCAAGTGTACACCCTGGGGGAATGCTACAAGTCTCAATGGCTGAGAGAGACCTGGGGGTGGTGGTGGATGTCAAGATGAACAACTCGGAGACTTGTGGGAGGCAGCAACCAAGGCCAACAGGATGCTGGGATGCATCGCTGGGGGATCACCTCAGAAGGAGGAAGTGATACTCCCTCTGTATAACTGCTTGGTGAGGCCACACCTTGAGTACTGCGTGCAGTTTTGGAGGCCACACTTAAAGAGGGACATTAAACTCCTGGAGAGGGTCCAGAGGAGGGCAACCAAAATGATTTGGGGCTTGGGGGACAGGACCTATGAGGAGAGGCTCGAAGAGCTAAATATGTACACATTGGAAGAGAGAAGGGACCGGGGGGACATGATACAGGTCTTCAAGTACATGAAGAGGGTAAATAGGGGAGGAACAGTCAGGGTGCTTTGAAGGAAGGAGGAGGGGGCCACTAGAGGGCATGGGTGGAAGCTGGAGGGGGGAAGATTCAGGGGAGAAAGGAGGAGGTGCTACTTCACTGAGAGGGTGGTGGAGCCATGGAATGCACTGCCTAGGGGGCTGGTGGAGGCAGAGATGGTGGAGGGGTTCAAGAGGGGTTGGGACAGGTACAGGGGAAGGGTTCTGGAAGCAAAATCCAATGCAGCAAGAATATCCAGAACTGGGAAGGGAGAAGCCAGAGAAGGCAAGGGGGGGCAGCAAGGTCAGCACCCAGGGTGGGGGCTGACCAATCGAGCAGACTTGAAAGACCATTAGGCCTATTCTGCTGGCATTTTAGTATGTTAGTATCTCACTGGCTCTACAGGAAGCAAAGCTACATTTCTTTATATGCCACTGGTTGTACATTGACCTGAGTTGGGGATACCTCCAGAAGTCAGTTTTAGGTAGGCCAAATATAGATTGTAGGTTACTGAAGGATGCCAAATTCTGCTTATCCAGGGAGAGGAGGTTCATGATCCTCCATATCACTCTGTTTTGACAACTAGGCCACTTAAGAGTGACTCCCCCTATGCATATATTAGGGTTATCCCATAGATATGTGAACCTCCCAATTTTCACACACCTCTTGAGTATGGTGGCTACCCTCTTCCAAGTTGTGTGCACCAATTTTATAGTGGACCATTAAGCAAGCTTGGACATCAGAGAGGTCCCTAGGGTGCAAGCCCCCACTGTGTCTGTTTCTGTTTGAATCCAGGCTGGTAGCTCAAGGCTTGGAGTCTGAAACGCTTGGAGGGTTCTGGTAGCAATGAATGCATACATATATTGCTTAAAATATGCGAGATTCCACCCCCTTGCCTCCAGTGGGCTCTCAACTTCACTCTGCTATATCTAGGAGGGGCTATACCCCACAAATATTGCCCTATGAGTGAATCTATCTTCTGGACCCATTTGTCTGGTATTATGACAGGTAGGTAGGCAAAAATGTAATACACTCTTGGAGCAAGCATCATCTTAACTGAGTCGATTTTCCCAAGGAGAGATAGGTTTAGGTGTTTCCAACAGTTTAATTCAGTTTGGAAGGTTGTTATTAATGGGAGCAAGTTCAAAAGTATCAACTCATGCAGGGTCAGTTTAAGCATAACCCCCAAGTATTTGATTTTTGTTTCCGCACACGCTAGGCCTAAGTATTTCCCTATGCCTGGAGTGGCATGCTTGTTATGAGGGAGAATTTCTGATTTGCTTCTACTTATCTTTAGCCCTGATAGTCTCTCAAACTGAGTTAACATATCCAATAGTGGGTTTAGGTCCTTTTCAATGTTACAAGTATGAGCAGTCATCTGCACAAAACTTGCTGCTGTATTCCCTTGGACTATTTTTATCCCCAATATGTTGTTTTGACATCTTATGACCAATGCCTGAGGTTCAAATGCCAGCACAAAGAGCAACTGGGATGGGGGAATCTCTGCCTGGTGCCTCTTTGCAGGGTAAAAGGGCCAGAGAGAATACCATTGGTGAGGATTCTGGCTGAGGGGCCATTGTATATGGTGCTAACTCATCTCTGAAATTCCGTGCCTACATTAAATTGTTCCAGCACCGCGTGTAGGTACTGCCACTCTACTGAGTCAAAGGCCTTCTCAAAATAAATGGCAATCACTGCAGCTAGAGAGGGGAATATGGCAGCTTTCTGAAAAAGGGTGCCAGATCTCTAAGGTGATCTGCACTGGATCCTCCATTGATAAAACCCACTTGTGAGGGGTGTATCAATGAGGGTAGGACCACCTCCAGTCTGGATGCCAGAATTTTGGTGTCAGTATTGATCAGAGAGATGGGCCTAAAGCTCAGTGGCAACAATGGGTCCTTACCTTCTTTGGGGAGGACTGTTACTACTGCCTCTTTGAGGGATCCTGGAAGTACCTTGCAAGCATGAGTTTCCCTCAGCATCTGCAACATAGATCTAACAATCTCTTCTTTGGTTGCCTGATAAAAGTCTGCTGGGAAGCCATTGCTAACTGATGATTTATGCGGGGCCATCCCATTAATGGCATTAAGTATTTCTTCCTCTTCAATGGTGGCTTCCATGGTTGCTCTTTGGGTGTCGGTTAGGTTTGGTAACATGGTCTGGGCCATAAATTTCAGGAAATCAGGCTTAAGGAAGGGGGCCTTCAGCCTTGTATAGGTTTTCATAAAACATAGTCATGATATGATACATGGCTTTAGGGGTAATAGCTATCTGCCCTAAATTCACCCTAAATGTTTATATATGCCTCTCTGCTTGTTGTTTTTTGAGCCTGTATGAGAGCAGCTTCCCTGACTTTTCTCCCTGGTCCCAATATTTGTGTCTTAGCCTTGCGATATGCAGCTCCACCTTTCTAGTGGCCAGTGTATTTAACTTTATCCTCAGAGCAGTGAGTTCATATCTTAGGGTCTGATTTTCTAATTGCTTGGGATCTTTTTTATAAATTGCCTCTTTCTGTTTGAGTTAGGATTCCAACTGTTTGGCCTCTGTATCTCTTTGCTTCCTTCTATATGCCACATATTCTATGATCCTGCCTCTGATTGTAGCTTTGAAAGCCTCCCATATCATGCTGGGGGAGGCACAGCCTTCGGGGTTGTACAGGAAGTAGTTGGACATCTCCATTTTTAACCACTGTTCAAACTCAGAGTCTCCTAGCATAAGTAGCTCAAGCATCCATGCCACTGACCTTGCTTTATTTGATTCTATATAGGTTTGGAGTTATATTGGGGCATGATCGGATATGTACATGGGGCAATGGGAAATAGTCACATCTGCCACAACTTGATTTAATCTCGTCGAGGTAAACCTATAATCTAACCTGCTGGCCATTGCTCTATGATCAGAGAAAAAAGTATAATCCTTTTCAGCTGGGTTAAATGTCCTCCATATGTCAGTAAGCCTGTGCAAAGCCAACAGGTCAGACAAGGTTTTAAGGCTTGTACATGTAGTTCAGGCCTAACATTTGACCTATCCATCAGGTGGCCTAGGGCCATGTTGAAGTCCCCCCCTCCCCAGTATGGTATCAGGGTTGTCAGCCAACATTTCTACAATTTTACGGAGAGATCACATTAAAAAACTCTGGATTGTCCTCATTTGGGGCATAGATGTTGCCCATGAGTAAAGGGTCTTGGTTTGTGTTGACTCTAGCCAGTATCCACCTCCTCTCTTTGTCTCCAGCTTGCTCGAAGAGTTACCACTTAAGAAATTTATGGCACAAGATTGATACTCCCCTTTTGGCTTTCCCAGATGTGCTGTGCACTTCCCATCCTACCCATTCTCACACCAGCTTCTTGCTTTTCCCTGTTTGAGCTTAGTCTTCTGTAAAAATGTGACTTGCATTTTCAGTTTTTTAAGTCTGGACATAACCTTTTTTCTTTTAATTGGGTCATTCATGATGCTCACATTCCATGAGGTAAACATCACTGGTGTCAGTGTATCCATGGTATGATTATATAAATAACCTCCTCCCCTTCTTTCATTTTATCCCTTCCCCACTGTTCCCTAGGTAGTCTTGTAAACAACCCCCTGGACTTCCATATTGTCCTAAGATATCTCCTTCTTTGCTCTCCCTTCTTAGGCTGTTCTCTCTGCATCTCATGTGGGTTGAGTATTCCTTAATATGCTCAGTAGATTCCCACTTTTCCTCCCCTACATCTTAACCCCTTGAGAAGTATCAAACGCCATTGGTCTTCATGGGTCAGGGGTGCAACCTCATCATTAGAGGTAATGGCCACATAGTCCTCATAACTCTTGGGAGCTTGGTCCCTCTCATTAGCCCAGTGAAGCCAGCCTACTTCTCCATCAATGGCACTGAGGAACTTCCCTGGGGCATTTTCTTTTAGAGATGACATATTTCTTTAAATGTTGTGACCACTATCAGTTTAGTAAAGAGGTGACTTCTGATTACCATCGGAGATAAGATATTTGGGATGGGGAATATTGCCACTCTTTCCCCTTGTTCTGCATCAGCATAGTTTGCAAGCCTAGTATATGAAGGGCAGGGGAGGTGGGGCCTGTGGTGGGTGAAGCTTTCATGCATCCTTGCAAGGAGGTGGCAGGGACTGTTGGTTCTAATGTTCCCCATTTGTAACCTAACATAAAGGCTCCCCTTCCTCCCAAGAGCCTCCTTCTGAGGTGATGTCCCCATAGCCCCACTCACTTCCTATTTGTCTGGGTAATCTCTCTGTTTCCAGACTCAGCCATCAACATGAGTTTAAATCACAGCTCAACTTTTAAATCTGTAATACTAACATCCTGTTGAAAGACTTTAACATTGAAATAACCATGCTTCCATTCCCCTATGGAATTTGGGGTGTGGAGCTGATACTTAAACCATTGAACCTGGGCCCGGAATATCAAGGCGACTTACCCTTGATGGTCATAGTACCATTTGGTGCTGCAATGCAATATGAATCAGGAGCTATCCATTCTGCCTAGTGTTCTACATGGAGAAAAAGCAGCAGACTCAAAAATGCCACAATTCTGGCTATCCCATCTTTTGTATAGCTTGATGCATATTTCTATTTACAATCTCAAGTGAGCAGACAGGAGAACCTGCTGCCCAATTCCGCTGGCAGCTTTGCCAGGGGAGTCACACAATGGGTGTGGTGGGGTACTAACAGTGGTGGAGCTATACAGTGCTTGCTGCCTCTGTGCTTTCATTGTCTTCTCTCCTTACATGGGTTCACCCCCCTCCTTCCTTTGCTGGGTTTACCCATATTAATATCTTATCTCTGCTCACCATAGGGGTACCAAAAGGAGATGGGCGTGTTTCTTGTTATATTATATTTAGTCCTGAGGCCATATTTCTGTGCTTCATCCTGATTGGATGATGTCAGCAGTCTGCCCAATCTGTCAGTGGGGGGGGGGAACCAGTCACCACCCCCCTTTTCAGTTCTGTCTAGGCCCTCCTTCACCTTGGTCTCTGTTGTGGTTAAGTCCAGTACAGCGGGGACCAGCTCCCTTAGGTGCTCATACCTATTGGATGTTTTAATCGGGTGACCCCTGGATAAAAGCTGCTGGCATCCGATGGGATGAACCTTTTTTGCCTACTCCAGGATGTTTGCCTTCTGTTGAGAGGCTTTGACTCCGGGTCTGCCTTGGTCTTTTTCCTGGGATGCCCTCTCATGAATTGCTGACAAAGTGGTGTTGACACAGGTTCCCCTGCTGTTTGGACATATTTTCTATGCTTCCTATCTTGTGTGATCTCTATGTTTGTTGCCACATTCCCACATGGGGGGGCCATGCGGGCTCTCCCTTTTGCTCTGACATGTTTGGTAATCATTAACAAACTGTTCAGCTCCTGCTGGGAAGCTAAATGTCATATATTCCCCATTCACCTGCAGTCTCAGGAGTGCCAGGTATCAAAGAGATGTAGGGATGTTAAGTTGGAAGCACAGCTGTTTCTCAGTAGCATAGGCATGGCGGTGGTTAGACAATTCAAAGGAGAAGTCCTAGAACATCTGGATCCTAGCCCCATGCCACTGGAATGTGACCTGTTCCCTGGATTTTCGTAGGTAGTATTCTTTTTCAGGGTATCTTAAGAATTTGCACAGTATCAGGCAGGGCCTCTCCCCTGGCTGAAAGCATGGGGCTAGAGATCTATGATCCCTTTCTATTTCTGAAGGTGCTAATTTATTTGTTTAACAATGTCTGGCAAGAAAGCCCATAGAAAATTGTTCATGTCCCGACCTTTAGCCCCCTCTGACACTCTCACAATTCTTATATTTTTTCTCCTAGCTCTGTCCTCCAGATCACCACTTCATTTGGAAGATACTAGAGTTTCTGATCATGGTCATTGTGTTAGGCTACACCCTCAGCTGTGACTGATGGACCATTTTTCTGTCTCCTTATTTTCTAGCTACCAAAACTTCTGTTGTGCAACAGTTAACGCTTTTCTCTTTGCTTTTCTTCGTTTCCCCCCTACCCTAGGTTGGTCACCTAGCGTAGCTCTTTACTATCCCTACTAAACTTCCTACTAGTTCTGTCCTTTCATTCTTTTTCCATTTCCATCCATCCAGTACCTGGAATGGTGCCAAACACCTGGAGAGGTTTGTGTAAAGTGCGTAAGTGCATTTTGTGTACAAAAAAGCATGAAGGCTATTTGAGATAGCAGAAATGAATATAATTAATAAAACCTTTTTAAAGAAAAAGGATTCAGAAGTCTTATAAAACAATAATAATGTTGTGATTAATACAGTTATAAGAAATCCTTAAGGTATTTTCACAGATTCACACTATAAACTTGTTACTGTATAAGGTTTTATGTATAAAAGGGCTTAGTCACTGTGGATCAGAGATATAGAAAGTTTATATCTGTGGATATATACACTGTACCTTTAACTGAACCAGGAATTCCCCTGACATAATTTCCTGTTCCCTTGGTTTTGAAACATGTCCAGACATGTAAGGACTCAGTCAAGTGACCCTATCAAAAAAACATAGTTTACTTCAGTTCAATCTAGTAGAGTTCAGTCTTGAGAGTGAAGGAGAGAGGTGATACTGCAGACAACCTGTTGAATGCAGATGAGAAGGGTCTTAGGAGCTCTAGAATATAGGACTGTAATGTGTGAGAAACTACTGATGTTAGGGTTCCAGGTGAAAATAGAGACTGCTTAATGGAGTGGAATAAATAGGCGTTGCTTTCTTAGCGAGTGTCAAAATAGAAACGCTACAGAATGGCGCCACAAAGTATAGCTACTCCTAAATATGAGGGATCACTGTATTTTGTATTTGGTAATTGTTTACCTTTGGTTCTGATCCCAGCATATGCTCCTCCCTCAGTCCTCAGTCCTCACAGTGAGAGGAGGCAGTTCATACAGTCGCTGTTAATGTCACAATTATTGCCGGCTGAAGGTTCACCCTGCTATAAGAGATTCCCTCCCCAGCTGCATCCCTCAACCATTTGGCCAGAACTCCATATGGATTACCCAGCTGTTGATGTGTTTGCTGAGCGCTATGTGCACCAAAAATATTCCACTTACAATCCTTTCTGTGGACTACTTGCTTGGTCAGGCACATCCCCCTGCATTGAAGTTTAGTACTGCACAAATTCCTTTCAGACTTGATAATATCCCTCTCTTTCCCATCGCCGCTCACTGCCCAGACTCCCATCCCATCCTACACCTGCCTCTTTCTCATCCTGCATGAGGATAGTTCTTCAAAGGGCATGGTACCCCCATCTCACTCCTCAGATTTGATATTACTTGCAATTGCTACAAAAACAAAGCACAGTCCTCAGATTTGATATTACTTGCAATCACTACAAAAACAAAGCTCAGTTCCCATATTTGATATTACTTGCACCTACAAAAACAAAGCACAAAGTTCAAATGTCAAAATCCCTGAGACTCGCTATTTTTTAAATTCGCAGATCTTATTTAAAGAATGGCGACAAAGACGCTTATATGTTGAGTCGCCATTATTCTGCAGTAGCGATTTTGACACTTTCTAAAATGCACTCGCTCTAATTAATTAGCGATTTTTGCATCACTATAATCATGGGACACCATGTTAAGTAATGATTTTCTTTGCAATTTTTTTGTTTTCATTTATTATTTTTTGAACTTTTGAAAAATAAATATCACAACAAGGTGTGTTTTAAACCTGTAAATTTGCCTCATCTGAAGTTTATTCCCTCATGCTGAGACAGTCATGTAGTGTGTCCTTTTGAGATTGTAATGTGGCATCGTGGTGCTGCAGAATGTGTTCTAAGTGGGATACCATTGCAGTGAGGTGGGCTAAATCAGCATTCATTTTCTGAGCAGCCTGTTTCAGGTCTACAGCGTCAATAAGTATTTTATCCAGTTTGTTCATTACTTCTGTTATGTCCAGCATCAGGTGTGCAGAGCTGCTGCTTTCCTGTCTGGATTTCTGCATCGCAGTTGTCATTTCAGACCCCCTGTATTGCTGTGCTGTTTGGAGCTTGAGAGCATGTAGCAATTAATTGAGCTTACCCATCTGGAATGGCTGTTCTGCCTCATGGAGCTGAAGTGACTATGCTGTCCTGTAACACCTGTCACCATGATCCTGAAGACCCATTTTTGGTGTCAGTGATTAGATCACGAGTTCTATTTTCTTTTCCAATGTTTGTCGATTTCTCCCCCATTACTGCAGTTGTCGTATGGTCACTGGATAATTCCAATGGTGATCCCATTATGGATTTATGATGCCAGCATGTTTGATGGCAAGTTCAACCCCTGGTTGTCCAAATTTAACAGCTGGATAGAATCCAAACACCTGAAAGATTTAAACTTATAAGGATGCAACCATGTTTTGAATGACATCGGTTGTGTGAAGACATTAGTAGAAGAACAATGGCTAAGAACAGATTTTATATCACACTGTCCAGCTATGCCTCTTTTGAAATGTTTTCCAAGAAAACAGTATCAGATTGTACTGTGAAAATGGCCAAGCCTATCAATTTAGTGGTGCTTTGGGATGTTGGCTTATCAGAAATGCAGTACCCAAAGACATGGGACAATATTACACCACAATATGGGGTATTTAAAGTAGGTGAAACATCTAAGCCATTATAACTGTTAACAATTCCCGGATGTTATTTTATCAAAATGTTGACAATGTCATATTGGGCATCAATGAGACACTGAAAATGATGTAGCTAGAAAGGTGGCTAGAATATGACAGTCAGGAATGGAAAATAAAATTCCACAATATCAGTGGCAGATCATTCATACCTCACCATAGTCTGGCTCGTATTTTGTGGGTACCGCGTGATATCCTGCATGTACAGTGAAGCATAGCACCATATTTTGAAGACTTTAATGATGGTTTTTATACACAGTCTGTGTATACAGACATTATTGAACACCAAAGAGTCAGAGATAGCCATATGCCCCAACTCTGTTGTGTGGAAATATGTGGTAACAATAATGACATCATAACCATTGGATATGTTAAGACAGATTATATACCAATCAGCAAACAACAGTTTGACACCATAACTATTGTGATAAAGAATGATCAAGACAAAAAATGTGTTATTCTTGTCTGGTAAGGTGATTGTAAAGATTCATTTTAAGCCTGTTAAAGGAACCTTCTGAATACCCACAATGTCACAGAAGTTGTACAGCGACCCCAACCATTATGTAGTCTATTACAAAGAACAGGCAGGTCATGTCTTATCTGCTTTTCATGGTGCCCCTGTTATGTATGGTGCAGGCATAAGAGGCATAAATAGTGGTTTATTTAGAAAAACTGTGCCACTATTACAAAAAGGTTTCCAGATAGTGAAGTCCCACCTAACATCAGCTGCTAAAACTATTGTAAAACATGTATTGAGGAATATTGTGAGTTCCTTTACAGCACCTAATCCAGGGACACCTCAAGATGGTACAGGAATGGAATGGTTGTCTACAAGAGATCCAATAAAAAAGGAGGATGATACTCACAGAGTTTTTCAGGAAAAATGTGAGAGAAACACTGCTTAATCCTAATCAGGTTCAAGATATAACATCTATGACTTGTGTCCATCATTGTATATTTTTCCTACATTTTATTTGCATCTTTGCATCTATAATGTAGAAAAAAATATACAAGGATGGCCACAGGTCATAGATTCTATATCTTGATTCTGTTAAGGATTAAACAGTGTTTCTCTCACATTTTTCCTGAAAAACCTAGAAATTGATGGGGCAAAAATGTAAAGTCTAGAGGAAAGCCATAAGAGTAAAAAAAATCACCAGTGGTATGGTCAGGTAGATAAATAGCTAACCAGTATCACCAGGCATAGGCTGGGGATGTGTATTCACAACTAAAGAGGCCAGCTTACATATAAGTCTCTCTGAAGGTAAGTGATCACTTGCAAAAACACCTCAAAACTGTCTTTTAAAAGGGTCTGCCTGGAGAAAGGCATCCAGTTGTTGATTGTTCATATTTAATTGAAGTCAAACACAATGTTTCAGCTTTAATTGATTTACACTACATTATTAAAGACCACATACAGTATACCACCATATTCACTGTAGCTGGTAGTGGGTCAGCAAATCATATATATGCTCTGAAATTGCCAGAGCAGATTAGTGAATAATGGTCAGTACAGTTCTAGTCAGGGCTTAGGTCAAAAGCAAATAATGTGTACCCCTGACAAATACCTACATGGTCTATCAGCAGTGGTCTATCTTTCATATGTTTTCCACTAGCATGAATCAGATTTATATATTCTCTGACAGCATTGCTGCTTGTAAAGTTAGATTGCATTGGTTTAGCAGGAACCTGTTCAGGATCCACAGAGAGGGCCATAAAGTTAATTCTTAAAATGTACTGTTCTGAGCAGCTAAGTTACATTTCTTGTGAGAGGCCATAGGGCCAGTTCTCTCATTTTTTCCCTTGCATTCTTTTGAGACTAAAGGCTTATACAGTTTTATCAATTGTGTTTATTTGTTTAATAATCTTGTACTTACGTAATACAGGATGAGAACTAGAAGCTCTAAGAAAAATGATACACATATATGTCTTTCTGACCCTGAAGAAAACTTGGAGGAGATTAAAACCAAAAGGAAATCTACTGTAAATTAGTCTCCATGGAAACTAATGCCACAGTACCAAATACATCAATTAAAACAGGGAAATTGAACAAACTAATTGTTGAGGTTAATCAACCTGGAATACAAGATTTCATTACTAGAGTGACATGTACACCTGCTGCGACTATAAATAGCAGCTCCACCTTTAGGCTCTTAAATATGAGAATTAGATACTCCATTAACCATTTGAGATGCAAGAAATAGTATGGTAATAGGTGCTGATCATGTTCCTTTACATGTTGAACATGTTTATTCAGAATCTATATTTTCTGATTTATGGGGTAATTACCTCCTCCCCATGTATTTAATAGAAAAGATACATTTGGAGAAAACAGTCATGGGAAGCAGAGGGAGCTATGACCTTGCTGGCTTATTCTAACAGAGTAGTTTCAGCTCAGGACCTTATAAACCCAACAGCAGAGGCTTCTTTAAATTTAGCTGAAGTTGTCTCAGATTTTGGCGAATCAATACCATGATTAAGGGAATTGATTAAAGAGAAATCCTTCAATTCCGGGCCTAATAATATCTCGTGCCTATGAAGGGTCAGTTGTAATTTAGAACAATCATGATTATCTTGTTCTCAAGATCTAGGAAATGCATCATTTCAAGGCTTTCCTTGGAACCTTTTGCTGACCAAGTAAACTCAAGTAATTCAGTGGTAGGGAAAAAAAGGAAAACATTTGCCAGTCGACTGAATAATTGCAAGCCATTATCTACAGTATTATCTCACAATCTTTTAAATTTTATTGAACAACCATACAATGCAAATGTGGTTATCCTGGAAAGCCTGTGGGTTCTCAAAGAAGAAATGATGGCTTTACAAGCTAGTGTTATGAAAAATCAGTATATGATAAAAAGCTAACAGAGAAATACTTCCATTATAACTATGGTATAGATGTTTTTTGTTCATATATTAAAAAGAAAGTTGGTGAAAAGGAAAAGGAAATTAAGTGTTTTCAGATTAATTTACTTAAACCTTTTGTGAAAGAATTGCCCTTGGTTATTGAAATTAGATGCAATAACCCATTGAGAAATAAGAAACGTACCAAAAAACTTCCCCAAAAATAAACAAGCAGGCAAAGTTAACAAAACTGACAGTTAAAGAACAAAAAAACAAAGGGGAAGAATAAGACCAAATGAATTTATCTGCCAGATAGCTTGATTATAGAACCCTACCAGAATTTACAGTATAGCCCAAAAGGCCCTGAATATGATATACTACATTCTGGTTTCTACCTTGTACGTGCTAACAGAAATGGCACAAATCCTGAGGCAGAATCTTTCCCATTAATCCAGCAAGCTGATGGTGGAAAGATACTTCCATGGTACAGAAACACACACACATATTCTTAATAAAAGCATTAATTCTAACCAAAACTTCAGAAAAGATGAGGAGCCTCTTGATCTAATTAGATAAGTCCTGCTTCATTTAAAAGGGTTACCCATTAAAAAAGGAGTCACAGCAACCATTAAAACAAAAAGTTGAATATTTGCTGAGACTTGCTAATGAAAACGATCCACTAATTTCTGTAGTTAGAATTAACAATAACATATACAAATTCAATTTTTCTTATGTTAAGATATTTAGAAACTACAATGGCTGTTAAAAACAATAATACAGTAATTTATTTGGCATACATTTTGGTATACAAATATTGGTTAAATAAACTCTTCCAGAATCACTTGAAGATGAGCAGGAAATAAGTAATGGTGGTGGGGCAACAAGGGAAATTAAGGGTGTACCATTGACCCCTGAAGGTACTCCCAAGACATTAAAAGAAAAAACTAAATATGTGCCCAGGATCAGAGAAAGACAATAAAGTAACTGTGATGTGAGTAATTCTCATGTCCTGATAATTTTTAAAAAAACTTGGATTCTGTCTTTGGAATTTGGAAAAAATGGAAACAATTGACCACTTTAGGTTTTATGATACGGGAACCAAATTGGGTTGGCTCAAAACAATTCTTTATTGAGGCCTATATCTGTATCAGCTCCTGAGCTAGCAACCCAAGATTTGGGGTGAGCTTGGGGAGCTGACTGGGTAGCCTTTGGCTGGGGGATGGTAATACCATGTGGCAGTGCTCCAACCTAGGGAAAGATGGTGCAGTCTTCTGCCACATGGATGATGCCCTGTGGTGGGCCAGGGAGCCATCATTCACAAAGGTCAACATGCATGTTGAGGGCTGATCAAGCTACAAACTGCACAGGTGAAGATGGGTGGGTATGAAAGATAAAAAAAAAAAAGCAGCAGCCAGCAGGATGAAGCTCAGGTGACCGTAGGCCCTGCACCTCCGACAGGGCAATAACCTCATATAGATTATGCTCTAGGGGAGTGAGGATGGCCATATTCATTTTGGCCTCATCAAAGGGGGACAATCCATGGTGGAGTCTTAGTTGGGTACGTCCTTGAGTAGGTCATTGACAGGCTGAGTTACTTACGGCTAAGTGGGGGCCAGACTGCAAGACAGAGTATAAAATCATTTATACAAAAAAAAAGTTGTACTCTGGGGCTGGGGGCATAATTGTTTGCTGTGTGAGAAGGAAGTGACCCAGGTCACATGACTACAGCTGGCCTATAGCACATCTGTAGTCTGGAAGATAGTGTAACTGTGGGGGGACTAGGCATACTGTTCTGCACTGTAGATAGGGAGGTGGAGGGCGATTGCTTGTGAGGGGATGGAAGGAAAAAAGGCAGCCATGAGTGGGGCCATTGGTAAGGTGACCAAGTCACATGAATACAGCATAGGTTGGGGGGGCTTGAGACAGTTCCACCTGATTGGGGAGGGGAGGGGAGTCATCTTGTGTCTGGTGTCATTGTAAAATCTGTTTGTTCAGTTTGGAGCGGGGGTTGATTTTGTTTACCTACGAAAGCTTTGCTGACATCCATGTTTGTCCTGTAGCGCTTGTACATTTCCACAATTCTATTTGTATCCTCACTACTATTTCTATTTTATTCCTTATACTATCCCATGTTTTCCTTTATTTCTAAGGTCTGACAGGACACTGATCAAGCTGTTGCTGGACACTGATCATGGTCTGACAGAACACTGACCTGTGTTTCTTGCCTGTCTTATTTAGTTCCTAAAAAGCTACAAATCCCTTGTGACCCAATTGCTACTTTTGTTTTACTGTTATGACTATATGTTTCCTCAAGTCCTCAATCATGAGCTCCCTATGACTCAGGTAAGAGATCTGCTACTTATTTATGTTAGGTTGGTAAGTTGTAATGTTGCAGTCCCAAGTACAAACAGTGTTGGCTTTCATTTTTAAAGTGGTTGGTGTTGGGATGCAGAGCTGCAAATATGTCAACTATTCTATTTATCATATTCCATTTCACACAGGTGCTGTATGTGGATAAAATTCCACTATCACAAAAAGAAGGGAAATTAATTGTGAAAAACTACATTAATACCGACATTAGGGTTGAAGAATACAAAGCACATGAAGTAAGGACATGAAAAGATTAGGGTTTAGTTTCAGGGGTCTTGGTCAATCACTGGTGTGTGCTCCTTGGGATTCTTAACACTAATGTCCACCCTCTTTCCAGAGAAAACAAATTTATATATTATTTCATGCTTTGCACAGGCCTGTCTAAGAAAGATATGAATAATCTTGCTCTCATGTTTTGTTATACATGATCTCTTGCTTAGGCCCTGCATGAAGAAAGTTATGACTGACTCTGTTGGCGACATATGGTGAGCCATACTACTCTACCTCTAAACACTATATCAAGTTCAAGTTCAAGTTTATTGCAGGAAAACTCCATTGAGCAAGCTCATTCACAAGGAGGTCCTGAGACATGTACACTGATAAAGAACAGTACATAAAATGAAAATACTTGATAGAACAATAGTATGACATGTATTCATGTGTACACTTAGTACAAGCAGGATATTACATAAAAGGATACAACATCGGATGACAATAGATAGTGAGGAGACATATGGTACATAGTGTGGATCACTTCAGGGTAGCATGCCAGCAGTACAAGGCAGGGTAGCTGGTGTCTGCAATAAATCATTTTAGTATATTGAGCATATATATAGAGATATATGCCAGTGAGGCATAGGCTTGGACATGTAGTTAGTGCTTCAGGAAGGAGGCTATGGGCTAGAGGGAGGTGTGGGCATTAGGGTTGAGAACCGAGGTTAACTGAGGTAACAAAAATCAGAATATAGCATTCCTCCTTGTAGACAAGACACTGATCTACTCCATATAACTTGCAGTCTATGTCTCTTAAGTGATCCATATTGTATGGAGGTAGCACCTGCCATGCATCATACACCATGCTTACTCAGCGTGGGGAGTTTGTATTGTATTGGTCAACTTGCATTGCATCTTACATCTGTTTTTCAGACTTGTGCCAAATTCTACATAGCCTGTTATATAGAAAACATGTTGAAAAAGCTGGAGCTATGAAGGTAAAGGTACAGCTTTAAAAAGTTCCACACCAGTTCCAATTACAAGCTTTGCATCTGGTGGTAAAAAAATTTAACTCAGAGAAGTAAGGCTGGATGTTTCATAAGGGATGGGTTATAAGTGAGAGTGAAAAGTAATAAATATAATAACAACAGCACATGTAGAGGAACAATATATGTAAGGTGTGCTTCAGACATTTCTAGCTTACGGCCAGGGGCATAGTGAGGCATAAGGCCACAGGCTGAGTGCCTTCAGTCACAGGCCGTGCACTAGATGTGTCTAGCACACACCACTGAAGTGTCTTATTTTGCTCATGAAATGTGCATGTGACATGTACATGCATGTCAAAATAACAATTAATAGGGCTAAGTAAGAAAAAGTTGTATTTTTTTATTTAGTTTTTATTGACCAGGTAAGTGCCCTGGACAAATTCTGCCAATTTTTAAGAAGTCCCGGGAAGGGGGATACAGATGAATGCCAAATGATCTAGAACCAGATTAAGCTGTTGGTGGTATTTTTAATGAATGGGGGAAATTTGGCCAGGACACCGGGGAAATTCCCCTACTGAACTGCTGTCAGTAGGGGGAGTTTTGGCCATCTGTTTCTTTGAGATGGCCACTCAGAATGAAGCATCACGGTGTGAGGATGCATTTCAGGTAGAAGAGTTAGCTTCCTCCTCTACCATTGTTGAACCAGAGGCTGAGAATGGAAAAAATGATATGGAGATTGTTTGTGAAAAAGACGACGATGTTACAGATATTTATGCCTCAGCAGAAGATATTTTGGTTCTTCAAAAACAAAGTGATAACCAGGCAAATGATTGCTTGAAGGGTACGATGACTGCATCGACTATTAATATTTCTAGAAATGATACATCCATTGAAAAAAGTTAGCGAATCAGTCGGCTTTCTTTTCCGAGTGGCAAGAAGGATCTGCTGTCATTCAGCTTATTCCGCCTGTCAGTCTGGCGTCTGATGCAGTAGCATCAAAGGCTTCACCAAGGCCGGGTGAGTCATCTTCTCCTGTTATGTTTTTTTTTGCAGTAAATGATTTAACTGATCTAAAGGCTGGCAGTCCAAACACTACTGAGGTAGATGTGTGCCTAAAGCCTGTACCTTCAGTTTCCCAACCTTTGAAACAAAGTCCTCTTAATTCCTATCTGCAGTCTATAGGATTTAAACCTAGTAACAGATTGCAAACAACAAAACTGAACTGTGAGCTGAATCCTCAGCTTTCTAAAAGGCTGGTTTTGTTTTCAAACACCCTGAAACTTCTGAAACGTTGCTAAAAAGCCCAGTTAGATATCAAACAACACACAATCAACAATCTACAGCTACAGTTTTTTCCTTTAAAAGCACCACCATTATGCAAAAACCACCAGTTACAGAGAGAGATGTGTTGCAGCATGAAAAACTTGTGAACTTAGTTAGGCAGCAAACAATTGTTCAGACTGCTACACCTGCCTGTTCCACCACTAATACTATACTCTCGGAGAGGCCTGTTTTCCCTTGCACTTCTTGATGACCACAGAAAGCACTTCTTGAGGCTGGATGGAAGAAAATGTCAGGGGGTAACTGGCTCCCTGATCGAGCATGGGATTCTACATTTGATTTTTCGCAGGCCACACCAGACTGGAAACCAGGACCTAATGTATGGCCTTTAAATAGTCCTGTAAATCAACAGGAACTGCCTGTACCTTCTATATAAACTATTAAAGAACAAGGGGGTTTACAACAAAAAGAATCTTCAGTTAATTTAGACATCTCAAAACATCAACAAAGTAATGGTGACGAAAATACAAATCAGGAAAAAAAAAGACCCAGAAGACACTAACCAAAACCCATTAATGTCGGACTTGTTTTCTCATGCAAAAAAAAAAGCAGCCCCTAGAAGGAATGCAGTACGCATTAGATATAAAGGGGGTTTAGCGGAGAGACCTGACCGCTATTATGTAGGCATTTTTCACATACTGATGTTTTTGCTTTTATTAATATATCAGGAGAAGACAACTTTGATGTCAGCTTCAGGACAGCACATGTACTGGATTTATTTTGGGAACATTATGGACAAGTTAAGTTCTCACCCATATGGACCCCCTTTTTAGTAATTCCACTTACTAAGCCACTTATAAAATATGTTACATAATATTTCGGAATGAGGGGGTCCATGTGAAAGATATAACTTATTGGTTGGATCAAAAATGTGACGTGCTCAGTGCTCCAGAAGCAATTCTACATTTAGAAGACTTTTCAGTGGGGGGCTGGAAATATAAAGTTAAGCTTAGACAGACAGATTTAGGAATAGAACATATCCCTAATTCATTTCTTTTGGGGAGGGATAGAGGGGTTTGTTTTTATGGGGGACAGCCGAGAACTTGTTATAAGTGTGGTGCCTGTACCAATCTGTCAAGTACCTGTGACAAACCACATTGTGACAATTGTGGAGAAATAGGCCATGTCACCATGCAGTGTGCTAATCACACAAAGTGTGACTTATGTGAAGAGTACGAGCACAATTTTGGAGATTGCCCTTGGGCACCAAAAAATAAAGATTCATGTGTTAGTCCTAAAGTACTTATGAAACAAGCCCAGGATGCAGTGGCTCTCTTTCCTGAAAATCCTCCATTCCAATTTCTGAGATCACTAAAAAGACTACATTTTCTCAGGAAAAACTCCAACCCCCCCATTCCAGTGGCAGATTTAGTTTTAATTACTTGTGATTCCGTCCTAGAGTCAGACAAAGTCTCTAGTCCTGATCCAAGTTTGTTACTGCCTGTGTGTTATAAAGATCCTAACGGTTCAGAAGAGCCTTTCTTCATACCTCCTGCAGTCTCACCATCTTCTAGAAGGTGGTCCACTAGATTCTCAAAAAAAAACTTAACCCCACCCCTTTCCCCAGAACCTCTGGAGATGGGTAATTCATATGCAGCACTTTTTGGGGGTGATACTGAAATGGATCAAGGGGATTCTGATTCTCATGCCTCTACCTTCGAATCTCCCTCTCAGAATACTGGAGATTACAAGAAAAAAAAAGGAAAAAAGAAAAAAAGAATTTACACGCTCTGAACATTTAACATATGACTGTATGCACTTGGGGTTCCTTCAATACGCATAGTATTCTTAATTATGTTAAACATCAGGCTGTCTTTCAATGTATTCATTACTTACAAATTGATGTCTGTTTTTTACAAGAAACCTGGATGCATTCTGCAGATCAAGTGGTGGCTTTTAGGAAGGATTGGCACTGGGGTCCTTCTTATTGGTCATTTGGACCAGATAAGGCAGACGGAATTAGGATTCTTTTTAATTCTAACAAATTTGCTATATGGAAATTAATAGATTTGACTGCAGGGAGGGTGTTGATATTGGATGTTTGTGAGAAGAAGTAAGTTTTCATTTTATTACTATTTACAACCCCCAAACTAAGGCTGAGAGGGTAGCTCTTTTGAAAGCTATCCAACCTTTCCTGGTTGCCACTTATCTAGTTCTTTTTGGAGGTGATTTTAATTGTATCTTGCATTTGAAACAGGATGATTCTGATCCCCACACCAAAAAGAAAATTTAATTATGATTCCAATGCATTGGAGCACTTGGTTAAAACTGCAGATCTTATAAACTGTAGGAAATATCAGATTTCAGGACCTAACTTTACGTATACTCGAAGTAAATTACATACCACAATAGATTATTTATTTACCTCTTGTAATGTACCCATCATAAATTTTAAATCATGTCCAGTAGAATTCTCAGACTGTTTCATTTTATATTGCACAGTCCTCCTAGGAGCACAAACTTTGCCAAAATTGAATAGATGGAAACTTAATTCTTCTATCTTATCAAATCCATATGTTCATCATACTATTTCAAATCTTCTCATAGCTAGATTATCAGTAGTTTTTCTATACCCTAATATAGGGTACTGGTGGATAACCACCAAAGCTGATTTAAAAATTTGGTTTATAAAATATGGGAAAAGAACAGGAAAAGAGAATTTTTTAAAATATCTCTCACTTAGACAACACTTACAAACATTTTATACTTTTCATAAACATCTAAATTTGATTATACAGACCAAATTGCACAATTAAAAACAGAAATGAAGTCCTATCAATATGACAGAGCTCGAACAATTCGGGCTTTGATGTGTAGTGGGACCCAGAAATCACCCATAGGTGATCCTTATGAGACGTGTAAAACCATTAAAACTTCTACCAATTTTGATAATTTAGTAGATTCTGATGGAAACTGTATAGATACAGTAGAAGGAATTAATAAATTGATAAAAAATAATTTTCACTCCTTGGCTCCTAAAACTCTTATTTCAGGGGAGAATATTAAAAATATTTTACATAATATTACAGTCCCGGTTTTTCCAAGTGAGTTTTACAAGAACCAATAACTGTGACTTGAAATTGAAGCTGCTATAAAAAACTGAATAATGATTCATCACCAGGGAATGATGGGCTTACTAATAAATTTTATAAATCCTTTTCAAATATTATAGCACTTTGTTTAAAATTGGTTTTTGATTATTTTTTTCATGCTAATACTATCTATCCCTCCTTCTCAGAGGGGTTAATGATTTTTTTTTATTTAAAACAGGGAATAGAACTGATATTAAAAATTGGAGCCCTATCAGTTTATTAAATTTGGATTATAAAATGTTAACAATTCTGATCAATAATCGATTGCAGAGATATGCAGCTAAAGTAATTTCCCCACAGCAATTCTGCGGCCTTCCTGACAGAACAATGCAGTCAGCTCTAATGACTATTAGAGATGTTATTGAACACTATTCAGTTTCGGGGGTATCTAATTGTATAGTGGCGGCTGACTTGGAAAAAGCTTTTGATAGGGTTTATAGGCTTTTTTATTTCAAGTTTTAGAAGTTTATCATGTTCCAATTCAAGTTATAAAAAATATTAAAGCTTTTATACTAGTCTTCTCAAATATTCCCAGTTATACATGGTCAACTTGCGTCAGGGTTTTCAATTCATACAGGACTAAGACAGGGCTGTCCTTTGAGCCCTTTACTGTATATTTTTTTTCTTTAGACCCTTTGTTGAGAAAGCTAGTAGATATTCCTAAATGGAAAGGAATTGCAGGTATAGGAATACAACAGCAATTGCAGATGATGTTTGTTGTTTTTTTTTCACACCATACCTGTTTTAGAAAATTCTTATCAGAATTTACAACCTATGTGAGTGTTTCAAATGCTAAATTAGATCTAACAAAAACACAAGGCTTATTCATAGGTACAGGAAGTAATTTACTGGTTAGGGATAATGGAATTACATTTTCCACAGAACCTATTAACATTTTAGGTATTTTATTTGGCCCACAAAATTTGCCTTTAGAAAACTGGGATAAAGCTCTTAAAAATATTGAATCTAAAATAATGAGGTGGAAACAGTGGAAACTTACAAAGCAGAAAAGAATCCAAATTTCTAAGAAATTTCTTTAGCCCTGCTTACAACACATTGCAATGATTTTTCCATTACCTGCAATATTAGAAACCAAGGTTTATAGTTTATTTTTCCAAATGTTGTGGGGGAAAAGACTTAATCCTATTAAGAGACATTTCACTTATCTGGATAAAACTAAGGGAGGCATTGGAATGATTGATCCAGTGGTGTTCTGTTTCTCATCATTTTTTTCAGTAGCAGTTCACAGTGGACTATTAGAAGCTACAAAGGGTGGTAACAGATGGGTACATCTTGTTCTAAATAAATTTATATCAGCTTGGAAAAATGTACCTCCTAGGTGTAGTAAATATTTATATATTCCATTATACTTTAAACCCACTGCACAGAAAATATACAAATGGGACATATTGAAGGAAATGCTACTATAATGCTTGAAAAAATGGTGTGGAGCACAGGGGTTTGGCTTCATTGGGGACTGGGGTTCCATCTGGAGGGACACCAGCCTATTTTGGCAGGATGGTCTGCATCTGTCCAGGAAGGGAACAAGTCTTTTGAGCAATCAGTTTAAATGTTTCATTGGCAAGCTTTTAAACTAGTCAAGGGGGGAGGCATTGATAAGCAGCAGGAAAATCCCAGCCTCTCCCTACAAAACAGGGTACTAAATGAGAAAAAGACTGAGGTAGAAAGGTCAGTGGGGGATGCTGCAAAAGAAGGTAAAGCCATCAAAAAAATGGAGAGCAATGAGTACCAATGCCCATAGTCTGAGTAACAAGCTTCCTGAATTAGTGGCCTTGATGGAGGAGGAACATCTGGATATTGTGGCAGTCACAGAAACGTGGTACACACAAAACCATGACTGGGACATAAACATACCAGGATACACTATCTACAGGAGGGACAGGGAGGGTAAAAGAGGAGGAGGAGTAGCTCTTTACATAAGGGAAGGAATCAAAGCAACAGAACAGAAGGGAAAACAGAGAGGAGAAGAAGCACTGTGGGTAAATTTGGAAACTGACAATGGCACCACAATCCACACAGGAGTTGTATACAGACCCCCTTCTCAGGGGGAGGAAATGGACAAGGAAATGATAGAAAGAATACTTAGAATGGCAGGAAAAGGGGAGATATTGCTGATGGGTGATCTGAATATGCCAGATGTTAACTGGAGTGCAGTTACAGCAGCCACTTCAAAGAGTGGGGTTATTCTAGATGCCCCACAGGGGCTACATCTAGACAACTAGTATTGGAGCCCACTCGAGAGGGAGCAATTTAGACCTGGTTCTCTAAATGGAGATGAAGAGAGGATCACAGATGTAGAAGTGGTAGCTATCTGAAACTAGCTACCATTGAACAGTATGGTTCATAATAAACACAGCAATAGAGTCAAGCCATACAAAGGCAAAAGTACTGGACTTTAGGACGGCTGACTTTGCTAAATGGGTGAGTGCCTAAGGAATGCACTAACAAATGGGCAGGAAGGAGGGTGGAAGAACAATGGGAATAATAAAACTGCCATCACAGAGGTAACAAGCCTTTGTGTGAAGCAAATAAACAAACAAAATGATGTAAGAAACCACTATGGTTCTCAAAGGAAGTGGCAGTGAAGGTTCAAGAGAAAAAGAAAGCATTCAGGAAGTACAAGGAATCACAGAAGGAGCAGGACAGAGAACTGTATCAGTTAAAGCAAAAGGAAGCTGGGAAGGCAGTCAGAACAGCAAAGGCCCAAACGGAGGAAAAGATAGCCAACTCAGTTAAGAAGGGGATAAAACCTTTATAGGTACACATCAGGGAGAGAAGGAAGACCAAGGGAGGGTTAGTCAGGCTTAATAAAGAGGAGGAGGGTGGGCGAGGGTGACTATGAAAAGCCAGAGATACTAAACAAATATTTTGCTCAGTATTTACAAAGGAAGTGGGAGGCCTAAACAAACAGTAGAAACACTCTGGTACAGAAGTTGATACTTAGCCCATTTACAGAAGAAAGGGTTCTGAAAGAACTCTTAAAACTGGAAGGTGGACAAAGCAATGGGGCCTGATGGGATTCATCCCAGAATTCTAAAAGAACTAAGGGTAGAACTAGTGACACCACTGACTACCCTCTTAACAAATCATGGGAGGATGGGGTGGTACCCAAGGACTGGAGAAGGGCAAAGTGATTCCTCTTCACAAAAGTGGGAGCAAGGCAGAAGCAGGAAACTACAGACCTGTTAGTTTAACCTCAGTGGTAGGGAAAATGATGGAATCACTTCTGAAGGAAAGAATTGTTGAGTATCTAGAGGCCAGAGGGGCTCAGGACCCAAGGCAGCATGGATTCACAGTTGGAAGGTCATGCCAGATGAATCTTATATATTTTGACTGGGTGACCAAAGTGTAGATCAGGAAGGGCTGTGGACATGGCCTACCTAGACTTTAGCAAGGCATTTGACACAGTCCAACACAAAAGATTAATATACAAGTTAGCCAGCCTGGGTGGGTCCCAAGATGACAGCCTGGGAAAAGAATTGGCTGGAGAATAGGACACAGACAGTAACAGTAAATGAGTCCATCTGAAGAGGTTAAGGGCTGGGTGGTATCGCTCAGCTTCTGTCCAGTGTCTACTATCAAATCGCCCGAGGTGGCCTGCCCTTTCCAGATGCTGTTCATCCTCCCTGCCTCTCCCTCCCTGTGCTCCAGCACCCATCATAGCCAATGTATCTCTCCTCTTATCTGCTTCAGGCTCCTGCATACTGGGAAGACTCCTGTTCTCCACACCATTCCCATGAAGACTGAGGCCCTACATCCATTGCAGCTCACAATCCTGTCCTTGTTGAGCTCACAATCCTGCCCTCACCAGCCTGACTATTTGACCTTCCTTCATCTCCCCCTTCCATCTGTTCCACTGCCTGTAATAACTCCTATCCCCCCACATCCTCGATATGTAGCCTGTCCCAACCTCGGTGTATGGCACTGCTTTCTTATTTAGAATTTTAAATCTGGGGTGGTCCTAGATAGGGTTTAGCTGTTTTCTTCTGTTTTACCTTGTCAAGGGTTTCCTTGCTAAATCCCTACAGTGTCAATTATATTCAGCAGAGATTTCCACCAACTAGGCTCTATTACTCCCTTACCTTGTTACAGTATAATACTTCTGTAGGTCCCTATTATTGTATCCTACCTGATGCTCATCTCCCTGTAGCACACTTATCTCAGTTGCTCTGTGCAGCATGGCCTGGGACCTGCAGTCCTCCCTGCAGATGCCCTGCTGATACCTCCAGATGCCACATAGATACAGATGCCACACTCCTGCTTTGTGGCACTCACATTTTGGGGTCGTTCATGCAAGAGGTCACTTAGCCCTCTAAGTAAGATAAATGGACTCCAGCCACCCTATTGGCCTGGCGAGTCACATGATCGCCAATCCTCCTGGCTGTAGTCCCTCCCTCGCCCTCACTCTCTAGGCATCCTCCCTTCTCCCAGTATCTCTGAAATGAAAAATAAACATATATTTGTTTTTCAGTAGATTTCTCCCCTACACAAGTCAGCACAATCAGTCAAGTTAAGCACTTCCCTGCAGCTCCGTCTGTCCTCACACTTGCTCGGTGGTGGCTTGCAACTGATAAAAAAAAATAATGTTATGTACATCATAAATATCATAAATTCTGGGCAGACCAGATGGACCTCTGGGCTTTTTCTGTCATCATTGTCTATGTTTCAATGAAGAAAAGAACTGTACATACATTAGAGAGAAGGAACCTATCACACTCTGCGAGTAGCACTGAGCAGATGCAGCAGTAATAGGATTTGTGTTGAAGAGCAGAAAAAAACAGTAATTCTGGCCTTCAGTCTTGCAACATGGGAATGCTATTGTGATGGCCTTGGAGCTGGAGCCATTATCAACGAGAATTCAAAGTAACAGAGAAGCTCACTAAAACTATCCTTAATTGTGTCTCATTTGATATTGACTGCTATGTGGCAACCAGTTTACAGTGGTACATTTCTACACTGTTCCGGAAACAACCAGAAATAAAATATCCCTGTCTGAGTTCAGAAAACATGAGCAGGAGAGAGCAGGGAGAATCTAGTTACAGATGGTACAAATCAAGAAGCAAGCATAGGTTTTGATTGACAGTTTAACTGCTAGTAGATCATGGTTGGCTTCTGTCTCCACTCTTAACATAGAAACATAGAATCTGTCAGCAGATATGGGCCTGATGGCCCACCAAGTCTACCCTATTTCCCCTACCTATACTGTCGCCACAGACCCTATTCAGCCTCCAATCTTCCTCTCCCTCACTGCTAAGATCCCTCTGTGTCTACCTCATGTGTTCTTGAACCCTGTCACCATTTACGCCGCCAACCACCTCCGCTGGTAAGCTGTTCCATTTGTCCACCACTGTCTCTGTGAAGAAGTCCTTCCTCATTTCCTCTGAGCCGCCTCCCTTCTAACTTCATAGCATGACTCCTTGTCCTTGAGCATCTTTTTCTGTGCAAAATGCTTCCTTTCTAAACCTTGTTTTTGACGGTGAGGTGTTTAAATGTCTCTATCATATCCCCTCTTTCCCTTCTTTCCTCCAGACAGTACATGTTAAGTTCCTTGAGCCTTAATCCACAGGACTCTATATCAGCACTAAACTGAAATGGACAGAGGCCATGATCATTTGAAGTTGTAAAAAAACAATAAAAACTAAAGAACCCAAACTGTCTTGATGACTGAGACCGGTACTAGAAGAAAAAGGAATCAGAACCCTGATGTGAGACCACTGGAACCGAGATAGACTGAGACCAAAAGCAAACCACTCCACATGAAAACAAAACTGCAACATATACATAACCATTACAGTACATGTCTTCCACTGCTTTCAAAACCTGTAAAAGCAATTAGGAATAGTGTTTGAGGGATTAAGGGATGGAACAGTGAAGGCAACAAACCTCTGGACAAAAGAGGTGAGCAAGAACAGGAGGAAAAGGAGAGCAATATGGTTCTCAAGGGATGTGGCAGCAAGGTAAAGGCAAAAGGGCAGTGTTCAGAAGACACAAGGAGATGCAGAAGGAAGATGATAGAGGTGTACCAGCAAAAACAAAGGGAAGCAGGAAGGTGATAAGGCCTATCCTCTCCAATCCTCCACTATCCCCACCCACTCTTTCCCCTCACTGTATCTCTGTCTTTCCTATTCCTCCACCCTGCATCCCTCCCTTTCCCATACTGCCTTCCCTTTCACCCTCTCCCCGCCATGACAAGGCTTGAGCTGCTCCCCTCCACGACAATGCATTGAGCTGCTATTTCACCTCCTCTATATTTCCTTTTGAACCTTTATTTATAAAGGTCTCCTTTCTGGGGCTGTTTTATTGACCTCACTAAAGCATTTGACCTGGTCAACCACCATCTGCTCCTACGGAAACTCCAAATGCTTGGTGTGACAGGCTCCTCCTTGTCTTGGTTTAACAGCTATAATCATCATACACAAGCTGTCTCCTTCTGTAAAGTCCTCTTCCCCTTCTGTCCTTTCCTGCAGAGTCCCCAAGGTTCTATACTTGGCCCCTGCTCTTTTCTCTGTTCATTAATGATATCCCTTCCACTCCAACTCACCGCCGTAACATTATGTACACTGATGACTTGGTCCCCTTTACTGCATCTAAATCTGTCTGAGACATAAGTGATCAACTATCTTGCTCCCTCCAATGCATCCAGTCCTGGTTCTCCATGAATCATCTAATACTGATCTACCTAAAATGATGCTATGCTCTTTGGGTCTTCCAGAAAGGTTCAGACTGCACCCCCACCTGATGGTCTGCTGCCTCGACGGATCAACTATATCCCGTACTGACTCCTTTAAATACCTAGGAGTGATGCTTGACCCTTTTCTTAATTTTTCCTCCCACATAAACGAGGTCTGTAAGCATATCAACGTTAAGACTGGAGTTGCCTACAAAGTTCGCCATTCCCTGACTCCCTCTGCCAGGATCTCTGTAGCCCAAGGTATCCTCCTGCCAGGGCTCAAATATGCTCTACCTGTCCTGTCCCAGGCCAATGTTCACGTTAAACTCAGCTACAGAGTCAAGCCATACAAAAGTGAGGGTACTGGACTTTAGGAGGGCTGACTTTGGCAAGATGGGAGAGTGCCTCAGAAAAGCACTAGCAAACAGGCTAGAAGGAGGTGTGGAGCAACAATGGGGAATTATCAAAACTGCCATCACAGAGGCAACAAGCCTTTGTGTGAAGCAAATAAACAAATCAAAATGAAAGAAAAAGCCACTATGGTTCTCAAAAGAGGTGGCTGTGAAAGTCAGGAAGAAAAGATAAATATCTGGAAGTATAAGGAAACACAGAAGGAGCAGGACAGACAGCTGTACCAGTTAAGGCAGAAGGAAGCAGGGAGGGAAGCAGAATAGCAAAGGCCCAACCTGAGGAAAAGATAGCCAACTCAGTTAAGAAGGGGATAAAACCTTTATAGGTACATCAGTGAGCGAGAAAGACAAAGGGAGGGATAGTGAGGCTGAATAGAATGAACGGTGGGTGGGCAGAGGGGGACAGTGAAAAAGCAGGAATACTGAACGAATATTTCTGCTCAGTATTCACAAAAGAGGAGGGGGAAGTGCCTAATCCAATTAACAGAAGCACTCTTGATAGGGGGGTCGATCCCAGTCCTTTCACAGAAGAAAGGGTTCTGCAAGAACTCCTAAAACTGAAGGTGGACAAAGCAATGGGTCCTGATGGAATTCACCCCAGAATTCTAAAAGAATTAAGGGAGGAACTAGTAAAACCACTGGCTACTCTTTTTAATAAATCATGGGAGGATGGTGGTACCCGAGGACTGGAGGAAGGCGGATGTGATTCCCCTTCACAAAAGTGGGTCCAAGACAGAGGCAGGAAACTACTGACCTGTCAGTCTGACCTCTGTGGTAGGGAAAGTGATGGAGTCACTTCTGAAGGAAAGAATAGTCGGGTACCTAGAGGCCAGTGGAGCACAGGACCCAAGGCAGCATGGGTTCACAGCGGGAAGGTCATGTCAGACGAATGTAATAGATTTCTTTGACTGGGTGACCAAAGTAGTAGACCAGGGAGGGGCTGTGGACATGGCCTACCTAGACTTTAGCAAGGCATTTGACACAGTCCCACACAAAAGATTAATAGTCAAATTAACCAGCCTGGGAGTGGGACCCAGGAGGTAGCCTGGGTAAAACATTGGCTGGACAACAGGACACAGGAGGTAATTGTAAATGGAGTCCACTCTGAAGAAAGGGGGGGTTACTAGTGGGGTACCGCAGGGTTCAGTATTGGGTCCAGTCCTTTTTAATGTCTTCATCAGTGATATTACAGAGGGACTGGAAGGAAAAATATGCCTTTTTGCAGATGACACAAAGATCTGCAACAGGATTGATACACAAGGAGGCGTGGAAAGGATGAAAAGGGACTTGGCAAGGTTGGAGGAATGGTCTGAAGTACGGCAGCTAGGATTCAATGCAAAGAAGTGTAAAATAATGCACCTGGGAAACAAAAACCCAGGGAAGAATACACAATGGGTGGGAGGTAGTAACAACAACAAAAAGGAAAGGGACCTGGGGTAATCATATCAGATGACCTTAAGGTTAGCAAGCAATGTGAGAAGGCAGTAGGGAGGGCTGGGGTATACTGGGATGTATAGGAGAGGCATCAGCAGCAGAAAACAGGAAGTTGTTATCCCTCTATACAAACAGTTGGTGAGACCTCATCTGAGTACTGTGTCCAGTACTGGAGACCCCATCTCTTCAAGGAGATAGACAGGATAGAGGCAGTCCAGAGGAGGGCAAATTAAATGGTGCAGGGTCTGCAAGAGAAGCCGTATGAGGAGAGACTAAAGGAGCTTAATATGTATACCCTTGAGGAAAGAAGGAGAGGGAAACATGATAGAAACTTTTAAGTACCTCAGTGGAATCAACAAAGTCCAAGAGGGTAGCATCTTTCAGAAAAGAGACTTGCAAGAACAAGGGACATAATTTAAAGATAGAAGGAGGGCAGTTCAGGAGCAATGTGAGAAGTATTATTTCACAGAGAGGGTAGTGGATGCATGGAACAGCCTTCCCATGGAGGTTGTGGGGTCTAAAACTGTGGAAGAATTCAAGAATGCATGGGACAGACATAAGGCAATTCTTGTGGGGGTAGGAAGAAATAGGCTGTTGGTTAACTAGGATCTGCGGCCTATCCTGTAGGTAGGGAAATGGGCAGACTAGATGGGCCTAGCGGTCCTTATCTGCCATCAAAGTCTATGTTTCTATGTTTCTAATGTCAGTGCTCTCCATAAGTGGGATGTCACTTACAATAATATTTGTAGATTTGCCTTGTCTGCTCCTCGACTCACCCACCACTGTTTACTGTACTCCTCCTTAAACTGGCAGTCCCCCTATGATTTGCGCATTTGCACCCTTGGATGCTTTATTGACTCTCTAAACAGAATCCCCCATCCTGAATCTCTGGGAGCTATGTTGACCCCTATGACCTATTCTCACTCCCTTAGGTCCTCTGCCTCTCCTCTGCTCTCCATCCCCACTTGCTCTATTAAAATGGGTCAACAATCTTTCTCCCACTTTGCTCCCAAATTTTGGAACTCCCTTCCTTCCCAGATTCAGTGCTCTACATCTCACAGCTCTTTCAAGAAACCACTCTTCTCTCTCTCTCTCTCCTACGGACTTATGGTGTCTGTAATTGCCCTTAACCTTGTATATCTGTTGCCTGTCTTGTCTGCAATTACTTTTTGTGATGAGCTCTCCGATACTTCTTCCTGCTGCCATTCTCTCTCTTTACTCCAAGTGTCCTATGTTTATATGTATGCTATTTTGCCTGACCTTCCTGTGTTGGTGTCCTGTGCTGGTATTTGCTTACATGTTTTTCTTCTAGTCACACCCCTGCATGGGTATCTTCCTGGACATATGGATTGCTGTTGTATTCTGACCTTCCTGCATGGGGTCCTGCCTGTCACATGTACTATTACTACTGTTTTGCTCTCTACTTTGTAACTTGGTGTTCTGTACTCTTCCGGGTCATGCTTGAAAATAGGCAGGTCTAATTGCCTAATGTACTTACCTGGTCAACAAAAGCTAGTAAATACATTTCTTAAACTCTACAATTACAAATACCTTTGAGCAAGAACTGCTCGTTTACAAAGGTTCCACATCAAAGGATGGAAGGTTAACATACAAACAAAGGTAAACATTAATACAGAGTCTCAAAAAACAAAATACCCTATTTCAAGCAGAGAGACAGCAAAAGGACAGTAAGGCCAGATGAGCAACCAGTAGGGGTGGGGAGGGTGGGTGGGTGGGGACAGAAAGGAGTGGCAGGCTGAAGGGCCACTGTCTGGGGAGGTGGTTGCAAGGAGAAGTGCAAGGTAGAGGGGACAGAAGTCTGAAGTGCTAAAAGATGGGAGGGTGTGGGTGAGGTGGGGGAGGAATGGGGGGAGGGGTAAGGTGAGAAGGAGGAAAGTGGAGGACAAGGATAATTAGCCAGTGGGAGTTTAGGGCCACACGATGCCCGGCGTGAGTGTAGAGGCTGACCAATTAGGAGAAGCAGTCACATTGGCTGGTAGTAGAGAGGTGAAGTCGTAGTTGCCTGTTAAATGGGCTGAATGCAGCAGCTGAAAGGGATTCCTTGTTGAGTGAATTAAACCACTATGGGCCCTGTGGGTGAATGACCTCAGGCCCATAGTGGTCTAACATCTGGGGACCTGGAAGGTTTGACTTAGTGTACTTCGGGTGTGTTGGGTGCTGCAGTGGGCAGTCAGAAGCTTTTCAACCCCAGGTGGCATGAGCCCAAGGAGAACCTTTTTGGTTAAGAGGCAGGCCTGGTATTTGATCCTGCTGATGAGAGGGAGCCACCCAGACTGAGTGTACAAGTCACAAGTATGTGTTAGGTGGGCAGTGCCCATAAGAAGTCTGCATGCTTTGTTGAGCACCACAGATATCCTGCGGAGGGCTGTAGGAGAAGCAGAGCAGTAGATGATGAGCCCATAGTCTATGATGGAGGTGTCAGTCTAAGTGCCTCTGTGGTCATACAGTGTTTGTGCCTGTGGAGCAGGCCAATCCGTATGTTAGCAGCCTTTGCAACATTGTCAATGTGCTGAGCATAGGAGAGGGAACAGTCCAGAGTAACACCGAGGTATCTGAACTGAGAAACCTGCTCCACTGTAACCTCAGAATGGTTAGTGATGATGAACGGTAGAGAGTTATGTTTGCTCCTTGCATTGCAGAAAGTCATAACTTCCATTTTGCTGTAGTTCATGACAAGTTTGTGCGAGCTGAACCATTCCTCAACGCATCTGAAGTCATGCTGTAGCTGCCCTTCTAGATGCTTGGTGTTGCGATGGCTAGAAAACAGGACTGCGTCATCTGCGTAGAGAAGTATTTTCTGATGGCAGATGCTAGGGAGGCAATTCAGGAAGAGACTAAAGAGAAGGGGTCCAAGGATGGACCCCTGTGGTACTCCTGACAGGACCGATTTCTTATCAGAGGTGACATCCGCAATCTTACAGTAACTCGCTGGACCATTCCCTCAAGGTAGCTTGTTATCCAGAGCAGGGCATCCTTGGAGATCCCTATAGTTGACAGTTGCCTGGTAGGGTGGATGACTGATGGTATTAAATGCCTTCATAAGGTCAGTGAATATTGCACCCACACAGTTTTCTTGGTCAAGGGTGGTGTGGATGAATCCATAAATTCAGTAGTGCAGTGGTAGTGCTGTGCCTTTTCTAAATCCATGTTGTCCTTTCCCACCCTTTTCCCCTCCATGACAAGGCTTGAGTTGCTCCTCTTTGACAATGCCTTGAGCTACTATCTCACCTCCCCTTTTTCTTTTGAACCCTACGTCGCTCATTTAAATAGGAACCTCCACTCTGCCCTAACTTCTCTTTTAAGTTCCCCAGGCATACGTGTACAATGCCTGGTTTACTGTCTCTGATACTTTTATAAATCGCTTTACAAACCAAGACAACACCACTTGGCTGTCTTATTGTATATGTACTGTATGTTTATTTTTGTATTTTGTACTTTATGTTCTTCACTAGCTTGTCCTTGTTATTTGACGTTGAACCTTTGCAAACAGCCTCCAGCTCAAAGGTGTCTTCCAAACTTCTAATAAATAAAAAAATAAATAAAAGGCACAAACTGAGGAAAGAACAGTCAGGGTGGTAACAAAGTTGGACACAACCTTTGTTAGGCATATAAGTGAAAAAAGAAAGACAAGGGGAGGAATTGTGATCTAAGGGGTGCAGATTGAGACTGTGCAGTGGATGATCATGAAAAAGCAGATATCCGGAACAACTACTTTTGTTCTGTCTTCACAGTGGAAGGGGAAGGGGATGGGCCACATGCAGCTTACAGAACCACTGAAGAGAGGGAACTAGATACAAACCCATTTTAAGAGGAAAGAGACCTGAAGGGACTTGTGAATCTGCAGTGGGCAAGGTTATGGGGCGGATGAGGTATATTCAAAAGCATTGAAAGAGCTCAAGGAGATACTGGCTGCACCTCTGACAACCCTGTTCCATAACTCATTAGATACAGGGTGATCCCGGAGGACTGGAGAAGGGCAGATGTAATCCTCCCATAAAGGTTGCAGCATGGAGGAAGCTGGGAACTACAGGCCGGTCAATCCGACATAAGTAGTGGGAAACAAATGGAGTCACTTCTGCAAGAAAGACTGAAGCAGGCCCACCAGTGCAGTGGTAGGGCATCTTCTCACGATGTCAGCAACCCAGGTTCAGTGAAGAGCTCAGGTCATCAGAGGGCTGGCTGGGGTGAGGATCGAGCATCCCACGGGCTGCTCTCCTCCTGCAGGAGAGAGTGGGGAAAGCTGCCAGAGTTTAACTGACACCTGGTAAAGGCCAGGGATCCAATGACTGGAGCTAGACAGTATCAGAGGGTGCCAGACATGCGGCATTCGCCATCACATCATTGTATGCCACACCTCACTGGGCACAAACCAGAACAACAATCTGACATCCATGACATCCGTCTTGCACCACAGGCTCTGCAGCACCAATCATAAATTCCTCACCCCAAGTACTGACTGAGTCTCCATTGGGGCAGGGCCCCCAGTGACCCCGCTCTGGGGAGCAAGCCAGGTGCCCAGGAGTTGAGGCAGGTTGGAGGTGACAGGGGTGGGTGCAGGGAACAGGACTTAGTGCATGACCAGTGAGCTGGGGCCAGAAAAAGCATGCTAAATTTAAAAATAAAATAAAGGAAAGACTGGCATCCAGTAGGTTACAGGATCCAAGACATCATGAATTCATAGGTGGAAGAGCATGTCAGACAAACTGGGTAGATTTCTTTAACTGTGCAAGCAGAGAAACAGATTGGGAGGAATGGTGGACGCGGTCTTCGTAGACTTCAGCAAGGCCTTCAACACTGTGCCACATAAGGGACCATAAGAAAACTGAGAGCTTTGGGGTGGTAATCAAGGTGGTGCACTGGGTATGTAATTGGCAGATGGAGAGGTGACATAGGGTGGTGGTTAACGGCACTCACTCGGGGGAAGGAAAAGTAACCAACGGGGTTTCTTGGGGTTCAGTAGTGGGTCCAGTCCTCTTTAGTGTCTTTATAGTGACACTGCAGAAGAAGTGAAAGGAAGGTGCCTCTTTGCAGATGACACCAAGATCTGCAATAGGGTGGACTCTCTGGAGGGTGGAGAGAATAAATAGAGACCTGGAAAAGCTTGAGGAATGTTCAAGAGTATGGCAGCTGAGTTTAATTGGAAAAACAGTGCAAAATCATGCACTTTGGGTGCAGAATCCCAGAGGCAGCGTATAGAATGGGGAGTGTGAGGTATTGATGGTCACTAAACAGGAAATAGACCTAGGGATAATCATAACAGATGACCTTAAGGTGGCAAGGCAATGCAACAAAGCTGTAGGGAAAGCCCGTGGGATGCTTGAGTGCATAGGGAAGGGTATCATCGGCAGAAAGAGGGAGGTGGTGTTGCCACTGCATCAGTCATTGGTTAGACTACACCTGGACTACTGTGTCCCATTCTGGAGACCACAGTAAGAAAGGGCGTAGACAGGGGTAGAAGTCACCAAGGGCAAAACAAAAATAGTACAGGGGCTACACCAAATGTCCTATGAGGAGAGACTGAGGGATCTAAACATGTACACCCTGGAAGAGAGAAGTTGGAGGCACAATATAGAACTTTAAATACGTCACAGGGATAAATAAAGTACAGGAAGGAGCATTTTCAGAAAACAAGGTGCACAAGAACTAGGGAGCATGCAGTGGAAGCTGGATGTGGGGGGTGGGTGGGGTTGGAGGGATGAGAAGAAGTATCTCTTCACTGAAAGGTTTGTTGATGCCTGAAACAATCTTACAGAAGGGTGGTGGGGCAGAAAACAGTGGTGGGCTTTAAGCATGCATGGGATAGCCATAAAGGAAAGCTGGTATCAAGCGGGGCGTGGAGGCCAGGTAGGGTGTGCAGTGACAGAATAGACAGGGAAAGAAAGACAGATTAGGTGGGCCAAGCAGGATCCATGACTAGTTGTCGACAAATTTTTGTCGAACAACCAAGCAGTGAAACCGGCAGGTTGACCGCATTTTGCAGTCAGCTGCCAGTTCTCAGGTAGGAAAATAAGTGTTTTCTTTAGAGGCTAACCCCGCACCCACATAAGATTCTCAACTCCAAGTTGGAGCTGATTTAGGGGGGTGCAGGACCCCCAAAAGACAGTGCCAAGTTCCAGAGGGTTCCCTACAGTGACGTGGCACTGTTGTCACTGTAGGGGACTGCGCTGTCAAAATGTCACTGATAGTGCGGCATACCGGCCAAGCAGTCCTTATCTGCTGACAAAGTCTATGTTTCTATTTTTCTATGGCTGCCACAGGGGAGGGTGAAATATTTGCAACACAATTAACTAACAGCAAAAGATGAATGAAAATTAAGTTGCGTGCTACAAAGTTTGTAAATAAATAATGCATAGTATAGTAATATTCTGAAAATATAAAAAAAAGTTATATTTAAAAAAATTCAGGAAATGTATGTATCGATATAAAAAATAGTATTTATACAGTCCATTGATACAAAACATAACATTGATTATATGTGTTTACTGTTCTTCAGCTGTGTCACAACAAATAAAATGTATCAAAAAGCAGCTTCAAATAGAATTGATACATACAGAATAGCAATGACTCCTACAGACTGTTTCAATAGACTTGCTTCTTAACCTACTGATTCCAAACTTTTATTTAAAAAAAAAATTTCTGGATACAGTTGCACAGAGCAAAGGTGCATCTGTCAGCCAGTGCACAAAGCACTCTGCCACCCATGGGTGGAGAGTGTTGAGCCCTATGCCAAGAGGACAGCTGTCTTCACTATATGGTACTCGGACCCATGCAGACAACCCTACACCTTTCATTCCCTGGCTAGGGAGTGGGGAGGTCACATAACAGTGCTATTCCCCCACCCTCATGACTGGGACGTAAACATACCAGGATACACTATCTACAGGAGGGACAGGGAGGGTAAAAGAGGAGGAGTAGCTCTTTACACAAGGGAAGGAATCAAAGCAACAGAACATAAGGGTAAACAGGGAGGAGAAGAAGCACTGTGGGTAAATTTGGAGACAGGCAATGGCACCACAATCCGCACAGGAGTTGTATACAGACCCTCTTCTTTGGGAGGAAATGGACAAGGAAATGATAGAAAGTATATTTAGAATGGCAGAAAAAGGGGAGATATTGCTGATGGGTGATCTGAATATACCAGATGTTAACTGGAGTGCAGTTGCAGCAGGCACTTCGAAGAGTGGGGTTATTCTAGATGCCCTACAGGGGGCATGCCTTAGACAACTAGCATTGGAGCCCACTCGAGAGGGAGCAATCTTAGACCTCGTTCTTTCAAATGGAGATGGAGAGAGGATCACAGATGTAGAAGTGCGTAGCCATCTGGGAACTAGCGACCACTGAACAGTATGGTTCACAATAAACACAGCAATAGAGTCAAGCCATACAAAGGCCAAAGGACTGGACTTTAGGAGGGCTGACTTTGCCAAAATGGGTGAGTGCCTAAGGAATGCACTAGTAAATGGGCAGGAAGGAGGGGTGGAAGAACAATGGGGAATAATAAATACTGCCATCACAGAGGTAACAAGCCTTTGTGTGAAGCAAATAAACAAACAAAACGATGTAAGAAACCACTATGGTTCTCAAAGGAAGTGGCAGTGAAGGTTCAAGAGAAAAAGAAAGCATTCAGGAAGTACAAGGAATCACAGAAGGAGCAGGACTGAGAACTGTATCAGTTAAAGCAAAGAGAAACTGGGAATGCAGTCAGAACAGCAAAGGCCCAAACCAAGGAAAAGATAGCCAACTCAGTTAAGAGGGATAAAACCTTTAATAGGTACATCAGGGAGCGAAGGAAGAACAAGGGGGATAGTGAGGTTTAATAAAGGGAGGGAGGGTGGGCAGAGGGTGACTGTAAAAAGCAGAGATACTAAACAAATATTTTTGCTCAGTATTTACAAATGAAGAGGGAGGTACCTAAAACAAACAGAAACACTCTGGATACAAAGTTGATACCAGCCCATTTACAGAAGAAGGGTTCTGAAAGAACTCTTAAAACTGAAGGTGGACAAAGCAATGGGGCCTGATGGGATTCATCCCACAATTCTAAAAGAACTAAGGGTAGAACTACAGACCTGTTAGTTTAACCTCAGTGATAGGGAAAATGATGGAATCACTTCTGAAGGAAAGAATTGTCGAGTATCTAGAGGCCAGAGGGGCACAGGACCCAAGGCAGCATGGATTCACAGCGGGAAGGTCATGCCAGACGAATCTGATAGATTTCTTTGACTGGGTGACCAAAGTAGTAGATTAGGGAGGGGCTGTGGACATGGTCTACCTAGACTTTAGCAAGGCATTTGACACAGTCTCACACAAAAGATTAATATACAAGTTAGCCAGCCTGGGAGTGGGTCCCAAGACAACAGCCTGGGTAAAGAATTGGCTGGAGAATAGGACACAGAGAGTAATAGTAAATGGAGTCCACTCTGAAGAAAGGGGGGTTGCTAGTGGGGTACCGTAGGGTTCAGTATTAGGACTGGTCCTCTTCAATCTCTTTATAAGTGACATTGCAGAGGGACTGGAAGGAAAAGTATGTCTCTTTCCAGATGACACAAAGATCTGCAACAGAGTTGATGCACAAGGTGGGGTGGAAAGGATGAGAAGGGACTTGGCTAGGTTAGAGGAATGGTCAAATGTATGGCAGCTTAGATTCAATGCTAAGAAGTGCAAGGTAATGCATCTGGGAAAGAAAAACCAAGGGAAAGAGTACACAATGGGCGGTGAGATACTAACAACAACAACAAAAATGGAAAGGGACCTGGGGGTAGTCATAGCAGATGACCTAAAGGTGGGCAAGCAATGTGAGAGGGCAGCAAGGAGGGCTGGGGAGATACTGGGATGCACAGGGAGAGGCATCCCCAGTAGAAAACAGTAAGTTATTATCCCTCTGTACAGACAGCTGGTCAGAGCCCATCTGGAGTACTGCGTGCAGTTCTGGGAGACCCAATCTCCGCAAAGACTTAGACAGGATGGAAGCTGTCCAGAGGAGGGCAACTAAAATGGTGCAGGGTCTGCACTGGAAGACATATGAAGAGAGACTTAAAGAGCTTAATATGTATAGCCTCGAGGAAAGGAGGGAGAGGGGGGACATGATAGAAACTTTCAAGTACCTCAAGGGAATCAACAAAGTCAAGAGGTAGCATCTTTCAAAAAAAGAGGTGTGCAGAACAAGGGGCACAATTTGAAGATAGAGGGGGGGAGGCTCAGAGGTAATTTAAGAAAGTATTTTTTCACAGAGAGTGTTGTGGATGCATGGAACGGCCTTCCGGAGGAGGTTGTGGAGTCAAAAACACTGGTGGAATTCAAGCATGCATGGGACAGTCATAAGGCAATTCTAGGGGGTAGGGGTAGGAAGAAGTAGGCTGCTGATTAACTAGGACCTGCAGCTTATCCATTAGGTAGGGAAATGGGCAGACTGGGTGGGCCAAGTGGTCCTTATCTGCCATCAAATTGTATGTTTGTATGCTTCGATATCCAGCCGGGTCCCTGGGCTCACACCTGAACTCAGCTCACTGGCACGGGATCACAAACGTGGCCGCTGGGGATAAGATTGGCCCTACTCACAAGGGTTGTTAAACAATCATCATTTTCTTTTTTCTAATTTTGACCTCAACTTTTCAAGATACTTGTTTTTTGATTTAGCTTATAAACATAATGTACCATTTATAGCATATTGGCCGAAATGTCATTTCGCACCAGAGGTGCAAAAACACATCTCATCCAGAATTTAAAAAATGACACGTCACATTTATGAGGTGCTGTGGAAAAATGACTGTTGAAAGTTTGGAATCAAAATATTGAAAATTAGCGAAGTTATGAGTAAATGTTGAAATACTGTAATGTTCAGTCATAACTTGAGCTTTTTACCATATTTGTACACCAAATTTTCAGCATAGCCTTCTTATTACCCCACCTCATGAAACCTGTAGGTGAAAATTTTCAAATCCTCGCCAAAACATCATTCTACGCCACCAAAACGTCATTCCCCACCATAGGTGGGAAAACATATTTTGGCCAGGATTTGAGAAATGACAGCTGTCACATTAGCGAGGTGGTATGAAAAATGGCTATGTTGAAGTTTGGAGTCAAAATATTGAAAATTACCAAAGTTACAAGTGAGTATAGGAAAATATCAACATATGCCTATAACGTTGCTATTTTTATATATTTTGACACCAAATGTTCAACGTGGCCTTCTTATGACCCCACCTCATGAATTAGGGTGTTGAAAATTTTTAAATCCTATCCAAAAGGTGATTTTGCAATGCAACCACAAAATCTCCTTTCAGACCTAATTTGCATTATTCCACTGCAACTGGTCATAAGGTGGGGTCCCAAAAAGACCCTGTTGAAAATCTGAGGCCAAAACATGCAAAAATTAAAAAAAGTTATGCATCAAAGTTCAAAACCCTATTGAAATACACTGAACCACACTTACTTTAGTTTCTCATATTGCAGTCAGTGGTTCCAGTAGCAAGATGTTTCTTTGATCCTCGGATATTCTGGCACTGGGATTTGGGACCCCAGTGTCAGGCTCTATAGGAAATAGAGGCAGGCAACCTGGGGGTCAAGAGAAGCAGCATTGGGGCAGGCACCCTGGTCTGCTTATATAATAAAATATATATAAAGATTGGGAAGGGTGGGTGGGCAAGCCATCAGGAGGGAGGGGAGAAGAAGAGGTACAAGGGGTGGGCACCCTGGTCTGCTTAATAGATAGACAGACAGACAGATAGATAAGTCTTGTGTGATCACTCTCAGGCTCCTAATGCTGAAAGCAGATCAGCTGCTTGCTGGCCGGCTTCATGCAGATGAAAGAACCAAAGCCCCATCTGATAGGAGCAGCTTCAGTCCTTTCAAATGCACCAAGTTTCCACCCAGCAAGCAGCAAGTGGTGTCATGACCACAATGCATGGTCACTGGTCTGGACTGCCAAGCCCCTTCCAACTTCAGCTGTAATGGGCTTGGCAGTGACACACCTCTGAAATGCACGTATATTGTAACAAAACATATGCACAAGCATATGTAATAAATTGAGTTGAACATTTCTGAGAGCTGTACACCTGTTATGATTTTATTCAACAGATAAAGGGAGTCATATGGAGGTGTATGCATCCAGAGTAAACCTCTATGTTGTTCTGATTTTACTAAAGTCTGTTCAAAAGTTGTAAGAATTTTCCCACTGAAAATAATGAAACTTTTTTCTTACCTACTAGCATACTAAATTGCCAGCAGATTAGGCCCAGTGGTCTATTAAGTCTGCTCAAGTAACAGCCTACAGTCCACTCACTGTGGCTGCCCCTCCCCCTTTGTGAACCTCTGCATACCCTTTACATACTCCGCTCCCCTCCGAACTACACCCCTGTGTCTGTCCCACCCTCTCTTGAATCCTCCCACTGTCTTCATCCCCACCAACTCCGATGGCAATGAGTTACAGGGCACCACCATCCTCTCGGTGAAGTAGTGACACCTCGTCTCCCCCTTAAACCTCCTCCCCAACCAATCTCAGGCTATGCCCCCTCATGACTCCATCCTTCTTGAACTGGAGCAATCCATCAGTGCTGACCCAGTTAATCCCCTCGCAGTCTGCTGTCTGCTCACTAGTGCTCCAAAGCTCACCCATACCTGTGAGCTGTGTGCTAGACTGGCTGGCTCCCTTTGGTGACAGAATCTGGTATCAAACTTGCCTCCCCTTGCAAAAAGGCCATGCTACACCTACTTCCTCTGGGGTACAGAGACTCTTAGCTCTGCCTTCTAATGCCAGACACACCAGGAGCTCGACCACCCAAATCTTCCATGTGCCCAGGTGTCGGACAACCATGGCTTAGCGTTCCTTTGCTCACTGGGCTCCTCTCTGGACTAATGGTCTACCTCCTGACATCTCCGATGCCACTACACTGGGATCCTTTAAACGTAGGCTGTGTCAACACCTCACTGATAGTAGCATCTGTATGTGCCCCCAGTAATTTCTTACACGGAGCAATGGACTACCCCCAGCACTTCCATTTCTATCCTACCAGGATAGTCTCTCTGCAGCACTTGCCACGCACCCCCTACACCCTCTATCACCTTTTTACCCATGCTCTCTCCTAACCCCCCACTCCTTGCCTCTCCCTGCAACCTGTCACCCTATCCCCTTCCAACCCCCCCCCCCATCACCCTTTTCCCCTACTCTGTCTCTTTCATTACACAGGACACAGGCATACATTGTACAATGCTTTTGTACATCTTGTTATCTGTTGTCTGAGCACACCACTGTATTTTTTGTGTGCTATATTTTGTATATATATATATATATATATATATATAGAGAGAGAGAGAGTAATGATTATTTGTCTGCCATTATTGTGACTTCTCAGCAATTGTAATGACATGGAACCTCTCAACAAGCATCCACTCACAGGTGTCTTCCAAGATCTTTAATAAGTAAATAAATGAATAAAATATTTAAAGACCTCTATCATATCCCACCATCCCTCCTCTCTTCCAGGGAGTACATGTTCAAATTATTATTTTAAAATATTTTACTACTTTGGGATGTCCATGGCCCAATAAGTTGTTCTCATTAGCTGGAAATAAGGCAGACTAGATGGGCCTACTGGTCCTTTTCTGCTGACACTTTCGATGTTTCTGTGTTTCTATGTAAATCCTCCTACAATGGGTCAAGACTATGGCTGTATTCACTGATGAACACTAAACTTGGTAAAACATATATCCATGGTGAACTGTAGCAATTTCAGACTATAAGGCCATCTGCCACCTGCTTAAAGTGGTACTGGATCATTATGTCACAGACTAAATCGCTCATGAAGAACAACCACAGTCTATGCAGCGTGAGTGCTACAGAGTGACAGGGGTATATGAGCGATACACAATATTACTACCCCTGTTGCTCTGCACAGGAAGGGAAGTGGATGCAACCACTGCTGGTCAGATACTCTGTTAAGCTGCTCCCATGGTGGAGTGGTGAGCACACCCGATCCAGCAGTGGAAAGGTGGGAAGGGCCAGGGTTTGATTCCCTGCTAGGGAACCTTTTTACTTTTTTTTTTGTTTGTGTGCCGCGGACAAGTGCCAATCAGGATATTCTTCTTGCCCCTGTGTCCATACCCCTTGGAGTTGATTATAATAATTCTGGGGAGTGTGGGGGGCAAAGCCCCCTACAAAAACAAAGAGACTGTTCAGGTCTGCACTGTTCCTGTTGTGATGGCATTATGTGCCACCGCTCTGTTGCCGCATGCTGTTTTCCATGTGCGGGTTTGACATGTGCGGTTTCATCCGCGACATAATAACCCTGTGCCCTTAAAGTCCCAACAATCTAACTTCCTATCTGGTAATTTGGATATAGTACCCAAACTGCGGTAGTACTTCAGGTTCAAAACATATTAATTCCACTTGGAATTATGGAAAGTACTATGATATCAATATTATGATCAAGGCCACTGTTTTTTTCTTTTTTAAAAGAAAACTCAGTAAAATTCTGGAATGTGGACTTCTTGCACACCAGTAAAAACAAAGAATTTCATGGAATTTGGTATTTTATATCAAATCAGTAAATCTACAGAACTTGTATTTTTCTTATAATTGCTTCCTATACTATTTTCAATTTGCTTCATTTAATGCTCTGTATATTAAGCCTTCTTTTATTTTGATTATTTATACACATACTAAAGAATGACAGTAAAATCCTGGTAAAATCAGGAATTAGACTTACAGTCACTGATGGATTCCCCAGAATTTTAAGTCTTGAAAACAGAATTTCTTTACTTTAATCACTGTAAATCAGTGGCTTTGATTGCGATCTGTTCTTATCGATCATTATCATGAAGTAACTCCCGGGAGAAGGGAAAATGGCTCATCTTGTGCTCTCTGCACCGATTACTGGACCAGGATTTACCAGGTGCTGCAATGGCATTGGCAACTGTTCTACAGTAACCTTAGCCTCAACCAGCAGGGTCCAGCAAAGAGATGGAGATTCAATGATCCCAAAAAGGAAAACCAAAATGAACAGCAAGAGCACTGCCAAAAAAGCATTACTGCAGAATCCAGTAGTAGTGTCCCTACATTATTACTGTGGTTATTATTTATGTTCTTAGTATATAATATTATTATTATTATTACAGTATTATTATGACGCAGAATTCCCAAACATGGAATGTGAGAGAGATGCTTTAATTCTGTTTCTCCAATAGGCGAGAGTGGAACCTCCCTAGTTTCTCTGGGAGGTATTAGTCAACAAAAGGCATCGACTTCAATGTGTCACTGGACAGCCTGTAAAGCACTGCAGCTGGTGAGGATTTATTGGTGTCCCCCAAGTACCTGAATCTGGGAAGCATCAAGTAGTTGCCCCCAGGGAAAGGCCAGGTGTGGGCGCCCACTGGATGGGGCTTGCGGCCACAGGGGTGGAGCAAGGGGCTTAGAAGCCCTGTGTGGGCCCAGTTCCCTTCTTGCTCTCTCCTAGTTGAAACAATTACAGCAGCAGCTCCAGACTTGGAACCAGGAGGTTTTTGTTTAGTAAGTTTGTTCCAGCATTTTCTGAGGCTTTGTTTGCTTTGACTTACTTGTATAACATGCCTGCAAAGCCCCTTAGGATACTGTATGGTGTGGTACATGTTGTTGCATAGATGTATTTGGTATACTCCTTCTGAGTCCCTGATTGCACAAGTAATGAGTTTTTAAGTCAGGTGCCTCTCTAGGAAATGTTCATAACTAGGGTCACAGTTCTGCTGCTTAGCGGAAATGTTTAAATGCTGGGTGGGATTGAGAGCTAAGGCAAACTCTTTCCCTGTCATGGGCACGCTTGTGCATCCATCATCTTCATTTGCTTCTCCTCTCCCTCGTTTAGTGGCTAACCGCTATGTGTGCTGGCTAATGGCCTCAATCATAAGGTAGCCATCCTTACCAGTCGCAGGATCAAGGATGGTTGCTCAGTCTTCCTAGTACCTAGTCTTCCACCCTCTCCTCACCCAAAGGCAAGAATCTCTGGCAGATGGGAGTGACTGGGCTGCTAATGAGCATGACAGTGTGGGAGAGGTGACCAGAATGCCGGACCATGTATTCTGGGCATCTAGGAGGGACAATTGCATGGCAATTGTGGTTCTGCTTGGCATTCCCTCTCCCTGCTTCTTCTACCACTAGCAATTGGGAGGAGGGATTATACAGGAAGGCAAAGCAAAATGAAAGGCTGAGAGATGAGGCCCAGTTGCCTCATTGATATACCCCCCCCCCCATCTCGAAGACTAGTGATTCTGCTGGTATTTGATCTAGTCACACACACCCTTGTTCTTGTGATAGTGCACGCTTCCCCATGACATAACTCCTGGTCAAGTCAAAATGGGAGCAAGAACTGACAGTCAGCCAGGTTTTGTAGACTGGTGGTGGGGCAGCACCTGGAATGCTAGACCATGTTGTTTGGATGTCTGGTGTGTCACTCATGCTGCCCACAGAGCCAGAGCAGACAAGAAGAATGCCTGCTTGCTCTCCTTCTACTAATGAGCATCTTTACAAAATACAGTATTACAGGGCCCTAATGTGCTCTGCAGAACTTTCTCCTCATTTCTGCAGCGGCGCTCCTAGACTTCTGCAGCAGCATTTTCAGATTCCTGCGGCATGACTTATTCATTCCTGTGCCAGAATGCAGTCCTGCCATTGGCTAAAATATGGTGTGATATCATCAATGACAACACATGCCGAACATACAGGAGGGCTTTCAAGATAAACGAGATGAGAAAGGGAGCTGAGGAGTATGGAAAAAGTGCAAATATGAATGAAAATTCACCAAATAAGAAAAATAATTATGCAGCAATACATATATTCTGTAGCATAATGCAAATTCTGCAGAACATTCTGCAACCCTGGAATCATAGAATTCCAGGGGCCTTAGTCTACAAATAAAATGGCCTGCATTAAAAGTCAGCTCTCATCTTTGCTCTGAAATGAAGAACTACAGAAATACATCTAAACAGCAGCCTGTAGCTGTACTGCCCTCTGCCCAGTCGCTAGGTTAGAAATGGAGCTACTACATACAATGAATGTTTTTTTTATTTAAAAATATATATATTTGTCAATGAATGTTGGAGAGTCATTACATTTCAAGGTGCATACTGAATAATAATGCAGTTTTGTTTATGGGGGGGGGGGGGCCGTAAAGTTTTATGATAAAAGGGAAATGTTTGTTCCTCCAAACATTTTTTCAAATTATGGAACATGGCAGTGGATTTTCAAACCTTACCAAGTTTAAAAGGCGAACAAAAAAGCTGCTAGCCATGGGCCGGCTTGGTGGCACTGAGGTTGAGGTGCTGGATGTCATACCTCTCTCCACACCTGTGACCCGTATTCAGAAATGAGCATGGGCTGCCGAGGGTGGGCTAGGGGTGGGCCAGGATCAGGCATCTGAAGGACTGCTCTCCTCTGCCGGGGGGAGGACTGCGTGCTCCACTGAATGACTACCACCAGGTGGAGGCCTGGTGGTAGTGTGGACAGAAGCAGCATAAATAGGGAGGTGCTGCCAGCCTCCAGACATGGCGTGCCTCCACAAACATACATTGATGAGTGCACCCCAGCATGGGGAAGGAAGAAAATGGAGGTAAATGAGTGGTAGGACAGGTGTGTATGAAGTCCTGCCCACCGATCCCTCACCTGCCACATTGCCAGGATCCAGTGCCGGAAGACTGGATTTGTGCTTCATGGGAGGGCGAGATGGCCCTCCCTGTCCTGACCCCACTATGGGGGGCTCCACAGGAGTACTCCACTCCTCAGGTAAGTCCTAGGGAGATGTATGACGGTGGTGGCTGGCAGGGCAGAGTGAAAGGGCTCCCAATCTGTGGCCACAAGGAGATATGTACCTTTATTAAACAAAAAAACTGCTAGCCTAATCTTAACAAAGTCAAAGGTAGAAAGCTAGGAGACCAAAAAGATTACTTGGTTACTGAACAGTTATAACATTTGTGATGCAGTAGGGTGGGTCTATGGCTGTTAAACTGCCAATACACAAGGATTCAAGCCTATTGGAACAGTGTTCCTTGGCACTGCCTTTGAGAATACCAGCTGCTAAGCATAAGGATCCTAATGTTGGTAATCTACCTAATCTACGGTTTACAGAGTGGAAAGATACAAGTGCAGCATGTTTCTACCAATTCTGTACTTATGTCTTCCTGCATAGCTGGTGCTTGGCAATGCCTCATGGTTTCTGCCGTTCTCTTTGTCTGTTTTGCTTGACAATGCTTCTTAAGGTTGCCACATGATTGTTCAATTTTAATTGTAAACTGCACTGTGTATGATTTTACATCACTGTTCTTGGTCAATATTAATTGTAAACTTCATTGTGTATGATTTACATCATCGTTTTTTTCTGTTACTGACGAGGAACCTTTGTAAATGAGCATTCTGCTCAAAGATGTATATCCAATTGCTTAAATAAATTAAAATAAGTTGATTGTTCAATGACATTCAGCTGACACCATCAGTACCCATAATTCACTTATTTTCTATGAAACTGTCCATGGGGATTGAAAGGCAGGTTATCACCCACATGGAAATGATCTGGGATGGTTTTAGTTGAATTTGCTTTTAGACTTCAAAGCAAAAGTCTTAATTTAAACTATAAAACCTATGAGGATTTCATCATAGGTGTGGGGGATTACAAGGTATATTTTTCATATGTTATTGTGTGCCTCATGATAAATGCATGCATTGTTTTATAGGCATTGGGGAATAACCCATTGTTTGGTACTGTAATGCCATCACAATCGGAAGTGAAAAGCAGAGGCAACTACCACATGTGGGACAACGTGTTGTGTGTTTTCTACAGCTCCTGGAGGCCACGGTGACCAGTAAAGGCAAGAGTGTAGCAAGAAGGGGCATCTGAGTCACTGGAGGTACAATTGTGAAAGCTGCTTGCATGCAACAGGAAGCGTGGCTTGATTCTTGCTTTGAAAACCCAGAAAAGGCTGGTCTAACGATATCTCCTGTGGAGCCTCATTCCCTCTGAAGAAGCCTACAGCTCCACGGAAGGTGCTGATACTGAAGCCTACAACCCCAAAGCCAGGTACACTAGTCAGAGGTAAGCCCAATTTCTGTACTTGGAGCAGAAAGCAAATGTGGGCATTTTTAGCTGGGGCCTTTGGGGTGATAGTCTGAGCGGTGAATCACAACTAAGTGACCCAGGCAAACAAAGGTGGCTGGCCCTCACCATTTGTATCAGGACCTGCACAGCCCCAACACCTGTAGTTTCTAACGCCAGCTTCACAGGAACTGCTAGCCTCTCTGGCCAGCCTGCTGGGCTGGTCCAGGGACTCCCCAGAGGCTCCTTCTCAGAATCCAGTGGTCCTTCTAGAAGTACTTTTGCTGGGCCCGTGCTCCCCACTGCTGATAAGTCCCACGGTCCATGCTCCTACCCCTTCTTGGTCTGCCACTGCTTTCAGTGGCACCATAGACTCCTCCCATTGCTCACAGCCAATGCCAGTGGCATTGTCAGCAATCAGACAGAATCTGGACAAGCTACTGGAGTTCATCACAACTCAGGCTTTGTAAAGGCAGCACCTTCCCTATTGTGTCCATCGCCAGTGGCCCCACAACATGTGCCTTAAGCAGAACTCAGTGTTGCAGTGGTGCCCATGGTGCCAGCCCCTGCTCTGCCTCCCCCTACCAGTTATGTGTGTATTGCCGAACCAGTCAGGCCAGACTTGATGGAGAAGGTGTGCCTACAGATCAGGAATAGGTGGACATGTTCTAACTTTTGAACTGGCCCATGAGCATAAAGAAAAGGAGAAGGAGAAAGGTAAGGAATGGAGGATGGTTAAGACCTGCCACAACTGGGATAATTGGTCAGCAGCTTTTGTGGTATTTACCAGTACCATTTGCCAGGCCTCCTCAGAAAAATGTGTAGGCCTGTGGCGCTATTACAATGGATTATAGCTACAGTATGTGTAAACACAAAGGATGATCGGGGTGACCGGAATATGAGGAATATTTTGTACGAGAATGCAGAACAATCCTGCCAAGGATTGGAGCATGTTCAAGGGTGTAGACAGGCATACTCACTGTACACATTTGTGTACAGTTTCGTTGAGTGCCTGTCATGAACCAAAAGCCACTCTGTTAATATTATCATTCTAATCTGTAGTATTTGGGTTAGTGTAGGCCACTGAGGAATGTCCGATACATGTATAATCTCTTTAGAGAGTAGAGGAATCGTCTGACAACAATCTGACTTGTTTGGAAGGGGGTGCCATTTGGAAAGGATATGTACATTTTTCAATGGAGGGTGTAACTGTTGGAGATTGTGTACAACACAGAAATTTCTGGCTACACTCCTGAGCATGTTAGCATGACACTTTTGATGGAGATTGAGCATGGCAGTGCGGTTCAGCAAACAGACAGTGACCTTCCTGCTAGAGTGGCCCCATCCCAAAGAAGGTGGATCCTGGCAAGAACAGTGGGTGCTGTTATGGTTGCAATAAAGGAACACGTCAAACAGAGTTGTGCAGGTACAAGTTCGAGTGCACGGTCTAATCACCCTAACCCTTTTACACAGGCACCTGAGCCAGGCCAAGGAAGCAGCTGTCTGCCCTTTTGGAGGAAGCACTCCAGGCCTTCCAGCACCGGTGGGCAGAGCTAATCCCTGGTTTGGCCACTACCTGGATAGGAAGGCCATTTGGCCCTTGGATACAGGACTTTCTGAGGGTTTCAGGATCCTTTATAATGGCCCATGTAGTGGGCACAATGTAGAGAACCTGGAATCATCCAAGGACAGGCCAGACTACAACTGGGAGAAATTGCAGAAGGACATAATGCTGGGGAAGGTCAATGGACACTACCCTTCCCCTCCCTTTTCAGGCCTTAGTGTGTCACTGATTGGCTTGAACCTGCAAGAAGACTCTGGACAGGTGAGTTCAGGATGATATATCACTTGTCTTACCCAGAGGGAAACTTGGTCAATGACCATACTGACCCATTTTTATGTTTGCTTGCGCGCATGCACAAGAAACATTATGTGACAGCTTAGGAGAGAAGCAGGTTAGGGAGGCGCAGCAGTGTAGTAGCCAAGGGAGGCACAGCATTTTGGGGCTCAGCCATGGTGCACCAATGGAGGCACAGTGTGCTGATGACACTGGCTTCCAGAAGTTGCACCAAGTTGTAACATTTTCGCCGCAGCAATCATGGACGCCCTCGTCATTGCCCGGCGTCAGTGATTTACTGGGCGAGCGTTCTTACTGTAATGTGTTTGTGAACATGGTGGCACATTGTCGCCCTGTTCACAAATATTAATGGCCTCAGTGCCAAGGGGTGCCCAATCCCCTTGGCAACATGTGCCCCTCCCACACAGCGTGTTTTGCTGACGGGGCCCCAGTGCCAGTCGACTTGCATCCCTTGGGTGCGATTTGAGTTAGCCGATGGGGGAGTCCACTCCCCGTTGGCATTATCTCCCTCCCAGGTTGATGTGCGGACCAGGGCCCACTCTCCATCGGCATAAGTCCCCAAACAGTAGTGACAGTATTGCCGAGGGTGCCCAATCCCCTCGGCTGTGGGCCCTCCCAACGCTTTTGCCCGATGGGGTGCCCAATCCCCGCTGTTCTACAACTGCCCACCCAACAGTCAGTTGGCATGCTGGGAGCCCACCCCAGTGTGCCAATCCCTGTTAAAAACCGCCCGCAATGTCTTTTGTTTTTTTCACCTGTAAACAAAGGAAATGGACCTCGTGGTCTCCTGCCCACCCTCCACAACCCGCACCCACCCTCTGCACAGCCTGCCTCCCCACACCCACCCTCACCCCATACTTACCTCCGAGTCCAGCATGACAATCTTGGTGGACCAGGAACATGTCTGCACTCTTTAAAGCCGACCGTGAACTGAGGAAATGCCAGTAAGCTGTATAATGGAATAAATAAGCTTTTTCAACTTTGATGCATATCTCAGGCATTTTTGGAATTTTAGCACCAACTTTCTAATATGGGTTTTGGGACCCCCCTCATGAATTCTGTCAATGTTATGGCGTTGTCGGCCTCAAAGGTGATTTTGCAGTCACTGGGCAGAATCACCTTCGAGACAGATTAACAAAATGACAGTGCCAGTGTTCATGAGGTGGGCTCTCAAAAAGCCTATGTTGAAAATTTGGTGGAAAAATCCCCAAAATGACTGTTTCTGGCGTGCATTGCTCTGTTGCCATACGCTCATAACCATGTGAATTTGCAATATTTTCATGCCAGATTTTCAACACTGGCATTTTTTCACACCTCCTTGTGAACAGTATAGCTGTCATTTTTCACACCCTGGCCGAAATGTGTTTTTGCACTTCCGGCGCAGAATAGCATGGTCACTATGAGAAATCAGTGTTCGGGACACATTATGAAAATGACAGTGACACTGTTCATTAGCAAATGTCGTAAAATGCCTATGTTGAAAATTTGGTAACAGAAGTCTATAAAATGACTGTGTTATGAGTCTGCATTGCACAGTTTCCATGCATGCTCGTAACTTTGCACATTTGCAATATTTTCACTCCACATTGTCAACATTGCCATTTTTTCGCACCTCCTTATGAATGGAACAGCTGTCATTTTTTCACATCCTGGCCAAAATGTGTTTTTGTACTTCCAGCACAGAATAGCACGGTTGCAGTGGGAAATCCATGTTCAGGACACATTACAACAATCACAGTGACACTGTTCATTAGCAGAGGTCCTAAAATGCCTATGTTGAAAATTTGGTGAGAAATGTCCATGAAATTACTGTGTTATGAGTGTGCATTGCGCAGTTTCCACGCGCTCATAACCTTCTAGCTTTGCAATATTTTCACTCCACATTGGCAACATTGCCATTTTTCTGCACCTTCTTATGAACAGTATAGCTGCCATTTTTCACACCCTGGCCAAAATGTGTTTTTGTACTTCTGGCGCAGAATAGCGCGGTTGCTGTGGGAAATCCATGTTCAGTTCACATTACGAAAATGACAGTGACACTGTTCACTAGCAGAGGTGCTAAAATGCCTATGTTGACAATTTGGTGAGTAAAGTCTATAAAATGACTGTGTTCAGAGCGTGCATTGCGCAGTTTCCACTTACGCTTGTAACTTTGCACATTTGCAATATTTTCACTCCAGATTTTCAACATTGCCATTTTTACGAACCTCCTTATGAACAGTACAGTTGTCATTTCTCACATCCTGGATGAAATGTGTTTGTGCACTTCCACTGCAGATTAGCGCGGTCGCGGAGGAAAATCCATGTTTGGGACACATTATGAAAATGACAGTGACACTGTTCATTAGCAGATGTGCTAAAATGCCTATCTTGAAAATTTGGTCACAAAAGTCCATAAAATGACTGTGTTACGAGCGTGCGTTATGCAGTTTCTATGCACTCTTGTAACTTCTCGCATTTGCAATGTTTTCACTCCAGATTTTCAACATTGTCATTTTTTCACACCTCCTTATGAACAGAACAGCTGTCATTTTTCACATCCTGGCAGAAATGTGTTTTCGTACTTCCAGCGCAGAATAGCGCAGTCGCTGTGGGAAATCCATGTTCGGGATACATTATGATAATCACAGTGACACTGTTCATTAGCAGAGGTCCTAAAACACATATGTTGAAAATTTGGTGAAAATGTCCATGACATGACTGTATGTTCTGAGAGCATGCGCCTTTGTAGTGTCACTGCGCTCATAACAGCACATTTGCAATATTTTCACTTCACATTGTCAACATTGCCATTTTCTGCACCTCATATGAACAGTACAGCTGTCATGTTTCACGTCCTGGCCAAAATGTGTTTTTGCATGTCTGGCGCAGAACAGTGCGGTCGCTGTGTGAAATCCGTGTTCTGGACACATTACCAAAATCACAGTGACAATGTTCATTAGCAGAGGTGCTAAAATGCCTATGTTGAAAATCTGGTGACAAAAGTCCATAAAATGACTGTGTTACGAGCGTACCTTACACAGTTTCCATGTACGCTCATAACTTCGCACATTTACAATATTTTCACTCCATATTTTCAACATTGCCATTTTTCCGCACCTCCTTATGAACAGTACAGCTGTCATATTTCACATCCTGACCAATATGTGTTTTCGCACTTCCAGTGAACAATGGCAACGTCGCTGTGGGAAATCACTGTTTGGGACACATTACAAAAATTACAGTGACACTGTTCATTAGCAGAGGTCTTAAAATGCCTATGTTGAAAATTTGGTGATGGAACTCCATAACATGATCACGTTACGTGCGCAGTGTTGCACAGTATGCCACACGCATAACTTCACATATTTATAATATTTTCACCCCAGATTTTCAACATTGCTATTTTTCCACACCTCCTTATGAACAGTACAGCTGTCATTTATCACATCCTGGCTGAAATGTGTTTGCACTTATGGTGCAGAATACCGTGGTTGCTGTGGGAAATCAGTGTTCAGGACACATTAAGACAATCACAGTGACACTCTCCATGAGCACAGGTCATAAAATGCTTATGTTGAAAATCTGGTGATGACAGTCCATAAAATAACTGTGTTACGTGCATGCTTTGTGCACTTTCCACGTATGCTCAGAAGTGCGTGCATTTTTAATATTCCCACTACAGATTTTCAACATTGCCATCCCTTCACACCTCCCTATGGATGGCACAGCTGCCATTCTTCACATTCTGCCCAATCTTTGTTTTCGTCCATGTGACACAGAATGACACTGTCGCTGTTGGAAGTCAATGTTTGGGACACATTGACAAAATCACACTGCCACTCTACATAAGAAGAGGTCCCAAATGCTTTCATGAGGTGGGGTCACAAAAAGGCCATGTTGAACATTTGTACTGCAAATAGCAACAAACGCCCGAGGTGTTAGGGTTTCTAACCATCATGTCCTACCCTGTATAGATGGACAGGCATCAGGCTGTGCCTTTGGATTGCCGACTCTACTATGCATGCCATCCCACCCCCACCCCCAGCCACTGACAGCCATCAAGGTGTACCTTGGACTCTTCAGCCCCACACTTCACCCCATTCTCCTATGCTGTACCCATTTCAGCATATGTCTGTGTGGAATGGGGACTACTTTACAGCCAAACACCCTAAGGCACACCTCAACGTGTGTCACTGTCTGCAGAATAAGGTGAGGTGGCATGGCATGACCGTCATGGTGACGACCCACACACTTACCCCAATGCCTCTCCATCTCTACAAGATGGAGGTGGGGTTGGCGTGAACTTCCATACTTCACTGCCATTCCTATTCTGCATCGGTCTAACTCCTGCATTTCAAATGCTAATACCAGCAAGCAAACATTCGGCATTGACAAATGCTTGTTTTATGATGTTTCCATATGTGTCATTTGAGAGGACAAGAAAAATACCACACCCATAGCACACTGGGACATATGAGTAGCAACTAAACATTCATTGTATATTACTCCTTGTAAAATTTATTAAGGTGCAAATAAGAAATATGCAAAAAGTATTCAGCATACTCAGACTATAAAGTGCTTTGCACGCAGCAGCAGAGGTGCTGAGAGTTGCTGGCCATGGTGGTGCCTGGGTAACAAAGACAGACATAGAATCAGCCTTCTGTCTCCTACCAGTTCATCCCTTGATACGGAATTGTTGGGAATGATGTGTGAGGGCCAGAACTATATAGATAACTTCATGTCAATGAGATGTGTGGTGGCCTGTGCAGCTATTGAGCAGTTTGCACATTTCTGCACTGGGTAGTAACTGAAAAGATGAACAGGTCTGGGGCGTTCACTACCTAGACAACTTTCTGTTTTTAGGAGGGTGGGGACAGGGGAATGTGTACAGCTTCTGGCTACATTTCAGAAGGTGCTACAAACTTTAGAGTCCCATTGATGCTCAAAAAGATGGAAGGACCCAGGACCATCCTGTTGTTTTGGGTCTAGAGATTGATTCTCAGGTGTTGGAATTTTGCCTACCTCCAGAGAATATTCAGGCCCTCTAGGATTTTCTGGCCAGGGTTGCTGGGGTAAAAAAATCACATTGTAAGAGCTGCAGCAGTTCCTTGGCCATCTCTACTTTGCTTGCAAGTTATCCCTATGGATCGGACCTTCCTCAGGAGTATCGCAAAAGCAGGATCTGGGTGCCACATGCCTACCACAGGTTCTGGGTAACTGGTAGCATGAGGAAGGACATCTCAGTAAAGCATGCTGTTTAACCTGCTATAATGGTGTGTCCATTTGGCCCATGGTGGCCACTAGTCAAGAACTGGAGCTATATACAGACACTTCAGGTGGCTTTGGGGCATATTTTGCGGGATCTTGGTGGCTGGTTTCCTTAGTCGAGAGTGGCCTGACAAGACAAGACAAGTCACTCTGTCTGAGTTATTTCCCATTGTTGTATCATTGATGCTGTGAGGCACCTCTTGGACAAGAAAGTTATTTTCCAAAGTGATAATAAAGGGGTGGTCCACACCATCAATATCCAGCTGGAGACGAAGGTCCGACTCGGTGACTTAATGTCGGTGTTTGTCCTGAACTACTTCCTTCTCAAGGTTCAGTTTTAAAACCATTCATGTTCTGGTATTGATAACAGTACTGCTGATGCTCTGTCTCATTTTTAGCAGCACAGGTTCCACGAACTGGCATACACTGTGGAAAAACAGACACGGGAGGTTCCAGCATTCCTGTGGGAGTTGGTGAGCCTGAAGCCTGGGAGATGCTCAAGAACTCCATAGTTCCCAGCATGCAACTATTCTACAGGAGGGCTGCTGAAAACGTTTTGAGGGTTCAGACAGCTGCCTGATGGCCTGAAGTGTGGCTGATACCAGGGAACCAACTATGTCAGTATCTGGTTAAGGTGAAACAGGAAGGTTTGACTCCAGGGTGGCTGGTCAGCACCTGGTGTGCATATCTTGGTTCTCCAAGTACAGGGCTAGAGGGCAATACCTGGACATTTCAACTTCACAAGATGCTGGAAAGCTGGGCTCGCAGAACCCAAATAAGTTGATGGGTGACACCCAATCAGTCTGGGTCTCCTCAAGTTGGTATGGGAGAAGTTGCTGCATGTGTGTTTGTCTCCATGCAAAGCCCTGTTGTCCACACTGCCTTCTTGGTGGCCTTCTGTAGCACATTCAGGGTGTCTGAATTGGCCATGAGTTATTGGTGCAGTACTTCATATGAAAAAGAGTAAGATTCTCCTGGAAGACCCAGGTTTCCATTTGCCTTGGTGTTGCAGCTGGATGAACAACCAAAGCAGTATTTGGGGTAGTGTGGGTTCAAATCCCAGATAAGACACTTATTTGTTTCTGTCTTCTGTTTGTTTTGGTTCCATATATCTTTTGTAACTACTTGTACTAAGGACCTCACTGGAAATGAGCATGTCTCAGATGAGTTATCCAATTCATTTATATTGAAATGAAATGAATAAAAGCTTTTACTGCTACTACTATATTGTGTGGGTGTGTGTGTGTGTGTGTGTGTGTGTGTGTGTGTGTGTGTGTATATATATATATATATATGCACGTTACACCCTTGTGAATAAAATATATAAAAAGTGTCTGAATTGATAGAACCCAAGAAGGACCCTGGTGCTCTGGTATCCTTGTGTGGCAACAATATAGCCATAACCTCAGAGGGTGTCTTTGTGCAGCAGCATAGGAGCGAAACTGACCATTTGGCTTGGGAATGCTGGTGCACTGTGTGAGCTCTCCCCAGAGGTGCAAATCATGTGATGGGACTGGAAGCCATGGTACAATAATACATGGCTTAGAATCTGACCATTGGGGCAGCCTTCTTTTGCCACCAAGGACAGGATCCCAGTGACAGTATACCAGTTTGGGTATGTTTTGAACAGGTCCATAGGGAGAATGGATCTGAACTTGGAGAAGTTCAATAAACATTACTTCCACACAGGGGCTGCTACCAATACAAAGACTTGGTGGGGGCTAAATAATAGCCAGACACAGGCTTTCAGTTGGTGGAGGTGGGAGGCATTTAAAGGATATGTGTGACCTCATTTGCTCTGTCTTTGTTTCACTAATAGGTACTCACCTCAAAGCAAAGAGATTCAAATTTGTGGCAACACTTCCATTCACTGTGCAGCAAAATGGGCAAAGCAGCATCCTTGGGTGAGAACCTCCTTTTGTCCCTTCATAGGCAGGGGTGCAATTAATGGGCCAGTGAGGGATGCAGTGGACAGACCTGCTGCCTTCAGTCAATACCAAGGCTTTGGTGGTGAGGTCCCCGAAGTGTTGATCTTACACTTGGATGGCAACGACTTGTGAGGTCCCAAGAAAAGATGACCTGCTTTCTATCTGGGAAGCTTGGCTGGGTATTTCAGAGGTCTGGTCCCATCATTCAAAGACTCCACTGGCAACATGCAAAGGATGTTGGAGCAGTTGAAAAGGCTCTCAGATGGAGTGATATCGAGATGCTTTGCTTATGGATTCGATTGATGTGGCATGATGATACTATACAATGGTACCCCAGCAGTACACGAAGGATGGCATACACTTTTCTGATGTTGGTTGTGATAGGTTTGTTGCATCCATACAAGAGGTTTTGGAGAGATGTTTAGCGTGATGTGTTTGGAGGAATTGACTTTGTCTCTCCTCTGGCGGCACAGACATCTCAAGGAGTTGTACAAGGGGGAATGGAAGAATCTGCTTCCTTTCTTGACAGGTTCTCCCACAGACTGGTATGAGGTGAGGCCAGGATGACCAGAGGCCTGGTTTGGACAGGTGAAATGATAACCTTATTGGGTTTTCATGCAGGTGAAGTGCCATCCGACAGGGATGAGCACATATCAAGTGGCCAGAGGGTCCCTGCTCACTTTGGAGGCTGGTAACCCTCCAGAGGCCATACAAATGTATCTGGGTCCACCCAGAAGGTCCCTTCATGTATAAGGGACAGACCATTGTATGACATTGACCATCAGGAACCGGGGGAGACTCCTAAGCTGTGCACATCATGCTGTAGGCTGTATAACTGTACAGGTTTCAATAAACACATAGCTGTGGCCACTTCATCCAAAGCAGTTGTGTATGGTTGTTTGTTCAGGGAGAAGGGGATAATGAGACTTACAAGACAATGAAAACATTGGCACTGGAGACTTTTGGAGATCCCCAACTCCCCTCCATCCAGACTCGTCCCTATTTTCTGTATAGTGATACCGTGATCATCATTTGTATGCATATAAAAAATGGTCCCAAGTCAAATTGATATTAGCTGCACATAAGTCACACTAGCCCTGAGGCAAGCCACCCACCTACATTCCACGTATCTCAAAGATCTATTGATCAAAGCATTTCTTCAAATGCCTGCCTGAGAAGAGTGGATTGCAGCTACTGTCCTTTTCCAACAGAGATGATGTAGAAGGGGAATGATGAGTTAACTTTGAAGTGGACTGCAGAAGTAATGTTTATTGTATTGTAATGAAGAGATTTATGTCACAGAAATTCAGTGTGATATCATTCCTGGCCCAAACACAAGGCTATCATCTACAGCAATAAGAGTGAACCCAAACTTATAGTGGGCTTTTAGTAACATAATAACATACTGTAGACTCTGACAGCAGACAAGGACTGCTTGGCCCACCTAGTCTGCCCATTTCCCTACCTATTGGATACGCTTAACACATACCATTCGGGCACTCACCACCACCATTTATGATGCTGACACGTGTTAAAAAAAGAGAGAACATTTTTTCCATTACAACTTTTAAAACATAGCATCCGCCTGACGTGTCCCTGGTCCCCTGGACCCTTTCTTTAAGGCTAAGGCATTCAATTCTGCAAGTGCTTTATATACAGGTGCATATAATCATGACAACATCAATTATTTAATTACTCTAAATTGTTACCTTATAGAATCACATCACAGCAAAGCACACCTACTAACTCACATTAATAAATATTATTTTCCTTATTTAAAAACTAGAGTTACTGGACTGGCAAGGCAATATCAGGCTAAAAAAGCGTACATTTTAATATACACACCTAACAAAAGGCTTGTCAGTAGATGTACAAACCAATGAATACCAGGAAGTGGGGAGGAAATAGGAGCAGAAATTGAACAAGATACTGGAATTTAATCTAGTCCCTACCCTTTTACTTAAACACACCACCATTCTCTATAAATCTCTATACACTCGTAAAAAGTGTATTTGTTTAAAATGCATTTATATACTCCTATGTTGTATCTCTCAGGAGTGGGGAAATCAAAGGCCTATGGGGGGATGATATTTTTTTCTCTTATAAACATTTATCTTCCTCCATTGTAAACCAACTACTTTCTCTCTTGCAAATATCATTCAATTTCAAAACCCATATTTAAACCTGGCAATCTGGTAGCTTTTAAATGAAGTAACCAGAAAGTCTTCCGTTTCAGAACCAGGTTATTATAATTGTCACCTCTTGGATTCAAACTTACTTTGTTCTCTCTCTCTCTCTTGCTGTCTCTCTCTCTCTCTCTCTCACTCTTTCACTCTCACACACTTCTCTCTCTTTCTTTCTGTGTGCGTCTGTCTGTCTGTCTGTCTCTCTCTCTCTCTCTCTCTCTCTCTCTGTCTAAGTTCAACTCAATTCAAATAACTTTACTGGCATGATAAGAAATACAGGGATTGCAAACGTTTGTACATTAAAATATTCATGACATAGACATACTACAATGAACTTCAACACATCTATATAGTATTCCAAAGCTGGTGGCTGGATGCTTCGTTTGCAGCTATTTCTGCTACATTGTTCCATCTCTCCAACAGTATACACTACTGAGCTGCATCATTCAGGAAATGGAACATTGCTACTCACTGTGATAGCTCTAGAAAACATTGCTACTCACTGATAGCTCTAGAAAACATTGCTACTCACTGTGATAGCTCTAGAAAACATTGCTCTTGTACACAGTTGTATTTTTGTGCAGTGGAGAATGAAATTAAATGCATTTTCTTTTCAATGTCACTGCTTTCACACTGGGTACAGAGTAGGATTTCTTTAGGTTTCCAGGTTCAATTGTTCTTGCCTCTTTCTGTTTCTAAACTGTGATCACTGATTCTGCATTCGGTTAGGATTTTTCTGTGTTTAGCATTTTTAACTGTATGAGAATAAATAGCTAGGAAAATGTTTCTGTTGAGGGATCTGTAGCACTCTAGTCTGGTTTAGATTTACTGTTCCCACTCTTTACCACTCCCCCCCTCCCAAGCCCTCTGTCTGCCTGTCTGATTCTCTCATTCTCTCTCTCTCTCTCTCTCTCTCTCTCTCTGTTTCAATTCTGTGTTGCTTTATTGGCATTAAGACCATTCTGATTACAGTAGGGGGAGGTGGTTGTTCAGCAAGATGTGCAAGTTGAGGACTGACACTCTGGAATACTCCTGGAGGGGATAGGCTAGGAGAGGAGTTTGGCAGAATAGATAAGTAGAGTGTCCTCAGTGTGCCAGGGAGTTAGTGAGCTAGAGACCAGGGAAGGTGAGAGAGGGTGAGAGTCAGCTTCTGAGGTCCACTGGTTGCCGAGGTCCCAGATACCTTGACTTTGGGGGATCACAAACTGTATCACCCTGGCCATTGGTACACTACCAAGGAGAGACCAATGGTACCAGAGACAGATCCTTGGGACCTAAGATCTTGGAAGCATTTTCCATTTGCATCACCCTAGAAGGGGAGTATGTAGTGAGGCTACCAGCAGAGGTGTGGGAACCCCAGAGGCATTTTTCCTCAGAGGAAAGAGCATGATGGCTGGCTGGTCTGTGGTGGGTTCCCCAAGGACATCGAGGAGATACTGGCGGGGAAAGTGATTCTGAAACAGGCCCATGGGCGACAATGCACCTGAAGATGTCGTAAAAGTCTGCAGCAGAGAACAAAGCAACCAGTCAAGGTAAGAGATTCATCTCTAGGGTGCATGGAGAGATGATCAGTGTAAATCAGTGTCAGTTGTTCAGCAGATAGCATATTTTCCTCTGGGGCAGGAGAACACATCATCATGGGTTTTAGCCCCACACCGGATATGCTTGAGATAACCATCTACTACTTCTGAGCATATAATTTTAAAATAAATATATGTTTTAGATGTCTGCTTAGGAAACAGGCCAAGCAGCAAAGCATCATGGAACACAGGATTTGAACAGAGGGAAAAGAAGGAGCTGCCTTATCCCTGACCCAGTGGATAAACTAATTAAAAGCTTCCTTTTGACACCTGCCTGTCAAAGCCTGTGTTAGCTGATATAACAAATTGTAAAACCAGCCATTGTTTCGAACCTAGGAAATCTGTTATAAAGACTGCATTTTTACGACCTCAGGAGGTAAGCCAACTCTGACAGTTACCTGTGACAATTCACACAACTAAGAGAAGTGTCTTTCAGTATGTTCTTCTGAAGATCAAAGGGGTAATTCTGACCTGTCATAAAGCATGCTGCTCACTAATTAGGAAGAATATAGATATATATTTATTTATTTATTTAAAATTTGGTGACCGGGTAGGCCCACTGAGCCCGAAGGTCCCTTTTTCAGGGGCGACCTGGGATAACAACACATATTTTCATATTTTTTTGGTTACAGAGTAGTTTCAGGTGTGTGAGCAGGTTACAGCCATGGTTATCATCATGCATCAGTCCTTACAAATATGTTGACAGTAGAATTAACAAAGGGTGCAGAAGAAATGTAATTTTACATGGTAAACTCATTGTTTATTACTGGCATGGTTCAGTGGAAAGTTAGCTGTGATACTATGCCTAGAGGGAAGCACCATGGAACCTGATAAGGTGCTTGGAGGATATGGATATTAGGAGGATAGTATCAAGTGGGGGGAGGTCATGAGCCATGGCAATGACAAGTGCTAGTATCAGATATGTAGGCTTTGAGTCTGGTGCGGAAGTTCATCAGCGAGGAGGCTTCCTGCACGAGAGGTGGGAGTTTGTTCCACAGGTAGGGGGCTGAGTAGAAGAACGATCTGCCACCAGAGTTAGTCCTGACTCTGGGAACTTCAAGCAGTGTACGTCCAGATATCCGTAGGCTCCTGGGGTTATGTTTGAGTGTGATAGTTCCAGCTATGCTGGGTGGAGCTGAAGGGCTGAGTAGCTTGAAGGTCAAGCAGAGCAGGGGGTAGTGGAGACGAGAGGTCAGCAAGGGCCAGCATAGCTGGGCAAGTGTGTCATAATGGTGCCTTCGCGAGTGGTCCTGGGTAACCATCGGCTACCTTGTTATACAGGATTTGCATCTTGGTGACCTCCTGCTTGGCCATGCCCTGTAAGATCAGGGCAGCGTAAGTCAGGGTGGGGAGGAGGACACTGCGGTGACTGAGGTCTTGGCCTCAGGGATGAGCTGGTCTTTAGCTGGTACAGAGTACCAAGTTTGCGTGTATGGTCTTGGTGACCTGATCCACGTGGTACTTGAAGGTAAGGCAATGGTCCAATGTTAGACCTAAGTATTTTAAGGAAGGCACAACCTCGATGTATATGTGTATATATATATATATATATATATATATATATATATATATATATATACACATATATATATATATATATGCAATGGGGTGAGGATAAAAACTGGCAAATAACAGCAGTATTTTTGCTTGCACAGACCTAAAGTGAGAATATCGCATTTATTCTCACTCTAGGTCATTTATTCGCACTGTAGGTAATAACCAAACACGAACTGCACTTTACCACAACTGCTCAAAAACGTTTTGATTGGTGGGAGCTGGCAGCACGAGCAGCACAATCAGAATTCACCTGCTCAGTTGCATGCCAGCTCCCGCTGGCAGTTTCATTTCTGTCCAGCAGCACACAGAACACATTCATTTTCTCCCCAAATATTTTCTCAACAAGAAAAGCAGAAGATACAGACTTTGGGGAACTTCTTCAAAAAAATTAAAAAATAAAAACTCTATAAACTCCCCTTTGCACCCCAACATGCCACATTACAGGTTCACAGTTTCTTTTTAATCCTGACAACACAGCAACAACTCTGCAATCACCAACAACAGAGCTTATCTAAACATTTCTTCAACCTCTCTCCACATCACACATCTATAAAAGAGTTTTCTTTTTTTTTTGGTAAATCCCTGCACACACCACAGCTACTAACTCGCACCCTACAGCTTCGCCACTATCCCATCACTGCCACTTTTCTTCTGTCCCCGACCACATAGACTTCTCAATCCCCAACAACAGAGGTTCTCCTCCGAACACTTCTTCAACATCCCCAGTAACCAGCAATGAACTACTGTACTCGGCAAAATGCAAAATAGGAACTCCTCCACCAAAGTGTAAGCCCCTGCCATTCTTACAATCCCTCATATCCTTCCACGAAATGCAATACTAAAACTTTCTTACCTCCATTTCCAGCCAACCTCTGACTGACTCACACTGCTCCCGATACCCAGCAGCCAGCTTCTCTAGCAAGAGACGGCAGCAGAACTAGCCGCTTCCTCAGGAGTTCAATCCATCCTCCTTCACTTCTACAGCGCATTACAAAAAGCAGGATCAACCAGATAAACGATCTCTTAAAAGAAACCCAAAGGAAAAAAAATGCTTAAACTGCCATCCAGAAACCTCGCTAAGTGGGAGCAATGCCGCCATGTTTAAAAACTTATTTAGCCTGCCCACACACTACAAACAACCAGTAAAATGCCACGTTTGGCAACACAAGCATGTACAGAGCCTAGCTACCATGCTAGCAACCCTACCTACAAGAAAAACAGCAATAAAACAATGAAGCAGAAAAAAAAAATCAAAATACATATATATGTAACCCCCTTACAAATGGGGGTTCCTAAAAGCCTTCCCGGAGCTTGCCTAAATGCTCCCTGCCTAACTGGTGTTCGTCGAAATGCCGCCAAAATGCGGGTGTTGTGAGTGCTTCTAAAGCCTCCAGTACTGTCTCTTTAAGAGCTGCCTGCTCACAGGCTCCAGCGGGTTGGTATGGGGGAACTGGTGTTTCCTGTTCGAATCTCGCTTCTGAGCTGCGTGAAATCACCTAATTGGTAGTCGCTATAAGCGCAAAAGGAGCCCTTTGAAAGACGTAACTGTTTGGCTATACTAGTTAGAGTATTAGTGGAATTACAGTTTGTCTAACCTGCTTCTTTGCAGCTGGACTGTGTGTGCTTGGCCCTCCATTTTGGACCTGGACTATTGAACTGGACCAATGGTAACAGGGGAACACTAAAATGGAAATCTTTTGACCAACCAGGATCAGGACTCATGTGGGAGCCGGCTGACCAATGAGACACAGCTAGTAATTCTGGGGAGTGAAGTCTGGATTATGGTGCCTTGTTTACACCAATAGGGGCAGTATCAAGTGACTGGCATCTGCAGCCCACCTATGGGATCCGGTGGCTCCTGAATGGTGAGACTTGCCCTAACTGCCAAAGGGCAGAGACATTGTGGCTGTGAGCAAGGAAGGAGCTCTGGGCTCCTACGCCGTGGAGTTTTCACACCGGAAGCATGTGTGTGGAAGGCCAGATTTGGGTGGCTCGGTCGCCAGCAAGTATCGGACTAAATCCGCTGGGTAGTGGTCAGAGGAGGCTGTGCAAAAGCGCAGCTACCTACCAGGCTCACCCTGTAGAGGACTGGAGAATCTGCTGAATCGCGCTCGGTCTGTCAGGAAAAGTGAAGCTGCGGTGTGGCTCCCCGATTAGCTGTGAGTTCGGTCGGGCCTGAGGAGCAGCTGCCTGGTATGGTATCCCTCTGTTGCTTTTCATATAAATGTGTGGAGAAGTGTTTGACGTCCAGGCTTGGTCCTGCGAGTGGTGTGAGAGCGCTTTTTCTTCTGGAGTCGTGAGTACTAAATCAGGGTAGCTCCCTGTCAAATGTTTCTAGTAAAGGCAAGATCTTCTGGTTACTCTGCTGACTACACTAACTGAGCCTGCTGACTCTATTAAATCTTCGTAGGAACCTTATGCTTGCTTCTGTGTCAGGGCCCCAACCAGCTGCATTGAGGGACTAGCCTTTATGGTCTGGGTACCCAGAGACCGTGACTTATAGGTTAGGCCTGTGCACAGTGCCCTAGACAGATAGATACTTATATATTAGATTGGTAAACTAATTAACCTGATCACCCCAGTCCTTGTTAATTCCCCCTAAATAAATCAGATTGATTGTTTTGCAAAGGTATACTGGCTAACTTGTGTGTTTATGGTGAATTACTGCACAGTGATTATTATGTAACAGCATCTTACTTTTCAGGAGGTCCCAGGAGCAAGCTGATTGGTTCAAGACTGGGGGTAAGTGTATATTGTAAGGGTACTGTGATTGATTTGTGTGGGCCACTAGTGGGAAGAAAGGGGGGTTGCAGTGACCCAGAGGGTTGTGACCAAGTCATATCAGACTGTCTTAACCCCGACCTCTGGGTGGAGGCACCCGCCAATGGATCCAGGCCCCTCAACCTGCTGTCGGCTGAGCAGGCAGGGGTAGTAGCCCTTAAGATAGCACCCTCAGGGGGTTACAAATTGGAGGCACCGCTAGGATTAACGTCCCCTAGTGGCTGAGTGGGTGAAGTGAATAAATATGGATAAGTTAAAGGAAAAACTGGAAGGGGATATCATGGCTAAGATTAAGCTGGACCCTATTAAGACAATGGTACATAAACTGACAGGGTGGGGGTGAAGCTGAAGAGCTGGACTCTCAGAGAATTGTGTTACTACTAGATGTACCTCTGGGGACAAACCAGCTGATAGGAGGAGAGGGGACATGATAGAAACTTTCAAGTACCTCAGAGGAATCAACAAAGTCCAAGAGGGTAGCATCTTTCAAAAAAGAGGTGTGCAAGAACAAGGGGCACAATTTGAAGATAGAAGGGGCAGCTCAGAGGTAACTTAAGGAAGTATTTTTCACAGAGAGGGTTGTGGATGCATGGAATGGCCTTCCGGAGGAGGTTGTGGAGTCAAAATCAGTGGTGGAATTCAAGCATGCATGGGATAGTCATAAGGTAATTCTGGGGGGTGGGGGTAGGAAGAATTAGGCTGCTGGTTAACTAGGATCTGCAGCTTGTCCAGTAGGTAGGGAAATGGGCAGACTGGGTGGGCCAAGCGGTCCTTATCTGCCGTCAAATTCTATGTTTCTATGTTTCTATGATATTATTTCTACGGTGGAGCATGTTAAATGTTTAGGCAAGGTAGACGTGAAGGGGCGTATGGCTGACCTGCTCGATCAGACCTTGCAGGTGTTACTTTTGTGTAGTCTAGCCATTGACCCTGAGAGGGTACCTCCAGTGATTTACTCGGAAGGTGCCCAACAGGGGTGGAGGATTATTCACATCCGTAGTGGGTCAATCACTGCCGGGGGGGGGGTCTCCCCAGCATATTAGCTTCAAAGATAAGCTGCTTAAATTGCTAGCTGTGGAGGGGAGGACTACCCAAGAGTTACTGCAGGCATTGGACCTTTCTAATGAACCCGCCCCCCCAGGCTTCCCCCGGTACCTCTCCCGGGCCCCCCAAGAGTTCTATTTTGGCTCTACCGCCCTAGTGGTTCCCTCTGTACAGCTAGATTCTTACCGTAGGCTAAAACTTTTTCTGGCACAGTGTCAGTGCCTTCAGGGGAGGATGATTTGGAGGCGTGGATAGACTACGCCACCCCACTAGTCCAGGGTGGCAATGCTCTGAGGGAGGAAATGGAAGAGACTGATGGAGAGTCTGTATGGGCCCAGCTTTGGAAGCTCATTAGGTTCTTGCAGGCCACTAGCCCGAAGCCACCAGCAGAGTACTTTTTCGCTTTAGAGGGTGTTTGGAAGTACAGAAACTGGGAAGACTTATTATGGAAATTCAAGTCTGCCAAGCAATGGAGAATGAGAAGTTGTCCGCCTTTGTTACTAGGATGGAACGGGCCTTGCAGAAGGCCTATTGAAAAAGGGGGATCACAGCCACAGCCTTGAACCAGGTTAGGTTGGAACATGTTTTGAAATCTGCTAGATTTTCCAGTGTGATATTGTTAAAACTTAAGTTACATGATAGACGGGCTAACCCGCCTGAGTACTGTCAGTTGATGAGGGAGATTCGAGAAGTACAGACTGATGAGGAGGGGTGGGAACCTTATGTGGGGGCTGTGACTCTGTGCCAAACCCCTGAGTCTAGTGAACCGGATGAGACCCACCTTTTGAGGGGGCCTGATGTTTCCCCGTCCCCCCAGAGCTGCAAGGAGGGTTGGGGGTGCGTGCCATTCTCTCTGATCCTCAAATAGAAAGTGAGTTGAGGGCTGAGATTAGAAATTTACGAGAACTGGTGAGGACTTGAAGCAAACTGCTACCCATCCTGTTAGGTTTGGGAACCAGAGTCATCTGAAACAAACGCCCTAGTCAGGGGACCCTCTAGCCCCCAGGTGCCCCAGCAGGCGGTATCCTCCACTAAAGACCCCCGGGACCCCAAGTTCTGCTATCATTGTGGGGAGGATGGACACTTTCAGACTGAGTGCCAGTCACCGGAGAATTTAAGGAAGGTCAATAGCAGGCTGATCACCTGGCATCGCTGGGCCTACACCCGACCCCCTAGGAAGAGTTTTGTGACCCGGGCCAATGTCCAAGCAGCTGCCAGCGCTGTGCCCCCCAAATGGTCTGATGTGGTGGGGCCTTCGATAGGGGCCCCATGAGTAAATGGGATCCCCACCGGCTATGTTGGACAGTGGTTCCCAGGTGACCATTATGTTCCAAGACTGGTATCAGACACACCTGCCTGAGGTACCTCTACAACCCTTGGACGTCTATATGTATGGGGGCTGAGTGATAAGGCCTACCCATCTTTGGGGTATATCCAAATCTGGCTGTCTTTTCCTACTTCTGTTTCTGGGGTGGACGAACAAGTGGAAACCCTAGCCTTTGTATGCCCCCCCCCCACTGGACTGTATGATTGGGTGCCCTTGTTGATTGGGACAAATGCTCACATGTTTAGTCGATTAGCCCAATTGTGTTCGGAAAAGCAAGCGTTTAGGACTGGGTGAGCCCTCAGAATACCTGCTTTGATCCAGAAGACCTATGAGACTCAGAGGAAGGTTAGCCAGGAGGAACCTGAAGGCCCCGGTGGGTGTCATATAGAGAAAGGACCCGGAACCGTTGCTACTTGCCCCAAATGCCCAGTGTGTTTTGCAAGGGGAAGTCTGAATTAAAAAAGATGTTAAGAATAAGTTATTGATACTGGATGCACCTGGGGAGGGAAGATTGCCTGAGGGACTGCTGGTTAAACCCAGTATCTTGCCTGCTAGAGCCCATGCTTATGCCAGAAGGGTGATGGTTCAAGTTCATAATGTGTCTGACAAAGAGATTCGAGTAAATAGAGGTTGCGCCCTGGCAAGTGTACATTGTGCAGATACTGCAGTGCTGCCCAATAGCAAGGGTTCAGGGAAGGATGACAGAGTAACTCCCAACTTGTTTGATTTTGGTGACTCCCCGTTGCCTGCCGAATGGAAAGTGAGGATCAGTGAGAAACTTGCCAAAAGAGGCCAAGTCTTTTCCCTAAAAGAATGGGACGTGGGATGTGTGCAAGGAGCTGAGCACCACATCCGGCTGCATGATGAAAGGCCCTTTCGAGAGAGGTCTCGGCGTCTGGCCCCTGCTGACATAGACGATGTGAGGTGGCATCTGCAAGAGATGCTTGCTGCTGGTGTGATACAAGAATCCAGGAGCCCCTATGCTTTCCCGATTGTAGTAGTGAGGAAAAATAATGGGGCTTTTCGGGTGTGTGTAGATTACCGTACCTTGAATCGGCGGACCATCCCAGACCAGTATACCATGCCACGCATATAGGACGCCTTGGACTGTCTAAATGGCAGTAAGTGGTTCTCTGTGTAAGACCTCCGCAGTGGGTACTATCAGATCCCGATGGCTCCGGAGGATTGAGAGAAGACTGCATTCATTTACCCCCTAGGCTTCTATGAGTTTATGCGGATGCCTCAAGGAATTTCAGGTGCCCCAGCTACTTTTCAGCGCCTGATGGAACATGCTGTGGGGGACATGAATTTGCTTGAATGTATGGTTTATTTAGATGATGTTATAGTGTTTGGTAGCTCCTTGGAAGAACATGAAAATCAATTGTTCAGGGTCCTGGATCGGCTGGAAGACCTTGGTCTTAAGTTATCTGTAGACAAGTGCCAATTCTTTCAAACCTCTGTGAAATATGTGGGGCACATAGTATCCACTAAAGGCATAGAGACTGACCCCAGCAAAGTGGAAGCTTTGACTACTTGGCCTCAACCAAAGAACTTGAAGGAGCTGCAGTGGTTTCTGGGGTTTTGTGGATATTATAGGCGGTTTATCAAAGACTATTCTCGAGTGATCCGCCCCCTCCTCAACCTTACTCGGGGTACCCTCCAACTCACAAAAAGTATAAGAAAGTTGTGCTGTCTGAGACTGAGAAAAAGTATTTTCATCCGAATGATGTGTTTGGAAACTGCTGGACTACTGAGTGTGAGGAAGCTTTCTATGACATGAAATATCAACTTACCCATGCCCCAGTGCTGGCCTATGCTGACCTGGCCAAGCCGTACCTTCTCCATACTGACACCAGTCTTCAGGGATTGGGGGCTGTGTTATACCAGGAGCACCCAAATGGGTTAAGATCTGTAGCTTTTGCCAGCAGAAGTCTGACTCCTTCAGAAAAAAACTATCCAGTGCACAAACTAGAGTTCCTGGCCCTGAAGTGGGCCATTGTTGATCAATTTCATGACTACTTGTATGGGGCCAAGATATTGGTGAAGACTGATAACAATCCTCTGACCTATGTGCAGACCTCAGCCAAGTTGGATGCCACTGGCCATAGGTGGCTCTCTGCATTGGCCACCTATGACTACGCTGTTGAATACAGAGCAGGCCTAAACCATATAGATGCGGATGCTCTCTCTCTTGGAGGCCTGTGCCCTGAACCGACTGGGTCAGGTTGTCAGAACCTGACATAAGAGCCCTTCGTCAAAAATTTGACAAGGAGGAACAGGTGTCTCCTGATGCTGTGGACTTCATGGTAGATTGCTTGGGGCCATCCGAGAACTGCATACCTGCTGCTTACTGTCATTTTTCTGCATTAGACACTAGTGCACTGCCCCAGTTCAACAATGATAGCCTCCAATGGGCTCAATCCCAAGACCCCATGATAAAAACTGCCTTGGAGGCCCTGCAAGCAGGAAGAGCGTGTCAAACTAGTTCCACTGACTTGAGAACTCCTTATTATACAAAGAAGGTTCAACGTTAAAACTGATTAACCAACTACTATACAGATAGACGGTGGACAAAGAGGGCTGGGTAGACAAACAACAACTGGTGTTGCCCACTGCTTTTAGAGAACTGGTGCTGAGGTCCCTGCACAATCACATGGGACACCTCGGCATAGACCGAACCCTTGACTTAGTGCGGTCCCGATTTTATTGGCCCAAAATGGGTGCTGATGTGGAGCAGTATATCAGGACCTGTAGCCGATGTTTACAAAGAAAAACCTTGCCTCAGAGGGCTGCTCCCCTGGTTAACATCACTACTAGTGCCCCTATGGAATTGGTCTGCATTGATTTCCTGAGTCTAGAGCCAGATCTGAAAAATATCAGCAACATATTGGTAGTCACTGATCATTTTACCAGTATGCACAGGCTTTCCTACTAAAGATCAAAAGCAACCACGGTGGCTAAAGTACTTGTTGAACACTTCTTTGTCCACTATGGGCCCCCAGAGAATCCATTCCGACCAGGAGTGATTTTGAGCAGCCTGATTAAAGAAATGCTATCCTTGTGGGAATCTGAAAGTCAAGAACCACCCGTATCATCCCAGGAGATCCCCAACCTGAAAGGTTTAACCGCACATTGCTTGATATGTTGGGCACACTGCAACCTAAAGACAAGCCTAGATGGAGCCAGCAGATAAGCACCTTGGTACTTGCTTATAACTGCACCAAAAGTGATGCCACTGGATTTCCCTGTACAGACTGATGTTTGGGAGAGAGGCTAGACTGCCAGTGGATGTGTGTTTTGGGGTTTCCCAGATGGGGTACAAGCAGCAAACCGTCTACAGTATGTACAAAGTTGAAGGCCCAGTTGAACCATGCCTACCAACTGGCCCAGACCATGGCTGCTAAACGAAACCTGGCCAATAAAGAGAGGTATGATAAGAAAGTGAAGGCAATGCAACTGAGAGAAGGGGATAGAGTGCTATTGAGGAATTTGGGACTGCATGGCAAACATAAGATTGCTGACAGATGGCATCACCTCCCTCATATTGTTGTGGGAAAAGTGGAAGATTTATCTGTATATAAAGTGCGGCCCGAAAACAATTCAAAAGATGTGAAAACTATACACAGAAATCATCTGCTGCCAATTGGACAGATTTTGATAGAAGCTGAACCTCCTAATGCTCCCCAGCCTGTAACTAGAGCTGCTGCCCAGAAAAAAACTAAAATTGGTTGAATCTTCAGAAATTAAACTAAAGAGGCCTTCTCCACCCCCCTCTGAGGAAGTTGCCTGCCAATTTGTGTCTGAAGACAGTGAGAATAACATTGAGCATTACCCCTCTTATGAACTGAGCCAACTGTTTAGGGGCAATCCGCTAATTAACTCTGGGGATGAAGTTGGGCTTTCTGGACTGTCTGAGCCTCCACCTTTGTCTCTGGAGCCAATGCTCCCAGAGGATGAAGTGAGGGCAGCAAAGCCGAAGAGGTGGGATCCTTGAGCCTGGCTGAACTGTCTGGCCTGGCTGAGCTATCTGACTTTTCAAAAGAAGGAAGTGATGTGGGGGAGCAAGCTAGTGATAGGCCAGAACCTGAAGAATACTTTGAGTGCCCTGATAGCACCCCGGTAGTGCCAGAAATGTCCCTAGCTGAACCAAGCAGTGTGGGTCTTGATATAGAGGATCCGGTTCCCAAAAGCACTATGGGCTCTGGGTCCCCTTCCCCTATGGAGTTCCTCCTACTACTATAAGTGAGGCTGAAATGGAATCGGGGCCTGTAGCAGGTTTTCGAGACCCCTAGGCCACCGGCCAAAAGTACAGCCTGTAGTAAGGTTGAGTTATGAGTTCCTGGGTCAGCCTGTGGATCTGCCTTTAAATGTAGTCCATAAAAGGGTGTATGTGTCCGAGCTCCTTACCCAAGTTAGCTTTGGAAATGACTCCAGACTGTTAGTATTGCCCTATGAGTATGGTACCCTGCCCCAGTTAGCCCATAGTAGCTGATAGGGAAGGGCCCTCTTTCCAGGTGTCATGGGCAGGAAGTAATGACCTGATTTAAAAGAAAAGGTTGCCTCTATGTGTAATATGCATAAACAATAGTAAACTGTGAATACAGTGCCAATGTATGTAACAAAAGGTCTAATGTGCTGTCAACTTAAACTGTTTTGCCTTAAAGTGATTTAAGGGTAACTACTTGGCGCGGATGCCAAGTTCTTTCCAGCCAGGAAGGTGTAACCCCCTTACAAATGGGGTTCTAAAAGCCTTCCCAGAGCTCCTAAATGCTCCCTGCTAACTGGTGTTCAGCACAATGCCGCCAAAATCCGGGTGTTGTGAGTGCTTCTAAAGCCTCCAGTACTGTCTCTTTAAAAGCTGCCTGCTTGAGCTCCAGCGGATTGGTATGGGGCGGACTGGTGTTTTCCTGTTCAAATCCATACGAGCTGCTTGATGAAATCACTCCAATTTGGTATTAAGCTATAAAAGCAAAGGAGCCTTATGAAAGGCGTAACTGTTTGGCTATAATTAGTTAGAGTATTAGTGGAATTACAGTTTGTCTAACCTGCTTCTTTTGCAGCTGGGACTGTGTGCGCTTGGCCCCTCCATTTTGGACCTGGACTATTGAACTGGACTAATGGTAAACAGAGGAACACTAAAATGGAAATCTTTTTGACCAACCAGGATCAGGACTCATGTGGGAGCCGGCTGACCAATGAGACACAGCTAGTAATTCTGGGGAGTGAAGTCTGGATTATGGCACCTTGTTTGCACCAATAGGGGCAGTATCAAGTGACTGGCATCTGCAGCCCACCTATGGGATCGGGTGGCGCCTGAGTGGTGAGACTTGCCCTAACTGCCAAAGGGCAGAGACGTTGTGGCTGTGAGCAAGGAAGGAGCTCTGGCCTCGCGTGGAACATGGCGCTTGAAGCACGCGTGTGTGGAAGGCCAGATTCAGGTGGCTCGGTCGCGTGAGTGTCGGACTAAATCCACTGAGTAGCGGTCAGAGGAGGCTGTGCAAAGCACAGCTACCCCAAGCTCACCCTGTAGAGGACTGGAGAATCTGCTGAATCGCTCGGTCTGTCAGGAAAAGTGAAGCTGCGTTGTGACTCCGATTAGCTGTGAGTTCGGTTGGGGCCGAGAAGCAGCTGCCTGGTATGGTACCCTCTGTTGCTTTTCATGTAAATGTGTGGAAGTGTTTGACATCCAGGCTTGGTCCTGCGAATGGTGTGAGGCGCTTTTTCTTCTGGAGTCGTGAGTACTAAATCAGGGTAGCTCCCTGTCAAATGTTTCTAGTAAGGGCAAGATCTTCTGGTTACTCTGCTGACTACACTAACTGAGCCTGCTGGCTCTATTAAATCTTCGTAGGAACCTTATGCTTGCTTCTGTGTCAGGGCCCCAACCAGCTGCATCGAGGGACTAGCCTTTATGGCCTGGGTACCCAGAGACCGTGACTTATAGGTTAGGCCTGTGCACAGTGCCCTAGATAGATACTTATATATTAGATTGGTAAGCTAATTAACCTGATCACCCCAGTCCTTGTTAATTCCCCCTAAATAAATCAGATTGATTGTTTTGCAAAGGTATACTGGCTAACTTGTGTGTTTATGGTGAATTACTGCACAGTGATTATTATGTAACAGCATCTTACTTTTCAGGAGGTCCCCGGAGCAAGCTGATTGGTTCAAGCCTGGGGGTAAGTGTATATTATAAGGGTACTGTGATTGATTTGTGTGGGCCACTAGTGGGAAGAAAGGGGGGTTGCAGTGACCCAGAGGGTTGTGACCAAGTCATATCAGACTGTCTTAACCCCGACCTCTGGGTGGAGGCACCCGCCAACGGATCCAGGCCCCTCAACCTGCTGTCGGCTGAGCAGGCAGGGGTAGTGGCCCTTAAGATAGCACCCTCAGGGGGTTACATATAAAAAGCATTAAAATTAAAACCAAGGCAACACCATTGCGTAAATGACACCGCAATGGGTTGCTTGAAAATATCCTTGATATTTCTCTGAGTGCAGTTTGATTTGAGACCTCACCGCGGCTACTCCACTCGTGAGGTGATAAGGTCAAACTGCACTCAGGGAAATGTCAAGATATTTCAGTACCCATATCATATCCCTTATATAAATATATATATATATATATATATATATATATATATATATATATTGTAAGTGGGATGTTTAGCAGTGTGCAGTGGCATGTGACTAGCTCAGTATGCAGGAATGAGAGTGATCTCACAACCAGCATCACCACAGAGCTGTGACCTCACAAGCTGGATGGGACACTTCCCCCACTGATATTGTCAAGTTGCTGAGGGAACATTGCATACTTGTGTTTGGACTTTCAAGAGACGCTTGTGTTCTGGACTCTTAAGAAGCACTTCTACCAAAATTAGGTAATTTCAGCACCACTATTTACCAGCTGAAACTGGGGTAGGATCAGTTACTCAGTACAAGGTGGTTTGTTTATAATTCTCCATTTATTTTTATGACTGTACCATTAATGTTATATGTTCTGTGTTTTGTATTTTATTTACTATTTTTAATTTTAGTAAACTCTGTTTTCCTTGAAATCCTGCTTGGACCCAAAAGAGACAGGATGGTGTCCCTGTTTGTCTCCTGTTCACATATTGCACTTCGAGGTTGGGCACTGTGGGAGCAGAGGGCCTGACCCTCGGAGTGCATTTGTGACACCAGGTACTTGAGGCAATACCAAAACTGACACTGTAGTGCAGTACAAGGGGAGTGCTGCACTGTGTGTGTGTATTTGTTTGTTTTTTATATAGGTTTTTATCTGCCTTGGCAGGTACAGGCAGCTGTTTAGCCCTGTCCCCATCAGTTGCAGCCATCCTGAGTCTCCTCTGGTATTGGGGGAACCTATTCCCCATGGATTGCCCCCACGGCGGGGCCAGGAAAGGAGGTCTGTCCCTCCTACCCAGAACACACAATCCAGTATTATCCTCTGACTGGAGAGACCGAGCAGGCCACCAGCATGATGAGCAGGGCCTCATGAAGCCCATCCTCCATATTTTTTCCTCCTATTTTCTCCCTTTGTGCATCATGGATGTGCAATGAGCACATAGTGCGAGCTCAGCCTCCGCGGGGATGTGCTCTGAATGTGCGCCCTTCTCCCACTGTGGATCACAGGCACCACCATCTGGATTCCTCCAGATGGCAATCAAATAATGAGGCACAAAATCCAACCTCCATGAGGGAGGAGAGCAGTCCTAAAGACACTCAATCCTCCCTCTCCTGGTAAGTCCCCCAGCTACCTGTGTCCATTCCTGAACCCAGGTCACCAGCGTGGGATGAGAAGGCACACACGGCACCTCAGCCTTCTACACAACCAGGCCGGCATTTTTTTGTTTGTTTGTTGTTGCCATCAATATTTGTATTTAATTTTATTAAAGAGGATAGCAAAATCATGAACACTGCTTTACAGCACATTCCATCTTATTGTATCAGTTGTGTACATTGGAAAAAAGAAGTTGGGTTGTAAATATTTAGTGTTCAATAAATATTAAAAATAGTCCTAATGTTAAATGCATCACATTTTGCTTACTGTGTCAGCTCAGGTGTGGTGTTCCACTGTTGAGGTGCCATAATTTGGTCCCTTATGCCCATCTCTAGTCACAGTCCAGGTGTAAGTTAAAGATCGTATGGCACTTATTGAAGAAGAGTATGGGAGTTTCAATCCATTATAATCAGCATTCCTGCTACTGAATCTGGTGTGTATCCAGTAAGTTAATGACCAAGGGAGGGAGGATGATGCCTGATTGCACTTTCCCCCCAATAGAGCTCCTCAGATCGAGCTGCAAGCTGTATGGCCACATCACGTTACCACCGTAACATAGTACTTTAAAGTCAGACAGGAATGTAGGGCCATCAGGAGCACCCCTATCTTTACATGCAGGAATTAAGAAGCAAGTGGTGCAAACATGTACTAATATGAGGATACCCCTCCCAATCCACCACCCAGGGTGCCCAATGATTCACATGTACTAATATGAGGATATCCCGTTTAATCCACCACCCAAGACGCCGAATGATTGATTCTCTTGGTAATCAGAAATGTATCCAGGATTACCTTGAAGACCCATACTGTCTTCATCTCCACTGGTACACTGTTCCATAGGTTCACCACACTATGGAAAAATAAGTGTCTCCTAATGTTACCCCAGTACTGTATTTGCCATACTTCAGGGTATGCTCCTGCCTCCTTTTGAAGTACACAGGATCAAACCTCTCTGTCTGTTCAGTTTTGTTGATACCCTTGGGTATACAAAAGACTGAGCTCATGTTCTCTATCAACTTCTTTTTCTCCATGGTGAACATGTTAAAGGCCTCCACTTTCTCCTCATAGCTTTTGTTCCCCTATACCCCTGATTATTTCAGTGGCTCCCTGTTGCACCCTTTCAGCTGTCTAAATGTCTTTGTTGTACTGAGGAGCCTAGAACTGTATATAGTACTCCAAGTGGGCCCACACAAGGGTAATTTGGTCAGCATTTCCTCAAGCTGATGGACTCACTGGGCCTTGTACAGCATCTGGGACTCATCTGCACGGTCATGCCTTGGACTTAGTATTCTCACTGAGGTTTGAGGTTAGTAACCTCAGGATTGATCCGGTAAGTTGGCTGGATCACTGCATGGTGAAGTTCCCTTTCAGCCCCCCCCCCCCAAAGTCAACCCCCTATGCAGATGGTTCACTATTGCCCTTTGAAGGGGGTTGTCCATGGAAGGACTCTGGGCAGTAGAGTATCTCTCGAGTGTGGTGGCTGCTTAGCTGACTAGATCGGAGGAGGCAGTGATGGCTTAAGGTAAGGTCATTACCTTGGTTTTCAATGCAGTTGCACCAATCTGTATATTACCATAAAGAAGCAGCTTACTAAAATAATGCCATACCTAGCTCCTCCTCCTGATAAAGCATCCCATTTTAGATTCAAAGCACTGAGGTGTTTGTGTCAGTTGTGTCTCTCTAATAAACTTTACAGGATGGCTTTATTTGAGTAAGTTGCTTCTTTATTTAAACTGAAAAGAGTGTAGTCTTTTGTGATTTGCTCCACGGTTTAAGATGTTAGCACGCACCTGCTCAGTGAACCCTGTGAGTGCAGTTAAACCTGTGTCCATGTATACGATGATAAGATTCACCACTGAGATCCCTGTGGTTTGATTGGGTGCTCAGGGAGCTGAAGTCTAGGGGTCAGATGTTGGCGTGTTGGAGAAAATCTAGATCTGACGAGGACAAACTGGCTTTGAAGATGCACTACAGTAAGTATTAAAGGGTGAACTCCCATAAGAAGGCAGTATTCCTGTCCGGGGAGATGGCTGCGGGAAGAAGTCAGCCAGCTCAGCCCTTCCGGGTTGAGTACAGACTTCTAAATCCAGTGTCTCTGCAACTGATAAGAGCAAATTCATCCACTTGTTGCGAAGAGTTTGCTCATTTTTTTTCTGACAGGGTATCCTTGATTCAGTCTGGGATCTCTCCAACTAATCACCTCAACCCAGCAGTATCAATCTGGTGAGGGCCGCATGCCCTACATCAGTTTGTAATGAGATTAGACCAGTTTTGATGAAAGAGATTTGCGAGCTGGCCTCGAAGCTGCGGCCCACCTTTTGTGAGCTGGATCTATGCCCAACTCACTTATTAATTAGGCGTGCTGCATTTCTGCATCCAGTGTTTGCTGAGCTGATGCGGTGTTCCCTTTCAGAGGGAGTCTTTAGAAGGGTAGTAAAAGCTGCTCTCATGAAACCTTTACTGAAGAAACCATCTTTGGACCTGGACTGCCTGGCGAATTACAGACCAGTCTCTAACCTCCCCTTGTTGGAGAAGGTTATTGAGAAGATGCTAGCTGTGTAGCTTGCGGTACACCTCACAGCCTTTGACATCTATGAACCTCTCTAGTCTAGGTTTAGATCAAAGTACAGTACTGAGACAGCACTGGTCAGGGTGCATAATGACTTTCTCAGGGCTAGAGACCAAGGAGAGCAGTCCATTCTGGTTCTCCTTGATCTCTCATCAGCATTCAACACTGAACCATGAGGTGTTGTTGGACTGCCTCAGGGAGCACTGTGGACTCACTGGCACTGTTATCTGCTGGTTTGAGTCCTTCCTCAGAGACAGGATGCAGAGGGTGGTGAGGGGGAGTTTCTCCTTGCTCCCAAGGCCTCCACTCTGTAAAGTGCCCCAGGGGTCAATCCTCTCTCCCATGTTGTTCATGTCATATATACTGCCCCAGGAGGGATCATTAGACTATACAGTTTGGGTTTTAATTGCTATGCTGATGATACTCAGCTGTATCCCAGGATGCCTGATGCTGTTGAGGAACTTAATTTGTGCCTGGCTGAGATCCAGGACTGGATGTCATCAAGCTGCTTGAGACTCAATCTGGATAAAACAGAGGTGACTGAGCCTAGTCAGAGGTGGGGTGTAGGGGCCACTGATGAGGGGACTGGCCTATGGCTAGATTCTTCTGGGTTGGTGGCCTCTACTAAGGTTAAGAATCTAGGGGTTATTTGGGACAAGTGGCTGACACCTGAGGCTCAGGTGTCAGCTGTAGTCTGGAATGGCTTCTACCATCTCAGAAACATTGCCTGGATTAAAAACTTAATTCCCTCTGAAGACCTGCCCTCACTGGTACATGCATTCATCATTTCAAGACTTGATTACTGTAATACTTAATACCTTAGGGTGAGTGGAGGTGTCCTATAACGACTGCAGTGGGTGTAGAATGCAGCAGTCTGATTGACTAGCCTTCCTAGATCACATCATATAACCCTGGTCCTGCATGAACTACACTGACTGCTGGTGAAGTGGTGTATCACCTTCAAGGTCAACCTGCTGACCAACAAGGCCCTATACAGACTGGACCCTGGCCACCTGAGAGACCTCCCGACTCCCTATCAGACCTCTCACCCCTTCCATTCCTCTAAGATGGGCCTCTTAGCTGTTGAGGCCTTTAAGAGGGAACCGAAGTCTTTCTTCTTCTTTTGGGAGGTCTTTGGCACTTTCTGATTTCCAAGCTCTGAATTACCATACTTTATCTTGCATGCTGCATTGCAGATTTTTTATATATACATTGTTTATAATTTTACTTATTTTATGTATGTAATGTTTTATTAATGGTATGTGTATTTTATGATATTAAACAGTGCTCAGGGCCCCCAGGATTGGGTGCTTAAGAAATAAAGTATACTACTACTACTTGTGGTGTGCCAGGATTACTTCCTCTGCTTTGCTGGTCTCCTCAAGTGTAGCACCTTACATTTGGCTATATTGAATATCAGACTCCAGGAGTCTGAATAGCCACCCTGCCTTTTCAAATCATCCTAATATTTGTCCTCACCCCCGAGGAAGTAAACCACCCAGGTCTGATTAGTGTCCTCAGTGAACCTAACCAGCTTACTGGAGACCCCAGCTTTCAGATCATTGATGAAAATATTGAACAACAGTGGCCCCAGCACTGATCCCTGAGGGATGTCGCTAAGTACCCTCATCCCTCTCCACTCAGAGTAGTTCCCATCCACCACAGCCCTCTGCTTCCTGCCCCCAAGCCAGTTAGCAATTCACCTTGTGTCTATCTCATGTATATCACACTGAGGTACTTTGTCCCAGAAGCTTGTCATGAGCCACAGTATCAGATGCCTTCCTGAAGTCCAGATAATGTTTATGGCTGCGCACCCACCACCTCTCAGGTAACCCCCCCCCCAAAGAGATGATCAGGTTGGTTTGGCATGATCTGCCCCTCATAGGGTAATGTTAAGAGGTAGAGAGAAACCTAGCCTCAAACAACCACAACCACAACCACAGAAGAGATGCAAGTCACAAGTGGGGCACCTCAGGGATCAGTCCTGGGACCAGTCCTCTTCAATATCTTCATTAGTGACATTGCAGATGGACTGGAGGGTAAGGTTTGTCTGTTTGCAGATGACACCAAGATCTGCAATAGAGTAGATGATCCAGTTGGAGTGGGCAGAATGAGAAGAGATCTGGATAAACTGGCAAAATGGTCGGAAGAGTGGCAACTGGGATTTAATGCAAAGAAGTGCAAGATCATGCACACAGGGAAGAGAAATCCTGAAGCTACCTGTAGGTTGGGAGGGGAGTTGCTGGCAATCACAAGGGAAAAAAGAGACTTGGGCATCATCATCACAGATGATCTGAAATCATCCAAACAGATCACTAAAGCAGTAGGTAAGGCTAGAGGGATGTTTGGGTATATTAGTAGGGGTAGTCGTAAGAGGGAGGTAATAATCCCTCTTTACAAGACACTGGTTAGGCCCCATCTGGAGTACTGCGTGCAGTACTGGAGGCCTCACCTGCACAAGGACATTAACAAAATGGAGGCAGTCCAGAGAAGGACAACCAAAATGGTGCAGGGACTGCATTAGAAAACATATGAGGACAGATTAACTGAGCTCAATATGTATACCCTAGAGCAAAGGAGGGAGAGAGGTGATATGATCGAAACATTCAAACATCTTAAGGGCATTAACAAGGTGAAAGAAAATAACGTGTTTCAATATAAGAAAAATAGCAGGACAAGAGGACACAGCATGAGATTAGAGGGAGGCAGATTAAGGAATGATGTGAGGAAGTTCTTTTTCACAGAAAGGGTGTTGGATGCATGGAATGGCCTACCTCAGGAAGTGGTGGATATGAATACAGCGTAGGACTTCAAACAGGCATGGGGTAGGCATAAGGGAGTGATACAGATAAGTATGAATAGATAGGCCATTGACAGAATAAAGGCCTATGGTACATTCATAATGTAGAAAAAATGGGCAGACTGGATGGGCCTTGCAGTTCTTATCTGCTGTCAGCTTCTATGTTTCTATGTTTCAAGTGTTTGATTATTCTTCCCTTGGTAACGATTTCCTATATCATCCCCGGTGTTGTTGTCAGACTGACTGGCCTGTAGTTGCCCAGGTCTGACTCTGTTCTCATCCTGAAGACTGGAACCCCCCCTTGCCTTGTTCCAGCCCTCCAGTACCCCACCTGTCCATAACAAAAACAGACTCAGGAAGGATTACTACAAGCAGACCTGCAATTAGCTCCACTATGGCCTTGTGGTGTATCCTGTCTGCTCATAGGACTTACCTGTCTTGATCTCTGCCATGTACTCAGCTACAAGAGTGGATGTGATGTCTGCCAAGTTAACTGCATCATGGCTACTTTCCATGCCATGCCTCTCACAGTAAGCACCCTCTCCCCACCAGGGGCCTTTGGTAAACACTGGAGTGAAGTATTCAATCAGCATCTTAGTTATTGCCCCTGGCTCTTTTACAGGTTCCTCTCCTTCTCCTGTTTTCAGAGACCCAATCCCATCCTTAACATTCCTCCTTCCATTTACTGAATGCATTGTAAGAAATCTTTGGTGTTGTCCACAGCATCTGCTGTGCTCCTGACTTCCAGACCCTGCTTAGGTTTTTTAATTCTAGTATTGCAGTCCCTTAGAGATGCTCTGTACTTGTCAGTGGCCTGAAGGCAGCCCATCTCTTTCCAGTGATCATAGACCTTCTTGTTGTTCAGAATTCATTGCCCTGGGTCCTACTGAAACAGGTGGCCACTTCTTGGTCTTTTTTGCCTCATTACTTACAGGGATGCAGACCTCTGCTGCAACATGAAGCATCTTCTTTAATGAATCCCACATATGCTCTACATTGCCGGTTTCGTGCTGCCCCTCCAGACTCTTGGCCACCAGATCTTTAGTTTTGGCAAAGCTGGCTTTATAAAGTTCCACTTGCTAGTGGAAGAATCCAGGTTAGACTACACTGTCACCAGTATAAAAAGTTACATGGCTGTTGTAACTGTACCCCCACCACCACCACCACCACTTCTTTGACATTCACATTGGCAATGGCCATTCCCACTGCTAAGAACAAGGTCAAGGGCAGCCTCAAACCTTGCACCCTTTGCACATGCTATTCTAGGAAGCAGACTGTAAGGGTGGACAGGAAGTTGTTCTCAGCCCTGTCATTAGCCTTCTCAAGATGACAGTCTATGCCTCAGAGACTGAAGCCCCCCAGGGTCACCACTGCATGTGATTTGGTTACTCTGGTAATTTCCCCAACCATCTGGGTATCATCATCCACAGATCAATGTGGAGTCCTGCTGCGCACCCTCAGAGTGACTCCTCTTTCCCATTCTCCCCTAGAATGACTTACATGGAATTTGTACAACAGTTTCTATACATCAATCCCCAACACAGAGTCAACAAATTGAGAAAGAAAAAATTGACCATGGGATAGAAACACAGCCTTAATGGATTCCATGGGTAGTCAGTGATAATGATAGTTATAGTACCAGTGTCCCCCACCCTGTACACACACACACACACACACACACACACATACACACACACACCACCACCACCACCACCACCACCACACCAAAGCAGCTTAAAAACCTGCAATTCATTCAGATAAATTCAAATTTCTTACTTGGTTTTCATTCCATCATTTTAACATTTAGAGGCTTTCTTGGTATCATCAGTCGGTCGAATCATGATCAGCCTGATTACCAATGGCAAGGTGACCCACTCATCGGTCAGAACACTACACTTTAAATTTTAACATGCCAATATGAGCTGTGATCCCACTGCTATCTCTCTTTCTTGTCTGTAAACCACTCTCTGGCTTCATCTTTTAATTTTTCAATTTTACCATGCCAATATGAGCCTAGATCCCCTTGCTTTCTCTCTTTCTTGCAGGGAAAACGCTCTCTGGCTTCATTTCGTCTATAGTGTGTTCTGGCCTAGAAGAGGCTCACAGGTGATCACTGGGGAGCTCACCAATTAGGGGAAGGCCACAGCTCTCCTGTTTGAAATGCAGTGTTAAAGGTTTAGCCAGCTCAACCCTGGCCAAAATTCAAAGATTTGATCACAAGAAGAGAGAGTCCTGGAGGAACTCATAAAACTGAGAGTAGACAAAGAGATGGGATCAGATGATATACACACCAGGATATTAAAGAAATTACAGACGTGCTAGCAGCACAGCTGGCGGCCCTGTTTACTGAGTCTCTCAATACAGGGGTGGTTCCAGAGGACTGGAGGGCAGTAAATATAGTCCCTCTCCACAAGAGTGGTAGCAGGGAGGAGGCAGGAAACTACAGGTCGGTCATCCTCCCCTCAGTGGTGGGTAACATTATGGAGGTGCTGCCTAAGGAAAGGATTGTGGAACACTTGGAAACCATGGGAGCACAGGACCCAAGGCAGCACGGATTCACAGAAGGAATGTCAAATCAAACAAATCTGACTGACTTTTTTGACTGGGTGATGAAGGAGATGGATCAATCAATCAATCAGTTTCAATCAATCAGTTCTTTATTTATGTAACACTATTCCAAATGATCATAGTGTTTTACAATAATCAGCAAACAACATTCAACAAAAAATGTATTCCATAAAACTTATTAAAACACAGTACTAAATGGCAAGACTTTAGATATCAAACTTTTTAACTGTCAAAAAATGCCGACTCAAATAAATAGGTTTTTAAGGCCGATTTAAAGGCCTCAACGGATGGGCACTCTCTAACCCAATAAGGTAGAGAATTCCACAGGGTCGGGGCTACAAAAGCAAATGATCTAGCTCCTGCAGTTGTCAAACAGACCCTGGGAATCTCTAGGAATCCTCATCAGCAGAGCGGAGAGGATGAAGGGGGCAGTAGGGACAGAGGAGATCTTGCAGATAACATGGACCCAGTCCATGTAGGGCCTTATAGGTCAGTAATCCGACCTTGAAGGTGATCCTCCACCACACCGGCAGCCAGTGCAGGCCGTGGAGCACAGGTGTGACATGACAAGATCTTGATAAGCCAGTCAACAGCCTGGAAACCGCATTCTGCACCAGCTGCAGGTGGCGAAGGTCCACCCCTGGTAGCCCTAGGTATAGGGCATTGCAGTAATCAAGGCACAAGGTCACAAAGGCATGGACCAATGTCAGAAGGTCATCAGGAGGGACCAGGTGTTTTATCCAGGCAATATTCCTCAAATGGTAAAATGAGGACTTGACAACGGCCGACACCTGAAACTTAAGTGTCAGCTCGCTATTAAGCATAACACCCAGATCCCGCACCCGATCAGAGGTCACTAGCTGGTTGCCTGCCAGCTAAAGCCCAGATGGCTGTCCAGCCAATAACCTCTCTTCCCAACTACCTGGGTCAGAGAGGGGTGATGGATATTGCCAACCTCGATTTCAGCAAGGCCTTTGACACCATATCTCAGAGGAGACTGGTGAACAAGTTAGGTAGCCTGGGGGTGGGCCACAAAGTGGAAAACTGGGTTAGAAACTGGTTGAGAGACAGGAAGCAGAGGGTGGTAGTAAATGGGATCAAATCCAAGGAAAAGAGGGTGACCAGTGGGGTGCCTCAGGGATCAGTCCTGGGGCCAGTCCTTTTTATTGTTTTCATCAGTGATATTGCTGAAGAGCTGGAGGGGAAGGTTTGTCTATTTCCAGATGATACCAAGATCTGCAACAGAGTAGACACTCCAGGGGAGTCAAAAGAATGAGGCAGGATCTGGGAAAGCTGGAAAAATGGTCACAAGTGTAGCAATTAAAACTTAATGCAAAGAAGTGCAAAATTATGCACCTGAGGGGAGGAGAAGAAACCCTGTGGAGAGCTACAGGATGGGAGTGATTGCTGATGGTCACCATGGAAGAGAGGGATTTAGGAATAATCATCTCAGATGATCTAAAGGTGGCCAAACAGTGTAATAAGGCTGTGAGGAGAACCAGTGGGATGTTGCGGTGCATAGGGATGGATATCACTAGCAGCGGAAGGGAGTTGGTGATGCCGTTATACAAAATGCTGGTGAAGCCTCATCTAGAATACGGTGTTCAGTTCTGGAGGCCACATCTTTGCAAAGACATGGACAGGGTGGAGGTAGTCCAGAGAAGGGTGACCAAGATGGTGCAGGGCTTGCATCAGAAAACATATGAGAACAGACAAAAGAACCTCAATATCTATAAATTGAAGAGAGGAGGGAACAGGGGGATATGACAGAGACCTTCAAGTATCTTAAAGGCTTGAACAAAGTGCAGGTGGGGGACATCTTTCCATACAAAAGTCATACACGGATGAGGGAACACGATATGAGACTGGAGGGGGGCAGGATAAGGAGAGATGTGAAGAAGTTCTTCACGGAGAGGGTGGTAGATGCTTGGAATAGCCTACCTCAGGAGGTGGTGAGTGCTAACACAGTGGGGGGATTCAAACATGCATGAGATAGACATATGGGAGCCCTAGATGGGGAGAAGAGAGGCGATAGCCAATGACCAGGTAGGGTTAGCAGCCGCTGATGCAGGCAGAGAATACAGGCAGACTGGGTGGGCCTAGCAGTCCCTATCTGCCGTCAACTGCTATGTATTCCTTATGCATCTTTCTTAAAAAATTTTAAATATTTACAGGGGTGCACCTAGTGTGTCTCCAAAATTAAAAGCAAACAGTTACGATACCAGTGCCCCCCCCCCAAGCTGCTTAAAAGCCTGCAGTTCATTCAAATCAGTTCAGTTTTCTTACTTGGTTTTCATTACATCATTTTAACATTTAGAGGGGTTCTTAGTCTCATCAGTTGGCTCATCATCAGCCTGACCACCGATGGCAAGGTGACCCACTCATTGGTCAGGAAATTACACTTTAAATTGTTAACATGCCACTACAGTCTCAGGTCCCACTGCTATCTCTCTTTCTTGTGTGGAACCCACTCTCTGGCTTCATCTGTTAATGTTCAACTTTACCATACCAATATGAGATGAGGTCCTCCTGATCCCATAAGAGGCTCACAGGTGACCACTGGGGAGCTCACCAGTTAGGAGAAGGCCACAACTCTCGGGTTGCAATGCACTGTTAAAGGGTTAGCCAGCCCAACCCTGACCAATACACAAACATTTTATCAGATTGATCTGAATGAACTGCAGACTTTTAAGCAGCTTTGAGGAGGAGGCACTAGTACTATAACTGTTTGCTTCTGATTTTGGCCACACACCAGGTACACCCCTATAAACATTTTAAAAATTTAAGAAAGATGCATAAAAAATGTGATCAAATCTGTGTGTATTGGCCAGGGTTGAGCCGGCTAAACATTTAACACTGCATTGCAGAGAGGAGAGTTGTGGTCTCCTCCTAATTGGTGAGCCCCCCAATGATCACCTGTGAGCTCTTATGGGCCAGAACACACTATATAAGAAATGAAGCCAGAGAGTGGTTTCCCCATAAGAATGAGAGAAAGCAGGGGGATCTTGGCTCATGTTGACATGGTAAAATTGAAAAATTAAAAGATGCAGCCAGTGACTGGTTCCCACATAAGAAAGAGAGGTAGCAGTGGGACCTACGCTCTTATTGTCATGTTAAAAATTTAAAGTGCAGGTACCTGACCAATGAGTGGGTCATCTTGCTTTCAGTGGTCAGGCTGATTATGATTCGGCTGACTGATGAGATTAAGAATGCCTCTAAGTGTTAAAATGATGGAATGAAAGCCAAGTATGAAATTCTAATTGATTTGAATGAACTGTAGGCTTTCAAGTAGCTTTGGGTGTGGTGGAGGGGGCACTGCTACTATAACTATTTGCTTCTGATTTTGGCCACACACCAGGTGCACTCCTGTAAACATTAAGAAGGATACATAAGAAATGTGATCAAATCTTTGTATACTGGCCAGGGTTGAGTGGGCTAAACCTTTAATAGTGTCAATTTTAAATCAATCTATCAGATTTAGTAAGAAAATGTAGCAGCAGTACTTTTCAACAGCAGCCCAAAATATCCAGATTTTTACTAAACCAAACCTTTAAGGAGACAGTAGAGGAAAATGGCTGTTAAAATGTAAAATAAAAATTAAATTAAAGTTAACATCACCAGAAAATTTTATAGAGAAAAATATGAAAGAAGATCAATCAATCTAGAGTGACATGCGGCATGACCAGTCAAGTAAAGAATTGCTTGCTGTAGAAATCATCTCAGTTAATAAATTACTGGAATGTAAACCTTCAAGCTGAAACTGGGAGCTCTCTCACATGACAAAGAAGTAATTCTAAGCTTAGGAGAGAGGAATATTAAAATCAGCAGGACAATTTTCTGACTCCACTTCTTGACAGCCAAAATGGTGAGCTTTCATTTTGAAAGAATGAGATATGCCACTAATCTGGCCAGACACCTAGACTGATTTAAAGATACAGGTGGAATAGAAGTTAACCAATTGTAACCAACAGGCAGAAACATTTAAAGGGGAAGAAAGCACTAACAGCCCCACACCAACGTGTGGGGCTGGTACCAATTTGCACTTCATATGTGTAAGCTCCCCAACTTTGTTGGGCTTCTGTGTGTGGGTCCCAGTTTCTCCACGATACCGCAGTTGGGAATTCTCATTCATAAGTGAGGTGGCGGTCCGTGCATGCGTGATATTGTACCTTGGTTTTCCTGCTGCCGCTGCAGCTAGCCTTCAGCCTCTTCGGTGTTCCCGACCCCCCAACATACAATCCAGGGTCAGGTTACTCATAGGAGACACCAGAGGAGATAACAAATTATTTAATTTAAAAGTGCCAGTGAGTGCTATCAGGGCTGTATATTAATATTAATGAAGGGCCATGACTATTGATGAGGTCCTGCCTGCTGCCTGGGGGGATAAGGTTTCAACAGCAGCAACATGTCTGGGCATGAATATAAATTTATAACTCTGCATATGGGTAGAAAAGCAGATAGGCGGATACATATTTGTGGGGGAAATAAATGTTAAACCTGTTTGTTGTGGCTGTAAAAGCTGTTTGAAAGTGGGACTTTGTTGGGACTGACAATAATGATGTCATATTTGTTGCCCTTGACCCCCTGCATAGCCAATCAGAATGCAAAGATTTTACAACAGGACTTATGGGACTAAAAGAGGACTTTTGGGAATAAAAGGAGGGCTAACCTTAGGCTCCAGTTCAAGGAACAAGTCAGGCATCGAAGGAGGTTAATGAATATTAATTTTTCAGAAGGACAAGTGTTTCAACCAATCAGGAGAGGCAGAGAGCTCCTAAAACCCAGGAGACTTTTGTTTTGAGTTCAGTTCGATGGGACACCCTCATGAGGGAGGGGGCTCCAGCTTCATTGGAGAAATATGTGGTTTCAAATGTTGAAAAGGACCTTCCTGGGGGTTGCCAGTTACCTGTCCCCCAGGACCCAGAGAATTTTGTGAAATCTTCAGCTGTGAGAGAGCTGTGGTGCCCACTAACATCCAGCTGTGAGATAGCTGCAAGTGACTGCAACCACAGTGGTGAGAGTGCTGTGGGGGACTGTGACTTCAAAGGGTTTAAGATTTCTAAAGGGAAGAATTCTGTGAATTTCAAGGATCTGAGGTTTTAAGGATTACCCAAAAGAGACTGATGTCTGCGAAAAGAGGCCTTGTGTTGGTAGTGAGAACCCAACCTGGATTCCAAAGAAAGAGTGTTTGGGGCTCACCAGCCCTGAAGATCTGTGGGTTTGCTCCTTGGTCTTGTTGGTCACAGCATAGGAAAAGCAACGCAGAGCCTTTTCATTTGATGCAAAGCCGTTGGGAGCTGCTGCTCAAAGGGGAACCTTTGACTGTGATACAAGGAAGTTTGCTCTACTGAGAGAGCCAGTGATAACTGAACCTGTAGCCTAAGAATGCTGCTGTACGGAAGGATTTTGCTCCAAAGAGGAAGCCAGTGCCTGTAAGAGGCTATGTGGAAATTGGACCATGTGGTGATGGTGATAGTATCACCTTGGAAGGAACTGACTGTGTGGCGACGGAGACAATATCACCATGGGAAAAAAACCTGTGGTGACGGCGACAATATCACTAAACTGTTCTGCAGTGCAGAGAGTGTTGTGGAAGAGATACAGTTGGATGTCAGAGACTGTACAGGTTGCTACCTAACATTCGCAGTGTTCTGCCAACTCCAAAAATGTGAGTTTCAGTGTGTTTTTCCTTCTTGGAGAAAGAGAAGTTTTACCTGGACAGAGAGAAGAGAGAGAAGTTGTACCCGGACAAGGAGAGAATTCTGTGAGAGAAAGAGTTGAGAGGCCTGCCAGGTGAACACCACATACAAAGGACCTCCCCCAAGGGTGAAGATGGGAAGGGCTTGGCAGGTGAAGAACGAATTTTGTCATTGTTTCAGTCAGTGGCTTCAGTTTGCCCAACAACTTCTAATACCAGCACGTTAGTGTGACTTCAAATATCTACAAAAAAATCCCCATTGAGAATCTGCAGAACTGTAAGTACTCTGGGCTGTGGCTTTGGGGAAGCCTTCATCAATTATCCAGCTAGTCAAAATGCAAGGGGGTTAATTCCTGGGCAGGACTGTACAAGATGAAAAGGTGCCCATGTTAAAGTTCAAAAGTTCTGTATTTGTTTAAAGTTATTTGGACCCTGACGAAAGATTCCCAGCATCTTCGGCATCTGTGGTGTGGTACCCACCTAAAGGACTTTAGAGACATTCTGGGCAGCTGCTAGAGGAAAACCGAGTGCTCCCATGGGTGGGAGGCGGAGTATAATGAGCCCCAGTATTTTGAAAGTGTCAAAGTTGCTCTGCTCTTTCTCCTTTATTCCCCCTCCCCCAAAATAAAACTGTTAATTGTTGATGTTACATTCTTTTACAGGGACTCATTTCAAAAGGTGGGCATTGTTGTGTGGGGAAGATACAGTGGGGACAGCTACTATATTTTCCTGGGGGGTGTTAACCTGTAATTTATTTTCAGGTACTCCCAATCAATAACCCAGGTGGGGGCGCCAAGTGCACCTATTGTTCCAGTACCACTGGTACTCCAAGAACCTAGGCCTGCCCCCTCAAGGTGCATCCAGGCAGGACCCTAGGGCCCCAGAAAACAGCCAAGGTGAGTCCCGAAAAATACAAATGCAAAACCTTTTTTTTTTTTTTAGTTACTGTTTACTGCAGTATAGTGGACTATCAGGCTAATTCTTCTAACTTCCAAGATGACATTTATGGTAACCAGAACCCCACAATCCCCAGTAGCTAGCATCAGAGCAGGGCTGCAGCAGTGGATGATTCAATAGCCTGCAGTGCATGTTATAGATTTTATATAAGCTCAGATCAGATGTTTGCCAGCCCTGCTGTTCTCACAGGGCAAAGTACAGTCCTCTGTTTTTGTACTTTTCCCAGGGAAGACAGTGGGACTAGCAAACAAACAAAAACAAAGCTTATAAAAACTCCAACATTCACTACAGGCTACTGACTCTCCCACTGCTGTAGCCCTGCTCCGATGGCAGATGCAAGAGATTCTGGGATTTGTAGTTACAGCAACTGTCAGCTTGGCAGTCAGCAGAATCAGCCTGATACAATATACTACAGTATACTGCAGTAAACAGCAAGTAAAAAAAAATAGTTTTACACACATAGTGCAAATTGGTACAAGCCCCATCGTTGAATGTAGGGCTCTTAGCGTTCACTTTTCCCCTATAAGAATTTCACCCAGATAGGAAACGTAATTGTGCACATCAAGAATGATGCTAGAAATTGTGCAGAAAATATATTCCTTTCAAATCAGTGCACTGAGAGGTTACTGGGCTTATCTAGTGATGGAAAAGGAAAGCTGGGACAGACAGATATGAATATCATAGGTTCAATTCTCAGAAAAGACAGAATGACTCAAGTACAAATGCTTGCATTACAACAAAACAAAATTACTGAGAAAAAATGAAGATAGGACTGCTCACTCCACCCCAATACCGGACCAATTTTAAATCTAATGGCTTCCCAAGCAGAAATACATAAGGTGCTCCTTCACCTCGCTTGCTACCCCTCTCCTCCCTTCCGCCCTATCCCACATCCGAAAAGTGGTAAAAATTGCATAATGCAAGGATTACAACAACTTTGTTTTTTATATTAGCACTATTTACATTTCAAGACAAACTGTTTATATTTTATACTTCTGTACTGGAGCTTCAAGCGGACACTTGGTTCACGTGTGCCAAACATGGCCTCTGCCCAGATAAATACTCCTATCACCAAAAATAAAAGGAAACAAAAAAGGTATTAGAGAATAAAGACAGACAAAAGGCAAAAAAAAAAACTATTATTCAAAAGTATTGTTGAAAAGAACTAGAAATAAGGGATTAGAACAGACGGAAAAGTTAGTACGAAAGTTGCAAAAGTATAAAGCAGATAAATCAAAATAATAGTAGGAAAGTAAGACTTAGAGAAACTAACAAATTGTGTATAAAGTGGATAACAAAGGCAGTTAGTCTCATGAGGTACTGTAAATGTTTTTATTTATTTTGAATTTTTGGTCCAGATAGGCAAACTTGGTGGGGGGATGGGGGTGGCTACAGCAAGACTAGGGAGAGATACACTTTTTAGCAGTGCAGATTGTCTCAAGTAAAAGAACAGCTAGCCAAGAATGTATGCTCATGGTGAGTAAGCACCAAGCAAAATAGCTCAAGAAGAAACAAACGTATGTGCAAAGGTCAGCAAATTATATACAAACTACTGTATCAACTGTTCATTTCAATGTATGTTAAAAATCAAAAAGTCAATAAAAACATGTATGGCAGAAAAAATATATACAACATATGTACAAACAGTCAGCTCAAACAGAGCACAGACCTGCACAAATGACCATAAACAGATACATAGAAACATAGACAACGATGGCAGAAAAAGACCAAGGTACATCCAGTCTGCCCAAGTTCCCTATTTAGCTGTGAGACCTACTGTTCCTCCAGGGTCCTAGCCCTCCCCATCCCCCTTCCCCCATTATCCTTCCTGATTCAGATGCCCCTAGCAACTACTATACCCTTCCTTCTGTCCCAGCCATGCTTTAAACTACTAATGATTTTCACACCTACCACCTCAGCTGCCAGCCTGTTCTGTGGCTCCACCACCCTTTCTGTAAAATAGTATTTCCTCACATTCCTCTTGAGTCTCCCTCCTGTTAACTTCCACTAAGGACTATATAACTGCAAGTTGGTATTCAAGTTAAATAGTTCCCCACATTTCAACCTGTTAATTCCCTTTAGGAATTTAATGGTCTCTGTCTTATCTCCCCTCTCTCTCTTCTGGTTTCCAGTGCGTGCATACTCAGAACTTTGAGGTTCTCCTCATAGGACATGCCCTGCTGGCCCTGAATCATTTTTGTTACCATGTGTGCACCATCTCAAGCCCATCTCTATTCTTACTGAGGTGAGGACCACAGAAATAAGCATAGTGCTCCAGCTGTGGCCTCACCAAGGACCTATACAGAGGAAGTATTGCTTCCCTTTTTCTGATATTAGAACCCCTCAGCAATGCATCTGAGCCTCCTCTTTGCCTTGCTATAAGCTTTGTTGCACTGACTCGACTGCTTCAGGGAGTCACTGATGATAACTCCAAGTCTCATTCCTCAGCCATGGTACTGAGTCTCACCCTTCCCATCCACTACTCTGTCCGGGGGTTCTTGTTCCCTAGGTGCATAATCTTGCACTTTTTGGCACTGAATTTCAACTGCCAAACTCTTGACCACCCTCCAGCATTTGCAAGTCTCTCTGCATTTCCTTTATTCCCTCATGACTATCCACCCTTCCACAGAGCTTAGTGTCATCTGCAAAGAGACACTGCCTGCCCTGGATACCCTCATCAATGTCACTGATGAACATGTTGAAGGTGACCAGACTCAGGACAGATCCCTGTGCGACCCACTCGTGACCTCCCTTTCTTCTGATTTAACCCCATTGATCAATGCTGTCTGCTGCCTCCTCTTCAGCCAATTACCTAACCAGTTTATAATGACCTTAGTTATACCCAGGTTCTCCATCTTCTTCAGCAAACATCTGTGGTACTGAGTCAAAGGCCTTGCTGAAGTTGAAGTACAGCAAATCCACATGGAAGCCCTTTTCCAATTCCATCATCACCAAGTCAAAGAAAACTATCAGGTTAGTCTGACAAGACCTCCCTGTCATTAATCCATGCCGCTTACTATCCTGGAGACCATAGCTCTCCAAGTACTCCACGATATCCTCTTTGACCAGTGACTCCCATCAGTTTTCCTACAATAGAGGTAAGACTGATAGGTCTGTAGTTCCCTGCTTGTTCCTTGTTTCCCCCTTATGGAGTGGAACTATGTCCACCTCCCTCCAGTCCTTTAGAACCACCCTTGTCTTTAGAGAGCTGTTGAAAAGGAATAGAAGGTGGACAGGCTGTAAAGTATTGAAGGCCATGTACACAAATGCCCGCAGCCTGGGAAATAAAATCCCAGACTTGGTGGCCTACATGGCAGAGGTTGAACTGGGCATAGCGGCAATAACCGAGCCATGGTACACTGTAAACCACGACTGGGAGGTGAGTGTACCAGGTTATGCTCTATTCAGGAGGGTGAAAAGGGGGGGCATGTATGTCAGTGAAGGTATAAATGCAACTGTGGTACAGGACAGACAGTGGGAGGCCAAGGCACTGTGGGTCACCCTTGAGCCTGGAAATGACACAGCAATTCATGCAGGGGTGATCTACAGGCCTCCAGCTCAGGGGGAAGAGGTGGACAGATTGCTAGTGGAAGAAATACACGAGATGACAACAAAAGGGAAGGTACTGCTGCTAGGTGATTTTAATATGCCAGATGCAGATTGGAACATCCCGTTGGCAGCCTCAGCCAGGAGCCGAGACATCTTAGACTCCTTGAAGGGGGCAGATCTCAGGCAGCTAGTGCTAGAACCCACCATGGACAGGGTGATTCTGGACCCAGTACTGACCAATGGAGACAGAATAACAGATGTCCAGGTGGAAGGGCACTTGGGATCCAGTAACCACCACACAGTGTAGTTTAACATGGGTACAGGGTCGCAGTCAAGCCACAGAAAAGCAAGGGTCTTGGATTTCAGGAGGGCAGATTTTGCTAGGATGGGGCTAGGTATTAAAGAAGCCCTGGCAAGGAAGGATGCAAACAGAGGGGTTGAGTAGCTGTGGGCACACCGAAAAGGAGCCATAGTGGAGGCGACAAACCAGTGCATTAGGCTGTGAAACAAAGGCAAGAGAAGAAACAAACCACTATGGTTCTCTAAAGTTGTAGCAGAGAAAGTAAGAGCCAAACAGAGGGCTTTCAGAAAATACAAGGAGACTCAGAAGGAAGAGTCTAAGGGAAGAGGGGTGGTGTACCTAAATTGTCTGAGGGAAACAGGGAAAGCTGTTAGGAGTGCAAAGGCACAAACAGAGGAAAGATTAGCACAAATGGTTAAGAAAAGGGGATAAGACATTCTATAGGTACATCAGTGAGAGAAGAATGGCTAGGGGTGGGATTGTAAGGCTCAGAGGGGAGGAAGGGGGAGTGTACACGTACAAAAGTTTTTATTGATTGACTACAAGTCATTACAAGTTCATTAAAAACATACACATTAAAATACATTAATTTAACAGTATGACTTTTCTGACATCATTTCTTCATTATCAAACATTTAAATAGATGTTCTATTTATAAACAGATTCCTATATTTCAATAAGACTAATATTAATGCATGATTTTTTTACTTATCAGAAACAAAACATTAACTTTTATCATGATCTTTTCTTTGTTTACATGGAGATGACTTTGATAACAAGAGTATTACTTGTCTTTGTTTATAAATGAACCTGTATATATGTTCCAAATTTCCAGCTGTCTGTGCTTACACAAAAAAATTACATTATAAAATTTCATGCTATAGATGTAATGTCATTAGAAAAGCGCACATTTTATGTAAAATTTCTGACTTTTCTGCATTAAACAAACTCACTAACATTTGTTCCAGAGGGGAGCCAAGACCCCCAAAACAATTGCACCAAGACAATCCTGTCTCCTCTTGGAATACAGCAGACATAATAGAAAAACATGCTTTAAATCATTTTTGTTATTTGTATTACATTTGCAGTATAAACTTGTATATCCTGGTCTTTTCTGACTGAAAATGTGTGTAATGTGCCTGATAGAGTTCCATCTGGAATCTTGTCAACAACCATCTTTGGGTGGGATTTGCTAATATTCTCAGATTCGGTTCCAGTTGATGTTTAACTTTTGACATTCCATACCACTTATAATATTTGAATGTTTTCAAATGCTCTTGATCCAGTGAGATTGCTATATCCCTAGATTTCTTTTTATTTGCATTACAATAACTTCCCTTTGCCTTAAGTAAATCTTGTATAGCAGATGACTGAGACCCATTGGAAATAAAGTTTTCTTTATCAGTTGAATATATGGGAAAGTAAAATCCATTGAGGAATAATCTACTTGTTCCTCCATACAAATCCTAGGTAGCTGTGATGATAGTAATTGAAATAGTGTTAAAAGAAATATTATCTGATTTTCCTTTATTTGAGTATACAATGCATAAATTCTAACCTTAAGAGTTCAGCTGGAACTGACTGTGGTACCATTAAGAAATGTCTATAAAGTTTGTTTATGATAACTTCAAGTGGTTTAACCTCCGTGAATGTCCATATCTCTGCTCCATATAAGATACTGTATTTTATCTTAGCATTTACCACTTTTAGCACAACTGTCATAGAACTCTTACCTAGTCTAGAATTGAAACCCTTAAAAGCATTGAAAGCAGCTCTTAGTTTGGTCTGAAGTAAGCTTATCTGCAATTTCCATAAACAGTTCTCTGCAGGCCTTACACCTAAGTAGTCATAGTATTGTAGCATTCAATTTTGTCATTGTTTATACATAATTTATTGGACCTGGTCTGCCAGTGCAGAGGTAGTGTGCCCGTTTGTGGCACTGACAACCTGGGTTTGGAAATGGACTTGGGACGTCGGAGGGACAGCCGGGAGAAGAAAGATTGAGCATCCTAGGAACTGCTCTCCTTCTCTGGGGAGGGGATAGTGTGTCTGGCATGCCACAGACCCCTGGTGGAGGCTGGGAGGATCCATCATGCTGGCACCATAACCTGTGGAGGGCGGGGTGAATACGGATCATCACTGCACATCCCCACCCCCAAGTACAGCCACACAAAAAATCCCAGCCCTGAGTGTGAAGCCCCGCTGTGCCACAACCCCTGCTGCCAATAGTGTCCACCAGGTAGGGTCCCACTCCCATGTCCCCATCCTGGGTGGTAAGCCTGAGCACATTACCATGGACCGTGGGGAGGGGGCACCTGCCTGGTGGCCCCACCCAGGGGTATAACCCTGGGCATGGTGGGTGGCAAGAGGGCAGGGACTGAGCTCCCCTCAGGGAGTGGGGGTGCCGAGGACAAAAAATATATATAATTTATTGGTCTTTTAATTTTTTTTTACTGAAGAAAGCCTTTTTTGTTTTTTCTTTATTAATAATAAGGAGATTTTCACAACATAGCACCGTGAATCTATTTACTTTTCTCTGCAATCCCATAAATAATGTACTGTAAAAATTACAACAATGTCATCTATGTAAACCAAACACTGGACTTATTTCCATTTAATAGATGGAGAATGAAATTTAGAGTTTTCCAAATCCTGTATAATGGAATTGATATAAACATTAAATAAAGATGGAGCCAGTGAATCCCACAACTGGTCATGATTGGGGAAGTTGTTTCTCATTTATAATTGTATTGAACAGACATCCAGATATTTGTATGTAGTCTAATTAATATACTTAAGAAAGTTCAGTCAATATCCAGGCTTTCAAATTTTTTTCCAAAGTAATGTATGACTGATGCTGTCGAAGGTTGAACTAAGGTCTACAAAACAGGAAAAAAGTTTGTTTTTTGTAATATTTACATATTTACATATTAGGTGTGTCAAAACAAAACAATGTTGGAGTGTAGAATGACCTTGCCTGAATCCATTTTGATATTCGCTGATAATTATTTTTCATCTAGCCAATCCTGTTATCTCTGCAATACTATTTTTGTGAACAACTTCTGAGTTGCATCTAACAGACTTATAGGTCTATACTTTCAAGGGTCCAGGGAATTACCTTTTTTGTATAATGGGAAGATAGCACTTCCCATCCAACTGGTTGATAGATCTACACCTTGGGCTATGTAACTAAATATTATTTTTAAAATACTTATTCACTTGTCTATAAATAATTTGTAAACCTCTGTCACAGTTTGATCCGGGCCTGGTGCCTTATTGAGACATGATTCAGTTATAGCTTTGTGGATATCTGCTTCTGTATGTATACATATATATATATATATATATATATATATATATCTATATATATATATATACACAGTATATAGGAAAGAGAGCTATAAGTTGTTTTTTATGAAGGTCCTGTGAAATATAAGAGTGAAAATCATATTCTTCTGCTTCCATGAAATACAAATTTTGAAAATGTTCTTCCCATAATATAGGCAATATATGTGCTTCAATATCTCATGAATAGACATTTTAACCTTGCCTGATCAATGTCCAGAACGTTTTTGTATCTTTTTTGTTCACCACATCCCTTAGTTTATCCCATATTTTTTGTAATACTTAACACACTCTTTTTCTAATAGCTTCTTATATTCTTTCCTAGATTTATTTAATAGGTGGACATTTTCTTTTGTCTTGTTTGATTTGCAATATCTAGCCAGTTTGTGAAGTTCTCTTTTAGCATCTTTACACATTTTGTTAAACCATGTATATTGTTTTTTTCATATTATACCTCTTAGTTCTTAATAAGGGTCTGATATGTGAGTTCAGTAAGTCCCAATATTTTAAAATGCATCTACCCTCCGAAGGGTTTTTCAGTTCCTCAATCACTTTTTTAACTTCAAAGGCCTGGAATTATATTAAAGAAAAACTTCATTGTATTACTATTCCATCGGACTCTTTTGTTATTCAGAATTTCCATTTCGTTGTTATTGTTAATAGTTTATAATTCCATTGAGGGCATACTGTAATGTTGAAATTTAAAATAGAACAATAAGGGTACACTCAATCCAACACTTGTAAATCAGATATCATTTTTAGTGCCTGAAAGTTTGCCCACACTAGGTCGATTGTGGAGGGGCCGAACCTTCCCTGTCTCCTGGGAGGCGTCCATTAAGCAAGCAAAAGTTAGTTTCAGATAATTTATAGAGATTCTTGCCTCTCTTATTGCACTTTTTATCCTTTGTATTTCTACCCCTACTAATTCTTGTATTAAATACCCTGAATCCCTTGTATAAATCTGTGTAGATGTCTTCCATATCTTTACTAATAGTTATTCTTGCACTGAAATCAACCATGATAAGTATTTATTCTTGTTCATATCTGTATTTAATCTGAATCATAAACTTCATAAACTGATTCCATATGTCCATGAATAATTTTGCTGTAGGTGGAAAGTAAATATTAATGATTATCTTTGTAATATTTTCCTTTATTAGTCTGACTGGGTTCCATGTCAATACAGTGCAAATTATCAGGCGAATGCTATTTGGGTGAATATTTTATATTGCTGTCAATTTCAGTGACCGCAACACCCAGTGACCACATTATAGGACTAACTCATACAGAGTGAACTGTAAATTTCAATGACATTGTGCACATTCAGATGTGAACATGCAATCCTTTGTACTGTTCGCAGCAACATGCACACATACGGCAGTGTTCCAGTGACTGCTGCGGATGCCCCAGAGGTGCTTTTCACAATGACCTGTGCTGTGCTCCCAGTACTGCTCCTGTCCCTCTCCCTCAACTCAGTCAGTACCCTCCGAGCTCCTAAGTCGGCAGCATCAGGTGCGGGATTGTGCCACCTCCCCTTAGCCACAATGTTATCAGCTACAGTGTGGAGATGTGCTACAGCTCCACCCATGTCACGCAGAGGGGCTCCACCCCAGCACCCCCATGGAGGGGTGCCTCCTGAGCCCCCTATCTTAAATATTCTATCACAACGCCACTCCTGGACTGAGGGGTGGGCTATTACTAGTGTCGCCAGATAGGTGAGTCACTATCATTACTTATGCACCCTTGTGCAGCAGTCACTTTTATTGCTGCTTCGATGTGCATTCCATTCACTCTCTTGTGTGTTCATGATCATTGTGCAGTCACTGTAATTGTCTGTGCTATAATTGAGTCACTCAAATGTTCTCGCTGTAAATGCCATGCTATATTGACATGATACCATCTGACTGAGAGAATGTAGTCAGATATTATTGATATTAAAGTGCCTTTTAAGTTCAATTATGTCTTAATATAAATAGCTAAATCTACTTTATTATGATCATATATTGTGCCTCTTTTCGATGGTATGCAATATGCTGAAAATCCTGGAATTTGTAGTGGATTTGTACTCTAGGTTTCTCGAAGGCATAATATGTCCCATTTTGGTAAGAATGATTTTGAGTCATTGTCTGCTATTTTGTATGAAAGACCTTCTGTGTTTCATGATAGAGTGTCAACTCCCCTTCTGTACTTTCATTATTTACTTTGTTATCCACTCCTTCACTTTGTCATAGTGGTGTATTTGGAGTCAGTATCAAATATCTGTTAAAACCATTGGAGTCAATCTGAGGACCATCTTGAGTTTTGTTAGTATCATCTGATTTTAACTTTACAGATTTCTTCAGGAGGTCTGGACTCACTATATGGATTCCAAAATTATCTAATACTTGTGATGCTTTCAAGCCCAGATCCGTTAATTTTGTACTTTTAAACGTAACATCAATTTGAGGTGTATTGGTTATTCCTTTGTGGACAGTAACCCATTCAACAGAATTTTGAGAAATATTTAAGTCTAATGCCCAAGACAGGAAGTCTGTTAAATGCTGTTTTACACTCCTTATTTAATCTCTAGCATCTGATTTCCATCCAAATATTGACACTGTTTTGCTTTCCCATGTACCCACTTTGTTCATTTCAAATTTTGCTGTTGTATCATTCACTCTGTTTACTCTGGCTACATCTTCTTCATTATAGTTTTTTTTTTGCAAGATTTATTCTGTCCTGTTTTTACATCAGAGTTTTTAAACTTTGGAACCTCTATTAGAGCAACCATTCTTATTCCTAGGGCATTAATACACTTGCTTGTTGCCACACTTCAGAGTCAGTTTCCTAGTAGTCTAATGGAGCAGAACACAGTTTGAGAAGTTTATGTTTGGAGTCTTAAAACACAAATTTCCTTCTTTTGAACTGATATCTTAAAGAGATGACTGATCAATTTCATCACAGATTCCGAGGTCTCATTTTCCAGTCTGTCAGTTCTATAAATCTCAATCATGTATTCTTTCTCCTGATCTGCTGTTGCATTTGCCAAACCATATGCACTACATGAAGCTAATACATGAGATTGATCATTTGCCATAATTCCCTTTGTTTTTTGTGTCCTCCTTGAGGTTACTTCTGAAATCAATTCTCCTTGGCTGGCTTCAATTTCAGGGATCTTGGCTCCCCTCCATAATGTTTCTTCCTCAATGATTGCTCCATCTTCCTTATCACATACAAGATCACATACATTATCATCATTTGAATCAACTTTCTCATGTATCAGCACTTCTTTTCTAACCTTAGTTTGCTTTCCTTTGGTTTCCAGTTTTCCTTTTTTATTAATATTCTTACAATGGTTTAGATCCCTTAAACATCGAGTTATTTTTGTCTGTATGTGTGTTGATTGTTTACCTGGGAAATACTGATGATTAGACAGGTTATTACCCATTCAATTGGGATTTATGTTAGTTTCTTCTATTGATGTTTTATTCTCTTTAGGTAGGCCTGTGGCCTTACCTTTATTACCTTTGTAACTTTTGCTTTGGCTTAGTATTTTTTTTTTCCATTTCTGATTTATGTTACCTTTTCCTCCTTTTCTTCCTTTATTTGTGTGTTCTTGGCCTTCAATTGATTTTTCTTGATGTCTGTTAAACAGGGCTGGAAGAGCTACCTGAGTAGCTTTGTTTGCTTTTTATTTGGTAGATTCTGTTTCCAGAACAAAGCAGGATGAATTCTGAGTATTTACTTTCCTAGCTGCTTTCATATTTTCTAGCAATGCTTGGTTATAAAACATATCTGCCCTTAAATTACCCACTTCTTTAATAGCCCAAATATTTTCCAGGATATCTACATTAGCATAGTAAGGGGTTTTGATTATTTCTAATATTTGTTTAGATAATGAAGAAGAGGAGGAAACAAAATTCCCCTCATTGGTAAAATATTCCCTATTATAACTTATCTCTGAGGAGCTGGGCTCCCTAATGTTTTCTGTCTTAGGTTAATTTGTCTTTTTGATGTTCCTCCATTGTTTTTTTCTCGAATTATTTTTTTTTTTAACCCTTGAATGACTGAGGCCAAATTGTCAGGATCCAATGTTTTTGACTGATGTTCTAGCTTCTTTTTATTACTGTGTTCATTTGTTTTTACTTCATTTTCCATTAAATGAGTTGCATTAAATTCTGTCTCCTTATCTCCTTTTTGTTCTGGAGAGAATAAATGTAAGGACATATTACTAAGGTACTTGGGGCCCCCATTACCATTTACTGAATTATCCAAAATTGGAGTAGAATGAACATAAGGATCATATACTTTCCAGTCATAAGTGGACAGTAATATACCATCTAATATCTGTTTTGAAGAACCCCTACCTGGGTTCCAGGTTCCTCTGTACTATTTTCATAAAATATGGCATTTTCTACTTGTCCCTTTTTGTGCCCTTTTTATTTAACCTGACCTTCAGCCAGTAACCAATGCATTATTAAGTCCCTTTGTTTGGATGTTAAAACTGTTACTGGTGGGGCTGTCAAAGAATCTACTTTTGTAATGGATGTATTTGAGAAACAAATTTGTAATTTTGGTTTGTTTAGGGGTTTCTTCCACACTGACTGTTTCTTTTTTACCCCATAGGAATATTTTCTTTTTTTTATATTCCTTTTTATGTTCACCATGCACACAAGCACAAAGCAAGCATATTGCAGTAGTACTGCTTTTTGATGGTGTGACACTGTTCGTCCAATGCAGGGCAGTGTTTTAAGGCCAATTCAGTGTCCTTCCAATCATCAGCCAGGCTTACTATGACAGAGTTTTAGCTTGGTGGGTGGAGATGGCACAAACTTCAAAATGAATAGCCTATCCAATCAAGAATCAGCTATTCCCTTTGATCTGTGCTTCCCAACAAGCCAAACTGATCTCTCAAAGTCAGCCTGGAATGCGTGGAATGTCTGGCTTGCTGCCTGCTTAGTTCTGCTCATGATCAGACACTGTTAACACTTAATAATTTGCCAGTCTCAGTTCTCTTCTTGGACTCTATTACATGTTCTTAATCATCACTAATTTCACTATTTTTACTGCATTAGTAGAAGTTGTTGTTCACAGCCGAAACTATCATGTAAAGCAGTACATATAAGGAACATCAGAGATCTTGTACTAACAAAATACAAAATTCTGGTGCACAATGAATAAGAGTAATCAACCCACTGAAGCCCCACATGAGCTGAGCAGTCTGTGAAGCAGACATAGCAAGGCAGTTTGCAAAGCTGTAGCCTAAGTTAAACTGCAGAATTTATCACAAGTTTAAGAAAACACTACATTGAAATGTGCAAATGCAGACTCCTTACTTTGGTAATTTTTAATATTCTGACCTCAAATTTTCAACATAGCCATTTCTTTGCAGCACCTTATGAATGTAACAGCTGTCATTTTTCAGATCCTGGCCAAAATGTGTTTTTGCATCTCAAAAGGTGATTTCGTAGTTGCTGAGTGAAATCACCTTTTGACCAGGAGTTGAAAATTTTCTCTGCACTTTTTCGTGAGGTGGGGTCATAAGAAGGCTATGTTGAAAATTGGGGCCAAAAATATTAACAACAAAGTTATGAGCCTACATTGAAATTTACGAATGCAGGGTTGTAACTTTGGTAATTTTCAATATTTTGACCCAAAAATTTCAACATAGCCATTTCTTCACAGCACCTCATGAATGTGACAGTTGTCATTTTTCAGATCCTGGCCAAAATGTGGTTTTGTATCCTGAAAGGTGATTTCACAGTTGCTGCACAAAATCACCTTTCAGGCAGGAGTTGAACATTTTCTCTGCAATTGTTCATGAGGTGGGAGTCATAAGAAGGGTATGTTGAAAATTTGTGCCACAAATATTAACAGACAAGAAAGTTAAATCATTTGGGCCACAAACATTAGCAAACAAGAAAATTAAACTGCCCAACATCATCACATCTACTTTGTATTCTTAAATGTTCATAAAATGCTTCCTTCACTGAAGCAATTTTCAATATCACTTTCACTGAAACATAGAAACATAGAATTTGACGGCAGATAAGGACCGCTTGGCCCACCCAGTCTGTTCATTTCCCTACCTAATGGATAACCTGCAGATCCTAGTTAACCAGCAGCCTACTTCTTCCTACCCCAACCCCCTAGAATTGCCTTATGACTGTCCCATGCATGCTTGAATTCCACCACTGTTTTTGACTCCACAACTTCCTCCGAAGGCCGCTCCATGCATCCACAACCCTCTGTGAAAAAAATACTTCCTTAAATTACCTCTGTTTACACCCCCCATCTTCAAATTGTGCCCCTTTGTTCTTGCACACCCTTTTTGAAAGATGCTACCCTCTTGGACTTTGTTGATTCCTTGAGGTACTTGAAAGTTTCTATCATGTCCCCCTCTCCCTCCTTTCCTCGAGGCTACATGTAAGCTCCTTAAGTCTCTCTTCATATGTCTTCTGGTGCAGACCCTGCACCATTTTAGTTGCCCTCCTCTGGACAGCTTCCATCCTGTTTATGTCTTTGCGGATTGGGTCTCCAGAACTGCACGGTACTCAGATGGGGTCTCACCAGCTGTCTGTACAGAGGATAATAACTTCTTGTTTTCTACTGGTGATGCCTCTCCTATGCATCCCAGTATCCCCCAGCCCTTCTTGCTGCCCTCTCACATTGCTTGCCCACCTTTAGGTCATCTGATATGACTACCCCCAGGTCCCTTTCCATTTTTGTTGTTGTTAGTATCTCACCCCCCATTGTGTACTCTTCCCCTGGGTTTTTGTTTCCCAGGTGCACTACCTTGCACTTCTTAGCATACCTCTCAAGAGTCCCTGATTTTCAGGGATGTCCCTGATTTCACCTCAAAAGTTTACTCTGTCCCTCCTAAAATCTGTGTTCCCCTGACTAAACAGTGATGATTGTAAGAATAAAATTATGTCAAACAATACAGTTGCAGACTTCTTATTCTTCAGAAAATGTATTATACACTGAGTCCCTTATTCTGCCAGCTTCCTGAGTGGATAGCACCAATTTTAAAAATGTGTCCCTGATTTTGGGCCTTTGTCCCTGATTTTTTTAAGCCTTGTCCCTGATTTATGAGGCAGGAGGTTGAGAGGTATGCTTCTTAGCATTGAATCTCAGCTGCCATACATTTGACCATTCCTCTAACCTTGCCAAGTCCCTTCTCATCCTCTCTACCCCACCTTGTGCATCAACTCTGTTGCAGATCTTTGTGTCATCTGCAAAGAGACATACTTTTCCTTCCAGTCCCTCTGCAATGTCAACTTATAAAGACATTGAAGGACGATTAATACTGAACCCTACGGTACCCCACTAAGTAACCCCCTTTCTTCAGAGTGGACTCCATTTACTACTACTCTCTGTGTCCTATTCTCCAGCCAATTCTTTACCCAGACTGTCATCTTGGGACCCACTCCCAGGCTGGCTAACTTGTATATTAATCTTTGTGTGGGACAGTGTCAAATGCCTTGCTAAAGTCTAGGTAGCCATGTCCACAGCCCCTCCCTGATCTACTACTTTGGTCACCCAGTCAAGAAATCTATCAGATTCATCTGGCATGACCTTCCTGCTGTGAATCCATGCTGCCTTGGGTCCTGTGCACCTCTGGCCTCTAGATACTCTACAATTCTTTCCTTCAAGTGATTCCATCATTTCCCTATCACTGAGGTTAAACTAACAGGTCTGTAGTTTCTTGCTTCTGCCTTGCTCCCACTTTTTGTGAAGAGAGATCAGATCTGCCCTCCTCCAGTCCTCGGGTACCACCCCATCCTCCCATGATTTGTTAAAGAGTGTAGTCAGTGGTGTCACTAGTTCTACCCTTAGTTCCTTTAGAATTCTGGGATGACTCCCATCAGGCCCCATTGCTTTGTTCACCTTCAGTTTTAAGAGTTCTTTCAGAACCCTTTCTTCTGTAAATGGGCTGGTATCAACTTCTGTATCCATTCTATTGTTTGTTTTAGGTACCTCCCCCTCTTCATTTGTAAATACAGAGCAAAAATATTTGTTTAGTATCTCTGCCTTTTCACAGTCACCCTCTGCCCATCCCCCATCCCTTTATTAAGCCTCACTATCCCTTCCTTGGTCTTCCTTCATTCCCTGATGTACCTATAAAAGGTTTTATCCCCCTTCTTAACTGAGTTGGCTATCTTTTCCTCAGTTTGGGCCTTTGCTGTTCTGACTGCCTTCCCAGCTTCCTTTTTCTTTAACTAATACAGTTCTCTGTCCTGCTCCTCCTGTGATTCCTTGTACTTCCTGAATGCTTTCTTTTTCTCTTGAACCTTCACTGCCACTTCCTTTGAGAACCATAGTGGTTTCTTACATCATTTTGTTTTGTTTATTTGCTTCACACAAGGCTTGTTACCTCTGTGATGGCAGTTTTATTATTCCCCATTGTTCTTCCACCCCTCCTTCCTGCCCATTTGCTAGCACATTCCTTAGGCACTCACCCATTTTGGCAAAGTCAGCCCTCCTAAAGTCCAGTAATTTTGCCTTTGTATGGCTTGACTCTATTGCTGTGTTTATTGTGAACCATACTGTTCGATGGTCACTAGTTCCCAGATGGCTACCCACTTCTACATCTGTGATCCTCTCCATCTCCATTTGAGAGAACCAGGTCTAAGATTGCTCCCTCTCAGGTGGGTTCCAATACTAGTTGTCTAAGGCATGTCCCCTGAGGGCATCTAGAATAACCCCACTCTTCAAGTGGCTGCTGCAACTACTCCAGTTAACATCTGGCATATTCAGATCACCCATCAGCAATATCTCCCCTTTTTCTGCCATTCTAAGTATACTTTCTATCATTTCCTTGTCCATTTCCTCCCCCTGGGAGGGGGGTCTATATACAAGCCCTGTGCGGATTATGGTGCCATTGCCTGTCTCCAAATTGACCCACAGTGCTTCTTCTCCTCCCTGTTTACCCTTTTGTTCTGTTGCTTTGATTCCTTCCCTTATGTAAAGAGCTACCCCTCCTCCTCCTCTTTTACCGTCCCTGTCCATCCTGTAGATAGTGTATCCTGGTATGTTTATGTCCCAGTCGTGGTTTTGTGTGTACCATGTTTCTGTGACTGCCACGATATCCAGATGTTCCTCCTCCATCAAGGCCACTAATTCAGGAAGCTTGTTACCCAGACTACTGGCATTGGTACTCATTGCTCTCCATTTTTTGATGGCTTTACCTTCTGTAGCAGCAGCATCCCCCACTGACCTTTCTACCTCAGTCTTTTTCTCATTTAGTACCCTGTTTTGTAGGGAGAGGCTGGGATTTTCCTGCTGCTTATCAGTGCCTCCTCCCTTGACTAGTTTAAAAGCTTGCCAATGAAGCATTTAAACCGATTGCTCAAAAGACTTGTTCCCTTCCTGGACAGATGCAGACCATCCTGCCAGTATAGGCTGGTGTCCCTCCAGGTGGAGTCCCCAATGAAGCCAAACCCCTGTGCTCCACACCATTTTTTCAACCATCCATTAAACTTCATGGTGCAAAGTACCCTTGCCTCACCCATGCCATTGACAAGCAGCACCTCTGAGAAGGATACTGTGTGTGCCACTTGTCTTAGGCCCCTCCCCAACTCTACAAAGTCCTCCTGCACTGCTCTGATCTCATGATGAGCCAAGTCATTTGTCCCTAGGTGGACAATGACGTCCAGCTCAGACTCCCGTGCAGCTGTTCTCATGATCCTGAGGATGCACTTCCTGTTCTTCCAAGCCATGGCACCAGGCAGGCACCTTACTTCAGTTTTCCCTGCTCCCCCCAGTTCTATCCCCCTAATAACTGAGTCCCCTAACAGGAGCTGCTTCCTTTCCCTGTGGTGTCATCTGCCTCCTTCCTGTGGGCCTCCCTTGTAACAGTTGTCCTTAGCCTCCTTAGTCTCCTCTGCATGTGCACCCATAGGGGAACTATGCTCCCCCAGAATGGTGTATAGATTGTGGAGTGGAACAACTGACTGGGTGTGCCTCTGTTCCACCATCCTCACCCTCCTGAGCCCACTGTGGTCCAACTGCTGTGCTTTCTTCGCAACCTCTCTGAGGTAGTGGTGGTGGCTCTGGTGCTCCCTGGATGGGGAGGTTCCTTCCTACTGTCCAGTGTGGCCTGGGGAAGTTCCTTACTACTGTCCAGTGTGGCCTGAAGACGGCAACTTCCTCCCTCAGGGCAGAGAGTTGTCTGCAAATAGGGCAGCATCTCAGCCTCAGAAAGACTCCTGGAAGACTGCTGCCCACAGCCATTACATTACTACTCCCCATGTTTATCTACTTTTTATGTGTGTATGTGTGTGTGTGTGTGTGTGATTGGTTTGTTATATAGAAATATATATATTATACAATGTGTATGCTTATATTGTCAGTGCAGTGTGCTAGAGATGATATGACAGTGATATGCACCATGCACTCTTGAGAAATGATGTCAGAACCCCAGGTATAAAGGAACTATTTCCAGGGGTGGGTGGGGTGAGGGGTGGGCAGAGGTTAGGCCTAAACTGTGCCCTCATGAAACAATCAGCTAAAATCTCTGACCCACCACTGCGATGAGTGCCTTCCTGTCAGCAAGATGCCCTACACAACAATTTGACAGAGAAAATACCCTGCTAATCAAACAGAGAAAAATCCAGACATCCAAGTCAGACACAGGTAAACCTCCCCAGCCCCAAAACAACCTGGTGATTTGTGCTCTGAAAGCAGTCAGCCCCAAAATAAGTCAGCTTGGCACCAGGACACTGGTATCAGCACCACACACCCCCTATGACACCAGTGCAAATGCCGAATATTTGGCATTGACAAATGCTTGTTATCTTGTCCTTTAATAGCCTGAGGAATTTCTGAGAATGAGCTATTTTTACCACTTCTTGTGGAAACCATTGTAATTTAGATAAGGGTATAATATACAAAAATAAGCTGTTGTCCTTGCAATGTAATATTAAAAGGATAGACCAGAAAAATATTATTACAATGATACCCAGCACCTTCCTTTCAGTTTGAATTGTGCAAAGTCCTGCACAGAGGTGGGTGAAGTGGCTGAAATTCATTCCGCGAAGCAATTCAAGGAGTAGTGGGGAATTCCAGAAATACTCTGCAACACGAAGCAGAGTACTTTGCGTCATGATGAGGATCATGAAGCCATTAATTTCAATGCACTTCACATTATGCCGCCTTCCCCCAACCAGTTCTGTGCCTAGTTTTAGATGAAGTACATTGATTCCAATGTACTTCCCATCACTTGGCCTTGTTTTTGGGCTCCAAGGCGAATTTTGCATTGATTCATGGGATTGCAGGTCACATGGGCTCTAGATTGTTCTACACAGCTTCAGTTCTGTGTAGTGTGTATGTAGTGGTAACTGGAGACCAGTTTGCTGTCAGAGCTCTGAAATTCAAACCCTATAAAAGCTGTTAAAAAGCCTTTTTGAGCCATTTCTTTTGGTACAAAACATAGTACATCGATTGTAGAAAACCCTCCTGTACTCATATCATCGAGTGTCTATTGTTTGTGTGTGGATTTTGAATGTTAATTTTGAACATTCAGTCTGTGTACTGACAGACACTTGAAGTGTGCTTTGGGGGAGGGGTGTATCTGTGTGTTGTAGGTAGCAGATTAACTGGGAGAAAAAGGCAGTCTTTTTGTTGTGGTTATATTTTTGTTGTATAACTGTGTTAATGTACACACAATAATATTTTGATTAATTTAAATAGTAATATTTGGCATGTTGCTCTTATTGAACTTACTTATTATGTTACCTTCCTATATACCTATTTGTATATTACCCTACCTTTTTGTGTATTTCTTGTGCTTGTACAGTATTTTTGCTCCTCAACAATTGTCAAAATTATGTACTGTAATTCATTGTACTGTCACTGCTTCCAATGTTTTGTTCTGTAACCTCCTGGGTCATGCCTGAAAATAGTCATTGCTATGGCTAGTGCACCTTACCCGGTAAACAAAAACAAGTAAATAAATAAGGAATTTTTTACAGTTTTTTGCTGATTGCTATGGTGCAGCAGTGCATAATTTCAATGTGTTTAAAAGATTTGGTTATATTAATGAAGTTTTCAGTTTTCTGCACACTGCTTGTAGTGTGTGTCTGAGTGTGTGTGCAATGTGTGCCATCAAATCAGACACATTTTGCAGCAGCGTGAACCTGCTATCCACTGCACCTGCATGTTTTTTTTTGTACTGCTTTGTTATATTTTTACCGGTAGTGGACTGTTACTTCAGTGCACTACCTCCCCTGCCCCAACCAGCAGAATGTACTCTTTTCCAGATTTGGATTTGTGACTTGTGAGCACTGGTTAGGTGTTGTGCCTTTGCATCTGCATCTCTTGAGTGTGCAGTGCAATCTTAATCTGTCTGTGGGTTTGCATCTCTTTAGGGCCCGATCTCCATCTGTAACTTAAGTCACAGTTGTTTGTTTGGCTACCCTTCAGAGTACTGGTGTGGTGCATATCTCTGCATGAACATGGTATTCATTGATGTGCATTTTTAAGTTAGGGTGATCATCATGAGTCACTCACGATACAAATCACGTTCTTCTTCACGGTCGCGATTCACGAATCAGAAAACTGTACGTTTTTTGTAGTTAGTTGCATGTAAACCTGTTTTGTAGTATCTCAGGTCTTGGCTTCAATCACCATTGTACTCGTTGGTATGAGTTTTCAAATCGGGTAGTTTTGTGTGGTACAGGTCAGGGAAGTACAGCTGTAGGCATTCGCATTCCTGTACAGTTTATTATCATTGGTCATGTCACACCAGACACACATCATGACTCCGACTCCAAGACAAATCATGTCCTTCATCTTCACGGTCACGATTTATGCTCACAAATTACAAAACTGTACTTTTTTTGTAGTTAGTTGCATGTAAGCCTGTTTCGTAGTATCTTGGATCTCAGCTTCAATCACCATTGTACTCATTGATATGAGTTTTCAAATCAGGTAGTTTTGTGTGGTACAGGTCAAGGAAGTACAGCCATAGGTATTCGCGTTCCTGTGCTGTTTATTATCATTGGTCATGTCACACTAGACACTCATCACAAGACAAATCACGTTCTTCACGAATCACAGCAGTTAAATTTTTTTTTCAGTTCTGATGATACGCTGAAGACCTGTAAAGATGACCAAAACATTGATGAATCTTTTTTAACTTTTTTAAAATAATGCCCCTCCCCCCAAAAATACTTACCTTCACTGGCTTGACAGTATTCCAGTGCCAAAATTCCTCATCAAGCCAAGAAATGCACACCCCAAGTTCAACTATATGACCTGTGATACAAAAAAAAAGCAATGATTACATGTATATATAGAAAAAACAATAGATAGATAGATAGATAGACAGACAGACATAGATATGAACATTTAAGGTCAACTCAGGTTCTGTGGAAAACCATGGTGGTGCCAGGTACATTAACTTACCAAGGGTAGTATTAGTGTACACACAGAGGGCATCCTTCCAGTTGGGGGTCAGTGCAGCAGACATTGGACAACCAACAGAATTATCACATCACCATGGACGGTTAACTCAATGGTCGGGTCATCCTTCTAGCACATCATTTGACAAGACACTGTACATCATCCCAGTCAGGTCAAGAAACATTACATGAAATTCCAACAGCAGCAGCAGGGGACATACTGTAGTTCTTATAGGAGTGTGTGCATGCATGACTGAGTGTGGCATTAATTAATGGAGACTTTTCTTTCTATTTTATAATCTCATTTCTCTTCATCTGGAGTCAGGAATTTTCTGGACACAAGTCAGTAGCGTTTTGGGGGTGCACATTAATCCTGGGGACTGTATGTGAACACTACGTGCATGACTGAGTGAGCCATTAATTCTGGGAGACTTTTCATTTGTTGTTATGCTCTCATTTCTCTTCATCTGGGCTGGAGAATTTTCTGGGGACAAGACAGTAGCATTTTTGGGATGCACATTAATTTTGGGGACTGTCTGTGAACACTGTGCATATGACTGAGTGCACCTATAATTAATTCCCTTGCTTGTTATATTCCGATTTCATAATGTCTATTTCCAAAAATAAATATTTTTGGTGCCTCAATAATGTTTACTTGCTGTCATGGTCATGGAGTGTTTGTTAAAAAGCAGGACTGAGCAGTGCAATAATACTCTGCTAAACAGCATGTGTGCAGTGTACTATCCTGTGTGAGCACACACTGTCCAGCTTCTTGCAAGCATATGTATGATGACTTGTTACACTGTTTATGGTATAAAAAAAGATATGAATATATAATGTATATTTTATTTGTACCATCAGCAGCAGCAGACAAAGTCATATAATGTGTTTTCAGAGGTCTCGGTGGGAAGTGTGCACCTCAGTCACAGTACACATATGAGTTTTAGCAGATCATAGCACTGCTCACTCCTGCTTTTCAACAAACCCTACCTGACAGAAATAAAATATTGCTAAGGCACCCAAAATATTTCATGGTGTACAGACATTATAAAGTCAGAGTATATAACAGGTCCAGTCCACTACCACCACGCTGCATTAACACTGGGGCTGGCCCAGGTCATGTGCTGGTGTTGAGCAGCTTGCTGCAAAACTGCCACTGTCAGTCTAAACCAGAAAGCCAGCACTCCAGACCCAAAAATACAAAGGAGAAATGTTCTTCAGAATAACTATTGCTCCCTTTTGCAGGTCAATCCCTTTCCAGTCCAAAACAAAAGTGAATGCCACTTTACTTTGTGAATACAATGTTCCCCAGAGTAAGTAGAGAGAGCAGCAAAAACAAGAGACAAAGAAGCAAACGATGAGCTTTTTGAGACCCCTGAAAACTTTAAAGCTTAAATAATTGTAAAATTATTTCTACTCTTGGTTTAAAACTTGCTAAGAGCCTTCTAGTCAAATTGTAGTTGGTATTCTATTAAATGTCTATGCTGATTATTTAAAGAGTATATCATACCATGCTGCCCAGATTCTAGGCTCTTAAAATGCGTGGAGATCCTTTTGGTCTCTTTTGTTCATTCTCCTCAGACTTGTAAGTTGGCTTTGTATTTTGTTGTTTTTTGTTGCTTGCTCACATGCTAAAGTTCTAAAATATTGTGAATTCAGTAAAATCTTGCCCACTCTGGATATAACAGCATCTCCATGATTCTGTGTCTTTTTAAAAATGGCACTTATACCTGGAGAACGCCGGCGTATGCACTCTTGTTCTTTCCAGTTAGCACCTCGTGCAGAATTTATCAAGGTAAAGCTTTTTATTAAGTTTTTCACTATAGGACTTGTAGGACCTACAAATAACTTGATTAAAAGTGTCCTCAGTGAATGCTGACTATGGGACGAAACTTGATTGTCAGCCGTAGTCAATAATTAAATCACTGATTCTGCCAGCTGTTATCATTTCAGCATGCAGATCTGACGATCACCTTAAACAACAGTGGGTTCTAATTCTATAATGGTTTTGTAAATGGGATAATCCCATAGCACTTCTGATCAGTTGATTCTTATTTAAGTTTTTAAAATATTTCACAATGTTGAGACTGAAGTTCAGGTAAAGGCACAGTGCTCAATATGCTTGGTGCTCCATTACACTAATGCACACAGCACTTTTTGTACTTCAAAGCACCACAAATCACAAATACACAATATTCTTTACTCTATTGCACTATCTGCACAAATACACCCAGCACTTTAAGCACTATATGCACATCAATCACCCCAAAGTACTGTACCTTCAATCACCTTAACACACTACAAGCATGTTCTCTTACATTTGTAAATTTATAATGCACAAGCTCTTTATATACTTTGAACACTTTTCTGCCCCTGTTTTACTCATTCAATTTATGAATTAATTTTGTTTTATTTTGTTTTGTGTAATTTTTAAGAAAAAGTGGTCAGCCTTGCTGCCAATATACCTAGGCAAATAAGTCAATTTTACACTCCAAACAAAGAGGACAAATAAAGCAAAAATTAAACAGCCAAATTTGAAAAATATAAAAATAAAGCAGCAATCTGATTGATAGTTAAAATGACTTAATAATTGTGCAGGTTTAGCAAGTCAAAACAGTTCAAAATGTGAGTGCTAATCTCTTTCAGTGTTTTTTAATAATTTTGCTGCCTCCGGTCTTCCTCTGTTTTTCCTGTCCTGTTAGGCTGGTTGGATGTCTGTAGCTTCACTCTCCACAGTACTTACTGCTCTTAAGGCTCACCAGGGCTCCTATCACCTCGGACTCCAAAAGGAGAGTGCCCAGAGCAGGACACGCAGTCCTCTGCCAGTCGTTTCTGGGTGACTTAAGCTATTCTGGATAGGCTGTGCAATGATGTTTGATCACTGACTTATTGTTTAAACTGAAGAAAAATATAAATAATTTTCCAACCACACCTCACTCTGTGAAGCTTAAGGCTATGGTGGCATACCTGTTAAAAAAAAAGCACCTTGTACAGCCCTGCTCACATTGCTCACTCCTCAGTAGCATGGTGTAGTGTCACAGGAAACAGGAAATCACCAATTCAGGAGGCAGTGTGTGGAGGGAGATCTGGAAAAGTCATCAATACTGAATAAATACTTCTGCTCAGTTTTCACTGAAGAAGAGGAGGAGGGACAGAGACTACAGCTAGGCATCAGATACATGGGGGGGGTGTGAACACCAGTCCATTTATAAAATGAGAGTGCTAGAGGAACTCATAAAACTGAGGTCAGACAAGGCAATGGGACCAGATGGCACACATCCCAGGATACTAAAGGAACTATGGATGGAGCTAGCAGCATCAGTGGCAGCCATGTTTAGTGAGTAGATGAATACAGGAGTAGTTCCAGAGGACTAGAGGAGGGCACATGTAGTCCTGCTTCATAAAAATGGAAGCAGGGAGAAAGCAGGAAACTATAGGCTGGTCAGCCACACCTCAGTAGTGGGTAAGATTATAGAGGCACTGCTTAAGGAAAGGATTGTGAAACACCTGAAATCCAACAGAGCACAAGATCCAAGGCAGCACGGATACTCAGCAGGAAGGTTGTGTCAAACAAATCTGATAGTTTTTTTTGACTGGATGATGAAGGAGGAGGAGGAGGATCGGGGGAGTGGTAAATGTCACCTACCTTGATTTCAGCAAGGTCTTCAACCCAGTTCCAAATAAAAGACTGATAAATAAGTTGGGGAGCCTGAGCGTGGGCCACAAGGTGGTGAACTGGGTTAGAAACTGGTTGGGAGGTAGGAAGCAGAGGGTGGTGGTAAATGGTATGGAATCTGAGGACAGAGGGGTGACCAGTGGGGTACCTCAAGGATCAGTCCTGGGGCCAATCCTTTTTAATGTCTTTATTAGTGACGTTACAGAAGGGCTGGAAGGGAAGATTTGCCTGTTTGCAGATGACACCAAGATATGCAACAGGGCAGACACTCCAGATGGGGTGGAAAAAATGAAGAGGGACCTAGGAAAACTGGAAAAATGGTTCAAAGTGTGGCAACTGAAGTTCAACGCCAGGAAGTGCAAAATAATAGATACACAGAAACCGTCGGCAGATAAGGACCGCTAGGCCTGTCTAGTCTGCCTGTAAGCCCTATACTTGTATGCAGCCACTGACCCTAAGTGATTAATGGCTTTTCATCACTCCCTCCCAACCCAATGTTCCCTTGTGCCTGTCCCAGGGGCACCCGGGGTGCAGAAACCCTGCGAAGAGCTACAGGATTGGGGGGGGGAGTTGCTGACAGTCACCAGGTAGGAAAGGGATTTGGGGATTATCATCTCAGAAGACCTAAAGGTGGCCAAGCAAAGTACAAATGCTGTAGGGAGGTCCAGTGGTATGATGGGATGCATAGGAAGGGGTATCACCAGCAGAAGGAGGGAGGCGGTGATACCACTATACAAAACACTGGTGAGGCCTCATCTAGAGTACTGTGTGCAGTTCTGGAGGCTGCTTCTTCCTAAGGACATAGACAGGGTGGAGGTGGCTCAGAGAAGGGCGACTGAGATGGTGCAGGGCTTGCAACAGAAGATTTATGAGGAGAGATTAAAATACCTCAATATGTATACACTAAAAGAGAGGCGGGAATGGGGAGATATAATAGAAACCTTCAAGTATCTTAAGGACATAAACAAGGTGCAAGTGGAAGGCATCTTTCGGTACAGGAGAGGTACACGAACAAGGGGGCACAATATGAGACTGGAGGGGGCAGGATAAGGGGTAATGTGAGGAAGTTCTTTTTCACAGAAAGAGTGGTGGATGCATGGAACAGCCTGCCCCAAGAGGTGGTAGGAGCAAGCAAAGTGGCGGGATTCAAACATGCATGGGATAGGCATAAGGGAACCCTAGGGGTGGGAAGGAGAAGCTAAAGTCGATGATCAAGTAGGGTCAGCAGCTGCTGATACATGTAGGGCATACAGGCAGACTGGATGGGCCTAGCAGTCCTTATCTGCTGTCAGTTTCTATGTTTCTATGAAAAGACCTACCAGGAGATCAGCCAGTTCTGCTGCCTATTCCCTGAATATCTTTGGATGCAGCCCATCTGGTGCTGGGGCTTGTCAATCTTTAAGGCTACCATCCCTTTCAGGACTCTTTCACTAGTAAATGTTGGCTGTCTCACCTCTGGGACCCCCCCCCACCAATGGCCACTTTGATGACACTCTGGCAAGAGCCCACCATCCTCCCTAGTGAAAACTCAGCAAAAGTAATAGTTGTGGATGGTGGACTTTTGCCTCTCTGCCTCAGTCACCCTATCCCCCTCTGTTAGCATCACAATTTTCCCGCCTTTGTTCCTTTTTTCACTAATACACCTGAAAAATTGTTTTTCTCTGCTCTTGGTCTCTGCAATACACAGCTCTGTGTCTGCTTTTGCCTCCCTAACTGCCCTTTCTCTTTGCCTTCCTATTTTTCAGCAAATGTACTCCCCATTCTTCATCCCTCTACTTTTCTTTAAATTTGTAGAAGGCCTTTTTCTTGGCCCTCACCACTTCCCCGAACCTTGCCGATTGCCATGTTGGTCTCTTGAACTGATTCTTTTTGGTTACTGTTCTCATGCATACCTTAGATGCCCCAAGAATTTGCTCCCTTAATTGCCCCCATCTGTCTTCCACTCCATCTATGTTGTCCATCTCTACTAATTTATACCTGACCAGCTTCTTCAGTTTATTGAAGCCTTCCCTTCTAAAATCAAGGACATCAGCTCTCAATTGCAGTTTACCAGACCTGAGGGCCAGTTCAAACCAGAGTTATGGTCACTGTTCCCTAATGGCTCCCCTACTCCCACAGCTCCTACTGCCTCTGAGTTGGTGAGCACCACCTTGAGAATTGCGATCTGCCTGGTGGGCTCTCTAACTGTACCAGCAGACAGTCCTGGAACACATCCAGCAAGACCTGACTTCTGGTGCTACTGGCCACTGGAACATCCCAATCAATGTCCAGCAGGTTCAGATAATCCACCGCCACTACTTCCCCCTTAGAAACATAGAAACATAGAATCTGACGGCAGATAAGGACCGCTTGGCCCACCTAGTCTGCCCATTTTCCTACCTGATGGATAAGCTGCAGATCCTAGTTAACCAATAGCCTACCTCCTCCTGCCCCCACTAGAACTGTGTTATGTCTGTCCCATGCATTCTTGAATTCCCCCACTGTTTTTGACTTCACAACCTCCTAAGGAAGGCTGTTCCATGCATCCACAATCCTCTTTGTGAAAAAATACTTCCTCACATTACCTCTGAGCCATCCCCCTCTATCTTCAAATTGTGCCCCCTTGTTCTTGCACATCTCTTTTTCTGAAAGATACTACCCTCTTGGACTTTGTTGATTCCCTTGAGGTACTTGAAAGTTTCTATCATGTCCCCCATCTCCCTTCTTTCCTCAAGGATATACATACTAAGCTCTTTTAGTTTCTCTTCGTATGTCTTCTGGTGCAAACCCTGCACCATTTTGGTTGCCCTCCTCTAGACAGCCTCCACCCTGTCTATGTCTTTGCGGAGATGAGGTCTCCAGAACTGCACACAGTACTCCAGATGGGGTCTCACCAACTCTATGTACAGAGGGATAACAACTGAATGTTTTCTACTGTTGATGCCTCTCCCTATGCATCCCAGTACCCCCCCCAGCCCTCCTTACTGCCTTCTCACATTGCTTGCCCACCTTTAGGTCATCTGATATAATTACCCCCCAGGTCCCTTTCCATTTTTGTTGTTGTTAGTATCTTATCCCCTATTGTGTACTCTTCCCCTGGGTTTTTGTTTCCCAGGTGCCTTACCTTGCACTTCTTTGTGTTGAATCTAAGCTGCCATACATTTGACCATTCCTCCAACCTTGCCAAGTCCCTTCTCATCCTTTCCACTCCATCTTGTGTATCAACCCTGTTGCAGATCTTTGTGTAGTCTGCAAAGAGACATACTTTTCCTTCCAGTTCCTCTGCAATGTCACTTATAAGACATTAAAAAGGACTGGTCCCAGCACTGAACCCTGCGGTACCCCACTAGTAACCCACTTTTCTTCACTGTGGACTCCGTTTACTATTACCCTTTGTGTCCTGTTGTCCAGCTAGTTTTTTATCCAGGCTACCACCTTGGGACCTACTCCAAGGCTGGCTAACTTGTATATTAATCTTTTGTGTGGGACTGTATCAAATGCCTTGCTAAAATCTAGGTAGGCCATGTCCACAGCCCCTCCCTGGTCTACTACTTTGGTCAACCAGTCAAAGAATTCTATTAGATTCATCTGATACGACCTTCCCACTGTGAATCCATGCTGCCTTGGGTCCTATGCCACACTGGCCTCTACGTACTCAACAATTCTTTCCTTCAGAAGTGATTCCATTACGTTCCCTACCACTGAGGTCAAACTAACTGGTCTGTAGTTTCCTGCCTCTGTCCTGCTCCCACTTTTGTGAAGAGGAATCATATCCACCCTCCTCCAGTTCTCAGGTACCACCCCATCCTCCCATGATTAGTTAAAGAGAGTAGTCAGTGGTGTTACTAGTTCTGTCCTTAGTTCTTTTAGAATTCTTGGGTGAATCTGATCAGACCCCATTGCTTTGTCCACCTTCAGTTTTACTAGTTCTTTCAGAACCCTTTCTTCTGTGAATGGACTGGTATTGAACCCCCTATCCTGAGTTTTTCTGTTGTTTGGTTTAGGTACTTCCCCCTCCTCTTCCTTTGTGAATACTGAGCAGAAGTATTCATTCAGTATCCCTGCTTTTTCACTGTCACCCTCTGACCACATTCCCTCTCCTTTATTAAGCCTCAGTATCTCTCCCTTGGTCTTTCTTCACTCCATAATGTATCTATAAAAGGTCTTATCCCCCTTCTTAACAGAGTTGGCTATCCTTTCCTCAGTTTGTGCCTTTGCTATTCTGACTGCCTTCCCTGCCTCTTTCTGCTTTAACTTATAAAGTTCTCTGTCCTGCTTCTTCTGTGTTTCCTTATATTTCCTGAATGCTATCCTTTTCTCCTTAACCTTCCCTGCCACCTCTTTTGAGAACCTAAGTGTTTTTTTCCTTCGTTGTGTTTTGTTGATTTGCTTCAAACAAAGACTTGTTGCCTCTGTGATGGCTATTTTGATTACTCCCCATTGTTCCTCCACCCCTCCTTCTTGCCTGTTTGTTAGTACTTTTCTGAGGCATGCTCTCATTTTCCCAAAGTCAGCCCTCCTAAAGACCAGTACTCTTGCTTTTGTATGGCTTGACTCTATGGCTGTGTTTATTGTGAACCACACTGTTTGGTGGTTGCTTGTTCCCAGATGGCTACCCACTTCTAAGCTTAGCTATCCCTCTTTCCAGTTCTGCCCTGAGCTCTCCGTCGCTACCATCCTCTTGCCCCAGTAATATATAGATCACCACCAATTGCACTATCTTGCCTGGGGCTGCCATGAGATGCACCCACATCGACTCAGTCTCCCCATTATTACCTCTGTTGCACCCATCTTCCATCATTTCTATGCCCTCTTTGACATAAAGGGCTACTCCTCCCTCCCTCTCTACCCGTTCTTCTATCCCTCCTGAACACTGAGTACCCAGGGACCATCAGTTCCCAGTCATTAGTTTACAAAGCCCATGTTTCTGCTATGGCCATAATGCCAAGAGGTAGACAATTTCTGCAAATTGACAAAAGGGCACATGGGGCAGAGGGAACAACAAAAGGGGTGAGGCAGGGTCAAATGGGGGTAGAAGCAGGGTCAAGAGACTGGGGAGCTGGGAAAGGAGGGGACCAGTTGCAGGAACATGTATGTGAAAAGCGGTCATGGAGGAGAGATATCAAGGAAAGGGAGGAGGAAGAAGGGTAGCAAAGGGCAGGTTGAGATTATCATACAGCGGGATCCTCAAGACTTCTGTATATGTTGTTAAGACCTATCCCCTTCAAAAATGGAATATGAAATAGAAATAAAACTAAAGCAGATCCTGGTTGGGCAAGAAGAATGTCACTAAAAGGCATCTTTCAATGTGGTACAGGAAAAAAATCTGGCATAAAAAGCAGAAACTCTAAAGCAGCACAGGATGAGGGCTGGATTTTCTTAAGTATTGCCGTATGATTTGTAGCAGATTTTGTGCCACAGCTGTGGCACCTGAAATACGCTCAGCTGTGTGCAATTTTCAAACATTCTGGCACAATTAAGACAGTTTCCGCACTTTGTCATTCAAAAAAATGACGTGTCATATTTCTGATGTATGTCATTTTCTGTGTGTATCTTGTGTTACTGGCAGCAAAACATTAAACCACATTTTATGTGGTCCAACAGTTACGTCGCAAGTAGCGCAAATGTGCTAAACAAGCAACTCAAGTCTTTCAGAATCCAGCTCATAGAGTCTAGGCAGGCCTTAAAGGTTTTTATCTAGTTAATTATTGTATTAAACAAAACTGTTTGCTTAGACTATGGGATGGGCAGAACCGTTGTGTGACTTGCCTGCCCTGACCATCTCAGCTGCTCTTTATCAATCAAAGGTGCCAAAAACTTCAGTTAGTGTCAATCTTCCATCCCACAGTTGACCTTGTATAGTTTTTTTCCATTTTGTGCTATAGAAAAGTGGTACAATATTTATGAATTCCATTTTCCTAGAGGTTTTAACAGTCTGACTCCAGCTGGTGCTACTTCAGAATGTTGTATTTAATAACTACTTTCCAGATGTATTAAATTATACTTATGTGTACTATACAATGTATTGCATCCAATTCCGATTTCCCCCAGGATGCACCTGGAAATGTGCCATCTGGCTCAGTGTGCCTTCTTGGTCCAACCTTTTAAAAAGGAAATCACAAAAAGGAGCAGGAACTAGAACTCAGCTCTAGAAAATAATAATGAATGTCCTTATTTTAATTTTTATTATTACCATCCTCCACTTGGGGATTAGCACCAATATTTCATTCTTTATAGAAATTCTTCAGGTTCAGGAATTCAGCTCTTGACTGTGGTTTACCAGACCGGGTAAGGGGATATCAGTACAAAATACAAAGTTATCAATTCAAATTCACCCTCATTCACATTACATTATTTAATAACATTTTTATTATCATTGCAATAAGGAGCCATCAATAATAGTAGATGTAGGCACTAATGATATTGGCAGAACAACAGAAAAAGTGATTCAGAAAAATTATGAAGATCTTGGAGAGGAGCTGAAAATTTGAAAATGCAAGGAGACCTTTTCAGAAATACTGCCAGTCTCAAGAGCCTCCTTTAAAAGGCAGCAAGGTATTTGCAAGATGAATTGCTAGCTACGCAACTGGTGTGACAAAATGTGTTTTAACTCCCTAAGGAACTGGGATGTTGTCTGGAGCCTATCATCAGCATATCTCTGTATGCTGATGATAGGCTCCACCTTAACTCAGTTTTGCCCTGGTGGCCATTTGGTGTCAAGGTTAAGCAATGGAAAGCTCGGACTTCAAAAATCGCTAAGTGTAGTGGGGAGACCTTAAACCTGATAAAAAAAGGGGGAGTGAGGACATAAAAGATGATACTGAAATTCAGATTGGTGTGGCTACAATAATAAGTAATACAAACCAAAAGATGAGGAGTAAGACATATAAAAATATTAACATTCTTTCACTAAATGCATGAAGCCTCGTGAATTAGCTTGATGAGCTTAGAATAATAGCAACTAACATCAAGCCAGATATTACTACAGTCACTGAGACATGATTTGATGAAACAGATATATGGGGCAAAGATGTTCATGGCTACACTATACTATGAAGTGACAGAACAAGACGTAAGGGTGGTGGAGTTGCCTTATACAGTATATTACAAATAATATGACATTTAGATGCACAAAATTGACTGATGTGGCACCAAACCAAGAAACTCTTTGGGTTACTGTCAATGCTTTGCCTGGCCATCTGGTACTGGGGTGCTATAGAGTACCAGATGATAATTCTGAGAATATGATGAGATTAATTGATGACATTAAACACTATGTAGGGGGGCCACTAATGAGCAGCTGAAGGAACTGGATGCAACCCTCCGGAGCTCCACACCATGAAGCTAAATACAGTTTTTTACCTCGAAATAGTGATAAATTTGCAACCAGCTAGCCCTTGAATGGTGGCTAAAATGGACGAGTACCTAACCCCAGGCAAATTGTCACAACAAGGGACTAAAAATGCCAAGAAATCAGCAGTGCAAGAGACTGCAACTACAAGTAGGATAGGCCCAACCTCATTCTTGGCCGCAGAGCTGGTGGTAATCAACAGGGCAGTTTTGGATCAAGTTATCACAGACTTGCAGCCACGCTAGGAAAAGTTTGAAAAGTCCATCTCAGGCATGGCTAATGATCTAAAACAGTACTCCAGAAGACTTAATGAGGCAGAGCAGAGAATTTCAGAGCTGGAAGACACCTCATGAGTGATTCCAGATAAAATAGCTAAACTCGAGCGGGAGGTGGAGAAGCTGAAAGATGCCTTAGATTATCAGAAGAACTACAGTCATCAAAATATCATACGCATCAGAGGCTTGTCAGAAGGAACTGAAAAGGGCAATTTGATGGAGTTTTGTCCCGCTATGCTACCGAGGCTGCTCAATATCACCACTAAATCAGGCAGGCTGAAAGTTGAAAGAGCACACAGACCGCTGGCCCCGAAGTCGTTGGGAGATCAACCGCCATGCCAGGTTATTTTCAGGCTCCACAACTTCCCAGACAGGCAAGCAATCTTGGCAGCATATCGGAACCAAAGAGAACTGATATGTGAGGGACACAAGATAACTTTACACCAGGACATGGCGAGTATACAGAAAAAAAAGGCAACAATTTAACCACCAAATGGATCAGATGAGGGAAAGAGGCCTGGACTTTTTCATGACGTATCCAGCGGTTGTGAAGGTGCGTTGGGAGGGAGTAACATTCTCATTCTGGGAACTACCTAAGCTGCAATCCTTCATAGAGGAATGGGACAAAAAGAATAAGAAAAGCTGAGCACATTTGGATGTAATTCTGATCAGTACTATCTTATCCGAGACTGTTTCGGGGCACACTCGCAGGGAATGTAAGGCCAATTAAAAGAGGACAAATGCGGGGGGAGGGAAAGTATGAAATAGCTGAAATTACGCTTCCTGCTCATAAAATAAATGTATAGCACAGTGGGACACTTGGTGCACTGCCTATGTGGATTGTCTCCTATAAGCGCACAGAACCAGCTAAACTAGAGAATAGATGATGGGCAAATTAAGACTGGAAGCCAGAAAGCTAAACAAATGGAGCCAGTCTCCAGCTGCAACATGAAATGGGAGCAGTGTACTGTAAATAGGGACAAGAACGGTGTAGTGGGAAGTGACTGTAAGCAGAGCAAATTAGTATAGCTCTGTAGATTTGATATATATGGAGCCCCACAACAAGGGGGGGGGGGATAGGGCAATACAATAATAGGAGCACACAGAAAAACTAGGAAGGTGGGGAAAGGGGAAGTGGATACAGGACCGAAAGAATCTGAAGGGGATGGGGACTTGGAGTAAAGACATGATCGAGCTCTCAAAGGGGAAGCCAGAATACAAATACAGGATAATAATGTATGCTTTAGAGGCTCTACACAAACCTATGGAGGGGTTCTCAGTTAGGCCAAATGAAATCCACTGCAAAAGAAGAATTTAGATGGCAGATCAGCCCTGCAGTAGTAGAATGTGCCACGGAACAGGGGGAAGGACTCATAACAGAAGCATGATAGTATAATACAGGCATGAGGGTTACAAATTGGGAAAGCTTCAGTGGCCCGAGGGGAGGGAAGCAGTGAGAATTAATAGCTGTGAACAAAATGAGGGAGGCTGAAAACTTGATAATAAGGGAGGTGGAAAAAAACAGGGAAAATAACGAAAGTAATCAGAAATGGTGTGAAGGGAGGGGGTCATGGGGGATTGGGAAGAGTGTGAAATTCATCTACTTTGGGATAACTAACAAAATATTCACTAATCAAAGAATTTGTTGGATGTTACTGTTGAACAACATAGATAAAACACAGAGGGGGAATGTTGGGTAAAATGTTTGTATTACTGTTGACTGTTTGTGTTTACATGTTCATTCAGTTTTTTTTATTACTTTTTGATATGCGACATTGGGGGCGGTTATGGCTAGACACCAACCCAGTACTGTGATATCCTGGAATTTCAAGGGTTTCTCGTCTCTGGCTAAGAGAACCAAGGTACTAGCAGCATTAAAAAGGAAAGAAGCCAGAGTGGCAATGCTTCAGGAGACACACTTGATGTACAGGGAACATGACAAGTTGATTGGGGCCTGGGTTGGGACCTGTCATGCCTCCTCATATAGTTCTCACAAGAGAGGGGTAGCAATACTGTTACATAAGAACTTCCCCTTTGTGCATCACCGCACAGTAAAGGAACCAACCAAAGGTCGGTACATTGTCATGGTGGTCAAAGTACAAGGGAAAGAAATTACATTGGGTAATGTCTATGCCTCCTTTATAATGGACCTCACTTTCTATCAGAAAATTGTGGATCTTATAGTAAGAGAACAATTCCCAAATCTAATAATGGTGGGGGGGGGGCTTTAACTGTGTAGCAGATCTTAAAATGGACTACTCTGGCACACGAATGAGGGAAATTGAAGCAATTAAACAATGGCAGGTGGGCCTAGCAGAACTAGACTTAGTGGACACTTGGAGAACCGCCAACCCCGGGGTGAGGGAATATACTTTCTACTCTCATCCCTACACCACATGGTCCAGATTGGACTACCTGTATCTGCAGAGATATCTTTATCCCAAAGTGGCAAAAGCAACACATAGCCTCATTTTTTTCTTTGATCATGCTATGGTCCAACTAGACATATACCTCGAACAAACGAAGGGGAGTGTGGGAAGTTGGAAATTTCCAGCTTATCTACTAGCTAAACAGGAATTTAGAGAATTTCTTAAAGAGCAATGGAAGGAGTATGAAAGAAGCAATAAAGGCACAGTGGAAGCAGACGGCACATATTGGGAAGCCAGCAAGGTGTACTTGGGGGGTAATTATTGGATACACAGCCAGACTTAAAAAAGAAAGAAAACAAAAACAGGAAGCACTAGAAATCAAAATTAAGGAGTAAGAAAAGATAGTAGTCAAAACAAATGACAATAGGCAGCTAAAATAACTCCAGATGGTGAGAGAAGCACTAAATATGTGCCTAACAAAGGAAGCTAGAGGGAAACTGATATTTGCCAGCCAACGCATGTACGAGTGGGGTAATAAGCCAGGTCCCCTACTCATGTATCTGATGAAGGAAGGTAGAATGACCAAAAGAATGATAGCCATAAAAGACAATGGGGAAACCTAGTACAGAATGAGACTGGCATCAAAACATGCTTCAGAGAATTCTATGAAGCGCAATACACAGTGGAATGTTAGAGGATCGAAGCCCTAGTGGACAAATTTATAGAAGGACTCCCGATCCCGAAGTTAAATGAGAAACAGAGAACCTTCTGGGGATTATGGTAGAAGAAGTGCTTAAAGCCATAGGTTCTCTTAAAAGCAGTAAGGCAGCAGGCCCAAATGGATTTTGGGCCGAATATTATAAAGAACTTAGATGAAAGGTTGTTGCACCAATCAGAGATGTGCTTGAGGAGGCGAGAGGGGAGAGAGGACTACCTAAATCATGCTGTGAAGCAAACATGTGTGTCCTCCCAAAGCCGAATAAAGGCCACATGGATTGCTCCTCATATAGACCCATATTGTTACTAAATTATGACTGCAAAATTATGACAAAGGTACTGGCATTGAGACTAGAAAAGTTACTGCCAATAATAGTACATACTGACCAAACGGGTTTTGTGCAGGGAAGGATATCTTATCACAATATGAGGAGACTGTTAAATGTCATCTGCTGGGGGTCCAAGGCTCAGGAACAGACTTGTGTTCTGTCTATGGATGCTGAAAAGGCGTTTGTCAGGATAGAATGAGGATATAATATGAAAATATTAGAAAAATTCAGCCTAGGAGAAAAAGACATACAATTGGTGTGGGCATTTTATAAAGCACCAACTGCTAGAGTACTGATAAATGGCCTCCTGTCTGAGGAATTTTGGCTTGGGCTGGGCACAAGACAGGGGTGTCCCCTCTCCCATCTGCTTTTGGCAATTGCTATAGAACCATTAGCCATTAAAATAAGAGAGGACCTCAAAATCCAAGGAGCCCCGGGCCAAAAGAAGGAATGTCACACTATCACATTGTATGCGGATGACATTCTGCTTTTTCTCATGAAGCCAGAGCAGTCTGTGCCATCCCTTTTACAGGTGGTGGACTCCTTTGCCAAATTATCGGGCTACAAATTGAACATAACTAAATCAGAGATTATGTATCTGGGGAAAGAAAGAGGTAGGGGGGTAACAAGGGTGCTTAGCGCGATGCAGGAAGCATTCATGTACCTAGGCATCAAAATATAGTAAGATTTAAAAGGACTGCATGAGCTAAACTATGCACCTCTAGTAGAAACAATCTTCAGAGATCTCTGGAGATGGAGAGCCCTACCAGTGCCATGGCTGGGGAGGATCCGCCTCTTGAAGATAAACATACTCCCTAGGATATTATATGTGATACAAATGATGCCAACAGGCCTTAGGAAAAAAGAAATTAAGAATCTAGAGAAAGGATTCACAGACTTTATCTGCAAGGGAAGAAACCAAGGATCAGTTTATCATGATTAAAAGCAACCAATGCACAAGGAGAGTTAAATTTCCCAGACGTAAAGGGATACTATCTGGCCACTCAATATAGGTATATACAAATTGGGTCAATGGGGGGGGGGGCTGCAAACTGGCTAGAATTGGAAGAAAGGGGTGCCCACGGAGGGTGTCAGTTTACCTTGGGGAAAATGGTCTGAGGGCATATAAATGCACTGAAAACCCGAACCCACTGGTGATATCTAGTTTTGAAGCATGGAGGGACATTAGGAAGAGATGTGGTATCAGCCAGGTTAACACTATCCTGGTCCCAGTATCGGGTAATCCTGATTTTTTTTACCAGGGTTGGAAGATGAGGGGTTCAGAATGTGGCAGGAAAAGGAAATTAGATGCATAGAAGACCTGACTACTGGAAAGGGGATATGCACATTTCAGGAGATACAAATGGGGCTGGGTATACCTTCGTCACATCTCTTTAGGTTTTTCCAGACTATTGGAGGAAACTAAGCAGGCCCACACCAGAAGACTCTGCCATAAGAGAGGTAGAAAAGGAAATCCTAGGAGCCAAAGCAAGTGAAAAGGGACTAGTAGGTGGAGCAGCCAACTGGACAGAGCCCACTTCCAATGGGAGACAAGTCGAGTGAAACAGTGGTGGGAAAAGGACCTTAATATGAATATAACTGATGCTAATTGGGAGGCAGTACTAAATTCACATATGGGTTTGTTGTTATGCAATACATTCAAAGAAATGCAATATAAATTTTTACATAGACTGTACTACCCACTCAGCATAGTCCACAGGTTCTGCCCTGATGTCTCTCCTGTGTGTTGGAAGTGTGGGGTGACCAGGGGAACGCTGATTCATTACTACTGAGAATGTCCAGGAATTCAGACTTACTAGAAGGGAGTGGCCTCCAAGATTGCCAAAATGGAAAGACATCCCTTGGAGATCTCTTCGTGTTCACTCCTATTTGGGGTAGGGGGGATAGGAAAATGGAGAATGGGAGTTATACCCCAGATGGGTCAGGATCCTCCTGGTGGTTGCCTGACAGGGAATATAGAACCTGTGGATAACAAAGAATGTCCCAACAATAGAACAATGGAAAAACCTGATCATTAAAACACTGTAGGTGGACAGACTAGCATATGTATTAAAGGGGAAGGAGGATGGATTTCTGAAGGCATGGGAGAAATACTTGGGAGCTCTGTCCCCAGGGGAGGCAGCAATCTTATGGGAGGGGGCACAGCGTAAGAAATAGATAGAAGGGAAATGAGACAGATGTAGACTGAAAGAATAGCCTTGAATGACAACAAGACATAACAAACCAAAAGGGATGGATACCCCAAGGTATTGTGAAAACAAACTTAAACATATGGCAAGGCATATACAGTATATTCTTTTTTAATATTCCATTTTTTTCCCTTTCTTCTTGTTATATCATTGATCAAGTTTTATGGTATCTGTTTGTAGGTTTAGGATACTGAATGCATGTTTTAAATGGGACAGCTGTACAGTATTGATAAATCAAAATTTAATATAGGGAATTTAGGAAATCTCTATATATAAGTTGAAGGAATAAACACAGAGAATGGATTAATTGTAAGGAGATGACTATTGTACAGAATGCTGAAATACATGTACTTGTTCTGTACTGTTATCTAAGAGAAAAAATTCTCAATAAAAATATTATACAAAATAACCCCCACTATGTAGGTGATTATGAGTTGCCTTATACAGTATATTACAAATAATACGACATATAGATGCACAAAATTGACTGATGTGGCACCAAACCAAGAAACTCTGGGTTACTGTCAACAACGCTTTGTCTGGCCATCTGGTACTCGGGGTGTGCTATATACAGCACTAGATAATTCTGAGAATACAGTGAGATTACTTGATGAAATTAAACACTATGTAGGTGATTATAACTTCCCAGATATAAGTTGGAATTACGTGGTCGGCTGCAATAGGGCCAGTAAGGCATTTATTAACATTATGTCACAAATAAGATTAACACAGCAAAAGAAATAACAAATAGGAGGTTGGCAATTTTGAACATTGTCTTGGCAACGTAGGATATTCAGATCAATTTTGATACCATCAAGGAAACCCCTGGGATCAACTGATTACAATATGATTCTTTCAGTCATAGTTCTCCCTACAAGAATGATTAAGGGGAGCTCCAAAACATGGTAATTATAATAAGGCTGATTTTAATAAGATCAAAGAAACAATCTTTACATGGGATTGGCAAGCTGACTTTAAGTGGTTGGATGCTAATGACTACAGGAAAAAAATTAAAACAAAGCTACTAGACCTTTAAAATACGTAAGTGCTGATGAAGGATACTTACTGTATAACCAAATGAGTAAAACATCACCCTGATTTAAAAATGTAAACACCATAAGTATGAAAAAGAGAAGAGCATACAAAGAAATGCATAGCAAAGGCACACTAGTTAGCATAAATAACTATAAACAACTTGCCCACTCATGTAAATTAAAAATAGAGGCTGCCAAAAGGGACTATGGGTGGGATATTCAGAAGGGTTGCGCATGGCGCAACACTGTTGCGCCATGCGCAACCCACTGATGTGCCCCGGCACGATATTCAAAGGGGGATTGTGGCTGGCACAAATCCCAATGTGCCGGAGTGCATCAGTAATGTATGCGGCACAGGTGGGGGGGGGCGTGCCCATGCATACTGCGTACATCCTGATATTCAGCCCGGGATGTGCTGAGTCCATGCATGCGCAACCGCTATCTGCGCTGCACACAAGTGAGCCAAAAAAACAAGGAGCAACAGCTGGCCACCCACAGGTGAGCTGCCGGTATTGTAGGGCGAACACCGCGCCGTACCGAAGCCCGCTGCACCTTCGCGGGTGGCCCCCCATGCCCGATCGCGGCATACGTGAAAATAATAGTCCCATATCCCTGGTGGTCCAGTGGACCGCCGCAGCCCGATCGCAGGCATATGTAGTAAAACTATTAGTCCTATATCCCTGGTGGTCCAGAGGACTGCTTGCAGCTGATCACGGGCATATGTAGTAAAACTAGTCCTATCCCTGGTGGTCCAGTGGACTTACCGCAGCCTGATCGCGGGTGTCAGTAATATCATGATGATCAATCCAACCCTGGTGGTACAGCAGTCCCCCCTCACTGAGCCACTGCCCATGCCCTGCTCCCCCTGGTCAGCGGGGAGCCCCTCACCATTTGCTGTTCCTCACCTCCCGCCAACCGACCCATACAGTAGGGTTGCACACCCACTGGTCCACAGCGTGAGCCAATGGGCGCGCAGTCTGTACCATACCGTGCACAGTCCAGTACAGTGCACGGCATCGGGCTGCATGCCCATTGGCTCATGCTGTGGACCAATGGGCGTACAGCCCTTGCCTATGGAGTCAGTCAACGGGTGGCGGGTGGCAAGTGGTGAGAGCTGCCACCCACCCGCGACCGAGGGGAGCAGGGCAGGCCCAGTGGGTGGTGGAAGGGGGGTACTGCTGCACCACCAGGGCTGGATTGGATCATCATGGATATTACTGACGCCTGCAATCGGGCAGTGAGCAGTCCACCAGACCACCAGGGATATAGGACTAATATCTTTACTACATATGCCCGCGATCAGGCTGCAAGCGGTCCACTGGACCACCAGGGATAGTGTTGGCTGTTTTAAATATGCTTATGCCCGTGATCAGGCGCGAGCGGTCCACTGGACCACCGGGGATATTGGATGTGTGCTTACATTTACACATGCCCGCGATCGGGCATTGGGGCACTTTGCTGCAATGTGCAGGGAGCGTCGGTCCTCGACGGCTGCAGCCTGGCAGGGCACTAGGCGCAAGTCGCCGGGGATCAGTGCACCTGCATGTAAATGGGGCCATAATGACATGCAAATGGCCCCATTTGTTCCTTGCATACATTATGGCCCCATTTGCATGTGCACTTTGGAAAATTGCGGTGGTTGCACCTATCACAACGGCATTTGCGCTTACGCATCCCCCTGCTCCACTCTGGCCACTTATGCTGGTGCAGTGCCACTGCACCATGCACACTGCAGGTGGCCAAGGAGCGATATTCAATGATGCTGTGCCATGGCGCAGCTCCGTTGAATATCACCCTGTCAACGCCCCACGCATCCAAGTTGCGCTGCACCCAGGCTTGCGCCACAGCCTGACGCAGTCTGAATATCCCACCCTATGAATTTAGGTTGGCAACAAATAAAAGGGATATTAAAACCTTTCATAAATATGTGAACTCAAAAAAAAAAAGGCATCTGGAAATGCAGTGGGACCTTGTGAGAGACGGAACACCTAAATAGTGGATCCTAAAGCAATAGCTGACCAGTTCAATGAGTATATTTGCTTAGTCTGTCTAAAGAATGTTTTTAATTTTTTAATTTATTTATTTAAACATTTGGTAACCAGGAAAGGCACACTGAGCCAAAGCTCAATGCTAGGTGCGACCCGGGGGGGGAAGGAGCAGTGGAAATACAAACAATAAATGCAGAGAATTAGTCAACAGAACAATAGCAGCTAATTACAATCAATATAATACAGCAGTGAGAGCAAAAAAACATAACGTGATGAATATCTAGGGGTGAACAATACAATAGTAAGTGCTCTTCATAATGAATCTTTAATAAGTGCTAGGGAGGGTCATAGGAAGGTAAAGTCAGTAAAGGTAGTGGGTTTAGTTCAGTTGTGGCAGCAGCATAAGGGTGGAGGAAGGAGAAGTAGCTGTTTGAAGCTAGAGTGAGAGGGTGAGTTTCTGATAGTAAGGGTAAGTTTGTTTCACAAGTAGGAAAGCCAGAGGAGAAAGCAACTTTGCCCACTGCAGAAGAGGGTTGCAGCAGGGTCAAGGATCTTTCATTTCTGTGCCTTAGTTCATAGGGGGATAGGAAGTCTGAGGATAGACAGTCCTCAAGATAGGAGGGGAGCAAGTTAAACCAGTACTTAGATACGAGATTGAGGGCATGTATATGGTGCCTGCGAGATAAGGATCTTAGTCCAAGGAGGGAGTAAAGATCGCAGTGGTGGGTGCACAGGGGGAGTTTGTAGCGAACTGGCAAAATGAGTTTAGAAGGGTATCCAGCCTGGCAAGGGAGGTTACAGGGACAGAACTGTAAACCACATCCACATAATCTAGTATGGGGAGGATAATTTAAGAGACAATTTCACATCTGGCAGGTAACGGGAAAGAGTCCCTGTTCCAGTGTAGCATGCCAAGTCTGGGTCACAGCTTGGAGGTGATAGACCTAATGTGAGCTGAAAAAGACAGATGAGGGTCCAGCCAAACACCCAGTTGTATCCACCGGACCACCAGTTGTATCTGGTGACTTGATCAAGTGGGTAGCCATCGAGAGAGGCGACGGGGGGGTAGTACGGCTAAGTTTCTGGGTAGAGCTGAAAGCCATGGAAACAGTTTTGGTAGTGTTTAGTTTCAGCTGGTTTTGGCTGAACCAGGGTTGAATGTTGTCAAAGTCATTTTGTAGGGTAGCTTGGACTTCAAGCAGGTTGGGACCGGAGGTAAAGAGGATAGTGTCGGCTGCATATATGTGTATCGATGAACTGATGCAGGAGGAGGGAAGATCATTAATGAAGAGGAAGAAGATGATGGTACCAAGAACAGAGCCTTAAGGGATGCCCACCAGGATAGGGAGAGGGGGGGAGTATGGTATCAGCGATTCTAACAGATTGAAATCTGGTGGATAGATAAGAGTGAAACCACCTTACAGAATGAAGGGGAAGAATCACTGCTAACTGTAGAAACTGCATGTAACCCTACCACAGTAGAAACTAAATCTGACTTTGTCCTTTGTAAGTTAAAAACACTGGATATCCAAAAATCTATGGGACCAGATAGTCTCCCTGCTACACTTCTGAAGGAAGTGTCAAGAAAAACAACACCCCCCACTCACCCAATTGCACTATTCAATAAATCTTTAGAGATGGGTTTGGTTCGTGAGGATTGTTGCACAGCCACTATGGTGCCAGTCTATGAAAAGGGCAGTAGAGCATAAAGAGCCATAGGCCCACTAGCCTTTCATCAATTGTGTGTAAAATATTAGCATAGGTGCCGGAACCGGGGGGGGAAGGGCGGTAGCCACTCCACTTTATATTTCTGTATGGCAAAAATTAGTATAGGAAAAGTGCCCTTTGTACCCTCATAAGTGCCCTTTTGATTCTCAGCCCCCTCAGCTTTTAGCATCTTCCGGCACCCTTGAATATTAGAATATTTCATTGAAGACCAAATTACATTGTATTTGGTGAAGAAGGACATGTGGATCCTACACAACACAGCTTTAGAATGGGATCCTTATGTACTACCAACATGATCTCCTTTTATGAACCAGTTAGCGAATCATTGGAACCGGGGTGCCTGTGGATGTGGTATATCTTTATTTCTGTAAGGCATTTGATGTTTTGAACCATGCCAAGCTGGTTACAAAACTTAATAATCTCAAGGTTCACATGAAACTTGTGGCACAGACTGCAGACTGGTTAAGGAATAGTTGCCAGTAAGTATTAATAAATGGTTTCTCTTCTGGAGAAGGTAGGGTAACAAGCGACATGCCACAGAGCTTTGTCCTGAGTTCCTGTCTGTTTGATATTTACATAGGGATCTACACAGAGATTTGGTCTGCTGGTGCTCCACATTTATAGATGATATGAAACTGGGAATGTAAATTTGCACAAGCGATGACAAGGTGAAATTACAATCAGATCTAGAAAAAATTGACAAATGGGCCGTAGATTGGGATATGAATTTCAGTTTGGACAAGTACTCTGTTATGCACTTAGGGTAAAATAATCCTAAACACACATATTTCGTAGGAGGGGAAATGTTAAATGTCACTACCAAAGAAACCAACCTTGGGATCATGGTTATCAATGATCTATAAAACAGCAGACTATGTGATACTGGGTTTAGGAAAGTGAACCAGACGCCAAAACTGCATAAGAAAATCCTTTGTTAACAGAACTCCTGATGTGGTAGTCCCCCTGTGTAGAACATATATTAGACTTTATTCTGACTATGGGATCAAATTGTGGTGTCCTTATACTGAATATAAGAAAAATAAAATAGAATACAATGCAGGCCCACCCAAATGATTATGGGCTTGACAGACAAATCTTATTAGAAGAGACTATCAATTCTAGGATTTAACAGTTTGAAACGATCTTCTAACATCCTTTGGGATGGAAATTAAGAATCAGGTATATGACATCAGGGGGCATAATTACCAAATAAAAAAACAAGATCTTCAAAACTAACAAAACAAGAGCATACTTCACTCAGAGTGATCAATCTTCGGACCTTGCTGCCAAAGGAACTTGTTTAGTGTAACGATCTAACTAATTTTAAACTTGCACTCGATAGGTACATGGACATGGGTTCTTGTACAGAATATTACCACTGAGTAGTGGGGGACAGTTTATATGGCCTTTGCCTTCTACTGTCTGATCTTTCCAGTATGAACTCCAGTATGCAGTCCAGTGGCCCATACTGTGTGATATAATATAATACAATACATGCCTCTTACCTGGAAAGGTGGTATATGGTTTTTAACTTCTTTTAAATCAGTTGAATTCATCCTTATATTTTCTAATAAAAAAAAAAAGAGATAAACTCAAATGTGACTTGACTACCTACAAGGTGGCCGCCTAAGCTTTTTGCTCTTGAAACCCCTGTCAAAGAATCCATTTAAAGCAGCAGTGCAATGAAAAAAGTTATTCCAAAAAGCAAAGTTTCTGCTGTGGTTATGAAAAATATTGGCAGAACTGTTGATTTGGGTTTTCTGGATGCTTCCTATGCTGTGTACTGAACATTTGCATTTTTGTCTGGAGTCTTAACCTCCTTGGGTCCTTAATATTATTTCTATGCAAAAATGAGGCAGCCATCTTTTTTTCCTCGAGAAATAATTACTTTAAAACTTTCATAAAATTCTTAAATGATAATGAAAACTGAAAATGTTACCACCAAAATAAACTGGAAGACATCTGGTATCGATCAAGAAGGAAAAAAGGTGGGATCACATTTCAACCCATTTTTGTTGCACTGCTGCTTTAGATCTGTTTCAGAAACGGTAATACCACTTCCACAACCCAGCTAGTCTATCATGAAAAGTCCTGAGGACTCACTACATACTTTTTTTTTGTCTGGTTTGCTGCTCCAGCACCAAGTTTTTGTCAAGTGTGCAGACTAGGAATTCCTGACAGGATGGCCGTTTCTTCAGGCAGCAACATGGCAAAGGCAGCTCCTGGCCCATCAGACTCTGCAACAGGGAAATTAAAACAAGGTCTGAGCACCTCGTTCAGAAAATTGGGAATCTTGAGCTGGCAACAAACAGCTGATGTGACAGCAATAGAAGACCAGGTTAATGTGGCTGAATAACAAATCGCCACAAATGAAGACTCCATGGACAAGCTTATGGCTCACCTAAGGGAACATGATCGAGTCATCCAACTACATTGGGATAAAGTTGGCAGACCTCGAAAATAGAGGTTGGAGGAACAACTTCCACTTTGCAGGCTTTCCAGAGGTCTGTGAAGGCAAGAAAACCAGTAGTTTCCTACAAAAAGCCCTTATAAACATGTTCAGCCCTGAATGCCCCCAACATCGAAATTGAACATTCGTATAGATCCTTGGTTCCCCTGCCAAAACAGGGGGAAAGACTTAGACTATTGCTCACTCGCTTTTTACATTTTACAGATAAAGAAAAAATAATGCAGTTGTCCACTCATCTAGCAGGGGTACCTCATCAGGATTTTCCCAGACTTTCCCTCGAACTGTGTAATTGACGGCAAGCTTGCACACCTGCCCACAAGTCACTGATCCAATTCAGGGCCGGATTAAGGGGGGGACAAATGGGGCAAATGCCCCAGGCCCCCCACCATAGACTGGCCCCCCCAGTAGTCGGAAGCGAGAGACACTTTTAGTAGGTGGACTGGTGGTTTGTAAATCATGTCCCCTCCCACTCACTGCAGTGCGAGTTAAGCGCGAGTCAACCTCCCCCCATAGGCCCCCAGCAGCTTGCTCCCTTAAAAACGCTGTGAAAGCAGCGTGACTTCGGAAGAAGCACATTTGTTAAATCAAATAAAAAAAAACACACAAGCCCCCTGCCACAGATAGGCTCCCCGGCAAGCCTACATTGCAGATTTCTCTCGTTCCCCCTTCCCTCAGGTGGTACAGTACTGGTAAGGATTTGTAATAAATCATCCCCCCGCATGAGTCAAGCGTGAATCAACCCCCAGAGCTTGCTCCATAAAACAAAACAAACAAAAAAATGACTTTGGGAGGCTTTCTTTAATTAAAAGAAAACAAAAACACAAGCCCCCGGACCCTCCTGCTACAGATAGCACCCCCGCAAGCCAACATTGCAGAAGATTTCTCTCATCCCCCACCTTCCTCCTCCGTTATTTGCAGCCTGCAGCTAGGTCGGGTGACTTGCTAGAAAACAAACTGGCACTGTGTGGCACAAGGAGTGAAGAAGGCTAACTATGCAAGCACCGTGATCTACCTCCTTAGGATACTGACAGTTTTCCATTTGTTGAGTCTGGGACTGGACCTGGACTGGTGCAAGTTGCGACCAGACCCAGGCTGCGCTGCATAGTACGAGGAGCGCCAGGACCAGAGAGCTTGCATACAATCCATCTGGGCAGCATTTTTAAACCACTCTTTCTTGGCGGTTTTTGAGGCCCAGCGTGCGCACTTTGCCAGTGGCAGCACCTACACTCGCTATCTGTATGCCACGCCACTCTATCGATAAGCAGCATGATTAATCAATGCACTGTTCTAAACTGCCTGCTGCTGCTAAACAAAGGAGTTTCAAAGGAGCTCCAAGCAACAGCAGACAGCTTGAGTTCAGTAAGTGGCTTAGAAAGTTGATATCTGTATTTTATTTTAACGCTGAGATAATTGATCTGAGCTTGTTCAAAGAAGAGATAAAGGGATGTGGGTGTGTGTATACATGCATGGATCCTCTAACTCTGACATAAATTGAATTAATCATTCTTTTGATATCCCATGAGCAGATAAAGGTATGACATCAGTCTGTTTATTTGGAGTCATAGCATTTGTACATTGGAACTGCACACTTCTGTACAATGGGTACATGCAGTAACTTACTGTTGTTTAGAGTAGGATGCATACCTCTTAGTAAAGCACTGTTTAAATTTGTTTAATTTATTTCCTTAAAATAAACTTGTGATTAAAGAGGTTACTTAAAGATTACTTTGCTTTTCTGAACACGGTCTAGAGGAGAGCGACTTCAATAAAAGCCCCAAAACTCACCACAGAGCATCTAGACCCCCAGAGCATCTGGAGCCTGGTGGCCTTCATGTCTTGTACAGTACAATAATATAACATTACAGACTATGACAACATGACAGGGTGTTGTACTTCAAGTTACTTTTTTCTCCTGTGAATAATGGGGGTAGTCTCCCCATACGGTGGTTGTTATGGTTAATAAACAATGTGCTCAGTAAATGTTGCGCAAAATAAAACATTTTGCTATGAAAAGTTGGGCGTTTTACATGGCCACCCAAGTTGTGAGTGTCCCAGGCCCCCCTAAGGCTTGATCTGGCCCTGATCCAATTGAAAGTCCCTTACAGCTTGTTGTATCCCACTGTCCTCTAGATCACCCACAGTGGCATTTCCCAGCAGTTTGATGTCCCAGAGGCAGTGAAAGATTTCATTCTTTAAACATGGCCCCATGTCAACAGCAAGAAGCTCGGTTTCCACCCCCGAAGGCACATTTATAAGGTAGAAAAAAGAAATGGGCAGACTGGATGGGCCTTGCGGTCCTTATCTGCTGTCAACTTCTATGTTTCTATGTTTCTAAGCCGGGGGACTCTCTCTGGAGTCATGACATGGATGCAACTCCAGCCTCAGGGGGAAGCATCTCTTCCTCTTAGTGGTACAGCCTACCTATTCAGCCCCAAACTGGAGGACTCAGAGCCATGGTCTCCTGCTCCCAAACATAGGAGATGCAATAAGAAAGCAAAGCAAAAGAAAGACTGGGGCACAAGGCCTGCAGTCACAGTCAGAGTGAGGACTCCCCAACCTCTTCCATCACCCATTCTCCCATGATGGGCAACAACTGGTTTGCCCCTTTGCTTACCACTCTTCCGAAGACGTCCAGCAGCCTCTTCCTCAGCAACAACAGCAATAATCCCAAATGGAACCAGCAACGAGGTCAAAGTCATGGGCAAAAGGAGTCAGTCTTGTCATGGCGGTGACCAGCCTTCCCACCAGAGAGTCATTAAGTGCTGATGATGTGCACACAGTGGCCACTGGCTGGGCCCTGAACTGTTCCCAAGCAACTGCCTGAAGCACACCTGACTTTTCATCAGAACTGTAGAGCTTATCAAGAACTCTGAGCAATTAAGGACATAATTTTACTTAAAAGGGTGCTGCCTCCATATCCTTTCACATACTGTGTTGTCTATGTATTGTGGACCCCTTCTGGTCCCCATAACCAGAATGGATCTGTGTCTACTTTAATAGGAAGTGTTAGTAATAATACTGTGATTTACAATGACCCAGCGTGTCCAGAGAGGGCTATTTGTTAAATGTAAATGTATTTTTGCTCCTAGGGGTGGGATGAGCCTGCTAAGTGGGATAGGGTGGGGAAACTGGGTGGGGATGGGCAGTGAAGTAGATCCCTCACATCTACTGAGAGCTTAGCAGGCCGAATGAGTTTAGGGCTAGGGAAACAACACTATGCCAGTGGGTGGAGGACCCCCAACCCCACCCCCTGCGAGACATGTCTGTGATTACCAAGACTGCTGAAATACATGTTTAACAAGCTGTTTCCATGGGGATGTTTACTGCAGGAGCAAGGGGACCTGAAAGATTTTTTTTTATTAGCTCATCCCTTTGTTGTCCCTTTGTATAGTTATTTGGTGAGGCCCCACTTGGAGTATTGCTCTCAGTTCTGGTCACCCAATACAAGACAAGAGATGAAGGTGCTGGAGGCAGTGCAGAGAAGGGCCACCAAGATAGTGCATGGGATGAGGGATTTAGGCTATACTGACAGGCTTGAGGCCCTGAACTTGTATACCCTTGAATATAGGAGGATGGGTACATTTGTTTATTGTTTAAAGTGATGACTAGCGATGATATTTGGGAATGCCTAGGGCTTTTTGACTTCAGACAGCAGAGCTATAGTACTAGAGCCCATATTCTTCAGCTAAAGGGGATGTCCTGTACAATGAAACAAAGAATGGGATGGTATACTCAGAGAGTTGTGGGGGTCTGGAACAGTTTACCAATAGCAGTTATAGGGAGTAGCAGTACAACAAACTCTGTACTACATTCGGCCTCCATTTTGCATCCTTAAACATCTGCAGTCTCCTAAAGAAATCCTCTGCCCTCCAGTGCTGGGTCATTCAACATCAACCTAACATACTTGCATTGGTAGAGACTTGGCTCTCCAAATCCACCCCGACTCAGCTATTGCCCTCTCTGGATATACCATCTACAGGGAAGACTGTGTAGGCAAACGCGGCGGTGGTTGCGCACTACTTGTACTGGACTCCTTCATAAGTCAGGCACTCCCTGCTCCCAAACTTGACTATGGAGCCCAAGCCCTCACCATAAAAATCACACCTGACCCCGCCAGAGGTGCTGTCCTTCTCACAGTCTCCTACGTACCCTCCGAGAAATCAAAACCAAGCGGTCCAGTCCCTCATTGACTACCTCACATCCCTCCCACACAGATTGGAGCAAGTCATCCTAGGTGATTTCAATGTTAACTGGCTTGCCTCCACTGCCTCTCACATAAGGGACTCCTTTGCTGCCCTGGATATGGCCCAGTTGGCCACCAGATTAAACCACTGTACTAGCACCAGCTCCCTCCTAGATGTTGTTATATCTAATCACACCAACAAAATTAAGTATGTCATTGTCCTTCCCGACTCTGTTAGCGACCACTCCCCAGTCCTTAGTCTCTGGTCATCCTCCACTCTGAAGCCAATGTCCCAGACCAGTCTGCACCGGTGCTTTCACCCCGGTGGCCTCAGAAAATGAAAACAATACCTAACCCAGCTCGACTGGTCCCCTATCCAGCGTGCTCCTGATATTGACTCCGAGCTAGACCACTTCACAAATGCCTTCTGTAAGGCATGTGACCTCTTCGCCCCCCCCACACCAGGACCCGCTCCAAGAAACACAATGCCCCATGGATCACCCCACCCCTTCTCCAGAGGCTCAAAACCAGAGATAATCTCAGGCACATTGCTGTAGAATCTGGAAAGGCATCTGATAGACAAGCCTACAACACAGAACAGTGCACCTGGGCCATTAGGCGGGCCAAGGCAGAGTACTACCAGACCACCCTCACTTCAACCTGGGGTTCAGCCCGGACCTTCTGGGATAATTTGAAAGAACTGAATGGGAAGTCTTGCTCCCCCCCCACCACACCAGCTCTCCATTGATGGCACCCCCACCTCAGATCCGCTCATTATTGCCAACAGCCTTATCGCAGCCTTCTCTGACCTAAGCTCCGTCCTCCCCAGCAACTTCTTTGACCCAGCCCCCACCGCTCCCCCACTGACCCTGCTTCACCCACCTTTCTACCTGTGCATCCTATCCCCCAAGAAGCCAGTCTGCACCTCCTAAAAGTCCTGAGCAGCAATAACCCCAGCTGTGACCCCCTCGACTCCAGGATCCTCTGTATGGTCCTGGATGTAGTTCTAGTCCCCCTTACTGACCTTCTAAACTGGTCTCTATGCCTAGGTCAGTTTCCAAGTGCTTGGAAAATGGTCAAAATCACACCCACATGTAAGAGTGGTGACCGGTCCACACCCAATAATTACCGGCCAATCTCCATCCTCCCCCCACTCTCTAAAGCCCTTGAGACAGTGGTATCTATCCAGTTCACTGAATACTTAAAACAAGCATGACATAATGTGTCCTGAACAGCATGGTTTCCGCCCAGGTCACAGTACAACCACTGCTCTCTTGGAATTCTCCCAACTCCTGCACACTGCTGTCGGCTCTGGCAGCCTTACAGATACAGTGTTCATTGACCTTTCCAAGGTCTTCGACACTGTGTCACCCTCTCCTACTTGACTCTCTCCACCAAATTGGCTTCTCCGATGGTTCCATGTCATGGATCTCTAGCTACCTCTCCGCTAGATCCCAATACCTTAAGATCAGTGGCTCCCTGTCCAGCACACTTCCTGTTCGTTCCAGGGTCCCCCAGGGCTCCATCCTGGGTCCAGTCCTGTTTAGTCTCTATCTCAACACCCTCCCCAGTACCTGTACCAGTAAGATGCTCCTTTATGCTGATGATGCAGTCCTCTGCCTCACATCCCAATCTCACCTCCCTCCAATGATCCCTCCAGAAAGCTTACACCCAAGCCGGAAGGTGGTTTGGCAACTGCAGACTGGTCATTTACTTGAAGAAAACCAAATCTCCCACCACCAGAATAAAGCTAAAAATACTCCCTCCTGATTCTCCCCAGCACTCTGCACCTGCTAGAGCAAGTAACCACATACAAATACCTAGGCAACACGTTCGACACTGCCCTCTCCTTCCACACCCACATTACTGCCCTGTCAGCCACCATCAACTCTCGGATTGGCATGCTATACCGACACAAGGACTGCCTGCCTCCAGTTTCCCTCAGGATGGCAATCTTCTCCTCTGTCCTGTCCCTCATGGACTATGGCCTGCCCATCTATGCTGCTGCTGTCAATATTGCTCTCTCCAAAATCCATCTCTCCATTAATAAGTTTTGCAGGCTCCTGACCAGTGCCCTCAGCCCCTCTCACATCTGCCTACTCTACTCTACCACCAATCTGCTCAACTAAGATGAGTGACTGCTCTACCAGACCTGCCTACTCGCTAAAAAAATCCTGCTCGGACTCTTCCCCCCCAGGGGTCTCCACCTCCCTACAGCGTTCATTATCATCCGTCACCACCCAAAGCTCTGTTAAGACCATCTTCCAGGTTCCCAGAACCAGAACCTCTCTTGCCCAGAGATCTTTCCTCTACCGAGCCCCCACCTGGTTCAACTCACTCCCTAGCTGCATCTCCAACTTGCCCAAAATCGGTGCCTTCAAAAACGCCCTTCAGAATCACATCTTTAATACCCGCTGTTGCAAGTGTAACTAACTACCTACTTTGACCTACGGCACCCACCTGCCCTGCTCCTTGCGCGACAATGTCCACTGGACTGCCTTACCCTCTCCCCAGATCTCACTAGGTCCGTATAGGGGATATAACCCTCTGTCTTCTCTGCAGACCTTCTATATTCAGGTCTGAAACCCCAACTTGAAACTTTATGTAACCTAAGTACTATGCAAACTGCAATTTTTGTAACCTAAATGTTTCTATGTTAAATGATCCTTACTGCACCTGTAATGTTATCCACTGTTGTAAACTGCACTGTTCTTACTGTCATGTTGTCTGGTCTCCTTATGACGAGGTGCCTTTGTAAATGAATCCAACTCAAACGTTGTAAACCTGACTTGTACTAAATAAAAAATAAAAAAGATAGAATTCAAGAGCAAATTGGATGATTATAATAAGACAGTAGGTCTATTTGGATATCCCCTGGTATAGGGGTGAGCTTTATAAAGGCATCTTGCCTAATGAGCTCGTAAACCAACCTATGAAACCTAACCGGTGGTTTACAAATTGGGGAAATCTTGGGCTTTTATCTATGCTGTCTCTGCCTCCTGAGGTTTCCCATGTTTTGGATACCTACTACTTCCTTCTTACTTCCCAACCCTCATGACTGTGTGCAAGGTTGCACATTCATTGGGGCTGGATGACTCCAGCAGGGCCCCCACACTAATCTTCAGCCACACAGTGCACAGTCATCCAGCACAGGGGTCTGAATTTAGGGAGGGTGGGCTCACAGTGAACATCACAGGTTTTTAACCTTCTGGCTCTCTCTGTGCATACATCACTACAGTACAAGAACAACAGTGTAGCTTGATCCTGGAAAATTACAACAACCTGCTCTATAAAACCAGTAATTTGACTAAACATACCTCCCCCTTCAACAGGCCTCACAGCAAAGCACCAGGGAACCTTGCATGAAGCAGTATGCCACTAAGTTCCTCCATTACCTCCTGCCATTTCCTAAGATTTGGCATGGTAATGTCACAACTCCAGGGGCACACTTGAGGTTATCCAGAGATGTGATGCTGGGAGAGAGAGGGGCCTGGTATGGCTAAGAGTCTTGCTGTCATGCCCCTCAAAGTCTGTCTTTCTACTGTAGAGGGCTAACTTAAATGACACTGTCACATCTCCTCAGCATCCATGGCTACAACCAAGCAGTACTTAACCCAGAGATTAGCCGTGGAAGGTACGGCTTCCAGTTCCATTCTACAGGAGACAGAGAGAGAGAGAGGGTGCTCCCTTGGCATGAGAAAGAACCAAACATACTCCAGCATGTGCTTTTTAGATATAAGGAGAGGTAGTAATGCCTTTGTTTCTAGTGACCAGTAACCCATGGCTCTGCACACACAGGTGGCAGTTGTTGGGTGTTGTTGGTGCATGTGGCCTCCCTGGCACCCTTCCCCCAGCATGTCTTCTGGCTCCCAACAGCCCAGGATAGCAGTTTGTGACAGTTGGAACAATGCAGGTGCGTCAGTGGTCCACTTATCCCTAATGACAGTGACTCTGAGCACTAACTCCTCTTTCATTTCTGTCCTATTTAGAGTCCCAATTCACTGCCCTGTACCCCCCCCAATAAGTCTATCCCTACATACCTGGGGCCTCAGATTTGTTGTTTCTTGACACGAAATATGGGCAGCACATATCTTCAATTTCTGAGGCACTAATCCTCAACTCCTAGCACTTGGGCTTACAGGCTTTGCCTGTGCATACTGGATCAAAGATTGATCAGTTAGTCATATATACAGCTGGGTACATTCTAGATCCAATGTGGGGGAGAATGGGTGGGTACTCGGAGGGTACTTTGTTGTTACTGGCCACCGCCCGGCATAGGGCTATCATTCAAAAGGGAAACTGTATGATAATTTTTTTTAGGTTTCAGGGCAGTATGGGATATGGTACTAACCTCTATATTTGTGTCTCCACTCAAGAGGCTTACTATCCTGACCAGGGGAAGGCAAGTAATCAGTACACTGCCTCACTCCATCTCACTGTTCCAACAGTCCTGACATGTGTGATGTGCAGGCAATATCCTGGAACGTCAAGGGGCGGAACTCCTGGGGAAAGAGGAAAAAATCCTGGGGCATTTGAAACAGTTATGAGTCCAGGTGGTTTTCCTCTGGGAGGCCAAGCTTTCAAAAGAGGAAGCAGAGAAACTAAAAAAGGAATGGGAATGGACACGGCCAAGGACCACGCACCTCTGATGTGAAGAAACAGGGTGTCGCTATTCTACTAAACAAGAATCCCACTTGGACATTGGGACGATCAGCAAAGGACAAAGAGGGTTGGTAGCTAATGGTTGAAACCACCACGCCCCAAGGGCCCCTAGTGTTGGTCAATATCTATGCCTCAAATGTGGATGTCTTTCATTTCAACCCCATCCCCAACCATGCTCCGACCCAGTACACCCCTACTGATGTCCCAGTGCTCCTGGGTGGTGACTTGAATCTCATTATGGAGGTCTGTATAGACTCTAATTATGTCAGAAATATATTATTGATAAATAACTACCAGTATATGATGACATTTCTTTGCCATCTAACATATACTGCTGCTTTAACATGGTTATTTTGCCCCCCAGTCATGTAGTGTTCCGATTGGGTTGGGGAATCTGTTTGGGGAAATTCCTGCTTGTCACAATTGCCTGTCATATTCTTCCATCAATAACAGGTGTAAGCCCCCCAAATGGACTTCCATCTAAGTGGCAGCTCCGGTCTCCCCGCGGTATTGGCTGTCATGTGGCTTTGGTGGGAATCACAACTTGCAACCCCCCAGGGTGCGGCTTGTGGCTGTGGCTGCTGAATCCCTGCTATCTCAGTCTATTCAGGTTTGAGCCGAGCGGCAGGGTTGCTTTGCATGCCTCCAGGGCATGGTGGTGGTCCTGGGTCCAGTTTTTTGGGGTTTGGGCTGAGCTCGGGACCGCTCCATTGGAGAATAAAATAAATAATTTCTTGTAAATAAAATGGCAGACCTGTGCGCACTGCACACTATGCATGCTCGGCTGCTGGCTCTGTGAAATTTAAAGGAGCAACTGCTCCTTTTAATGTGTGTGGTTTCGGTGCTGGCTGGCACTGCATGGGTGCCATGTAAATAGTTGAAAAGTGGACTACCAGTCCCATGGGGAATTTGGGGAGCCCAGAGTTCTGGTGCCAGGGTAACTGGGTCTTGACTGGACCTCAGGGTTTGGGCACGAGAAAGAGAGAGGGCATAAAAAGGAGTGCAGAGGGGAAAATGGGAGATTTGTAGGGAGAGTGTAAGGAGAGAGAGGTCAGAGTGGAGTGCTCACCTGCTCAGACATGCAGCCACAGTTTATTTTTGTGGATGCTGTGTAGTTTCCAGCCTTAGAGGAAGTAGCGACTGCCACTCCTGTGGGGCCCCGTGCTTGGATCTAGAATTTAGAGAGTTCTTGGAGAGTGACAGAAGAAAGTTGTTACCTGCTGTGAGGAAGAACAATGAGGTGAAGAGATCCTAGTTGGAGCACTGTGGAGTGGGAAGCTCTGGGTCCTAACATGCCCATTTGCCTGGATTGGGGTTTTTTGGGATCTGGGCCCAAACTGAAGAGCATGCGTTGAGGTTGGCTGAAGATGCAGGCAGCTATCCCTCAAGAGGTGTGTACCTTGTGGCTCCCAAAGAAGAGGAGCAGATAGTGAGGGGGAGTGCTGTAGCTGGTTCGGCCAGCCCCTGGAGATCCTTGCTCCTCGTGAAAGATGAGCATAGAGAAAAAGCAAACTTTTGCTGCTTCATTTACAGGCCTGATTTGGCCTCAAATTTGCTACCTGTGTTTGGACTGCTGGCTGCCCAGATTCTAAGGTGGTCGACTAGATTCACTGTTAGAATGTGGCCCCCTCAGTCCAGAGTATTGTTTGAGTGTTCAGGGGATCTCTTGGTCCTGAGTACCTATCAGTTTCTGATGTGATCACAAGGTCCAGAGTGACACTTGAGCTTCTGATGTGACCAACCAGTCCTGAGCAAACTGTCTGAGTTGTACTTTTCCATGGAGTGACTGTTACTGTCATTAACTGTTCATATGGGATCCCCTGTTTTCTGCAATTTTGGTGTTTTCCCTTTGTGTTTGGAGAAACTGTTTGCTGCTAAAAGAAGTTTGCCTCCATAACCATGTTCCCAGTGTGTTTCAGATTGGCATCCAAAGGAGCGGGAACCAGAAACCCCTCGAGGAAGACATCAAGAGGCCTGCCTGATGAAGACAGTCTACAAAGGCCTCCAGGTGAAGTTGACAAGGCAAGGCAGGTGAAGGTCCACGTTCCTCATCCCTCCAGTGTGCCAGCTCTGCACCCTGAAGATCCAAGGACACCACGGTTCCATCAGGTCTGGTGAGTCAGTCCAATCAGGTACGTGGGCTCTATTTTGTGGCTGTAATGTGCCCCCCTTCCCCACGAACTTCATACCATCTTAAATACACCTAGACAGGGAAGGGCGGTGCTTACACAGAGAAAAAAATCTGTGCAGCTGCAGAACCACTTTGCTCCATGGCACAGGTGATGCAAATGAAACCCTCCTCCTCCTCCTGCTACCCTTCACTCCCTTCTCTGACCCCTCCACCACAGTAGTCCACTGTCCACGGGGGTCAGAGGTGAGCACAGTGGTAGCAGGCTGAATTGGCTGGGCTTTGCAGAGCCAAGGTACATCCCACCAAATTGTCCAGGTCTTTAGGGAGAGGGTGAGTGCTCATATGAGAAACTAAAGTCCAGCAAGTCCAAAGAGCTGAATGGTTTGCACTGCATTTGTGGATCTGGGCTCCCTCAGGATACCAGGCTTGTATCAGTGGTCTGCTCGTGGTATCAAAATACCAGAGAAAACAAGCATTTGTCAATGCCGAATGTTGTAGCGCTGGCATTGGCATTGGCAGTGGTGGAGCTAGAGATGCATAATAGGAATGGCAGTGAAGTATTGAAGTGACGCCAACCCCACCCCCACCCTGTAGAGAGCAACAGGCATTGGGGTGTGCCTTTGGGTTGTCAGCTATAATGCTCATGCCATTGTACCTCACCCTACCCCATAGACACTGACAAGTGTTGTGGTGTGCTTTAGGGTCTTTGGGCATTACACTTACCCATTCCATAGGAAACATGCGATCGCGGTGCAGTATAGAGCGTGGTGAAGTTTGTGGCCGAACAGTACAAGACACACCACGATGCCTGTCAGTGACTGCAGCGTGGGGGGTGGAATGGCGTGGGCATTACATTCGATGATCCCAAGTCACAGCCCTGATGCCTGTCAGTCCGTACCAGGTGGGATGCTACAGTTGGAAACCCTAACACCGTAGGCGTGTAGTGGTAGTTTCACTCCACATTTTCAACGTGGACTGCTTGTCAGGCCACCTCATGAAAAGTGGCACAATCACTTTGTTAGCTGCACAGCGGCTGTGCCATTTAGCGACAGAGGGACGAAAACACAGTTTTGGGCAGGATGTGGAGAATGAGTGTCAGTGTCAGTGGCTCAGTAGGTAGCACACTCGCCTCTGAGGCCAGGAGATCAGAGGGCTGTGGGTTCAATTCCCACATCTAGCACTTGGGTTAATATCCCAGTACTGACACTGTAGTGCAGCATGAGAGGGGTGCTGCACTTCTGAGGTGCCGTGTTTTGGAAGAGACGTTAAACCGAGGTCCTATCTGCCTGGATTGGTGGTAGTTCAGGTGGATGTTAAAGATCCCATGGCACTTATTGAAAATAGTATGGGAATTTTTTATTACTATTACATCAAAAGCAAATATTTACAATAAAGCAACATTACACATATTTAACCTGGGGGTAAAGAGGGGGGAAAAAATGAAAATATTAGAGTCATATAGCAGACACAACAGAATCTAAATAACGTGTTCAAATCATATTATAATCCTACAGAAAATATAAGCCTAAGACATCCCTTATATCCCATCTGTCCCTTTAAATTAATCTAGAATGCAGTAATACTAACCCTGTACTATTTATATTTTATAAACCTTGTGAATCCTCTCCACCAATTTGTCATCTTCCTAGTGGTTGAAAACTCTAAATCGTGAAGAAACACCCTTTTCATGGCTCCCTGGATCAATAAACCTACAGTATCGAAGGGCATCAGTTTTTGATACAAAACCCATTGGCACCTGGCCTGCCATAAATAATATATTAAAGAGCAACAAGAAATCTGCAAAGTCTCTAAATTATAAATCTTCCCCAACTGAGGAGAATGACCCAAAACCAATATATCATAATCTAAATACAATAACCACCTCATTTTCCATTTAAAGGCTAGGAATTTCCAAAGAGACCTGGCGTATGTGCAAAAAAAGAAGAAATGCTCCACTGTTTCCTCCTGAGCCACACACTCTAAAAAAGGGTAAGTTCTTTCACTTAAGACTTTATGCTTAGCGTTTCCCCGAACCCCAATCCTTCCATAAACTGTGAGCCATAGAATTTCCCACATATAGTCCAGCAGTCTAAGATTATTTAATCTCTGAAGCACTGCCACAGTGCGAATTGAAGGACAGCTTTTAAAGGCTGGTTCACTCGGATATAATATCAGCATTACTTTGGTATATAACTGTGGTCCTGTACTATCCTTTACTACTTGGGCCAGCAAACCCCATTTAAAGAGCTTCTTTGCGATTGGCAAAAAGTATTGTGGTATAAGCAATTTTGAAAGAGGCTTAGGAGGGCTTGTAAGCCAAACAGAGTAATAATGAATCAACACCTGTCTTATTAATATCCCATAACTTGATGAAGACGTCAACAACCCCACCCTTATATTTAGTGTTATAAATAGTGTAGAAAAAAAAAACTGGATCCACCATCCCTAATCCCCCTTTTTCTTTCGCCAGATATGTATATTGCCTCTTTATTGGGTTGAGTCTGTTACCCCATACCATCTGGAAAAATAAACTGTAAATCCTCGTTTCTAATTTTATTGGTAATGGAAATATTATCACCGTGTACAATAAACCCGGAATTAAAAATTGTTTAATTACTTGCACACATTTTAATTTGGACAATTTCCATGTTTCCAAATTAGAATTTTCCCATCTATAGAAGTTAGTGCCTTTTCCCAATTTAACTCTGGCAGATTCTGGGGCCCATGTAATAGTCCCAGAATTTTTATAGGATCTGATGAAATACGAAGTCCTTGGATAAGAAGTGTTGACGGATTGCCTACCCCAATAAACAATCCTTGGCTTTTTTGTTTATTAAGTTTTGAATTGGAAATCAAAGAATAAGAATCCTTAAACTCCAAAAACTGTGCCTCTTGTTTATAGTTGGAAAAAAAAAACACAGAGATAATCAGCATAAGCCTGCACATGTAATTCCTCCAATATGGGAGGGCCGAAAACCCCTTTCCATAGTGGATATTGTGAAAGAGATTGAATCAATGTATCTATTGTAAAAGCATATAATAAAGGGCTTAAGGGGCATCCCTGACGAACCCCCGTGGGAATATGAAACCCATCCCCAATTTCTGTCTGAATGATTGGGTGAGTAATAGCATTATTGTAGAGTGATTTTACCCAATTTAAAAAATATCTGGAACTCCATACCGTGTTAAAGTCAAAAATATAAACAGGTGATAAACCCGATTGAAAGCCTTCATTTGGTCTACTGAAATAATACAGCCAGAAAGTTTATACAAATTAGAATGTTCTATCAAATCTCGAATAATCATATGAGCATAGTGAATTTTTTTTTCCGGGAAGCCCACAGAAATGGGAGGGGGAAAGTACAGTGACAGCAAACTGTTTAAGCCTAGTATTCATAATTCCAGCCAAAAGCTTGTAATCAGAGTTCAGAATCGTAATTGGTCTCCAATTGTCTAGGAGTTCTTTATCCCCAGATTTATACAAAAAAATTAACAACCTCTCAGAGAACCAAACTGGAAATTCCACCGAGGCTAAAAAAAAAATTAAATACCAGTTCTAAACATTCAGAAAATTCAGCAGGGAAGGCTTTATATAATTCTGAAGTTAGTCCATCAATCCCAGATGAAGTACCCAATTTTTGAGCTTTAATAGCAGTTACTATCTCTGCACATGTAATGGGAGAAATTAACAATGATTTATTAAAGTGTGTATCTGGTAGTTTTATCTTATTCAAAAATGTCCTCATGTCTTCCATGCTAGGAGGTGCCGCCGGCATATGAGAAAGTAAAAATGCTTTCATAACCGCTTGAAGGCCGTGTGAATCCTGCACTAGTTGTCCTTCTTGATTCAAAAGTTTTACAAAATGTGTATTATGTTTATATTTTTTAAAAGCCTCATAAGGATCTCCATAAGGCTGCTTTTTCATACCATATTGAAAAAGAACCTTAAGTGTATTAGCTCTACTATATTGTACCTCCTGAATTTTTTTGAGAGTTAATATTTGAGAGGAGAAATCACTATTTGAGGTATTTGCAACAGAAATTAAATACAACTGCTGCCGCAACTTTAGATAATGAAAAAATTTTACATTTTCCCTAGACCGCCCTTGATTTTTAGTAAACTACAAAAATCATCTTTAGAATCTTTCCACCATTGCCCCAAGTCTTCATATAAAAAGGAAACAGAAAGTCTAGCAAAAAGTAATGCTTGAATATGCTCCTGTACACCTGTATTATGTCTGTGCATTTCTGCATATTGTAACCAATGTCCTGTGCCCTCCCGGGTCGTGCCTGAAAATAGGCAGGTCTGTTGCCTAGCGCACTTACCCGGTTACCAAAAGCTAATAAATTAACTACTACATCAGGGTGTTTTAGCAAAAGTGCACTGTTTCCATCATGCCGTCTGTCTAGGTGGTACGGGATGAGGGGAAAAAGTACATTGAAGGAGCATGTGATCTGAAAAGGAAACCGGGAAGGTATAACATTTAAAGGGAAGATTATCTGAAAGAAAAATATAATCTATAGTAGATGTATAGACTCAAAAGGTATCTCTTATAAGTAAATATTGAACCACCTTGCTGATGGCTACTACTATTGACCAATCCGGATGATTTTATCAGTTGACATAACGCATTGGAGCCACAGTAAATCTTTTTCCCGACGCCAAGGGGTTGGCTTCCCAAAGCTTTCAACTAACAATTGAAGTCTCCACACGAGAAGATTTCATAAGAAGTCAACAAAAATGGTTTTATCATGTGAAAAAGTGCCACCCGTTTTGCCTTTACCTGTGAACCATAAACATTAATGAATCGGCATGTCATGGATCTCCAAATCCCATCCAGGATCATTAACCGCCCCGGAATTAAATGCATTAGTTTAATTAATGAAAAATCATAAGAATTAAAAAGAAATCTTATGCCATCTGCTGTTTGTTGTCCAAAGGACCAATAGGATGGGCCCCAACACCACTCTCTTTGGAAAAACCTGGCCTGATCAAGGGAATACATCCAAGTTTCCTGTAGCAGGCAGATATCTAAAGAATTACTATGAACAAAATCATAGATCACCTGCCTTCTTTTAAAGTTTAATAAACTGTGTACATTCAATGAACCTAGTTTAAACCCGGTCAGTTATGAATTTTGAGGGGCAACCATCTTTTTTTCTTCTCTTTTCCTTTTTACCCTTATAACCTTCCTGAACCTGAAAAGCGGAAGTGGGGATATCCTGTATAGGCTGAGAGTCAGGTAACTGACAGTCCATTTCTGAATCACCCCACTGAGCTGACAATACTGCAAAGGGATTACTGGTTTCCATTTCTACTGGGGGGGGCAAGAGGGGTTTTAAGATTCCTGGAGGACCTTCTCACCAGAATGGCAGGTGGAGCTATAGAGGAATCCTGAGATGACCCTTCTTTTTGTGCTGAATAACAGACAGGAGAAAGGATGGGAGAAATCTGAACTGAAGCCTCAGAAGATTTACCCTCAGATGTAGCTGGGGGAGGATGTGAAGAAGGATCTATTACTTCCGTTATAGACACAGGGGCTGTCTGGGCCACACCCATAGCCAGGTCCTGAACTTTTTGAATTAAAAGATCTGGACTACTACTAGATGCTTTGTTTTTTGCAGCCCATGTGATCAGTTTCCTCACAGAGGTCACATTTGGTGAAATTAGCACATTGAAAAGCAATATGACTGATTTCACCACAATTGTCACATCTAGGCTTATCGCAAGAACTGGATAAATGCGTTCTGGAACCACATTTGTAACAAGCACGGGGTTGCCCAGCATAAAAGTACACCCCTCTATCCCATCCTAACAAGAAAGAATTTGGAATATGCTCTATCTCAGTATCAGTTTGCCTGAGCTTAACTTTGAAATGGCAGCCCCCTGTCCAAAACTGCTCAGAATCTAATATAGCTTCAGGAGGACTCAAGACCTCACATTTCTGAGCCACCCAGAATGAAATATCATCCGCATGAACACTCTCATTCCTAAGCATTATTGTAACATATTTAATTAAAGGTTTTGTTAAAGGAATCACTAAAAAGGGAGTCCCTATGGGAGAAAATTTTACTTGGTTGTATCTCTCCCAAAATAGATCCAGGGCATAGGCTGAACAAAAGTTTACTTCAAAGTTATCTTCTCCAGATATATTTATAAACGTGAACACCTCCTTGGGAGAAAAATGTAAAGACTCTTTTAACAAACTTTTCCCAACATACAGCCTATTAGGCCTAACCTCAAGACCCCCCTTATACCGCAGTCGCACAGCATTTCTGCGTGGTGCTGCTTCTTTTTTAATTTTAGAGAATAATTCAGACATCAGGGGTTTTTCAGAGACAGGGTTACCCTGTACTGTGTCAGCAGGTTGCTCAGCTCCCAAGTTAGTAGTGTCCACTGGTGCAGTGGCCTGCAAGGCAAATCCAGAAGGCCTCACACCCCCCTGTACCCCGTCAGGAGTTCCAGCAGTTACTGGTGAAAATGGTAACTGTGGTTTCCATGTAGGTTCGTTCTGGGAAAAATTTAATTTAGGGTCCCAATCAGGTGTGGGTCACCAAGACCCTTTGTCCAAAGTCCATCCAGCGTCACTTATAGCTCGCTGAGGGGACCATGTTTCATCAGTTAAGGGCTGTACAGGTGGAACAGTAACTGAAGGTACCAAACCAGTCTCTGCTTCCTTGGGAGAAGAATCGGCTTGCCCCTCTTCTAGTGCCCCTAAGTTCCTTTTAGAGAAAATCACTGCTGTTCTCTTCTCCTTTCCATCTTCTCCTAGTTTCTCATGATTTATCAGTGACTGTTTCGGAAAAGAAAAGTTGGAGACTCCCTCCTGGTTAAGAGGATCTGTCTGAAACACACATTTTACTTCTTCGGGTTGCAGGGTGGAAGAGGATGTTGAAATCAGGCCACAGAAAACAAATCCCGCTTCTTTAGTCACAGTGGCAGTATACCCAGTGGAAACAGAGCCTCCGTGCTTCGACGTAGACACACCCGGGACCTTCGGGAGTACCATAGCAACCTGCGGTAAACTGGGAGAAACCACAAGTACTCCTGCAGCTGTAAAAGGCTTTTGGCACTGAATCTGGTCAGATTCCTCACTGCCAGCGGAAGCCGTAACACTAACAGGCTGTTCAGGTTGCCCCAAAGCAGAAACATTTTGCAACTCACCCGACTGCTCCGTGTCGGGAACAGGAGGCACTGACTCACAGTTCATAGCACTGACAGCCGCAGGGAAAGCAGTAACAGATGAATCCTCTGCCCATAATGAAGACAGCTGTTTGACGCGTTCTTGCTCCCGTTTGAGTTCTGCAAGCTGCAGCTTAAGCTGTTCCTCAGTTACAATCTTTGTAGACAGGTTCCTAGTCATTTCTGGTGCAGCAGATAGCGACAGATCCTCAGTTGAGACAGAAAGCTCACCCTCCTCCAAGCCCTTATCTGGATACAAACGCCCCGCGGGCTCAGTAGATTTCTAATCACTATGGGAGAGCCCAACCGCACTTCATTCTCTGCGACGTCCATCCTCCACCAAGTCTGACCACAAAGTGATCTGACTCACAACAGCCAGCCCCTCTACTGCCAGCAATGCAGTAGGGGAGTTTCCCTTGTGTCCTGGCCAAATTTCCCTCATTCACTAAAAATACCACCAACAGTTTCATCTGGTTCAAGGTCAGTTGGCATTCATCTGTATCCCCCTCCCCCGGGTCGTGCCTGAAAATGGGCAGGATTTGTCTAGTGCACTTACCCAGTCAACAAAAACTAAATAAAAAGAAATAAAATAAAAATGACAACTGTATTGTTCATGAGGAGGTGTAAAAAATGACAATGTTGAAAATCTGGAGTGGCAACATGAAATTTTGGTGAAACAATGAACATGCATGCAAACTGCACAACAGACGTCTGCAACCCAATTATTTGTAGGAGTTTCTTAGGCACATTTTCAACATAGGTATTTTGGGACCTCCCCTCATGAACAGTGGCGCTGTGATTTTGTTAATGTGTTCCAAAAGGCGATTTCCCACAGCGAGCACGCCATTGTGCGCCACAGTTGTGGAAACACATTTTGGGCAGGCTGTGAAAATGGCAGCTGTACTTTGATAAGGAGTGTGCACAAATGCCAGTGGTGAAAATCTGTCATGAAAAATATTGCAAATTTACAAGTTACAAGGCTGCGTGGAAACTGCGCCAGCGCTGCAGCACAGCTCATTTATGGACTTTCGGCCAAATTTTCAACATAGGCATTTTAGGACTTCTGCTCATGAACAGCGCCATCGTCATTTCAAACTGTCCTGAAAACTGATTTCGCACAGCGACCTTGTAATTTTGCGCTGGACGTGCAAAAACACATTTCAGCCAGGATATGTAAAATGACAGCTGTACTGTTCATAAGGAGGTGTGGAAAAATGCTAATTTTGAACATGTGGAGTGAAAATATTACAAATGCACGGTCACGAGCATGTGTGCAAACTGCGCAACGCAAGCTCGTAAAACACAAATTTTACAGACTTTTGGCCCCAAATTTTCAATACAGGCATTTTAGGACCTCTGCTAATGAACAGTGTCACTGTCATTTTCATAGTGTGTCTTGAACATGGACTTTCCACAGCGACCACGCTATTCTGCGCCAGAACTGCGAAAACACATTTTGGTCAGGATGTGAAAAATGACAGCTGTACTGTTCATAAGGAGGTGCAGAACAATGGTAATGTTGAAAATCTGGAGTAAAAATATTATAAATTCGTGAACTTACTAGCGTGCATGCAAACTGCGTAACGCACGCTCGTAACACTGTCATGTTATGGAGTATTGTTACAAAATTTTCAGCATAGGCATTTTAAGACTCTGCTCATGAACAGTGTAACTGTTATTTTTGTAATTTGTCCCGAACACTGATTTCCCACATCGACCGTGCTATTCTGCGCCGGAAGTGCGAAAACACATTTTGGGCAGGACATGAAAAATGACAGCTGTACAGATCACAAGAAGGTGTGGAAAAATGCCAGTGCTGAACATGTGACATGAAAATATTGCAAATTCGCTAAGTTACGAGTGTGCGTATCAACTGCGTAACGCACACTCGTAAAACAGTCATTGTTTGGATTTTTCCCACCAAATTTGCAACATAAGCTTTTTGAGAGCCCCCCTCATTAACACTGGCACTGTCGTTTCATTCCTCACTCCCAAAACGTAATTCCGCGCAGTGACTGCGAAATCACCTTTCAGGACCGAATAATGCCATGACTGTGCAAGAATTCATGAGGAGGGTTCCCAAAAACCCCATGTTGAAAATTTGGTGCCAAAATTCCAAAAAATGCCTGAGATATACATCAAAGTTGAAAAAACCCTATTTATTCCATTGTCAGATGAAGATTCCCCAGAAAAAAGAGGCACAACAACTTTTTGTGAGTGCTCGACTGGCAATTTGATTTATTAAACGTGTCTTACAATGATTGCATTTTACTTTTCTTACATTTTCAACAGTCCTTCATTTCCAAAACTATCCATTTCACATTCCATCTTTCAAAGATTTACATATTTCAAATCACATGTTTCAAACTGTCCTTTTTTCCATTGTCTTCTCAGGGTCCAGATGCTTTAAAGCCCAATACCCCTTGGTCCTCTTCCTCTTGTGGTCCTCGCCTTTTGTTGTCCATAATCTTCTTGGGGTCTGGACGTTTGAAGCCCAATACCCTTCTCCTATTCCCTTGCTGCCTCCCTTTTCCGGGCCGATGGCAACTGTGCCTCATATTAAACCCTTTCCTACCCTTTTGCTTGCTTCCATGTCCGGGCATCTGAGCCTGGCCCATGGTTTCTACTTGCCCCCAATTTTAATTTTTAATTTTCTGAAAATTTCTCTCCACTAGCCCATCTCCAGCTTATGCGATGGAATGATGGGCTCCCCCTGCCCTCTTCTTCTCACTTCTCTATGCTATCCTCCAACTGCACTACGTATGTTGCCATCCCTACCGTTGAAAGGTGCACCCCATCCTGTCGGTACATTCCTGGGTTGGGATAGGATATTCCTTAATGTTCTATGTACACCCCCCCCCTCCCCTTTAGCCAAGCCACCACCTTCCTGTTAATTCTTTTCCTGGCCCGTTCCACCTTTTATATCCCTGGCCTGCTGCCACACCATCCTGGGCACCATCTCTGACCAGGCTATCCTTGCCTGTGGCCACCACTGTTGAATTATCCCCATATCCCTTATAATCTCCTTGCACAGCAAACCCCATGGACGTTCCCCCAAATCATTACCTCCCAAGTGCAATATTAACAGGTTTGGTTTCGGCCATTTCTGTTTCAGATCTTCTAAGGTTGGCATAATCTGTGCCACCTCATTCCCCTGGCCCCCTTCCAGTGGACCATCACTCTGTCAGGATCCTGTCCTATCTGTCTCCCTCCATGACAATTAGCAACCCATCTCTCTGCCCAGTAAATGTAAGAGTGCCCTAGTATCCAGATCCATTTGCATCTTCCCCGACCTGTGAAAAGCAAGTGTGGATATTAGACTATTTTTCTGGCATATGTCTTATAGCAGTTTGACCTCCACCTCTCTGCTTTCTTGACTTCTTCTTCAGACCCACCTTTTTCTGCTAGTGTGGATGCGGCTCCTATTCTAAATGAATTGGAAGAATAATTTTGTGTGTTCTTCCCTAGGTGCGCCATCCCCTTCTTCAACACCCCTGTTACCTGGAAACATGTCACCGGTTTTCTGTCTTTATTGTAAAGAACTGCCTGCTTTTTCCCTGTCTCTTTGCCTTGTACTTCCATAGTGCCGCTACTGGGCATGTTCTCTCACTGTCATGCTTATTTAATACAATCTCCATCCCCCTTCCTATCTGGTCTGTTTTTGAACGTCTCAGTTAAATTGTGATCTTCTCTTGTTTCCAGTGTATTTCTTCCTCCCACAATCCCCCTACTGCATCCGTTTTGTTGGCCGCTACTACCTCGCTGACCCTGAATGCACCTCCTGCCATCACCATGAAAATGGCCCTGAATAACACGGCTCCGAAGGGTGTGGTACAAATCTCTACCAAGGTTTTCACCAGCCCTTCAAGTTTGTCCCCAGCAACAGGTTTTCTTATGTCTACCTTTCCTCCTTTTAGCTGTTGCCAACCTATCAACATGCACTGCACCACCTTAAACTTATTCGGCTCGGCCCAACCTTTTGTGCTGCATGCCCATCCTATCCCTGCCAGCTGCACCCCCATTGTGCTGCTAGCCATTCCTGCCTTCCACTTCTTCACCATGTACTTTGTTACCTGGTCCTGTGAAACTGGCTCACTTACCTTGAACCCTTCCTGTTTCCAGAACTCCTGGAAGGTCCCTCATGCCCCTTCGTATGCCTTCAGCGTGTTGCTGGACCAGGAGCTCCTGTATAACAGTCGGGCTCCTTCCAGCCAATTTGCCATACTTTTTCTGCCACCAGTGTTCTCTTTGCAGCCGCTTGTGGCGCCAAGGACCTGAATCTTTTCAGCTGTAAATGGGAAAGGTTGTCAGCTATGTCATTTTTAACCCCCTCTATGTGCTTGGCTTTAAACGACATGTTTAGTTGTAATCCCCTCAACATCAACTGTCTCAGAACCCTGTTCGCCATCTCCGACTGCCCTCCCTGCCTGTTGATAACCTCTATTATGGCTCTGTTATTGCACCAAAACATTATTTTCCTATTCCTTAGGAGTTCTCCCTATGTCAACATTGCCACCCATATTGGGAAAATCTCTAGTAGAGTTATGTCCTTTAGCAGCCCCTTCTCTTTCCAAGAATCCGGCCATGCCTCCACTATCCATCTCCCTCGGAAATAAGCCCCCAAACCAATAGCCCCAGATGCATCCGTATATAGATCCAGATCGTTATTTCCTAGCCACTCTTTCTGCCAGAATGTAACCCCGTTTTATTCCTTTAAGAATTGTTCCCACACTGCCACATCTTGTCTAATCCCTCATGATATGTCGATCCAGTGGTGCGGATGCTTTTTGCCCACTGTTGCCCTGGCTAACCTCTTGGTGAACACCCTCCCTGGTGCAATCGCCCGGCATGCAAAGTTCAAGTGCCCCAACAGCTTCTAAACCTGCCTCAGGGGAACTCTCCTCCTACATTTTACCTCTTGTAGCAAAGCCCTGAGCCTGGCCACTTTCTGTTGTGGTAATTTGAAGACTTGCTCATCCACATCAATCTCAATCCCCAGGAATTCCAGCTTCCTGTCTGGACCTTCTGTTTTATCTCCCGCTAAAGGCACCCCTAACTGCTCACACATCTCCTCAAAGTCCACAAGCATTGTTCTTACCTCTTTCTCACACCCCCCTATCATGAGGAAATCATCCAAATAGTGCACCATTGCCATGTGCCCATATCTGTTCCCAAACACCCATTGTATCCAGGAGCTGAATGCCTCGAACTTGGCACAGGCTGTGGAACAGCCCATGGGCATTGCCTTGTCAAAGTAGAAGGACCCTTGGAAGCAGAATCCCAACAGGTCCCAATCCTCCTTCCAGACTGGTAGTAGCTGAAAAGCTGACTCTATATCGGTCTTTGCTAGCCAGGCCCCCCACTTTGCTCTGATCAACTCCACTGCTTGATCCAGGGTTGCATATGAAACTGTGCTAAACTAGTCTGGTATAAGGTCGTTCACCGAGGTCCCTTCTGGGTAAGACAGGTGATGAATTAGCCTAAATTCCTCTTGTTGCTTCTTGGGCACTAGGCCCAATAGGGAAACTCACAGGTTGGGTAATGGGGGTGTCCGGAATTGCCCCTCCATCCTCCTTGCTTCTATTTCTTTCCTTATGTTTCTGAAAGCTATGTCCTCCTTCCCCTTAATGGATGACAAGTTTTTGGCTCTCGTGCCTTCCCTCGCCCCTTGATATTCTAAACTAAATCCCTTTTCAAAGCCTTCCACTAACATCTGTCCTGCCTTCTCCTCTGGGTATCCCTTCATCCATTCTTTTAGCACCCCTACCCTGACTGGTGTTCTGGCCAGCCTAAACCTCCCCCAGCCTCTCCTACCCTCTCAAAGGTTCCCATACCCATTCCCAGACCCTCTTCCTTGAAATCCCTCCCTCCCCGGATATCCCCTTCCCTCTGAAATGGCTGCCCTTTTCCCATTGCCCATTCTTGTGTCCCCATTGCTCTGCATCGGTCGCTGGTGTTGACCTGCACATTTTGAACAAATGTGCCTGAATTTGCAATTACTCCAGGAGCACCATGCCTTGTTGAAACCCCAACATGCTTTTTCTTGCAGCCCACCTCCTCCTTGTCTATTCCCTTTTTCCATTCCTGTAAAACCTGCTAGGCTTCTTACCCATAGTTCAGAATGGGTCGAATCCCACCTCAGATCCCCTCCTGCTACCATTCTCTGCCGGAAGCCTCATCATGCTTTAGCCAACCTATCCCCATCCTAGCCTTGTAGGCATCTTTTATAGTGGTGGCATACGTGAGCAGCACGATGGCCAGGTCTGTTTTTTTTCTCCAGCATGATGGCACTGTATATCGAGAACCCTGCCTGCCAGGCCTCTATACTCTTCCCCTTGTAACTTGTCTCCTCTACCTTGTTTCCAGTGATCGTCAAAGCCACCGCCATCTCAGATTTTCCTACAGTCTCTTCTGCTGTACCTCTTCACCGACTCCTTATTCACTAATGCAAATAAATCCATGTACCCCCCTTTCCATATCTTTCCTTTTATCGTTAGGGGGACGTGATCCCCCATTGTCATGCCTGGTATCCCCTCGTTACCCACTCTAGTTTTTGTATTCCCTTCTACCCCTGCAGCCTTAATTTCCTGCAATGCCTTTTCCATTTGCTCCAAGCCCTTCTGTCCCATGTCCCCCAGCAAACCTGCTAGATATTCAGTCAAATCCCCCTCTGGGGTCTGTTCGCCCGTATCCTTACCACTCGTGCCCTCGTCTGCGTCCAGGTCCACCAACTGCTCCAGATCCGCACCTCTCTTGGGGTCTCCTTTTTCCGCTTGGCCTTCCTGACCCTCCAGCTGGCGCCTTCAACCTATCCTCTTCTCCATCATTTCGCCACCTGCTCCATCATCTGCATGCTTGTGACTTCTGCCATCCTGGATAATTAAATACTTAAAGGGGTATACAACAAACAAAGTTATCCCTTGTCCAGCATTGAAATCACCCAATATATGCCCCCCACAGTTTTTGCGCTCTCTCTGCAGACCTTACACCCCCTTTTTGGTCCCCTTTTCCGGTGACGGCCTCACATCTTTTGGCTAGTCTCTGTCACCTTTCTAGCTGGGAATTGCCCAGAATTCACGCCCCTTAGATTTTTTTTTTTTACCTGCTGCTCCCTACCCTGGTTCACTGCCCTTTCCCACACAATTCTCAAATTGAACATTTTTCCTATAGATATAGATAGAGAAAGGGCGAGAGAGAAAGAATCAAGTAATCCACAGATGCATTTTTAATTACCATTGCCTATGCTGAAACTTGCCCTTTAACCACATTTGCAACGTTCTGTTGCAACAATGCCACTGCAGGAATCACACCCAACACCACCACATAGGCACTACAGTCCCTGAAGCCACTGCCACAACAGCAGCAGCCCGAAGAATGGCAGTGCATGTCGCCAGAGGAGAATCCTGGGCCCCTGTGCTCCTTGTGTGCAGTCCTATCCAACCCTTGACTCCCGGGACCCTTCACGATCCAGCTGCATTTCAGGTACATTTGTTTTACTGTTTACATAACAAGATGGAATAAACTCCCATTTTCCCCATGCTTTTTACCCCACTTGGGATCCCCCTCCAACTGGAGAGCCGAATCCCCCCGCTTTGGTAACTCTGCCCTTACTGGCCACAATGCTCTTATCCCTCCCCCCAATGTGGTCCCAAATTCCAAACCTGTATTTTGCCTCTTCAGTATTCTGGCTACCAAGATCAACAGCCATTACACTTAAATTACAACTTTTTTTTTGTATTTCTGTTATTAACGTGTCTCCACCACAGGTTTGGTTGTAAGTGGCCTCCCCCAATAATTCTTTTATTCACCCCCGCTACTGCCTTCCAGCCCATGCAGCCTTGCTAGGCCCCCATGCCCAAACTCCCGGCCATGTGGCCAGGCCTACTTTTGCCCCATTATGCCTTACCTCAAATCCGATCCTTAATTCCTCACTTATGTGAAATACAAACAGGGCAGCAGTGCCCTGTAACTGTTATATACTCGGTTATTTAGAACAACTCCTATATAAATACCTCCCAAAACGCTCCCTCAGCATCTAATTCATGAGGAAACCTAGTACAAGGTTATTAAACTACCTCTCTACATTTGTCATATGGTCACAGTTCCTGCCCAAAAACAATCCTCTGTGTAGACAATACAAAAATGAAGAACAGAAGCCAAAGATGCTTTCCCCCAGTGGTACTATTACTTTCTAAATTGTCTAAAAATGCATCTGCTGATTCTCTATTTACTGATTTATATATATATATATTTTTTTTTTTTGTTGTGAAGCCTCTTAACATTGTATTTCTACCCATTAACAGATCTTGCCTCACATGGCTCTAAAGTTACTCTGCTACTTCCTGTAATCCCTACAATTGTTTACCAAATTGAACTGTTTCCTTAATTGCAGGTTATGTGCTGACTGTAAAACACCTCTAGGAAAAATCCCAGCACAAAAGGCCTGCCACTAGCACACTGAAAGTTAACTCCCTTGCCTAGTTACTGCTCAGGCCGCTCCCATGTGGCCAGGCCTACCCCACCTGAAAAAACGTTACCTCAAGTAGTTGAATTGCCAGTCGAAGTGCTGAACTCTGTTAATCTTGAAAACCCAGCAAAAGAGGGAGACCTTGTCCTCTGCTGGCTCCTAAATACCCTCAAGACCCCTCCCCTTTTCCTTCTGGCCAATCCTCACCTGACCTACCTGCCTAGTCATATTGGTCATATCAAGGTATCACATCACGCCCCCTCCCCTCCTTACCTGAGCCCTCCATTCCCTCCCCCCTTTCTTTCCTCCTACCCTCCCCCGCCCCCTGATCTGACCTGCCTTTGACTTGCCTTGCCTCCCCAACCCCCATGTCCCCTTTTCTTTGGGATCCCCTGACAATTTAAGGTTGTCCCTTAGGGGCAACCAGATTTATACAGCTCTCACCGGCATTTCCTCAGTTCGCAGTAAGCTTTGAAGAGTGCAGACGCGGTTCCTGGTCCACCGAAGATCGTCGCGCCAGACTCTGCAGGTAAGTATGGGGTGAGGGGGTGGGGAGGCAGGTGGTCAGAGGGTGGGTACAGGTTGTGGGAGGGGCAGGAGACTATAAGGACTGTTTCTGTGTTACAGGGTTAAAAAAAAACATCAGAGAACAGGTTTTTCCTCAGGGATTTGGCATGCTGGGGTGGGCCCTCAGCATTCCACCTAACTGTTTGGGGTGCTGCAGCCAACGGGATTGGGCACCTCGTCAGCACACAACAAAGGAGGGTTAATTTATGCCGACAGGAATGGGCACCCCATCGGCACACAAGGAAAGTGGGGGCAAGAGCCAAGGGGAATTGAGCACCCCCCTCAGCATATAACAAATCGGGGGAGAGTGCTTTATGCCGATGGGGAGTGGGCTCCCCCATCGGCACATACATTGGGGCCATGGTAAACTAGCAGGGGGATTGGGCACCCTCGAAGTCGGCAGTTGGGCGGCCACCGTGTTTACAATGTGGCCGAGCACGTCGGAAGTTTCGCTGCATCTGACGAGCTTTGCTCGGATTGCAGCAGACCTTTCCTTAGATGTGCTCGCCACATTAGTATGCATGGTGTGGTGCCAGCATGCAGGCTGATTGGGGAATGAGGGACGCACCTACTGATGCATGCACTGCATTCGCCCAACAGTGACCGTGCCTCCAAATCTGCACTTCCACAAGATGTTGGCTGCGCAAACACGTCAACATAAAAATGGCTTGAGGATTTCTTAGGAACCACCAAGTTGGCACCAGATGAAACAGTAGCTTAACTTTGGGGTGCAATAGACATGATACTGGCAAAAAAACTTTGCAAAATTCTCCACCACTGGGCTCTCAACTGAAGCTGTGGGGTGGTTCAAAAACTACCTCAGCAACAGATCCCAGCAGGTCAAAATTAATGGAATCCTCTCGGACAGTAGACAAATGCGCACAGGTGTCCCACAAGGCTCGATCTTAGGCTCCCCTACTCTTTAGTCATTTTCTCAACCACCTTCCTCATGTCAGCATAGATATATACTACTCTACGCGGATGATGCTGTCGTCTGCACCAGCAAGCCTGACCTGCACCTTCTGAAAACACAACTTCAGCAAAACTTCTCGGCTGTCAAAACCTAGTTCTCAAAGCGAAAACTTCTGATGAACTATAAAAAGATGAAGGTTATGTTATTTGATAACCCCCACAACAAGCATAAAGCACATCAATTAACAATTCAGAACAGCTATAATTCCCTGCTAGAACAAGTGAATGCCTTCAGATATCTATAGATAACCCTCGACAGCTCGCTATCCTTTGCCAACCATGGGGACCATGTTATAAAGGCAGATAACACTAGGAGTGGCCTCCAAAATAGCTACAGACATTGCATGACCTCAGATGTGCTTCTGCTCACAATGAACAGCTCAATTATCTATATTATCGATTATGGGTTGGTGGTGTATGGCGCGGCCTCTGACACAGCTCTTAAAAGGATCAACACAGCACTAAATAAATCCTGTAGGCTAATAACTGGAGCCCACAGATTCACTCATACCTGTGACTTACATGTCCAGACCAACTGGCTTCACCTGAAGGGCAGGGTGAAATACCAGGTCTGTCACCTAGGGAAGCAAACCAGCCTAGGCTTAACCCCTCCAGCCATCCAGAATCTCCTTAGTCTAGCGAGGAATGCACATCAGACACGAGGCATGGCTAAACAGAATCATCAAGTCTCTTTCTGCCGAATATCCCCAGTCCAGCGGTCCTTTACCTTACGCATGCCCTGTTGGCTATATGACCTCCCCTATGACATTATGACTAAACCTAAGGTTGGACCTTTCAAGAGAAAACTCCACCAACACTTGCCGCACTTCGCAGCTGTGACTGCCAACCTTAATTAGCCCTACTCCCCAGCCTCCCTCCAACACCATCATCATAGAAACATAGAAATATAGACTTTGATGGCAGATAAGGACCACTTGGTCCACCTAGTCTGCCCATTTCCCTACCTAGAGGATAAGCTACAGATCCTATTTAACCAACAGCCTATTTCTTCCTATCCCCCAACAAAAATTGCCTTATGTCTGTTCCATGCATTCTTGAATTCTCCCACAGTTGTAGACCCCACAACCTCTTCAGGAAGGCTGTTCCATGCATCCACCACCCTCTCTGTGAAAAAATACTTCCTCACATTGCCCCGAGCCATCCCCCCTCTACCTTCAAATTGTGTCCCCTTGTTCTTGCACATCTCATTTTCTGAAAGATGCTACCATCTTGGACTTTGTTGATTCCACTATGGTACCTAAACATTTCTATCATGTCCCCCCTCTCCCTCCTTTCCTCAAGGGTATACATATTAAGCTCCTTTAGCCTCTCCTCATATGGCTTCTCTTGCAGACCCTGCACCATTTTAGTTGCACTCCTCTGAACTGCCTCCATTCTGTCTATGTCCTTGTGGAGGTGGGGCCTCCAGAACTGGACGTAGTACTCCAGATGTGGTCTCACCAACTGTCTGTACAGGAAGATAACAACTTCCTGTTTTCTGCTGGTGATGCCTCTCCCTATACATTCCAGTATTCCCCCAGCCCTCCCTACTGCCTTCTCACATTGCTTGCCAACCTTAAGGTCATCTGATATGATTACCCCCAGGTCCCTTTCCATTTTTGTTGTTGTTATTACTCCCCCCCCCATTGTGTAATCTTCCCCTGAGTTTTTGTTTCCAAAGTGCATTACTTTGCACTTCTTTGAACTGAATCCAAGCTGCCATACTTCTGACCATTCCTCCAACATTGCCAACTCCCTTCTCATCCTTTCCACGCCTCCTTGTGTATCAACCCTATTGTAGATCATAGTGTCATCTGCAAAGAGGCATACTTTTCCTTCCAGTCCCTCTGCAATGTCACTTATAAAGACATTAAAAATGACTGGACCCAGTACTGAACCCTGCAGTATCATCCTGCCCACTTCACCTACCCATCTCCCCTCAGTACCCACCTCCGTACCCCCCTCCTTGCCTCCATACCCTACTTATTCCTTCTTTCACCCACCATGCAATCTGACAAGGTATATGTTGGCTGATTCATTATTGTTTGTTTTAATATGTATAATAAACTTACTCTTGGTTAGAAGCTATTTTGTAACATACTACCAGCTTTTTGTACTTTTGTCTGAATGTTTACTCTGTCGTGGAACCTTTGTAAATGAGCTATTAGCTCAAAGATAGTGTAACCCAAGAATTGTAATCCAATCCAAGAATTAAATAAAAATTTAGATGACTATAATTAAAAGAAGAATAGAAATGATAAGTATAATAAAACAATTAAAAAAACAATAATTTTGTAGGTGCCTAGTCTAGTAAATGTTTTGACTTTTGTGTTGATGGTGGCATGTTTTGACAAGGACTTCATGTCTCTTCCCTAATATTCTATGCATAAGTCCTCTGGAGAGATAATGGAAGGTTTGTGCTGAGAATTACCTCACATGGAACCTGGTTGTCTTTGGAATGAAGAATGAGCTGTGGGAGAGGGACTCCTAATTAAATGTGTCTGTTTCCCTCATCCCCTCTGTTCTGTAATGCATATGTAATGCAGTAGTCTGTTAAATGATGGTTGAATATGTGTGTATTTTCTGTAACTAGTATTCAGTCTTTGCCAACTGAACAGTGGTTAAAAAACATTGTTTTTTTAGCTAAGCAATTCTTGGAGAACTCTTCTTAAAGTTCCTTACAGTTTTAAGTAAGAGTGAAATTTCCATATGTACTGGTGGTTAAATTGTGTAACAGTTTGTAAAGGCCTTACTAGGCTGATCATTCATCAACAAAAGTTGACCAACCTACCTCCCACAGCGGGGTGGAGGGGGTGGTTACAGTTGTTTTAGCAAAGGGTTGGTTTTGTAAGATAAAAGATCATTGCGCTGCTACTGTCAGTCTTTCTGAATCTAACACTGTTGATTTGAACTATAGACGTATTTGCCTAGTGCAAAATGACCTTAAGTATTTAGAGTACAGGTGTCCCTGGGAGGGTACAATCCTGTGCCTCTCCCAGTATATATCCAAGAGTGTACTTTACACTTACAGATCAATTCTGACCGATTTTACTTGGCAAACTACACATACTAACACTGAACATTAAGATTAATGCAAAAAGTATCTTGCATAGTGCTTCTGTTCACACTATGGGATAATATTGTGTGAAAGATTTACTGCAGCTATTTAATTGTTTTGGAAAGGGTGTTCGGTGTTTATCATAATGAGAGATGATATTTTCCCCTGAGGCTATGTTTGTCTCCGTATAAAGTGAGTCCTGGTTTCAACTTTGCTTTCCTTAAAATAAAAAAAACATACTGTACCAATCATCCCTCCAGGGGTGGGCCCGCCTTTTTTGATTTCAAATCAGAACCCAGTGTTCACATTAAAACCAGGAGGAATGTCTTATTAGAGTCAATAAAACTAGACCTTCCATACTTCATGCATCATCCATTGCATACTGTGGCCAGTTCTGGACGGTACATCTGATGTGTTCATCACAATAGTATCATGTCACAGGACCACTCTCCCTACAAATACAAGGCCCGACCACCCAGGCCTTGTCACTCATGTGAAAAAGGCAGAACACCACCACATAGATATGAGAGCTGTAAAGGGCAGAGTCCGACTGTGGTGATGAAAGGTACAGTAACAGCATAGTGTCCATGTGTGTGGTGGTGGTGAGAATGTCCGAAATGCACAAGTTCAGTACTGCATAAGCCACCTGCTAACCAAAAGTTCTCTTCAGCAGATTGGTTACATAGAATTTGTTGGCACATAAGGACCTAGTCTGCACATTTTTCCCTTCCTACATTATCACCGCAGACCCTACTTGATCTCTGGCCCATTCTCCCTCTCCCCTTCCCTTCCCCTAAGATTCCCTTATGCCTATTCCATGCATTCTTGAATCCCACTACTGTTTTTACCCTTCCCACAACCACTGGAAGGCTGTTGCAGGAATCTATAACTTTTTCTGTGACAAAGTACTTCCTCACATCTCTCCTGAATCTACCCCTTACACACACACAGCTTCATAGCATGTCCCCTACTTCTTGAGCAACTTTTTTTTCTGAAAAATACTCCCCTCCTGTACCTTATTTACCTCTTTGAGTTATTTAAAAGTCTCTATCCTATCACCCCTTCCCTCCTCTCTCCCAGGGTGTACTTATTGAGTTCCTTTAGTTTCTCTTTATAGGGCTGTTGATGCAACTTCTGCACCATTTTAGTTGTCTCCCTCTGGAATGCCTCCACACTATCCATCTCTTTCCAGAGATGTTACCTCCAGACATGGACACAGTACTCTAGGAGGAGTCTTACCAGCACTCTATACAGAGGTTACACCACCTCCCTCTTTCTGCTAGTGACACCCTTCCTTATGCATCCCATCACCCCACTAGCCCACCCAACCACCTTGTCACACTGCCTGGCCACCTTTAGGTCATCAGATATGATTACCCTTGAGTCTTTTTCCTGCTTGGAGGTCATCAGTACCACCCTACCCATTTTGTATTCCAGCCCTGTTTTTCTATGCCCCAAGTACATTATTTTGTACTTTTTTGCACTGAATCCCAGCTGCCATACTCCTGCCTACTCCTCAAGTTTTCTCAGGTCACTGTTCTTCCTTTCACCACCCTCAGAGTGTCCACTGTATTGCAGATTTTGGTATCATCTGCAAAGAGGCAAACCATCCTTCCAGCTCCTCTACAATATCGCTTATAAAGACAATAAAGAGGACCCGGTCTCAGCATTAATCAATGAGGCACCCTGCTGGTCACCCTCCCTTCCTCAGAGTGAACTCCACTTACCACTACCCTCTGCCACCTATACCCTAATTTCTTACCCAGTTTACCACCTTTGGACCCACTCCGGTTCTATGTGACAATGGCGGGTGCTGTTGAGACGAGTGTACATTGCCAGCAGAAAATAAAATGGCGATGCCACACACCTAAACAACAGCGCCAACATGGATCTGCTTTTATGCAGGGGCTGTGCCCCCCACACACACCCTTCCCCCACATCCCCCTAACTAAAGATTCTCAACTTCAGGGGGTGTAAGGTCTGGGGGAGACTGGTAAAATAAAAAATAAGAAATGCCGCAAAAAACAATTGCGCTCCTCAGACCTGAACCCTGCACCCTCCCAACCATAGCCAGCCACCCTCACCACCACGCTACATGGTCAGCTCAGAAGTCTTCCACTGCACTGACTCCCGCATACCTACCCTCCTCTTCCAGCCCCCACAATGTTGTTCTGGTCACCCTCATCGGCTTCCTTTTTGCCTGTCATCTTCCCCTCAGGGTAGCCCACAACACAGGCACTGAGACTGAGTCACTCATATTTGAGCCATCCAATCTCAGTCGCCCTTTTGATGGGATACCACCCACTCCTAAGCTACCCAGCTTGCTTACTAGTCTCCTATGCAGAATGGTGCCAAATGCCTTACTTAAATCTAGGTTGACTACATCCACCGCTCTGCTCTGATCTAGTTCATTGTTCACCCAGTCAAAGAAATCTGTCAGATTCATTTGACATGACCTCCCCTCTGTGAAGCCATGCTGCCTTGGGTCTTGTAACTCACTAGATTCAAGATATTCCACAACCTGTTCCTTTCAGTAGTGAATCCATTAACTTTCCCACCACCAAAGTCAGGCTGTCTGGCCTATAATTGCCCGTCTTCTCCCTGCTACCTATTTTGTGAAGTGGGACTACAGCCTTGTTTACACTGTCAACTTTGCAGCACATCAACCCATGCACATGGGTTGATGCGCTGTATAGTCAGCAGTGTAAACACTTTGTGGAGCACCTTAAGTGACCTTCGGATCCTTTTTTTGATCCAGCTCACTTGTGTGTATCAGTATCGGAGCGAGCACTTTAAAGGGCTGTGTGGACATTTTGCTGCTCCAATACAAAGTCCTTTTTTCTTCATCCTCAAGTGAATTTACAGCCCCTGCTCAGAGCGACCTGCAGCACTTTGGGGGGGCTGTGTAAACAGTTAACTGATGGGGAAGCAGTCAGCAGGGTGGGAAAGGGAGCGGTGCAGATGCCAGAGCGCTGCTGCTGTGGAAACACGGCTTACATCTGCCATCCTCCAGTCCTCTGGAACCACTCCTGTTTCCAATAAGCTGTTAAATAGGACTGTCAGAGGTACAGTCAGTACCTCCCTGAGCTCCCTCAGTACCCTTGGATGCATTCCATCTGGCCCCACTGTTTTGCCCACTTTCAGATTACTGAGTCCCTTCCAAAATGAACTAGTGTCCACCTCCCTCCGTCCCTCCCTCCAATGCTCCTGTTATTTATTTATTTTTTTTGTGTGGTCCGTCCTGTCCTCCTTCCTCTATGAACATTGAACATAAGTATTTGTCCAGAATGTCTGCATTTTCCTGGTTTCCCTCTGCACAGTCCCTCTCTTCCTTTTTTAACCCTATTATCCCACCCCTGGTCTTCCTCTTATCACTTACATACCTAAAAAATGTCTCGTCCCCTTCATTACTGACTGGGCTATTGCACCTTCACGCTGCATAATGCTCTCCCTGCTTTCCTCATTTTCCCACAATACACCTCCCTATCCTCCTCCTCCCTCTGCATCTGTGTATAGCTTCTGAAAGCTACTTTTTTATCTTTTACCTTTTCTGCCACATCTTTCGAGAATCATAGCAGTTAGAACTGTTGCCTTTGGGACTCCTAGGTTTGATTCCTTACAAAGGGTTGGAGGAGCATCTTTCCAAGGCAGCAAGACACACAGTGCAGCCCTTACACAGGATGTTTTGAATTTTCATAGCCAGTGCAGGTATTACTGGCTGTTAACACTTGCGTTAGCAAGAGTAATAAAACATGCAAGCCCCTAATTACAAAATGCAAACTGCTGAGCCTGCACTCTACCTTTGGCAGCCTGTTGGGACTGGTGCGGAATAATTAATTGATGCTTTTATTTTTGGCTGGACGGCACGCTGAGCTGAATACCTTGTTTTGGGTGCATCCTGGAGGTAATGGAGGGGAATGTAAAAAGTTTGAAGTGATGATTATGAGATTAGACATAAACAGTGCACCGAGATAATGATAGACAATACAAACCAATGAAACAACTAGTGTCATCGTTACCATCTGATACTGAACACTCAGACAGAAGAGTGTGACTGCAATTGCAGGGCTCCCATATCTACAGGGATTCCTGTATTTTATAGGGATTTGGAGGCATCTACAGGAAAACTCTTCCCATAGACTTGCATTGGTTATACAGGAAAACAGGGCAAATCAGCTTCCATAGGACATAATGTAATCTATAGGAAAACACAGGAATACCACCCTGGAGTTACAGGGGAAAATGCCAAATCAATATGGGAGCGCTGCAATTGCATAAGTCAAAAACAGCTGCAGAAGGAAGTGCTAGGCTCACTTAGGTGGGCTTCAGGGTCAGAATCAGAATGCTCATGTAAGCCCCCCTTAAAAGAGGGGCTTATGCTCTCACTTTAGGCACCCTTTTCCCCCTTCCTACCCCTCCCCCCGCGAGCTAGGGAATTTATTAGAGGAGACTTTGGCTGCTGGATACCTCAAGATGGCAGCAGAGAACAGGTTTAGGGCATATATAAGGGAGCAGACAGGAAGTTTCAGCACCTCTTTTTCCAGCCTGGGCATTAGGCCTGGGGTTGGAGGGGGGGTGGCTGGAGGAGCAGATGTAGGAGGTGAGGAAAGAAAGCTCTGCGGTTGGGGTGGGCCAGTGGGCCCCCCCCCGCCAAGTGCAGAACAGGATGGCTTTTACAGCGTCATGGCATCAAGGAGCTGGGTAAGGCAGCTTTGTGAGGGAAGATGGTTAGCAGGTCCTGCATCTCTGGGATCAGTGAAATGTAGGTGGCCATAGAGACCAAGATAGGCAGGAGCCCATAGAGATCCCATGAAGATATTCCCAGGCTGCCAGGGCTGTGGAGACAGTGGCAGGGTCCCCACAGGGGGAAGGCTGGTGGCAGTGGTACTCCCTCGTAGCTGTTGCGGCAGGGTGGCCTGGGGGGCAGATTGAGCGGGGGGCCTTTCACCCATTTATGGGGCCTGCTTGAATGGGCAGGTCCTAGGGCACTGGCATATAAGGGCTAGGCAGGTCACAGGTCATTTGGACAGACCTTGGAGGGTGGCCTCTGGTTGGAGCTTAATGTGAGCCCAGGATGTAGCAGAGGGGATGTGGGACTGTGCAGTTATTCCTTCTGAAGAAATGGTCATCAAGAACTGAAGCCAGAAGCGCACCATTACTTGTGAAGACAGGTTGTTTGGAGAGGCCTGGGCAGTGGCAGTGTCCAGGAGCTCTCCTGTGTTAGGGCAGCCAGTAGCAAGGGGCTAAAGTACTGTGGCAGGGCTGGATTTTGGGGCTGCTGCACCAGTGGAGCCGTGCAGAGGAGAGGCTGAGCCCACAAACAGGGAACAGGTGCAGTGAGTCTGGTAGCACCAGTAAGTAGCTAAGATGGAGTGGGTTACAGGACCTGGGTCAAAGAACAAAATCCTGGTACCCCTTGGGGTTTGGGCCAAGACCCAGAGGCCTGGTGGGGGAAGCAGCACACTTTCCCATGCCGTAGAGAGGGCATCGACCAGTGCCAGAGTGAGAATGGGTAACCCGGTAGTAAAGAGAAACAGTTTGGCTTACCCAATAAAGAAGGCCAGGAGCCTGTGGGTTGATAAGTCGAGAGGTGCCTTCAGTAGAGCATCCAAGCAGACAGATTGAAAGAATCCTTGCTTGCACTGCCTGTGAATCCATCAATAGCTGCTCAAAAAATGTCCGGCCAAAGTGTTTGTATGAAAGTTTGCATAGCCCCATGGAACTGCTTTATTTATTTAGATAAGTTATGTGACCCCTGCATTGCTGGGATCATTTGTGATGCAGAAGCTAAATAAAGAAGCTGGTTGTGAAAAGATCTGTAGTGATGTGCTTCATTTGAACTAGAAGGGGGAACTAATGAAATGGAGATTTTCCCTCTTCTTTGTAGCCAAATTAATTTGTCATAAGTTTGATTCCAGATGAAGTTTCACCTTGCCTTAGACAGGACCCAGGGGCTCTGGGGCCTGAGGAGTCAGGAGTTTGCAACATGGAAATCCTGGTCCGGTGCCAGCGTTCGGGGAGAATCCAGATTTCAGTTGGAGAGAGAAAGGGAGTGTGCAGGTGAATGAAGATGCTAGTAAAGTAGATCACAGCTTTCCTGCCTTGTTTGGGACTGCACTTTCTCGGGTGATTCTTAACACTTGATGTAGCTTCACCCTGTGCTCCTGGACCACCTGTGATAGAATGTATGCCCCTAGATGGGGTGGGGGAGATTACACTCATGTGTGGGGGGGGGGTGTTCCAGAGATGGGGAATCTGGCTGGAGAAGACAGATTAACACACAGCCTTTTTACAGTGAGAGGTGTCAAACTGAAATTTGTCTGCATTGACTGAGGGAATAGCCAGCAAAGGGAAGAACAGTTGGAAGCAGCATTAAAAAGAGTGGAAAGGTACTCAAGAAGTTTATTGAACTAAACCTTAGATATAAGAAAAGTTCCGTGACCTAGCCTTATCCCCTCTAAAGAAAGTCAGCTCAAGCTACTGTATGAAGGGCAGTGGGGTGTCTGGTGTGGGGTTGGGGGTATTCCAGGGTAAATTGACAGTAGGAATTATAAAGCCTCCCAGTCTAGGCAGAGATGAGATAGGGGAAGAGTCACACACTACAACTCCATTAACAGACAGATTATTTTATCTAAGGGTTAAATTGTCGGGAACCCACAAAAACTCAGTTTCACCACCTTATGCAAAGCAAGATTTGTTCCTGTGGAATCCGCCAAACCACACATAGGCAGCAGCACAAGCAGTCTTGAGCAGGGTGCATTTGGAATGAAATCCAGTGAAGATACACACATGCCTACTGCACTGTGCATTGGCAGCACAAGTCAAACAGCCAAAAGTATGCCAAAAGTTTATCACTGCAGTGAAAGAGGACAAGGGGGTACAAACCTCACCCCAGCATTTTGAGTTCAAAATGACTCTTTGTCAGGGGGTTCCCCTAATGAAGAGTCATTCTGGACTTACAGCACTGGGGTAAAGTCTGTGCCTCCTTGCCCTCTTTTTTTTTTCCCCTGCCTACATCCTCCATGCTCCCCACTCCTTCGGGCTCCTCAATGCTCCTCGACCCACCAGCTGTCCTCTTCTTGAGTCCTCCTCAATCCCCCAGATTGCAGCTGATGTCTGAGGGGTATCCCAGTGTAACCCTTCACCGGGCGGGTCCCCCTCCTTCAAGGGGGAGGGCACCAGGTAGGGAGTCCAGTGCACTTCCTATTAGGACCCCCAGAGGTGCTGGTGAGGTAGAGGAGGCTCTTGGAGGTTCCGATGTGGTCGGAGAGCGGGAGAGCCATCATCCGGCGAACGCAGGAGCCATTTTCCATTTCCTGGTACTCTCTGTACTGCATTGCTTGAAAAAGTGCCCCCAGTCTCCACTAGGATCCACTGTTGAGTGAAGCAAAAAAAAGAGGAGAGCAGTCTTTCAGATGCTCAATCATCTTCATCCCCTGCCGACCCCCGGTGCCCCGAGTCCATTCCCGAACCCAGGTCACCACCTTGTCCTCTTTTAATGCAGAAATAAAAAACCTTTGGTACACATTTGGCTTTTTCTGCCGAAGCAGTCTCCCTGTATGTGTCTTCATTGTTCCTATGGCAAGCTCCGAGTTTGGTAAGCAGATACTTGAATGTTGGAACATTGTTCAATGGGGTACAGCAAGGATTTGGAGACAAGGAGGGGAGGGAAGGAATTGGCAAGCTTGATGTCAAACATGATAGCATCAGTGTTTTTTGAGTTCAGGACCACTTGTCACTAATCCAGCATTGAACACTGTTGAAGTTCAGTTGGATTTTGAACTCAAGCTCAGCAACATTAGGACCACTAGTGAAAATCACTGTGTCACGTGAATAAATATGAATGTGTACAGAGATACAGGCAGAGGGAAAGTTGTTTATAAAGATGGAAAACAGGAATGGACTGAGGATAAACCTCAAGGTACACTTAAGACCATCCAGGGGCGGGGGAGAGGTCCACAAGTACACACTACTCGAGAGTAAGCAGAGAGTTCAGAATTAAACCAGACAATGGAAGACAAAGAATCACAATGCCCAACTGCAGCCAGCTTCTAAAGCAATATGGGATAGGCACTGGAAAACAGCACTATAGGCTTTCAAATACAAACAGAATGAAAGGCAGTGAGAAGTTCTGTATATCCAAATCTACCTCTGGTGAAACTGGTCAGACTTTAAGCAATTATCCCAGCTAATCAGCAGAAGGAGACTCAAACAGGAAACTCAGGCTGTAGGACAGCTTAGAAAGCGGTATTGTAACCTAGTGGTCAGAGTGCAGAGCAGTGAACCTGGGGGATGAAGTATGACTCCCACCAGTTGCCACTAACTCCTTAGGTTTGTTTACATGCACCCAGCTGTTGTGCTTCCATCTGCGTGGCTCAACCGCCACTCCTCCCGCACCACCAACCACCACCATTTATACGGACAGGGTTATGGGACATTGTAGGGTGGCAGACAGTACTTCTGGAGTTTCGTGCCACATTTCTGCTGGGGCTAGGTGGCAGGCACAGAACTGTCACCTGTGAAGTTTGGGTACATGTTGTAAGAGACCACCAAACAAAGAAGTCTGCGCTACTTTTCATCTCTCCCACTTCCTCAAGTGTAACATATTCTGCATTACCTATAGTATGAGCAATGGGGCTTTTGACTTCCAGTTTCCCACTAGCAGTTGCATTGGGGGGGGACCCAAAGAGCCTTTGTGAATCCAATTTTGTGCATTATTTGACAGTCCGGTTAAGCAGATCTGGGAGTCCTGTGCCGGAAAAAATACCTGCTTAACTTCATCTGGGGGAGGCAGTGGAAGTGGTGTGGGGTACACGGATGGAAGTGGAGCAGCATGTTTACACGCTAGTAGAAACTACCTACACTGGTGCAGCTCCCCACCAAAACAGCAATCGCGGTTTGCCACAATGGAGCAACCTACACTGCTCCACATGTTGTTTACATGGCCTCATCTGCACCAGTGTAACTCATCTGCACCACTTGCAACAGTGCAGATCAGGTTGTGTAAATGGGCCTATTGTGTGACCTTGGGCAAGACACCTCCCCTCCTCTCTTTTGCTCAACTAACTCTAACTCACTCATTCACTCACTCTCTCTTCTTTTTTCTGTTTGTGCTTATCCTTCCTGAGCATTGCTTAACCTGTTTCTGTCTCACTAAACGTCTCTGTGTTCCCCAATGGCTGCTACAGCTGTTCATGACTTGTGAAGCACTTTGGGATATTGTTTGTGTGCAAGGCACTATATAAACACAAATGCCATTCCTGCCATATTGCTTTAGCCAGGGAGGTGGTATCCTATTTTCTTACTGAGTTTGTTTCTGGACTATGACTATAGGTCATACTAGTTGGCCAAACAGGAAAGGCCTTGTGACATTCTCGGATCACTTGTCTTGTGATACATCTTGCAGTATCTAGACAGATATAGCCATACCAAGTCAACCACTGTTGGAAACAAGATTTACTTGAGGTGGGTCAATCATGGTTCTGGGGTGCCTTGTAACTCCCATTATAAATTCTTTACCTGAGTTCAGCCAGTCCCAGGGCCTCCTTTCCTATGTGCAGCTGTCATATCATGCAGCAAAGTTAAAGTGGAGCAATCCACTTCAGAGGTGGAGGAAGGAGTGATACATGTGCATTTTCAAATAAAAAAAAATGGAAAGTAAAATGTGCTATAAATCCCTCTTGCCCACTCAAGTGATTTATCTAAAGTTTGTATGTGCTATGTGAGATGTTACTTATGGAACGAGAGCTGAATCTCACATAGTTGGGGCAGACAAAACTGCTCGCCTTCCCGTTGCATTCCTTCTGCCCAAACTGCATGAGATGACATGCTTATACCAAGCAATGTCAAGCGCAGCTAATATAAACCTACAAACTAACCCATACTGTACTCTTGTTTCCCAGGTAACCCTGCACTCCCTGAGTCTTTTGGCCTTCAGGGAGATCCACTGGTTCCAAGAAGTCATGGCAAATCCAGTTATCCAATTGTAAGGCAAATGGGAAAGGATCATTCTGCTGAGCATCTGTAAACATTTTATTGGGATGTGAGCCCACAGGCCCTGTTGTCATGCAAACTATGCCTATGCTTTGCAAGTGTACTAGTGATTCTGCGAATGTTGCCTACAGCATTGTTACACGATGCAACAAACACTGGTCATTGCCAATAATGGTTGCTTGCAAGCATCAGTAATGCAATTGTTATTCTTATTAAGCGATGGATGAGAACCTCTGGGGGGCCATACAACACTGACATAGTTAAGAGGCTTATTAATCTAAGACTGTAAGTACTGTAGGAGCCAGCTACTTGTCAGCCCATATTCCTCTACATAAAGATTTATGTGTGGTTAGATATATCTCACTGTCCTCAACCGAAGAAACAATCCCAGAACATTTCACAAGCTGCTGACGACATCAGCATAGCAAGCTTATGCCCTGAAGCCAGCTGCTGAATTAAACAAGTTCTAATAGTGAACTTGTTATTCTCAGTTAGTCACAGATGGGATGTTTATTAGAATAAAAACGTACCTGCTCCAATAAAGTTGGTGAGTCCTGAGGACATGGGGCCTCTGGAAGGGGAGGGTTATGGAGCACATTCTGGGTCAGAGAGGTCCTAGAAGAGGGAACTAGAGGGTTAGAAATAAATAACAAAGACACCTATCTGATAGGTAGACAGATTATGCATGGCAAATCCTACAGAATTAAAGAAGAAATAGGTTAGATAATAGAATAAAACTAATAGAGGAGAAACATTAGTAACACAAAACAATTAACACTGCTCTGGCACTGTTACCCTGAGCCTACCTGCCCTGCTCTGATCCTATTACCCCATTGCCTGCCAGCCCAGCTCTGGCGCTATAACCCCTGAGTCTCCCAGTCCTACCCTGGCAGTACTGCCCCTGGGTCTACCAGCCATGCTCTGAAACTATTACCCTTGTGTCTACCATCCCCATCTTGCCACTACTGCCCATAAGCATACTAATCCTGTCCTGACACTACTGCCCCTGAACCGCCCAAATCTGCTCCGGAGCTATTACCCCTAAGCCTACCAGCCCTGCTGTGGTGCTAGTATTTCTGGGCTTACCAGCCCTGCTCTAGCACTATTACCCTTGGTGCCATTGAGAGCAGGACTGGATTTCTACGTTTGATTTAATAGATTAAGGAACTGTTTACAAAATATGTAACAGAAATACAAATAGTGCATGCGGTATAAGAAATGGCATTAACTGAGGTCTGGATGTAAAAAAGATTCCACCATTTAATAATTTTATCAGTAAGTGGGTGCCTACCTTTCTTTTATAAGATAGTACTTTTTAAATGATTGTATACTTTAGTACTGTATATAGAAATGTGCACTGTATCTTTAAAGTGGCAGTACTAGATAAAAAAAACGTTGGATCTTTTGTAAACAGGTTGTTTCCTGTGCTCTGTTGAGCACTTACCTGGTACTCTTTCATGTTTTTGGTGTACTGTCACCTCGTAATTTGCTCCATTTTTCTTTGGTTTTGTTTGCATTTCTCCCAGCTGCCATGCTGAACCTGGAACCCTCTGCTACCAACCATACATGCTCAAGACTCTCAGTACTACACAGGGACAGCAGGAACATGCAGCAGAGGGTCTCATCAAAGTAAACAAAAGACGTGATGCGACGTGAGAAGGGAAGCTCGGCTGCAAATTAGGCACCAGCCATATATGCTGTGGATCCACAACAATAGAAATGCATTTTAAATATCTAAAAAAACTAAAAATCACTAGAAAAAATATTTACAGATATGGAAACCAGAGCTATGGCTGCAAACTTCCAGCCAAAAAGCAGAATTTTGATAATCACTTCCTGATTATCCAGTACTGCTGCTTTAAATCCCATGCTTTAAATGGGATTCACTTCCCGGTTTGGGGGACTCTTGAGAAAACTTAGAGCAAAACCGGTCGAGTCGCCAGTGGTTTGCATTAGTGCTCTCTGTTCATGAACTGCACTACCTAAGTGGATATTCAGTCTGTAAGTGTTTTTTTATCTTACTAAATAAAGTGTGATGTTACTGTTTTAGCCTGTTGCTCTGCACCGGTTTCTTCTGTTGTGGGTTTGACTGCGTAGTGTTTCTGAGCACAGGCAGATAGATTGGAGCCGTGTCTGTGGTTTTGATGAGTATCACTCCTGCACCTACTAGTCCTGCTCTGGGGATATTAAACCTGGGCCTGCCAGCCTTGTTCCTGGACTATTACCCCTCAACCCAGAAACCCTTCTCTGGCTTCAGTTAACCCGGAACCTACCAGCCCTGATCTGCCGATATCATCCCTGAGTCTACCAGCCTAGTTCTGGGGCTATTATCCCTGAGTCTAGAGAGACAGACACAAATGTTGCACTTCAGGAAAATAAGAGTAACAGAAAAATCCAAGAGTTTTAACTTGAAAATTGTATGCCAAAAATCAATAAGTGCAGCACTACTATTTTAGAACTCAAAAGAATTCTAAAAGAACTAAGGGTAGAACTAACAACACCGCTGACTACTCTCTTTAACAAATCGTGGGAGGATGGGGTGGTACCTGAGGACTGGAGGAGGGCAGATGTGATTCCTCTTCACAAAAGTGGGAGCAGGACAGAGGTAGAAAACTACAGACCAGTTAGTTTGACCTCAGTGGTAGGTAAAATTATGGAATCACTTCTGAAGGAAAGAATTGTTGAGTACCTAGAGGCCAGTGGGGCACAGGACCCAAGGCAGCATGGATTCACGATGGGAGTCGTGTCAGATGAATCTAATAGATTTCTTTGACTGGGTGACCAAAGTAGTAGACCAGGGAGGGGCTGTGGACATGGCTTACCTAGATTTTAGCAAGGCATTTGATACAGTCCCACACACAAGATTAATACACAAGTTAGCCAGCCTTGGAGTGGGTCCCAAGGTGGTAGCTTGGATAAAAAATTGTCTAGACAACAGGATGCAAAGGGTAGTAGTAAATGGAGTTCACAATGAAGAAAGGAGGGTTACTAGTAGGGTACCGCAGGGTTCAGTACTGGGACCAGTCCTTTTAGTGTCTTTATAAGTGACATTGCAGAGGAACTGGAAGGAAAAGTATGTCTCTTTGCAGATGACACAAAGATCTGCAACAGGATTGATACACCAGATGGAGTGTAAAGGATGAGAAGGGACTTGGCAAGGTTGGAGGAATTGTCAAATGTATGGCAGCTCAGATTCAATACAAAGAAGTGCAAGGTAATGCACCTGGGAAACAAAAACCCAGGGCAAGAGTACATAATGGGGGAGAGATACTGACAACAGTAAAAATGGAAAGGGACCTGGGGGGTAATTATATCAGATGTCCTTAAGGTGGGCAAGCAATGTGAGAAGGCAGTAAGGAAGGCTGGGGGGATACTGGGATGCATAGGGAGAGGCATCAATAGTAAAAAACAGGAAGTTGTTATCCCTCTGTACAGACAATTGGTGAGACCCCATCTGGGAGTACTGTGTGCAGTTCTGGAGACCCCATCTCTGCAAAGACATAGACAGAGTGGAGGCTGTCCAGAGGAGGGCAACCAAAATGGTACACGGTCTGCACCAGAAGACATACGAAGAAAGACTAAAGGAGCTTAATATGTATGCCCTTGAGGAAAGGAGGGAGAGAGGGGACATGATAGAAACTTTCAAGTACCTCAAGGGAATCAACAAAGTCCAAGAGGATGGCATCTTTCAGAAAAAGAGATGTGCAAGAACAAGGGGGCACAATTTGAAGATAGAGGGGTCCCAGAGGGCTCAGAGGTAAAGTGAGGAAGTATTTTTTCACAGAGAGGGTTGTGGATACATGGAACAGCCTCCCTGAGGAAGTTGTGGAGTCAAGAACAGTGGGGGACTTCAAGAATGCATGGGACAGACATAAGGCAGTCCTAGTGGGGGGTAGGATGAAGTAAGCTTTTGGTTAATTAGGATCTGCAGCTTATCTGTTAGGTAGGAAAATGGGCAGACTAGGTGGGCCAAGCGGTCCTTATCTGCAGTCACATTCTATGTTTCTACTACACTCTGGCGCCATGCTTCATAAACATGATGCTTTATCGGGGGGGGGGGGACACACTAAACGAAACAGCTACATTTAAATACGTTGCATTTTTAGTAAGACAGCCTGAATACTACGGTATACATGAATCAAAACCGGAGGAAGCGCAGGCACCTCTTGAGCACCAACAAGACACCAGAAATAAGAAAAATGCAAAAATAAATAAATGAGTGTTAAAAAGGAAGAAAACTATTGGCGTAATGATAAACTGAACATCCGAACAGTGATATGCAGTTAAAAGAAAAAAGGAGACAATACAAGAACGAGTATATCAATGTTGAAAAACGCTAACTGCATAAGTTGAGACAGACAGATGATACTAGAATGCAAATTCCAGGAACAAGCATAGAAGAAGGCATGCCAAGAGGAATGAACAAGGAAAGGGAAGGGAAGGAGGAGGGCAATATGGGGGTGAAGGGAGGGAGAAAATTGGGAAACAGGGAGACAAAAGGAAAGGATAAGGACAAACAACACAGAGGGTCAATTGTGACTCACAATTTAAAATACAATAGATAAAATACCAAGAGAAATCACAAAATGTGAAACATCAAATAGAAACTTGGATTACAAATTGGGATCAGGCCCTAATGGATTACAACAAAAAGAAAACATATAGTTTCAATATAACATTTGGAGGTTTCAAATGGATTACAGTAGGGTCAGGTATCGTAAAAGATGGCCACCAGAAAAAATAATATGTTTATAATTAATGTACAAGATATGTGCCAGCAGTTTCAAAAAACTTCAGAATTATAACAAGCATTTGTCAATGCCAAATGTTGATTGCTTATATGTGCTGTTTAGGTATTTGGAAGTGAAAGTACCATGCCTAAGAACTGTCTTGGGCCCCCCGCCCCCAAGACATCCAGTATGTCTTTCTGTTCAGTATTCACAGAAGAGGGGGAGGGGCAAGGACCACAGCAGTTGCAAAGGTGTGAAGAGGTGGACAATAGTCCATTCACAGGCAGAAGAATCCTGCAGAAGGTGAATAAATTAACGGTGGACAAAGCTAGGGGATCAGATGTAATATACCCAAGGATATTAAAAGAACTGTGAAGGTAGATAGCAGTACCTCTGGCAACCATGTTCAGTGAGTCATTCAACACAAGGGTGGTACCAGAGAATTGGAGGAGGGCACAAGTGGTCCCTCTATAGAAATCCAGCAGTAGGGAGGAGGCGGGGAACTCAGCCTCACTTCAGTAGTGAGGAAGATCATGGAGACATTGGTTAAAGAAAGGACAGTGGGGCATCTAGAAGGCATCGGAGGCCAGGACCATAGGCAACATGGATTCACAGTAGGGAGATCATGTCAGACAAATCTGGTTGACCTCTTTGACTGGGTGACAAAGGAAGTAAATCAGGGCGGGGCAGCGGACAATGCTTACCTTGATGTAAGCAAAGCCTTTGACACCATCCCACATAGGAGGCTGATTAACTGAGTAGGCTGGGCATGGGGGAAAGGGTGGTAAACTGGGTTAGAAACTGGGTAAGAGACAGGAGGCAGAGAGTGGTGGTAAATGGGGCGCAGTCTGGGGAGAGCGGGTGACCAGTGGGGTGCCGCAGTGATTGGTCGTGGGGCCAGTCCTGTTCAATGTCTTCATTAGTGACATTGCAGAAGGGCTGAAGGGAAAGGTCTGCCTGTTTGCAGATTACACCAAGATCTGTAATGCAGTGGATACTCCAGAGGGGGTGGAGAAAATGAAGAAGGACCTGGGGAAGGTTGAGAAATGGTCTGAGGACTGGCAACTGAAGTTTAATTCAAAAAGTGCAAAATTATGCACCTGGGACACAGAAACCCTGGGGAAAGGTACAGGATGGGGGCGGGAAGGGAGTTGCTGACAGTCACAAAGAAGGAAAGGGACCTGGGGGTTCTTATTTCAGATGACCTGAAAATGTCAATGTAGTAAGGCAGCTGGGAGGGTCAGTGACATGCTGGGGTTCATAGGCAAGGTATCACCAGCATAAGGAGGGAGGTAGTGATGCCATTATATAAAACTATGGTCAGGCTTCACATGGAGTACTGTGTGCAGTTCTGGAGGTCGCACCTTGGTTAGGATATTAACAGGCTGCAGATGGTCCAGAGAAGGGCGAATGAGATGGTACAGAGCTTGCAACACAAGACTTATGAGGGGAAATTAAGGGACCTCAATATGTACTCGGTGGAAGAGAGGAGGGAAAGAGGGGATATGATAGAAACATTTAAGTACCTCAAGGGTATAAATATAAGTACTGAGCAGCAGGAGACAGCTGCTATAGGCATATGTGCCAGCTTCTGTGTGATATTCTTTTGTTCTTATAAATCTGTAATCTCCCGTATTTCAGTAACCACATGACCACACTGCCTTCTTTAGGCAATTTTATGCTGGCTGATGCCTGGTGTCAGATGGCAGACAGAGGGCTTACCAGCTTGTGTTGCCATTTGAAAAACTTCATAAGAGTGTTCTTTTACTGATAAGCGCTTTGGAAAGCTGGTGAAGGTCTCACAATTTTTATTATGGGTTTATCTTCTTAGGTCTGTCCCCTTTGGTCCCCCCCCCCACACACACACCCGAACAGTCATCAGTGGCCACAGCTGCAGCCTTCTTTTTGCCAAGATGGTGGGTGAGAAATATAGAAACAGAATTTGAAGGCAGATAAGGACCGCTTGGCACACCTAGTCTGCCCATTTCCCTACCTGATGGATAAGCTGCAGATTCTAATTAATCAACAGCTTACTTCCTCCTACCCCCCCAGTAGAATTGCCTTATGTCTGTCCGTGAGCAGCTGCCTTCACAGTCTGTGAAGTTTGACGTCTTTCAGTGCCGCTTATTGGTCATCATCCAACACAGGCGATGCGCTGCTAGCCCAAAAGTAACTCAGGACAAGCAGTTTTCAAAATGGGGAAGAAATGGAGTGAGGAAGAATCAAGTACTCATTCAGATGCGGCACTGATTTTAAGATCAACATACTGGTGTGGACACTGCAAATAGAACCCCAGCTCTTTAAGCAGCCTTATGAAGAGTAAAGGCTTCTCAAAGCACTGGGTTTCTGTTTATTGTACTGTAAGTGGGCTGCATCTAATTCGGTAATTTACTGTACCTTATATCTGGATTTATGGTAGGCCCAACTTTGAATAAACGCTGCACCTGAATTAACACATGATGCCATAGAAAGACAGCATTTGTCAGCAGAAAAGGACCGCTCAGCCCACCCAGTCTGCCCAAGTGTTCTATACTTACTTGTAACTCCTTCCTGTATATGTTACTGCATGTCTTATTCTGCCTGTGTCCATCAGGACCTCCTTGTGAATCAGCTTGCTTGATGGATTTTTCCTGCAATGAACTTGTAACTACTCCACTTCCACAGCCCTACTGATCTCCGTTGACCCCTTCCTTCCCCTTTTTCTAATATTCCCCTATGTTTATCCCATGCATGCTTCATGCCCCCTACCATTTTAGCTTCTACCACTTCTTCTGACAGTCTGTTCAAGGCGTCTACCATCCTTTCAGTAAATAAATATTTCTTCACATCTATCCTGAATGCCCCCCAGCTTCATTGTATGTCCCTTGGTTTGGGTACTCATCCTCATTTGAAGGAAACTCCCCAACTGTACCCTCTTTACCCCTGTGAGGTACTTTGTAGGTCTTGATCATGTCACCTCTCGCCCTCCTCTCTTCCAGAGTGTACATGTTGAGATTCTTCAGCCTGTCCTTGTAGGGATTCCTGCAAAAATTCTGAACCATTTTAGTTGCCCTCCTCTGGGGAAACCTCCACCTCATGTCCTTTCTGAAGTGTGGACTCTAAAAGTGGACACGGTACTCCAGCTGGCGGTATACCAGGGAGTGATACAATGGTAGCACAACATCCCTCCTCCTCCTACTGGAGATGCCACTCCTTATACACCCCAGAATCCAATATGCCCTGCCCATAGCCTTGTCACACTGTACTGCCATCTTGAGGTCCTCTGATATAATAACCTCGAGGACCTTTTCATGTCTAGTGAGTATCAGTACCTCCCACCATCCTATACCCAGGGTTCCTATGCCTTAGGTACATGATTTTACACTTGTTGGCACTGAACCCCAAGTAAGAAAATGGAACTGATTTGAATGAATTGCAGGCTTTTAAGCAGCTTTTCAGGGAGTGTATATGTGTGTGTGTGTGGGGGGGGGGCTCTGCTACTATAACTATTTGCTTTTGATTTGGTATAATGCGCGAACAGACTAACCCTGCCCCCTACTCCATGTGCTATATCAGAGATAAAGAGCCCAAATAGCATTGGGCCAAGCACTGAGCCCTGTGGCACCCCACTTGTCACTGCTGTGGGTGCCGAGAGCTACCCCACTACCACCACCCTCTGCACCCTCCCTTGTAACCAGTTCTCTATCCATGTAGTCAGACCACCTTCCACCCGTACCCCTCGTTCTCCTCACTCTTCTTTTCCTTGGCCTGTGTCCGTGCTTCCAGTAGTCCACACTCTTTCTCTTCCTTATTCTTACCAGGTGATGGTGACTTCTGTATTATACTCAGACCACTCTGCCCGCCCCCTTCCAGGGTTACTATGCCTCTGCCTTTACCTATATCTAGGGCGATGAGCTCATCAGGCTCCCCTGTCCGGACCTTTCTACCAACTTCAGTCTTTTGGCCACCCCACTCCCCGCAATTTGTTTAAATCCATCTTAGTAGAGATACACCCTTCTAATCCTGCCCTTTTTTTTTTTTTTACATATTTTCTCACTGGGCTACGGTCGGCTTGGTAATCCTGACCGACCCCCCTAGCACTGCCCTCGACATCAGGCCGACCTGCTCACCTCCATGGATTACCCCCATGGTGGGGTGGTGAGAACTTCCCAGGTCTACCCACCGGAGCAGGATCCAGTTGAGGAGGCACCATTCAGGGCGGGCAGAGGGGGTCGGAAGTTCATGCTGCCTGACCGTAGCACATTTTCCATTTTTCTCCCTTTTGCAGAGTGCGGCTGTGCAATGATACTTAGGGACAGCGTGTCAACGTCCGCCACAGTCTGACACCCTTTACTATACTGCTGTAGTAGTGCCCGCGGTCATCACCAGGGGCCACTACAGAGTGGTGGGTCCCTGGATTCCACCCCAGGATAGGAAAGCAGTCCTCTGGATGCTCAACCCTATCCTTCCCTTGCCAACCCCTGGCAGGCCAGGCTTGAGTATGAACCCGGGTCACCAGCATGGCGCGAGGTGTGGCATCCAGTAAACCCCAGGTCGCACCATGAGACGAACATCTTTTTGCTCAGTGTGCCTTTCCTGGTGAAACATTTTAAATAAATAAATAAATAAACCCTCAGTGCCAGTGGCCCGGCAGCAATGATGCCTTTAATACGCCCCTCCTCTTCCTGCTCCAGTGTAGCCTCTCCCCCATGTACAAGCCACTATTCCCCCCGACCCTACCCCAGTTAATCACTAACCCATAATGTTTTGTGTGGCACCAATCCCTCAGCCACTTGAACTCCTCAAGCCTACCCTTCCTCTCCATGCTTGCACATGGTGTCAGCAGTACCTCCAAGAATGCCACCGACTTCCTCACCCCCTCACACTGCCCGCCCAAGTACTCAAACCTCCCTCTCACTGCTTCCACAGTGTCCCCCACCAAGTCGTTTGTACTCACGTGCAACAGTAAATGAGGCTTCTTCCTCCCCCTCGGTGCACGCTTGAGCAATGCCTGCCCTGCCCCTCCTGCAGTAAACCTGGGTACAGCTTCAACCCAAATATGGCTGTGCCTTTCCCCCTTTCTGTCCCATCTCACCCATTTCAGTACAAAATCCCCCAGGATGAGTAACACTGGCCCTTACCCCCTTTCCCTTCTAATGCCCCTTCCACCACCCCAGTATTCATTCTTCCCTGTCCCTTACCCCCACCTACTGCATCCTCTGTGACTTCTGTATCTGTACCACCTACTTCCGCCTCACCCTTTTTCTCTGCCTTATTCCTCCCATCCTCCTTGAACCCCTTCCTAGTCTGACTGCCTCCTACTGGGCTTCCCATGTCGACCTCCCCTCTTCCCTTACTGATTTCCAACCCCTCTCCTATCCCCGCTGTTGTCAATTTAGAGCTCCCATTCTCTTCTACCCCAATAGTGATGCCCCTCCCATCCTTCCCCCTTCCTGTAGCCTTCTGTCCTTCATTCACCACCCCCTCCTTCCATACTAACCCCCTTCTACCCTTTTGTCATCGCTATCTCTTCCCCTACCTGTTGCCATCCCTCTCATGTCCCGCTTGTCCTCCACTCTTCAGTATGTTCCTGCTCCCCCTCTCTGTCCCATAGCAGAGGTTCAAATCTATTTGTAGTCGATACCAGTCTTACATCTCTTCCCGCCATTGGTTTCCCCCACCTACGTGTTCCCCTCCGTGCCACTCCTGGTCCCTTCCTACCCACAGCCATCTGCTCTCACCCCTGGTTCTCCCCTGGTACTCCTCATCATCTCTTCCTCCCCATCAGGAGGCCCCCACCCTCGTCTTGGGCACCCCCTGCCTTCTTCTCTCTTTTCTGCTAGTGCCTCTCAGGTCAGTTTCAGTCCCTAGTTATTCTTCCTCCATCACCCTTTGCCATCCCATATCCCCCCCCCCCAGGATGCCTACCATACTCATCTGCCCTGCCACTTACACCCTCCCTAACCTCCACAGTTCCTCCCTCAAGCTAGCCAATCATCTACAGAGCATACCCCCCCCCATCCTCCAAGCCCAGTTCAGAATCATGGCATACCCACACCCTGTACACCCCTCCACCCTTCCAAAGATACCCGCCCTATTGACATGTGGCATCTGCCCCATTCTGGCCCCCATCTTATGTTACGGGCTCTTACTCCTAGGTCCTGTACCCTACTACAACTGTTAGGGCCCCTATTTAGTCAAATTCCTGTCCCCCCCCCACACTAGTCCCCCTACTGTCCCCTTGCCACCCAGGGTTATTCAGTCTCAAATGTCATCCGTTAAATACTGTATTAGCGTAGCAATCCTAAAGCCTCCTTGTCCATTTCTCACCTCTCAGCTACCATACTTTTTGTTCTCGGCTCTTATATAGTTTCACTTAGCCCAGTTAGAAATCCTATTGCACTCAAAGTATTACTCAGCTCAGTAAGAGAAAGAAACAGAACAACTAAATCTGTATTATTATTACAGCAAGCCTAAAGTACCCAGTTATTGCTTTGTCTCCACTCCAGAGACCCTGCTGTAATATAGGACCACAGAGCACCTGGGCGGGAGTGTGGGCAACTGTAAAGTCCCGGCAGAGCTCTATTGAGCTCGCTCACTCCCCTTCTCTCACTTGCTCATTCTGTTTCTCCCAATACTGCAGGCTGCCCTTTTGTACTGGACTCCTGCCTGGCGTTGGCACCTTTTTCTGCCCAAAAAGAAATCCGCAGCAGTCCTGACTAAGCTCTGTTGAACTCGCTCACTGCCCCTCTCTCACTCACTCATTCTGTTTCTCCTGGCGCTGCAGGCTGCCCTTTTGTACTGGGCTCCTGCCTGCATTGGTGCCATTTTCTGCCCACAAAGAAATCTGCAGCAGTCCCAGCAGAGCTCCGTTGAGCTCGTTCACTCCCCCCTCCCTCACTCACTCGTTCTGCTTCTCCCAGTGCTGCAGGCTGCCCTTTTGTACTGGGCTCCTGCCTGCGTTGGCACATTTTTCTGCCCACAGAGAAATCTGCAGCAGTTCCAACAGAACTCAGTTGAGCTCAGTCATGCCCCCTCTCTCACTCACTCAATCCTAATCTGTCTCAAACACTGATTTCCCAAAGTGACTGCGCTATTCTGCGCCTGAAGCACGAAAACACATTTCGGCCAGGATGTGAAAAATGACAGCTGTACTTTTCATAAGGAAGTGTGAAAAAAGGCCAGTGCTGAAAATTTGGCATGAAAATATTACTAATGTAATGCCCCAGAGTTGGGGCATCCCAGTGAAATAAAGTTTAGGGGGTTTTCAAATGCTCTAGGGGTCCCTTTTGTTGTGCCCTAGTATATCGTTAGGCAGGGCTTCTTAGTAAAAACAAATAAATGTGTTTTTTTTTTCTCCCTGCTGCCTGCCAGCTCCTGCACCCCAGAGCAGGCAGCAGGAGAATGGGCACCCACGCCAGGTTCGCTGCCTCTGGCCAGCGCGTGGTGCCTTTCCAAGTCACTGGCGTTTGTGTGGCGCGAGCTCGGGGTTCGAGAATCCGAACCCTGAGTGTTTTTTTGAAAGGGGGTTTTGTCATTTTTCAGTGGTTATCCTGCTGGGCTGTGGAGTGGTAGGACCTATGGAGAGCAATGGAGACTGGGCTTACCTTAGTGTGGTTGAAGCCATTCCGTTGGCTCTGCCTGGTGCCTCCTCCAGCCAGCGAAGATCCCTGCGGCTCTCTGGTGCTCCCGTTGGTGTGCGGTTGAGTCCAGCGGGCTGTCCAGAAAGATAAAAAAAGAAAGAAATTGACCGTCTGCCGCGTGTTGGGCTTAGTAGCCCCGTCGTTTATTTATTTTAGCCCCCGAGTATTGTTTTAAGTTTAAATTTGGTCCCACGTCGGTGGCATTGAAGCGCCGCATCGTCACTCTCCCTGTCAGCCTTCCGAGGCCCCCAGTCGTCCCCCCAGCTGCCTGTAGCATTCCCTCCCACTGCCAGCATACCTCCCGCCTCCTGATCCTCCAGCAGCTCATCAGAGCGGTGAGTCGGCAGCAGCACCTGCGTTGTGCTGTCCGCCTGTAGAAAACAAAAACTGTTTTTTTCCTTTTTTTTTAGTTAATTTAAAAGCGCACTGAGGGCACAAAGTAAGTTGGCCAAGTGCCTCAGAGGAATCGGGTCATTAGGACCCTGGAATAAATATTAATAAGGGGGCGGGGTTTAGTGATGCCCACGGGAAGGGGTCAGGACAGTAAGGCCAGTATAGCGGCCTATGAATATTAATAAGGAGGCGGGATTTGGGGCAGTGATTTGTTACTGAGTGACAGTAGCTCTCTAAGAGCTATATAGATTTAAAGGGGCCATTCGATTAAAAGGGCAATCCAAGCCCACAGCGTGAAGCAGGACTACCAGGCCAAATATAAAGTAGGGCACCAGGCCCAATTTTGAAAGGGCTAGTAGGCCCACTGAATTAAGGGCACCAGGCCCATTTGTAAAAGGGTTATCAGGCCCATAGTTAAAGAGGGCACAAGGCCTGTGGTATTGGGAGGGCTTTCAGGCCCACAGTAAAGAGGGCACCAGATCTGTATTTTGAAGGGCACCAGGCCCACTGTATTAAGGGCATCAGACCCGTGGTAATTGTAGGGCATCAGGCCTGAGGTAATTGTAGAGCATTAGGCCTGAGGTAAAGCAGGGTTCCAGGGCAGTCCCCGGCCTAGTGGATTAGGGCAAGCCAGCCTAGTGGTAGTGACGGCAGCCCTGGCCTAGCGGATTAGGGCAACCCAGCCTAGTGGTACTAAGGGTAGCCCCGCCTAGGAGATTAGGGCAAAACCAGCCTAGTGGTAGTGAGGGCAGCCCTGGCCTAGTGGATTAGGGCAAGCCAGCCTAGTGGTACTAAGGGCAGCCCTGGCTTAGTGGATTAGGGCAATCCAGCCTAGGGGTACTAAGGGTAGCCCCGGCCTAGTGGATTAGGGAAATCCAGCCTAGTGGTACTAAGGGTAGCCCCAACCTAATGGGTTAGGGCATCCTTAGCAAAACATTCAGGGATAGTCAGATCCTATTCAGGAAGACCCTACATTTAGGAAAAGGGGTCCGTCCAAGGGTGCTCAGTTCACAAATGCTGTGAAGCCACTGTAACAACTGTACTGTTTATACAGCTGTGATTACTGAAGTATTTGAAAGATTGTGAACTTGCTAAGAAGCACCAAGGCTGTATTATATATGGATTGTGGTTATTTGCCCCTGAGTATCTGAACTCTTGCCCCTGGTTATCTGAACTATTGCCCTAAGCATCTGAACTATTGCCCCAACCATCCGAACTATTGTCCTAAGTATCCAAACTATTGTTCAAAGCATTGAACTATTGCTCCAAGCATCTGAACAATTGCCCCACCTGTAACAATTACACCTAAATTTATAATTTGCCTTTCCTCAGCATATCATCGGATCATTCCGCAGTCCTCTTAGCATTGCAGGAAGGTGCATCTTTCAGCTATATTGTTACCAGTGTATGGGGACAGTCTCAATCTTCTACCACACTGCAGTCCCTTAGTGTGGTCTATACTCAGTGGCAGAGCTAGAGGGGGACTGGGGGGGCGGTTGCCCCTCCTGGCTACCTCAGTGTGAGCAGTGGTGCCCCACCACTATCTTTATTCAATGCTTAGTACCCATTGTGGAGCCCGTGATTGACCGAACAGCCCCCTCCCGGCTCCCAAATGCTCCCAAACCTGGCTCCGCCACTGTCTGTACTCCACTGTACTCAAAATCAGTCTCTACCCAGAAGAGGACATCTTCTCAGCATTCTTCACTCACGTGGGATCGTCCATCAGCTCATCTCCTCTGACTGTGTAGTCCACGGAAGTAGAGTCCGTCGCCAGTCGTACAAGTCGTACCCGCCGTTTCTTGTTTTCACAGCTCGAAGGTACGTCTGCCAAAGTGCATCATGACAGTCGTGCCAGTGTCATTTCGTATGGTTTCTGTTCCAGATGTCCCAAAGTTGGTCACCCTCCTCAGAAGAGTGTGCTCATCCTGGAGAACCTGGTCTGCGCTCCTGGTCATTCGCCAAAAGTCGAGTCCATCGAAGCCCAGTATGGGACACATCTGCCGTTTCTTTGTTTTTGCTCTAGTTTCTGATGCCAAGATTGCAGAATCAACCATCATCTCTTCAGATTCTTCTGGTTCCTGGTTCTGTCGGAGATCCTTCAGAGTTTAGCTGGCCCTTGGAGTGCTGTAGCATCCTTCAGGTTGTGGTAGTCCTACATTGGATTCGTTGCCATGCAGGTCCTGATTTCTCTTCATCCTTGGCGACCCTGGAAGTGGGTTTTGGCTGAGGAACCCTTTGTTTTCAGTTGGGAATCCAACAGCCCATCAGTGGGTTATTCCAGGAACCAGTTGCTCTGGTTCTTTATTTCGGCAGCCTTGGAGAGAGTGGGCTTTGCCGAAGAAACACATGGTCTGTTTAACAAACCTCTCACCACCAAGTGGCCTTGACATGGTCCCTGCTGGGAATTGCGTTAGCATCTATTGTTCCATTTGCTTCCTCTTGTAGCTACTATCACAGACCGATGGTGTAAACGAAGACGCCAGACCTCTGGACTCATGTAACATCTGGACTTTGGTAGAAGTGTGTAGCGATAGCTTACCCAAATACTATTCTGAGTAGTGTATGTCATCTGATCCTCACCTAAGCTTATTGAATTGTAGAGTAATTATAGAATAACAGTGGCAGTAGGCCTCTAGTCTATTCTTGTTGTAATAATTTTAGCAGTCATAGATAAAGTATTTGTCTTGTTTTCCACCCTATTGTTTTGGGTGACTTCCCTTCCTCTTGTGACCGTGTCCCCCTACCCTCTGGTACAAAATAAATGCCCTGAGGGCACTGAAGCTCTAGGACGAAACCTGCTTCTCCTTGTCTGGGTAACGGTTATCTTATCCACAATAATTCGGACCTTGGTGCCTCACTCATCTCTTTTTTTTTTTTTTTTTTTATTTAGTTGTTTAACCAGGTTTCACCACCTTTAGAGCAGAGTACCACAGAGCACCACTCTAGACCATCCCGGAGCATCACACTAATTTGCGAAGTTACAAGGGTGCATGGAAACTGCACAACACACGCTCATAACACAGTCATTTTTGGACTTTCATCACAAAATTTTCACCATAGGCATTTTAGGACCTCTGCTCATGAACAGTGTCACTGTGGTTTTCTTAATGTGTCCCGATCACTGATTTCCCACAGCGACCGCATTATTCTGTGCCTGAAGTGCGAAAATGCATTTCGGCCAGGATGTGAAAAATGACAACTGTACTGTTCATAAGGAGGTGAGAAAAAATGCCAATGTTGAAAATCTGTAGTGAAAATATTGCAAATTCGCGAAGTTACAAACGTGCGTAGAAACTGTGCATTGCACTCTCATAAAACAGTCATTTTTTGGATTTTTTTCTACCAAATTTACTACTCAGCTCAGTTAGAGAAATAAACAGAACAACTTAATCTGTATTATTACAGCAATCCTAAAAGTATCCAACCATTGCTTTGTCTCCACTTCAGAGACCCTGCTGTAATACAGGACAACAGAGGACTCTGGGCAGGACGGTGGTCAACTAAAAAGTCCCGGTAGAGCTCCATTAAGCTCGCTCACTCCCCCTCTCTCACTCGCTTGTTCTATTTCTCCCGACACTGCAGGCTGCCCTTTTGTACTGGGCTCCTGCTTGCATTGGTGCCTTTTTCTGCCCACAAAGAAGTTCACAGCTGTCCCGACAGAGCTCTGTTTAAGTTGCTCACTCCCCCCCCCACTCGCTCATTCTGTCTCTCCTGGCACTGCAGGCTGCCCTTTTGTACTGGGCTCCTGCCTCCACTGGCGCTTTTTTCTGCCCACAAAGAAATCTGCAGCAGTCCCAACAGAGCTCAGTCACTCCCCCTCTCTCACTGACTCATTCCATTTCTCCCAGCGCTGCAGGCTTCCCTTTTGTACTGGGCTCCTGCCTACACTGGCATCTTTTTCTGCCCACAAAGAAATCTGCAGCAGCCCTGATGGAGCTCCGCTGAGCTCACTCACTTCCCCTCTCTTATTTGCTCGTTCTGTTTCTCCCACCGCTGCAGGCTGCCCTTTTGTACTGGGCCCCTGCCTGCATTGATGCCTTTTTCTGCCCACAAAGAAATCTGCAGCAGTCCCGACAGAGCTCAGTTGAGCTCGGTCACTCCCCCCTCTCACTCGCTCGATCGCAACCTGTCCCAAAGACTGATTTCCTACAGCGACCATGCTATTCTACACCAGATGTGCAAAAACATATTTTGGCCAGGATGTGAAAAATGACAGCTGTACTATTCATAAGGAGGTGTGAAAAAATGCCAGTGTTGAAAATGTGGCATGAAAATATTCCAAATTTGTGAAGTTACAAGGGTGCGTGGAAACAGCTCAAAGCACACTTGTGACACAGTCATTTTAAGGACTTTCATCACCAAATTTTCAACATAGGGATTTTAGGACCTCTGCTCATAAACAGTGTCACTGTCATTTTCTTAATCTGTCCTGAACACTGATTTCCCATAGCGACCGCACTATTCTGCGCCAGAAGTGCGAAAACACATTTTGGTCAGGATGGGAAAAATTACAGCTATACTGTTCATAAGGAGGTGTGAAAAAATGTTAGTGTTGAAAATCAGGTGTGAAAATATTGCAAGTTCGCAAAGTTACGAGCGTGCGTAGCAACTGCGCAACGCACGCTCGTCAAACAGTCATTTTTTGGATTTTTTCCACCAAATTTGCAACATAGGCTTTTTGAGAGCCCACCTCATGAACACTGGCACTGTCATTTTGTTAATCAGTCCAAAAGGTGATTCCATGCGGTGACCGCGAAATCACCTTCCGGGGCCGAATAACGCCATGACGGTAGCTGAATTCATGAGGAGGGGTCCCAAATACCCCATGTTGAAAATTTGGTGCCAAAATTCCAGACAAAATTCCTGAGATATGCATTTCCTCAGTTCGCAGTCGGCTTTCAAGAGTGCAGACATGTTCCTGGTCTACCGAAGATCGTTGTGCTGGGCTCTGGAGAGTAGTATGGGCGGGGTGTGTGGGGTGCAGTGGGTGGAGTGCGGATTGGGGAGGGGGCACAGACAGTGAGGGACCATTTTCTTCTTTTCAGGGTGTAAAAAAAAAATTAGACATCATGGGATGGTTTTTCTTTTTACAGGTACTACTGGCACACTGGGGTGGGCTCCCAGCATGCCACCTGCAGGTTGTGGGATAGGGGGCACTGGAGCCAATGGGGATTGGGCACCCCCGTCGGCACATACTTGGGGGGGCTCATGAGCTGAGGGGGATTGGATGCCCTCCTCGGCACACAAGAAATGGGGGGGAACATGCCATCGAGGACTGGGCACCCCCGTCAGCAAAGAAAGAAGGGGGGGACATGATGCCGAGGGGGATTGGGAACCACCTCGGCACGCAGTAACTGAAACTGATGGGGACTGGGCCCCCATCGGCAAACTGGATGGGGGAATGCAAGGGACCACCCTGCTAAGACGGGTCGCTCCATCATTGCAGCAGATGATGCTGCAATGACGAGGCAGCCCCTGATTGCAGTGGCTGAAACTTTTCAAGGTTTTGGCACACTGGCTGAACTAGTGTCAGCAGCAGCGTGCCATGGCATTGGGGAATAGGGGCCAAGCCTTAAAAGGCAGTGTGGGCATTGGCCACAACAGTGCCACACCTCCACAACCTGCTTCTGGAGCAAGCTGCCACAATATGTTTCTTGCGCATGCACACAATCAACATAAAAAAGGATTAATGGCAACATTAAATCTGTTTGGTTGTAAGGCATACAAGGTAAATATCCACTTCGCTTTATGTTACAGCAAGGTCCTAAAATGGTTGGCCTTTCTCATAGATGGTTGGACATGGCCAGTACCAATGTATTGTAGATTAGCAGGGTCCCTGTTGTGAAACATGCAGAAATGTGTTCCCAAAGGCATATAGGGAATGAACTGCATCACTGAGTGAACATGCTCCTGAATCTATTTTTTAGGGAGCCAATCATACAACCAACAAACAAATTTCGGGCAAGAGCCAGTAATAACATATATGATAATAGATGTCTGGCAGTTAATAAACTGCCTCACCCCTACATTCAGTTTGTCATCACAATTTTTATTTTTTTTTTAGTTGTGTTTAACCAGGATTAGCACACTAAGCTGAAAGCTTTTTTACAGGCGCGACCTGGGAGCACAGGGAAGTTAAGTGACTTGCTCAGGGTCACACAGTATGTAAGTGGAAGCTGTGGGACTCAAACCCAGGTCTGGTCTGCTGGATGTCACCACATTTGCAGCTCAGAGCCTTAAACCACTGCACTATACTGCCTCCCAAAAGTGTCACTGACAGTGGTGGGATTCAAACCCATGTTGAAAATGTTTACCCTGTAAGCAGTGCCAGCAGATGCCTCTGCCACAAAAAAGCAATCAACTGGTTTGGGAAGGGGAAGCCAACGCAGGTCAGAGAAGAAGTAAGGGGAGGACTAGTGTACAAACTGTGGATGAAAAGATCCCCCAGATTTCTGCCTCTGCAATAAGTGATTCATGGACAAGAGCAAATGGAATTAAACAAGTAAAGATTTCCTTGCAAAACATGCCAAAAACAAGCATTTGTCAATGCCGAATGTTTGCTTGCTGGCATTGGCAGTGGTAGTGTAGAAGTTACAGAGCTGCGTAATAGGAATGGCAGTGAAGTATTGAACTGAAGCCAACCCCACCACCACCCTGCAGAGAGTGACAGGCATTGGGGTGTGCCTTTGGGTCGTCAGGCATAACGGCCATGCCATTTCACCACACCCCACCCTGCAGACACTGACAAGTGTCACGGTGTTCCTTGGGGTCTTTGGCCCTTATGCGCACCCCATTCCATTAGGAAATACGGTGAGATGGGTGCGATATAGGAGAATGGGGTGAACTTTGGGGCCGAAGAGTCCAAGGCATACCTCGATGCCTCTTACTGGCTGCAGGGTGTGGAATGGTATGAGCAATACAGGCAAGAATCCCAAGTCACACCCTGATGCCTGTCATTCTCTACAGGGTTGGGTGTTATGGTTGGAAACCCTAATACCTCAGGCATTCATTGGTATTTTCACTCCAAATGTTCAACATGTTTTTTGTGACCCCACCTCATGAACAGGGGAATATCAGTTTGTTAGCCGAAGCTACTTATGCACAGTGATACTACATTTAGCACCACAGGTGCAAAAACATTCTGAACAGGATGTAAAAAATGACAGCTGTACTGTTCATGGGGAGGTGTAAAAAATGGCAATGTTGCAAATCTGCAGTAAAAATATTTAAAAAAATGGTAAAGTCACGAGCGTACATAGAAACTGTGCAACGCACACCCGTAATATAATTAGGTTGGGGATTTCTTTACAGCAGATTGTCAACTCAGGCATTTTGGTGCCTCCGATCATGAACAGTGTCACTGTGATTTTCTTTATCTGTCCTGAACAATGATTTCCCACAGCAACCACGCATCTCTGCGCTGAAAGTGTGAAAACACACTTCGGCCATGTTGTGAAAAATGACAGCTGTACTGTAAATAAGGAAGTGTGGAAAAATGCCACTGGTAAAAATCTGGACTTAAAATATTACAAAGTCATGAACTTACAAGGGTGTGTGGAAACTGCGCAATGCTCACTCGTAACACAGTCATTTTATGGACTTTTGTCACCAAATTTTCAACATAGCCATTTTAAGACCTCTGCTCATGAACAGTGTAACTGCGGTTTTCTTAATCTGTCCCAAACATTGCTTTAGCACACCAACAGCACCATTGTGCGCTACATGTGCGATAACATATTTTGGGCGGCATATGAAAAATGGCAGCTGTACTGTTCATAAGGAAGTGTAATAAAATGGCAATGTTGAAAATCTGGAGTGAAAATATTAAATTCGCAAACTTATGAGCATGCATAGGAACTGCGCAACGCACACTTGTAAAGCAGTCATTTTTAGGAATTTTTTCACCAAATTTTCAACATAGCCATTTTAAGACCTCTGCTCATGAAGAGTGTCACTGTGATTTTCTTAATGTGTCCCATACATTGATTTCACACATCAACTGCGCCATTGTGCGCTACATGGGTGAAACACATTTTAGGCAAGATGTGAAAAATGACAGCTGTACTGCTCATAAGGAGGTGTGGTAAAATGGCAATGTTGAAAATCTGGAGTGAAAATATTGAAAATTCGCGAACTTATGAGTGTGTGTAGGAACTGCGCAATGCACACTCGTAAAACAGTCATTTTTAGGAATTTTTTCACCAAATTTTCAACATAGCCATTTTAAGACCTCTGCTCATGAACAGTGTCACTGTGATTTTCTTAATTTGTCCTGTACATTGATTGCTTTACCGACTGTGCCATTGTGCGCTACATGGGCGGAAACACATTTTGGGTGAGATGTGAAAATGACAGCTGTACTACTCATAAGAAGGTGTGGTAAAATGGCAATGTTGAAAATCTGGAGTGAAAATATTGAAAATTTGTGAACTTCTGGGCGTGTGTAGGAACTGCGTGTCTGCGGCTAAATAAAACATCGTTTTTGATTTTTCACCAAATTTTCAAAATAGGCTTCTTGAGAGCCCATCTTATGAACACTGGCAGTGTCGTTTCGTTAATCGGTCCCGAAAGGTGATTTCGTGCAGTGACTGCGAAATCACCCTTTGGGCCCGAATAACGCCATGAAAGTGATAGCATTCATGAGAAGGGGTCCCAAAAACCCCATGTTGAAAATTTGGTGCAAAAATTCCAAAAAATGCCTGAGATATGCAACAAAGTTGAAAAAACCCTATCTATCCCATTATACAGCTTACCGGCATTTCCTCAGTTCGCGGTCGGCTTTGAAGAGTGCAGACATGTTCCCGGTCCACCGAAGATCGTTGCGCCGAGCTCCGGAGGTAAGTATGAGATTGAGGGTGTGGGGAGGCAAGTGCGCCAGTGGGTGGAGTGCGGGTTGTGGGGAGGGCAGGAAGACTGCATGGGACCGTTTTTCTTTACAGGTATTTAAAAAAAAAAAAAGACAGCGGGCGTTTGCCACGCTGGGTGGGCTCAGCATGGCAGGAGGATGGCTGGGGGCATGGAGCCGACGGGGATTGGGCACCCCCGTCGGCCATGGCATTTGTTACCACGCCGGTGGGCTCCCAGCATGGCACCCTGTATGGGGAGACAGTGAAGCTGGGACGTGGATTGGGCACCCTAGTCGGCTATACCATTGAGTTGGCATGCTGGGGTGGACACCCAGCATGGCATTTGGAAGGCTTTGGGGGCGCGCGGCGCCCGGCGGGAGCATTGGGCACCCTGTCGGCTATAGGTGTGTGCGTGGGGGGCGCCACGCAGTATGCGTGCGTGTGTGTGTGTGTGTGTGTGTGTGTGTGTGGGGGGCTGCGCGCGGGCAGGCGATATCTGATCGCTGCTCACTGAAGCGTAGCTCCCCCTTTCAACTGTATGCCACTGCATTTTGGAGCTTGTCATAGACAGCTCCAGCATGCATTGGCGGACAGGGGCCGCGCCTGCCAACACACTGACTGAATTGGAAGAGGGGGTGACACACCTCCGAAAACTCGGATGATGGCACTATGTTTCTTGCACGTGCATGCAAGCAAACATAATGAGAACACTTGATTCTCCTTGTGGGGCCAAATGATGATATTCAGTCATAACAGTAACAAAGGGTTAGCAGTTGATTGGTTGACTGCAGAATGGTAGTAATAAGTTCAAGTATCTGACTCATTGATCCATATTGTTGATCACATATGCAGAGTAGCCAGGCTCAAAAAATCACAGTTATAAGTCCTATGCCTGATTAACAAAAATTTTAAAAGCAGGAGCATTTCCTCCGAAGCCTGACAAACTTGCCATAAAGGATACCCTGTCTGAGGTGGATCGGTTGGGCACTTTTGGCCCTTTTACAGGGTATTACAAAATGCAGGCTTCCTGTAGACCTCTGTATGGATGGCATAACCCTCTTTTGCAACTAACTGTAAATCAAGAAAAGTGACTGCATTATAGTTGCAAGTTGAACTGAACCCAAAATTGATAACTTTCTAGTTTACGAAATAAAATCAGATCCACGGTTGTAAGATCCATTCCAGATCTGCAGAAGGTCATCAATTATGCCGACCTCGGAAAAAGCAGTTAGAAAACATGGAGAAATGTATTTCTTAAGGCATTAGGGAATGGACTGTGTCACTGAGTCAACATGTTCCTGAATCTGTTTTTCTAGGGGGCAAATCATATGACCAACATTCAGTTTGGGGCAAGAACAGGTAATAACTTAGATGATAATAGACGTCTGGCAGCTACTTCCTTAGCACTTGTCAATTTTCTGGACACAAGGCAGATGCATTTTGGGCATGCAGAAAAAAATCTGGGGACTCTGTGTGACCACTGTGCGCATGAGTGACTGCACAATAAATTCTGGGGGACTTTGCATGTGGTGTGACGATCCCATTTCACTTCCTTAGCACTTGTTAATTTTCTGGACAGAAGACAGATGCATTTTGTGTGTTGTGATTGTGAGCACATAATGTCATACTTAAATTATAAATGAAAGTAGCATTGCAACAATGTGCTGACAATTTTGGCCTATACTTTTTTATGCTATTTTACATTGCCGCCATTGCCGGCCACTAGTTACCGCATGACTTGTATGATACCCTTCTTTTCACAATTTGTGTCTGCTTTACTACTTTTTCTCATGTCTGAAAATAAAAAAGGAGCACGCCATTTAATATTGTTCTCACCAGGTTCTTATTACTATTTGCAGCTGTTTTTGAGCAACTATTGTTCTGTGATGTCATAAACACTGCCTGCTGCAAAATTATTAATTTGACAACAAGTAATATATAACAACTGATGGAAAAACAGCGCAAAATACTGACGAAGACCTGATCTGCACCATATTAAAAGGAGTGCTCCTTTTATTATCTCAGACATGAAAAAAAGTACTAAAGCAGACTCAAGTACTGAAAAGAATAGTATCATACAAGTCAGGATGTAAGTAAAGTGGCAATGTAAAATAGCATAAGAAAGTATAGGTCAAAATTTTCAACAGATTGCTGCACTGCTGCTTTAAAGAGATTCACCAAGTTACATAGTTATGGATGGTATTGCACCCAATATATTGGTTCCTAACCTCCAGGGGAATCTTTGTTATTCCACATGTCCTTAAATAGTGCAATACTTTTCTGGCAAAAACATTCGTAATTTCAGTAAACCGGGTCCTGGAGGACTTCCCATTCTGAAGAGCCACCCAAGTTCCACTCACGCGCTCAGCAATGTTGTGGTGAAACGTGGGCACGTTTCAACTAACGAGCCATGTTAGTGGAAATGTGCCCATGTTTCACCACAAACTGACCATTATAACATAAAGAAACATTTGGAAAGCTGCCGGCCATTCACTATAATAAAGCATGCCCCCATGCTCTCCCTGGCATCACGTCATAACATTGCTGAGTGCAGTGGCGGAACTTGGGCGGCTCTTCAGAACGGGAAGTCCTCTGGGACCCAGTTAACCAAAATTATGAGCGTTTTTGCCAGAAAAGTATTGCACTATGGAATGTACAGACATGTGGAGCAAGAAAGATTACCCTGGAGGTAAGGCGCCCATATAAGGAGCATGTAAGACTATATGTGCATGTATATATTTAAAGGGAAGTAGTCAGCAACAGGAGCTCCTGCGTCCTGCCCAATGCAAGGCTTACCCTCTGGTTCAGCCTTTTAAGTATGTTGCAGCATTTTTCCCCATGCCGCGACATACTTTATTTTAATAAAGAAAGGTCAGTGACCCAGAAAGATGGCGGATGCTATAGGGGCCCCATTATGTGTAAAGGAAAGGTGCGGTGGAGATGCACCATGCACTTCAAATATTTTTGTGTTAGCGAATGGTGCATCATCACCTTACACTATGGGCCTCCATAGCATCCACCATACTTCTGGGTAGCTGATGTATAATAAAGTATGTTGTGGCGTGAGAAAAATGCTGCAACATACTTGAAAGGCTTAACTGGAGGGTAAGCCTTGCAGGGGGCTGGATGCAGGTGCTCCTGTTGCTGACTGCTTCCCTTTAAACTAATACTGTGGCCTTCTCTCTGTCTGGTATTAAACAAACAAAACACAAAACAGTACAGCAGTGGGGGGGGGGAGGTAGCAGAAAACAAAACCTAATGCTCGATCCCATGATGTTCCAACAGCAGATGAAGCATTGACACTAGCAGCTGCTTTTGCTCGATCCACTGCATCTGCTGCTGGACAGCACCCATCCTCTGATTGCTTTCCTCCATCACAGCCCACAGCAGTGCTATTTCTGATTGCGTTGCAGTCATTGTGGCAGGGTCCACTGCTGCGGGAGGAAAGCCAGGTAGTGGTGGTGGTGAGGGTGGTGCTGGTGGCAGTGGTGGGGGTAGTGGTGGAGCAGCAGCTGCTGCTGTGGCCCTCCTCCTCCTGCTCTGGCGATGCACAGCAGCAGCACCCACTGCCACTGCCACAGAAGGGCCAGCAGGTGGAGGCCTGGCCCATTCTGTGGCAGCCTGCCACTCCACCTTGTGGTGGTTAAGCATGTATGTCCTCTGGCCCCCAGTCCCCAGATGTGTCCCCCGGGGGCCACGGCACACCTGCACACCACAAAGTAGGCAAACCACAATGCTCCTGTCCCTGCAACACAGTTGATAAACTGCCAGACTGTCAAGCTGCGGGAGGGACCAGGCACAACAGGGGCAGATTATTGCTGGCAGCACTGTAACGCACCTGGGGGGGCTCCACCTGCTGCTGTGGAATGGGATGTGGTGCTGCTGGAGCTCCTGCAGCTGGTACAGATGGTGATGGTGGTGGTGGTGGTGGTGGTGGCGGTGGACTTGCTGGATGTGGCAGTGGCACTGGTGGTGCTGCTGCTTCCGGTGGGGTGGCAGGACCAAATAATCAGGAATGGTCCATGGACACCGTCCCATGCTGACCCCCACGTGTCCGTACTCCCCTCTAGCCGCCATGGGCCACAGACTGTTCCTAGTCCATAACCCATCAAAACTCTCCTTCCCTCTCCACTCCAACGCGTCACACAACGATGACCGACTTCACACACAGTCACAGTTTCACACATGCACACACACACAGTCACACATAGACACACACACACTTACACAAAACAAAACTTATAAAACAAATAAATCTGTCACAAATAAAGAACTCACAAAACAGTACAACAAAAACTAAAGAATTAGCTTTTAAAAAGTTGTTGGTTTTTATGAAGTTTAAGAAAGCAAGTTAAACAACAAATAAACACTTCTCTCCTACACTATGCTTCCTCCTTCTACCTCTGCAAAGGAGAAAGTGAAAGTATCTGCTGGTATGACTCACTTCCTTCCTGCCTGGTTAAAGCATGTGACTTACAGTACTGTAAGCCATGTGATGTGTGTGGGGGGCTGCCTAAAGTGCCTGTTGTTGTCATTCCGCCTGACTTCGCGTTAAGGCGGAATAGCAACGCAAAGTCAAGTCATAATCACAAGGCGAAGTGAGCACTCCTCAATGGGCACTTCGCGTAGCATTGCACTAACGCGAAGTGGCCACTTCATGTTCACTTCGCCTGCGGATTTTAAATTTGCTGCTTCTCTAATGCTGAGTAGCCAGGTTCAGAAAAATCACAGCTGTAAGTCCTGTGCCTGATTATCAATAATGATCAAGCAGTATCACTTCCTCTGAAACCTGACAAACTTGCCATAAAGAATACCTTGTTTGAGGCAGGTAGGACGGCCCTGTTGGCTCGCAAGCTCCCACTAGGCCTCTGTATGGATGCTATAACCCTCTTTTGCAATGAAATGTAAATCAAGAAAAGAGAGTGACTTACAGTTGCAAGTAGAAGTGAGCCTGAATTTGATGGCTTTCTGTTTTACAAAATAAAAAAATCTATTCCACGGTTGCAAGACCCTTTCCAGATAACCAGAAGGTCATTAACATCTGCTGGTAGAGTCAGGGATAAGAGCCCCCGTGTTTGAATCCTCCCAGTGATTCCACACAGGCCACCTCTTTTGGCAGATTCTCCCCCACCATCCACCAACCATTCTGTGGAAAAATACTTCCTGACATTTCTCCTAAATTTGAACCCCCCCCCCCAGTTTCACGTAGTTGCCCCTGGTGTTTGAGTTCCCATTCAGTTTGAATAATTCCCCGCTATCCACTTTATTTACCCCATGGAGGTAATTGCATGTTTCCGTTGTGTCCCCTGTCTCTCTTCTACCTTCTATCTGTTTGGATCTGACAGCCTCTCCTCATAAATCCTCTCCTGCTGGCCATGGATTCTCCTGGTTCACCTTCTCTGCACCCCATCCACTCTGTCCTTGTCCAGCTTCAAATGTAGAATCCAGACCTGCATATATTCCAGGTGAAGATGAACCAGTGACCTATACAGTGGTGGCAGCACCTCCCTTCTCCTGAAGCCAATCCCTTTCCCTGTGCGCCCCAACGTCCTCTTTGCCCTACCCACCACCTTAGTGCATTGTGCCGCTGTCTTCAGGCTGTCTGATATCATCACTTCCGAGTCCTTTTCCTCAGCAGTGCTTTCCACTACTCCCTCCCCCATTATATGTTCAATGTTACAATTCTGTACCCCTGTTTGCATCGCTTTGCACTTTTTGGCTTTAAATCTTAACTGCCATACGTTTGACCACTTATCTAATACACCCAGATCCTCTTCCATCATTTTGACATCGTCATTACTGTCCACATAGCCACAGATCATAGTATCATCTGCAGAGAGATATACAGTCTCTTGCCCTGTTTCTCTACCCTCTGTTGCTAATGAAGATATTGAAGAGGACTGGTTCCAAGACTTACCCCATGGCACCCCACTAGTGACCCGATCCCAAGAACTCCCCATGTATTACCACACTCTGGATTCCATCTCTTAACAGCTTTCCCACCCATCTAATGATTATATTCCCTACCTCAAGGTCCTACATCTTCTTAACTAGCCACCCATGTGGGTTAGAATTAAAGATTTTACAGAATTCAAGGTACATTATGTTCACCACCTGTCCCTTGTCCACCACCTTTGGCACTTAATTGAAGAAATCAATTAGGTTTGTCTGATATGACCTACCTCCCCCCAATCCATGCTGCTTACTATCCTTTCCCTTACTATGGTCTTCAGCTGCTTATCTACAATAGATGTTAGGCTGATAAGTCTCTAGTGCCCCTGATTCACCCCTGCTCGCATTCTCGTACAGGGGGTCTACATTCACCATCCTCCAGTCCCTCGGTACTATCCTTGTCTCCACTGAGCTATAATTAAGCTAGTGGTTTAGCTAAGACCTGCACCATCTCCTTAAGCACATGGTGATGTAGCCCATCTGGGGCCATGGACTTCTCCACTTTATGTGCACTTAAGCCCTCCAGTACCCTTTGTACTAGAATGGGATCCACACTGACCCCTACCTGCCCCCCACACACACACACACTCACTCTGATGGCACAGCCAGACCCTGGCCCCTTTTCCTCCACTGTAAACACTGAGCAAAAATAAATGTTCAGCATATCCACCTTATCTTTATTCTCTTCTTCCCACTCCACTCCCATCTTCAGTCTTACTTTTCCTTCCCTAGTCCTCCTCTTCTCACATATGTAATGAAAGATCTTATCTCCCTTCTTCATACTGCCCAGAATTTTCAATCCCATGCTAGTTTTAGCCTCCTTACTATTCTGTTCGCCTCTTTCATCTGTTATGACACTCCACCCTGTATCCTCTTCCTGGTTGATTCTGTATTTTCTAAATGCTTTTTTCTTTGCCCACATGACTGCCCTAATTCTCTCGTAAACTACTATGGTTTCTTACTACTATTCATTTACCCCTCTTCCTATCTATTACCCTCACACAGAGATTTATGACTGTTTATGTATCAGGAGAAGGCAGCTACTAGAACAATAACTGGAACCACAATATATATTGGGTACAAGTACAGAAAAAGATTGGGCTAACAGCTGTAACCAGCTAAGAAAGAGACCAACTGTGAAGTCTGCTTAAAAAGTACTACATATTTAAAAGTACAGCACCACTCACCCTGCTTACAAAAATGCCTTTGTAAGCAGGGTGACTGCTGCTGTACTTTTAAATATGTACTCATTTAAATTTACTTTTTTAATCAGACTACACAGTTGGTCTGTTTCTTGGCTGGTTAGAGCTGGTAGCACAATTTTTTTTCTGCATTTGTTAACTGTTATCCCTTTTTTATCAATTGCCATTTAGCTTCCACTGTCTCTGTTACGCTTACACTTCTAGTTTCCCCTACAACAGGTCCATCATTCTTCCAAACTCAGCTATCCTAAAGTCCAGAACATTAGTATGGGACTGATTTATCTCTGCCTCAAATCTGATGTCGATTCAAACTGTCTAACGGCTGCTGGTTCTCAGTGGGTCTAGCACCTTGACCTCCCCCACGCTATCCGTTGCTCCCTCTCGTCAAGGTACAGGTCAGGAAACAGGAAAACTAGGAGCAGTTTTAAAATTCACAAGTAGCATTTTATTATTTTCAATAAAAATAAAATAAAAAAAATTGCACAGAATGTTTTTTTTTAACACAGGCAGTTCAAACAAAGCAAAGTCCTTCCTCAGAGTGTATCTCTAATTCTAAGTTTCAGCCTCTCTGTCTCTGTCTCTGTCTCTCTCTCTCTCTCTCTCTCACACACACAAGAGAGTGCTCTTTTTACAATAAGTCTTTGCCTGGCAATTAACTTCTATAACCTGATCTCGTTTAGAGACATCCTGTTTTCACATAAAATGTATCAGAGTTCTTGTTAGTTTTTTTCCTGCAGGTGAACAAAATGGAACATGATGTCCCAAAACTAATCTCCTGTTGGCTACTCTGCAAAAGAGTTTGTGGAGGTCAAACTGTATCTTAAACCCCCTGAGTTCCAAGTAGCTTTTTTGCAATCATTTTAGCAAAATACCTATATACATTTTCAAACCAAGGGTACAGTTCTGGAGACCACACCTTCAAAACGACATTGACAAAATAGAGATGATGCAGAGGAAGGTGACCAAAATGATGAATGGTATACATCACAAGCCTTACGAGGAGAGAGAGTGAGGGACCTAAATTTGTACACGGTGGAACAGAGGAGGGGAGAGAGGTGACATGATAGAAACATTCAAGTAGCTCAAGAGCATAAACAAGGTGGAAGGTGACAACATGTTTCTGCTTAATAGCAGTACCAGGACAAGAGGACATAACATGAGATTGAAGGATGGCCACATAAAGGGAAATATTAGGAAGTTCTTCTTCATGGAAAGGGTGGTGGATGCATGGACTAGCCTGCCCCAGGAGGTGGTGGCAGCCCATACTGTGGTGGGTTTTAAACATGCGTGGGACAGAAACAAAGGAATAACAGAAATAGGAAGAAAAAGCTAAGCCAACAACCAATAAGGGTTACTGGTCGCTTTGTGAGCTAGCATAAACAGGCAGACTGGATAGGCCTGGCGGTCCTTATCTGCCGACAGAATCTATGAATCTATGAATCCCAGTTTCATACAAAGATTCACATACATTTTTATAACTATAGATATGCAAAGGGGAAGAAAAGATAGAAACAACAAGCGCAGGCAGGGAGATAGCGAGGGGGGATCGCAAGACCATCAGAGGGATCAGTTCCTAGGTCTCACAAGAAAATGTGATTGTGCAATCAGAAAGACAAGAGATGAAAAAAAAAGACAGGATAGAATAGATCCCATTTGGAGTCACGTGATGCTAGTGCAGGGCTAGATGCATTCTGGTGAGCTCCATTCAGTCCATTATAAAATCTTATTTTTCCCCAGTGGTTTTGGTCAGCTAGCATTCTGTTAGTTATTTAAAACAATTGGCAAACCAGAGTGTCGATTGTTTTCTGATTTGCAGTTGTGGCAGAATTATGTGTCATCCTGCTGGTTATTTCAAGCATGATCTGAGGGTAGTGGGAAGGCAGGACTTGATTGGTCTCAGGAGGCTACATCTGGCTTTTTGCTTTGTGAAAGCCATTTAACTGGAATTGCATTTAGAGCCTAGGTGGCCGGAACTGGTGGCCTGGAGGGGTCCCTTTTCCAGCGGATGGCCACTGTTTTGCTTCTGTAATCTTCTCAGCCCCTCCACCTTGCATCAATACTGCCCACTGGATCCCTGAAAGGTCTTAGCGCCTACATTTTTTATACTTTTTCCAGATTTGGCTTTATTCCAAACCTAGGGCCCCACAAGACTGTCCTTGCCCTCTGTGATATTTACTAAGAGGGGTTAGGAATATGTACCATATTGGCTGCCTCTGCTTCTCTGCTCTTGCTCAGGGCAGACATGCATATTAGGTTCCCTTGGTTCTCTTTGATTTTATTTGGTTTTCAGGTAAACTTTTATGCATATTGTTGGGGAGTACTAATTTCTTGTTTATTAGTCTTGAACACTTTACTGTTCCCCTAGTTATTATTTTTTTCTACCTCTGAGTGGAAGAATTTTATTTAATGCTGTGGTTCTTGCCTGTGGACCACTATTCTTGCTCCCATTGATCTGATACTTCGGTCCTGATTAGTACCCCCCTTTTTTTGTTGGAGTTTCCTAGCTCCTTGCATTCACCCTGATCATAAGATACTAATTTATAGATTTATCCTTAGCTGGAGGAGAGAAATAAGTGGGGCAGTTTTTATGTTATCTGACCCCCTTCTGTACAATAACTCCTTTTGCCCTCCTCATTACAACATGGAGGTCATTATAAAAAATATTCTACAGATACCTCTGGAGATACCAAATGGTTTGATTTTTACCCAGTGGCCCTTGGGAGTCACCTGCCCATCAGCAATCAATGGGCCGGAATTGTAGGGGTGGGTTTTTGCCCTTTTTTCGAAGGACCACTGTGGGAGTTTACTTCAAGATTTTGGTTCCAGACATTTATGTTTTATGGGGGATGGGATATTTGTAGATTGGTTTTAGGGTAGGGTTCTCTGCAATCTGCCTGGGGGTATAATATTATTTCTTGTACGAGGCTATATTTAAGTTGTTTTTCTATATACTTATTAACGATGGAGATTCCCTGGAATGTTGTTACTTGGAATGTCAAAGGTGGGCAGTCTCAAATTAAACACCAAGCCATATTCAAACACCTAAAGGCATTACAAATGCATATAGTGTTATTGCAGGAGACCCATCTTCCCTCTAACCAAATTATTTTATTTCAACGGCTTTGGGTAGGTCACAACTTTGGGGTCGGTAACAGTAGCCATCAAAGAGGAGTGGGAATTTTGTTACATAGATCCCTTCCCTTTTCCCTTATATCTGAAATACAAGATGAACAAGGCAGATACATTTTTATACATGGCTATTTGGGTCCTGCAGAACTTATTATAGGTTCAGTATATGGCCCTAATAGTGACACTCCATCCTTTTTTTCTGGTTTATCTAAAGTTCTAGCACCATATGCACACCTTCCATGGGTACTAGGGGGAGACTGGAATTTGGTTGTATGTAATGATACAGATAAGATTTACAGACTGCACTCTGGATTGTCACTGGCTCAACGTGGCCTTAGAGACTTTACTGATAGTCTTGGCCTAGTTGACCTTTGGTATATTTTACACCCTACAGTTGGAGAATATACTTTTTATTCCCACCCACATAAATCTTATTCTAGACTGAATTACTCTTTTTTTTTTTTTTGCTATTTCTTGTTCTCTCTCCCCTGGCCCTGGTCAGCCTCTCATCCGGCTGCCATGCCTAGCCTCCGCTCCTTCAGGCCTCACCCTTGTAACCCCCATGGCTTACTCCCCATGGCAGGGAAATGGGAAGCCCCCTACTCACCCACCCATTAGGATCCAGTTCAGGGTGTTACCTCCAGAGACGGGGCACCAGAGGACAGCCATCAAACTGCAATGACCAGCCACCAGGGTCTTTTCCCATTTTCTCCCCTTGCAAGAGCTGGGTGTGCAGTGACGGCAGTGGCGAGCACATGCACACACCTACACGCATCCCCACCAGGCATATGCCATGCTCCCACCCTCATGTTCTAGTGGCAGCACTCCTCTGAGCCCCAGTCTCCACCGGGGTCAGGCGTGCACTGACCGCAAGGCACCCCCTCCCCGGAGATGGAGAGCAGTCCATTGGACACTCGATCCATCTCTTCCCTGCCGACCCCCAGTGGCCCAAGCTCATTCCCAAATGCAGGTCGCCGGCATGGCGTGAGGTGTGGTGACCAGCTCCTCAGCCCTCAATGCCACTGAGCCAGCAGATTGGACTACTTTTTACTTACTAATCCCTTTTTAGCTATTGTTTATGGTTGTCAAATAGAAGCTCTGGTCCTTTCAGACCATTCCCCAGTGAAATTTACTTTAGATCTTACATGTCAGTCAGATCGAGACCATACCTGGTCTCTTAATACTTTCCTCATAACAGACGCAGTCATTGTTAAAAATATGAAAGACTTTATTAAGTCCTCCACCAAAATTAACTGGCCCTCTGTTATTGCTAAGGACCGAGACCGGGGGGCATTGAAATGCCTATGGCGAGGAGAATTTATGCGCCTGGCCACTAAATCCCCCAAAAAGTTCTTCTAAACGTGCAGCCACCTTGTTTTCCAATATTAGAGCTATTGAGCAATACCTTTCTCCTACCATATCGGAAGATGTCCGTATTCGCCTCTCTCAACTTCAGGCTCAATATTCAGCCATTATTGTAGAACAGGTACAACGATCCTTAAAAACCTAAAATCCACCTATGTAGGCCAAGGTGAGAATGCCAGCAAGTTGCTGGCATTTAGGCTGCATCAGAGGGCAGAAACTTACTTGATCAAGTCTCTGTATGATCCTATTCTTGATTCTACTATTACTACTAAGGCTCAGGAAATGACCCGTATATTTAAGGACTATTACTCCCAATTATATTCTGAGAACCGGAAAGAGGGGACACTTATGAAGGCACGTCTCTTTTTTTTTACAGGACATCCCTTTGCCTCACCTATCTAAATCTGCTGTTTTATCTTTAGAAGGCCTTATTTGTGAGGGTGAAGTTAGGGATGCTGTCACTTCCTTAGAATTAGATAAAGCCTCAGGTCCTGACAGATTTGCCTATAACTTCTATAAAATTTTTATTGATGAACATGCTCCAACTCTGGTGTCTCTTTATTAATTACTTACACTCATCTAGTTTATTAGAGATTCAGTTATTGGAAGCTCGTGTTGTTGTTCTACCAAACCCCAGTAAAGATGAATCACGTCCTGAGAATTACAGGCCTGTCTCACTTATTAATGTTGACATGAAGATACTTGCAAAAATCTTAGCTACTCGCCTTAGTTGAGTTTGGACTGATTTGGTAGGCCCTGAGCAGGTGGGGTTTATGAAAGGGAGGCTCTCAAGTGATCATTTTCGTAAATTATTTTACTTAATTTCTGCATCCAGGGAGAAGGAATTCAATGCGATTCTGGTCTCCCAGGATGCGGAAAAAGCCTTTGATAGAGTCTCTTGGTTTTTACCTGTTTGGGTTTCTACAACAATATGGGTTTCCCAGTTCCTTTCTGTGCTGGGTCCATTTTCTTTATTCCTGCCCTTCTGCATGGGTACTTTGTATTGGAGCACTTTCTGACTCTTTCCCTATTTCTCAGGGCATCTGGCAAGGTTGCCCCCCTATCTCCTTATCTTTTTAATTTATACTTGGAGCCATTAACTTGGAAGATTACTAGTTCTCCTAATATTTCAGGAATAACAGTAGATACTCAAACTTTTCAAATCTCCACATATGCTGATGACATTTTATTGCATTTATCTAACCCGGGTTTCTCCTTACAGTCGGCCCTCTCCGTTATTTAAATATTATGTTCCTTTTCTGGCTATAAACTTAATTTAACAAAGACTGTTGTGTTTCCCTTGTCCCCTCATATTTTTAAATCAGATTTTGAAGTCTAAGTATTTGGCCTGCAATGGGAAACGAAAAGTCTAACCTATTTAGGTGTTAACATTTCTCCTGATACATCTACCTTAAAATCTCTTAACCTAGATTCATTAATGAGGCACATCTCTCAGGACCTGGACAGATGGAAGTCCCTCCCTTTGACTTTATGGGGCAGAGCTACTGTTATAAAAATGAACGTTCTTCCCCAACTTTTATATCCATTAGGAATGCTAAACCTAGTTTTACTTTTCAAGTGGTTTAAAAATTTGCATAGTACACTTTCCAGATTTTTGTGGGCACATAAACCACCACGCTGATCATATGACAAACTTGTTCGACCTAAGAAATATGGTGAATTACAATTGCCCCATTTTATGCAATATTATTTTGCTCTCCATGGTGCTAAATAATTCCAGTGGGGGCATCAGCTACTCTGGCTTCCTCTAATTATTGTCCCTTGTGGCTCAAGATAGAAAAAGATGTATGCAGTCAGCACTCACTTGACTTCAAATCACTTTTATTTTTACCTCCCCATAAACTACTGCATCAATTAAAATCTACTCTATTATTTTGGTCTCTTCAAGCACATGCCCAACTTTGCAAGCACTTTAAAATTGCTTATGCCTAGGATCCTTCACAGTCCCTTCTTCATAATTTGAACCTTACTATTAACAATAAACCTTTGTTGTATACATCTTGGGAACATTTAAGTGTTCCAGTGCTTAGTGATTTTACAGTGGATGGAGTATTTATTTATTTTGACCAATATCAGGAAAACACTGGGTCTCCTGCTTCTAGGTTCTTTCAATTTTTACAAGTACAGCATTGTATTACTAAGTTTTTGGGTCCCTTTTCCTGGCCCACCAGATCTGGTACTCTTTTTTCCACTATGGTAGAAGTCTTAAAATTAGACCATACAATCTCTAGATTATACAGCATTATAGGCCAAATAGTATGGGAGTCAGTATCACCTGTTGCCTTTTACTAGGTTAACACACCTAATCAATCAATCAATCAATCAATATCTTTATTTAGGCAGGCAGAACTCCATTGAGCAGGGCTCATTTACAAGATGGACCTGATAGTTTAAACAACAACAAGAAGTCACTATACGACAATTTGGAGTAGGCATAGCAACATTAGCAGCCTATGTACAGTCATTACAAGTGAGAAGGGCGTGGCTTGGCACAGTGGTGTACAATCATTTACAAATAACAACGTAAGGCTTGACACTGAGAACAGAACAAGGCAGCATAATTTACAGGCATGGTACCAAAGGCAGTCAGCATACTGCTAAGTGCGAGTTCTATACAAGGCAGGTATCTGATAGACAGTAGAGTACAATATTATATTGGATGAGGTCTAGACCAGCAAAGCATTACGTGGCCTGCGAGAAGACTATAAAGCAAGGGCACTGAGGGCATAGGATGCGCCAAGGATAGTGGAAGGAGGAGAGGTTAGGAGGGGTTGGAGGGGGCAATTGTAATACCTTCAGGATTGTCATAGCTGCATTAGTCAGCGCAGTAGGTCTAATGGTAAGGGGGAGGGTATGGGGGTGAAAAGGTGCTATTAGTAGGGGGAGGTGACAGCCACTTAGGAGAGAGAGTCAGAGATTCAGTGCCAGAAGCATATTATTGATTGTGGTAATAATTACTGGTTTTGTATCTGGACCGACATTTATAAATTTATTAAACAAGACAAACTTTGTTTACAGCAAGTTAAAATTTTGCATGGCCTATATTTGTCATGCACAAAATTGCATAGAATGGGAAGATCTGCAGCACCTCTATGTCTTCATTGTAAAGAGTCTAATGGATCCCTATACCATATGCTGTGGTTGTGCTCTCCATTTGCCTCCTTCTTGAAGTTAATTCAAACCAAGTTTGATCCATTACTGGGTCTTCAAGAGACCTCTACCCCAGAGATTTGTATTTTGGGCTATCATACAACAGTGGTGGGTGCCTCTCACAAAGTGCACATAGCCGTGATTTCAGCTGATACCAAATTGCTGATCTTTAGACACTGTTTTGACCCAGCTCTTCCCACTTGGCCTGAATGGCTACCTGGAATCCTTTTGGCATGAAATATTGAAAAGGCTATTGCTAACTAATACAAATCTATACATGTATATAGATCTAAATGGGAAACCATAGACACCTTGCTTTCTCTGTCTTCGACCACTTAGCCTCTTTTAGTCTTCTTTTCTTGTAAGTGTATAGCAGAGATTGGGATGAAGGTTGGCGGGGGGGGGTGGTATTTGTAATATAATGGTCTTTTCATGTTTTCTCCTTGTTTTCTTTTGTAACATCCTTACCTCCATATATGGTTATTTAATGTGTTGTTGGTTGGATTAGTTTTTTAGTATGTATTATGCTCCCTTGCTTTTTTGGTTGTATTGTTTCATTCATTATCTAAATTTAATAAAGTATATGAAATTGCAAACAGATCCCATTTGCCTGTTTCTGTGTAACAGATGGGAAAGGGTCTTATTCAACCCTATCACACTCTCTGGTAGGCTTCCCTACTCTCTGTACTACAAATGCATCTGGAAAGACTTCTACTAACTGGTGACTTTTTGCACTTGCGGTTACTGGGACCCTCCAGTCATGCCCAGTATGTCAAAGTCCAGCACTGGTAGCACCTCCCCTAACCATGCTGCCCTTTTAACACCTACCCTAATTCTCCATCCACTTCTTCCTTTTGAGATGCTAGTCTATATAGCTCCTCTCTTCTGATATTTCTTTACCCTTCTGTTACTGCCTGCACCGGTGTTGGAATTGCACTTTATGAGCTTTGGGAGCAAGGGGACCCATCAGGGCTTTATCTTTAAATTGAGCTCCCTTCCCCATTAAATCCATGATAGTGGTGCATGAGCTACCAGGGCTCACATCAGAACTAGAGGGGCCAAGCCCTGGCAAGTCCCTCTGTAATTCCAACACTGACCCGCACCCATATTGTTTCTATATGCTTGTTCTTCCCCACACCCTTGATTGCTGAAACGTCTATACTATGGTGTACATATAATGTCACCCTTCCCACTCTGTTTCTCTTTCTATTCCTCCGGAACACAGCACACACTGGCATAGTCATGACCCAGTCATTGTTCTGGGTAGTTCATGTTTCCATGATTGATTGAAACCAGGTGCAGGTGTGCTTCAGCCACCACAGCCTCCAGATCACTGATCTTGCTCCCCAGGCTCCTAGGGTTCATGCACATAACCCTCTAGTTCACCTGTTTCCCCCTCTTCCATCAGAGCCCAACCTTCCCCATGGTCACCTACCCAGCAGCCTTGCCTAGTACAGAAAGCATCAACCCATCTACATTTCAGAAATGCAGCTTGAAAAGTATCCACATCCCTAACCTGACTCCTCCCAGCTCCCCCATCACATACAGTTTGCAAAACTGTAATACTTTATCAATCTCCAGCAAGTAGTCATCCACCCTTCCCCTTCCCCCTGCCTCCCATAACTTCATCCCAATTGGGATGAGATGGAGGCCAGACTTGTATAAAATAGAGACTAACACCATGAAGTGTGAACCATTCTAACACACAGAGACACACCCAACAGTAACATAAAGTGAGGATCCCAACACAGAGACACACTAGACAATAACAGCACAAAGTGCAAACCCTGACACAAACAGATACATCTGACTCCAGTAAAGTGCAGCCCATGATACAGAGTAGTTATACAGTGTAGCAGTAAATAAGCAGCCAATGGGTTCAATACTCATTTTCAGTGGGATCCCGATTGATCACATATAGTTCCACAAATAATGTTTTTAATCTTATACAATTTAGTCATGTAACTTTTTACAAATAAATATCATATGCATCACTACAAGAATACAAGCAGCTGCATCAAAATAAATGTTAATAGGCAATAGTTGTCCATTTTCAGAATTAGAACAACAAAGACCGGGGTCTCAATTCTTAAACGCAAAACTATGGCGCAAGGTGGCTCCGCCAAATGGGGATGATGCAAGTGGCACCTTGCATCAGATTTTGTGGCAATCCCAATTCCCAAATGCTGGTTATGGCAACATCAGGATGCCATGCGGCAAAACCCCCTTGCACCACCCTTGTGGCAAAGCGCCTGTACACCAGGTCACAAGGTGCTTATGCCATGGCAGGGCTGCACTCTCCTCTTTTTTTTTATTCTGTAAGCCCCACTGCGGGTGCAGCAAGGGGCTTGACCTAGACAGCCATGAGGTGGTATAAGCAGGCAGAAGGGGTGTTGGGGAGATGGTGAGCATGCAAGGTGGTGATGTGGCACTTGGCAGGGGTGCCATTATATAACTATTAAGCTAATGGGATGGTAGTGTGGGGGGATTCCAGGGACAAACAGTGCCATGGCCCCAGGTAGGCACAGCCCTGACAGCAACCCCAGCCTCTGGCAGTGTTTGTCCATGGACCCCCCCCCACAGTACCACCCCATTAGCTTAATAGTTATATAAATGGTACCCCTTCCGGGTGCCACAGCATCCCCTCACATGCCCACCATCACCCCAACTCCCTCTATGGCACCCCTGTGCCCCTTCAGTGGCAGTAGCGCGATGTCAGTGGCTGATACCCCCTTGAAACATGCAACAGAGGTAGCCATGGCCCTTGTAGAGTGAGCTTTCACTGCCCCTGGCAACTCTTTGCCATGCTTGTTGTAGCAGAGCACAATACAATGTGCCAACTATTTGGACAAACATTGTTTAGAAACCTGAATAACCTCTCTTCCAGGGGTGAAAGAAACAAAAAGCTGCTTTGACTTTCTGCAGTCCTTAGTGCGGAGCAGATAATGCTTCAATATTCTGTGCACATCTAACGTATGGAGCAGTGCTTCCTCTGGATTGCCACACTCAGGAAAAATAAACAGGTAGATGGATTGATTGGTTCAGTGTAAACTCAGACACCACCTTGGGAAGAAACTTAACATTTGTGCAAAAATACACCCTGTCTTTGTGAAAAATCAAATAAGACTCCTCTTACCAGAGAGCCTGAAGATCAGAAATCCTTCAAGCAGAAGTAATAGCAACCAAAAATAAGGCTTTCCAAGACAGAAAGCATAGCTCGCAAGTTGCAGCTGGCTCAAATGGAGACAGGATCAACTTCTCCAAAATAAAATTTAAATCCCAAGCCAGGACAGGGGGATGGATTGAAGGTTTCAGAGGCAGGATGCCCCTGAGAAAGGTACGGGACACATCTAACTGAGCCACGGTGTGACTGCCCATGGGCTCGTGTAAGGCAGAGATAGCTGAAAGGTGCACCTTGAGGGAGGAGTACTGGTGACCCGAGTCTGACAGTTAAATCAGGTAGTCTAGAATCTGACTCACCAGAGAAGTGAAAGGGTCCAGATACATAAATACATGGATGTTGATGGCAGATAAGGGCCTACGGCCCACCTAGTCTGCCCATTTGCACACATAACTGTGCTTCTTCAAGCTTCCCTAGAATTAGGTTGTCCCCTTCCCCTGACTACCAGGATCCCTTCATGCCCATCTCATGCATTCTTAAATACTGTAATCATTTCTGCCAATGCCTCCTCCAGTAGAGCGTTCCATTTGTCCACCACCCTTTCTGTGAAGAAGTATTTCCTCATGTTCCCTCTGAACATCCCTCCCTCCAGTTTCATCTCATGTCCCTTAGTCCTGGAGCATCTTTTTCTATGAAAAATTGTGTTTTCCTGCACCTTGTCCCTCCCCGTGAGGTACTTATGTCTCATTCATATTCCCCCTCTCCCTCCTCTCTTCCAGGGAATACATATTTAGGTCTTTCAGCCTGTCCTCATAGGGTCTATGATGTAATCCTTGCACCATCTTGGTTGCTCCTCTGAACTGTCTCCACCCTGTCTATGTCCTTACGTAGGTAATGTCTCCAGAACTGGACATTGTACTCGAGGTGTGGCCTCACTAATGTCTCATATAGTGGAATTATGACCTTCCTTTTCCAGCTGGTGATACCCCTGCCTATGAATCCCAGCATCCTGCTTGCTGCCTTGAAAATACATTCCCTCACCTAGAATCGAACCTCTGACCCTTTGCTCATAAAGCAAGGACACATCCAGTGTGCCACCTGAGGAGCTTAATTGGGAAGAGCATGGTGAAACCATGAGTATAGTGACAGCATAATTCATGAATATCTTTGATAAGATTGCAAATACATTTCCTCATCTGGAATTGAACCTCTGACACTGTGCTTGTAAAGCAGGAACACATCCAGTGTGCCATCTGAGGAGCTTATGATACTTGGCAGCACAGATTACAAATTTCTTCCACTTCATGGCATATGTGGCTCTAGTGGAGGGCTTCCGAGCTGCCACGAGGACACCTGCCACTCTCTGAGATACCCCAAACTGGGAGATGGCTATGTCCTCAGGAGCCAGGCATGTAGATGAAGGGACTTGAGATTGGGATGAACCAGGGTACCCTGACCCTGCATCAGCAGATCCCTGCAGAGAGGCAGAAGGACTGGAGGCTCCTCCACTACTGTTGTAGTAATGGAAACAATATCTGCCACAGCCAGAAGGGTGCGACGAGGATCATGTTGGCCCCCTCCATCTGCAGTTTGATTAGCACGCTCTGAATCAGAGGAAATGGAGGGAAGGCATAAAGGAACTCTCCAGCTCCAAGAGAGGGACAACATGTGTCACCAAAAAACTCCAGGCCCTGGATCTAGCTAGCAGAAACTGGACAGTTTTGCACTGAGTCGGGACACAAAAAGGTCTAACTCTGAATGACCCCATCTGGCAAACAGATCTTCTGCAGTAGATGAGAGAAGTTCCTACTCATGCATGCTGGACTGTGTCCTGCTGAGGCTGTCTGTCAGGGTGTTTGGTACACCTGGGATGTGAAATGCCAAGAGGACCAGGCTGTGGTCTAGTGCCCAGTACCATACTCTCATGGTCTCCCTGCACAGGGGGTGTGAATGCATGCCCCCCTGCTTGTTAATATAGTAGACAACACTGAGATTGTTTGACTGGATCAGCAGCTGGCCCAGGAGGAGATGGTTCTGAAAGGCCTGCATGGCGTATAGGACTACCCACATCTCCAGGACATTGATCTGCAGGGAGGTTTCGATCTGGGACCACGTTCCCTAAATTTGAAAGGGACCCAGGTGCGCTCCCCAGCCTGGGCCAGAGGTTTCCATGGTGAGAATTTGCTAGGCAGAGGAGATCTGGCTTAGGACCCTCATAACAGGTTCTGTGGGTCCATCCACCACTGGAGCACCTTGTGGACCAGGGGGAGACCAGCACTAACTGATCTACATTGTCCGTGCGTTGGTCCCATTGCACTCTTAGTGTCCACTGGAGGACTCGCATGTGCAGTCTGGCCAATGGGACCATGACAATGGCTGTGGCCACGAGACCCAATAGCCTCAGATACACCATCACAGGAACATAACAGCTCTGGGTGACTTCCTGAGCCTGAGCAATGAGGCACTCTGCCTTGTTGAGAGGTAAGAAGGCTTTGCCCCATGCCGAGTCCAGGAACACCCCTATATATTGCAACCTCTGGGAAGGAATCAGGCTGGACTTGGACAGGTTGACACTGATGACCAGGGAAAGAAATAGCTGAAGGGTTCTCTCCAGGGTCTGGAGGAGCCATTCTCGGGACTGAGCTTTTAGGATCTAGTTGTCCAGGTATGGGAAAATGTACAGTCCCTCCCTCCGGAGAGCCACAGCTACCGCTGCTAAGCACTTTGTAAAGACCCACAGCACAGAGGATAAGCCAAAGGGCAATACTCTGAATTGGTAGTGCTCACCTTGAAAGAGAAACCATAGAAACATAGAAGTTGATGGCAGATAAGGACCGTAAGGCCCATCCAGTCTGCCCATTTCTTTTTCTACCTTATAAATGTACAATCGGCCTTTGCTGTCAGTGGCCTATCTATTCATACTCGTCTGTATTGCTCCCTTATGCCTATCCCATGTCTGTTTGAAGCCCTGCACTGTATTCATAGCCTCCACTTCCTGAGGTAGGCTGTTCCATGCATCCACCACCCTTTCTGTGAAAAAGAACTTCCTCACATTACCCATTAATCGGCCTCCCTCTAATCTCATGCTGTGTCCTCTTGTCCTGATATTTTTCTTATATTGAAACATGTTAGGCTCTTTCACCTTGTTAATGCCCTTAAGATGTTTGAAAGTTCGATCATATCACCTCTCTCCCTCCTTTGCTCTAGGGTATACATATTGAGCTCCATTAATCTGTCCTCATATGTCTTCTGATGCAGTCCCTGCACCATTTGGTTGCCCTTCTCTGGACTGCCTCAATTTGTTAATGTCCTTGTGAAGGTGTGCCCTCCAGTACTGCCATAATACTCAGATGAGGGCCTAACCAGTGTCTTGTAAAGAGGGATTATTACCTCCCTCTTACGACTTGTGATACCTCTACTAATACTCCCTAACATCCCCCTAGCCTTACCTACTGCTTTAGAGGTCTGCTTGGATGATTTCAGGTCATCGGTGATGATGATGCCCAAGTCTCTTTCTTCCTTTGTGACTGCCAGCAACTCCCCTCCCAGCCTATAGGTGGCTTCAGGGTTTCTCTTCCCTATGTGCATAATCTTGCACTTCTTTGCATTAAATCCCAGTTGCCACTCTTCTGACCATTTTGCTAGTTTATCCAGATCTCTTCTCATTCTGCCCACCCCATCTGGATCATCTACTCTGTTGCAGATCTTGATGTTATCTGCAAACAGACAAGCCTTACCCTCTAGTCCATCTTCAATGTCACCGATGAAGATATTGAAGAGGACTGGCCCCAGGACTGATCCCTGAGGTACCCCACTTGTGACTTGCATCTGTTCTGACTGTATACCATTTACGACCACTCTCTGTTTTCTGCCCGTCAACCAGTTTTCCACCCACTTGACCAACTTCTGACCCGTCCCGAGCCTACCCAGCCATTTATCAATCTTCTGTGTGGAACAGTGTTGAAAGCTTTGCTGAAGTCAAGGTAGGCGACATCAACTGCTCCCCTTGGTTACCACTCTGGTTACCCAGTCAAAGAAATCTATGAGATTTGTTTGACAGGACCTTCCTTTTGTAAATCCATGCTGTCGTGGATCCTGTACCCCTATGGATTCCAGGTGTTGCACTATCCTTTCCTTGAGTGCCTCCATAATCTTGCCACTACTGAGGTAAGACTGACTGGTCTGTAGTTCCCTGCCTCCTCCCTGCTACCACTCTTGTGGAGGCGGGATCATATGAGCCCTTCTCCAGTCTTCTGGGACCTCTCCTGTACTCAGAGACTCACTAAACAGTTCTGCTAATGGCTCTGCTAGTTCCACCCTTAGCTCCTTTAGTACCCTGGGATGTATGCCATCAGGTCCCATTGCCTTGTCCACCCTGAGCTTAGAGAGCTCTTGTAGGACCCTTTCTTTTGTGAAGGGAGTAGTGCTCACCTCCCTCCCCCCTGTGTCCATGGTGCTGAGTTGTAGGCCCTGCCCTACCTTCTCTTTAGTAAATACTGAGCAAAGGTATCTATTTAGGATAGATGCTTTTACAGGGTCCTCCTCCTCACATGCCCCCTTTTCTCCTTTGAGCTTAGCAATACCCCCTCTGGACTTTCTCCTTTCATTAATGTATCTATAGAAAGTCTTGTCACCTTCTTTTACTGTTAGTGCCAGTGTTTTCTCAGTTTGGGACTTTGCCTGCCTTACTGCCTTCCCTGCTTCCCTTAGGGCAGCTTGGTATGCCTCCCTATCTTCATCCCGCTGTGTTCCCTTATATTTCCTGAAGGCCAGTCTTTTGGCTCTGACCTTTTCTACTACTGTATTTGAGAACCAAAGTAGGTTCCTTCTTCTTTTGCACTTCCTTTTCTGTCTAACACAATGGGATGTTGCTTCAAGTATTGCATCCTTAATGCTTGCCCACTTTGTCTGTACCCCCTCACCTGTGTTTCTTTTTGTCAGGGCTAACTTAACTCTGTTGGCCATCTTATCAAAGTCAGCTCCTCTGAAGTCCCATATTTTTGCCTTGGAATGGGATGATTTAGTTGTAGTGGCCAAATTGTACCATACCATGTGATGGTCACTGGCCCCCAGGTGACCTTCTACTTGGAGATCTGTGATCCCTTCCCTGTTAGTCAGTACTAGATCTAGGATAGCCCAGTCTCTTGTGGGTTGTTGTACCAGCTGTTTGAGGCCCTTTCCTCTGCAGGGAATCCACCATATGTCTAGTTCTGGCAGATGTTCCTGCTGGTATTGACCAATCTGTATCCGGCATGTTGAAGTCTCCCATTATCAAAACCTCCCCTTTAGCTGTCATGTTTTGTATATCTTCTAACAGTAATGTGTCTATGTCCTCCCCTTGGTCTGGGGGCCCGTAGACAACCCCAGTTCCTATGGATGTCCCATTTCCTGTTTCCAGGGTGACTCACAGTTCTTCTGGCTCCTTATGTGTATTCTGAATTTCTGTAGCTTTGATATTTTCATTGACAGATAGGGCCACTCCACCCCCGCCCCCCTTTTTGCACACCTCGTCTCTTCTGAACAGTACATAGCCATGTTCTGAAGTCTCCCAAGTGTGGTTGCTGGTAAACCACGTCTCATTAATTGCTACTATGTCCAGTTTAGTTTCTGACATTATTTCCTGTAGGTCTGGGATCTTATTTCCCAGGCTGTGAGCATTTATGAACATGATTTTCTATTGGCTAGATTTTGGTGTGTTAGTTGTTGGGTGAGGTCTGGCATTTCCCCTGTGTGTCGTACGGGGAGACGGACCTTTTTTCTTACCTGGTGATGCAAATGAACTGCAAACATGCTGAATCCCTGTTTGATCACTAGCTGAGGGGAGAGGGGTGTTCTTCACATTTGACATATGGGGTGCTGCACCCCTTCCCCATTTGCTAGTTTAAATATTCTGCAAAGTCGTCAAACTTCTGGCCCAGTGCACTGACTCCCTTTGTGGAGGACACACTGAGATGTGCAGCTAAGCATCCTGCACATCCAGGGAGCATAGCCAGTTGCCCTACTTGAGTAAGGGCAGTAGGCCTGGCAGAGTGACCATGTGGAATTTCTTGTGCTGAATATAAAGTTTGAGGTCCCTGAGATCTAGAATAGGCCTCAAATCTCCAGTTCTTTTGGAAACCAGGAAGAACCTGGAATAGAAACCCCTGTTCCTTTGGTGCCTGGGCACTGGTTGGATGGACTTTTTTCCACAGAAAGGATGATACCTCCTCCCGGAGAATTGTTAGATGAGCTGGGGGCAGATGGAGTGTACTGGAGGAGTCTCAGGAGGTATCTCTACAAGTTCCAGAGTGTGTCCTCTCTCTATTATCTGCAGAATCCAGGAATCCAAGTGATGATTCTCTTTTGATTGAGATGGAGGGAGAACTGACCTCCGATCACCACCTCTTGGTCAGGCACCAGAAAAGGGAGGTCTGGCAAGGAGTCAAGCTGAAGCAGATCCAGCAGTTGGGGCTGATCTGTCATTTCTAGAATGCTTTGCTCCTACGCCAGAGGAGGAAGGAGTAGGTAAGGTGGAGGAGGCCTTTCTCTTGCCCTGAGGATGGGAGGGCATTGTTTACTCCTAGGCTGAGTATGGTAGAAGGAGTGGACAGACTTGATGGGCCTGCCAGATGCCTGCAGATCATTGATTATGTGCTGACTGTCTAGTCTGAATAACTTGGAGCCATTAAAATGGGCATTGAGCACCTTCTACTGGACATCTGTAGCAAAACCTGAGAACCTCAGCCAGGAGAACCTATGATGGCAGATGCCTGTGGCAGCAGCCATGGCACCAGTCTCAGAGACATCATACAAGGCCCTGAGCAGATGCTTACTAATATCATCAGCATTCTGCAAGCATTTGAGAACCTCCTGCTTCCGGAAGCACTCTGGAAAGGCCTGAGCAGTCGCATTTTCCTTCTTCCAGATGGTATTTTGGTATTTAACCATATGCAAGAGGTAATTAGCAATCCACAGCCGCAGAGTGGAGAAGATGTACACACTCATTCCCCAAAGGTCAATATGCCTAGATTCCCTGAAAGGGGAGGAGGGAGCTAAGGGGCTTGGGCACCTTGGACCTGTCATGTGCTGCTTTAATGACCATGGAATCGGTCTGGGTTGGGCACCATAGTCAGATAGGCCCTGAGGGGCATGAAACAACTTTTCCACCTGGCAGAGCATGGCAGGGACCATGTCAAGCCTATGCCAGGCCACAGTAGTGGCATTCATCAAGGCTGGGAAGATAGGAGGAATGACCTTAGGAGGAGATTCTGGGGTTTCCAGAAATCCACCAGCTGACATCTGCTGGTATTCTCTTCCTCAGTATGGAAGCCTATTGTTCTAGACAGCTGCTTGGCGATGGCAGGAGGCTGGTGCATTGACAGAGGAGGGGTCATTGGCACAGGGCACGATGACTCGTCTGTCGGGGCCAAGGAGCCCAAAGAGCCCAATGGCCATGAATCTGGAGAAGTATCAGGCCACAAAAGAGGGTCTGTTGATGACAACCCAAGCATTGATGAACTGGGGGCCGATGACCCAAGGGTTGACGACCAGCTTCCCTGAGAAGTGGGAGGTGGCATTGTCGTTATGGGCCTGTGAAGAGCAGAGGCATGGACAGCAGCAGGCACCAGTGCAGCTGCAGCCGACAGAGTACCCCTGGAGGAAGATGAAGAGGTCATCAGGGATCGGGAATGCTGTCATGGGAGTGGTCCCATTCGTGGTCTTTATTGTGACTTTTCCCCCAGGACTTGTCTCGGGCCTTTGTGGCCGGGGAGCTTGATGAACCCGCCAGCGACTGGGAAAGAGGGGACCCACAAGGACCCCTGCCCAGAGCTGGCTACCTGTTGTTCCATCAGGAATTTTTTGAGAGCCTTTTTGCATTGCCAAAGGGTGGTTTGATTGAATTTCTGGCAGAGCTCACAGTCCGAGGTGTCGTGGTCAGGCCCAAGACAGCAGATCCAGAAGATATGGTCATCTGAAATGGCAATCTTCTTTCCACAGCAGCAGTGACAGAAGAGATAAAAGGAAGGATTAACTCTCGACATAAACCAGGTAAAGGAATCTCTTATTAAAAAAGAGATTCTAAACAATTAAATAAAGAGAAGTCGTGAGCGAAAATAGAGTGAAATTGCGTTGGGGCTTCCATGGAAACCCATGCGAACAGAGTCGATAGCGGGAAAGAACTGAGAAGGAAGGGGGTCACTCACGCCTTTATAGGGTTGGTGACATCAGCAGGTGCCGTCGGCGTGAGCGGCCCCAATGATACTGCTGGAAAATCTACCTCCATCCTTCTCCCCCCATTGTATCAGCAATCCATGAGCTTCAGCTACAGACACAGCAGAAGGATTTCTCAGCTTGCAGTGTTGAGTTGGGTCCTTGTCACATATAATATAGAATGCAGAGCAGACTCTCGAGCAGTATTTCTCTCCTTCTCCCCCCCCCCCGCACTCTCTCCCTCACCAGATCAGCAACCCCACCATTTTCAGCCTCTGAACACATTTTAATTTTGCAGCAAGCACATCTTTAGCAACTCATTGCCACAACAGAAGGCTTTCTCCAGTTGTAGTGTGTTGGGGGATGGGTCAGTTTCATATACTGTGTATTCACAAATGGTAACTTTTACTCTTGCAGCAGGCAGCATTCCTCTCGCCCTTCTGCCATGCTCATGCCAAACAAACTCTGCCCTGTCCTCTCTCACTCACTCATTGATTTCATTGAGAACACATTAGCAAAATCTTTGGAAGATCTGAGTCCATTCTAACAGCTAGGGGACCACCACTGCTGACAGCACCAGCCAGTGATTAGGCAGGAATACTCACAATAAAAAATGTTTTCCCATTACCCATCCCAAGCTACATGCCTTTCTTAACCTTTATTATTCTAATTTGGAATTCTAAGTAGGGGTGGGGAAGGGGTTATGCTTTTGCTGTATTTGAAAGTGGCCACTGATTAATATCTGTAGTCTCCTCTAATATACTTAAGTATATTAGATGAGAAATTCTTTCATTGTGTAGTCGGCTCATAAAAAATCAAACCATAATTATCCTGTAATAATCTGAATGTTTTAAATCTTAGACCATATTCCCATTATTTGTGTTTGTCACAGGCCACTATTCTTAACATCGCCTGTGCCCTTCTCCCACTACTTTGCTGCAGCCGTCTAACCTAGTTTGCCCTCAAACATGTCCTGCACCCACACTTACCCTCCACGCTCATGTTCCTTGGACCTGTGAGCCCAGTCACCAGTCTTCCTGGATCAGGCCAAGACCAAGTGCCCAAACCTCAGGTTCACGGGTTGGTCATATTTGTTCATTCCTTACCTTATCACATCCTTTTGGTAAGGGTTGAAGAAGAGCTTAGATGAGTTACTTTTAGCTTTGAAAATAAACCACAAAATGCATAACAGAGTACCTAGTAGTACCCAGGGCTTATGGGGGACTGGCAGCCCCAGATTCCCGAACTTTATGGAAACATGTTTCTTCGCACATTCTGCGCAAAAAAGAACACCAGTTCTACAAGACGAACCCCTCACCACCACCACCAAATCCTGGCAACAGGCCTGTGCTGTAGAGCTGCTGGTACTGTCTCTATGGGGTGTCACTGGATCTTAATAACATCTCTAGCACACCTGATTGGTATGCCTCCACGCTTGTTGCTTCTTCCACAGTTTGTAAACTGGAGAATCTGTTTTGAACTTCAGTTAAAGTTGTTTCTGCTACTTGCCATCGCCTTCTCTTGGTCCCACCATTAACCAAGCACCACTCCTCTCCTCTCAACTCCTCTGACCTCACTGTCTGACTCATCCACTGTGTGATTCCCTTTTGTCTCCTGTTGCTTTATAGTTTCCCTCTTCCTGTGTTTTTCCTAAATCTGCCACAGCCTACTCACTCTCCTGTAAAAGCATGTCTGTGTTCTGGGTGAACTGCTCAGCTTTTCTCATTCAGCTTGAAACTCGAGCTGAGCTGCAGACGCCTCAAAGAAAACTTTAAAAAACATAATAATTAGGTACAATTCTGTCTGCATTACATTTATATTTTGTATATTTCTCCTCCCCATTATATTACTAAGGAATTGTGCACTAATATATATGATCTTTATCCCTTGGAGTTCCTTTAGAGTCCATCTGCCGCTATAGTTTACTCCCTACTGCAAGTCATAATCCTCTTTTGTGACATCACAATCTATTGCTATGGGAGTAACTGTGATATCACAAAGTGCTCTGTGACTTCAGGTAGGGAGAAAGCAGCAGGAATAGACAAATTCTTCAGGAGCAAATATCCTGTTTTCATACAGATAATCTCTGTAATAAACAATGGGGAGAAGGAATACAGCACTAATGGGAAATACAAGCTGGACTGTGTCTAAATATTATGTTTTGTTAAAGTTCTCCCGAATGTGTCACCAGCTCTTTAAGGGCTTTTTTCCCTCCTCAATCTTATGTATTTGCAATTTTTACAAAGGTAACCATTTGTTGTTTTCTTTGTCAGACATTTTGTACTATGTGCACTGCATGACGTTGTCCCTGTTTTCATGTACCTTGTTGATGCTACTTTCTAGATGAAAGAGAATGGGCTCACTATCCCACCTGTCCCAGCCGACACAGCAGACACTTGCCTCTGCCATACCCACCTCCAGTTGTACTCGGGAGCTGCTCACAGAGGAGCCGAGATTTCTGGATAGACACTGTAACACCTGCCTGCACACTGCTTTCACCTACCTGGGAGATGGAGTCCGGCTAGCTGCAAGGAAAGTTAGTTACAGGGCTGGGTTATAAAATTCTAACTATAACAACAGAACAACAGTGCTATAGGAATTACCACAGGGCTAGAAATCTCTTTCAACAATGGAGCCTGTTTATTTAGCAAACCATAGTTAACTGTTTTCTTTTACTTCTGCAGTGGCTCTATTAAAGTTAAATCATGGCTGTGCAGCCAACATAGTAAAATCACATTAGCTCAAAACAGTATAATTTCTCTTTCCCTGACAAAAAATCTAAAACTTGGCTGCAACACACATTTTCCACCCCCACCTCAGGCAAACATCGAAATGTCCAAACACAGTTTAAGCTTCTTTTATTTTATTTAGTTTTTGTTTACTGGGTAGGGGCACTAGACACAAGGGTGACTATTTTCAGGCCCAACCCGGGAGGTTACAAGGTACGGTAGGCAGTCAGGAAACACATAAAGAATAACAGAGTTGATACAATACAGGATACAAGGTTACAGCAATTACAGTGGATAACTTGTTTTAGAAGTCATAGTCTTCAATACAGCAGCCCAAATGGGTGCTGTCCATGAGGAAGATGAAGCCCTTGGTGCACTGCCCTGGCCAGGAATTGATAAGACGTCCTCTGCTGATGTCCAGTGATGGCTCTGCTACTTCTTTGGTCCTCCCAGGTCCTGGTTCCACTCAGCTGCACCTCTGGTCCTCTTCAGTCTTCCATCGAGCATGTGAACCCTTCCTACAAACTTTTAACTTATAAAATAACAAACTTTGAAGTGTCGACTGTTAACTGCAAACTGGCTTCTGCTCACTCCTACTTTGATTGGACTATTAAGGCCCCAAAAGTTTTGGAACTAAATTACTCTGACTTTTTTATTTAGAATTCTTTTTTGTCTTGACAGTGGTGGCCCCTTAACTGGCTAGCCTATCCCCTTTAAAACTCAGTTTTTCCTGTTTTCTTATTTTTCCTTGTAGTAGGGGTTGTAGGTGGCAGAGCCCTACCACTGCACTTCTTGCCATCTCGGAAGGGAAAGAGAAAAAAAAAAAACAAAGGACTGAGCTACACTGTCTCAGCACTCTAGCCAACCCTACCCTATACGCAACTAATTGGAGTATTTGGTGCTGAGGTCACTGGCAGCCAATCAGGAGAGAACTTGAGCACCTTCCAATGGCGGAACTCTTTTTTGAACCAGCTCCTCCCAACTGCTGTTTGCCCCTCTTTTAGCCTTCCATTTTCTCTGTTTTAAATGTAATAATTGTACAATTTTGGGGTGAGTAGATAGGGCTGGTGATTCCCCAGCTGCCCCACCTCACACTTTTTAAAAATAATTAATCTTTTAGCAGTCGTAAGCAGCCATAATGCAGCCCAACCCCCCTTTCACTTTCTTTTCTTTTTCTTTGTCTGACTGACCCTGCCCCCTACTGATGTTATTGTCCTAGTGACCTTAGCACCAGCCAGCTGGTTTACAACAACATGGCCTGCCTGGAGGACTGCCTGCATTCCCCCCACCCACGGTAGCCACTTATTTTATTTTGTTTATTTCTTCATGCACTTTTGGACTTTGCTGCTGACTGCTGCTGCTGAATGTGGGCTGTTATAGCCCAAATGGTCACTTCGCTCATTTCTGTTCTTTCATTTCTGTCCTCCCCCAGTTCACATTATACAGCCCCTCGGGGCTTGCTCATAGCCACAGTGCAGCTCTTTACTTATTCTACTCCCTTCGGGGAGCACTCTGCCCTTGCTTGCAGCAGTCAACTACCCCTAGATCCTTGAAAACTCTCCTTCAGGTTCACTTCCCAGACATATGTAACTGCAACCTGCAGACCAGATCTGATACAATGAGGCATCAAAATGTGTCACAACGGTGCACTTATCCAAACAACTGAATTATTCTTGTGCTGTCCCTGTATATTATTGTCTGTTTCCCCATGTTCACTGTCTGAAATGTTCGATGGTCACAGACCCCAATGTTTGTTACAAACAACTCATGCACTCGGCACTAACTTTGTAATCTAAAATAACGAATGCATAAGTCCAGCCTGTAACATCTCTGGACCTGTTGTTTCACCCCTTTCTGTGCCATTTGTACTTGATGTTTGTACCATTATGTACCCGTTTGAAGGCACCATTGCCTATGTACCTATGTATTTTAGCAATTTCATGTATGTAACTCCAGGTCGCATCTGGAAATGAGTGGATTCCCGCTCAGCGTGCTTATCTGGTAAATCTCTTTAATAAATAAATAAATATAAATAATTCCTGCAGGCTTTATTTTATGTTTTAAAAGTAGCCCCCTGGACATTGCATATAAGCCGTGGAGTGGCTTACAATTTGTGGTACCCACCGCTCTGTTGCTTTCTCTCTCTCTCTCGCTCCTTTCAAAACCCCTCCCCTAGCCTTTACCATGCCATGGGAGCAGCTTTACACAACTGCAGCTCCTTGTTGCTCTCTCCTTTTTAAACCCCCCCCCCCGGCTTTTACATTAGCTGTAATCGGCTTCACTTACTGGTGGCTCCTGCCACCTGGCACTCTCTCCCCACTCTTTGTCTCCAGGACCCCCAGCTCTCACTAATGCAGGTTCAGCTTCACTAAATGTCAGCTCCTTTGCTGCTTCACCAGCCCTTTTTAAGCCCTGTAGGGCATGAACTATGCCACCGGAGCAGCAATTCAGGAAGGTGGGGGGAGGTGCTTCCTTTGCTGCCTCCTCCCCCTCCCACTGACTTCTCTTTGCTCCTCTTCTCCTCCCACCTGTGTGGAGTACGCTGCAGCCTAATCTCCATATGGGCTGGGAGTTTACAGTGCCCGTAGGCACTTTCATTTAGCGTGATTATGCTAATGGCTGGCTTGATCTCCTGCTGCCACTGCTAAAAATACCCCCCACTATGCCAGGGCTCAAAGAACCCCACTAGCCTCAGGGAAGGGATATGAATTTTTTTATACATAAATGCTGGCCTCAGTACCTCGGGAGCTAGCCCACTAGACTACCAGGGCCGATTTTACACAGTGATCCCCCCCCCCAGGACATTTCCTAGTCCATAGGGCCATGAGTGCCTCTCCTTATTTACTGCAGGGCCCACTAGCCCCCCAAGGCCTTCACTAGCCCTCCTGGGCTACCAAATACAATACTGGCCACTACTACTGCCAATGGGCACAGGGGTTTGGGCTGAGCTCCGCTCCCCCAAACCACACTCTCTTTACTCTGCTTCTGCATTTTTTTTATTTGTTTTAACTAACCTAACTTCTTTTTTATTTTGCAGGTCTGACAGGACACAGACTCCTAGCCCATCAGATAAGTAGAATTCTCTAATATACTCTTTCTGCCGTATTTTACCCCCCTCCCCCCAAGAGCTGTTGTTCCTTTGTGATCTCTTTTGTGTCTTTTATTTTACAGGTACAATGGAAGACAACCCTTCGGACTCCTACCTTTGGCTCCCTAAGCAGGTAAGTTCCTTTATGTTATTTTACATCTTGGGTAGGTTGACTGTAACAGGGTGGCCGTACCTGTTACAAGACCCAGACGTCCCACACAGAGAGCTGTATGTGCAAAATCCACAGAGCACCTTATAAAATGTTTAAAATGACAGCTACCCATCTCTTTGGCCACTGACTACTGAAGTCCTTGGCCCAAACTAAAAAATTGCACTTCTAGTGCTAAAAACTGTGCTCTAGTTTCTGTTCCGTAGTTCCCTCTGTGCTATAAGGGCTACAAAACCCAGCTGCCTCTATTACCTCTCAGTCACTGCTGACATCTCAGTGATACACAGCCTATATGAAAAGGGAACAGAGCTCCCAAAATATATTTTTATAATTTTTTTTGTTTTTAAACACACAAGCAGAGCCACAAAGAGAGGGATATTTGGAGGATAGGGTAGGCACACAACGCTCCTTGCTCGCAGTCCTTAATGTATTTTGCTGCCATGACAACGGCCACTGCTGTGCCTGACTTCTCTCCTACTCCATTGCAGCAATCCAAACCATAGCTGCCTTTTAGTTCTGCCTTGGATGCCATGTCAGAATCAAACAAGCCATCTGTAGTAGTTCAGTCAGCTGCTCTCGGCGACAGGCAGTGGTACAGTATCTTCATTCTGCTTTGCTTGGACCCTTCAAAAGGAATCTCCGACACTATCTCACCTCAACCTCGCAATGTGACTGCTTCTTCTAAATAACTGGCTGTCTGTCCCCCTGGTCATTTCTGACCTGCGACCAGTAACCATAAACAGATAACCACCTCATGGCACCTGCCTTCCTGCCCTACCCATGCCCCCCCCACCTCCTCACTCCTGCCCGTCCCCATTTTTTCACACCACCTCCTTCCACTACTGCATGCTACAGGCATCTGCCCCTTCTTCCATAATTCTGCTTACACTACTTCCAACCACCCATCACTCCGACAGAGGCACCTCCACCTGCCTACCTCTTCCGGTTTCCCCCACTACCCTGCATACCCAAACTGTCCTTCCTATCATTTCTTTTTTGGATTTGCTACTCTGAAACTCTATTTAAGCTGCCCTCTGAATTCTAGCAACAATTATGACTGTAACTGTGAAACGTGTTAAGACTGTAAACAATTGTCTACCTTTGTATATATGTTACCCACCTCCTCTGACGTGGAACCTTTGTAAATGAGCAGTTCTTGCTCAAAGGTACTTGTAATCCTAGAGTTTAATAAAATAAATAAAAATCTCCTTGGTTGGTTCTTCAATGACCACAGTGCCACAAACCACAGTACTGCTATTAACACTGAGCCCACCCGTCTGACTACTTGCCTGACTGACTGCTTGCTTGTAATACCTGCACTGGCTGTCTATCTGTCACCTCGCAGTACTGCACCACTGAACTGCTCACAAACTCGCAGCACTAACTGCACAGGTGGATCTAGAATTTTTTCAAGGGAGTAACAGTTTTGTCAAGGGGATAGCACTCCCCCCCCCAAAAAAAAAATTAAACTGTTACCTTTTAAAGCTTAGATTAGGTCAAAACAGTTACTTTTTGCTGGTCTAAGGAGGTAGTGGATGCTTTGCTACGTTTTATTTACTTATTTCGTTTTTGTTTACCGGGTGAGGTGCACTAGGCATACATTTGCCTGTTTTCAGGCACAGCCCGGGAGGTTACAAGGTTTGGGTAGCACAGTACATATAAGGCAGGGTAATACAGTTTACAAGGACACAATACATAGTACAGTTGTAAGTGCCGTACGACACAGCAGGATACAATTGATAAACTGTGACTCAGCCTGCCTGCCCTACACAAAGTGAGTCCATCCATTTGGCCAATCACAGCGTTGGCTTCTTACTGGGCCTGCCATACACTACTGCTTGGCATGCACACCTATCTTCTCGCTCCCTCACTTGCAATGCAACCCCCCCCCTGCCTGTGCTACTGCCCAATCCATATACCCATTTGCTTGCTCACTCACAATGCTGGCTCCTTGCCTATGTAACCCCCCACCAATTGGGGGGGTTTACTATAATGTCTTCCTGGGCCCCTAATGCCCACTGTCAGGCTGGTGTCCCGTCCTAGTGTGATTCTGTGTATTTGCGTGACATGCCATATTAAGCCTCCGCGCCTGTCCCTTTAAGAAAATAGCTAATCTATCTTTAGTGAATGGTCTGTGCTGGGTCTGAGTGATTTAGGGCTTGCGACCAGTCAGACACCGCTCTGTTGTGCTTCAATCTGCAGTCGTTACTTGTGCAGATGGAGACTATGTAGGAACTGTGCTTATTTACTGTTTGTGAACTGTTATATGTAACCCCCAGGTGGCGCTATCCCAAGGGCTACTACCCCTGCCTGCTTAACTACTGACAGGTTGAGGGGCCTAGGTCCAATGGCGAGTGCCTCCACCCAGAGGTCAGGGTTTGCAGTAATTAAACTAACTTGGTCACAGCCCTCTGGAACACTGTAACCCCCCCTTCTTCCCACTAGCGGCCCACACAATGCATCAGGAATATCTTCACAAGGTACACTTACCCCCAGGACTAGCTCTGTCGACCGGACTCTGGGGACGCCCTGTAAAACAAGATGATACAGTGCAAAAGCCACAGTACAATACTTTAACATAAATGAATACCTCAGACAGTGTAACTTTGCTGAAACAAGCAGATCTGATTTATTCAAGGGGCTGTAACAAGGACAGGGGGAAATCAGGTTAATTAGATTAGACACATTAATAATCACAGTACTGTGCGCATGTTCAGAGTCCCTAAATGTCACTTTCACTGGGTACCCAGGATGGGGGGAGGGCTAGACAGGATCGGTGCAGCTGGTTGGGGCCCTGTGATGGAAAAAACACTTGCACAATTCCCAATTGTAATCCGGAGCCAGTTGGCTCAGTTTATGTAGCAAGAAAGGAAAATAAATCAGATGAAACACTTGCAATTAGATAGGCAGATGGCTGGGCGCTACCCTGATTTGTACTCACAAATTCAATGCTGAAACTGAATGGAATGCAGATTGTCCCGGATTGCCAGGAGAAACAGAATAGCTGGCCCAGCCCTCGTGGCAGGGCTCACTTGTGCTCAATGCAGGCAGATGCAGTTCAAGTGATGCTGGCTATGACTTCCAGCTCACTGCACATTTTATATGTACACAGAACACTACCAGGCAAGCAGCTGGTCACTTCAGGAGATTAAGCCTGGCTACAGAGGCATTCTTCTCTAACTCAAATGAGGATTCAGTTCGAACCCTGCAGGGAATCACACTCCCAGCACAGCACACAGTTCACAACATGGGGAATTACTCAAATCTCAATCCCCACAAGCACTACGCACATTTATATGTAAAGGTCGCTTAATGTACTAGACCACAGAGTCCTGACAGGCCGATCGCAATTCTGCACCCTTTCGGTCTTCTTCAGGTTAAGTCTGGACTCAAAATGACTTCGGCTTCTTCTTTCACTCTGAAAGCTCGGAGTCAGTCCGAATTACGCTTGCTAACGGCTGCAGGTCAACTTTGTGGCCTCACACGCGCTTCCCACATGAACTACCGTACACTACGGCTGCATGAACACCCGGGGCGGTTTCCCCCTCAGCTTCCAACTTCAAACACGGTTCTCTTCTGCCCCAAACCTCAGGGCACTTCAGCATTTGCTTCCTCTTCGGAGTCGCTGTCCAAAAATCAAGGTTCCTCTTCAGAATCTCTGTCCAAAAATCAAGGTTCCTCTTCGGAATCTCTTTCCAAAAATCAAGGTTCCTCTTCGGAATCTCTTCTCCACACTTGGTTTCGCATAATCTAGGCCACAACAACTGCTTTCCTTTTTCACACAAAGTTCGGATACTTGATCCGAGAAAACACAGTCCTTTTCTCTCCCTCCAGGAGAGCTGACGAAAGACAGGCCTTTTTCAGGCCTCCCACATGGTTCCCGTGCTGCCCCGTGGGCAGCAGCCCCAGGAGCTGCTCACTCTTCCACCTCCATGCTCAGACTGACTCTCTCAGTAGGCAGTCCGGGCATTTCCCCCAAATCCAAAAGGTTTCCATTGGCTGAGCTTCCTTGTCAGTCACAACAGGCTCCCTCTATTGGCGAAAAAAGGTGCCAGGGTCTAAACTACATTTCCCAGAGGCTCTCTTCATGCAAGCCCCTTGTGGCTGGCTCCACTTGAAAGTCCAAGTTCTGATTTGCCAGCAGGCTCCATTTTAAAGAACCCCTCCCCATTGATTGGATCTATTCAGCAGTTCAGATCCGAAATGGAGGGACAAAACACACAGAGTCCCAGCTGCAAGAAAGGCAGGTTAGACAAACTGTACTGTCATTATCGCTCTAACAAATTACCAGCAGATAGTTACATCTTTTGAAAGGGCTCCCCCTGCGCATATAGCGACTGCAGAATGGAGCGACCTGCTCAGTGGCCCAGGCGGGACTCGAGCAGGGAAACACACAGTCCCCCCAGTTCAAATTAACTATACTGCAGTTTGGCAGCTCTTAAAGCGACAGTACATGGAGGCATTATACACTCTCACTCAATTATTTTTTAAATCGGCTGAAATACAGGACACCAGCCGGGTGGAGAGCATTTAGGCTCACCCAAAGAAGGCTTTTTAGTGACCTCCATTTGTAGGGGGGTTACATATATTAGAGATAAGAGAAGTTGTCTAACCTGCTTTATTTGCAGATCGTCCATTTGGATGGGAGCTACCATGTTATGTCCGGGACTTCCAATAATTGGACCAATTAGACTCAAGGGGTTTAAAATGAATCCTGCCCCAGGGGTCTTGTGGGAAGGGAAACTAGTTTTTGTAGTTTTACTGTTGGTGCCTAAATAGACCTGGAGGGGGAGCACTAATTATGACTGACAGCTCCTTTAGCCAACTGAACCTTTGGATTTACAAGGGAAATGCCCAGTGTGCCAAGAGACATGGATCAGTTAGAGTTGGAGGTTGAAGTGTGAACAAATTGAGCCTTCGAGCAGCTGTTCCCAGAAGGAGCATAGGGGAAATCATCGGGAAGAGCCTTAACCTGCCTCCAGCCACTTTTCCTTTGAGTGAGAATTGCCTTTAGTAGAAGTTGGACTTGTCCGATTCCAGCCTGGAATTGCGGCAGAAAGAAGAAGAGTTAGTACAACTTGTGATTTGGACTGAAGAGTTGCTCCTGAGGCGATCAGCCCAGCTTGTGTGTGAGATATACTCAGATCAGACGGTTTGCTCAGTAAAGCTGCTGAATTGCAATCGGACTAAATCCGAACTGTTTCCTGAAGTAGTTATTGGTTTAAATGTGCTGAATGTGTTTCGGGGGTCGAGACCTTCTCTCCCATGAAAGAAACTGTTATGCCATCTGAAGGCTTCACCAGCAGAAGATCACAAACTTTGCCAGATGGTTCAACCTGCCTGGGTCATGCCACTTCAGCCTAGGCCACTACTTCATCACCAAAGATGGTCACAGTGAGAGACCGTCTCGGGGATCCAACCACGGTGCAACAACAACATGCAGGCTGCAGCCACCTAGAGGAAAAGCCGAGAAGAGGTGCGTCGTGTCAGCCCTGTTTCCCCTTGCTTTTTCCCAACACTACCACGAGGTCTCCATATAGCCTGCCCTGCAGCAGATTCCTGGTAGCATGAGTACAATCAGGGTAGCTCTCTGCAATGAAAGCTCAGATCACTTGTGGTACCATCTAATTGTCTCAGTTTCTTGGATTTTACAAAAGACAGCCAACCGGCTCAGACTGTAAATAATCTGGATGTTTTGCATGTTAACTGCTTTTCTTTCCTTCAAGGGCCCCAACATCAGTTGCAACACCGGCCAACCACAGGCAACGCCTCTGGCTAGCCAGACTTACCATCCTGGGTACCCAGTGTTGTGTCACTGTCAGGTTGAGATGGAAAGTGCATGCAATCACTGAACTAAATCAGATATCCAATCATTTGCCTAAATTCACATCCCTTCCTTGTTCACTGCCCTGAATAAACCTGATTGTCTTGTTTTATGCTTAACCTGGCTAATGTGCATATTATTAGTGAGGTTACAGTGTTAGGAATGTGTTGTTGCATTGCTAACCTTATTTTACAGGGGGTCCCCAGGGAAACTGCTGAGGATCTAGCCCTGGTGGTAAGTGTGAAGGGTGTGTGCACATGATTACTGTCCCATACTGTTTGTGAAGTTACCATTGGAAAAGGGACTGGGCCACTAGGAGGGCTGGTGGAGGGTTATAGCTTCCCATAGGGCTATACCAGAGTAGATAAGCAACCCTAATACCATTTCTCTGAGTGGAGGCACCTTATTAGCGAACTCAGGCCCCTCAACCTGTGCATAGCCATACCAGCAGGGGTAGTAGCCCTTAGAATAGTGCCGCCTGGGGGTGTGTGGCTTGAACTCCGTGGAAGATGGATGCTTGACCCCTCAACTCGTTCCCCAGCTGGATTGTATCCACGCCCTATCCTCATAATCCAGGGGCTATCTTCCTCTAAACTGCTTCAGCAGTCACTCTACCCCCTCCTCGACTGTCCAGCGCAATCATATTCATGGTTTGTCAACCGGTTATCGTCCTGTTATGCCTGTGTACCCGCAAATCGGCTTGGATGGTGCTAAGCGGCGTAGGCCCAGATCCCGGCATTTACCACTCGGGGTTTGCTACACCCTACTGCCAAATCAGACATCTCCTACTTCACCTGCTTATTCTGCCATTGTAACCTCACCTGCCTCTCCTCCTAGTGTATCTGGCTACAGAGATCCTCTTGGGCTCACTATAGCATCGTTCACACCACCACAGCCTGCTATACCACCAGGAAGTGGTGAGTCCGCAACCCCATCTACGAGTATGTGCACCTCTTTACAATATATCACAAGCATGTTGGAAACATTGCTCACTAGGGTAGATGGCATCAATGAAGCTTTGAGGGGTATGGTAGCGGATATGCGCAACCTCCAGGACAAAATGAATGTAGTCAAGCAGAAAACTGAGGCCCTAGAGATGCAACAGCACAAGATCTGTCAATACCTCCAAGCCCATGAAACCAAGTTTGCTGCCCTCTGGGACCGTGTGGAGGACCAAGAAAATCGGGGGCGCTGTAACAATATATGGATCACTGGCATCCTCGAAGACTCCGAGGGGCAAAACAAGGAATGTTTTTTGAACGAGGCCATCCTGCAGATGCTGGGCGAGAGATGGAAATGGCCTGTCGAGGTCAAGAGGATGCACAGGCTATCCAGCAGGGCTCGCTCTCCTAGACAATCCCCATGGCCCATTATAGCATACCTTTTAAGGTACTCTACCAAGGAAAGAGTGCTGTGGTGGCCAGGGACAAAGGGGATATTGTACGGCAGGGCAGCAGGATTTCTTTTTTCCGTGACTTCTCGCAGGAGGCTGCAGTGAGACAGAAGGCCTTTGTCCCCATTAAGAAAGCACTCTAAGCGCATGGCTTTCAGTATCTATTCAAAAACCTTACCTCTGTCCTAGTCACTTAAGAATGCAGAGAAATTGTTGCTTCACAGCCCAAAGATATCAAGACCTGGGCCTCCAGGCACTGGCTGAATATATCCCTTCAGACTACAACACCCGGATGCCTCTGGGTGCTGGAGGACCATAACCAATGCAGAGGGAATCCAAAAGTGGAGGGTCTGTTTCCAGGGAGCTCCAATTCTGACTGGGCTGCTCCGCCACATGTAGGTTCCCCAAGCTCCGCATACAGGAATGGCTCATAAACTCCTTTGGCCACTGTTTTTAGATTTAATGCTCCTGCTGTTGTACCGATAGCCATCCCACAGTGCTTTCCTGCACAGCTATCTCGCTCCAGACAATGCTCCAGAAGTGGCCAGGCCCCATTTCCAGATCATCATCCAAATGCTCCACCAGCTAAATTTCCTAGATATGACCCCTCACCAGTTGCAATACCAGATGCCCTTTCAATGGATGTGACGGCTCCCCGTGACTAGTCTGAACTTTCACCTGATGCTGCCACCCTGGATGAAGCAACCCAGCTGCCTATCACACCTGGACTTAAGTCGTTCGCAGAGGCTGCTATCACCAGCCTGTCTAGTTCTATGACCTCAGCCATCATGATGAGAGATCCTCTGACATAAAGACTTCTGTTTGTATATTGCTGTTTTATTCTTTGGATGTTTTTTATACCAATGGGGAGCCTCCCTCTGGAGGGGATTACGCATATCTGAGGGGAAAATCTTTGGCTTAGCCCACTCAAGCTAGCCGCACCTCCATGGAATGGCATTTAACAAAGCTAATACGTGGGCTTCTTCTTCCCCGGGGCTGCCTACGATTATGCTCCACACATCTGGCTGCCCTCACGCTTCCTTCTGCGGGTACCTGTCTTATGTGTGTGTCCAGCATGAGGGAGGGTCTCAGATAATCCCGATGACATCTTGACCTCTTTAGCATGTACTCCTCTGTCTCCTGGCACTGAACGGAGGTCTGATGCTCCCTAATTTAAGATACCACCTACCAGGATGCCTCCTGGTTTATGCAGGTGATTTCTCACCCATGTACTCCAGCGGCTGGTGAGGCCCCCCCCCCTTCAAGCCCATTCCAGCCTGTGGTCAAGACTCACTGCACCATCGCCTATATGACTCCAGTAGTCAAGGAGTTTCCCCTCCACCCCCTCCTCTCCCTGCCCTGGCCCATCCCCTCATCCGGGGCCCCCTGCCCCCCCACCTTTGATTCCCTCCTTACCTCTTACCTCTCCTGGTAACATTTCCTGTGTGACCACAGAGATACTCTAGCTGGGGGTGTGCAGTCCATTTGGCTCTAACTCAACACCCCCACATTACTTGGTGAGTGGAACAGCATAGCCGAGATATACTCTTGTGTAAAGGTTTCTCTCACGCATGCACCTCTTCACCATTAGTATACCACTGTTTACCTAGGTACCTCTTTATTAGCCTCGCTTACTAATTATCTCCTAAACAACTAGTATCTGCGAGGCCAACTCAGGTCTTACTGTTTACTACTGTTAACCATTTCTATTGCTAAGTTTTGCTGTTATCTTAACCTTTATTCAACTTGTTTGATAACATTGCTGTTGTTCTACTTGCAGTCTATAAGATACTACCACTGCACTTCTCAGTGACAGACCTAATTGAGCAGGTGTCGCTGTCCTTACTGCTTAGAAGTTTCAGGTACCCCCTTCCCTCTTCTCCACTTCTGCTGCTCCTGGGGTGAGTATATTTAGTTTAGATCACTTTCCAGGACTCAAGATGCTGAATTCCACCCTTGGGGGTTAAGTTTGTATCCTAGAATGTAAAAGGGCTGAATCACCCTGTCAAACGTACCAAGGTCCTCCAGCACTTATGCCTCCTGCAGGTTGATATTGCATTCTGACAAGAAACGCACCTCACTGCCAGGACCATACAATGGTTGAAAAAATCCTAGGTGGGAAAAGTTGTTGCCAGCTTAGCTCCCACAAAGTCAAGAGGAGTAGCCATACTTATCCAACGCTCCTGCTCTTGGGTGGAAGAAGAGGTGAAAACTGATAAGCAGGGATGCTGGGTAGCTGCCAGATTTACCTTTCCTGGGTGAAAAGTGGTGTTGGTCAATGTGTATGGCCCCAACTCAGATAACGCTGACATCTTCATCGACCTTAGTCCAGCTATCACATCCCTCACAGAAAACCACCCTCACATATCTATTCTGATTGGAGGTGATTTCAGCCTCGTATCATACATTTTTCTAGACAAATCCAAGCCTACCCCTCAGACATACCCCAAAACCCATATGGCTTTTCAAGATATGGTAGACAAATGGGGCCTTGTAGATATATGGAGATAAGACCATCCATTTGGGTGGGACTACAATTTCTACTCTGCTGCCCACTCTACTCATAGCCGTATACATTTCTGGTTAGCTAACTCGATAGCCGCTCACAACGTATCTTCACCCCAAATAGGCAATATCCTTATTTCCGACCATGCCCCTGTTATGTGTTCCTACACCCCATTAGGGTGCACTAATTCTGGTACCAGATGGTGCTGTAATCCAGTGTTGTTGCAGAACCCTGAATTTTGCCAGGTAGTGCAATCAGCAACTAGGGACTACATTGCTATTAACACAACAGGGGAAGCTCCACACAGAATCGTGTGGGAAGCCTTTAAGGCCGTTCTACGAGGTCACATTATCTCCTATACGGCTACCAAAAGTTGAGCTAAGAGGGAAACCAGTAACCAACTCCAAATGGAACTTTCACAGTTGGAGGTCCACTTTAAAGCCTCTACTGCCTCCCTGCAGGACCGGTCCCTTATCAGGGAAATCATTGGGATCAAGTACCACATAAACACTCTGCTTCAACAGAATGCAGAGTGGACAATCCTTCGAGCCAAACTTGCTCATTGGGAGGGAGGGAACAAGGGTGGGAAACTTCTCGTCTATCAGTTGCGGAAACAACAGGCTTCCTCTTGCATTCATGCCCTCAAAGAAGCCTCTGGATCAGTGACTTCATATCCCAAGGGCATCAGTGCTCTCATGCAGCAATTTTATCAGAAGCTATACTAATCCCGCACATCTCTGAACTCTGTCAAATTATCCAACAAACCTTTCAATCCCTGAACTTAAGTTGGCCCTCTCACAATTGGTGAAGGGTAAAGCCCCAGGGCTCAATGGCATGACTGCAGAGATCTACCAACTCCTTAGTCACGAAATTGCCTCCCCTCTTCTTCTTGCTCTGGTCTCCCCCCACCCCTCACAATGCGAGAAGCCCTTGTCACTCTACTCCCAAAAAAGTCTGATGACCCCTGGATTGCGTCAACTTCTGGCCCATTTCTCTCATCTCAGTTGATACTAAAATTGCAGCCCAAATCTTGGCCAATCAGATGACAGAAGCACTGCCATCCATAATCCATCCCTCCCAAGTTGGTTTCACCAAAGGAAAGTCTGCATCCGATAACACCTGACTGCTTCTCAACCTCAAATGGTGGGCTCTACAGTCTCAAATCCCTATGGTGACTATGGCAGTCAACTTCTTGAAAGCATTCGACTCGGTTGAATGGCCCTACCTACACGAAGTCCTCCACCTGTATGGTTTCGGTCCCTGTTTCCGCCAGTGGGTCTCCACCTTATACAACTCCCCGATGGCCAAGATTCTCACCAACCAAGATATTTCCCCTCCATTTTCACTACACCGGGGCACCCACTAAGGTTGTCCACTTTGCCACTGTTGTTTTTGGTAGCCCTGGACCCACTAACTAGAAAATTTCTCTCCTGCAGTGAAATTTCCAGTATCCAGGTGGGATGGCACTCCTACTTTTTTTTTTTTTTTTTTATTTAGTTGTTTAACCAGGTATAGCGCACTAAGCTGAAAGCTTTTTTACAGGAGCGACCTGGGAGCACAAGGAGGTTAAGTGACTTGCTCAGGGTCACACAGTATGAAAGTGGAAGCTGTGGGATTCAAACCCAGGTCTGGTCTGCTGGATGTCACCAGATTTGCAGCTCAGAGCCTTGGACCACTGCGTTATACTGCCTCCTATGCGGATGACCTCTTACTCACCCTCCCCCACCCACAGGACTCCCTCCCGACGATACTGGCCATCTTGCAAGACTTTGCCCGGCTCTCTGGTCTGCAAGTTAACTGGAAGAAAACCATCTTGGCCCCCTTAAATTCTGCTTGCACTAAAGAATGCCAGAAGGGCACAGACCTGGCCTGGGCACCTCAAGGCTTCTCATACCTTGGTGTGATGATTCCTTCTGCGTGGAAGGTCCTAGAGGCTTCGAATTTTTCACCCCTGTTGTCTAACCTTTCAACAGAGATTAATTGCTGGAGTCAGCTGAACCTTTCTCTCTGAGGCAAGGTAGCTGCTGTATGCATGTTCCTCCTCCTGAAGGTGGCCTATCTCCTCAACAATCTCCCTATTCCCCTTTCTCCTTAACTGTACCACTCCTTGGACAAAATGGTCTCACTTTTGCTTTGGGAAGGTAAGAAGCCTTGTTGAAGTCATGGCAAGCTGAGGGCTCATTGGACCAGGGGCAGACTAGGTCTCCCATGGTTTCAGGGATATCACCTTGCATATCTGCCTGCTTAGACCATAAAGTGGTTTATCCCACCCCAATTGCAGCCCCCTCTCTGGTTACAGTTAGAAACCCAAATACTGAAGGGGTGTCCTCCTAGCATGTTGCTGTCAGGTGCTCCCTTGCTGCCCGCACTTTAATGACAGTGATGGCAGAGACCAGGAGGGCTTGGTGTAAACTTATGGCACTATCTGGAACCCCCAAACCCCCAAGGTTCTCTCCCCTGAGATACGTCAGTTTATGGAATAATCAGCTCCTGACCATGGATAAAAAAATGCTGCACTGGCCTAGCTGGGAGAATCGGGGAATCAGGTTCATCCAAGATCTGTTAATGCCCGACTGTACTATATTGAGGTCCTTTGAGCAACCACGATCTCAATACGGTCTCCCTGCCAAAGATTTCTGGTGCTACCTCTAAATTTACAGTGTGAATCACACCCTAAAACTGGTGCACTCTTCAGACTCTAAGTGGCAATGGCTGGAGTCCCTAAAGAAGAACACCTCCTCTTGAGGACTAGCCGGCCGCTTTTATCAGGTTTGACGTGACTCCCAACCGAGCCACACTGACTCTTGTCGCCTGGCTTGGGCTGCCGACTTACAACACCCGATAGAAACATAGAAACATAGAAGTTGATGGTAGATAAGGACCTCAAGGCCCATCCAGTCTGCCCATTTCTTTTTCTACCTTATAAATGTGCCATCGGCCTTTGCTCTGTCAATGGCCTATCTATTAATACTCATCTGTATTGCTCCCTTATGCCTATCCCATGCCTGTCTGAAGCCCTGCACTGTATTCATATCCACCACTTCCTGAGGTAGGCCATTCCATACATCCAAAAGAACTTCCTCACATTACCCCTTAATCGGCCTCCCTCTAATCTCATGCTGTGTCCTCTTGTCCTGGTATTTTTCTTATATTGAAACATGTTAGACTCTTTCACCTTGTTAATGCCCTTAAGGTGTTTGAATGTTTCGATCATATCACCTCTCTTCCTCCTTTGCTCTAGGGTATACTATTGAGCTCTGTTAATCTGTCCTCATATGTTTTCTGATGCAGTCCCTGCACCATTTTGGTTGCCCTTCTCTGGACTCCCTCAATTTGGTTAATGTCCTTGTGAAGGTGGTGTGGCCTCCAGTACTGCATGCAATACTCGAGATGGGGCCTAACCAGTGTCTTGTAAAGAGGGATTATTACCGCCCTCTTGTGACTTGTGATACCCCTACTAATACACCAATTCACCAGAAGTTTGGTCCTGATGTGTCCAGCTGGCTCACTCTACCTATAAGGATGCCAAGAGTCAGCTAATCAAACTTAAAATCCTCCTTCTCTAGTACTGGACCCCGGCCCTCCTCCATTCGTGGGGAATACTCCCCCATGCTCAGTGTTGGAGATGCCAACATAGTCCTGCCCTTATTTTGCACATTCTCTGGCAATGCCCTCATCTTGCCTCTGTTAGGTCCTCTGTTTCCTCTGATTGTTCCGGCATACTGGGCCAAACAATTGATCTCTCAGACCACATGCTCCTTTTAGGAGACACTTCCTCACTCCATTCACTATCCTCCGCACATAGGGAATGGGTACTAGCTGCCCTCTTGGAAGTTGAGCGGAGTCTGCTTATGAAGTGGCGGCAGCCCTTACCCCCAACATTTTCATCCTGGCATGCTGCGCTGGCCAAACTGGCCATCCTGGAAAGACTGTCCTACTTCAAGATGGGGCAGCTCACTAACTACTCCTGCAAATGGGAGGTGTACTAGCACTCCCCCTTCTGCACAGTTCCTCCACCTCCTCCCAGTAGTCCCCCAGTTTGATACCTCAATCTTGATCCTACATGACACTCCCTTCCATTATCCCTGCCTGTCCCCCCACTTTTTCTTTTTGGTTGGAAACTTAATGCAGCTGAAACACATTGATATCTGACCTTGCTCTTTTTCTCTGTCAGATGTGAAGTTCCTATAGTTGTTCCTTGTGCTCCCATTCTTCTTTCTTTTCTGTTTATCAGCCTAGCATACTAAATTTAGGATTGTTTATCTGTCTTGTATGCCACCTGCTTTGGCTATGACCTTTCTCATCGGTTATGTCTATAATGGACTATAAGAGCACTTTGATGTTTTTTTCATTTACTTTATCAGCTATGGTGTATGTAGCCTATAACACACTGTTATTTGGAAAAACTCAATAAACTTTTCTATGATAAAAAAAGAATAGCGCCGCCTAAGGGTTGCATCTATGCTCACACTGCTGATGCCTACTCTCTGGAGACTACCAGTGCTGCAACTGGTGTACTAAGACGTTCAGCTGCCTGATCCAGTAACAGCTTGGCTTAGGCTACCAGCAGGCTGCAGGTTGGTTTCCATCACTTCTTTTACTCCATCAGCTCAGACCAACACAATACAGATATACACTGGAAGAGAGGTGGGATTGTCGGCATCAGTGAATGGGAATGATCCTCTGAAACAGCATGGCTTGGGTAGTGATTAAGAGGCAGGTTGGATTAGTAGCAGCACTGGGGAGATTCTCTATTAGTATATGGTCCAGGGGAGTGGTTGGAAGGCAGGTGAGATTGTTGGCAGCAGTGGGTGGAATTCTCTGTAATGCATGAACCGGGCAGTGACCAGGAGGTGGGTGGGATCCACAAAGGCAGCTGGTGGGACTCTGTCCCTGATGCTAGGGCAGTAGTTCACAGACAGTAAAGACACTATTGTGCTGGACGGATCTGCCAATGTTTGCCACTCAGATGCTTCCAATAAGTTTCCTTGCATTCTGCAGGAAAACGTAAAATTACATCCTACCGTAGCACTGCTACTTGTCATTATAATCTCTAGTTATGCAAACTACTGCTAGCCTCCAGGTTTCCTACACACAGTCACAATTTAATGGTGCAAAGTGGTCACAGCAAACACTTTGCACTCCTCTACTAATGTGCACCCCTTCGTGTTATACCTAAAGGGGTCACAAGCCATTCACTGTGCCACACAGGGAATGGGAAAGGACAGACGTGCTAATAAAGTACTTTGCTACACACAGATGCTTTCCAGCCCCCAAGCAATTGCCAGCATGCCACAGTACCTTTGACCCATGTAAAACTGTAAACAGCAGTTCCACGGGGGTGGCAAAGGCCTGTAGCAGCTCCAGCACGATCTGGCAAGGAATTGAGATTGGCAAGGAATCAGTAGGCATGGGGAGAAAACCAGGGAGGGGGTTTCAGAGGACACCAGGGATATACAGTATTTCTGGTCAAGGAGTGGTCAGGTTTCCAATGGCCCACCACGCATGGCTGATGTGGGATGCCATAATTACAAAAAAAAAAAAACAATAACAACAATATTGTCCACAAGGGGACAGAAGGTATGGGGTCAGGGCAATCGATGTGATAGCATCTCAAGCCACAGCCTCTGGCCATAGTATTGTGTCATGCAACTGTCTTTAAGCAAAGCCCTGACAGTTACAGTTTTAATATTTGCAGTTAAAAAAAAAAATTGTGACCACAAACACCTGGTGACCATCATTTGTACTGTGACTTAGGCCAGGTGGAGGCAATATGGTGCAGTGGTTTAAGGCACCAAGCTTCAAATCTGGAGACCTGGGTTTGAATCCCACAGCCCCAACTTGCATACTGTATGACCCTGAGCAAGTCACTTAACTTCCCTGTGCTCCCAGGTCACACTTGTAAACAAGCTTTCAGCTTAGTGTGCCACTCCTAGTTAAACAATTAAAAAAAAAAAAAAAAGTAGGAAAACTCCTCCCCTGTTGGTAAAAGTCAAGCCTTTGTGTAGAATAGATTTGGGAAGTGGTTGAACGGGGAATCTCTGCACACCGCTAAAGTCCACCACCACCTGACTGTGATAGTGTATTGGGCCCCTCATATCTGTGATATGATTTCTCTACTTGCCTCTCGGCTGGAACAAGCCAGTACAAAGTTAGGAACAGATGAGCTGGTCCTGTCCATGTTCACTTTCCTTGAAAATGAAAGGGGAATTCTTTTTTGACAGTCTCACACCTGGGTTTGTTTGTGCACAGCTATGGCTTTTTGTACATTACAAAGGCCCTGGCAGTTAAATATGTTAACACCCAAGAAGATGAGACCATAGCTACCTCAAAACATTATGATACAATTGGCAATTTCTGAAATGCAGATGAGATGAGAGGTTTTCTTTCGCATGTTGTGCCCTGTGGTATGGAAAGACAGTGTAGTGCCTTACTAGTTTTGTTGCTATACTGTTGTGTGGAAACCAAAGTGTTTTTTTTTCGGACAGGATTTCTTTCATACTTTTAGTAAACAGCATATCACATTTATATAAGCAGTTTGGTCACACACACACACACACACACATTATGGGTTTGAACAGGGTTTGTTATTGGTTTCATACTCAATGACCCATACTAATGGGCTTGGTCTCAGCCTGGGTCACATTGGGATTCATTTCAACCCCCACCCACCAACCCAGCGGCAGATACCCTCCCATAACACCAATCCCAAACCACCTCCTCTGCCTGTTAAAGGAAGGAAGGCATTTGGTTTTATATGCTGTTTTTCATTTACACTGCATTCTAAAGTGTTTACAAGCCATAAGCAGTTACATGAGCAATGCAGTTTTTGGTTACAGCTGGTCATGTGTAATCCCAAGCTGTCAATCAAACTCGCACTGCTGAAGCTGCGCCCCCAGTAGCCCAACTACCTCTCGTTCCAGACAATTAAGGTCCCTCACAGAAAAGCAGATTCATTTTTACAATTTAAAAACAAAAAAACAAGTTAAAGTTTATGTAACTAAATTATGAGTTCCACATGAGTTTATATAACTGAACTGTCTCTATGTCTCCTCCTTTATTAAAAATGCTGGACAGTAATTATAAAAAACACTACATGGGTAGGTGTATGTAATGCATACTTTTGTTCACACCCTCGGTGTGGAATGCTTTTATAAAACACCTCGAGGTTTGCTGTCGGGGTTTATGTAGCATCCCATACTTCAGGTGTGTTTGAAATTCTGGTTACACACACCTAAACATGAATTATTCTCTATTTTATTGTGAAGATATAGTCCTGTACCTGCCCTTCTCTTTGGTGGGTATATTTAATGTCATGCTAAAAATATTTTGTATCTTCCTTTCTCCCAGGTCAATATATTTAATGATGAGATGATGATAATACTGTATCTGCCCATCTCTGAGGCTGATATATTAAATGTCTGGCTAATAGGCCTGTATATGCCTATCTTGAAGGCATGTCAACATGGGTAAACCCATCATGCAAAAGCTTCCTGCGAGGGCCTGATGCCGATGGCTTACAATTCAATGTATTATGGCTCTATGGCGGTACCCTTGAAGAAGATGAAATATTTTATGACATTATGTTGGGCTAATAGTCCTGTATTTCCTCATCTCTTTCTGGTTTTGAGCAAATAATTCATAGCTGGCACTACCGAACTCAGTTACTCAAAATTCATGAGTAGTTGGAATTACAGGACCTTCTATTTTTAGGTCTACAGTGGGCAGAGCCCTGCAAGCCTCCTGCGATCAAAAAAGGGAGACTTTCCCAACTGAACAACAGTGTGGAGTTGCCTCACAGTCATCTCCACATCCATGAAGCACTCTGCGCTGTCCATTAGCAGTCGCACTGCACTATTTCTCTTCGGGCAATCATGGCAGAACATCCATCGTGTCCAAGATGGCCACCAAACTGTACTGCACATGCGCAAGCAATTGCACATGCACAATCTAGGATGGTGGACATCTTGGACATGGCAGACTGTGCCGTGGTCTGCTGTGACCATCGCAGACAAGACTGTCTTGTTTTCTGTTGCATATATATATATATAGTTTTTCTTCCCGCCCACCTGGCTCTCCCTCTCAGCACCCACCACCCCACCCCACCCCCAGAAACATAACAGTGACACTGGGGGTGCCCAATCCCTCAGTTTTGCATTTACCATTCCCACCTTTTTAGTGCTCCCCTCATCCACTATAGCATGCATGGTCATTTGTGTTTTTTTTTTCTTTTGTTTTATATATTATTTCCTCCCACCCACCGACCCTCCCTCTCAGCACACACCACCCCACCCCACCCCACCCCCAGAAACATCACAGTGACACTGGGGTGCCTAATCCTAGTGTCATGCTCAGGAATCCTCTGTCCATTTCTCCTTTTTTTTTCTTAACCCTGTAAAATGAAAATTGTCCATCAATGTCTTTCGGCTGTTACTGAACCCCCACCTGACCCTCTCACTCAGCATCCACCACCCTGCACCCCCAAGCCCTTATTTACCCATCAGGGGTCCAACACAGTAATCCTCTCTGGACCGTAGACACGTCTTCACTCTTCAAAACCGGACCACGAACTGAAGAAACAGGTATGCGGTTCAATGTATTTCAATGGGGTTTTGAACTTAGTGGCATAACATGGCCATTTCATTATATTTTTGCCCCACATTTTCAACATGCCTTCTTTAGGACACCATTTCATGAACAACTACATTGATATTAGGTATATCTGTCCTGAAAGGTCATTTCGTGGTCCCTGCGCAAAATCACCTTTCGGGCAGGAGTTGAAAATTTTCTGTACCCTTGTTCATGAGGTGGGGTCATAAGAAGGCTGTGTTGAAAATTTGGTGTAAAATATTAATAAACAGCAAAGTTATGAGCCTGCATTGAATTTTCCGAATGCAGGCTCGTAACTTTGGCAATTTTTAATATTTTTATCCCAAATTTACAACATATTCATATCTTTACAGCACCTCATGGATGTGGCAGCTGTCATTTTTCAAACCCTGGTCAAAATACCAAAAGGTGATTTCACGGTCCCTGCACGAAATCACCTTTCGGACAGGAATTGAACATTTTCTCTACCCTTGTTCATAAGGCAGGGTCATAAGAAGGCTATGATCTAAATTTGGTGTAAAAATATTTTTTTAAAAATTATGAAGCTATGTTGAATTTTGCAAATGTAGGCTCGTAAGTTTGGTAATATTCTATATTTTTATCCCAAATTTTCAACATAGCCATTTCTTTACAGCACCTCATGAATGTGACAGCTGTCATTTTTCAACTCCTGCCCAAAATGTGTTTTTGTGTCCAGAAAATTGATTTTGCAGTCCCTGCATGAAATCAGCTTTAGGCCAGGACTAGAACATTTTGTCTGTCCTTCTTCATGAGGCAGGGTAATAACAAGGCTAAGTTGAAAATGTGGTGTAAAAATATTACAAAACAACAAATTTATGAGCCTACACTGAATTTTGCTAATGCAGGCTCGCAGCTTTGGTAAATTTCAATATTTTTACCCCAAATTCCTTGGCTGCAGCCCTATTGGCTCTGGCCAGAGTTTGTTTATTACAGATGACACATTCATTAAAATAGGATCTTCCCCCTTAGACTTCATCTGCTCATATTGTTTATAGCAGCAGTGAAGTCATAATTATCTATTTATGACATCACAGCTTTTTGCCACTTCAGTTATTCTGCTGTCACAAATAGAAGACTATGACTTCTGAGCAGTAAGAGCAGTAGGAAAAAATGAAGTCCCGGGCCTGTAGAGCCTGCTTTCATGCAAATATCTTTCATAATAAAGAATGGAGTGTCCTGAATTGAAATTGACTTGGCATGTTATGAAATGTTAGACTTACTAATGCCAGCCACATTTGTTTTGGGAAACTTGAAAATCACATAAATGTTGGGCTGTTAGCCCTGTATCTGTCAAGCTAATATATTTAATGTTGGACTGATAGTTCTGTATCAGTCCATCTCTGAAGTCAATATATTTAATGCTGGGCTCTTAATCTGGCATCTGCCCCTTTCTGAAGCTGATATACTTAATATAGGGTTGATGTTTCTGTTTCTGTCCATCTCTGAGGTGGATATAAGTAATGCTGTGCTGATAATTCTGGAGCTGCCCATCTCTCAGCTAGATATATTTAATGTTGCACTGATTAGGCTGTATCAGCCCATTTCTGAGGTCAATATATTAAATGTTGAGCTAATACACTTGTATCTGCCCATCTCTAAGACAAACTATTTTTTCCATATAGCTTTCTACCCTCTTACCCTGCCATCAGCCCAGGGATATACCCTACAAACAGAGATATACCCTGATCAGGCAGATTCACCATGATTTGGAGAGCAGGGGGTTCCTTCCCCATTTTCCCCTCTAGTCCCTCCCTCAACCCCCATGGCATGAGCAGTGCCACATTGGCCTCATATGCTTGCAGCACTCCAGTGGTGAAAGCAAGCTCCCTGGCCCAGCTGCAGGAGTCACTGTGGCACTAGAGCCCACTGCCACCCTCCTCAGGTGAGGCATGCTGTCATACAGAAGGTACCTCAGTCTGTCCTGCCTCCTAATGTGGCGATCCACTCGCACTCCCAAACATGGTTCACCTGAATGGCAGCATGATGTATTGATGCTGTATCATTGGGGTGTGCCAAGAAAACATATTTCATGTTGGGCTGATAACTCTTATTTCCGCATCTCAGGGACAGGGGTATTTAACATCATGCTGATAGTCCTTTATTTTCTCAGCTCTTCTAGTTTTTTTTAGACAGCATTTATGCCCACTTCTGTCCAATCAGTACCTCCTTCTGTTGCAGCCAGTGCATTTTTCCAGAGTGGGGAGTCCTTGCCTTACAGTCACCCCTCCCAGGGACACTGACCAGTCTTAGTACACCCCAGATTGCCCCTTGGGTTGGGACCCCAGCTATTACTCCTGGGGCTCTGCTCAATTCCAGTGCAGTGACAGCAGGAAGGAGTGACGTATCCAGCCAGCAACTTGTTCAGCCGGGGAAGCCTGAATCAGCCTACTGGGAGATGGGAGCATAAGAACCGTAGCAGTCAAGTAGTAGTAGTAGCAGTAGAGTTTATTTATTTTGGGTGCCCTTCCCTGTAGGCTCAGGGCACCCTTACAATAGAGTAGAACAGACAACAATCAGGAAACAATCACATGAAAATACATAAAAGTCAAGGAAGCAGAGCTGATTGTCGTTTGACTAAAGAGAGGTCATTTTCTGAGTTTCTACTCATTCCTCAAGATTGTGCTGTGACAGCAGGGACATCATCAGGCACACAGATGGTTGTGCTCTCTCCCAACTCCTCATAAGCTGTGTTTATCTGCTGTGCTACCTCCTGCAGTCACTCAGGTAACAGTAACAAGGGACCAGGTGACCTGCCTTCCTTCCTTGGAGGACAGCATCCTCTGGGATACTCAGTCTTCACCCCCCTCACCCCCATCCAGCCCCCCAATGCCCCAAGTTTGTTCTCAATATATTTAACGTCAGGCTGATAGTCCTGTATTTGCCCATCTTCAGTGTTGGAATCTCAGGAGGGTTTGCCAGGGCTTGGCCACCGTACCTCTGAAGTGAGCCCCTGTAGCTCTTGCATCACTCTCCATTTACTTATAATGGGAAGGGGCATTTTTAAAGTGATGAGGCTGGATTTTCAAAGGGCCCTTAGACTGACTCAAGGTGCATCAAACAACCACCTTGTGTCAAATCCAGGTGCACCAAATACCATGCATCGTGTTTTACAAGAAAAGCTTTCTCTGTGGCAAAGTCCCCCAACATGATGCAAGAGGTCCACTGTGCCAGAAATATGACACATGAAGACAGAAAGATGCAAGCTGAGTCAAAAATGCATGGGATGAGAATGATTCAAGCTGAGCCAAAACAATGATGCAGGGGGTGAAAATGACTCAAGCTGAATCAACAAAACAAGTGATGCACGGAGCAAGAATGACACAAGCTAAGTCAAAAAATACAGTGGATGACATGGCCAAGACAATGGCATATTGAGCCCCCAAAACACTTGAAACTAGCCCTGCAGGGGAATATTGACTCTATAACCAACGCACTACATAATTTACCCTCTCCTTTATATGCTTTAGTATCAGTTACTCCCACTTTGGCTGGTCTAACAGCTGCATGCATCTTCAGTACAGTATCAACAACTTCCACCTTTGAAAAAGAAAAAAGAAAGATGGGGATGGTGCATCATTTTTTTGATGCAAGCCTCGTTGCGATATGGCACACCTCTTTTTTGATGCAAGTCTGACACAAGTCACTTTAGCGGAGGCAGTTCCACTTTTAACGAAGCAGCATTAGAGAACTGGAAATGATGCAAGTTTTGATGCAGCTTGCTCCTTGCATCAGTATTTTCTGATGCAAGCACCTTGCATCATTCTATGACCTTTGACTATCGAGCCCATGGACCCCAGGAACCCTACAGCTCCCTGAGCTCATAAAATATAATTCCAACACAGCCCATCTATCAGGGCAATGTATTTAATGTTGGCCTGAAAGTTCCATATATGACCATCTATGAGGTCACTACATTTAATGTCAGGCTGATTAGTCCTGTATCTGCTCATTTCTGAAGTCAATATATTTAATGTAGGGCAGAAACTTCTGTATTTGTCCAACTCTGACATAGATTTTTTTTGTTTGTTTGTTTGTTGTCTGGGGAGACTCATCTATTTATTTTCTGCCACGTTCATGCCATGTTCTGGTTTACTGAAACAGTCAGCTTCAGCGATAGGTAGATACAGGTAGGGTGTTAACATCTAGTGGGTAAAGAGTAGTAGGCACCAGGATAAGGTAAATACAGGTAGGAGGGTTGAAAAGGGAAATCAGAAGACACCCTTTCTAGGATAGGGTAAAAAATAAGGTTCAAGCAAGGGAGTAAGAAGTAGTAGACACCGAGAGCAAGTTAGGCACAGGTAGGTGGGTTAAAAAGGGAAAATAAGGGACATTCTATCTAGGGTTCGGTACCAAATAAATTTTAAACAAGCAAATGGAGAGTACAGGAAAGTTTTAACAGGCGCTAAGGCATAAGAAGGAAAGAACATGGAAGTGGTGCAGTGCAATGGCCTAACGGTTGTAGAGCAGCAGTCTTCCAGGACACTTTCTGAAGACTGAGGTACTGTCCCATTTGTACTTACCTCTCTGTGTTGAGGACAGAGATTGCTGGACTCTGGACTGAACTGGCAAGGGTGCAGAAAACTGTCTGCTTCACCCAAGGGCCATCAAGTCTGCCACTGCTCCCCAGAGGATGCCTACACAGAGCCAGCAAATTTGAACCATGGTAGACTTTGAGAGGGTGGGGTTGCTGGGAAGGGTACCCTGCTCAGCCTGCTCCACTGCAGAATTTCTTTACCATATTGGCGGGATGGGGAAGCCGGGAGGAGGCACCTATAGCAGTGAGAAGAGAGGAAGGGGGGTGTCTTCAGAAGGGAAGGCCCCAAGTAGGGAGGAAGCAGCCCCAGCAGAGGAGGAAGCAACTGCTGGTGGAGGACTCTGTCAATAGGGGATAAACTTAGGAGCAGGAGGAGGAAGGAAGATGGAGGTGAAGTGTCTGAGAGGTGATTCAGCTTGGAGGGATGGAGAGGATCCAGAGGAAGGCTAGATCAGCAGGAAATGGGAGACAGTTAGATGTCATTGACCATACTAGGAGTTATACTAGGAGGTATAGACATACAGAGAGCCAAGGCCCATATGAGTATATCTCCAGCCAAGCTGGTTTGTTCCATGTTTATCTTAACAGGACTGAGTCAAGTTTATGTTTAAAGATTATATGATCTGTATTTTCTAACAAAGAACTGGGTAATGAATTCCACAAGGTAGTTATTCTCTGGGTAAAATAGGATCTCCTTTTATTATTTTTAGGGTATGTTAGAGATAATTGATATCTATGGCTTCTTAAATTGCATTTGTGTTTATTATAAGATAGGTTTAGTTGTGTTAGTAACTCTTCCTCCCTACATATTTTATGCATAAAAAGTACAACTCCTCTTTTTCTTCTCTGCTCCAGGGAATACATCTCTAGTTCCTCCAATCTTTGTTCGTAACTCATATTTGATATGTCTTCCACCATTTTGGTAACCCTCCGCTGCACCCCCTCCATTCTATTTACATCCCTCCTCAAGTATGGATTCCACAAAGGGGAGCAGTAATTCAAATGAGGTCTCACATAGGCCCTATAAAGTGGAATAATGCGTTTTCTGTTTCTAGAGGTAAAGCTTCTTTTTATGCAACCTATTAACCTGTTTGTTTTGTTAATAATATTATTATAATGTGCTTGAAAAGTTAGGTCGGGGTCTATTATTACACCTAAGTCTTTTTGCTGATTTATAGTTTTTATTATTTGGCCTTTTAGTGTGTATTTATAATGCAGATTATTTTTCCCAAAATGCATAACAACGCATTTCTCATTACTGAAGGTCCTTTGATTTTTCTCGGCCCATATTTTAATTTTTTTTAGGTCATTTACAAGCTCTTGGTAATCTTCCCTAGTATCAACCTGGGCTGTTAATTTGGTATCGTCAGCAAATTTTATAGCTAAACTGTTTAAATTTAATGTCGTATCAGATATAAATATATTAAATAGAATTGGTCCCAGAACTGATCCCTGAGGCACCCCACTCGTCACTGACCTCATGCCTGATACGTGTCCTCTTATACGAACGCATTGAGTATGATTTTTTAGCCATTCTTCTACCCATTTTATGATCTGGTTGTCAATACCAAGTTTAACCATTTTTTCTATTAGGAGTCCATGTGGCACTTTATCTGGGGACAAATGACCTGGCAAGGGACAGAGTAGGGGTGGTACAGGGAAATTTCAGAGAGCTGGAGAGATGCCTCAAGCAAGTGAAACACATGGAGACTTTTGCCGAAGTGTTACCTGTACATAGCCAGGGAGAGGAAAGGACACTCTGCATCAGGGCTTTTAACAATTGATTGAAATCACGGTGCATGGAGGAGGGATTCGGCTACATTGGAGACTGGGATGGATAGCCTGGGAAGATATGGGCCTCTATAGGGGAGACAGCCTGCATCTTTACAGGAAGGGAGCCACAATCCTTAGTGGGAGGTTTAAATGAAACTTGGATGAGGAAGACAGGGAGGTGAAACACAGAGAAGCAGGAAAGGTAGTGAGGAGAGCAAAGGCGCAGACAAAGAAAAAGCTAGCCAAGAGTTAGCTAAATGGGATAAGGGTTTTTTTGGGTACATAAGTGAGAAGAGGAAGGCAAGGGAAGGGATAGTTAGTATAAGGAGGGCAGCGGGGAGACTGTGCAGAAAAGGACCTAGAGAAAGCAGACATCCTCATCAAGGTACTTCTGCTCAGTCTTCACAGTGGAGGGAGGGGGGGTGCAGACCACCAGGCAGCAGCAGGAACAAAATGTGGGGGAGAGGGTGACACAAATCAGTTTTCAGAGGAAAGAGTCATGAAGGGACTTGCAGCTCTGAAAGTGGACAAGGCTATTGAACCTGACGGGGTACACCCAAGGGTACTGAAGGGATTCTGAAAGGTGCTAGCTGTCCCACTGATGGTGTTATTGAACAGTTTTCTAAAAACAGACATGGTTCTGGAGCACTGGGAGACAGCAGACATAGTCCCTCCACATAACAGCAGCAGCAGCAGGGAGGAAGCTGGTTCAGTAGAGGGGGCCTTAGAATAGGTGAGGGCTAAAAATGCATTGTTCAAGAAATACAAGGAATCCAGGAAGGGAGAGGATAGGGAGGAGTATGTGAAGTGATCCAAGGAAGTTACCAGGGGAGTCAGAGCAGCTAAGGCCTCCAGGGAATTGAGGCTGGTGCAGGGCATCAGGGATGGGAAAAAGGACTTTTTCAGATACATATGGGAGAGAAGAAGCTGCAAGGACCAGATAGAGAGGATCAGGAAGAGTGGGGGGGGTGGGCAGAGAAAGAGGTGGATCAGGCAGAAGCAGTGAATGAGTTCTTCTGTATTCATGAGGGAGAAAGGAGGACAGCTACCGCAGGGGGTGGGCAGGGGAAGGGGGTAACAGACAGGGTGATCACTGAGGGTAGGGTATTGGAGGGGTTAAGGGGTCTTAGAGTGGATAACGCACTAGTACTGGATGGCATACACCCCAGAGTGTTGAAGGAAATGGCTGAGATCCTGGCTGGATCCGCTGGTGGAACTATTTAGTACCTCCCTGGACATAGGGTGCTTATCGCATGACTGGAGGATGGCCCACATGGTACCCATCCATAAAAGTGGACCAAAGGATGAGCCAAGTAATTACAGGCCAGTAAGCTTAACTTCCATCATGGGGAAGCTGATGGAGACAATAGGAATGGCTAGTGACCTTTGTGTAAGACAGTGGGCTCCCAGGACAGTCAACAGCATAGGTTTGTCTCCAGAAAATCCTGCCAGACGAACCTAGTTGAGTATTATGACTGGGTCATGGGGGAATTGGACAAAGGTCATGCGGTGGCTGTCATATACTTGGACTTCAGTAAGGCCTTCAATTCGGAGCCACATGGGAGGTTGGGAGGGAAGCTGAGATATGTAGGGGTGGGGACTAAGATGATTAAATGGATTGAGAATTGGCTGCAGAGGAGACAGCAGAGGGTAATGGTGGGGGTGACTCTCATCTCCAAGGGCTGTGATGAGTGGGGTGCCACAGGGATCTGTACTGGGGCCAGTGCTGTTTGGAATATTCATAGCAGACATCTCGTATGGCATCAGGAATAAGATCAGTCTATTGACTGACACTATCAAATTGGGGGGCAGTGGTGGACAATATAGTAGATTGGCAGGGGCTGCAGGATAACCTGACCAAACTGGTGGAGTGGTCAGAAGCGTGGCAGTTGGGATTCAATATGAAAAACTGCAAAGTCCTGCACTTTGTAGCAAAGAACCAAGGGAGGAGTTACCAGCTGGGAGGGGTGCAGCTTGGTTCCACCAAGAAGCAGAAGGATCTAGGGTTTGTTGTAATGGGGAAGATGAACAATGCAGAGCAGTGCAGGAGGGTAGCACTGAAAGCCAATAGGTTGCTGGGTTGTACTGTGAGAAGGATCTCCTCCAGGAGAAAGGAGGTGAACCTGCCTCTCTACAGGGTACTGGTCAGGCCACACCTGGAGTACTGTGTACAATTCTGGTGCCTATATCTGAAGAAGGATGTGAAATTACTGATAGGGGTACAACGTAGGGCAACAAGGATGATCCAGGGATTGGAGGACAGACCATATAAGGAGAGGCTGAGAGAGTTGAACATGTACTCCTTGTAGGAGAGAAGGAACCTGGGGGATATAATTGAGACCTTTAAGTACAGTATGTAAAGGGGATAAACAAGGCAGGCTCTGAAGGGATACTCAGGCTAAGGGACATGAGACGGCATGGCCTTAGACTAGAGGGGGTAATAGTTAGGACAGAAATGAGGAGACACTTTTTCACAGAGAGTGTTGTGGCAGAATGGAATGCTCTACCAGAGGAGGTGGTAGCCTGTAAGACAGTGGGTAGTTTCAAAATGGGATGGGACAAGGTGGGGGGTAATTGGGAAGGAGAGGGGGTGGGGCAGCTGCAAGGTGAGGGTGCTAGCTACACACTCGAGCAGACTTGCTAGACCAAGTGGCCTATTTCTGCTGGAAAATTCGTATGTTCGTATGAGGCTAGTAACTATAGGCAATCATTCTCAATTCAGTGGTGGGGAAATTAATGGAAACCGTTTTAAAGGAAACATTGGTAGAGTATCTTGAATGCAATGGGCTGAAAGACCACAAGCAGCATGGATTTTCAGGGGGGATGTCACTCCAGGCAAATCTGGTTGATTTCTTTGAATGGGTGACCAGAGAAATAGATCAGGAGAGAGTAGTAGATGTGGCCTATCTGGTCTTTAGCAAGGCCTTCAACACTGTGCCACACAAGAAATTGATAAAGAAATGAATCACCCTAGGGGTGGGATCTAAAGAGGTGAATTGGGTTAGAAACTGGTTAACAATAGCAGTGTCAGTGGCTCAGTAGGTAGCACACTCACCTCTGGGGCTGGGAGATCAGAGGGCTGTGGGTTCAGTTCCCACATCTGGCACTTGGGTTAATATCCCAGTACTGACACTGTAGTGCAGCATGAGAGGGGTGCTGCGCTACTGAGGTGCTGTCTTTCGGATGAGGCGTTAAACTGAGGTCCCATCTGCCTGGATTGGTGGTAGTTCAGGTGGATATTAAAGATCCCATGGCACTTATCGAAAAGAACAAGGGAATTTTTATTGAAATCTGAAACATAACATACAAATTCATAATAAATCAATCTGTAATTTAAAAAGAAATAATCAAAGCAACAAGGACTTGACTATGTATTAATTCATACAAACACAAAACTAATCAACCCTACAAATGGAGAAGGGAGAGATATAAAACATTTTTTTTTTTTTATTACCTTCTTACCCCTTTTCCACTTTCCATTTTTTTCTTTTTTTCCCTTAACTTTATTCTAAAAAATCAAAATAAGACCACTGCTTTACCAAATCATTCGAGTTTTCATTTGCTAATTCAATACCCTTCCATTTCTTAATTTCTCGTATTATAATAAAGTATAAATCTAAAGCAGGTATGTCTTGTTGCTGCAAAACTAAATGACATCTACAAATCCAGATCCAATATACAAAAAAGCAAACAAAATCCTAATCATACCTATATGCCCTGAGTAAATGAGAATCTGGAATCCCAAAAACAGCAATGTAGAAGCAGGAGGTATTGATAATTTGTTCTTCCATCTGTTTTTAACAATGTCCCAAAATTGAATAATATATGGACATGAATAGTATAAATGATCCATTGTTTCTATAACATCTACACAACCTTCTCTTGGACAAAATCTTTCATAAACTGTTTTATGTTTTTGATTTCCTTTAACATTAATTTTCTGGTGCACTCCCAACCACACTGTGTCCCACATCTGTTCAGGGATTCGTGGGTCCATGAATACACTGATACTGACTTTGTTGGCGCTAGAAAATTAGAAAGCAGGTTTACCTGAAACTGAACTGTCAATAATTCTTCATATAAGCAGCTTACTAGAAAAGGTCTGTACCATAGTATAACTGATATCCCATTTAATTACCCAATCAAAACCTCCTCCCATCTCTTTACTAACTGGGGACGTCTTTTATTTTGTGAATAAAATTCCTTTTCCCATTCTGACAAAATCCCTTTAATTATCGGAAAAACCCATTTATTCCATTGCTTAGTAGTACCTTTTATTACTGGAACTAAATTTGCATATAAAAATATCGTAAAATAAAATAATATAGGGTTCAGCATATTTACCCCGCCGTCTTTAACCTGTTTGTAGAGTACAGACCTTTTAATCGGGTTCAAATGGCTCCCCCAAAAACAAGTAAAAAACAGTCTAGATAAGGAAGCTTCGAATTTCCTTGGCAACAAAAAAATAGCGCTAATGTATATAAATATCGGGGCCAAAAAGGATCTAATCAAAAAAACTCTTTTTTTTTCCCAACTTTCCATCTATTCCATCTACTTACCATTTCATTCCCCACTGATAATAATCTAGACCAGTTATACTCTGCCATTGCTGTACCACCAAAATAAACTCCTAAAATTTTACAAGGACTTGTAGCCATCTCACACCTTCCAATTACCCTAGGATCTTCCCGAAAACCTGATAATTCTATACATTTAGTTTTCCTCATGTTCAAAACAGCCCCTGATATTTTCCCCACTACCTGAATTAAATTCAAAGCAATAAGTAAAGACTGAGTATCTTGAATAAGTAAACACATATCATCAGCATATGCAAGTACTTTACCTACTGACGAAAAAACCCCCGATAATCCCAAAATTTTCAGGGATTGTTGCAATAATCTCATAAGGGGATCAATAAAAAATACGTAAAGGAGAGGGCTCAAAGGGCAGCCTTGACGCACCCCTCTCAATACCTGAATTTTCGGACCCATAATACCGTTATCAAAAGGGATTACATAAGCAAGCCCATAACAAACTTTCAACCAATCCACAAACACTACTGGAAACCCATAGGCCAATAAGCATTCCCATAAAAAGGAATGAGACACCCTATCAAATGCTTTAGCTTGGTCTAAGCTTACTAGAAACCCTGAATCATTCCCAATAATATTCCTTCCATCCCCTTCCACTACTTCCCGAAGTAGTAGCAGGGCATCTGTAATACTAACTCCGGAATGGAACAAAATTGAGATGGATTAATTAGATCATCCATAACCAATGCTAGTCTATTCCTAATAATTTAGCAAATATTTTAAAATCAATATTTAACAAAGTAAGTGGCCACCAATTGGTCAAATCTGTTGAATCACCTGATTTAAATAAAAAAACAATAAGCCTTCATACATTTTGTTAGGCAAATAACATTCTTCCTGAAAAAATCTATAAACGTCTAACATTTCTACCGGAATAATTTCCCATAATAAATGATATATTTCGGCAGGTAACCCATCAGAACCTGGTGAAATCCCTTTACGAAGACCCTTAATCACCCTATCCAGTTCTAGATTAGAAAAAGGAGCAATCAAAATATCACAGAATTCATCGGCAAGTTTAGGTAAAGCTGCCACCCGTAGCAATTGAGAAGTATATTGTGAACATTCAACTGGTGAACCAAACATTTCTTTTACATGTTGCACAATAATATCCATAATAGAAACATTATCAGTGGCCAAAGTGCCATAAGGTGTTTTTAGGCCTGTTATTAATTTCCTCTCCCGTCGTTTTTGACAACTAACATATGGATTAACACTTTCAGCTTTCCTTGAGTACCAAAGTTTGTTCCTTTTGAAGGGAACATAACCGATCATACTGATATGATTTCATCTTTTGTTTTATTAAAATAATCTCTTCACTAAGATCCACCCCTTCCTCACTTTGTCTAGATAATAACTCACCCAGTGTATTTCTAAATATTAAGTATTCTTTATACTTAGATCTAGCCTGAAACTTCCCCTGAAACTTAAAAAATTCAATAATAAGGACTTTTAAATCTTCCCACCATAACCTTATATCCTCATAGAGAAAAAGCGTAGAGCCCTTATCCTGTATTAATATCTTAAAGCCTGACAAAATTGCTGCATCTTCCAATAAGGAGACATTTAATCTCCAAAACCCTAAACCTGGTTCTCTAGCCGGGGTAATTGCAATACTAATCCCAATCAACATGTGATCTGAAGATTCCATGGGAAACACAAAGGTTTCTGAAATCCCTATTGTTTGCTTCAAAAATAAAAATCTATCCTGGAAGAAAGCTTCCCTTTGAAAAAGGTTGCTTTCGCGGGAACTGATTTATTACATTGAAAATCTTTCAAACCTGCCTGAAAAATCAAAGTTTTCAAAAAGTTCTTATCACAATATTGTTTACCCCTATTTCCCTGAATTTGAAAATTTATATTAAAGTCACCCCCCAAAAAATCTGTCTACTAGTAAATAAATATGGCTGCATTTTAGTTAATAAATCAATTCTTAATGTTTTCGATTGTGGACCATATATGGTAATCAATCTACAATTTAGAGTGTTTATAACTACATCCAACAATAATGCTCTACCTGGATCAATATCCACTAAACGTAAAACCTGAACTTTAGTGGAACGAAAACAAAAACCCACCCCCCGCAACAAGTTTCTAATCCTATCGACCAAACGGAAGTACCCCATCACCAATCCTTAGATGCTTGAGCTGTTTCCGCTAAAGTATGAAGTCTAGTGTCTTGTAACATGAATACATCAAAATCCAATTCACTTAAGATACCGAAAGTTATCTTACGTTTATAATCAGACTTAATACTGTTGACATTTAAACATGCCACTCTTAAATTTAATGAATCAAGGAGGTTTATTTATGATTTTCTTACTTGACCTAGTAACCCGTTTCTGCACCACCCCTATCTTGTGAGGATTGAAAAACCGATTCTGTGAGAACTTGACTTGAAACTTGTGAAACCTCCTCCATAGGATCTTCTTTATCTACCTGCTCTCCCCACGAGGAAAAAGCTGAAAATTGATTAGAAAGAGGTAGAGGTGACAAAGGTATCTGTACCTGCCTAGGGTTTAGGTCTTCCACCCTTTGTAAGGTAGTGAAGGTGTTCTGTAGACTTCCTTCCTGCTGAATAACTACCTCCCTATTATCCTGAAGGGGAATAGATAACTGAGCCAAAACCCGCTTAGGAGAACCTTGAGGGGCAGCAAAAGGAGTTTCTACTACCTCTGTGCCAAAAGGCTCTGTTCCCTCAATGTTACTCGGGGGTAAAGGGGGAATCATCATACCTTGTCTACCCATATCTAAGCTCCCCTTCTTACCTCTAGAGGAGTAACCACTGCTTCCACCTCATCCTCTACGCCAAAGCAGAGGAGGGTGTACTAATAACAGGTCTGTCTCATTCCTCTGAGGTCTTCGAGCTTGTGAAAGAATTAACTCATGGTCAGAAACAGACTCTAAATTATGGGCAGCCCACGGACATTCCTGAAAACTATGTGCTTCATCCCCACACAGGTTACAGATGGGAGAGCAGTGCATTGAGCTGAGAGTGACCCAGTACCCCACAAAGAAAACATTTAATTACATCACAATCGTTATTTAAATGAGTTAAATCCATATTTATAACAACTTTTCGGTTGTCCTGCATAGAACAATAACCCTGTCTCGGCCCAAAAAGGAGCTAGGTAGGTGTTGAATCCCCTTATCAGTTTGTTTTAATTGAACCCTAAAGGTCCAACCACCATTCCAAAACCCATTCACATCTATTATAGGTTTAGGATGTTCAACTATAGAACATTTTTTTTCTAACCAGAATTTGATATTAGAAACATCAACCCCCTCATTCCTAAATAACACTGTAATAGTTTTAATAGTGGGTTTAGTTATAGGAACGGCCAAAAAATCAGTCCAATCTTCCATGTCCTTTTGTTCATAATATAGCTTCCAAAACTTGTCAAGTAGCACCATCGAACAAAAGCTGATATCATAGTTCCTATCTCCTGGTGCATGGATAAATGCATAGACTTCGATAGGGGTAAAACCCATCCGGTCTTTAATTAGGGTTTTCCCCACCCATACCCTATCAGGAACATTAGGAACTTCCCCAACATAACGCAGATGGACTAAGAACCTCCGTTTAGCTGCTATTTCAGGTTTGTGAAAAAGCCCAGCATAAGTTTTAGAAGCGCCCTGGTTTTGCATAGGCGGCAGTACTTTCTCCGTATTATCAAAGCTCGGTCTCCGTTCTGTTTGTTTTAACATATCATCTCCCTCACTCCTTACCTTTTCTGTAACAGCAGTTAAAAGGGTTTTCTGAATGTCCTGTGGTAAGGAATCACTTTTGAAAATGGCTGAAGCTCGACTGTTCAACAAAGCTGTTTCCGCGTCTGTCGCATCATCTAAACTCGCAGCCTCCGTATCAATCTGCGCAGCTGCAGTAGAACTTTGCATAGGTAGAGTCTTTTGACCACCTCTGTTACCTAAACTTCCCCCAGAGCAATCCGGAGAACCCGGAATCGGAACTGCAGGATCAGGAGTCCAACAATTTCCCGTATACAGCCATCCTGCCTCTAATAAAGCATCCTCTGGAGAACAGTCTGAATTAGCTGCTGCCAGTTCTGTCTCATTCATCAAAACCGCACTTTTTTCATTTATATTCCCTTCAAAGCAGGAATCCATACTGGTAGATAAACGTTTGCTAGTACTAAGTAAGGGACTAGCTACCGACCTTTTCCTCTTTTTCCTTTCTTCCTCCAACCTGGTTCTACTTTGATTATATTCCTGTTCTGCAGTGGAAATAAGAGCTAGTAATTGGAACTTCTTTGCCTCCAATTCTTTTTGTAATCAGATTTCTTCAGTATTCAAATCACCAACAGCCTCCACCAGAGCAGGTTGCTCCATGCATGTCTCCGGTATTACTTCACGAAGCGAATTCTGTGCTAAATTAACGCTTTCTTCAAGCTGGATGCAGACCACCTCTGGAGTTCCAAAAACCTGACCATCCTCATCCATGGTCTGGGACATACTGTGCTCCTCCACAGTCACTCACAGCGCTACAGCGCCCTCTGCCTCCGTAGAGTTGGGGAATTTCCCCGGTGTCCTGGCCAAATTTCCCTCATTCAATTAAAATACCACCAACAGCTTAATCTGGTTCAATGTCAGTTGGCATTCTTCTGTATCCCCTTCCCCTGGGTCGTGCCTGAAAATAGGCAGGATTTGTCTAGTGCACTTACCTGGTCAACAAAAACGAAATAAAAAAAATAAATAAATAAACAGCTATATGACAGAGGGTGGTGGTGAATGGCACTCACTCTAATAATGGAAGACTGACCAAGGGGGTGCTGCAGGGCTCAGTACTGGGACCAGTCCTCTTCAATGTCTTCATAAGTGGCATTGCAGAAGAACTAGAAGGGAAGGTATTCCTTTCTGCAGATGACACCAAAATCTGTAATAGGGTGGACATTCTGGTGGTGGTGGAGGAAAGTCGCAGGGATCTTGAGAAACTCGAGGAGTGGTCAAGGGGTACAGGAGTTGTGGTTCAATGCTAAAAAGTGCAGAATCATGCACTTAGAGCATAGGAATCCAGGAGCTAAGTATGGGGGAAGGGGTGCTGACAGTCACTAAGCAGGAAAGGGGCCTTGGGGTTATCATATCTGATGACCTCAAAATGAGAGGGCAGTGTGATATAGCAGTTGGTGTGGCCAGTGGGATGCTGGTATGCATAGGGAGAGGTATCTCTAGCAGGACAAGGGAGGTGGTGCTGTCACTATATCGTTTGTTGGCAAAACACCAACTGGAATACTGTGTCTAGTTCTGGAGGCTGCACCTCTGAAAGGGAATTGACAGGATGGAGACAGTTCAGAGGAGAGCAGCTAAAATGGTGTAGGAGTTGCATCAAAAGCCATATGAGGAGAGACTGTGGGATCTCAACATGTACACCCTGGAAGAGAGGAGAGACAGAGAGAAAGGGGACATGATAGAGCCCTACATGTATCTCACGAAGTAAACAGGGTGCAGAAGGGGAGCCTCCTTCATATGAGAAAGAGCACCTCGACCAGAGGGCATGCAATGAAGCTTGAGGAGGGGGAAGTTTAAGAAGGCTGTGAGGACATACTGCTACACTGAAAGAGTTGTAGACACCTGAAAAGACAGCCAGCAAAAGTAGTGGAGGCAAAAACAGTAAGGGTCTTCAAGCATGTGTGGGACAGACATAGGAGAATATTAGTAAATAGGCAGGGAGGAGAGAGAGGGTCACCAAAAACCAGTTAGGATCTGTGGAGACTGACTAGGCAGGATCCATCTGGGCAGAGTGGGTGGGACAAATTATCCTTTTCTTTTGACAAATTATATTTTTCTGTTTCTATGATGGCCCGGGTCATGCCTGAAAACGGTCCCTTGGATCAGCGCATTCTCCCAGTTAACAAACAAATAAATAAATAAAACAGTTCAGTGCATTAGCCACTCAAATCATGTTGACTTTTTAATGCAACTTATACTTCCCCCCCAGCCTTTACTGATGGCGAGCTTTTCTAATTGTGAATCTGCAACCCCTCTGTTAATTCACACTGTGTGCTGTTTTCTCTTGCCATAAAGTTCCTTTTTACAGCTGCATAGGGAGAGCTATGCAACGTATTGCTAACAAGAGGAGAGGAAGCAAGGCAGACAGGAACAAGGATTGATGTACATTACCTTCTACTTGCACAATGGAGTTTCATCACCTAATTGGTATGCATGAGATCCCTGATCTTCTGTGTCTGTATGCCCACATCCCCCTCCCCTCCTGTCCCTCATCCCAGATCTACGTTATTCATGAATCTAAGGTTGCAGCACTTTTTTTGGTTTTCTCTGCCACCTCTGCAGCTGGAAGGATTTTGCTGACTACACAATACTTAACATACAGTAAGGGCAAGTGTCAGTGACTGAAGAACAATTATATCATCAACTAATGTAGGTCTGATACAGCAGAAACAATTTCTTTACCTTCATACAGTATGTACTGAGATAACAGTCAAATGATGGAGAGAATGAGACAGTACAGGCTGTCATGCTGATAAAAGTTCCAATTCACATAGGTATACAAAGAGTGATAACGTTAAAGGAGGCCTAAACAACATTTTGACAACAAACTATTCAAAAATCTGACTTCACAGGGGACTAAAGGAAAGGCTGCTGTATTCATTAATGCTAAAACTTCTGTACATTCATATAAAATACCTAAATGCATTTCCAAAGCATTTGAAAAATTAACATGATGAAATTGTGTTTATTCCAACCAGCTTTCTATTTGGCAAACCACAGTGCAGTACAAATCTTGAATAACCTGGTGGTCTAGTGGTTATGGCAGATCCGGGATGATACAATGGGGGGTGCTGGTGTGGTGTGCATACTTGATATGCACTTTTTAACATGTTTATTAAACCTTTATATTTTCTGCTATTATTCTTTTCTACTATGTTTTTGGCAGAACCTACAAATGTAATACATGGTTTTGAATGTGAACATTTGTACAATCAATAAATCAGACTTCTTCAACAAAGTGAAATGCATCTGCAGCAAGCAAGTACATTACAATGGGGAAGGGGAGGTTGTAGCCACACCCTTCACCACCCCCTAGATCCACCACTTGTTTGTAGTAAAGTTCTTGTGTAGTCCAATGCCAGAGTTCATACTTTCTTGGAAATCAAAAATATGCTTGTCTTGTCTTCTTTTTCCATGGGAAATAATAATAAGAAGAAGAAGAATCAGCATTTATATAGTGCTTTTCATAAACATTGTATTCCAAAGTGCATTACAAGCAATGTTAGACCGGTAGTGAAGTGACTGAACGTGTAGGGTAGCCATTTCACACATTAATACCCACACACAGCCTTGGACGATTGCATGAACCGGTTTTATGGGAAGGGGAATGTTGGTCAGGACAGTGGGGTCAGGTAGTGATCATGGTGCTGGCAGCCCCACATAATATTTCTCACAGTGATCTGCTCATATTTCTCCCCTTCTGTCTTCCCCCTTCCCTGAATATAGCAGTACCTTGCAGGAGAGCCCTTTGCAGTCCCCCCTCTGGTATTCATTCTTCACTCCTCTTTACACCAAAAACTGGTGAGCTCATCATCCATCTGTTTCATTAATGCAGTTAGTATAGTCCCTGGGTGTTTTGACATATCAAAAATAAACAAGTCTTTCCAGTAAGTCAGGCTCATAGCAGCAGGGAACAAGGGGAATGATGGGCTTTCCTATCCTTAAAAGATCTAGGCTACCTTTGATTAGACACTATTAAATGATGGGTACGCACATCATTATGCACATCATTTAATAGTGCCTAATCATAGGTGGCTTAGCTCTTATATGGGTAGGAAAGCCTATTCTTCCACTTGTACCATGCTGCTATCAGCCTGGCTTACCAGAAGATCATGTTTATTACTAATATGTAAAAAATAACACAGGAGACTGTACTAACCGCATTCATGATGTGGAAGGTAGTGAGCTCACCAGTTTTTGGTGCGGGGTGCAGGTGAGAAGAATGAATGCCAGAGAGGGACTTAAGAGGCAATTCCAGCAGGGTACAGCTATATTCAGGTTAGGGGAAGACAGGAAGGGAGACGTTGAACAGATCATTGTGAGATCTGAAAAGTGGGGCTGCCAGCATCGTGATCACTGCCTGACTGTGAATGAGAGCAGCCAGTGATGACAAATATTCAGAGTGGCAGGGTTGCACCTAAACTGCTACTTGAATTCAGTGTAAGGAGATTACCCTCGTGTGGGGGGGGGGTTGATGTTTGTTAGGACAGTATTGAGGGAGCTGTGTATAGCTCATTCAAGATCTGGAATGGTGGTAGCCAGCCAACTCACATTGTGAAGCAGGGCACAGAAAAGTACTGGAGAAGAAATGTTGGGAACTGTCTTGCGGGGGTTCTGCAGATCACAGATAAAGGAATAGACTAACACTAGAAGTTGGGTGGATTTGCTCAAGGTATTAGTATGCCTCTCCTGCTAATAATATTGTTATCCATAGTAAGAGCAGCCCTTATGAGGGCATGAACAGCAGTTTTTCTGGTGGGTCCTGATGCTTATTGCTTGGCCCTCCAGGAAGACCTAGTTGTCGGTTAATGAGGCGGGAAAAAAACACAACAGGGGAACTGTACATACTACCGTCACTGTGCAGAAGGGCGGTGATCCACTCAATTTTTTTTTTTTTGGTCTGCTCCAGCACCAGATCTCAGCCTGGTCACAGCCCCTGTCACCCCCACTCTCAAATCAGCTGTCCTCCCTACCCCCTGGCTTGCCCCCCAGAGCGGGGCCATGCCACCGGCCAAGGTGTCACGGACACGGGTCTAGAACGGGAGTCAGCCCAAGAGTGATAGAGGGACAGTGAGGTGGCTTCATGGAGGCACTGCTGTGGGGATTTTTGCTATTTAGGCTCCCTATGGAACCGGATGCGTGCAATCACGCCGGCCAAGGCGGCTCATGCACACTCCCATGCGTGCTCCTCTTGAGGTGTCTGCACCCAACTCCCCTCTTGTACGTGCATGTACACCCTGCTCCCCAGCCTCTGCTAGGGGGCACTCAGGTGCTGGTGCTGTGATCCCCCCTCCCCAGGGAAGGAGAGCAGTCCTCTGGATGCTCTATCCTTCCCTGCTCCTGCCGACCCCCGACGGCCCATGTCCGTTCCCAAACATGGGTTGCCAGCGTGGCATGAGGTGTGGCATCCAGCACCTCAAACCTCAGTGCCACTGGGCCAGGTCTCCACTCAATGTTTACTGTGGGAGCAGGAGTCAAACATTGAGAGAGTGGACTGGAGAGTGATTTGGAAGGCATTTTTAACAGTGCCAGCTGATGAAGCATATCGGTATAGGTGTGCACAACTCTCTGAGGTACAAGATTACAATCTGAGGTATGATAATTCTCTTCATGAGACCCTCAAGCTCATATGCAGCCCCAGGCAGTACTAAGGACAGGGTATGGATGGTGGGGTGTTCGACAGAAGGCAGGCTAGGTGCAGGGGGTTCACATGGAAAAAGAATACAAGAGAAGCTTATTTGTGGATTACCAAGAAAATGTGAGCTTTGGAATTGGACCAGACCAGTACTTCGCTGTGTGACCCTGAGCAAGTCATTTATCTTCCTTGTGCTCCCAGGCCACATCTGTAAACAAGCTTTCAGCTTAGTGTCTCCTGGTTAAAAAAATAATTCAGGGCATCACATAACCACTAGATCAGCAGGTATTTGAAGTGTTGTTCTGTACTGTGGTTTGCCAAAGAGAAAGTCAGCTGGATTGCAAAACATTTTCAGTAACTTAAAGTAAACAAAATTAACAAAATCATAGCCTAACGTGTACTGATCAAAATAGTCCACTGCTAACACATGGTGTTCATCATTCTAGTAAAACAATTCAAAACAAGGAAGGAAAGAAAAACTAGTTAGCACTATAGAGAGCTATGTGGGTCTCTGCCTCTGGCTCCAATGATGTTATCATGACGCATCACTTAACACACTTGGCAGACATCTCAGCGCGAAAGTAAGGCTGTTTTTTGACAGTGAAAGGCTGATGTTTACATTTTTCAAAAGCTATGAAACTGCATTTATGTTATTTACATGAATGCAGTTTTAGCATAAATGTAAACAGCAGCCTTTACTTCACCTCACAATGAAGCAAGATTTTGGAGTTTGCAGTTTTAAAGGAAAACACTGGAAAGGCACAGCTTTACCCAGGCACTACAAAAATGCCTGATTAGTGCTTTCAGACAGTAATATGTTAAAAAAAATTACCTCTAATTGCTTTTTTAGTGATTTAAACAGTGGCCTTCAACGTTCACTTTCTGTTGCTTGCAGCCACCATCTCACGAGCAGCAGAGAGCTTCGTGAGCTCACTTTATGCTAATAAGTCCTGCCAACCAATAGCAGAGGTCAAACAGACATATTAGCATACAGTGAGCTCAGGAATCTCACTGCTGCTTATGACATGGTGGCTGCCAGCAACAGAAAGTGGAAGTTGTCGGTAGCTGTTTTAAATCATTAAAAACATTTGTTGCAGTCTAAAAGCACTAACTGAGAGTTTATGTAGTGTCTGAGGGAAGCTGTGTCTTTTTCCAGTGTTTTCCTTTAAAAAACTGCTTGTTTAGGTACCCTTTAAACCTGATCTCTAATTTCAACTATTCCACTGTGGCCTCTAACCACCCCTCACAGCAAACAAATCACTAATACTAAAGTACTTAGCTCAACTGGTTAAAGCAGTGGATGCAGCATGGATCAGGCATGCTTCTCAAATGTTTAGCACTCAGAATGAGGGACAAATGGTCCAAAATGGTTCTGAATGCTGTGAAAACCATTGTGTTTTTTTTTTTTATTCTTTTTGGTAACTGGGTAAGGTCCACTAGGCACAAGTGCCTGTTTTCAGGAACAACCCAGGAGCACTGGAGTGGTTAAGTGACTTGCTCAGAGTCATACAGTTTACAAGTGGAGGTTGTGGTAATCAAATCCAGGTCTGCTGGATGTACCAAGCTCATTCACAGCTCGTTACTGTAACCTCTGGGCTATACTGCCAGCCCAGTGCTATTGTTTAATAGTACAAAGTTTATGTTCGATTTAGCATCTTAGAATATTATTTTCTGCCTTAAAGGGACAGGAAATTTGGGCTAATGAGCAGTAATTAGTAATGTTCCTGTTTACAGAAATAAAATTCATCTTCCAAATGATCCATACTTCAAGTGATTTACAAGACCCCCCCACACACACACACACACACACACATTCCTATTGCTGATACTGGTGATGATAAGTCCAGCTACTTGTAAGAAATGTTTTTTAAGCTTGTATTTCCATGGAAGGGATCATACTTTGGCCCAACGAGGTGCCCAACTAATCCCTTCCACTTCCCGATAGCTCTGATACACCTCCACGCTCAGGCACATGACGTGTGACCAGGGAGAGCATGGAAGTATTCCCCATTGAAGTCAATGGGCTGCATTTCAGTGGCCTTTTCATACATAATAATGGCCAGTTGGAGATTAATGAAGGCCACTGCTCAACTAAAAAGGGCCTTGTTAGTCAAGTGGCGGCCTTCAGTAATCTTCAGCTGGTTATTACTTTGCATAAAAATGCCAAAGAAATAGAACCCTATTGATTTCAATGGAGCACACCCCTGTGCTCTCCTTGGTCACAAGTCATTACGTGCCTGAGCATGGGAGCATGTCAGAGCTATCGGGAAGTGAAAGTGATCAGCTGATCACCTCTTCAGGCCAAACTACGATCCCTTCCACAGAAATGTTGACTTAAAACTCTTAAAGAGACACTGTCAGCCGTATACTTACTTTTACTGGCGATATACCTAAACATACCTTCTGTGCCTACAGCAATCCCTGAAGCCATCCAGTATGCATAGCTGCAGTATTTTACACCATAAGTAGTTATTTTAAATAATTTTACACTAAAGCGAAACCTTCTTAGTCCATTTGTATTTATTGCACTGGTCCTCAAAGCACAGTCACATTTCTAAATAGATCTGAAGTGCCAGAAGGCTCGTGCATGCCCCAGTATAGCTGAGTTCAGTTAAAACATTTTTTAACAGTATAAAGAAAGCTGAATTCAGGAAAGTGCTAGTTGATATGAAACGAGCACTTAAAGTTAGAAATATCACGGTCTTAAACTCAAGCTGTGATACTGGACATGAATGAATACATATGCATCTCCCCAGTATCAGTATGGGGCTATGCATATGTATTCATGCATGCCCAGTATCATGGCTTGAGTTTAAGACCGTGATTTTTCTAACTTTAAGTGCTCGTTTCATATCAACTGACACTTTCCTGAGTTCAGCTTTCTTTATCCAATTAAAAAATATGTTTAGCTGAACTCAGCTGTACTGGGGCATGCACGAGCCTTCTGGCACTTCAGTGCCATTTAGAAATGTGACCGTGCTTTGAGGGCCAGTGCAGTAAATACAAATGGACTAAGAAGGTTTCGCTGTGGTGTAAAATTATTTAAACTAACTACTTATGGTGGAAAATACTGCAGCTATGAATACTGGATGGCTTCAGGGATTGTTGCAGGCACTGAAGATATGTTTAGGTATATCGCCAGTAAAAGTAAGTAAACACCTGACATTGTCCCTTTAAAAGTAGCTGGAATGACTATTGCCAGCATCAACTACTGGAATATGTGAGTAGTAGCTGATGTACATAAAGTTGGAGAATCATTGTACTGTACCTAAATAAACACTTATGTGAAAACCTGTGTTTCTAATTGTATGAATATCATTTTGGAAAAAAGGAACATTATAAACAGCTACCGATGAGAAATAATTTCCTGTCCTCTTCGAAGTCTAAATTTACTACACAGTTTCTGTATGGACAGCACTATTTCCATGAGGGATGGATGAGGGACAGAGTAATTCTGAGGGGTAACATAAGGGGCACGCCTCATAATAATGGACAGCTGAGAGGTATGGGATCAAGTCTGAGTGATCGCCAAGGAACTCCACCACTGATTTTACAACCAAGGCTGGGTTAGTTAGAACTGTGACTACAGCATGATAGATCCTTATCAACAAACTACCAATTCAAGACCATAACACAGTGCAAGTAATTGCTCTGCTTTGCATCAGAATAGATTAAAAATAACAGAAGCAGAGCAAAACCCAATTTAACCTGTTGCAAAACACTTTACTAATTCCTGATATGTCATCAACCTTGCTCTTACTTAAAGTTATTGCAGGTTGCTTGGGGGTAACAGTGAGTAAGTGGCTCTGGTAGGATTTGAACCTGAGCCTGATGGTCCCCAAGCCAGTGATCTAACCACTAGATCCCAATACCATCCCTCTGTCACATTTTTAAGGCTGCTTAGTGAAGCTTAAAGCAGACAGTAGTGGAAATGGAAGGGAACTGGGGGGAACTCAGTTTTGGAAATGAAATTAAAAGTCTGACTGAGTTCCAAGAGTAAAAAGAGGAAGGACTGCTTCTGTGTAAAAATGGGCATCCCTAAAGACATAAAACTGACTAAATAAAGTGTAAAAATGAAACACACTGTATAATGAATAAACGTATCCCCAGACCACAGTCAGATATGTTCTATACTAGAGCCAAGGTGATGGATTCCCTCAATGAATTCTTTCCATTTACAACACTGAAAATAGAATTCTTGTTAGTGGACCACTGGGCATGGCCAAAACCAGAAAAAGTGAACTCTGCTGTTTTAACCCCACTGAGGAAAAAAGTCAGTGGGTTGCCAGCCACAGCACAGCTGTAATGTAATACTAGATTGTTTAGGAATCTATTCTATACCACTGCATACCAGCTGCTTGACCCCTACACCTACCCCATTTTAAGTACTGTAGTTCCCTGAGGGTAGCTGAATCCATTCCCAATAAACTTTTCCCCTGTTGACCAGTAAATGTGGGATATTTACATCATTATAGTACAAGCAAATTATAACTAAGCCACACATTATTCTATATCCTTTATCAGGCTAAGGTATTAGCAGCCATATTGGCTCTGACCAGAGTTTGTTGGTTTCTCCAACACATGTGGCATCACCACGATCACCATCACACCACTATCAAAGCACACTAAGTGAGTAATACCTACACAAAAGTCCATAAAAGAAATGAGATGGCTGACCCTTAGGGGCAACACACATACACACACACATGCGCACGCATGCGTGCACCCACACACACAGTCTGATTGTTGAATCAGAATAGACAAGGAATATTTATAGTACTGTACTCTTTATGTTAATTTCCAACACTATGGAAGGGGAAGGGGGGCTTTGCTTTTTGTTCATATGCTGTACACAGTCATTCCAGTTGAGTTAACAAGGTGGAATAGCTGCTCCAAGGTCTCTTGTCTGGGGCACCAGGGAAGGGGGGAGCAAAAATCACAAGGCATAAAAACTAAACTGCCTCTCTTATCTGTCCTGATTTCAGATTGCTGCCTCCTGAGCATCCAAAGCAGGCATCACCACAGTGCCACTGCCTAGAACTCACCATCTGCTGTGGCATTGGCTAGGGGGCTCTAACTGGATTATCTCTAGACTACCTCACTACCAGTGCTTGTTGATGCCTGCTTCATGTTTGCACTTCTCAGAAGCAGGGAGTTTTCTCAGGCATAAGGCTTCCCATAATACATGGGAATTGATTGCAGAGTAACTTCCCCATTTTGCTTTTGATATGTTCCTTGTGGATTTTCCCAGCTGTTACGGTAAACGGTCAAGGCTAAACTTGACTTTCACTCTTACCTCAGCTTGTAAAATGAGATGTTGGAGCAGGCAGTAAAACCCTGTTGCGTTTGAGGCCTTACAACAATGGAATAGCATACTGTAACTTTACAGTCTCGAGTACTGTACCTGAGGAAGCCTTTGTGCTCCGTAACCACTAAACATACCCTACTTAAATAAGCCAACTGTCAGAAATTGTGAGCTCAGTACTGACTGTACCTTGGGGAACATGGTAAGAATTATACTATTATTACTACTGTGTAGGGAAAAAAGCACATTTAACCAAACTTGTAAGACGTACTGTATCTGCTTTTTCAACACTGCACACAGCAGTCTGTTCAGTCTCTTGTGTGAGTATCTGCCCTCGGCAAAGTCCACATGAGATTTATGAACTCTACTCCTGGACATAGCTCCACTCCTCAGCTAGGGGTTCAATTGTGGCACATGGGGAGAGGCCTTTACAATGCAAATGTATAATTACTTCTGGACAGGGACAGTCCCAACCTGTCTAATGTCCCATCAGGACCCAGGATCTTCTGGTCTTCCAGGCTCCACTCTCAGGCTGGCAGGCAGCTAAAAGTAATGAGACTGGAGAACTCTGAGGTGCATGGCATTTGTTAACTGTAAACAGTACACAGCTACAGATGGCACAGCAGCACCAGTCCGAGTAGCAAGAGTCTCAATCTCACACACATACATGTGGAGTGCACTGATAATGCAGCTATTAAGCAATATTTTTACCATTCTTTGTATTTTGGGGAGGTTTTTAGCACATAGCAGTGCAATGGAAGCCTTAAAATGTTTTTGTGCAGTAACACCAAACCTGAAGAGGGAAGCCAGCCACTTCCAGTTTCAGCCCTATATCATGCACAGCACCAGTGAGCACTGGCTGGCAGAGGTGAGGCACAGCATTGGCAAGCGCATCTGCCAGCACCTGCCAGTGAAGTTAGGGAGGAAGCTAGAAATTCTACTGAACTTATCTAGTGAGAAAGCTAGTCTTTTCCAGAAATCTGTTCTGAGATACCAATAAATATGGGTCCAGCAGCTGACTTACTGAATTTACTGTGTAAGGAAGGGTCACTAATTCAGTGCACTAGCTGCAACGTGTATTGTGAAAAATATATCCATACGTCTAGTGAAAGCTATATATGTAATAAATGTTGAGCATTTTTTGAATGAAGGGTGGAACTAATCAAAAGACAAAAAGAAATGAAAAATGGCCTTGAAATCAATAACATAGAACTCTTTGTGGAAGACTTGGAAAACAAATCTAGCAGAATTATAAAAGTGCAAAATACAAATGGAAAAAAAGGGGCTGGGGATAAGGAAGATGAATACCATCCAACCAAAATAAACACAGCAGGGAAGAAATGAATGACTCTGAAGAGGGAAACTGTTATACAGTGAGACACAAGAAAAGTGCAAAGAAAGGGAGAAGGGCTGAAATAAAAAAATTACAATTTGCTTCAGCTAGACAACAGATTTACAGCCCTATACAAAGATAGCGGCTAACATAGCACAGCCAACAATGTAGAAGTAAATAATAAAGGCAGAAAAAAAGATGGATTATTGTGGTGGGCAGTTCTATAATCAGACATTGTCATACCATCACATGCAGACAGGACGATGAGAATAGAATGTTAACATGCCTCCCAGGGGCCAAAGTAAATGACATAAAAACAAGAATCCCAAGTATTCTAAAAACAATGGAAACAATCAGACAGTGGCCCTACATGTTGGCACCAATAGTATCAGAGTAGACCATAAAAAAGGTATCTGTCAAGATTTGATAGACACTAGAAAAGTCATTAAAGAGATGGGGGTATAGTATACATCTCAAGGTTGTTACTGATACCATGCGCATCCAAAGGGAAAAACAAAACAATGACAAGAATCAACACAATGCAAGTGGTGCAAAAAAAGGAATAACATTTACAGAGTCATGGGGTTATTTTATAACAAAAAATGTTATTCAGTGGAGACAGAATACTTCTCAACAAAGCAGGTGCAGAAGTGTTGGGAAAACATATAAAGAGCCATGTTGTGAATGCAGCAGTGCACGAATGTGGTGAAAATTTTGACCTATACATTTTTATTCTATTTTAGATTGCCCCTTATCTTCTGACTTGTATGCTACCCTTCTTTCACCATTTTGACTCTGCTTGAGCACTTTTTTGTAATTTAAAATAAAAGGAGCGTATCTTTTAAAATGGGTCAGACCTGGTTTTCATCAGTATTGTCAGCTGTTTCCACCAGTTACCCTAGAAACTTAGGGAGCAGTGGCTACTGCAAGCTAGTTCATTATAGTTACAGAAAAAGTGATCTTAAAGAATGAATGTTCAAAAACAACAGAGAATAGTGACAAAAAACCTGGTCTGAGCCATATTAAAAGAAGTGCTCCTTTATTATTTCAGCTGTAAAAAAAGTGGTGAAGCAGACTCAAAACTGGGGAAAAGGGGTATGATACAAGTCCGGATATCAGGGCAATTTAAAATAGAATATAGAGAATACTGGATGGGCAACTATGCACAACCAGTATGTTCTGCCACAGAGGGGTTCTGATTCCCTCTAACCTTAAGAGCGAAGCTCAAGAGGTCCATGGGAATCAGAACCCCGAGGTGACAGAACACACAGGTTGTGCATAAAGTTGCTCACCCTGTATTTTTTATAGTGTGTAGTAGTTTTATGTGAAATGTGTGCTTTGTGTTTTTTTCTCTCTTTTTCATAATGAAACTGACTTGAAAAGTCTCTAAAGGTTCTAGAATACTGTCAGCACAGAATTAAATAGAGGAAAGCAACAATGTGCCAGGATTCCAAGTGGTTCTGCTGCAGTAGTGACATCGCTACTGCAGCAGAACAACATAATGACATCACTATTGCAGCAGAACAAGCACATTCCAGGCATGGAATTTCATGCATAACAGCATTCCACTATACACTATGCAAGCAATAATACCCGACAGGGTGGGCGGTATTGGGCAATGCCAGACCGCCCAGGGGCGCAATGAGGCCCGACACCGCAGGCGATGGGCCTTATAGCCTCTGGAAGGTCCAGTTTTGCCCATACCACCCACCCTGGAGGGTATTCTTGTGCTTAGAAAATGGGATCCCTTTACCACTTTTATCTGTGATTTAAAAAAATTAAACAAGCAATGTAAAAAAATTAAGCAAAAAATGATGTTTAACTGCTTGTCTTGCAAAGTAGTCCCTCCATTTTTTTTATTTCATGTCCTGTTGCCTGCTCACAAGATCCATTCTGCTGTCATTCCCCCCCCCAAAAAAAAATATGAGATGTTTTTTCAAATGCTTCATGAGCAGTCTGTCGGGATCTGTTTTAGTATTTAATTCAAAATGAAAGTTTTTTGTCCTACTTGCATGGCTCTGTTTTTCCAATTGATGCCGATACAGGTCGTAGACATGGAAGCACTTGTTGTAAATAGCCTGTTTCAGAATGGAGTGCGAACAGCCGTCGTGGTCAACGGAGCTGGTATCTAAGCGAGACTGGGAAATTGGGCTAGATTGTAGGAGCTGGAGGACGAGTGGGGAGAGCACTGGCAAAGATAAGGTATTTCTAAAAAAATAAATGTTTGTACTAACGAAGCTGAAGTGGCAGCTCGTATTCGCCGGCAGCACCTCTTGCTCCGCTATGCGACAAAAAAAAATGGCGGCGATTTTATTTTGCAATGCGGTGTTTTAGCCAATTAGAGAGAGGGATAGGGGTGCCCAAGGTTCACACAAGTAATAGGGCACCCCGAATTGGACATTGTTTTCGAGCGGGCGTCTATTGAAACTTAATGTACCCCCCTGCTGTAGCTCTCAGCCAATCAAAGAGCACGAACAATCTTGCCCATTTTCTAAAACAAAGTATAGGTCAAAAGCTTCACCACTATCATGCACTGCTGCCTTAAACTGATATCGAAGGAGGAAGGGGATAGATGTAATACTGTGAATAAAAATAAGACAAAAGTTAAAAGATGATCATGCAATATGAGTAGCAATAGCAAAATCAGATGTCTGTTGTGCAGTGCTAGAAGTTTAAACAAGAAATGAGGTCAGCTACAAGTTATATTAAGCAATGAAAGTAAAACCAACTTAATATTCATTACAGAAACATGGTAGAAAGGCACAGATGAGATGAGGAAAGAATATACAAGGGTACTATCTGATTAGGAAGGAGAGAAATGGAAGGAAGGGAGGTGGAATTGTCATTTCTGTTAATAATGATATATCCTCTGTCTACATATCGCAGCCAACTACAGACACTATCTGGGTAAAATTAGAACTGAGGAACACTGAGCACAAAATCATTGGCTTGTGCTACAGAGCACCAAATACTAGTACGGGGACCAACCAAAACATCATTAGAGATATTGAAACAACATACTGTATAGACTAGGAGACATATTATATGGGGACATGAATTACAACAATATAGACTGGGGAAAAAAGAAGGCTGCCTCAGGAAAAAATGTCAACTTTTTAATTGCCTGTACTGAAATGAGTCTGGTGCAGAATGTGAACAAGGCTACTCATGGTAACAATATTGTAGACTTGGCATTGAGCTCAAGCAACGTAAGTCTTATTAACTGTGAAGTGACTCAGACACCAGGCAACAGTGATCATTTGTGTATACTGTTCAATATGCAGGGAGGGTATATCATTAAGGGCTGCACAGAAGTATATAAATGTAATACAGCAAATGCTGAAGCAATTAATTCTGCTATCAGAAATATTAACTGGGATCTGATTCTTATGGTAAACATGGTAGAAGAAGGCTGGACCATTATAAAAGAAACCATTATCAACACCTATAACAAATTCATTAAATGAGTTAAAAAGTATAATAACAAAGGTATTAAATCTAAACAGAAAAAAGAAAAAAGTCATGAAACATAAAAAAGAAAAACAAAGCATATGCTAAACAGCAAAAAGATACAACGGAGTCATGGAAAATATTCAAAAAGGCTCAAAAGTAATGTAAAAACTATATTAAAAGGACAAAAAGAAACATACAATCCAATTTAGCAAAAAATAAAAGTAATAGTAAAATGTTTTATAGTTATCTTAACTTTTTAAAGAAAACTGTAGCAGAATTAACAAATATTGTAGAAAAATAATAAATAGAATAATAGATAGGTTCTGGTGTATTACAAGGTAGTAATTCCATTGAGATGTTCTGGGGACACAGAAAACCTCAAGAGCGAAGCTCGAGAGGTTTCATGTGTCCCCAGAAACTCGAGATGGAATTACTATCTTGTTAAGCCAGAACCTATTTGTTATTTTTTTTAATATATGGATACAAGGTGAAGTGACTCACCTTCATTTGAACAGTGGAGTCAGCCAGTCCATGTGCATGCTGGCAGGGTTCCCCAGTGCTGTGTGGATGAGCGGGTGCGGTAGGCTTCATTTTTTAATTTTTATTTTTATTTATTTGAGTCTAGGATTACAAATACCTTTGAGCCATGGCTCTTTTACAAAGGCTCCACGTCCAATGTTACAGTAGACCACATAAATTGCAATAGGACAAATAACATTTGGGTTGATTTAAAGACAGGACACAAACACATACTGTGCAGGGAAGGGGAACAAGGGAATAGCAGAGGAAGAGGAAGTGAGAGAAAAGGAAATCGGGGTGGAAGGAGGTAAAAGAAAGAGACAGGGGATGGGATGGGGGTGTGGGGAGGAAAGGAAGGGATAGTGAGGAGATGGCGGGGAAAGGTGGGTAGAGGCAAGTGCGAGAGGGGGCCAAAAAACCCCGCACAACAGGTAACAGGAGGAGTGCCAATTTGCTAGCCAGGGCAGTCACAGGTGCTAGAGGCAATGAGGGTGTTTCAGATCCTGGATTTGAAAGCACAAGTTGGGTGGTAGAGGTAGTGTCGCTAGCAAGACCATTGAGCCAGGTGGGTGCCCTATAGGCAAAGGATCTTTGACCTTGTGTCGTGCGGCAGCGAGGAACTTGAAACAGCTGTGGCTTTGATCCCCTGGTGGTTCGACTGTTGGTTTTCGGTTGGAGGAGGTTACAGACTCCTGGGGGGGAAAAGCCCATCTGGATTTTCATAGCAACCACACAGGTTTGGTATTTTATTCTATTTTCCAGTTGCAGCCAATTTGTTTGACTGTAGAGATCACAGGTGTGAGTGAGACATCTGGCACCAGTGATGAGTCAACAGGCCTTGTTTAGTGTGGTAGTTACCCGTCTAAGTGCAGTGGCAGTGGCGGAGCAGTAGATGACAAGGCCATAGTCAATCAAGGAGATGATGGAGCTCTGGACAGCGGCTGCAAGGGCCTCTTGAGTTAGGTGTTACCTGAGGCGGTAGAGCAGGCCCAGTCTGGAGTCTGCAGCTTTGGCAACGTTATTTATGTGGGCAGCATAGGATAGGTGGGAGTCAAGGGTGATCCCGAGATATTTGAAGGATTGGACCTGATCCAGAGGGCCACCTAGGCTGGTGTTAATGGAGAGTTGTAGATGCTTATGTTTGTTATGGGAGCTGCTGAAAATCATGGTCTTGGTTTTTTTCTGGTTAAGGATTAATTTATGTTTTATTAACCAGTTTTCAACCAAGGTGAAGCCATGCTGCAGGTTCAGTTGTAGGTGGTTTGGGTCCTGATGAGAGGCAAGAATGACTGCGTCATCAGCGTACAGTATGATTTGTTGGGCACAGGAGTCTGGGAGTGAGTTGAGGAACAAGTTGAAGAGTAGCAGGCCCAGGATGGAGCCCTGGGGAACACCAGAGTGGACCTCTTTGGTATCCGAGAGCACATCCACAATTTTCATACGTTGGGACCAGTTTCCCAGGTAACTTTTTGAACCAGGAAACAGATTCAGTGGAGAGCCCAGCATTCTGTAGTTGACTCAGCAGGAATCGATGGTGGACGGTATCAAAGGCCTTGGTCAGGTCTATAAATATTGCTCCGGTTAGAAGACCGCTGTCCAGAGAGTTGTGAATGACGCCCATGAACTCAAGTAGGGCAGTGGCAGTACTGCGACCTTTTCTGAACCCATGTTGCTGCCGGCAGAGAATGTTATATTTGTCCAGATAGTGGGTGAGCTGGTCAGCTACAATTTGTTCCAGGGCCTTAGAGAGAGGTGGAAGGATAGAGATTGGGCGGAAATTTCCGTGTGCAGTCCTATCACCACTTTTATGGATAGGAGTGACTGTAGCAGACTTCCATATGTCAGGGAACTGGCTGAGTGAGAGGATTTAGCCCTGCTTTTTTTTAAACTGTTTGTCACCGGCGGTATTGGGTGAGCAGAGGAGCCGCAGACAGAGTCGAATTTTTCATAATGACAAAATTGTTTTCAAAAGTAAAGAAAACCGGTTGCTGCTTCTGACCATTCGCTCGCTAAGCGATCGAGCAAGCCGCCATGTTTTCGGACTCGTTGTGCCCGCCCACACAGCAACAGCGGCCAATCACAAGGCGCTCTTTCTAAGATGTCAGGGATAGACGTCTGCATGTGCCCTTCAGCTGTCTTGATAATACTATCGTTTGGGTGCCGAACAATACTATTATGACACCCGAACAATAGTATTATCACTTAGGAACAGTAGTATTATCGCTCCAGGAGCGATGGTATCAAAAGAATTTCTTTGTATGCTTTTCAACCCTATTATTTCAACAATCTACATATTAAAAGGTAATAAACAAACCACAATAATTAGTCTACATAGAGCTTTAACAGATATTTCTGCTCAGTGTTTGTTAATAACATACAACCAATCCAACAAATTAAAACCGATTCAACAGATCATATAACCATTGACGAATCACATATATTAGACAAAATAAACAGTTTAAAACAACAGGGTGCACCCAGTCCAGATGGTATTACTCCACAGATGTTAAAAACAATGAAATACAGTATTATAATCCATTTAAAACGTTTGTATGAAAACTCTTTAATGGATAGAGCCATTCCAACTGACTGGAGAGACGCAAAAGTGGTACCGATTCATAAAAAGGGAGACAGACATAAAGTTGCAAATTACAGACCAATAAACCTAACCTCAATACCTGGTAAATTTCTAGACTCACTCATCAAGGACGTAATAGCTGATCACATAAAAATGAATAATAAAACAGATTGGGAGCAACATGGGTTCACTGCAAGGTGATCCTGTACTACTGTACCAACCTCTTATGCTTTTATGAAAAGATAAGTAAGTACCTAGATAATAAAGGATCAGTTGATGTCATCCTATTGGACTTTTGTAAGGCCTTCAACACCAACCCTCACTGCACTGTGGTCAAGAAGTTAAATAACATAAACTGTTATGTACTACAGCAGGTTAAAAATTGGATAACAAACCATACACAGTCACCATAAACAGTTATTTGTCTATGGAGGGTAATCTTACTAGTGGAGTGTCACAGGAGTTTGTCCTGGGACCTATAATTTTTCAGTTTTTTATCACCGACATGAATAATAATGTCATCAACTGGATAACAAAATACACTGATGATACTAAACTGGGCAGACCAAGTGATACAGTAGAAGATATAAGTACTATCCAAACTGATCTGGATAATACTGTATAACTAAATGGGTGTACGTGTGGGGTATGTGTTTTAATTTAGAAGACTGTTGTGTTCTACACTTGAGGAAAACACAGGTACCACATCAGTATACACAAGGTAATACCACTTTGAAGGTCAGTATGACAGAAAAGGACTTATGTGTCATAATAAATGACTCCTTTGACCCAAAGAACCACTGCATGGCAGCAGTGGCAAAAGCAAATAAAGTACTGGGTACAGCTAAAAGAAATATAACAAGTAGGAAATCCGAGGTAATAGTACCATTGTATCGATCATATGTAAGACCGCTTTTAGAATATGGAAGCCGAATAAAGTGCCCATACAGGAAAGCTGATATAGAAACAGTAGAAAAAGAACAACATAGAACTACTGAAATTATAAAAGATGTTAAAGAGATGTCATATTCTGATAGATGAAAGGAACTAGGTCCTTTTTCCTTGGAGGAATGACAGAAAAGAGGTGATATTCTATTAATGTACGATATAATACAGGACCCACACTTATTTAACAAACGTAACCTGACCTTTAAAGACAATAAAATTACTACAAGATGTCATCCGCTTCAAATTAAATACAGGAAATTCAGAAAAGACAAAAGAAAATATTCTTTTACTGAACGTATCATTAATCCCGAGTCATGCCTGAAAATAGGCAGCTTTGCTGTCTAGTGCACCTACCCGATCAACAAAGACTAAATAAATAAATCCCTGGAATAATCTTTCAGAAAATATAGTTATCAGTGAGACAAGGGATAAGTTTCAAAATAATCTAGACAAATCTGTAAAAAACAGTGGAAATCTGAATTATACTACAACTGGATCATAGGAACTACTTATGGTCAGCCTGCCTTTTCAGCTCCTTAACCTTTTGTGAACATAACACTCAACGTTTTGGCACTAAAATGAGGGACATAAACACTAAAAATGAGGGACTATGAGGGACACAGACCCTCAAAATGGGGGACACATCCTCAAACATGGAGGTACAAGTTCAGAACATTCTTACACATATTGTAGCTCTAAGACCCAGCAATTCTACACAGAACCAAAGTTCCGCACAAAGGAAATATTCTGTGTCTTCTTACAGTATGTGTAGGTACACCCTACCACCCACGTTCACCAGGGATTCAGCAGGGGGTAGCTCCAGAATTTGTATAGGAGATCAAGCCCTAGGACCCAGTGGAATCCAACCACTCTCTCCTTTTGACTAGGTCTCTCTTTCTCTCGTATGCTGCTCTACCATGGTGTGGGGTCCTCCTGCAAGAGAGGAGGAAACATTACATGTACCCTGTATTCCTTAGTCTATTTTAGAATTTAGACACTTTTGTACCTCATGTACAGTAGCTGATACATTTGCTGCTTGTCTGCTTCTAGGAGTTCCTTGAAAACGGGGATGCCGGTTAGGACTTTACAGAAGAATGTCTTTCACGTATCTTGCCCCTTGGTCCTGGAATGATCCACAAACCAAGCTAAAGGCTGCTTGAGCAGTTTAAAAAGAAATTTGTATCTCATTTCAATGAAATAGTCTCTTTTGTGATTCTTTTGATACTTTGGATCTGGCACTAATATTTATTGCACCGACTGATGGTAAATTATCTAGATCAGGCATTTAGTACACTCAGAGTTACCACACCGACGAGATAGCTTGCACGAAGAGCAGTGTGTAGGATCTATAAAAGGATGACAAGATAGAGGAAATATCCATGTTGTGTGCATCTTTCCAAACCATTTTATTCTACATATTTTGCCCAGTTCATTACTTCTCAAATTAGTCCAATGTTTTCTCATACGACCACCAGCCCAGTTGTGTTGCGGGGAAGAAAGTGCTCAACAGCATGTGTAAAATAACAGGAACAAGGGTGCTGAGAAGGTTTACAGGGTTGAAAGTAAATAAATCTATGGGGCCTGACGGCCTACAGCTGAGGATGTTAAGGAGCCAGTGAAGATGATAGCAGGGTCCCTTGCAGACATATCTGTTTGCTGGCCACAGGTGTGGTCCCTAGGGGCTGGAGGGCAATGGACTTGTGGTTCCTGTACTCAACAGCCAAAGGAAGGATGATCCAGGGAACTACAGACCACTCAGCTTGATGTCTATAGCGATAACGATTATGGAAGGATTACTGGGGGAAGGGGGGTAGACAAAAGTCCATTCACAGAGGAGAGAGTCCTGAAGGGACTTGCAAATCCAAAAGTGGACAACACTATGGGGCTGGTCATTGAGGGAGCTCAGGGAGTTACTAGCTGCACCTCTGACAGCCCCATCCAATAACTCACTGGAAACAGGAGTAGTGTCAGAGAAATGGAGGAGGGCAGATGTAGTCCCGCTTCATAAAAGTGGCAGCAGGCTGGAGGCTGACAACTACAGGCTGGTTAGTCTGATGTTAGTGGTAGGGAAGTTAATTGAGATGATTTTGAAGGAAAGGCTTGTGGACTATCTTAAATCCAGTCAGTTGCAAGACCCAAGACAGCATGGATTCACGGGGAAGGTCATGTCAGAGGAACCTGTTTCATTTCTTTGCTTTGGTAACCATGAAAATAGATCAGGATGGGGTGGTGGACATGGTCTACTTAGACTTCAGCAAGGCCTTTGACACCATGCCACATGGGAGGCTCATAAGGAAACTGGGAAGTTTGGGGAGGGTCCTAAGGTAGTAAACTAGGTATGAAATTGGTTGATGAAGAGGCAACAGAGGGTACTGGTTAATGGCACTTACTCATAGGAGGGAAGGGTGACCAGTGGGGTACCTCAGGGCTCAGTATTGGGACCATTCCTTTTCAATGCCTTCATAAGTGACATTGCAGAACACCTGGATGGGAAAGTGTGCCTTTTTGCAGATGTCACCAAAATGTACAATAGGGTGGACACTCTTGAGGGGTGGAGAGAGAATGAGCAGAGACCTGAGAAAACTTGAGGAATGGTCTAAAGTATTATGGCAGCTGGATTTTAATGCAAAAAAGTGCAAAATCATGCAATTAGGGCACAGAAACCCAGAGGTAGAGTATATAATAGAGGAAGAGGTATTGACAGTCGCAAAACAGGAAAGGGACCTTGGAGTAATCATATCAGATGACCTCAAGGTGGCAAGGCAGTGTGACAAGGCAGTAGGTAAGTCCAGGGGGATGCTGGGGTGCATAGGGAGGGGTATCACCATCAGAAAGATGGAGGTGGTCTTAACACTGTATAAATTGTTGGTGAGGCCCATCTGCAGTACTGTGTCAAGTTCTGGGGACCACATCTCAGGAAGGGCAGACAGGGTGGAGGCTGTCTAGAGAATGGTACCTGAAATGGCTCAGGGGCTGCACCAGAAGCACTATGAGGAGAGACTGAGGAATCTCAATATGTACACCCTGGAAGAGAGAGAAAGGGGGACATGATAGAGACATGTAAATAACTCCCTAGGGTGAATAAGGCACAGGAGGGGAGTATTTTTTAGAGGAGAAGGTACAGGAGAGCAAGGGGGCATGCAGTGAAGCTGGAAAGGGGAAAATTTGGAGGAATGTAAGGAAGTACTTCTTCACTGAAAGAGTGGTAGATGCCTGGTGGTACAGTCTTCCAGTGGAGGTAGAGGGGGGGGTGAAAACAGTGGTGGGATTCAGTCATGCATGGGATAGACACAAGGGAATCTTAGTTGGGAAGTGCAGGGAGGTAGCTGGAGATCAGGCAGGGACTACAGTGTCAGTATAGGTAGGGAAAACTGGGCAGACAAGGTGGGTCAATCGGTCCTTACCTGCCAACAAATTCTATGTTATGTTCCTGTGTTATGGAATCCTTACTAACAGAGGAACGAGTGGACTTCCTGGAGGGAAATGGGCTAAAGGACCCCAAATAACATGGATTCGCAAGGGGATGTTCTTGGCAGATGAATCTAGTTGACTTATTCAACTGGGTGATCAGGGTGGCAGATAAGGAACAGGCAGTAGATACAGTATACCTGGATTTGAGCAAGACCTTTGACTCAGTCCCCCACAGGAGGCTGGTCAAGAAGCTAAGGGACTTAGTGATGAAGCAAAAACTGGCAACATCGGGGGAAAACTTTTTTTAGGGGACTAACACAAAGGGTAGTGGTTAATGGGGAGTTTTCAGAAATAAAGGAAGTAATAAGTGGAGTACCACAGGGGTCAGTGCCGAGCCTGGTCCTTTTTAATTTGCTTATTTACAACATATGGAAAGACATCAAGGGCAAAATCTGCCTCTGAGCAGACAGCAGGCTTTTAAGGATCCAGTGTTATTAATTTCCAGACTTAACTAAACAAAAAGATACTGCATTGGAATGCAGCATGTGTGTGTGTGTGTGTGTATGTCCCTCTCAGCACAGTTACAGAAACAGATGGGCCTGTTGAATGCAGCAGGAGGGTACCTGCCTTTGTACTATCAGTGTGGAAGACCATCAGCAGCACAACCCTTAACCCTTGCTGTGCTGTTGACTGATATATCAGTCCAGATCTCCTATACTTTCTAATTCTGTTGGTAGCTTAAGGGTTAAACAGGTCTGCTAGGCTTACACTGACATTCTAAAAATCTGGAAGACAAGCAAGCAACTCGGAACTTCTGGACAGGAAGTCTAAATTCAGGAAATTCTGAAAAAAAAGGAAGAGTTGACAAGTATGGAATACAGACGCACAAAAACTCGAATTCTAGACTTTAGGAGGGCAGAGTTTGGGAAAATGGGGAAATGCTTGGAAGAGGCACTAATGGGAATAGGAAGGAAATTAGGAGTGGAGGAACAGTGGGCAGTATTAAAACAGAGATAGCAAGGGCAACACAATTATGTGTAAAACAGGTTAGCAAGGGAAAAAGGAAGAGGAGACCATTATGGTATTCCAAGAAGGTAGCGGAGAAAGTGAAAGCCAAAAAAATTGAATTCAAACAATACAAAAAGACACAGGCAGACGGGGACAGGGAGAGGTACCAGGAGAAATAAAGGGAGGCAGTGAGGGCAGTAAGGGAAGCCACAGCACAAACAGAGGAGTGCATGGCAAAATTAGTGGTTAGAGGGGACAAAACCTTTTACAGGTACTGTACATAACTGAAAAAAGGAAGACAAAGGGAGGGATAGTGAGGCTGAAAGGGGAGGATGGGAGTAGAGTGGAGGATAACAACAGCAAAGCAGACATACCGAACAGATATTTCTGCTCAGTCTTTACAGAGGAGGGTGTGGGGAATGGGCCAGAAGGATGTAGAAAGGATAGGAAGGACATGGAAATGGTTACAAGTCCTTTTCCACAGGAAAGGGTCCTAAAGGAACTGGAAGGAATAAAAGTCACTAAAGCTATGGAGCCAGATGGGGTATACCCCTGGGTGGTGAGGAAGCTAAGAAAGGTGGTGGCTGAACGTCTGGCAACCCTGTTTAACTGGTCACTGGAAACAGGAGAGGCACCCAAAGACTGGAGGACAGCTGATATACAGTAGACCCCTATACAAAAGTGGGAACAGAGAGGAAACGGGAAACTACAGACCAGTCAATCTGACCTCAATAGTGGGGAGGATCATGGAAACACCACTGAAGGAAAGAATAGTGAAACACCTTGTTGGCAACAGACTACAAGACCCAAGGCAACATGATTTTACTGGAGGGAGATCGTACTAGACTAACCTCATTGAATTTTTCGACTGGGTGACAAGGGAGGTGGATGGGGGGTAGGGGCAGTGGACATGTCCTACCTGAACTTTGGCAAGGCCTTTGGCACTGTGCTGCATAGAAGGCTGTTAAGCTGGGGAACATGGGAGTTGGCAGAACGGTGGTGCAGTGGCTGGGGAAGTGGCTGGATTGCAGGACACAGAGGGTGGTGGTAAATGACTGTCACTTCACAGAGGGAAGGGTGATCAGTGGGGTGCCACAGGGATCAGTGCTGGGTCCAGTCCTCTTTACATCTTTATCAGTGACATTACAGAAGACCTAGAAGGGAGAATTTGCCTGTTCGCTGATGACATAAAGATATACAACAGGGTGGACACCCTGGAGGGTGTGGCTAGAATGAGGAGAGATCTGCAGAAGCCTGAGGACTGGTCAAGGGAATGGCAGTTGAAATTTAATGCAAAGAAATGCAAAAATAATACACATGGGGCACAAAAACCCAGGAAAAAAACATATCAGTTGGGGGGAGGGCTATAGAATGCTCCAATCAGGAAAGGGACTTGGGGTCATCATCTCTGATGACCTCAAGGTAGGGAGTCAGTGCAACAAGGTGGCAGGAAAAGCAAATAGGATGCTGAGTTGCATAGGCAGGGATATCACCAGCAGGAAAAGGGAGGTCATAATTCCACTATACAAGACACTAGTGAGGCCACACCTCGAGTACAGTATCCAGTTCTGGAGGTCTTACCTGTGTAAGGACATAGACAGGGTGGAGGTGGTTCAGAGGAGGGCAACCAAGATGGTGAAAGGATTGTATCATAAAACCTATGAGGACAGACTGAAAGACTTAAATATGTACTCCCTGGAGGAGAGGAGGGAGAGGGGGGATATGATTGAGACATATAAGTACCTCACGGGGAGGAACAAGGTGCAGGAAAACACAATTTTTCACAGAAAAAGATGTTCCAGGACTAGGGGACATGGGATAAAACTGGAGGTAGGGAGGTTCAGAGTGGATGCAACGAAGAATTTCTTTATGGAGAGGGTGATGGATAAATGGAATGCCCTGCCGGAAGAGGCGGTGGGGGCAGAAACAATTACAGGATTTAAGAATGCATGAGATAGGTATCAGGGGATCCTGGTAGTTGGGGGAAGGGGACAACCTAGTTCAAGAGAAGCTTGGAGAAGCAAAGTACGTGCACACATGGGCAGACTTGGTGGGACGTAGGCCCTTATCTGCCATCAACATTTATTAATGTATGTATGTATCTATGGAGGGACTGTTGCAGAGAAAGGAAGGCACTAGAATAAGGGGGCATGCAATGAAGCTAAGAGAGGGATGTTTAGGAGAGATGTGCAAAAATACTTCTTCATAGAAAGGGTGGTGGATGACTGGAACAACCTGCCAGAGGAGGTAATAGGGCCAAAGACTATGAGGAACTTTAAGCATGAGTGAGAAAGGCATAGGGGCATATTAGGAAGAGGAACAGGGGAAGGAGTGACACCTATGACCAACTAGGGTCAGTGGTGACAGAATAGGTAGGGACAAGGGGTAGACTGGATGGGCTGAAAGATCCTTTTCTGCTGACAAAATTCATGTTTCTCTGTTATCCTGTGTACAGTTTTGTGTCAACAAGAACTGCTGAATTTCACTTTGCAGTCCTCACATCAAAACTTGCGGGTAATGACACATATGCCATAAGAGACCCATCTCAAAGCCCGTATTGATTTATAGCTTTTGCTGAGCAGGAAAGCAGGGCTAGATAATATGGTCATTTTGAGCCTCATCCTGGGGGTGGGGGGATATAGATGGAAGCCAACTGAAACTGAAGCAGTATAAGCTGTTGATGGTATTTTAGTGAATGGGGGAAAGTTGGAAAGTTAGCCAGGTCACTGGGGAAATTCCCTACTCTTTGTGAGGAGTGCCAGGAGATCTTTAATGTCCACTTGAACAACCACCAGCAAAGGCACATGGGGCCTGGTTTAACACGGCAAACCCTGACAATACAGCATCCCCACAGTACTGCACTCAGGAACCAGTGTTTATGGTATGAGTCCAATCCCTGGGCGGGAGTAGAACTCATGATCTTCTGCCCAAAAGGTGGATGTGCTACCAACTGAGCCATTCTGACACCTTAACTTAAATTAAGGAAAAAAAAAAAAAGAAAAACAATGCTGCATGAGACAGTTCCTCTGCGGAAATATTCTAAAGAAATAAATGTCCAATTCTGTGTCCCTCATTCTCCCAGTTCTCCATTGCACTCACTTTCCACATGGTGCCCACCTCCCAGCCTTCTTGGGAATCTGCTGTTCATCCATACTTCATTGTTTTTTGGTTTTTTTTGTCAATACTGTTTCCACACCCAGATGACGGGCAGGGGATATACCCACTATTCAGCACCCGGACCGTCTTCCCAGCATCCCCCTCCAGGCCGCCAAGCTGGGTGGCCCATAGCGTTCCCCCCCTACAGCGGGGCTACCCCAGGAAGGGTGGGGGAGAAACTGAAATACACCAGAGGCCCCAGCTAAGGCTTACGCCTGGGGAATCATTTGGAAGGCGGTCCAGGGGCTTCACAGAGCTCCATGACCAGGGGTTTTTCCTTGGTTTCCCCCAGGAGCGCAGATGTGCACTGACATCAATGCGGGACAGACGTACTCCTGCACCTGTCCCACAGACATCCGCGGATGACTCCGCAGTGCCAGGTGATCCCAGCTCCTGAACACCCAGTCTCCAGTAGGTATCAGTAGCATGCGAGGAAATCACAACCCTCTGCCCCAGAGGTGGAGAGCTGTCCCTGGAATGCTCATCCAACCTGCCCCCAGCTGACCCTCTGATGCACTGTGCTCACTTCTGAACATGGGTCATCAGCGTACCATCGGGCCAGCCCTAATATACTTCATATTTGTGCCCTGCTTTCCATAGGCACAAGTCAAAAAGGAAAAGCAGGATTTGAATACTCGGTGATGGGCTAACAGTATCGTTTAAGCAAAACATCATAGCTCTCACTTCACTGGCATCCATGAAACACTGCACCCCTGCCCTGAGACTTTCTCAAACCTGAGGGACACCCATCAAATAAGGAGAACATAATTCAGCCCATCGGCGCAGCGGTAGTGCTTCCACTTGTAGTGCAGACAACCCAGGTTCGGAAGCAAGCTCAGGCTGTTGGAGGTTCGGCCAGGAATAGGGGGATTGAGCATCCACAGCACTGCTCTCCTCCTCTGAGGAGGTAGGCCTGCTGCACCTGTGTGTGGAGGCTGGGTGGCAGTGCCGGCTTTAGAGGCATTAATGGTTCTGTAGTGCATGCACACCTCCACGCACACGCACCTGCGTACCACCATGGCAAAAAGAGCCAGAGCATGGAAAATGGACGTGCAGGTTACATGAAGCCCTGCGTGCCTTTCCTGGCCCCACACCATTGCATGCACCCCTGGGGTCTATCTGGATGATGGTCACTGGGTGGGAGGAGGATAGCCCTCCCCTCCCTGGCCCCACCATGGGGGGGGAGAACCTGTGGGTATCATCAGTCCAGGTAAGTCCAAACAGGTGGTCACCAGCCAGAGGGGAGGCAGGGACAGGGTTGAGCAGCCTGCCTGCACATCCAAGGGACAAAGCAATATGGGAAAAAATAAATAAGTACACTGTCAATTGAAAGGTTTCACCTGTGCTTCAAAGGGAGGCTGCCAGACTCCACCCCCTGCCCTACATAACCTACATACTCACACAGTGCGCTTGCCTAGCGTTTATCACGTCTGATATCACTTTGGTGCTGCCTGCAGTTTCTCTGCTTCCTTTGCTGTATTGTTTGTGTCTCCTTTCCCTGGGAGATCCAGCCACATCCTTCTTTTCCTCAATTGCTGCTTTGCATGTCTGCCTTACAGTCTTTATTTTTATCCCCTGAGGATGCTGATTGGTGCCTCTCTATTTTGTACATCATGCTCAGTTGTTCCAATAGCATCGCTGTCCCTCAGGACCTCCTACGACATGCTCTGGTGGATGTCGAATTCAGAGACCTCACGTTTTGTTCATTAGTTCCTATCGCTCCTGGAATAAACAATATAGCATTAGTGAAATGGTCTGTAGAAGCACAGTCGAGCGGCTATGTGCCTAGCCTAGGCTGTATTTGGAACCAGGTCCCATCCTCAAAGTATCACACGGGACACCAGGGGTCACCCACCTGTAGCAGTTACTTCCTCGGGACAGGCTCAACACGCCGAGCTCCACTCAAACTTATCTAATCCTCTTAGTAATACTTCTCAGTTATCAGCGTATCGAACCTCATGGTCACTCACTCCATCAAGTCAAACCCGGAGGACATGAATTCTTGGCACTCTTCCTTCTGCTAAATTCTTCAAAGGAAGCCTCCTTGAAATCTCAGTTCTGCATCAAGAAATTGACTTTCCCCAAGCTGATGTCTGCACACCGAGTTTTGATGGTTCATCTTTTCTTCCTCTGTCAGAAAGCAGTAACTGTTTGATTTATATCTCACAAGGTTAACAGCAAAAACAGCTTCATCTTCGCCATCAGGACTTACTCCTACTACAACTCCTGCATCATTTCATTTTGAGGATTATCGGGTTCTCATTCTCCAAGTGGGTTCAGCCATAGCTTGGTTTAATTCCAGAGTTGCATCCTGGAATCCAGGCCTTCTAGTTAACTGTTGAATCTGGGTCCTTTAAACTGGCTTCCATGTCTTCCTAGTAATACTCTTGTTCCAGTTCTGACACTTCCATAACCCTCCATTCACTGGTGTCCGCCCACCAGACTTCATTGCTTCTGGCTCAACCTCCTGAACTGATTCAGCAACCAACAGCATCCCTGTCAGCTGAATTGTCTAAACCTTCACAACTTGATCTTGCTATCAGATATGGTGGTGCTTCTATGATTGCCACTGATCAATTTCTGCCAAAACTGCTGCTTATCTATTGAGAGTTAAATCACAAATATCCTGGGTGGCCCTGAATGATGACTTATATTGCAGACACTGTGCTGGACAACATACACTACCTGTACCATATGGGGTTCATTTTGTCATTTTTGCAGCCTTATGTCCTCTCAGTCCATGACTCTTGCCCATCTCCAAATTCCTATTCATCTTGTACTTCAGTGTCTGAACAAGTAGTCAACACACCGGTTAATCTTTTCGATAAAAAGGACGGCAGATTGTATTTTCCTCCAATGAAGCAATTCCATCAATTTCAATTAATCTACTTGATTTGTACCACCATGCACTCTGCTGCACATCTGCAGCTACTGTGGGGAAACCCACTTTAAGCTGTTCAGCCACCATATTTCTGCCTCTTTCCTAACCAAAGCCACAGCTGACATTTTGCCTACATTTGATGCTGGTTAAAATTCCTCATCTTCAGCAACTATTTTCTACTCATCCACCCAAATCTGATTCAGTTTCTTCTCTCAGGCCTCAACAAAGCCTTCCAAGCCAGTCTTCATTCTATGTAATTCACCTCAGTTATTTGTTCTGCATCTTCAGACCACTTCTATAGATGAAGATGTCTCAAGACAAACTGCTCAACATTACTGAGCCGATCTCCTCCTTCTCATCCAAATGATCCTGCACAAAAAAACTATTATCCTTACTAGGACACCTCAAGTTTGCAATGAGTATTCCTTGAGGAAGAAGTTTCATATCATAGAAACACAGAAACATAGACCATGATGGCAGAAAAAGACCAGAGGTCCATCCAGTCTGCCCATATTCCCTAAAATCCCTGAAACCTTCTCTGGAACCTATTGTTCCTCCAGGGTACTAATCCTCCCTGTCTTATCCTCATTCTCCTCTCTGGTCTTGTCGCCCCAGGTGACCACTATTCCTTTCATTCTATCCCACGCCTGCTTGAATCCCCTGACTGTGTTTGCACCCACCAACTCAGCCAACAGACTGTTCCAAAGTTCCATTACCCTTTTCTTAAAGAAGTACTTCCTCACAGCCCTCCTGAACCTCCCTCCTGTTAATTTCCACTAGTGACCACATGATCTTAAGTTGGTATTTGGGGTAAATAATTATTTGCAGTTGACCTTGTTAATTCCTTTAAGGAACTTGAAGGTATTTATCATATCTCCCCTCTCCCTTCTGGTTTCCAGTGAGTACATATTTAGTGTCTTGAGGCATTCCTCTTAGGATCTGCCCTGCTGACCCTGAATCATTTTTGTTACTCTGCACTGCACTGTTTCTAACCTATCCCTGTTCTTTCTGAGGTGAGGGCTCCAGAACTGCATACAGTATGCCAGGTGAGGCCTCACCAGGGATCTCTATAGGGGAAGTATTACCTCTTTTCTTTTGTAATCAATACCCCTCTTGATACATCTTAGCATCCTATTAGCCTTGATATATGCCTTGTCGCACTGGCTCATTTGTTTAAGGGAGTTACTGATGATAACTCCTAGATACCATTCCTCTTCTGTAGTGCTAAGTGTCACCACACCTATCCAGTACTCCGTCTAGGGGTTGATTTTCTCTAGGTGCATTACCTTGCACTTTTTGGCATTGAATTTTAACTGCCAGACCTTTGACCACCCCTCTAGATTTTGTAGGTCCCTCTGCAAATCCCTTATTCCCTCATCACTATCCACCCTCCCACATAGTTTTGTGTCATCTGCGAAGAGACAGAGCCTGCCCTGGATTTCTTCTCCAATGTCACTAATGAACATGTTGAAGAGGACCAGACCCAGGACAGATCCCTGTGGAAGCCCACTAGTAACCTCCATTTCCTCTGATTTAACCCCATTGATCACCACCTTCTGCTGACTCCCTTCTAGCCAACTAACCCCCAGTTCACTACGGTTTTAGCTGCACCCAGGTCTTTCATCTTTTTGAGCAATCTTTTGCACGGCACTGATTCAAAAGCCTTGCGAAAATCAAAGTACAGCAGATCCACAGCATGGCTCTTGTCTACTTCCTTGGTCACCCAGTCAAAGAAAAAAAATCAGGTTAGTCTGACAAGACCTTCATGCTACAAAACCGTGTTGTTTACTATCCTGGAGCCCATTGCTCTCTAGGTAGTCCACAAGGTCCTCTTTAATTAGTGATTCCATCAGCTTTCCCATGATGAAAGTCAGACTGACAGGCCTGTAGTTCTCTGACTGCTCCTTATCCCCCCCCACCCATTAAGCAGTACAATGTATACCATTCTCCAATCCCTTGGAACTTCTCCAGACCTACGTGAGCTGTTGAACAGCCCAGCCAGTGGTTCAGTCAGTTCTGCTCCTAATTCCCTAAGTATCCTCAGATTCAACCCATCTGGTCCTGAGGCCTTATCTATCTTAAAGTAAATGTTGAAAGTTCCCATAGCAAATGGGAGTAGTAACCTGTAGGTGTTGTGAATCAGTCTCCTACCACTCAAACTGCCAAATAGTGCTGTTTTCCATGAAAAAAATCCTTTTATTTTGGTCCTCTGCTTCATTTGCATAATCCGCCCCTTTTGTTCTCAGTGCTGCGACATCATACCAGGGAAACAAAGTTACTGTACCCACAATGCCTCACTATGTAAATTAGTATACAGGGTGTTATGTTTCTGTGTTCACTGAAGAAATAGGAACCAACATCTCTCAGTATAGAAGTCTTGTAGCTAGATACGGTATGTGCAATGCATTGTTGTGAAAATAAACAAACAAAAGCTTATATTGTTGACACCACCACACAAATATGGGACAGCATCTCAGAGTAAGGAAATTGTAAAACAGGTTCATATTTTACCCATAATGCCATGCTACAGTTATTTACATATTACTGCTCACCACCAGCAACATAAGGGACTGTACGTCTGAGTAAGGCACATTTAGGGCAACATTATAAATTACCCAGAATTCCTTGTTGCTGTATGTAAAACAATGACAGCTCCCTGGTATGACATAATTTTGAGGGTGTGGCCACACAGAGGAAACTAGTGGACAAAACACTGATAAAACATAATATGAAATGACTATGACAGATTTTTTTTTCGAAACAAATTACAGTTTCAACATCTGAAGCATGTCTGGCAATGGCAAACTATGTGCAAAAGGCATTTGGGGAACCTTACATGTTTACTTTAAGGGCTGCCAGCCCTTTCAGGACCCTCTCGCTAGTAAGTAATGGCTGCCTCATTTCCAGGACCCCCTTCATGGCTACTTTGATGCCAGTTTCTGGCATTGGCCTGCAACCCTCCTTAATGAATACATAAGCAATAAGATATGATGGGGTGTGCATTACAGTGTGATAACCGCACTCCAAGGGGTGTAGTTAGGCATTAGGCCGAAGGCCGAGTGCCGGTCGTCCCTAGTAGTGAGGTTATCACACCGTAAAATGCACTACCCCGGAGTCTCTTGTTGCACTTATAAAATAGTTGACCTAAAAAAAATACAAAAGAGAGCAGTTTACAGTGGTAAAACATTTAGTTTATTTAAAGCGTGGAAGAAAATTAGTACCAAAAATTGGATTTTGTGTGTCAAACTAATTGTCTAACCTATGCTAATAACATTTAAAACACACAGTAACTATATAAACTATAAGTAATTAATGTATATATATCAATAAAATAAAAACTTAATGTTTGTCTGGTAAGAAGTCAGCTGAATTCGGATACTTGACATGGAGATGTCTGATGGTATGTTGCTGTACAGACAGAAAGCGGAAACAGAGAAGGAGACATTACATTAGTATTTTTTTTTCTTACTTATGATGTACAGTGTAACTGGGCATCTCAAGTACGGTACTACTCTAGCTGTGACCTTTGATTATGTAACCTCCCACAACCTGTCACATTTTGGATATTAGTATACATCAAATTCTGTCAGAGATAATGTTTTACCGTTCACTTGAGGTTACTTGCTGTAATTTATGAAATTCACAGGTGCATTAAATACACAGTTTGGCAGGTTGAAGGGTCCCAGTTGACTCTGACTCTGCACATCGTTTGTGGCTTGTGGAGCTGCATTTGCATCTTAATGCTGCATTGGTGATCTGGGCTTTGACTGTTCTCCACCAGAGAGGACATCACTCCATTTTTTACGATCATCCATGCTTGCTGACCAATAGCTCCGTAAGCTGGCTTCGTTACAATGCCCTGTTACTACCATTATCTCATGACTGTCCAAACCAGCATCTGAAAGGAGTTGTACTGCGGTGGCCCTGAGCGAATGGTTGGTGTAATGCTGGGACAGTCCAGCCTCTTTGCTGAGTCTTGCCATCAATGTAGAGAGGTAGTTTACTCGCAGTAGCTCCTTTGTGTACCATGTTGGTTCAGTATCAAGGAAGTGCTGCGGCATGCATCTTGGGTGCATGTAAAGAGCTAGTGACTCAGGATGAAGCTTGCTGACATACTTTTTGAAATTTGCTACAGGACATAGTGGGTCCCCAGGTCTGGCCCATATGAAGCCTCTGTAATTGTCCTCATTCTGTTCTGTGGGATCCCCATGATTTTTTGTGTGCTCATTACATGCAAGTGACACATATTCCTGTCCATTTTCATCTTGCAGGATTTTAAAACTGGTTGGTTTTAACTGGCGCAGCCCCTCTCTGCCATGCCTGGCCATCATCAGCTGTATGTCTGTCCATACCTTACACAACAGTCCCGGAGCTGTGTTGGGGCTCAAGGCTGGGGAATTTCTAAGTTTCGTTAAGTCTGCTTTGGATAGAGTTGGATGGAGTTTTGCTGTGTCCTTTTGCTGTTTTCTGTACTTTTTTAAAACAGAAATAAATACATTGCTAGAACTCTTATATGCAGGGTCTGTTATGATATTGTCTTTTCTGCTAATTGGTGCAGATGTCAAAAAAAAGGCTAATACCTGCTCTTATGCTGCAGAGGCTGTTTACTGTGTGTTCTGCACCCAAACTATACCTCACACTTGTATAGAATTCTCTTAAGAGACTATTTAGCTCAGTGGCTGGGATTGATTGAAAATCAGGCAGAACCCCTTTAAGTCTGCACCAGTCAGTCAGCACATTGACAGCCCAGGAGGTGGTCTTTAGTGTGTTTTTCTCATGAAGCTCCTCCTCTATTTGTGAGACTTCCTCCTCAGTTAGTAAAACATGTCTACTGTTTACATTTGCTATGCTGCTTGTGCTGGGTTCCTCTGGCTCACTAATTTGAACACTACCCACCGTTTCATTCTCTGGATTTTCAACTGACATCTGAGGAGGCTCATCTATTATGGTAGGTGTTAGTTGTTCAGGCATACCTTCATTTGAAACTTTGAGCACTGTAGCCTCCTCTGCATTAATGTGGTCACTTTGATGTGTAACCCCTAGGTGACGCTATCCGAAGGGCTACTACCCCTGCCTGCTCGGCTAATAACAGGTTAAGGGGCCTAGGTTCGGTAACGGGTGCTTTCACTCAAAGGTCAGGGTTGGTGGTGGGCAAACTAGCATAGGCATAGCCCTTCAGGACACTGTAACCCCACCTCGTTCCCCACTAGTGGCCAAAACAATGCACAATAATCACTTTCACAATACCCTTGATACACTTTGCAAACATCCACCTGTTTGCACTTACCACCAGGGCTGGTTTCTTCGTTCTACCCTGGGGACCCCCTGCAAAACAAGGTTAGACAGGGCAAATGGCAACAGTACAGTACTCTCAATACACATGGAACCACAGTCAGTTTAAATGCAGAAAAAGTAAGATCTGATTTATTTAGGGGACGTAAACAAGGGAGGAGCGTAATCAGAATAATTGGCTTATAAGCTACATTAATCACACTCTTATGTATGCCGTACAGAATCCCCTCACACAGTCATGCACACACACTGGGCACCCAGGTAAAAGGCAGATGGGTTAGCCAGGATCGTTGCCTGGGGTAGGCCAACGTCGCAGCTGGTTGGGGCCCTGTGATGGAAAAACAACATGCACACACACACAATTTGTAATCCGGAGCCAGATGACTCAGTTCGTGAAGAAAAGGAAATAATAGAGGAATGAGATGACACACTTTGATTTAACAGTAGGTGCAGGGAGCTACCCTGATATTTATTCACGGTACCCAAGACTGGACACAGGATGGACGAAATGGAGACTGCTGACAAGTAGTCTGGATGGCCAGGGAAAAACAGGACTCACACAGTGCAGCAAGGCGTCATTCCTGTTCAGGCGTGGAGTGGAGGGCTGATCCCTGGGCAGGTCCCTCATCGATGGCTCTTCTCAGTGCAGCAGGGTAATCTGGCAGAGCCCTCGTGGCAAGGCCCAGCCGCATGGAATCAATTGTAGATTCAGTCCATTTGTGCAGGCCACAGATTTTAACAAGCAGCCCAAAGTTCACACAGTGGGGAAATACAGCATGACCCACTGTATTCAAACAGCACATTTATATGTAACAGCAAGCAGCACAAAGTTCGCACCGTGGAGAAATACAGCACGACTCACTGTCTTCAAACAGCACATTTATATGTAAAAGATTCTACAATACCAGGCACACTGCTCCCCGGTCCCAACTGCAGAGTCGCTGCTCTAACTGGGAGCTCAGAATGTAGCTGGAGTTCCTGACAGGCCGATCGCATTCAACAAAATCTTCGGTCCTCTACAGGTTGAGCCTGGTCCCACTTCAGTGGCTTCTTCGTTCTCACCAGATCGGATTTAGTCTGAAAATAATTCTCCACTCCCTCTAAGGGCAGATAACAGGTAAGCAGGCCAGAAATCAGGGCTTCCACAATTCTCCCATGCGAGCTACAACACAGACTGCTGCTCGGACTAACACGAGCTGTTGCTCTCTCAGTTCTCAAACCAGATCTGCCTTCACAGCAGGCAGCCTGGGCATTTCCTTCAGATCCAGAAAGATCCGGTTGGCTGATTCAGCTGTCAGTCACAACATGCTCCCCTGTTGGTGCAAAAAGGCACCAACAGTTAAAAACTACGTTTCCCAGAGGTTTGCTCCACATATCCCATTAGTTGCAGGCTCCATTTTAGAGTACCCAAGTACTGATTGGTCCAATTCGATAGTTCTGGACCAAAATGGTGGAGCCAAACAGAACAGTCCTTTCTGCAAAGAAGGCAGGTTAGAACAAACTACATTATCATTGCTACTCTAAATGATTACCAGCAATTAATTCCATCTTTCAGCAGGGCTGCTTCTGCACAATCAGCGATGGCAGAAACAAAGCAATTGTCCAGCAGCCTGGGCGGGACTCGAGCAGGGAAACACTCAGACCTCCCATTCAGATTAATTATATCTGTAATCAGGCAGCACTTAAAGAAACAGTACATGGAGGCTTTAAAAGCGCTCACTGGTAATACGTTTAATGGCTACGACGCCGAACACCAGTCAGGCAGCGAGCACTTTGGCAAGCTCATGGAAGACCTTTCAGAAACCCCCATTTGTAGGGGGGTTACACCCTTCTGTGCCTGTAGAAAACTTGGCGTCCCCATCAAGTTAATACCATCACAATAATTGCAATTGCCAATTATACAATACATCTATACCATTAGCAGGCTAGGTCTGTAACTTCTAAGACATCAGTCAACATATTCAACCTTTACTATACACATTCTCTGCATGTCACATTATAATGTCCATTCTAAATTACATTAGGCATATTTCACACAGGTACTTTACACATCCTGCCATACGAAATCAGGTTAATAACTTCCTGTACATTGAACACTGTGACAGGGAGCCCCTCCCTATCATCTAACATGGGGCTGGATGGGACAGGAGTACCATACCTAGAGGGCAGGACAATTAACCTGGAATTGTTACTTCGGCTCAGTTTGGGCAGTGAGCTTCGAGAAACATACACCCCCTTGTGGACCACATTGAAAGGCAAATCTACTGGCCTCCCAGGGGAATCATAACTGAAGCGTACCACAGGCTTGACAGCTCGGCCAGTCTTTCTGGGGGGAACAACCACAGTCTCTGTACTTTCAGTAACAGCCTGGGGCCTTTCATCACTTGAGAGGGGTACTTCTGCCTGGATAGGGGGGTTCACACTTGGGGCACTGTCAGCCCCTGGCTCTGTAAATTCTGGTTCTATAACACTTTGCTCACTTGGAAGGCACTCTGGCACTGGAAGGGAATTATCATCACACTCAAAGTATTCTTCAGGTTCTAGTATGTCACCAGTCTGACTCAGATCATCTGCCTCTTCCTCAGGTAAATCACACAGTTCCACCATACAGAGTGACTCAAAATCATCAAACATGACACTGCGCACTTCACTCTCAGAGAACATTGGCTCCAAGGACAAAGCTGGGGGTTAGACAGTCCAGAAGGCCCAGCGTCATCACCACAATTGATCATGGGGTTACCTTGAAACAGCTGACTCAGTTCATAAGAGGGGTAATAAGCATAGTCGCACTCACTCTCATCAGAAATGGACTGGCAGTCATTATTGTTCTTGGCTTGCTGTGGAGGAAACCTGCAGGGCTGAACACTGGGGTAGGTTGACTCTGTCTTTGTTTGGCAGCAGCCTGAGTCACCAGTCCAGAGGGAACAATCTCAGGGGGTTCAACCTCAATCATGATTTGACCAACAGGCAGTAAATGGTTACGGTGCATGGTCTTGACAGCTTTCAACTCATTTTCAGGCCACACTTTGTACACGAGTAAGTCATCCAACTTGCCTACAACTATATAAGGAAGATGGTGCCATCGGTCAGCAATTTTATGTTCACCATGCAGTCCCAAATTTTGCAACAATACACGGTCTCCAGTTCGAAGCCCTTGGGCCTTTACTTTTTTATCATATCGTTCTTTATTGGCTACTGTATGTTTCTCTTTGCAACCATTGTCTGGGCTGGTTGATATGCGTGATTCAATTGAGCCTTCAGTTTTTGCACATACTGTAGATAATTTTCAGCTCAAATCCCATTCGAAGAGACCCCGAAACAAACATCAACTGGCAGCCGAACCTCTCTGCCAAACATGAGGTGGTAGGGAGAGAACATGGAAGCATCATTTCTTGTACAATTATAGGCATGTACCAAGGTGCTAATCTGCTGGCTCCATTTAGGCTTGTCTTTTGGGTGAAGAGTGCCCAGCATGTCCAGCAGGGTGCGATTGAAGCATTCTGGTTGTGGGTCCCCCTGTGGGTGATAAGAGGTGGCTCTGGACTTCCGCACCCCCATAGGGAGAGCATTTCTTTGATTAAGTGACTCTCAAAGTCTCTACCTTGATCAGAATGAATTCTCTGGGGAGCCCCGTAGTGGACGAAGACATTTTCCACTAGCACCTTGGCCACGATGGACACCTTCTGATCTTTGGTGGGGAAGGCTTGGGCATACCTTGCAAAATGGTCCATAACCGCCAACACATTACCAATGTTTCGCTGATCAGGCTCCAAACTCAAAAAATCTATGCAAACTAATTCCATCGGTGTGCTGGTGGTAATGTTGACAAGGGGGTAGCCCTCTGGGGCAGAGCCTTTCTCTCCAGGCAGTGACTGCAATTTCTTACATGATGCTCAACCTTGGCCCCCATCTTAGGCCAGTAGAATCGAGATTGCACTAGGGCAAGGGTTCGGTCGATACCGAGGTAGCCCATATGGTTGTGGAGGGACCTCAGCACTAAGTATCTGAAAGCTTTGGGCAAGACCAATTGTTGCTTGTCTACTTGGCCTCCCCTATCTATGGTCTCTCTATACAGCAACTGATTAATTAGCTTCAATTTAGGACCTTCTTTAAATAGTAAAGCAGTTTGCAAATCAGAGGAGCACAATTTGGACAAATCTTTCCCTGCATGGAGGGCTTCAAGGGCTGACTAAATCATAGGATCTTGGGACTGAGCCCACTGAATGCTGTCATTATCATATTGAGTTAGTGCACTAATATCTAGAGCGGAGAAGTGACAGTACATAGCTGGTATGCAAGTATCAGAGGGGCCCAAACAGTCTACTAAGCAGTCCACTGTGTCCGTAGACATCTGTTCATCTTTATCAAACTTTTGACACAGTGCTTGAATGTCAGGTTTGGACAGCCTGACCCAATCACCTTTGGACGTGGGCCTCAGGGATAGGGCATCAGCATCTATGTGATTCAGGCCTGATCTGTATTCAACAGCATAATTATAGGTAGACAACGCAGAAAGCCACCGATGCCCAGTGGTGTCTAACTTAGCAGAAGTCTGCACATAAATCAAGAGATTACTGTCAGTCTTTAGCAGTATCTTTGCCCCATACAAGTATTCATGGAACTGGTCAACGATGGTCCACTTTAATGCCAGGAACTCCAGTTTATGTAAAGGGTAGTTTTTCTCTGATGGGGTCAGACTTCTACTAGCAAAGGCCACCCGTCTCAAACCATGCTCATGTTCTTGATACAGCATAGCCAACAAACCTTGTAGGCTAGCATCAGTATGCAACACATAGGGTCTAGTAGGGTCAGAATAGGCGAGGATGGGAGCATGGGTGAGCTGATATATTATTTTTAATGGAAAGCACCCTTACAGTTGGGTGTCCAGCAGGACCCAAAAAGTTCACCCGGGCGGAAGTATACTCTTTCTGTTCTGGAGAAGGCACCTTTCTTGTATTTATGGTTCGTGCGAGGGTAACCCAGGATAAGATTCAGGAGTGGGCGAATCACCCTTGAGTAGTCCTTTATGAACCACCAGTAGTAGCCACAGAATCCTAGGAAGCACTGTAATTCTTTCAGATTGTGGGGCTGGGGCCAGGTGGTCAAGGCCTCAATTTTACTAGGATCAGTCTCTATTCCCTCTGTGGATACTATATGCCCCACATACTTCACAGGCGTCTGAAAAAAATGGCATTTGTCGATGGACAGATTAAGGCCAAAATACTCCATTCGGTCTAACACTTTAAATAGTCAGCTCTCATTCTCCTCCAATGAACTTCCGAACACAGTGACATCGTCCAAGTACACCAGGCACTCCAACAAATTCATATGCCCCACTGCACGTTCTATCAATCACTGAAAAGTGGCTGGAGCACCATAGGTGCTGGAACTAGGAGTGCTGGGGGTGTGGCAGCACCCCCTTGTTTGAAGTATAATTCCCTATGGCTTCCTATGCAATTTTGTTCAATGGCTTTCAGCACCCCCACTATAAAAATTGTTCCAGTGCCACTGCGGAGCACCCGATATCCCCTGGGACATCCTCATAAATTCATAGAACCCTAGTGGGCAGATGAAGGCTGTTTTCTCATGGTCTTCTGGGGCCATGGGGATCTCGTAGTATGCACTGCGAAGATCCAACACCGAGAACCACTTGTTCCCATTCAGACATTCCAAAGCATCTTGTATACGAGGCATAGTGTATTGATCTGGGATAGTTCACCAGTTAAGGGTTCAATAATCCATGCACATTCTTACTGTCCCATTCTTTTTCCACACCATCACAATAGGTGAGGCATAGGGGCTTCTGGATTCTTGTATCACACCAGCCACAAGAATCTTCTGCAGCTGTCTTCTCACATCATTTGTATGTGTGGGAGCTAGGCGTCGAGACCTCTTGCGAAATGGCCGTTCATCGTGTAGGTGTACGTGATGCTACGCTCCCTGGACACATCCCATGTCCCACTCCTTCAATGAAAACACTTGGTCTTTCTGGGAAAGTCTCTTGCTGATTCTAGCCTTCCATTCAGCTGGCAATGGGGAGTCACCAAAGTCAAACAGGTCAGGGGTCACTCTATCAGTCGCTCCAGAGTGCTTGTTACTGGGCAATACTGCAGCATCTGCGCAGTGTATGGTAATTAGGGTGCAGCATCTGTTCACCCGAATCTCCCGATCTGACACATTGTGGACCTGGACCATCACTCGTCATGCAAAGGCATGAGCATGAGCAGGCAAGATGCTGGGCTTGATCAACAATCCTTCTGGCAATTTTCCATCGCCTGGCACATACAGCATCAGTATCCTATTCTTGACATCTTTCCACAAGCAGACATATCCTTGTAGAGTACACTGGGCATTGGGGGCTAGCACAAGCAACTCAGGATCCTTTTTCCATACAACCCAGACCGGTTCATCTGGATCCACCTCTTCGGCATTCTGCCGCAACTCATAGGCCTTCTTAATCAACGCGGGAATTCTCAGGGCCCTGCCAGTCCAGTGCCCCTGTTTCTCGTAGCATAATTGTGCCAGTCTCCCAAACATATAAGTGTTGGTCCCAATTAGTAGGGGGACCCCATCATGCATTCCAGTAGGGGGACACACTAAAGCCAGGGTCTCGACTTGCTCCGCTACTCCAGCCACCGAGGTAGGAAAAGACAGCCAGATCCGAATATACCCAGAGTATGGATACGACTTCTCACTCAGTCCCCAGGCATGCAGGCCTTTCAAGGGTTGTAGGGGCACATCAGGCAGGTGCTTCCTGTACCAATCTTGAAACACGATAGTCATTTGAGACCCACTGTCAAGCACATCTCGGGTGGACACACCATTCACTTTTACTGTAGTTTCCATTGAAGGGCCCACCACCTTGGACCATTCAGGAAGGACCGCAGCAGAGGTCTGGACAGATGATTTAGCCACATAGAGATTTTATTTAATACTTCTTGAACTCTCACTGTGGTCATTTCGGGCATTCCTCGGCCACTGATTCATTTTACTAAGCTCTCCTTGAAGCTGGTTCACCACTTTCTCTAAGTCCTTCTGGGACCGGCATTCTCCTCTTCAGATGGCCATCCCTGCTGCAATTGTGACAAATGACAGACTCTCGGGGCATCCTTGGGGAAGACATTGCAGGGGATGCTGGAGCATCTACAGGAGATGGTGATCTGCCTCCTGCTGGTAGTATGCCATGTCTCAAAAGTTCCTTTAGGGTGGCAGTCAATTCCTTGAGCTCAGCCAAGAAGCAACTCTCCATAGAGGACGTCCAAGGATGCACCCCCACCCCCATAGCAGTCACGTCCTGACAGGGGCCAGGGTCTTGGTCAGCAGGGGACACCTCAGTGAACACACCTGGTTGTACCTTTCTGAATTTCTACAGCAACTCCTTTCCCCACCAGTTAGCCCACAGTGGGGCACTCTTAGTGGCCTCCATTTTGGACAGGCTTTTGGGTGCCATAATCACCGGGGCTGCACTCACCCCATAATCACATTCTCCGTCTTCACCTTCTACCTCTCAGAGTTCTTTTATTAAGTCACAGTAGTCAGGTGGGTTACCCTTCCTATCCTGGAGCCTTAACTGGATGATCTGCAGTTTAGAATGCTTGGCACGTTGCAGTATGTGCCCCAATCTCTCACGGTTCAAATCACTGGCGGCTACCCCATCTTTCCTGTAAGTCTTGTGCAGAGCTCTTTCTAAATGAGTAACATACGCAGACAAGCTTCCCCCTTCCATTGTTTGGTACCTTGGAACTTCCACATCAAATTTTCCCCTGACTCAATGTTCCCAAAATTGCATTCAAGTGCTAATAGGTACTTCTGCGCAGAGGCTTCAGGGTTTATGGACCTCAAAAATGTAATGGCTTAATGGGCAGGGCCCCTCAGGCTTTCTATAATTCTATTCCACTCCTCATCCTCTGCACACTGCCACTCGGGTACCAAGAAGGGCAACATGGTCGATCCAGGTCTCCCAGTCATCCTCCCCTTGGGGGTAGGGAGGGTGCCTTAGAAGAATCTCAGTCTTCGGCAGGAGTTGTGACTAATGGCGGGTACAGATATAGGGGTCAGCATTGGCATGGGCACAGACGGCGGGGCATTAACAGGCTCTGGAGTGGGAGGGGGTGTTGGGGAAGGAACACCACCAGGTGGCAGGAACAGTTTCTTAAAGTCCTCCACGGTTTTCCCTTCCTCCAGCAACAACTTAGTGAATATCTCCTCAAAAGTCTCAGATAATGGTGGGAGCTCATCCTCCCCAGGGTCTTTTCTGTCTTTTGTTATAACTCTCAAGGCGGCAGGAGCCATGTGCGAGGCAATAGTCTGTGGCACTTTGGAACTGTCCACCAAGTCACTAAGTCACTACACTCTACTAAGACTATGAAAGTTTGGGCGAGCAAATTAGCCTATTGACCCACCACTACAGGGTTTTTTAAACATTCAACTTTGGAGAGTACTCCCTCTACAGTATCCTTACTGGTACCCAAAAGAATAACCAGTATAAGCATAGCATTCTGGGAGTTGATCTCCTGCCCAGTACACCACCCCACCAACTGGTGTACAGCCACCTCTGTTAGGGTAGCCATTTATAGTTGACAATAATTCATAATTTTGGCAACTGGAGGACACTAATCCCAGTGGTGCCTCCAAGATGTAACCCCTAGGTGGTGCTATCCCAAGGGCTACTACCCCTGCCTACTCAGCTAATAACAGGTTAAGGGGCCTAGGTTCGGTAACGGGTGCCTCCACCCAAAGGTCAGGGTTGGCAGTGGGCAAACTAGCCTGGGCACAGCCCTTCGGGACACTGTAACCCCCCTCATTCCCAACTAGTGGCCAAAGCAATGCACAATAATCATTTTCACAATATCCCGATACACTTTGCAAATACCCATCTGTTTGCACTTACTACCAGGGCTGGTTCCTTCATTCTACCCTGGGGACCCCCTGAAAAAACAAGGTTAGACAGGGCAAATGGCAACAGTACAGTACTCTCAATACACATGGAACCACAGTCAGTTTAAATGCAGAAAAAGTAAGATCTGATTTATTCAGGGGACATGAACAAGGGAGGGGCGAAATCAGAATAACTGGCTTATAAACTACATTAATCACACTCTTATGCATGCCATGCAGAATTCCCTCACACAGTCACACACACACACTGGGTACCCAGGTAAAGGGCAGATGGGTTAGCCAGGATCGTTTCCCGGGGTAGGCTGGCGTGACAGCTGGTTGGGGCCTTGTGATGGAAAAACAACATGCACATGCACAATTTGTAATCCAGAGCCAGATGGCTCAGTTCGTGAAGAAAAGGAAATAACAGAGGAATGAGATGACACACTTTGATTTAACAGTATGTGCAGGGAGATACCCTGATATTTACTCACGGTACCCAAGACTGGACACAGGATGGATGAAATAGAGACAGCTGACAAGTAGTCTGGATGGCCAGGGAAAAATAGGACCCACACAGCGCAGCAAGGCATCATTCCCATTCAGGCATGGAGTGGAGAGCTGATCCCCGGGCAGGTCTCTCATCGATGGCTCTTCTCGGTGCAGCAGGGTAGTCTGGCAGGGCCCTAGTGGCAAGACCCAGCCTCATAGAATCAACTGGGGATTCAGTCCATTTGTGCAGGCTACAGATTTTAGCATGCAGCCCACAGTTCACACAGTGGGGAAATACAGCATGACCCATTGTATTCAAACAGCACATTTATATGTAACAGCACACAGCACACAATTCGCACAGTGGAGAAATACAGCATGACCCACTGTCTTCAAACAGCACATTTACAAGTAACAGCAAGCAGCACACAGTTCGCACAGTGGCGAAATACAGCACGACTCACTGTCTTCAAACAGCACATTTATATGTAAAAGGTTCTACAATACTAGGCACACTGCTCCCTGGTCCCAGTCGCAAAGTCACTGCTCTAACCGGGAGCTCAGAATGTAGTTGGAGTTCCTGACAGGCCGATCGCATTCAACAAAATCTTCGGTCCTCCACAGGTTAAGCCTGGTCCCACTTCAGTGGTTTCTTCGTTCTCACCAGATCGGATTTAGTCTGAAAATAATTCTCTTCTCCCTCTCAGGGCAGATAACAGGGAAGCAGGCCAGAAATCAGGCCTTCCACAATTCTACCGCGCAAACTGCAACGCGGACTGCTGCTCGGACTAACATGCGCTGTTGCTCTCTCAGTTCCCAAACTAGATCTGCCTTCACAGCAGGCAGCCCGGGCATTTCCTTCAGCTCCAAAGAGGTCACGTTGGCTGATTCAGCTGTCAGTCACAACATGCTCCCCTGTTGGTGTAAAAAGGTGCCAACAGTCAAAAACTATGATACCCAGAGGCTTGCTCCACATATCCCCTTAGTTGTAGGCTCCATTTTAGAGTCCCCAAGTACTGATTGGTCCAATTTGGCAGTTCTGGACCAAAATGGTGGAGCCAAACAGAACAGTCCTTTCTGCAAAGACGGCAGGTTAGAATAAACTACATTATCATTGCTACTCTAAATGATTACCAGCAATTATTTACGCCTTTCAGCAGGGCTCCTTCTAAACAATCAGCGATAGCAGAAATGGAGCAACTGTCCAGTAGCCCGGGTGGGACTCGAGCAGGGAAACACTCAAACCCCCATTCAGATTAATTATATCTGTAATTGGGCAGCACTTAAAGAGACAGTACATGGAGGCTTTAAAGGTGCTCACTGGTAATACGTTTAATGGCTACGGCGCCGAACACCAGCCAGGCAGCGAGCACTTAGGCAAGCTCATGGAAGACCTTTCGGGAACTCCCATTTGTAGGGGGGTTACAGATGGTTTATGAAATCTTCAATCTCCTGAGTTAGGGGAATGCCGAAGTTTATTTCCATTTTAATCTTGCGTTTTTATGTTAACTGTGGTAACGGTGGCGTATTAAAATGGCTGCTGCTGAAAACGGCAAGATTCCAGCTTCTTTACTTATTTTGAACATTCCAAGCTGAGGGTTCTGCCGCCTATGTTGCACCGAAAGTTTTTTTTTTTTTTATTTTGGTTAGCTGTAATACGATTACTTTATAGCTCCTAAAATGGTTTCTGAAGTGCTGCCGTTGATGTGATTTGCTTTTTATATGTCAAGTTTATGCTTTGCCTGAGGGGGAGTTGCACTGTTCAAGCTATAGTTAAAGCTATGTTTTTTTCTTTTTTATTTACTGTGGGTATTCTGTTTCCTATTGTGACTGCTGCGACCCCCGATCTACACAGAGACTGGGCTAGCAAGTTGTCTGTGGCAGGTTTTTTAACAGTCTTTAGTTTACGAGGAAGGACACAGTTCTACGATGGGCTCTCTAGAGATAAACACTAGTGGCTGAAGGTGGCGACGTGAAGCTGCGAACAGACAGTCGGAACACTGAGAGTGTCTTAGGAGGTATGCTGCTTTGTTGCGGTTTATTTGAAAAGTCCTAGGCTTCATCTGAGGTGAAGCTCTGTGATTTGTGCAAACAATTTAAATTAGAGAGAACTCGAGTAAGGAGTGTGCTGGTGATTGTGGATGCTTTCCTTTCTATTTCTAGTTACACCACATTCCGTGGGTAGTGCGAGTGATAGGCTTGGATTTTGCACCGAGGTGGGCATGAGCAGTGTCGGATCGCAGGCTCTCAGTTGCGGTATGAAACTATCCTTAGCTACCGCTGATGCGCCTGCTGCCTGCCGGCTTTTCGTGTGTTTGGGGCCGGGTGACATATGTGGGGGAACTTTCTGAACAGTATTTGTATCTTTTTTTTGTTAGCTTGCAGGGACAACTACATGTTTAGTTTAATTATACGGCTGTTAAGAGTATTGAGATGGATGGCGGCACATGATGGGGGGAAAATGGCTACTTCTAACTTTTTCAACATTCTGCTGAGAATGCCACAAAATGAACCTTTGAGCCATTTGGCTTGGTTGTGAGGCTTTTTTTTACAGGTACTAATTATTTGTAGTATGACATTTTCCCATGTTGCACTATGAATACCCAATCAGATCCCTGTGTTGCAGACAGCTATTTTATAATGAGCAAAAGTAGTCATTCAGGACAGCGGCCTTTTGCTTATCCTCCTCTATCACCCTACCACCCTCTGCTAGCCATGCAAGAACCCCCCCCCCCATTTTTCCTTTTTTCTCTTATACAGTCGGTTCCACTTGTATGCCTTTCAGTTGTATGCCTTTTCCGCTTATATGCCTGTTTTTGTCTGTTCCCGTTTTTTTCCCCTACGTCCACAATGTTAAACTGTCTGGTTGTATACCTGCTAATTTTCGTTTGTATGCCCATTTTTTTGCCATAGGTAGTGTGTTTTGGGGTATTTTGTTTGATGTGGACAGTCACCTAATTCCCTTAATTAGGTGTGAACTCAACTGTGAACAGTTCCATTAAGCACTTAATAGCAAATCTGCATTGTTTCCTGATAACTAGAAGCGAAGGATAAGACAAATGTGCTGTCTCTCGCCCAGAATGTAGCCCTGATCGAGAAACTGCTGAGATTAGGTATTGCTTTAGCTAACAGCAGATCTTTATTGTTTCCTGATAACTAGAGGCGATGTATAAGACAAAATAAAATGTGCTGTCTCTCGCCCAGAATATAGCCCTGATTGAGAAACTGCTGAGATAGAAAGCGAATAATTGAAAGCGAGCAGTAAATGAAACTAAAGTATGCTAAATGTCACATGTACTGTAGTACGGTACTGTATGCATTCCTTATATGTTTGATAGAGTGTTCCATAACATGTACCGTGTCTCTTTTAAGGCATTTAATGAGTTGAGATGTGTCAGTAAACCACTGGATTAACTGACAAAAATCCACTTGTCAACTCTCGCTTGTATGCCATTCCGCTTGTATGCCCAAATTACGGCAGTCCGGAGCTTGGGCATACAAGCGGAATTGACCGTATATCTAAAATGTATTTCCCTGTTTTTGACCCCCTCTGCGGTATGCAGCTCTGTGTCTGCTTTCGCCTCCCTAACAACCCTCTTTGGCTCCCTTTTTTTCTGTAGATAATCCTCCCTTTCTGCCTCCCCCTGCTTTTCCTTGTATTTATAGAAGGCCTTTATTTTGGCTTTAACCACTTTCCTGACCCTAGCTAAGAACTATAGTGATCTCTTAAACCTGTTTTTTATGTTGGCTTGCCGCAGGTGCAAGCCAACATATAGGGAGAGTGCAGATTTGGGGGCACGGCCAGTGTTGGGCGAATGCAGGGCACACATCAGTAGGTGTGTCCCTCATTCCCCAATCAGCCTGCATGCCAGTGCCACACCATGCATACATAATGGTGTGAGCACATCTAAGCAAAGGTCTGCTGCAATCCGAGCAAAGCTCTTCATACACAGCGGACCCTTTGCTTTGTGCTCGCCGCCATTATCAGCATGGTCGGCGAGCGGCTTATGGCTGCCGACATTGGGGGAGCCCAATACCCCTGTCGGTAACCCCTCCCCCGCTGTGTTTGTATGCCGACGGGGGTGCCCAATCCCCATCGGCATTATTTGCCCCTGTTGTGAGCGGCGAGGGTGCCCAATCCCCGTCGGCTACTGAACCACAAAAAAAACAGTTGGGTGGCGCTGGGAGCCCACCCCAGCATGCCAAATGCCCTGCAACAGGAAAACTGTCCCACGATGGTTTTCTTAGTTTTTTCCCTGTAAAACTAAAAACAGCCCTCGTAGTCTCGATGCCCCATCTCCCCACCCGCACCCACCCACTGCGCACCCTGCCTCCCCTCCCCTCACCCCTCTACCCATACTTACCTCCGGAGTCCAGCGCAATGATCTTCAGTGGACCGGGAACACGTTTGCACTCTTCAAAGCCGACCGTGAACTGAGGAAATGCCGGTAAGCTGTATAATGGAGTGAATAGGGTTTTCAACTTTGTTGCATATCTCAGGCATTTCTTGGAATTTTTGCACCAAATTTTCAACATGGGGTTTTTGGGGCCCCTCCTCATGAATTCTGTCACTGTCATGGCGTTAATCGGCCTCGAAAGGTGATTTCGCAGTCACTGCGCAAAATCACCTTTCAGGGCCCATTACCAAAATGACAGTGGCAGTTCATGAGGTGCCCTCTTAAAAAGCCTAAGTTCCAAATTTGGTGGAAAAATTCCAACAAATGCCTGTTTTACACGCGTGTGTTGCGCAGTTGCTACACAGGCTCGTAACTTTGCGCATTAACAATATTTTACTGCGGATTTTCCAGCATTGTCATTTTAGTACACCTCCTTGTGAACAGTACAGTGTCATTTCCACATCCTGCCGAAATGTGTTTCCTTCCGCGCTAATAAGCAGAGTCGCTGTGGGAGATCAGTGTTTGGGCCAGATTATGAAAATGACAGCAACACATTTCATGAGCAGAGGACCTAAAATGCCTATGTTTAAAATTTGGTGATGATACTCCATAAAATAACTATGTTACGAGCGTGCGTTGGTAGATTGCACGCACGCTCGTACCGTCGTGCATTTGTGATATTTTCAGTCTGGATTTTCACCATTGCCATTTTTCCACACCTCTTGATGAACAGTACAGCTGTCATTTCACATATCCTGCCCAAAATGTGTTTTCGCACTTCCGGCGCAGAATAGCGTGGTCGCTGTGCGAAATCACTTCTCGGGACACTTTGAGGAAATAACAGTGACACTGTACATGAGCAGAGGTGCTAAAATGCCTATGTTGAAATTTTGCTTTTAACGCCATAAATGGCAGTGTTGCAAGCGTATGCTGGTAGATTTCACCACACTAGTACCTTCGCAAATTTGTATATTTACATGCCACATTTTCAACACTGGCATTTTTTTACACCTCCTTATGAACTGTACAGCTGTCATTTCTCACATCCTGCCCAACATGTTTTCCGGCACTGCACTACCAAACACCCAAAGGGACAGCCTAATGCTTGTCACTCTCTGCAGGGTGGGGGCGGGTTGGCATCAGTTCAATACTTCACTGCCATTCCTATGATGCATCTGTCTAACTCCTGCACTACCAATGCCAATGCCAGCAAGCCAGCATTTGGCATTGACAGATGCTTGTTTAGATACTGTTCTTAAGTTTACCTTTGATGCCTCAAGGATCGCTCCCTTTATTGCCCCCCATCTCTCCTCTACCCCCCCTTATGTCCTCCATCCCTACTAACTTATCCCTGACCAGTTCCCTCAACCTATCGAAGTCCGCCCTTCTAAAGTCAAGTACTTTGGCTCTTGATTGTGGGTTTCTGGCCCCAAGGGCCAATTCAGACCACACAGAATTGTGGTTACAACTCCCCTACTCCCACAGCACCCACCATCTCTGAGCTGGTGAGCACCATATCAAGGATTGCATTCTGCCTGGTAGGTTCCTTAACAAGTTGCACCAGTAAACAGTCTTGTAAGGCATCTAGTAATGTCTGACTTCTGTTACACTTGGCCACTGGTACCTCCCAGTCGACATCAGGCAGGTTCAGGTCACCCACCACAACTACTTCCCCCTTTGTTGCCCCCTTTTACATTCCTCTTTGAGTGCTCTGTCCCTTTCCTCCCCTTGCCCTGCAGGCCTATAAATCACCCCTAAGTGCACTTTTCTGTCTGAGGCTGCCGTGAGTTCCACCCATACTGCCTCATCTTCCCCACTGTTGCTCCTAATACTTCCATCTTCTGCCACTTCAATGCCCTCCTTGACAAAAATGGCAACTCCCCATCCCCACCAGTTCTTCTATATCTTCTGAACAGTGACTACCCAGAGACTGTCATCTCCTAGTCATTTTTATCTGTGGCCCACATTTCCGTGATGACCACCATGTCCACTTCAGTGTCTTCCAACAGCGCCTGGAGCTTGCCGAGTTTGTTGCCTAGGATCCTGCCATTAAGGCATACCCTCTCCATTTGACCCCTGCTCTAACTCTGCTACTGTCCTATTGTTTTTTGCATTGTCTGCCCCTCTTGTTTGTGCTTATACCTTTTACTTTCCTCCTCACTGGTATTCCTCCCCTTGGTCCTGTAAACCCTATTGCATTACCTGTAACCTCTTTGCAGTTACTGTCCCCTGGATATGGGGGAGTTCTGCCTAGGATCCCCTTCTGCTCACCATTCACTATGGATCCCCTAGACCTGGACTCCCCCACAGTCAATTTAAACATCTGATACAGACATCAAGCTTCTGTCCTAGTCTGCTAGACCCCTCTCTTGTCAGGTGAAGTCCACCACCCTTGAAGAGTCTCCTGTCCCAGAAATCCCCCAATCCCCACAAAGTCGTACCCCATGTCCCAACACCTCCCTTTAACCCAACTATTAAACTCCTCTATTTCATTACTCCTAATTCTGTCCTGCTTCCCTTCCCTGCCCCACACAAGGAGGACCTCAGAAAAGGCCAAGTAGACTGAGTGCACTGCCAATCTGAGCCCCAGTCTCTGGAAGTTCCACTTTACTGTCTCTACCGACTGGTTGGCCAGATCATTGGTACCCAGGTGTACCAGCACCCCCTTCTTAACTCTTAACGTGGCACCTTTAGTCATTGTTCTGCATTATCACCTTACCATCACTGCTTCTGCCTGTTCAGACCATGTCATGTCACCACATCTCCTCTCAGACTGAAATGGCATATCATCTTTGTAAAGATCCAGCTCCAGAAATAAAAACTGAAACTGCCTCATTGCAACCTCATCCTACGGTTTGTGTCATTTTGCAGTCCATTTTGATTTGCTTTCTTAAGGCCATCAGAAATCCAGGATATTCCTCATTTTCAATCCATGTCTTCTTTGTCTGAACTTTATCCAGTTGCAATAGTCGCTCTCACTTGGGGTCACCTGTGGAACAATTGACCTGTCATACTCTAGTCTGATAACCGAACAGCCTTAGCCATAATAAAGATAGGGCAATCTTCCTCCTCCATAATACACTTCCTGAGAAGTTTAACAGGATTGGAGGCAGTATAGCACAGTGGGTTAATGCTCTGAGCTGCAGATCTAGAGACCTGGATTTGAATCCCACAGCCGCCTAGGTGTATACTGTGTGATTCTGAGCAAGTCACTTAACTTCCTTGTGCTCCCAGGTTGCATCTGGAAACGAGCTTCGGCTTAGTGTGCTACTCCTGGTTAAACAGTGTTTCCTTCCTTTCCTTTCCTTTCCTTGACGGTACAATTTTAGAATCAATAGTATGTTCATACCTGATCCTGCTAACTTTCTTGATAATTGACTCCCATGTTCACTTCCAGCAATTCAGAACTTCCAACCTCTGGCTGACAAAGTTATGACTCCTCCTCCTCCATTGTCCTAGGATCTGCGTACTGCTCACAAGCAATTGGCCTGTTGCCACATCATGCTGCTCCAAGCACTCGGCCTGTCATCTACATCTGCTGCTCTCAAGCAATAGGCCTGTTTACCAGTACTATCAGACAATATACTTTATACTGGCTAAACAGTTTACCTTAATATTCATCTATCCTAGCTCATACTTATCCAGTTCAACAGTTAAAGGAAAACATTGAAAAAAGACACCACTTTCCTCAGACACTACACAAACTTTTAATTAGTGCTTTCAGACAAATGTTTCTAATGATTTAAAACAGCTACCCACAAATTCCACATTCTATTGCCACCATCTCATGAGCAGCAGTGAGATTCCTGAGCTCACCGTATGCTAATATGTCTGTTTGACCTCTGCTATTGGTTAGCAGGACTTATTAGCGTAAAGTGAGTTCAGGAAGCTCTCTGCTGCTCGTGAGATGGTGGCTGCCAGCAATAGAAAGTGAAAGTTGAAGACCACTGTTTAAATAACTAAAAAAGCAATTAGAGGTAATTTTTGTTTAAATGTTACTGTCTAAAAGCACTAATCAGGCATTTTTGTAGCACCTGGGTAAAGCTGTACCTTTTCCAGTGTTTCCCTTTAAAACATTCTTTTCAAGATCTAAGAAATCTACTTCTCAAGGACCACCTTCAAGGAAGCTTGTAGTCCATGGTCTGTGTTGCAAACTAACAAATCTCTTACGAGATGGGTGCTTCAGTTCACAAACTGCTCAACATTTACAAAAGGCTATGACCATAGCCTTCTCTGGATTCCTAAACATGGGGAATGTACAGTTCTAGGGACATGGATATGTTGTTCATCCACACTTCTTGGCATGTCCTTTCCCTTTTAGAATCTTGCCGGAAGGTCTTTAAGTTGGCTCATCCCACCCACCCGGGCGGTATAACCCTAGGCTCTGCCCCATGATGCCAGATATTCCTTTCCGCTGGAAGATTCAGGTTGCCTCCTCAACGCTCCCGTGTTCTGTAGGCCCTGGCTTTGTTTCCTTCAGATTCTTTGAAGATTAAGCTCATCTGAGCTAGCGATTGCAATTGTTATTTCCTGATCATGGAAGATAAATCTTCCCCTCTTTCTGCCAGTGCCCGTGCAGCCAGAAAATATCGCGCACAGACCCACATACCACATGCTTCTATTGTTTGGGTTTCAGCCATGACACCCAGGCCTGCGAGATTTGTCTCGCGTTCCACCCAAACATCCTTGACAATCGTCTCACACGACTCAAGCTGGGCAGGCCCGAAAAATGGAATCCACTGGTGAAATCGAAGGAGTCCAGGTGGGCAGTCTCCACGGCTGCTGGGCTGCCGAGCAGTTAGAGCAAATGCAGGCCTTCGAGGCAGAAGCAGTGCGAGCCACGGAACTCTCCTCTCGGCTGAGTTTTGTTCCACTTAGTCTGGGCTCCACCTTCTTGGGCTCCTTTCAGGAGATATGCCAGTCTCTCCCCACTAAGGGTGAGGGACCCTCGGGCACACATGTCTCCTGGTCCCATAAAAAGGACAAGGAACTGAGAGATTCTTTGTCTCAGCGAAGACGTTCTAGGGATCACGAGTGATCTCGGCCCCAGGAATCTCCAGTCTCGACCTCGGTTGAGATTGCAATTTCAGCTGCCAACTTCTCGGTCCCACCATCTGGTCAGCCAGCCAAAGTCTCAATCAATGATGTGGTTGAGATCACTCTCAACCCTGTTGATCTGTTATCATGCCACGAGGCCGACAACTCTCTTAACAGGACCCCTGTTCTGTTTGTTCCCGATGAGGACATCCAGCCTTCTGGCAATCCCATCGAGGAGCCAGTCCCTGATCCGGGAAAAACACTGGTTCCACCGGTGTCTCCTGAGTGACCCAGTCGGCCAGTCTGATTGAGGTAGAGATCTCGGACCCCCTCAACCGATAGGCTGAAGAAAGCACATAAGCACTCAAAGAAAAAGCGACACCAACATTTGTCTTCATCCTCCTTGGATGATGAGAGGCTCTGACGGCTTCGGTTTCCTCACTGGCCATTACCTGGCTTTCGCCTTCTAGGTCGAAGCCAGCTCCATTGAAACTGATCATCTCGGTTCCTCTGCCCAGGGAGCCAGTAGAACATGCCCCGGTTCGGCCAAAATCGACCTCTCCACTGATAGTGGTGGAGCTGCCACCTAAACAGGCCACTGGAGAGGCTCCTTCAAAGGAAGCTCAGACTGTTTCAGGACTTCCCCGCAGGATTTCAGTCACCCTCATGCCTGACTGCCCCAGATGTGTGGAAGGGGACCTTGGTGGCCGACCGATTTATCCAGATACTTCAGATTCTGATGACTCTAACCTACACTCTAGTCTGCTTGACAATGAGTGAGTGGGCAGTCTATTGATGGAGGAGGTCCTTCATCCTTCTTGGGGATGCTCCACCTCATCTCCGAATCCATGGGGATACCCCTGGAGCCTGTCCAGAAATGGCGGAGTACCCTCTTACAGACATTCTTAAGAGAGGGGATACCCCTACGGAAGCCTTCCCAGTGGCCGAGGCCATTGTTGGTCAGGCTTTGGAGCTTTGGCAACACCCTGCCCAGTGCCATCTGCCCCAATGGCCTGCAAGTATGCAGTGCCCAGTGGGTCCTGTTTGGGTTCATGGAACACCCCTCGGCGGAGGGGTTGGTGACTGCTTCTGTGTTCAGACGCACAGGCAGTTTGGTTGATACTGATAGACCTCCAGAAAAGGAGTCAAAAAAATTGGACCATTCTGCCAGGAAGGTTTATGCCACCTCCTCACTAGGCCTCCATCAGGCAAACTCGGCCGTCATCATGGTGCACTTCTCTCATGCTTGTTGAGCTCCTTGGATGAGATTTTCCCACACCTCCCCGCAGATCTTCAGACTACGGTCAAGCAGGTCCAGGATCAGGGCCGGACTGTTGCCAAGCAGCAACTTCAGATGGCCCTGGACCTTGGGGATTCCTGCGCCTGTTCGGTGGCAGCCACAGTTGTCATGCACCACAGGGCTTGGCCGAGGCTTTCCATCTTCATGGCAGACACCTAGCATAAACTCACTGATGTTCCTTTCCTGGGCACCGATCTCATCGGCCTAGGTGTGGATGGTCACCTTCAGCAAATCGAGCAGTCCAATGCCACCTTGGACTCAGCTGCTTCTGCTCAGAAAGATGCCCCTGGTACCAAGAAACAGCAGAAGAAGAAGCGATTTTGGCACACTGCTCTGCAGCCAAGCAGCCATCCTTCCAGGTGAGCAGCAACAGCAGGCACAGACTTGGCACCCTCAGCCCAAGTCTGGGCCTCCAGTGGCCCGCAAAGGATGTCAAGGTTCAGGTGGATTCCAATCTGGACCCTCTTCCTCCAAGCCTGCCCAGTGATGGGATAGGAGCTGCCACCCCTATTCCTGTCTCGCCAGCTTTGGGTCCTCCCATGTGGAGCAGGCTCCGACACTTTCTTTTCACCTGGTCCACTGTTACCATGGACAGGTGTGTCTTAGAAGTGGTCAGCCAGGGTCTGCCTCTAGAGTTTGAGCTGTACCCTCCCAGCTGAGCCCGTGCCCCACCGATGGAAAATATATCAGTCTATACTCAGTCAGCTCTGAGAGATGACATAGCCTCAAGGAGGTAGTGGCCCAAGTGACAGATCCTCCAGTCAACCCAGGTTAATTTCCAGGTACTCTCTGGTCCTGAAGTGGTCGGGGGGGCTGGTGCCCCATTCTAGATCTGCATGACCTGAACCAGTTTCTCAGGCCATGCACCTTTAGGATGGTAACTCTGTCCCAGATCATACCATCACTGGAGCAGAACATGGGGTTCTGCTCACTGGATCTCCAGGACACGTTCTTCCACATCCCAATCTGTCCATCTCACCAGGGTTCCATCGCTTCAGAGCAGAAGGAACTCTATACAAGTTCTAAGCCATGCCATTCAGCCTGTCATCGGCCCCATGGGTCTTCACCAAATACATTGCAGTGGTGTCAGCCCACCTCAGGCATCGAGGGGTCAGAATATACAGTGAAGCCTGCCAGGATGAAGCGCAGTGTCACAGGTTTACTGCATGACAAAAGGAATCAACTCCCATTGGAATTGTATTGTTTGCTGCAGTAACTCTACTGCAGAATTCTGCAGTACTGGGTTTCATCCTGGTGGGCTTCACCGTACCTCTACTTCGATGATTGGCTTTTAGCGGGTTCCACCCAGCAAGAAGTGGAGAGGTCCAAGGACCTGGCCCTCCAAACCTGCTCTCAGCTTGGCCTCCTGATCAATGAGGCCAAGTCAGAGATCGTGCCGTCACAGGTGATATGCTTTATTGGGGCAGAGCTTGATTCCTGCCGAGCCAGAGCCAGGCTCCCGGCAGACAAGGTGGAGTTCTCTCCTCCTTTGTCCAATCATTTCTGGTTGGGCACTTGCACCCTGTCCGGGACTTTCTGCGTCTTCTGGGATACATGGCAGCCTGCACCACCACCATGGTCCAATGGGCCTGGTGGCATATGCGCCCCCTTCAGTGGGAGCTGGCCGCCCAGAGGAACTCAGTACCAAGGTAAATTTCGATCAGCTGATCACTGTGACCCAGAAGTTGTGGGACACTCTCCAGTGGTGGACCATCCTGGATCATCTACAGGAAGGGATGCCATTTGCCCGCCCCAAGCCAATGATCGTTCTGATGACCGATACCTCGCTCACAGGCTGGGGAGCCCACATGGGGGACAACAGGGCCCACAGGTTCTGGACCCCCGAGGAATCCCAATACCATATCAATCTGCTGGAGCTCAGAGTAGTCAGACTGGTGCTGTCAGGATTTGCTCAGCAGCTTCAGGGTCAAGTGGTTCAAGTCCAGATGAACAACACCACGACCATGTACTACCTCAACAAACAGGGCAGCACACACTCCCAACTGCTGTGCAGGGAAGCTTTTTGCATCTGAACACTCGTGAGCCAACTGGAGGCAGATCTCCTAGTCATCTATGTGCCAGGAGCCTCAAATCAACTGGCGGATGCCCTCAGCCACATGGGCAGACATCCCATGAGTGGTCTCTCTGCCCAGAAGTAGCTCACAGCCTGTTCTCCCACTGGAGCAAACTGATGGTGGGCCTGTTTGCCTCCAGGGAAAACATCAATCTGAGGCTGTTTCATGCCCACCCCCCTCAGCAGGGCTTGCTGTAGGGGGATGCCTTCTAGAGGCCATGGACCCCAGGCTTCTTCTATGCCTTCCCTCCAATTCTCTTGATCCACAGGGTGCTTTTCAAGGTGAGGAGGGACAAGGTGCATGTGATCCTGGTAGCCCCAGACTGGCCAAACCAGTTCTGGTATCCTGATCTCCTCAGCAAGAGGCTCCAGAGGCATCTTGCAGCATGCCTGGACCTGATCTCAGTCAATCAGGGGAAGGTATTCCATCCAGACCTTCAATCCCTGCGCCTGACAACCTGGTACCTAAGTGGCTAGAGTTCCAGGCTTTGGGTCTCTCTGAGGATGTACTCACTGTAGTGGAAGCATCCAGAAAAGAGTCAACCAAAAGGTGTTATGCCTTCAAATGGAAAAGGTTTTCCATTTGGTGTCAGGGCAAGGGCCTGGACCCTCTGTCCTGTCCAGTGGCTAGCATCTTAGACTGCCTTTGGTCTCTGTCCAAAGGGGGTCTTCGGTCTGCATCCCTTAAGATGCACGTGGCAGCCATCTCTGCTTACCGGGCATGGGCTGATCAGCAGATGGTGGCACTGGAAAAGGTGCTCTGGCGCTTTTCCAAGGTCCTAGATCACATGTCCCCTCCAGTGCATGAATCTCCACCTCCACCTCCATGGGATTTACTGCTGTTTTGGGAAAACTCATGGGCAAGCCATTTGAACTGATGCACAAGTGTGAGATGTCACACCTGTTGTGGAAGACCACCTTCCTGGTGGCTATCATGTCAGCCAGAAGGACTGGGGAGCTCCAAGCTCTTTCGGTGGAGTCTCCTTACCTGGTCTTCCACAGTGACAAGGTTGTCCTGTGCCCCCACTCGAAATTCCTCTCGAAGGTGGTGTCAGAGTTCCATCTCAACCAGGTGATGACTCTGCCTGTGTTTTACCCAAACAATTAAACAAAATATCTCAAGCATACAGTTTACCTTGCTGTCCATCCATCCCAGTACCACATGCTTTTACTTAGTCTAACAAACAAGGCTTTTCTTCAAGATTTCAGGAAATCTACTCCATAATATCCTCCCACAAGGAAGCCTATAGATTACAAGCTATATTCTTAACTGATGGACCTCTTAAAAGATGGAGCTTTTGGATCTTCCACTGATCTTCATCTACAAGCAGCCATGATGGCAGTATTCCTTAGATTTCTAAGACCTGGAGAATGTATTGCTTCTTCTGTCTTCAGTCCTGCAATTCACATAACAGAGAACTGCCTCAAGAAAGCATCAACATATCACTTTATCTTTACTTTACCAAGATCAAAAACTGATTGAAGTAACAGAGGGGTCCACATATCCTATTTCAAAACAAACAGCTTGGTGTCCTATTCAAGTCCTCTATCAACTGCAAGCTATGGACAAGACATCCTGATTTTACTCATCCTCATCTGTGTACTAAAAACTATCACATCCTGACTACTTCCTGGTTCATCCTTCATGTCAGAGTGTTGCTATCTTGTCTGAGTCTCGAGTCTTCTTTTTCTAACCATTCATTCATGAGTGCAGCAGCCATCTCTACTTCCAGGAAGAATATACCGCCTCACAGCATCAAGATAAGGGTCACTTACTTTATCCTACTTTGAAACCTAGGCATCCAAATTACAAACTTCATCAAGTTTATTAAACAGCTAGCTTCATAATTTTTAGAAGCCTGGAGGGAAGGCTAACCAAGTAACTTTGGTTTCCCAGAGGTTTCCTCTCACAGGGTTTTTCACCTCTGCTCCATGTTATAAGGTCTATCCTGTGAGCTGGAAGAGGTGGGTTCTGTGACATTACACTGCGGTCTTTTGGCTTTGTAGTTCTCAACTTCCTTTTGCCTTGAGAAACGTCTTCTGGCACCTCTACTGAGAGTGAAAATCCAGCGGAAAGAGTCAAGCCAAAGTAACTCTTCAAAGTAACATTGCAAAGGCACGTACACAACTGGCATCCACACATTGAACCACATTTTGGATCTGGGCCTACACACTGCAAACATTTACCCTGTCTCTTCTTCAAGGAGGCCAGGGGCCCACATCCTATCCAGTGGTCGCCCTCACCTCAGCATAAAACAAAACTGTACCACAGCAAAGCTGCCTGCTGTACTTTGGAAGTCTTCATTCTTCAGTCCAGCCAAAGGCCCTGCTGCCCTGTGCCTCCTGCACTGCTGTTATTCTGAGATTCTCATAGTGCAGCAGAGTGGTTACTCCACACCCTAACAGAATTGAAACCACTTATGCCCCATACTACATGAAGTAGCAGTAAAATATAGCATCACAGCCATTAACTAACATCCACACCTCATATTTCATCGACTGCCAAAACGTCCCAGCACTTCAGTCTTCACTGGATCTTCATATGGGGGCACAGGAAGGATTGAAGCACTAGGGCATTTGGTGGTGTTGGGTAAGGGTATGGATGTATTTAGACCGTGGCTGTAAGTTGTTCATATTGTGCACAGTTTTTACAACATTTAACATTCCTACTCCTGAGTGCTGGTGTTCTGGGTTTGGTTGTAATTTATTGTACTGGGCAGCCCTACTAGACACCAGCCTCTAATCCTTGTGCTTGTCTTACTTTTGTTCTAGCTATATGAAGTTACTATGGGGGCTCATGTGTCAATGATAGTTTGGTCAAAGTCTAGATAAAAAGATTGTATTATGGGATATAGCTAGAGTGCAGCATATCATCCTTAAATGTGCCCAATGCTGGCTAATTACTGTAATTCTGTAATGTTCACTAATAAATGCCAGGTGAAACAGACACAAAGCAAATATTTTCTTAGGGCAGTCTCTCACACAAAAGTACACACATACATACGCACACACCATGCTACCAGTGCCAACTCATGGTTTCCACGGAATTCCTTTTTATCTTTTTTTTGTTTGTTATAGTTTATTTACCCAAGCAAGCCCAGCTTAGATACAGTATCATGTTCTCAGTGGGGTCCTACTTCACCCATTTTTACAGCTGAGTGGGCTGAATCACTAAGCAGTTAAGTGACTTGCTCAAGGTCACACCATATAACAGTGGCTCTGGTGGGATTGAAAGCTGGGACCCTAGCATTCCCTGTTTCTGAAGCTGTACTCTAGCCACTAGATCATGCTGCCACATGAAGCTGAAGAGATGCACTAAGGTTATACATTTGTTTATATCAAATGTACTGTATATAGTAATGTTAAAAAAATGAAACATTATTGAGTAGTTGAGAGACACAACATGTTTCAGACCATCAAATCTGCTGTAAGAAATGCTTCCCCCACCCTCACCAAAAAAAAATGGTCATGAGCCACTGAAAAATTGCATATCAGTATTGCAGCAGGGAGAAACTAAAATAATCCATCTCGTTGCACTAATTGTGCTCTATAATTTTAAAAATGCTCACAGTTTTGCTTCTTCACTGAATGAATTATTTCTCTGTTGGTGGAGTAAATTCATGTAACATCAGCCTTTAGGAATGCTTGCTTCACAAATTATCATTTCATTTATGTTTTTATGTTGATTGCGCACATGCGCAAGAAACATGTTGCGTCGGCTTTCTCCACAAGCAGGTTGTGGAGGCATGGCACTGTAGTGCCCAATGCCCCCACAGCCTGCAAAGACTTGTCCCCCATCCCCCAATGTCATGGCACACTGCTGCTGACACTAGTTCAGCCAGCGTGCCACAACCTTCTAAAAAAGTAGCCACTGCAATCAGGGGCCACCTCGTCATTGCAGCGTCAGCAATCCGCTGCAATGAGGGAGCAACCCGTCATTGCAGGGTGGGATGTGAAACCCCTGATATTGTTTGTGAACACGGCGGCAGCTTGCCGCCATGTTCACAAACAATATAACCGCCTCCCCCCACCGTGTTTGCTTGCCGACTCCCCATTGGTAATCGGTAACCCCCCCCGGTTTTGTTCCTGCCAGCGGGGTGCCCAATCCCCATCGACATAATGACCCCCCATTTTGTTCCTGCTGCCGGGTGCCCAATACCCATTGGCATAATGAAACCCCACCCCATTTTGTTCCTGCTGATGGGTGCCCAATCCCTCACGGGCATAATGACCCCCCAGTTTTGTTCCTGGTGACGGGTGCCCAATCCCTGTCAGCATAATGACCCCCGGTTTTGTTCCTGCTGATGGGGGTGCCTAATCTCTGTCAGCTGCTGCTGGCCCCAAACCAAAGTTTTGCTAGCATGCTGGGAGCCCACCCCAGCATGCCAGATGCCCTGTGAAGGGAAAAATGGTCCCAATGTCTTTTGTTTTTTTCCTGAAAAAGGAAACTGTTCCTCGGCGCCGCCCTGCCCCCCACCCGCAACCCGCACCCACCCACTGCGCACCCTGCCTCCCCACACACCCCCACCCCATACTTACCTCCTGAGCTCAGCGCGATGATCTTCGGTGGACTGGGAACACGTCTGCACTCTTCAAAGCCGACTGCGAACTGAGGAAATGCCAGTAAGCTGTATAATGTAATAAATAGGGTTTTTTCAACTTTAGTGCATATCTTGGGCATTTTTGAGAATTCTTCTCCAAATTTTCAGCATGGGGTTTTTGGGACCCCTCCTCATGAATTCTTGAACTGTCATGGCGTTAATCACTCCTGAAAGGTGGTTTCGCGGTCACTGTGTGGAATCACCCTTCGGGGCTGATTAACAAAACAACAGTGCCAGTGTTCATGAGGTGGGCTCTCAAAAAGCCTATGTTGCAAATTTGGTGGAAAAAATCCAAATAATGACTGTTTTACGAGCCTGCGTTGCGCAGTTGCTATGTACGCGCGTAACTTCATGAATTTGCAATATTTTCCAGCCAGATTTTCAACACTGACATTTTGTCACACCTCCTTGTGAGCAGTACAGCTGGCATTGTTCACATCCTGGCCAAAATGTGTTTTCGCACTTCCGGCGCAGAATAGCGTGGTCACTGTGGGAAATCAGTGTTCAGGACAGATTAAGAAAATGACAGTGACATTGTTCATGAGTAGAGATCCTAAAAATGCCTATGTTGAAAATTTGGTAATGATACTCCATAAAATGACTGTGTTACGAGCGTGTGTTGTGCAGTTGGCACGCACGCTCATAAGTTCGCAAATTTATAATATTTTCACTCCAGATTTTCAACATTGCCATTTTCCCAGACCTACTTATGAATAGTACAGCTGTCATTTTTCCCATCCTGGCTGAAATGTACTTTCGCACCTCCAGTGCAGAATAGAGCGGTCGCTGTGGGAAATCACTGTTCGTGACAGATTAAGAAAATGACAATGATACTGTTCATGAACAGAGGTCCTAAAATGCCTATGTTGAAAATTTGGTGATGATAGCCCATCAATTGACTGTGTTACAAGTGTGCATTGCGCACTTTCCATGCACCCTTGTAACTTTGCAGATTAGTAATATAGTGTATAGTGGACCCTTATTGCGCATGGAAACCGGAGGTTCGTAAAAATGTTGTTCTGCTGCAGTTCAAAAGGTCATGGAACGTGATTGTACCATACTGCAGAAGAACAACATTTTGAAAACCTCTAGAGGTTCCACGCAGTCAATCTCTTACCTGTACTTGGCAGAAAACGGCAAGCTCCACACTCCCGGTGGTGGCAGTAGAAGCAGCTGCATTGGACTCTATCAAGACGCAGGATCAACCAGATATTTTTAAAATGCAGGATCAACCAGATAGACTTACTTAACAAAAGAAATACAAGAAAATGAGTGATCCACACACCAACTGTCTCTCGCTTAGCGAGAACTACCTCCGCCATCTAATTTTTATTGAAAATTCTTCCCACACGGAATTGACAGCCAATAGAAGGCTACGCATCTAACATAGATGTCTCTACTCCCTAGCAACCACACACAACACCTAACAAGCAGCCCTAACTCGATGAGCATGACAGAGCATTAAACCTTTTTTTTTTTGTATTTTAAAAATAACAAAACATTAAAAACCTAATTGGAAATGGGGACTATACATTATACAACATAGTACATGGGCAACCACATGCCCAACCAGCCTTTTGTGCCACCTCGGGGTTCCAATTACCTAGGACCTCTCGAGCTTCGCTCTCGAGATCTGAGGTAATCAGAACCCCTCTGTGGCACAATAGACTGGTTACGCATGGTTGCCCATGCACTATTCTCTATGTTCTGCTGCAGTAGTGATGTCAATACTGCAGCAGAACCACTTGGAATGCTGGCACATTGTTGCTTTCCTCTATTTAATTCTGTGGTTACAGTATTCTAGAACCTCTAGAGACTTTTCAAGTCAGTTTTATTATGAAAAAGAGAGAAAAAAAACACAAAGCACTCATTTCACATAGTACTACTATACACTATAAAAAATACAGGATGAGCAACTTTATGCACAACCTGTGTGTTCTGTCACCTCTGGGTTCTGATTCCCATGGACCTCTCGAGCTTCGCTCTCGAGGTCAGAGGGAATCAGAACCCCTCAGTGGCAGAACACACACTGGTTGTGCATAGTTGCCATCCAGTATTCTCTATATTGTCACATCAGATTTTCAACAGTACCGTTTTTTCACACCTCCTTATAAGCAGTATAGCTGTCATTTTTCACATCTTGACCGCAATGTGTTTTCACAGTTTTGGCGCAGAATAATGTGGTCACTGTGGGAAATCAGTGTTCGGGACAGATTAAGAAAATGACAGTGGCACTGTTCATGAGCAGAGGTCCTAAAATCCCTATGTTGAAAATTTGGTGACGAAACTCCATAACATGACTGTGTTACAAGCGTGTGTTGAACTGTTTCCACGCACCCTTGTAACTTTGCAAATTTGTAATACTGTCACGCTACATTTTCAACTGTGGCATTTTTTTCATAACTCCTTATGAACACTACAGCTGTCATTTTTCACATCCTGGCTAAAATATGTTTTCGCACTCCTGCCGGACAGTAGCACGGTCACTCTAGGAAATCAGTGTCTGGGACAGATTAAGATTGACCGAGTGAGAGGGGGGAGTGACCGAGCTCAACTGAGCTCTGTCGGGACTGGTGCAGATTTCTTTGTGTTCAGACAAAGGCCCCAACACAAGAGCCCAGTACAAAAGGGCAGCCTGCAGCACTGGGAGAAACAGAACGAGAGAGCGAGTGAGGGAAGGGGAGTGAGCAAACTCATCAAGCACTGTCAGGACTGCTGTGGATTTCTTTGTGGGCAGAAAGGAGTCAAATACAGGCCCAGCACAGCAAGGGCCAGCCTGCAGCAGTGGGAAAACAGTATGAGCGAGTGAGACATGGGACTTAGTGAGCTCAACGGAGCTCTATCAGGACTGCTGGGATTTCTTTGTAGGCAGAAAAAGGCACCAATGCAGGCAAGAGCCCCGTACAAAAGGGCAGCTTGCAGCCCCAGGACAAACAGAATGAGCGATGAGAGAGGGAGACTGAGCGACCTCAATGGAGCTCTGTTGGGATAGCTGTGGATTTCTTTGTGAACAGACAAAGGTGCCAACGCAGCCAGGAGCCCCATATAAAAGCACAGTCTGCAGCGCCAAGAGAAACAGAACAAGCGAGTGACAGAGAGGCAGTGAGTGAGCTCAGTGTAGCTCTAGTGTGACTGCTGCAGATTTCTTTGTGGGCAGAAAATGCAGCAACGCAGGCAGGAGCCCAGTACAAAAGGCCAGCTTGCAGTGCCGGCACAAACGGAATGCAAGAGTGACAGAGGGGGAGTGAGCGAGCTCAGTAGAGCTGTGTCAGGACTGCTTCGGATTTCTTTCTGGCCAAAAAAAGCCGGCAATGCAGGCAGGAGCCCAGTACAAAAGGGCAGCCTGCAGCACCAGGAGACGCAGAACGAGCGAGTGAGTGAGGGAGGGGGAGTCAGTGAGCTCAACGGGGCTCTGTTGGAACTGCTGCAGATTTGTTTGTGGGCAGAAAAAGGCAGCAATGCATGCAGGGGTCCAGTACAAAAGGGCAACCTGCAATGGCAGGAAAACCAGAATGAGTGAGTGAGTGAGCTCAGCAGAGCTGTATTGTAACTGCTGCAAATTTCTTTGTGGGCATAAGAAGGCAGCAATGCAGGCATGAGCCCAATAGAAAAGGGCAGCCTGCAGCGCCGGCAGAACAGAATGAGCAAGTGAGAGAAGGGGAGTGAGCGAGCTCAACGGAGCTTTGTCAGGACTGCTGCAGATTTCTTTGTGGGCAGAAAAAGGTGCCAATAGAGGCAGGAGCCCAGTACAAAAGGGCAGCCTGCAGTGCCAGGAGAACCAGAATGAGTGAGTGAGACAGGGGGAGTGAGCGACCTCAACGGATGTCTGTCAGGACAGCTGTGGATTTCTTTGTGGGTAGAAAAAGTGACCAACACAGGCAGGAGCCTAGTACAAAAGGGCAGCCTGCTGCGCCAGGAGAAACGGAATGAGCGAATGAGCAACCTCAATGGAGCTCTGTCGGGACAGCTGCAGATTTCTTCCTCAGCAGAACAAGGTGCCAATGCAGGCAGCAGCCCAGTACAAAAGAGCAGCCTGCAGCACCGAGACAAACAGACTGAGCCAGTGACAGAGGGTACTGAGCGAGCTCAACAGACCCACGCAATCAATATTCGGCATTGACAAATGCTTGTTTATTAATACTATTACTGTAGATATGACACCATTTTAAAAAGTATACCTGAAATTAACTCCTTATTGAATGAGCAGCCACTTCTGAATTCATCTGCTTAAAACTTTAAAAGTAGTAAGTCCTTTATGGTACTGTATGTCATCAAGCACTGTCAAAGCTGCTGTACCATTGGTTAAGAATGCCACTATCCTATACACACAGAAGAGATAAGTTACTTCTTCTGTATGTCATCAGCCCCAAACAATGCTTTCTGTTGAACCAGTTTGTTTCCTTTTTGTATGTAATTGGAAAGTTGCTGCCACTAAAATGCACAAGGAGGTCGATGACCCCCCCCCACACACACACACACACACACACTGATATCACAGCAGGGAAGGTAAGCAGCAGCAGGAACTGGGTACTGGATAAAAAAACAGGACTAAGAGGGCATTGTCTTGCATGAGTCATTGGCTCATTGCCACTCCATAAATTAGCAGCTGTTGTATAGATTGGGACTTTCCATCAGCTACTGCTCAGCAGTGTTTCCCAGAAAGACTTAGGATAACATCCCACCTACTAGATGACTGGAAAATCTTTCCATGTTGAAAAATTAATAAAGGGGCTCAATGCAGCACTCTGGACTTTAGGTAGGTAAGATCCAAACCTTCAGTTGGGGCCAAAGCACCATAAAATGAATTTAGGTGAAATTAGGCTAAATTAGGAAGGCAACAATCCAGGCAGGGGGAGGTGATGATCACAGGAGACTTCAATCTAACAAATAAGATTGGAGGGTCTGAAGGCCAGCAACAGTAAATGTCAGTCACTCCTAAACATTCCACAATAGTTTCTTGGTCCAAGGAGCAAAGAAAGAAGAGAACATGAAACACTGGACCTCATTCTGGAAAACAGCAGTTACATCAGGGACATCAGCCATCAGCGTAGCTCAGCCCTTGGGAAACAGCCACCACCAATCTGTATGAGTTACGACAGAAATGGGCAGGGAGCACTCAAGCTCCAAAACACAGTTCCTTGACTTCATAAGGCAAACTGTAACTAAAAGATGGAAAAACATGAAGAATAAGTTGTAGGGATCAGAGGGGTTAAACAAAAGTGGGCCATTATTAGTAAAAGCCTACAGGATGTCAACAGCTCCTGTCTGAGGCAGGCAGGGAAGTGAAGAAGACATTACAAACCACAGGGGAGGTAGAAAAAGCTGTGAATAAAAAAAAGGCTGCCTGAAGGAAATTCATGACTGCCAAAAAGAGGTGGACAGGGATGACTACTTTGATAAACTGAAGATGGCCAGCAGAGAGGTGAAGAGGGCCACCTTGGTAAACTGAAAGTGGTCAGCAAAGAGGTGAAGAGGGCTACCTTGGTAAACTGAAAGTGGTCAGCAGAGAGGTGAAGAGGGCCAAAGCAGATGTGGAGTTAAGGATAGCAGTGGGCATCAATGAAGAGGGCATGTCGTTCTTTAGTTGTATCAAAGAGAAAAGGCAAACCAAGGAGGGCATTGGCAAGCTGAAATGGGGTGAGAATGGGTGGACAATATCTAGGGAAATGCATACATACAGAACAAATACTTCTGTTCAGTATTTTTTAAATAAAATGGGGCCACACTTCCACAGGAAGGGCCAAGGGGAAGGGGGGAAGCTGCATGCAGAACTCATGATCACAGACAGGGTACAAAAAGGACTCTTAACCCTGAAGGTAAATAAATCTCCAAGGCCTGATGGTGTACAAACGTTACATCAGCTGAGATGCTTCACATCCACAGATGGTGCAGGCTATTGAAATTCAGCTGACAGGACCACACAAGGGCAGTGCACAACAGATCCAAGAACAGAAAAGAATGCCAGGTGCTTTGACTGCTTTAGTTGTGAGGTAGTACATTTCTGTGAAACATTACCATGCAAATGAGAGCACACAGCTGAGAGTTTCCCCAGTGTTTCACCTCCATAACATGAGGCTTCATCAGTGGGTGGGGAACAGTCACGTTTGGTCTGTTTTAAACCAAATTTTTGTTGACATCAAAAACTTGCATCAGAATGTGGTAGTACCCACTAAGATATGTAAGCACCCAGTATGACCTCCATGCAGATATATAGCCCAGTACTCCATTCGTACCTAGTAAACAGTGAAGTGCTGAATGATAGATGAATATGCCATGGGAGAGAGGGGGGCTGACAGTAGGGGCATGTACCTCCACAGCCAGCAGATGTGATAGAAGACAAGGCCTTCTTCTGCTGACATATTTCTATGTTTCTGTGCTTCATCAGTGCCACAACCTGTCCTCACCCAGGACTCAGTCTACAACAGGTTGTCAAGTTTCTCCACCCTCAACAACTGTACCTCGGTACCTGCCACCACTCAAAAGTGATTCTCTTACCCGGTGACTTCCTTGGTCTGAATCCCAGCAGAACCACTGCCCACGCAATACAGTGCTCCTTTGGCTAATGGCAAATGGCCTTCCCCTGTCTCTCTCTCTCTCTCCCTCCCTCTCCCGCTCTCTCACTGCATAAATCGTGGATTTGTCAATGCCAACAGTTACCTATTCCCCCAAAGGATTCACTCACAGAGGCATGAAGTATATTAAAAAAATGGACAACTTCACAATATTTACACAATCTACAGGACATCATGCATACACAAGACTATGGGAATTACAGAGTTACTGCAGAAATTAAAAAGAAATGGTCTGCACACAGTAGAAGAAACAAATAGCTCAAGCTCTGGCAGAGCCACTACGACTGTGAATGCATTAGCTACATAAGAGTGTTTCATGGGCTTAAACATAAACATTTATTTATTTATTTAAAAAATATCAGATTTACAAACCTTTGAGTCAGATAATCATTTACACAGGCACCACATCAAGAAGACCAAAGCAGTTCAAACAATATCAATAGCTAAAGCAAATAGACATCAGGAGTCAAAGAGAAGCCCAGAGTGTTCACATGAAGGCTGTTGCATACACTAACTGAATCAAAGTACAGTACATTGAGAAAGGGCATATTTAAGCAGAGGTGAAGCCGAGTGCTTCTACCACCCCAGGAGTGACGTTATTACATGATAACACACACCCTGGAGTGCCTTATTGCAACTATACAATGGCTTGTTGTTATATACAGAATTTAAAGGATGTTTTTTTTAGTGTGGAAAAATATTTCTTACGAGAAAATGCAAGAATTTATCCAATTCCAAAGCTACAGTGATGTTACTGTGTAATAACATCACTGTTTCAATGGGTCAGCGGGCAACTAACTGTTGACATTTGTGCTCCCTGGATAAGATCAGCTACAAGGCTCTGCTGTTGCTAAACTAATTTTAAAGCAGTACACATGCTAAATCTAAGGGCATGGCTACATCACTGTCACATGAGACAGGGGGCATCATAGGAGAAAGAAAGCCAATAAAACTATTTGTTATGGAGATCCCAAGGGGTCATAAAACTACCATATAGCTATCAAGCTAATTTAGGAAAAACTCCTAATAGCAGACAGAGGGAAGGACACACTAGGATTTAACATACATATCAAAACACTCTACATAACATATGTTTTTTGCACATTCTGGGTGGACTACTCCTTTAACTTTCTGTGGTCTCAATTAACTTCTCAAGCCAGAAGAAAACTAATGCTCTAAAGCTTTCTATATACTACACACAGGCACAGAAACTGGAATAACAGGTTCCAAGGAGTATAAACTCAGCAGGAATGTTGGGGGGACTGCAGCTCTGATAATTGTTCCAGTCTTTCTTTTCACTGATAGAAACTGAGCCAGGAAAAAAGTAAAATACATTTCATCACAGACTGTTTACACCAAGTATGTGAACCTGCATGATTTATCTGTAAAGACAATAAAAAATGTATAGATAGAATATGGTAAGCACATATTGTTAATCCCAAAAGCTGAACTTTGTTTTTAGTATATAAATGTTTAAGAAATATCTGAAAGCTGAGTCTTTCCTTTTGAGACACCAGGTGACTCTGATAATCATTTGTTCCAAGGGTTTTTAAGTCAGTTTGAATGCATTAAGCATTATCTGTTCTCCTAGGGACTCCACAGATTTGTCCTGTTCCTTTGCCAGATACCAAACTAGTGACTCTTCTTTCAGCATGATAGGCTCCACCTCATGCCCCTCCTTACATGAATAAAAAAAAAAGTGGGCTGGATTTTTAGGAGCTTCTTGGTGGAGGTGGGTTGGATCTTACTTCCCCCAAAAAACAATGCTGCCTCCCACTACTTAGGTTCCAGTTCTTGTACCACCCATTTAACATAGAAAATAGCAGCCTGCAACCATTGACTAACATGAACGCGTATTTATTTGAGGGTGGAAAACATTTCTTGGAGGAGGGTAAGGCGGAGGAGACTATTTACATCTTCAGTCAGTTCCACGGACATAAACATGACATCACTCCTTTTGTACATGCAATACTCCTGTAGGCTCCGCCCACAGTCGTAAAAACCTCCCTGTGGCTTGTTAACTGTAGCAGAGTAGAAAAATTCTCTTACCACACAGGATACCTTAGGGAGCCATGGCAGACTCTAACGGGACTAGTTGAACCTGGACCCATGGATTTTGTGTACTCAATGACACCTTTTATTGTTTTACTGGTTGTCTTCTCTACAGGGAATCAGTTCAGTGCCCAAGACATTTTCCCGACATGAAAGAGACTTCTCTACTTTAAAGTTCTTCTATTAACTGACTAGGGGGTCCTGTCATTTACAGAAGAAAGAGACTGACATGGCCCTCAGAGACATCTATTCTGTCTTCTGATAAAAAATCTTCCTTTTATTTTCAGGAAGCCCACTTTGTCCCTTCAGCTGATTAGATTCTAACTGGTATTAGTGCAGATAGAATTAATAAAAAAGTACAAAATTATTGTTACATCCCCCTCCTCCCCCAAGAATTGAAAAACACATTATTTTTTCCTATCATCCAGCTGGCTTCACTTGGTATGCCCTCACACTAGTTCCTCACAGTACCTCTCCCCCCTTTTTTATCTTGGTCCAAGCTGTTGTCTAGACAACCCATCAGTGTTTCCATGCTGTGACCCACTGTGGTGCCTAATGTCCAAATTATAAGACTGCAGCACCAGGTTCCACCTTAGCAATTTGGGGTTTTGCCCACTGATCCTATGCACCCATGTGAGGGGGTTGTGGTCAGTGGCAAGGGTGAACTCCTTCCCATACAGATAATAGGTAGGTGATATTTCTGGGGTATTTGCATTTTGTGCAGACTGCCTGAAGTCTATAATACAGAATTGTGTACCTAATTGCAAAAAAATGAACTGAAACATTACTGTACTGTGTTCTGTGCACTGAGCCCTGCAGCTGACGCAAGAAGAGGAGTTTTAGTCCTTGAAAGCTCTACAGGGGACTACAACTTGGAGCTTTTACTTAATTTTTAACTTCAGGGACTTAAGTCTACACTATTTGTAGTTCTCCCACACGAGTGGTGTTCAACTGCAATAATAATTTTAAATTAACACTTTTGCGAAGTTCACTCACTCTATGACCCCTAGAGCCACTTCCAGGTCATCTAACTCTTTATAACTCACCCTGCAGCGAGTGGGAGTGCAATAGGTGACATTTCTGGGGTATCTGCATTTTGTGCAGACTGCCTGAAGCCTATAATACAGAATTGTGTACCCCGATTGCAAAAAAATGAACTGAAACATTACTGTACTGTGTTCTGTGCACTGAGCCCTGCAGCTGAAGCAGGAAGAGGAGTTGTAGTCCTTGAAAGCTCTACAGAGGACTGCAACTCAGCGCATTTACTTAATTTTTAACTTCTGGGACTTGTCTACACTATTTGCAGTTCTCCCACACATGAGTGGTGTTCTACTGCAAAAATAATTTTAAATTAATACTTTTGTAAGGTTCACTCACTCCGTGACCCCTAGAGCCACTTCCGGGTCATCTGACTCTATAAATCACCCTGCAGCGAGCAGGGTGAGCTCAAGCAGGGCAAGTGCACGTCAGCGCACGTGAAGATGCGTGTAAAGACAAGCGCATCTGTGCATGTTTTACGTGTTTTTGTGGAGTTTCGAAGGGTAAAAGCACATAGATACATCAGTGTAGGCTACCTTGGAAGGTAAGGCTCTCCTGATACAGAGGTTTACAATACCTATAGCTGTAACAGGGTATCAGGAGGTAGTGCTCAGCTAAAGTATCCATTTACCACAAAAAATTTAAAAATGACTGATAAAATTATTACAATCGAGGGAGATATGGGTGTCAGGTGTAACATTTGCATAATGTACCTAATCACAACAGAACTTCCCCAAAATCTGTTTAAATATGAAAAAATTTCATCATAATGAGGAATTACTAGTGGAACTAAATGCCTTTAGCAGCAGGTTGCTGCAACTCGAGGAGAGTCAGAAGGAAATGGCACTCAGACTTGGGACAAACCTTAAGGCTTGTAGATCCTCTATACCTCCCCCCTCTGGACCAGCTGCCCGACACAGGAGGAATACAAAATTTCACTACTTCTAATGTAACACCACACCAGGTCAAAAGGGGTACTGAAATAAGAAATGAAACATACAAAAAAAGAGCTAGAGAGGAGGATCTTCCCTCTGAAACAGATGACTTATGGTATAATGTCCAATACACCAAACCTGCTAAAAAAGGTAGGCATGCCACTAACTTCTGTATTCCCCTTAGTAATGGATTTACTGCACTAACAACTAGTGACACGGACCCTGACCTAAGTGAGGCCGGAGCTTTAATTTCTTTTGATACCCCTACTGCACCTACATTACCTAACATCACTACAAATATTCTGGAAATGCCAGAGGACATAAACAGTGAGCCCATAAACACACTGGACCGTGATGCTATGGAAACTAACGGCTCCAACCAGCAATCCCCTCATAACCTATTAGTTATTGGTGACTCTATGATTAAATGACTGGATAGGGCAGTGTGCAACCCAGATAAAGCACAAGAAACAGTGTCTTCCTTCAGTGGGGTCTAGAATAGCAGACTTAACCTACATGAGTAAAAGTATAGTTAAGAACTCTGGTTTTAATTCACTTGTACTCATTCACGTTGGGACAAACAATGTCTTCCAGGACTCCACTGAGAAAATTAAACAAGATTTAGTGGCACTCTCTAATAAATTGATGTACCTAGGTTGTGAAACTGCCATATCGGAAATCTTACCTGTACCCAAGGTCCCACCTCACTTGAATCAGAAAATAAGAACAATGAATGACTGGTTAAAGAAATGGACACGAAGGCAAGAGATCAAGTGTCTAACTCATTGGGAAGAATTTTATCTCCAAGATAACTTGTACTGCAAAGATGGCTTGTATCTAAGCAAAAAGGGAAATGAAGTACTGAGTAAACACTGCACTAACTTTGTAGACTTTGTAACTTGATGCTGACCACTCTAGATTGATAGAACATTATGCTAGCTATCAATCTGCAATCACCCATAAGAAGGCAGAATTCCTGTCCAGGGAGATTGCAGTTGCTCAGAATCGACCGGGTCAGCTGTTCCGAACAGTAGACAGACTGTGCAACCCAGCCTGCCTGCAAGTTCGGAAAGCTTTTTCACAAGTAGAGTGCGATGAGCTCGCTCTATGCTTTGCAACTAAAGTGGCTGACATCAGGGCAAACCTGTGTCCAGCAACCTCTAAGGGTGATGATGTTGGACAGCATGGGATCACAGTGCCCCAATTCTCCTGGAGTTCCTTTCGTCGACTTGAGTTTGTGGACATTATGAGGATCATCCATATTATGCATCCCACAAGTTGCAGTTTGGATCCCGGACCGACTTCCCTTATTTTGGGCTGTTCTGATAGCATCAGTCCGGTCCTGGCACAAATAGTCTGGTGCTCCTTGGAGTCAGGTGAGTTTCCTTGCTCCGTGAAAAAGGCAGTGGTGACTCCTCTATTGAAGAAAGCTTCCTTGGACCCAGACTGTTTTTCAAACTACTGGCCTATCTCTAACCTTCCCTTTATTGGGAAGGTTATTGAGAAGGTCGTAGCTGTCCAACTGGATGACCATTTAACCATCCATAATGTCTATGAATCCTTCCAGTCTGGCTTCTGGAAAAGACACAGCACTGAGACTGCGCTGGTTTGGGTGTTAAATGACCTCCTGATGGCGAGGGATCAGAAGAGACGCTCCATTCTTGTTCTTCTTGATCTCTCTGCGGCTTTTGACGCTGTGGACCACATGGTGTTATTAGCTCGCCTGAGGCAAATTTGTGGAATGTCTGGAACCGTTCTTAAATGGTTCACATCATTCCTCTAGAAAACAAAGAGTTGTGTCAGGGATTTTTTCCTCTGACCCAATTTCTTTGTTGTGTGGAGTGCCTCAGGGATCTGTGCTGTCACCCATGTTGTTCGCAGTGTATATGCTGCCCCTCAGAAGTATCATTAGACGATATGGGCTGAGGTTTCACTGCTATGCAGATGATACCCAGCTATATCTGTCTTTTGCACCTGACCAGGATGGAGCTCTCTCGGTGTTTAACAACTGTCTTGGGGAGATCCAAGACTGGATGGATTCTAGTTGGCTAAAGCTGAACTCGAAGAAAACAGAGGTTCTGGTCATGGACCCAGGTGGTCAGATTGCGAGGCCGTGTACTGATGCACCATCTGGAATTTTCCTTGGTGGTGTGTCTCTCCCGTCCTCAGAACGGGTGTGTAACCTTGGGTTTATTCTTGACGACAGGCTGACCCTTAAATCTCAGGTGTCAGCCGCTGTCAAGATTTCCTTTTATCACCTTAGGAACATTGCCAGGGTTAAGCAACTTGTTCCATCTGACTCCCCTGAACATTGGTCCGCGCTTTTGTATCTTCGTTGCTTGGACTACTGCAGCATCCCTTTACTTTGAGCTTTCTGATTTGAAATCCGTCACCTACAGCTGGTGCAGAGCGCTGCAGCCGGGTGTTGACTGGGACAAATAGGTCCCGTCATATCACTCCTGCACAGCGCCGAACTGCACTGGCTTCCCATACGGTGGTGGATCACCTTTAAAGCCATTTTATTGACTTTCAAAGCCCTCACGATCAGGGTCCAGCCTATCTGAAAGACCTCCTGGTTCTACTGCCCTGACCGATCCTCCGCTCGGCCGACATGGGGTTGTTAGAGATTCCAAGTAAGCCTAAAATCTTCTGGTAGCAGAAGCGTTTTAAATGCGCTTACTCCTCTTTGGAATTCTCACCATGCCGGTTACGCAGTACACCGTGGAGTTATTCAAGAAAGATTTAAAACGATTTATGAATATGGCCTTCTTAGATAACGGAGTTATTTGATTATGTCTGGATTTTACTATAAACTTGCTACTATGACGATATGTTGATCTTTTATGGATGTTTTTATGATTTTTATTTAGAGTTTTGAACTTGTTTTTAAAATTGTTCAGCACCTTGATATTTTGAAAGGTGCTATACACATAAAATTATTATTATTATTATTAGACAAACATTTAAACTAGATGGAAAGGGGGGGAAGTGTCTGAACACAATAAATATAGAAATTCAACACCTACCATCTGCAGTAAACAACACTCACAATATTGCCTCCCCAAAACCCGCACTCACTATAAAAGATAATAAAATAAACATATTATTACTCAATGTCCGCAGTTTAACAAATAAAATAGATGAACTAAAATACATCATACAAAAAGAAAACATATCTATCTACGGGGTCACTGAAACCTGGTTCCAAGAAGATAGTTGGAACACAGATATTCCTGTTTCAATAAAATAACTAAAAATAGAACTGACAAGATGGGGTGGGATAGCACTTTACACTGCTGAAAAATACACTTCTCATTCTAGTACCCCAATTGGAATTTCTTTTTTAATTTTTTATTTTTTTTATTTTTTTTTATTTATTTATTGCTAGGATTACAAATACCTTTGAACCAAGGGTTCTTTTACAAAGGTTCTTCATCAGCAATGGGTGCAAGCAAAACAGTGGCAAGATACAATACAAGGTCAGGAGGTTAACATAGAAGTAAGCAGAGGTAAGATACAATACATGTCAGGAGGTTAACTTAGTAGCAAAAGACAGTACATGTGTATAGACTAGCACAGTAGCAAACAGTCAGTGGCAAATAACAATGCACAATTAACAATACAGGTATATATACCAAGACACAGGTACAAATGAAAACCATCCTAGGGGTGACATAAGTGGAGCAAGGGGTAGGAGATAAGAGGGGAAGGGGAGGGGAAAAGGGTGGTAGGCAGTCAAGAATTTGACATTGTCGTAACTGCAAGAACAGAAAAATAAGTGCTAGGTAGTCTGGAGTGGAGCAACAAGAGATAGAGTGACAGGGAGGGGGAGACAGGGGGAGAGGAGCAGGGGATGGAATGGTAGATGGGAGGTGAGAGGGGTAGAATGGTAGGTGGGAGTGGGAGAGAGATGGGGAGTAGCAAGGGATGGAGAGGCAGAGAGAAGCGGGGAGGGTAGCAAGGGAGGAGAGAAGAGGGGGGAGAGGTGAATTTCTAACATGGATAATGAAATCCTATGGGCTCAGATCAAATTACCTGCTATTAACCTTAACCTGCGACTTGCCTATAGACTTCCAAATTTAAATCCAGAACAAAACAGTCATTTCCTAACAGCAATAGATAAGTTTGACCCAGGTAACAACTACATACTAATGGGGGACTTCAATTTCCCCAATATTAACTGGGAGACATATCAATGTAAAGGATCTACAGAAAAATACTTCATAGAAATAACAGTAAATCAGAATTTAGATCAAATTATCAAAACTGGCACTCAAAACAATTATATTTTAGATAACATTTTAACAAATATGGGAGATAAAGTCTTGGAACCCACCACACTAAAACTGTTAGGAAACAGTGACCATAATATAATTATATTTCAAATCGAAACCAAAACTGTAGGGCCTAAAGGTATCACCCCAGTGAAAGATTACTCTAGAGCCAGCTACAGAGCTATAAAAAATTACTTAGCCTCTTGGGATTGGCAGACGGATTTCCTAGGCCTTAACATACACCAGGTTTGGAGACAAATTTGGACAAAACTAAAATGCTGTCTAGACACCTGGGTCCCCACCAGGAGGAAATACATCAATGGTAGTAGAACCCCTGTCTAGTGGAATAACAAAATCAAAAGTCACATAGATAAAAAGAAAAAGAGTTATAGGAAATTCAAAAACAGACCAACTACAAATAATTGGAACAACTACAAAAAACAAGCAAACAAAGTTATACAGTGTATAAGAAATGCAAAAACAAGCATCAAAAATAAACCAGTTACTGATACTCTGGATAACGAAAATACATTTTACAACTATATAGGCTCGCTTAGAGGTCCCCATCCTACAATAGGCCCCATAAAAACCAATGAAGGGCTAACCAGTGATGAAACAGAAATGGTCAGAGAATTTAATGATTACTTCCTTACTGTCTTTACTACCAAGGAATACTCCACTGGTGCAGAGCTCAGTAATCATAAACAGAGAATGACCCCAATTACTACTGAGGAAGTAGAGAAAGTACTCCAGAGACTAAAGGTCAATTCCTCAGCTGGTGCAGATGAAGTCCACCCCAGGTTTCTTAAAGAAATCACCAATGCAATTTCTGGACTCTTGTGTAAGTTATTCAACTTATCACTATCCGTAGGGAAAACTATCCCTGAATGGAATGACGCTATGGTCATCCCCATTTACAAATCTGGACACAAAACGAATGCTTCAGACTATAGGCCAATAAGCCTAACATCAGTTATAGGGAAAACATTAGAAAGGCTTCTCCTGCCAAGACTGGAAGAACATATTGTTCTTGACAATTTACAGGACACTACACAACACGGTTTCAGTAGAGGAAGGTCATGTCTGACCAACTCACTCCATTTCTTTGAAAATGTAAGCTCTTCATTAAATGCTGTGCTACCTGTTGACATTATATTTTTAGACTTCGCGAAAGCTTTTGAAAAAGTCTCCCATAGTATCCTTATAAAACATATGGTCACATTAGAATTTCCCCAATACATAATAGGCTGGGTCTCTTCGTGGCTGAATAATCAATGACAGTGTACCTCTATCAGGGGAAACTCTTTACCCTGGGGTGAGGTGACTAGTGGGGTGCCTCAGGGCTCAGTACTGGGTCCAGTATTATTTAATACATTGATCTCCTCAATGCAGTCATCTGATACCATTTGGATGGCTAAGTACGCAGATGACTACAAACCAGGTTGCATAGTTAACTCCGCTGATGCAGCTGAAAATTATCAAAAAGAACTACTGTTACTAGAATCCTGGGCACTTAATAATAAAATGATGTTTAATGTGCAGAAGTGTAAGGTAATGCACCTGGGCCACACAAATTCCAGATACAAATATAAGCTTAACCAGGTTGTAATTCAAGAAACCATCAATGAAAGAGACCTAGGGGTGATTATAGACAATAAACTTAATTTTGATAATAACACCATGGCAACAGTCAAAAAATGTCAACATATATCATGATGTATTATGAAGTACATCAAGAGTAGGCAACCGACAGTCATACCACCCCTATACACTGGTCTTGTGAGGTCACGCTTGGACTGCTGTGCACCCCTCTGTACTCCTAGTACACTCAGAGGAAAAAGGCTAATTGAGGGAGTTCAACGAAAAATAACAAAAAAGATCATGGGTATGGAAAACATGGAGTATGGGGAGAGACTGCAACATCTGAATCTGTACTCAGTGAATTACAGACAACTACGTGGTGATCTGTGCTTAATCTACAAAGACATAAGAGAGCCTGTACTTTTAGAAACACTTGGCCTTGAAACAAAACCTAAGAAGGCGCAAACTAGGTCTCATAATCTTAGACAAAGACTCGGTCTGTTCTTTAGGATTAATAATCTCCTCACAAAAGACGCTAAATTGAAACTGGTTAAAACTACCTTTCTTTCCCTCTTGGATTACGCAGATTTTCTATATAGTCAGGGACCTGCAGGTACCCTAGCCAAACTCGATACACTTTATCACAGAGCCATAAGATTTATCATGGGTCTTCCTTGCTCAGCCCACCACTGTGCATTGTGCACGGCAGCGAGATGGTCATCCCTTGCTTACAGACGGAAAAAAAATGCTGCAGTTTGGACATACAAAGCTATCTCAAATAAACTGCCCCAGTATATCTCTGTCTGTTTACCTTTTTGCACTCTGGGGAAGTATGCCCTGAGAAGCACCTCATGTATCTACCTTTATGTTCACAAAGCAAAATCTCGCATTGGCAGAGCAGCCATCAGTTTTGTGCTCCCTCAACTGTGGAACAAGCTGCAAAAAACTTTGAAATTAACTCACCCCATCAGCCTAGCAGCTTTTAAATCTCTATATCTACATAATAATAAGGAGTCCTGTGCCTGTCTGCCCTAAATAGTGACTCCCATAAGTCCAAGCACACTCTAATTACTAGTGTTAAAAGACTGATCACATCTATAATCGACACTTCCCTCTTCCCTTTTTCTGCCCCCCATATCTGTCCCTTCCACATTCCTTTGACCCTGGTTCCAGCTCTAAATTCTCCATACCGTATCACTATATATCTTTTTACATTAGGTTTTATTTATGTTCGGTGCACCTGATATGTATATTTCTTTACTTATATGAAAAATTGTGTCCTACCCAAATCTAGCTGTGTCTTCTGTTCTAAACATATACTACTGTCAATGCTACCTGCTGATACTTTGTATATACTGTATTATTGTATCTCACTTTATTTTTATTATTACTATTTTCTTGTGCGTTGCATCCCATATATATTGGGCTGGATATTCAAAAGGGTTGCGCCATGTGCAATAGGGTTGCACCTGCGCAAGTCTGAAATTGCGCCATTCTGCCATATTCAGCAGGAGGCAGTTGTGCCCTCCCAGTCAAGCTGAGCAACAACGCAAATGCTAATGAAGGCATGCTGAACCGGAGGGGGAGGAACCATGCATAAACTGCACAGCCCGATATTCAGTGGGCTGTGCAGAGTTGTGCAGGTGCAACCCCCAACCTGCGCCTGCACAACTTTGAGCAAAACAAAAAGGAGTAAGTCGAGGGCCACCCACAGGTGAGCTGCCACATTGCAGGGCGCAACACAGCAGTGCCACCTGTGGGTGGCCCTCGACGTATTCCCTGTGCCCCCTGCAGCCCAATCATGGGCATATAGTAACCCTCCTCCCAACTGGCCCGATGGCGGGCATAAGTTACAATCCCCTCCTCCAACTGGCCCAATCGTGGGCATAAGTTACAAACCCCCCCCTCCCCGACTGGCCCAATTGTGGGCATAAGTTACAAAACCCTCTCCCCGACTGGCCTGATCGAGGAAGAACAGATTTCAACCCCCAAGAACATATCCCTGGTGGTCCAGTGGACCATGAAGCCTGATCGAGGGCATTAGAGTCCACCACCCTCCCAAGGTCCACCTACCCTGGTGATCTAATGGCCCCCCCACCCCACCACGGGCCCCACCACCCTGCTCCCCTCCCGTCAGCGGTGAGGCGGCAGCATCCACCTGCCTGCCACCCGCCTCCCGCCGACTGACTGCTGTTGAGACTGCACCCATTGGTTCCAGGCAGAGCCAGTAGGCGTGCAGCTCCATCTTCTAAGGCAGTCCAGATATGTGAATGAATTCATTCACATATCTTTACTGCCTTATGCGGATGGACTGCACACCCATTGGCTCTTGTTTGAACCAATGGGCATGCAGCCCTACTGAGCAGCTTGTCAGCGGGCGGCAGGGCGGCAGGTGGTGATGCTGCCGCCCGCCGCTGACGGGGGAGCGGGGTGGTGGGGCTCCGTGGGTGGTGAGGTGGGGGCCACTAGATTACCAGGGTAGGTGGACCTTGGGGGTGGACTCTAATGCCTGTGATCAGGCTTTGGGGTCCACTGGACCACCAGGTATATGTTCTTGGGAGGGGTTGAAATCTGTTCTGCCCGTGATCGGGCCAGTCGAGGGGAGAGGGTTTGCAACTTATGCCCGTGATCGGGCCAGTCGGGGAGGGGGTTTCACAGTTATGCCCGCTGATCGGGCTGCAGGGGGCATCAGTCCTCGATGGCTGTTGCCTGGCAGGCACCAGGTGCAAGTCCGGATCGGTGCACCTGCATGCTAATGGCATGCAAATGGGGCCATAAATAGATGCAAATGGACCCCTGTGCCTTGCATGAATTATGGCCCCATTTGCATGTCACCTTTTGAATATCGGAAATTTGCACATGGCGCAATGGAACTTGCGCCACCACATCTTGAATGCTCCACTCTGACCACTTGTGGTGGCGCAAGTTCCACTGCGCCATGCACAGTGGCTGTGGTCGAGGGGTGATATTCAAAGGAGTTGCTCAATAGTGCAACTCCATTGAATATCACCCCAGCCACACCCCTGCGCAACTATTTTGTGCAGCGCAAGGGCTTGTGCCACAGAATGGTGCACTTTGAATATCCAGCCCACTGTCCCTTGTGCCTTGTTGACAAACCCAGGTTCACCTCGAAAATGAACTTGCTCAACAGTGATCGCCTGGTTAAATAAAAACTTTGATTGATTGATTGAAATTAAAAGGTGAACGGTGTAGAACCAAGAAGAGAAGCCAATGGTACTCTCAGCAAATAGTTAACCAACAGAACACGCTTCCATGCACAACAGTGGAGAGTAGTACTATGGACACTTTCAAAACAACAGCTAGACCGACATATGGGACTCAAATTCAAATTTCCTTAAAAACAATACCACCCTAAAGGTGATGCGCTCTCATAAAAGGCATTGCCTCCTGAGCTTGTAAAATACTATGAAATTATAAAACTAGGTTCATTGATTGTTTTACAAGTTCGAGGGCAAGCCCATATAGAACTCACCACCATATGCCCTAATAGTAGTAGAAAAATTTCCTGTCACCCATATGTTCATCCAATCTATATTTAAATTGAATAATATTGTCACTTGAAACTACATGGTGGGGAGAGAGTTCCATACAGGTGGCAGTCTCTGTGTGATATACATATTTATTTTAACAGTTTTATTACAATTAACAGCTAGTTTAAATGTATGTGAGCGGATATTACTGACAGATTCTTGTTTCAATAACCAAATAGTTTCAAGCAAGATAGGGTCATGTACTGTATGGCTCTATAGGCTAAACAGAGTTCTCCCCTCAGAGATCTATAGTCCAACCAAGGAATACAAACCTAAGGATTTTAACCTGTCAGTATACTTTAATTTTGACAAGTTACTTATTTTCTTAGTAACTTTCCACTGAACTCTTTCAACCAAGGTTTTGTCACCAATAGTTGTAAGGGAACAGAAGGGGGTACATTATTCTATCTGGGATCTGATTAGGCTAGTATATAATGGGACAATTACTTCTGATTTTCTACTCTTGATATTTTTAAGTATGCGTGCAGTTATACCGTATCATTTTTTAACTGTTATATTAGTTTGGGTAGTGAACTTTAGGTCACTAGAGATACCAACCCCTAAATCTCTTTCAGTTGTGATTGCTTAAAGCTGTGTACCATTCAGAGTATAATCAGCTAAGTGATTATTTGTTCCCAGATGCATGACTTTGCATTTACTTACATTAAATGTAATTTTATATTCATCAGCCATGATGCAAGATTGTTAAGATTGCTCTGTAATAATTTAGCAGAAAAATCATTGTTTACAATACATCCCAGTTTGCTGTCGTCAGCATATTTACTAATCCATATCCCTGGGAGGTCTGCATAGTTGCAATAAAAATGTTAAATTATATGTAACCCAAAACAGAGCCCTGGGGCACTCTGCTGGTGACTAGAGACCATATAGATTTCTGACCTCTGACGACAACTTGTTGCTGCCTATTTTGTAGCCAGGATTCAATCGATTTTATAATGTTACTATGTATTTTCATTTGTGCAAGTGAGTTTATTAGGATTTTATGGGCTACGGAATCAAAGGCTTTGGCATAATCTAAGAATATAATGTCAACAGGGAGACCCAGATCCAGGGTATTGCTTACTGGTTCGAAGAAACTTATAAGACTGCTCGGACACAATCTTCCCTGTGTAAATCCGTGTTGTGTTATATCCTGTAAGTCCTTGTTTTTTTAAATGCATATTGATTTTATGCTGGAGTAGTCTCTCCATTAACTTACCATCACATGAGGTGAGACTTATTGGTCGATAGTTAACAGGGTTTTGTTTGCTTCCACCTTTATGTATTGGTACGACTGTTGCAATTTTTCATTCTGGTATTGCCACACCCTCGGTAATTGAGATATTAAATAATAAAGTAAGAATGCCTGACGGTTCATCTGAAAGATTTTTAATGAAATAAGGGGGTATGTTGTCAGGTCCAGGTGATGCATCTGATTTTGTTCTTTTGATAGCATCCAAAATTTCTTTCTGAGTGAAAATTATAGGTATATCAGATTTATCACTTATAATCTCACTAGCATCTTCTTTTAGTTGAAGACACTAGAAAAATGAGTATTTGATACCTCAGCCATTTCATTTTTGTCCAACATTAGTTGGTGATCCTTCATTAGTTGGGCAACTCCCCCAGATTTTCCCCTTAAGTGATCCAATATAATTAAAAAACGTTTTTTTTGTTATCTTTGGTTGTAGTAGCCAAGTTAAGTTCCAGTTTTTGTTTAGCTATTCTTATTATTTTTTTTGTTTTATTTGCTTTTACTTTAAATCTATTCCAATTGCTTTTGGAGACATTTTTTATGCTTGGATAAGGCTGCAGTTTCTGCAAAGCCCAGACAATAATTACACACTCCTTTTCAATAGTGAAGTAGGCTTCATCACTGGGCAGCAGCTTCCTGCTCAGGTACACAACTAGGCGTTCCTCTCACAAGTGCATAACCTGACTTAGAACCACGCCAAGCCCATGATCAGGTGCACCTATGTGTTTAATAAACCTTAGAGAATAGTCTGGGCTGGCAAGCACAGGTGCCTAACACAATGCCTCCTTCAGCTGGCCGAACACAGTACCACATGTTTTTGTCCACTGAACCTTGTCTGGCATTTTCTTCCTGCTGAGATTGGACAGAGGTTTGGCCATGCTGCTGAAATCTGCCACAAACTTACAGTAGTACCCTGCTGACCCTAGGAATGCCCATACTTTTATCTTAGTCATGGGCATAGCCCATCTCTGTATGCCCTCAATTTCGTAGGCAAGATGTCCCCACTCCCTACCCTGTACTCAAAGAATGACACCTCCACCTTTCCTAACTGGCACTTTTCTACTTTGACTGTTAGCCCAGCATCCTGCAGTGGGCAGCACACCTCAGCCATGTACTTGATGTGATCCTCCCAAGTATGGCTATAGATGGAGATGTTACCCATGTATGCCAGCACAAAAGCTCCTGCCCCATTTAATATGCAGTCTACGAGCCGTTTAAAGGTGGCTGGTGCATTCTTCATCCTGAATAGCACTGTTCTGAACTCGAATAACCCAAATGGGGTGATGGTGGTTGACCTCTCTCTCTGGCTTCAGGGGTCGGGGCACCTACTAAAAGCCCTTTGCCAGGTTAATGGTGGTCAGGTGCATCACCCCCCAACCTCTTTAAGACCTCATCTCTCCTGGGCATGGGATATGCATCCAACTCTATACAGCTATTGAGCTTGCACTAGTCAGTGAAGGACCTCATGGTCCCATTCTTTTTGGGGATCAGTACCACTGGGAAAACTCAGGGACTACTGGACTCCTGCATCAGCTGGAGAGCCAGTATCTCCTGGTTCTCCCCCTCTCTAGCATATTTTACACCCTCAGGGACTCAGTAGGTGTCTTTCTCATGGGGTCTGGGGTCCAGTATCGATGTGGTGCTCAGCCAGCATGGTATACCCCAGCTTCCCCATGAACATCCTGTCAAATATTTGCAGCACCATACTCATTTTTGTAGCTTAGGCTGGTGTCAGCCTCTCCGAGAAGGTGACAGCATCCACTAAGGATTCTCCTCTAGCCTCTCCCATGAGATCCACCAGCACTCTTTCGGGTGAGACATTAAACCGAGGTCCCATCTGCCTGTTCTGGTGGTAGTTCAGGTGGATGTTAAAGATCCCATGGCATTTCTTGAAAAGAGTAGGGGAATTTCCCCGGTTGCCTGGCCAAATTTCCTCCATTCACGAAAAATACCACCAACAGCTTAATCTGGTTCAAGGTCAGTTGGCATTCATCTGTATCCCCCTCCCCCGGGCCGTGCCTGAAAATAGGCAGGATTTGTCTAGTGCACTTACCCGGTCAACAACAAAAAAAAAAAATAAACTAAAAACTAAAGTCTGACCCTGTCTCCTCCTTTGCATAGCTGCTCGCCACCAGGACCTTTTGCCTCGGTCATGGTAGGGTTTCAATATGTTCATGTGGTAAATCTGCTAACTGTACCTCCTGTCGGGCAGCTTCACCACATAGTTAACATCATTCACCCTCCTGACCACCAAGTATGGACCCTCCCAAGCTGCCTGCAATTTATTCTGCAGGATCAGGTTAAGCTCCATCGTCATGTCTTCTGTCTCTGTTGCGCAGACGCTAGGTGTTCCCAGGTGAACCCCTGAGCTCCTTGAGCCTAGACCTGAAATTCAGGTTATACTCCACAACAGACTCCTCTTGGAGAACAAGCTTACCCTCTCATTCATCCCTTACCAAAACAATGGGGCTCCTCACCCTATGGTCAACAAGGAGTTTGAAGGGTGATAACCCTGTGGACCCATGGGGGACTTCCCTGTATGCAAATAAGAGATGGGGTAAGTAACTGTCCCACTCTCCTGCATGCTGGTCAGCAGATGCTCTGAACATGGCCTTAAGAGATGCATTAAATCACTCAACCAGATTATTAGTCTGAGGATGGTATGGGGAGGCCCTGAGCTGCCTCACACCACACTTCTCCCAAAGACTAGTCTTCAAATCAGACATGAAGCTGGTGCCCTGGTCTGACAGAATCTCCTGCGAAAAACTCACCTAACTTAATATCCCCAGCAGTTTGTTGGCCACTTTTTCAGCCTCAATGGAGGATAAGGACACTGCCTCTCCATACCTTGTGGCATAATCTACAACCACTAAGGTGCATCGCTTGCCAGTGTGACTTGGGGAACTATGTGTCTCCACAGTGTCCATGGCAACTTGCATAAACAGCTCTACTATTATAGGCAGGAGAATCAAAGCTGTGTTAGCCTTGTCTCCCACCTTTCCTACCATCTGGCACTGCAGACAAGTCCAGCAGTAGTTTGTCACACCTTTGAAAATACTGGGCAAGGAAAAATTGTTAATCAGCCACCTTTTTGTACAGTTGACCCCTAAGTGTCCAGAAAAGGGACTGTCATGGGCTAAGGCCAGAAGCTGCTTCCTATATTCCCTAGTAACCACTATCTGCCAGAGTATCCCTTCTTCCGGTCCTCCCTTAGGAGCCCACTCAAGGTACAGGAGCCTGTTCTCTCAGTACACCTCCCTTTTTTCAGAACTTAGAGGGTCATCTTTCACACTGATGGCTAACTCCCTTAATCTCTGAAGGGAAGGATCAACTTGCTCAGCTCTCTCCAGCTCTGCATGCCTGACTTTTCCCAAATCACACTCTCCTGTAGGAGAAATCACACTGTCCTGTAGGAGAGCCGCCCATGACTGGACACTCCTCTGTCTGTAGTTGTGGCTAGGAACAGCTGCTCCCAGCATGTTCTTCAGCTACAGCTTCCCCTGCTACTGAGGTAGGGATTGCTCCCTCTTGCACTGACCCTCTGCATCCTCAGGAACCTGTTCCCTTGCCTTGCTATGGTTAATGACGCACACAATATTGCTCCTGCTATTAAAGTTATTCCCCATACTCACATCCACAGGCATGTCTGGTACAACACCCACCTCCAGTATGTCTGACCAGCTTCCCAGGTTAGGGAGATCCAGGGCATTGGCACTGAGACTGCCGGACCCCTCACTCTTCTAATCTAAGAAAACTGACCAGGCAGGAACTTTTCCTCCTGAATCAAATCCTGCTTCACCATAGAAATGGAGACACCAGTGTCCCTCAATCCCTGGGTTAGCAATCCATTCACCACCACTCGGTGCATATCTGCAGTGGAGTTAGAAGACACTGCACTCTGTGTACTAGCCACTATCTGCTGGGAGCTCTCTCCCGATGCACTAGCCCCTTTGATTACATTTTCTGGACAATCATATGATACAGTAAATGCCACAGTTTCTGACAGATTGCACCTGCATTCCCCCGATTCTTTACCTCTGAAACCACTTAGCTTTCTTTTGGGTTGGGCACAGGCTAGCTTCCTTTAGGTTGCCCCCCCCCGAGGTTCCCTTAAAATCACCTGATGTGCCTCCCCCATTACCGTTGCAATGAAAGGCTGGTCAGCTGGATAGGAACTGATCAGCCCTCTCAGCTGCCTCCCTCCTGGAGCTCGAAGTTCTATCCAACAATCATATTCTCAGTTCCTCATGGAGCTCAGAGTTCTCTCCAACAACCATGTTCTCGGTTCCTCGAATACAGTTTTTAGGAACTGTTCCATTAGAAATCAATCTTTTATTTGCACTACAGATCAAGCTTCTGTACCCTCTACCCAGCATTCTAACAAATTACTTAGCTGCACATGTGTTTCAGCATAGCTATCTCCTGGTGCCTTTCTTAGCCCTCTAAATTTTGCCCCATAGGCCTCGGAGTTGATTCAGTAGTCCATGCAGTCCTCATTGTCCATTCTGCTGAAAGCTTCTAATGCCTTGCTTGTAAAAAGTGACAACAGTAAGTTGCCCAAGAAGCCCTGCCCAGTTCAAATTGCCCACAAAGTCTCTCAAAATATCTTAAAAACAAGTGAAGATCATCCCTCTCCTGATATCTGGGAAACATTTTAGAATTAATTTTGGCTTCCTGGATCAAACCCCTCATGCCATTACCCATAGTCTGTGGTGTTGTCCTCTGGCGGTGAATCTCCACCTCTCTCTTATACTGGTCCTCTTTCTTTCAGTCCTCTGCTTCCAGCTGTATCAAACGCAGATCTGCCTCAGCCTTCTGCTTCTCCACATCAGCCTTTCACTTCTCTTTTTCAGACTTTAGCTTCTCCTCCTTCTCTCGCTCCTCTGCTTTCAGCTGCATCTTCCGCTGCTCTGCCTCAGCTTTCTGCTTCTCCACATCAGCCGTTCACTTCTCTTTCTCAGACTTTAGCTTCTCCTCCTTCTCTCACTCCTCTGCTTTCAGCTGCATCTTCCGCTGCTCTGCCTCAGCCATCGCTTAGATCAGGGCAAGCTCCAGCTTCAACCACTGTACCTGCTAAACTGCCTCAGTTCCCAGCTGTGGCTTATTTTCATGCTCTCCAGCCTCTGTCTCATGAGTTTTGCTAGTGGTGACCACTTTTTCACCATTTTTCTGGTCACTTTCCTCAAGGATATTTATGAGTTCTGCCTTTGATTGGCTTTCCTTATAACTGTGACAAGGTTGAATAAGACCCTCTCCTATCGTTATGTAGAAAGAGTTAAAAGCAAGGATCTGACATATCCTCTCCTTTTCTGTCTCTTGTCTATCTGACTGTGCAACCAGATTTTCTTGTGAGGCCTAGAAACCGATCACTCTGACACAGTCTCACAGTTCTCACCCTCCCGCTATCTCCCTGCCTTCACTTGCTGTTTCTTACTGTTTATGTCTTTTCATCCTTGTTGTTTATCTGTGGTTATAAAAATGTATGTGGGTCTGTATGTGAAACTAGGTCCTCTGGTTTGAAAGTGCATATAGCTATTATGTTGAAATTATTGCAAAAATCTATTTGGAACTCAGGGGATTAACCTTGAGATACAGTTTGACCTCCACACGCTCATTTGCAGAGTTGTCGTCAGGAGATAAGTTCTGGGCCACAATGTTCTATTTTGTTGCACCTGCAAGAAAAGAAACTGACAAAGTTTTGTGACATTGTGTGAAAACAAGACAAGTATTTTAATAAGCTCATAATGCAAAAGATAATTGCCAGGAGAAGACATTATGTATTAAGAGAGCAATCTTTTGTTAGAGAGAGAGAGAGATATTTAGATTTATAGATACCCTCAGAGAAAGGACTTTGATTTGTTTGAACTGCCTGTATGAGCTATCCTGCACAATTGTATTTATTTATTTATTTATGTTAATAAAATGCTACATGCAAATTTTATAACTGCTCCAAATTTTCCTATGCTTCCTAACCAGTGCATCGACAGCAATAACACGCCCCTCTCTTTTTCTGAAATTCTTGTAAGTTTAGCAACATTCCCTTTTCAAACAGTCCAGGTATAATGTCTTCTTTCTAGCTACTCATAGAAACATAGAATTTGACGACAGATAAGGACCCCTTGGCCCACCTACTCTGCCCATTTTCCCTACCTGTTTCATATACCGCAGCTCCTAAATGATCTGTGGCTGACCCTCTCTTTCCTATCCCTTGAGTTCCTTTATGTCTGTCCCATGCGTCTCTTGCTTATAACAAAAATAATGGTAGTAATGTACACTGTGTTCCCTTATGTAATATCCTGTTCTGTGACTAAATAGTTAACTAAGTTATTGACAATCATTTTCATATCCACATTGCTGCCACCAGTTTGTCACAACTTGTCCTCATGCAGGACTCAGTCTGCAAGAGGTTGCCAAGTTTCTCAACCCTCAACATCTGTAAGGGTACCTCAGTAACTGTCACCACTAAAAACTGATTCTCTTACCTGGGGACTTTCTTGGTCGAAATCCCACTGCTGCCACCAGTTTGTTATAATTTCTCTTCACCTAGGACTCAGTTTGCAACAGGTTGCCAAGTTTCTCCATCCTCAACACCTGTAAGGGAGCCTCAGTAACTGCCACCACTCAGAAGTGATTCTCTTACCTGGGGACTTTCTTGGTTGGAATCCTACCAAAGCCACAGCCCATACAGTACAGTGCTTCTTTGGCTAAGGCCAAACAGCCTTCCCCTGTCACTCACTCCTGACACTTTACATCTTACAATATGGTAACCATAGCGATCACTCTCTCTCCAGAGATGGGTCATGGATTTGTCAATACCAACAGTTTCCTATTGACCCAAAAGATTCAGTAACAGCGGCATGAAGTATATATTGTAAAATAATATTTACTATATCACAATATTTACACATTCTACAGGATATCACACATATAAAAGATTGTGGGATTTACAGGGCTACTAAAGAAAGTAAAAAAAAAATGGTTTGTACACAGCAGAAGAAACAAATAGAAAACCTCCCCATAACTTCTTTTTTTTTTTTTTTGCACCTCCCCATCCTATAGCAACCCCCAATGAGCATTTTCTTCAGAGAGAGCCAGCATCTTCCCGGCCACCCTCCAACCCCCACTGCCATCTACCAGCCCCTATTGCAACCTTACCTGGGTAGCCTGGCCTATCCCTTATGCCAGGAGGGGTCCCTCTCTTCTGCGGGAAGAATCACCTTGTCAGCAGCTTGCGCATCCCAGGGGCTGCAATGCTGGATCTAGGCTGACTCCAGGGCCTCAGGCAGAAGGAGCTGGGTGCTCATCATCTGGTTGGTCAGGGAGCATTTTTTCCATTTTTCTGTGCCCCCACCCACCACAGTTCTCAACCTTGCACGAGCGCAGGGCAACCTTGGGCAGGGATATGCCAGGGGCATGTTGAGGCAGCACATCTCCCATGCACATCACCTAATCTGCCCACAGGTGGCCAGGTGAAACCCACCCCCCTGCAATAGATGCTTATGAAACCCCTCCCTGCTGATCTCTGCTCCTGGTACCTGGGCTCAGCATGCGAACCCGGGTTGCCAGCGTTCTGAGTGAACCCCTTTGCTCGGCGCTATGAAGCCTGTGTATAACTTCTTAACTGTAGCAGAGAGGAAGGATTCTTACCACACAAGATACCTTAATGAGCCATGGCAGACTCCAACTCTTACATGGTGTATCTACAGAGTCCCAGCACAGACTGACTTACTGTTCTGACATTCAGACTTAAGCCTGCTGGCAAGCCTGGCTCCACCCACTCTTATCACCCCTGCTTAGAGATAGAATTTCCAGGACCAGTTTTATTCTCCCAGGACAGACCTTCTAAAGGAACTAGCTGAAACTGGTCCCATGGATTTTGTGTACCCAAGGACACCTCTCGTTGTTTTACTAGCTGTCTGCTCTACAGCCTGGCAATCATCTGATAACCAAAGACAGTTTTCTAACATGAAAGAGATGTTTCTACTTTGAAGTTCTTCCATTAACTGACCAGGGGGTCCAGTCATTAATAGGACAAAAAGGCTGACATTACCCTCACAGACAGCTAGTCTGTCCTCTAATAAAAATTTACTTTTTATTTTCCGACAGACAAAATGGCTGTTGTAACCAAAGCAAGGGGACTGACTGCAAATGGCGTGCATCAAAGCCACATATGTATTAATAACATTGTGCCAAATAATGTAAAAAGTATATTACTCTCAGTCCAATGTAAGCGCACATTCTCATGCCGGCAGTGGGAGCAGACATTTTACGTCATCTTATATTCTACCTAACCACCTATTGGGCTTCAGCAGAGATGAGAATGTGTGCTTACAGTGGACTGTGAATAAAATACTTTTACACTTTTTGGCACAATGTTATTAATAAATATGTGGCTTTCATACATGTCATTTGTGATTAGTCCACTTGTTTTGGGTGTGAGAGCCATTTTGTTTGTTGGAATTTCACTACTACCACACACCTTGATCTGGATACCAAAATTGTTTTTGATTTTCAGGAAGCCCACTTTGTTGTGTCAGCTGATTAGATTCTAACTGATATCACTGTAGTTAGAATTAAATTATAAAACTACAAAATTATTGTTACAATTAGCTACTGAATTGTGTTTATTTGTTTCTGATACCAGGTAAGATACACTAGACATTTACAGTATATGCCTATTTTCAAGCATGACCTGAGAGGGTTGCAGACTAGCAGCAAGAAAAATATAGCAACAGGATGCATACTTCAAGAGCAAAAGTCACCTGGGAGTTATGATTAATTAACATCATAATAAGCATTAGCACAAACAAATACACAGTAGCAGATGAAGTCAAAATGTGCTTGCAAAAAAAGAAACACAGTACAGGACATATTGCCTTCATCACACAAATTAAACATATAAAGGTATGTTGTTTTTAACCCCTTAACCAAGTCACATCTACAAGTACACAGCATCCGGGTATGTTCCTTTTAATTAAATTGTATCTACAAGCACACAACATCCAGCCTTAGAATTCTGTAATAACGTCTGCATTTGTTATTCACATGCACTGTGATAAAAACTGTGTATTGCATTGCATGAAGGAAGAAGTCTGACTGGAATGCACATTGCAGAAGTAAAAGGAGGTCTGTCTGACTACTTAGAATATTCTCTGTAGAGCAGCAGTATTTGCTAGATGGCAAGAAAACTCATCATATCATAGATCTGTAATAACTGGTGTACACTCAGTTGAAATTAGATCCTGGTTCCAATGAAAGGCTATCAAGAATGTTAGAAAGGGAATCACCTGATTAAAACACTGGAAAATCTCCTCTCTGCTATTTACATCTGGTGGGTACTTGAAACTGAAAGTGCAATAAGGTTTGTTATGTTATAATTATGTTTGTTGCAGGTTGCATGTTTTATTATGATGTATTGACAATCTAATGTATTTGATGTTTATAGTGATATTTTGTAACTATACTGTGTTTATTTTAATATGGATATAATTTAGGGCCTCACTGGAAATCAGTTTGTCTCAGTCGAGTTGTACCTATTCACTGCTATGTACCAGTTAAATAAAATTTTTACTAATAGAAACATAGAAGTTGACGGTAGATAAGGACCACAAGGCCCATCCAGTCTGCCCATTTCTTTTTCTACCTTATAAATGTGCCATCGGCCTTTGCTCTGTCAGTGGCCTATCTATTCATAGTCATTTGTATTTGCTCCCTTATGCCTATCCCATGCCTGTTTGAAGCCCTGCACTGTATTCATAGCCACCACTTCTTGTGGTACATTCCATGCATCCACCACCCTTTCTGTGAAAAGAATTTCACATTCCCCTTAATCAGCCCCTCTAATCTCATGCTGTCTCCTCTTGTCCTGCTATTTTTCTTATTTTAAACATGTTAGACTCTTTCACCTTGTTAATGCCCTTAAGGTGTCTGAATGCCTCGATCATATCACCTCTCTCCTCCTTTGCTCAAGGGTGTACATATTGAGCTCTGTTAATCTGTCCTCATATGTCTTCTGATGCAGTCCCTGCACCATTTTGGTTGCCCTTCTCTGGACTGCCTCAATTTGGTTAATGTCCTTGTGAAGGTGTGGCCTCCAATACTGCACGCAGTACTCCAGATGGGGCCTAACCAGTGTCTTGTAAAGAGGGATTGTTACCTCCCTCTTACGACTTGTGATACCCCTACTAATACACCCTAACACCCCCCTAGCCTTACCTACTGCTTTAGAGGTCTGCTTGGATGATTTCAGGTCATCAGTGATGATGATGTCCAAGTCTCTTTCTTCCTTTGTGACTGCTAGCAACTCCCCTCCCAGCCTATAGGTGGCTTCAGGGTTTCTCTTCCCTATGTGCATGATTTTGCACTTTGCATTAAATCCCAGTTGCCACTCTTCTGACCATTTTGCTAGTTTATCCAGATCTCTTCTTATTCTGCCCACCCCATCTGGATCATCTACTCTGTTGCAGATCTTGGTGTCATCTGCAAACAGAAGCCTTTACCTCTAGTCCATCTGCAAGGTCACTAATGAAGACGTTGAAGAGGACTGGCCCCAGGACTGATCCCTGAGGTACCCCACTTGTGACCTGCATCTCTTCTGACTGTATACCATTTACCACCACTCTCTGTTTTCTGCCTGTCAACCAGTTTGCCACCCAGTTGACCAACTTCTGACCCACCCCGAGCCTACCCAGCTTATTTATCAATCTTCTATGTGGAACAGTGTCAAAGCTTTGCTGAAGTCAAGGTAGGCAACATCAACTGCTCCCTTAGTCCACCACTCTGGTTACCCAGTCAAAGAAATCTATGAGATTAGTTTGACAGGACCTTCCTTTTGTAAACCCATGCTGTCTTGGATCCTGTGCCCCTATGGATTCCAGGTGTTGCACTATCCTTTCCTTAAGGAATGCCTCCATAATCTTGCCCGCTACAGAGGTAAGACTGACTGGTCTGTAGTTCCCCGCCTCCTCCCTGCTACCACTCTTGTGGAGCGGGATCACATGAGCCCTTCTCCAGTCTTCTGGGACCTCTCCTGTGCTCAGAGACTCACTAAACAGTTCTGCTAATGGCTCTGCTAGTTCCACCTTTAGCTCCTTAAGAACCCTGGGATGTATGCTATCGGGTCCCATTGCCTTATCCACCCTGAGCGTAGCAAGCTCTTGTAGGACCCTTTCTTTTGTGAAGGCAGTAGTGCTCACCCCCCTCCCCCCTGTGTCCATGATGCTGAGCTGTAGGCCCTGCCCTACCTTCTCTTCAGTAAATACTGAGCAATAGTATCTATTTAGGATAGATGCCTTTACAGGGTCCTCCTCCTCACATGCTCCCTTTTCTCCATTAGCTTAGCACACCCTCTGGACTTTCTCCTTTCACTAATGTATCTATAGAAAGTCTTGTCACCTTCTTTACTGTTCGTGCTAGTGTTTCTCAGTTTGGGACTTTGCCTGCCTTACTGCCTTCCCTGCTTCCCTTAGGGCAGTTTGGTATGCCTCCCATCTCCATCCCGCTGTGTTCCTTTATATTTCCTGAAGGCCAGCCTTTTGGCTCTGACCATTTCTGCTACTGTATTTGAGAACCAAAGTGGTTTCCTTCTTCTTTGCACTTCCTTTTCTGTCTAACGAAGGATGTTGCTTCACATATTGCATCCATGCTTGCCACTTTGCCTGTACCCCCTCACCTGTGTTTCTTTTGCCAGGGCTAGCTTAACTCTGTTGGCCATCTTATCAAAGTCAGCTCCTCTGAAGTCCCATATTTTTACCTTGAATGGGATGATTTAGATATAGTAGCCAAATTGAACCATGCCATGTGATGGTCACTGGCCCCCAGGTGACCTTCTACCTGGAGATCTGTGATCCCTTCCTTGTTAGTCAGTACTAGATCTAGGATAGTCCTGTCTCTTGTGGGTTGCTGTACCAGTTGTTTGAGGCCTTCCCCTTGCAGGGAATCCACTATGTGTCTAGTTCTGGCAGATGTTTCTGCTGGTATTGACCAATCTGTATCCGGCATGTTGAAGTCTCCCATTATCAGAACCTCCCTTTAGCTGTCATGTTTTGTATATCTTCTAACAGTAATGTGTCTATGTCCTAGCCTGGTCTGGGGCCTGTAGACAACCCCAGTTCTTATGGCTGTCCCATTTCTGTTTCCAGGGTGACCCACAGTTCTTCTGGCTCTTATGTGTATTCTGAATTTCTGTAGCTTTGATATTTTCATTGACATACAGGGCCACTCCTCCCCTTTTTGTACCTCGGTCTCTTCTGAACAATACATAGCCAGGTACTGAAGTCTCCCAAGTGTGATTGCTGTAAACCCCATCTCACTAATTGCTACTATGTCCAGTTTAGCCTCTGACATTATTGTGCCTGCAGGTCTGGGATCTTATTTCCCAGGCTGTGAGCATTTGTGACATGATTTTCCATTGGCCAGATTTTGTGTGTTAGTTGTTGGGTGAGGTTTGGCATTATCCCAAAGGCCGATGGGGAGACAAACCTTTTTCTTACCTGGTGATGCAAAATGAACTGCAAACATGCTGAATCCCTGTTTGACCACGAGCTGAGGGGAGGGGTGTTCTTCCCATTCGACGCCGGGGTGCTGCACCTCTCCCATTTGCTAGTTTAAATATTCTGCAAAGACGCAAACTTCTTCCCAATGCACTGACTCCCTCCTTAGTCAGATGCAGTCCATCAAATTTGAAGAACTTTCGCTCCCAGAACTGTTGCCAGTTCCCTACAAATCTGTGTCCTTTTTCCTGGCACCAGCCCTTGAGCCATGTGTTTAGCTCCCCTATCTCCCCTTCTCTGACCTTCCGTCCATCTGCTCCCCTCTCCCAGACTGGCAAGATCTCAGATAAGGAGATGCCAGATGAAATAGATGATAGTTTGTCACCCAGCCTGGTCAGGTGTTCCTTGGTCTCCACAACTGACCAGCTGGCAAGATCATTAGTCCCTATGTGTACTAGGACATCAATGTTTTCTCCCACTTTGTGAACAATTTTAGCAATGCGGTCAGTGTCTTTCCATGCTGATGTACCTGGGAGACAGCTGACAATTACCCCTGGCTGGAGATGGGTATCAACTCCCCGAATCATGGAGTCTCCTATGATCAGAAGTTTTTTGGATTTCCTTTTTGCTTTTTTTGTTTTGGTTCCTGATTTGGGTGAGTTTTGTTGTACTAGCTCCTGTGCTGCAGTGTCCTGCTCTGCAATGTCTTCTGCCTCTTTGTTTGATTTCAGAGATAGAGGCAGATACCTGTTTGTAGTGTTTATATGATTTTTGGAGGTAATATGTTGGATAGCAGAGAGTGATGGGGCACCCGATTTGCCTCTCCTAACCACCTGCCAACCTCCTGGTCCAACTACCCTCTGCGGTCGAGGTTTTTCTGTTGGATGCTGGGGAAATGGCGGGTGGTTCTTATAATGTATTTCCTCTTGAATATGAAATTTGAGGTGTGCAATCTCTGCCCATGCTGCCCGGAGCTGAGCCTTAAGATATCCAAAGGCCCAGCATGTAGGACAGTGTCCTAAATCCTGTAAGACTGTCCTTTTGAAAATTGTTCCACAGTACCTGCAGTTAATGATATCCATTCCAGATAAGTTGCTGGGTTTATAACCTAGTCAGAATAATTAGAAGGAAAAAAAAAGAAAAAAAATGCAAGTAATGGTTTGATTGTGCTTTGTTTAACTTATTATAACAAGTTAAATTACTAGTGCCCCTGTAAATGAGCTCACCTTGTGGAGGCCCCACTGATCCACCCCTTCCTGCTCTGCCACAGGAAATGTCACAACTGTGGTACCCTATAAAAGGAGTATAGTGTGGGGTGGTTGGGGATGGGGGTGGCTGGGCCCTTCCTGCTGAAAAGAAGAACCACGGACGAAAGAACAAGGAGGTAAAAGCAGAAACAATCAGTCAACAACAAATGCAGTAACCCTGAAAGCTTATCCTAATGTTAGATAAAACTGTAAAACCTGTAAAGCACCACCTGTAATAATTTCAGAGAAGATATACGCTGTAAGAAACACTTTGCTACAGAGAAAAATAAAGCAATGAAATGTTAACAACAAACAGTAGCAATCCCTGTGAGTAAAAAATAACACCACCACACAGTAAATCTGTTTAGCCAAAATAAGTCTTAATCCTTTTCCCTTGCTCTGGTAAGTTTCTCTACTCTGTCTTTCAAGCAGTCTTAGAAGGAAAGAGCTCAGGTGAAGCTAGGTGCCTTGGCCAGCAAACCAAGTCTTCTACCACTTACATATAGGGGCCTATTCAAAAATGCAGGAGGGGATGTGCACGAAAGGCATGTATCCCCCCGCACACCTCCACACCCACAGGAGATCCACGCAGGGACTGCATTAACAAACACCAGTCCCTGCCCATCTCCCTTATGCAGCCCAGCCCCACCAGTGCACAGGTTTATGGGGTGGGCAGGTACAGAGCTGTGGACTCAGGCAGGCAGCCAATCTGCTGCCCATCATGGGTCCCTTGTTGGATCCTCTGTGCCCATGGGGCACCATGTTGGCAGCGGGCGTAAATGTGCCTACAACACCAAGGGGTGGGGGATCCCCAGATAACAGTCCCCCAGCCTTCCAATGTGCCCCAAAGACAGGGGTGGCCACAGTGTGGGGTCTGTTGACCCCCGCCATCCCTGCCGCGACCAGCAGCAGCATCCAGGGGAGGGGCATGTATCAGTTATGTCTGTCTTCAGAAGGCATAGTTGTCACCCGCCCTCAATGCAAGACACCTGCACCATAGTGAATGGCACAGAGTGTGGACAGGCCCCCCTGCACTGGCCCCCGGCTCACCCCCACATGGAGATGTGCATTTGGTCAGGGTGTCAGCTGCATAGGGGGCATAGTGGGGTCCTACATAGCATGTGGGGGTGCAGTGTTTGCAGCCAGGTGCAGGTGGGCTATGCGCTGGGTTATACGGTGCATATCCCATCCGCACCTGTTGTGAATAGGGCCCATAGCTTTTTAGCAAAAAAGTATTTCTGACACCCTAAGATTCATGCTCAGTACATTTTTAGTTTTCTCAGATATTGTTAAAACAGCTTTTGTAGCTAATTTTGCATTTAATGACTCACATCATTAAAGATGGATGCTACTTGCCATTTTTAAAAATGTCTTCTGCTGAGGTAACCTGTTAAACGTACATGGTGGATTCATACTGTGCATGTATTAGGATAGTGCTACTACATATTTCTGATTGGAAACAGCACAACACTGTACCAAGATATTTAATGTTTTCATGTCGGGCATGTCACGGGAGTGGGAACTTTTAAAACTTCAGTATCCCATGCCTCAGTTCAGGAATGAAAGAAAATGAAAAGAAAAATGTGAACCCTGATATTCGTGTCAAATGAAACTTATTGCTGAAAAAAACAATATGGTTACTAATGAATACTGCTACATTGACACCATAGCATCAACAGACACAGAAATGATTACATTATATTTTGTGAAATTTAACATATGTACTTTTATTGAACACTATGTAGCGTGTGGGGAGCAGGAGGTTGTCAAGTATGTAGGCAGCTTTGGGTACTTAGGGAGGCAATATGGCAGCTGAGATGAGAGTTGGGAAAGAGGCAAAGGGGCTGGGAAGGAACAGAGGAGTGGGGGCCAGGGGATATCGCCTCCAAACAGTGCAGTGGATGGGCTCGGCAAGGAGCCAGACAGGATGACACAGAGCTCAGGGACATCCCTGCAGCTGGGACTATGGGGGCATGAGCTGGGGAACTAGCAGGTGGGGGGCAGGAGCAGGAAGGATAAGGATTCAGGGCAAGGGGGTGGAGAAGGGATCAAGGAGGGAAGTTGGTGGAAGGGCAGGAAAAGGGGGTAACTCTTCAAACAGGTTCATGATATTGGCAGATTTGGGGGAAGGGTGAAAGGTCATGGATAAAGAAATTGCAGAGACCAGCAACGGAACTATGGGAGAAGGTGTGGCAATGGGGGATGTGGTGGGAAGGAACAGGGGCAGAGGGGAGGGAAGGGCAGAGGTGAGGGAGAAAGAGGGCACTCTGAGGGGGGAGGAGGAGCAGCCTAGTCAGGAAAGGGCAACCAGGGGGAGAGAGAGAGAAAGAGAGAGGAGCAGGGGATCCACGGGGAGAGGCAAAGAGGTGGGTGAGTGGGGGGGTACTATGCTTAGAGGGATGCAGAACTACTCAGGGAGGGACACAGCAGATTGGAATAAAATAACCAGAAGAAGGTTGAGTGTATGCCAGGCATGACAGCAGGGAGAGTGGGACATTTTATACTCAAGTGTATGGGGCTGGACAAGGAGAAACCTTACACTGTGGGGTACCTCGGGACCAATGATCTCACAAGTTGTGAAGTGGAGGTGGTGCATAAGAGGTTCAGAGAGGTGGGGAAGATCTGTAGGAAGGTATGAAGGTCAGCTGCTTTCTCAGAGATACTTCCAGTCCCTAGGGTGAATACCAGTAGGAAGCAGAGGGTCGAGGAACCCAATGCGTGGATGAAAGGGTGGTGTGAAACAAATGGGTACAGGTGGGTGGAGGACTGGTGTAAGACATGGGGCAACAAGGACCTACATGTACCTGATAGGCTGCATCTAAATAGACAGGGTACAAGAGTCCTGAAGAATAAAATTGAAGAGTACCTAACAGATAAACTACATTTAAACTAGGGATGGGGGCCAATAAGTAGTGTTTCACTCATAGGCACAGTGAGAGGGGTGCCATCAGACCCCCCCAGCATAGGATTGCAGACAGAAGGGAGGGGCAACAAGAATGGGAATGGAGTAAGGACAAGGGAAGGGGAAGGCGGTGGGAAGGCAGGGTGCAAAGAAGCACAGGGATCACGGTGGAAGGTGCTGTCCTTGAATGCAAGGAGTCTGGCCAACAAGATGGTTGATCTCCAGACTCTGATGGTGGTGGAAGGGGTGGACATAGTGGCCATCACAGAAACATGGGCAAATCAGTACCATGACTGGGACCTCCTGATCCCTGGGTACAAATTCTACCGGAAGGACAGGAATAAGGGAAGGGGTGGTGGTGTTCCTTTATTCGTAAGGGAAGGTGTGACAACCACATCTCTCTCTCTCTCTTTGGGCTGTAACAGCTTTCAGAAAGGTGTCTGTCTCTGTTTTCCCACTGCCATCAGCTGGTTCCACCAGCAAAAATCACCTTCCTCTTCACAGAGCTGGGAGGTCAAACATGCAATTGCACAGGTCAAAGTCTGGTAGTGTGTCTCGCGGGTGGTGGACGCTAACCAGCCAGTGCCTCAGCCAGTGGAAACCATAAAATACCTTAGAAATAATTTAAATCACAGCCACAACCATAAATAGCTCTTTAACAGAAGGACAAAAATTGCATTATATGATATATATGTCTAACACAAGAGAAGAACACAGTTACAGGAAAAATAAACATATGGTTTTAAATGACAGATGACAAAAGGAAAAAGGCTATTCCTAAGCTAAACTATTCTTCTTACTCCTCTACTACACTTGGAGAGACTGAATTCCTATGCTATCTGTCAGCTACCACAGACGTAGTTAGAGCAGTAGGCTCCAAGCGTTTCCTCTCCAATGATAATTCCAGCCGAACACTCCCCAATGTAACTGTCTTACAGCATCTTGTAGTCCCCCTTTGAATAAGTAATTCTTGTGCCCTTCGAATGCACCAGCCATTTACCATGTATCTGTTTATGATCTGTGACCACAGTAAATTCTCTCCCATATAGGTAAGGCTGCAGCTTCTGAAGGGCCCACACTATTCCCAAGCGTGCCTTCTCGATTGTGGCATAGGTCTCCTTGGGCAGAAACCTCCAGCTAAGGTACACGACAAGGTGCTCTTCTCCCTGCTGGGTAACCTGGCTCAGCACAGCACCCAGCCCATAGTCTGAGACATCCACATGGACAATGAACTTTAGATTGTAATTAGGACTGGCCAATACAGCTGGCCGCTTAAGGCCTTCTTTAGCTCCTGAGAAGAAGCCTCACAACCCTGTGTCCACTGCACCTTATCTGACTTTCTCTTCTTGGTTAGGGCTGTCAGTGGCTTGGCCAGATCACTATCGTGAAGAACAAACCTCTGTCCCCAGAAATACCCTTACCTGTTTCTTAGTGGTAGGAGTGGGCCAGGCCAAGATGGCATCGACCTTGGCAGACTCTGGTCGGATGCGTCCGCTGCCCAACCAGTGCCCAAAGTAGGACACTTCTGCGATGCCTATCTGGCACTTTTCCACCCTGACTGTCAGACTGGCATCCTTCAGCCTATGGAACTCCTCCTGCACATTCTTGATGTGCTCCTCCCAGATCTGGCTGTATATGGCTATGCCATCCATACATGCCAGTGCAAACTCACCTGCGCCAGACAGAATGCAATCCACTAGCCGTTGAAAGGTTGCGGGTGCATTCTTCATTCCAAATGGCATTATCTTGAATTCCTATAAGCCAAATGGAGTGATGAAAGCTGATCCCTCCCTGGCTGCAGGGGTCAGAGGTACCTGCCAGTAGCCCTTTGTTAGTTCTATTGTGGTCAGATACTTGGCTCCCCCCAGTCGCTCCAGGGTCTCATCTGTTCTGGCATGGTATAGGTGTCTGATCCCATGCAACTGTTGAGTCTCCAGTAGTCAATGCAAAATTGGGTGGTACCATCCTTCTTGGGGATCAGTACCATAGGTACGGCCCAGGGGCTACTGGATTCCTGGATTACTCCAAGTTCCAGCATCTCCTTGAGCTCCTCTTTCACGGTCTGCTTAACCTTTTTTTTTTTATTTTAGTCTTTGCTAACCGGGTAAGGCCCACTAGGCACAAGTGCCTGTTTTCAGGGGGGACCTGGGAACACTGAGTGGTTAAGTGACTTGCTCAGAGTCACACAGTATGCAAGTGGAGGTTGAGAGAATCAAACACAGGTCTGGTCTGCTGGATGTATCAAGCTCATTCGCACCTCATTCCTCTAACCTCTAGGCTATACTGCCATAACCTGCTCAGGTACTCTGTAGGGAGACTGTTTCGGGACACCTGGGTCCTGGTATCTACATGGTTCTCGGTCAGCGTAGTGTACCCTGGTTTCCCTGTGAATGTGTCCTCAAATTCTCTCAACACACCCCAAATCTCCTGCACCTGGGTTGGTGTCAGCTGGTCAGAGAGGGTAAAGTTGTCCATGGAGGATCCAACCTGGACATGCCCGAGAAGGTCCATTAGTGGGTCAGCCTCAGTTTCCTCTTCTAGGGTGCTGCATACAGTGAGGACCAGTTCTTCCCTGCCATAGTAGGGCTTTATCATGTTAACATGATACACCTTTTGCCTGCATCTCCAGCCAGGAAGCTCTATCATGTAATTGACATCACTAACCTTTTGAACAATGCAGAATGGCCCCTCCCATACTGCCTGTAGTTTATTCTGTCAGACAGGGATGAGCGCCATCACTTGCTGTCCCATCTCATATTCTCTGGCTCGGGCCCCGCTGTCATATCAGACTTTCTGCCGCTGTTGCACAGTGGCCAGGTGCTCCTGAGCAAGCCCCATGAGCTCTTTAAGGCAGGTCCTGAAGTTCAGGATATACTCCACAACAGACTCCCCTTGGGAGGCACGGTCATCCTCCCATTCATCCTGAACCAAATCTAGGGGCCCCCTCACCCTATGGCCAAACAAGCGCTCGAAAGGTGAAAGCCCTGTGGACTCCTGTGGGACTTCCCGGTATGCAAATAGGAGATGAGGCAAATATTTGTCCCACTCCCTCTTGTGCTGGTCAGAAAAAATCCTTAACATGGTCTTAAGGGACTAATTAAATCACTCCACCAGACCATTAGTCTGGGGATGGTATGGGGACGCTCTGAGCTGCTTTACCCTACACTTCTCCCACAAACTACTCATTAACCCAGACATGAAATTTGCACCCTGGTCTGTCAGTATCTCCTGGGGAAAGCCCACCCAGCTAAATATCCCCAACAGTGCATAAGCCACCTTTTTTTGCATCAATGGATGATAAGGCCACGGCCTCTGGGTATCTTGTGGCATAATCAACTACCACCAGGATATACCCTTTACCAGTGCTACCTGGGGTGCTTGGTGGCCCCACTATGTCTACAATTGCCCTCTTGAAGGGTTCATCAATAATGGTCAGGGGCACAAAAGCTGCCTTGGCCTTGTTCCACATTTTCCCCACCCTCTGGCACTGTGGACAAGTCCTACAGTAATTTGCCACATCCTTGCCAATACCAGACCAGAAGAAATTGTTGGTCAGATGCTTTTTTGTGTGCCTCACACCCAAGTGGCCTGAAAAAGGGATATTACGGACAAGAGCCAAAAGCTGCTGGCAGCGAACCTTGGGACTACCAGCTGCTGGAGCACCTCTCCATCTAGCTCTTCCCCTGCTATACATTCTCTGTACAACAGCACATTGTCTCAGTAAACTGCCTCATTACCCCCCTGAGGGCCCTCAGCCCTGTTAGCTATTTCCCTCAGTTTTTACAAGGTAGGATCAGTCTGCTGCACAGCGCCCAGCCTCCCTTGCCTGACCCTTCCCAGATCCCCTTCAGAAGGAAGTCCTGTGGGCTCCTCCATTTGTGACTGGGGCTCAGGACTACTGCTTCTATCCAGCCCCTCCCCTATGCTAGCCACTTCCTTAGCTGCTGAGGCAGAGGCTGAACCCAACTGAGTCACCCCCTCTTCACCCTCAGAAGCTTGCCCTTTTGTCTGGCTGTTGGTTGTAACACACACCATAGAGTCCCTGTGGTCAAAATCATTCCCCATGATCACATTTACAGGGAGATCCTCTACCACTCCCACTTCTTTTTCTCCATGGCCACCCTTCCAGCTCAGGAAGACTCAAGTCATTGGTATTTGAACTGCTGGCCCTGTGATTCCCTGGACCTTGGAGTATTGCCTTAGCAGCATCTGATCTCCTTGGATTAGATCGTGCCTCACCAGAGAGGCGTAAGCACCTGTGTCCCGCAATCCCTGGGTTACTGTCCCATTAACTACAACAGGGTGCATATACTTGGAAGAGGCATGTGGTTCTTCAAGCTGCACACACCCTACCATCAGACCAGTGCTATTTTGATCACTCCCTCTTCCAGGCCTTTGCCCATTAACCATTTTCTGAGGGCAGTTATACTTCAAATACCCCACTTGATTAGAAATATGACATTTCTTGGGCCCCGGCTCTTGGGTCCTTTTAGAACCAGAGGGTTCTGCTTTGGGCTCAGGTGCAGGCTGGTTTCCTTTGAACTACCCTACCATGGGACCCCTGAGAACCATGTGCTGCCCCCCCCCACCATGAGACTCATGCTGGGCATATGGTCTGCTGGCCACATACAGGTCAGCACTTTCTGCCACCTCCTTTGGGAAGCTGCATGCCCTGTCTAGCAACCATATGTGTAGTTCTTCAGGTACAATTCTAAGAAATTGTTCCTTTACCATTAAATCTTTTATCAGTTCCACAGTGCCTGCTTTTGTCCCATCCACCCACTGGTCAAGATAAGTGCACAATTAAACATGCAAGTCTGTGTAACTGTCTTCCGTGCTTTTCTTTAACTCCCTAAATTTCTTTCTATAAGCTTCAGGAGTTAATTCAAAATGTTTTAATGACACTGTCTTAACCTTTTTATAGTCAACACAATCCACGTTGTTCATTTTATTCATTGCCTGCAAAGCATGTCGCATAAGTAAGAGGGTAAGATGGACCATCCATGAAGTTTTTTCTACTTGGAACTGAGAGCATATTCTTTCAAATGCCTTTAAAAATAGGTCAGCCGGCCCATTGGTACAGCAGTTGGATTTCCGCTTGCAACACCTGTGATCCGGGTTCAGGAATGGACTTGGGTCGCTGGAGGGCCAGCCGGGAGAGAAGGCTTGAGCATCCAATGGCTGCTTGCCTTCTCCAGTGGGCAGGGTGGGGATGTGGTCTGACACCTGCTGAACCCCGGTGGAGACCGGGAGTACAACAGTGCACCCTACAACTAATTAGGGGGCACTGCAGACATCGGTGTATGCCTTGACGTCATGGCACACTGCGACCCAGGTGAGAAAAGGGAAAATTCTCCTCAGCGCAACCGGATGACAGCCATCCAGTCCACCACGAGTGCCCTGATCAGGCCCCAGAGACCAACTCAGCAGCACTCGAAGGGTCAAGTGTTGCACTGGATGGCCCCCTGCCACTGCCTTTCTCCTCGGAGGAGGAGAACCCATCTGGTGAAGGGTTACACAGGATTACCCTGAGGGTTGCTGCCATTTGACGTGAAAGATGGTGGCAATGGGCAGGAGTGTGAGCGAGCGGTAGGGGAACAAGACTATTGATGGCCCGAAAGAGAGGCCAACGGGGGAGACATGGGGAGAATAAAGAAATAACACACAAAAAACATAGATCAAGGTCATCTGCCTCTCTGTATTGTGGAAACAATTTAGAATTAATTTTGACTCCATGGGATGAGCCCCCCACCCATCATCCATTACTTACATTTGGCTGGTGTAGTGCCACCATCTCCTTCTCGTGCTGTCGTCTCTGGACTTCATGCTGATGTTCTCTTTCTCTTTCTCTTTCCTGACATTCTTTTTCTCTTTCCTCCATTCTCTTCACCTCTGTTTCTGCTTCCAGTCTTTTCGTCTCTTCTTCCAGCTTCCTGACCTCTGCCTCTAGTTTTTTTGCCTCAAGGTCCGCCTTTTTGCCTCTGGTTCCTTGTCTTGCAGCAACAGCTACAGGTGCAGGGTGTCATGCTGATTTGGGTGGGTCTGCTGCACCGGTTCCTGACTCATACCCAGGGACCTTCTGCTTCTGGTCATGAGCCACCAGGGCAGCTATGAGGTTAGCGTTTTTCTTCTCTTTTAGATTCTCAGGCTGGACCCTCTTTTCTTGGCACTTGTCAGAAAGCTGTTGCAAGGTAAGCAAATCATAGTCTGTGGAGCTCATTCTCAAGCTACACTAAACTATGCTAATTAGAAACAAAAAAAAAATATTTTACGAATGTACTCTCTTGTATATCCTGGTCGTGACTGCTAAGCTAAAATAGTTCCACTGGCAAACTCTGTCTCTTAATGTGCTAGAAAGTCCACAGTCACCCCATCACTGCCTACCAATTTATGACAACCACCTCTCTCTGGGCCATAACAGCTTTCTGAAAGGTGTCTGTCTCTGTTTTTCCACTGCCAACAGCTGGTTCCACCAGCAAAATCACCTTCCTCCCTTCATACAGCTGGAAGGTCAAGCATGCAGTTGTACAGGCCACAGTCTGGTAGTGTGTCTCACAGGTGGTGGATGCTAACAGAGTTTTGCCTCAGCCAGTGGAAACCATAAAATACCTTAGAAATAATGTCAATCACAGCCACAACTGTTGAGTAAATACTGCAAATAGCTCTTTACTTAACAGAAAGACAAAAGTTGTATGACAGGATATATACCATCACCATCATCAAATTGTATTTTTATAAAGCGCCCTTCCGAAGCTCAGGGCACCCCCTACAATATTAAAATACATAAAATCTTCAGTTATAGAATCCACACTATTGAACATACAGTACTGCACATTTAACATATATTAAAATAATCTTCTAATTAGATTTTATATTCAGCAGAAATACTATCAGTCTTAAATGCCAGAAAAGACCTGATTAAATAAATACATTTTAAGGGATGTTTTAAAACCCTCCAAGGTCAGGCTATCATGTATATGACGAGGTAGAGAATTCCACAGGGTTGGAGCCACATAGGCAAACGCTCTTCCTCCTGAAGTTTTCAGAGGAACCCTGGGAATCTCTTACAATCCCTCGTCGGACGATCAGAGTTGGTGGGAGGGGCAGTAAGAGGACAAAAGGTCTTGCAGGTATTTTGGTCCCCGGTCGTGTCGAGCTTTATAGGTCAGCAATGTGACCTTGAAGGTCATCCGCCACTGTATCTGCAGCCAGCGCAGTTCATGCAGCACAGGTGTTATATGCCTGGATCTAGGGGCTCCAGTCAGCAGCCTGGCTGTCGTGTTCTGCACCAGCTGCAATCAGCGGATATCGATGCCCGGTAGCCCTAGGTAAAAGGCATTGCAATAATCAAAATGGGTGGTGACAAAGGCATGGACCAGGGTTGGAAGATCTTCAGTCAAAACCAGGTATTTCACCCTAGCTATGTTCCTGAGAAGGTAAAAGGATGATTTGACTACAGCTGGCACTTGAGTCTTGAAGGTCAGGCTTTCAGCAAAAATCACGCTAAGGTTCCATACCTGGTTCATGACAGTTAGTGGTATTCCTCCCAGCTCTAATCCAGAGGGCTGTCCCACTAACATCCCAGCCGACCTATGATCTGGGTCCATGACCAATGCCTCTCTTTTCTCAGGGTTCAGCCTCAGCCAGCTAGCACTCATCCTGTCCTGAATCTCAGTCAGACAGCTGTTAAACACCAGGATCATATCACTTTCCTGGCTGGACACAAAAGACAGGTATAGCTGAGTAGCATCTGCATAGCAGTGAAAACTCAGACCATACCGTCTTATGATGTCTCCTAATGGTAGCATATATACTGCGAACAACATGGGTGACAGCACCGAGCCCTGCGACACCCCACAGGACAGCTCATGGGGGCCAAGGAATAAATCCTCAACACCACCCTCTGAGATCTGCCCTCGAGGAATGATCAAAACCAACTGAGGATTGCCCCCCCAAGTCCACAGAAGAAGTGCAGGTGCTTGAGCAGCACCCCATGGTCCACAGTATCAAACGCTGCCGAGAGATCAAGGAGAACCAAGATGGTACGGGATCTCCGATCTCTGGCCATCAGGAGATCATTAAGTACTCGAACCAGGGCCATCTCAGTGCTACGTCTTTTCCTGAAACCTGACTGGAGAGGATCATAGATAATGTGGCTGATCAAATGATCCTCCAGCTGCAGAGTAACCACCTTCTCAATAACTTTGCCCATAAAAGGCAAGTTAGAGACTGGACTGTAGTTAGCTGGACAGTCGGGGTCTAAGGAGGGCTTTTTTAAGAGGGGTCAGACAACTGCCTCTTTTGGGGGGTAAAGAAAGATCCCCCTCTCCAAAAAATTCCTCACTATACCAGCCAGGACCCAGCCGATAACCTCAACACACCCTATCAGAAGGTGAGTTGGGCCCGGATCCAAACTACAGCAAGTTGGCTGCAGAGTCTGGATGATCCTTACAATATCAATGACTACCAGCAGGCTGAAGCTGGATCAAGTCACCCGGGTAACTGTACCACTCGGTTGATCATTGCAACAACCAATAGGGAGACACTGGATGATCTCTTTCCAGATGGAGGCAACCTTATCTGCAAAAAACTGTGCAAACTCATCACATTTTCCTCGTAACAATGCTCGATCAGATTGCAGACAGACTGGATTGCAGTCTGTCCACAGTGTGGAAGAGCTGACCTGGCTTGTTTCTGTCTGCAGCAATATTCTTAGACAGGAATACTGCCTTCTTATTGGAAATTGCTGATTGGTAGACTTTATAATGGTCTAACAATCTAAGCCTGTCTTCCTCCAGGTGAGTTTTCCATCAGTGTCTCTCCAACCTTCGCCCCTGCCTCTTCAGCTTCTGCAGGGTTCCATCATACCATAGGGCCCCAGGGTGAGAGATCAAGGGACGAACATGAACCGGAGCAATGATATCCAGGACCCCTTCTACCACCTTATTATAGGCAAGAACAAGGGGGCCTGGGTCACTACTATCAGTTGGAATTCTCAAAAGGTCCAGTACTGCCATTAGGCCCTCTGAGGCAACTCCTCTTAAAGGGTGGTACTGCACCATTTCCCTGGGGGCAGGCCTACTAAGGGGAGTCACAAAACTGAACCTCAAGGCATGATGGTCAGACCATTCGACTGGATCCACCACCATGTCAGTGATTTCCATCCCCAGGAGAAATACCAAGTCCAACGAGTGCCCCCTCCGTGGGTGGCAGTGATAACCACCCATGTCAGGCCCAGTGATTCCATTGACTGGAGGAGGTTTTACCCAAATGATGAGAGCTCATCATCGACCCAGGCATTGAAAATCCCCAGAATCAACCACCTGGGGAACTCCAACACCAGTCCAGCGAGATGCTAATCTACCTCCTGCAGGAAACCCTTCCTATCACCTGGTAGATGGTAAATGAGAAGGATCCTGCAGCCTGCACCCACCCCCACAATACACTCAAAGGAGTTAGTAGATCCCACTGGGACCTCCCAAAATATATGTCTAACACAAGAGAAGAACACTGTTACAGGAAAAATAAACAAATGGTTTTAATTTACAGAAAAACTATTTTTCTTACCCCTGTACTACTCTTCTAGAGGCTGAATCCCTAAGCTATTTGTCAGCTCCCACAGACATAGTTACAGCAGTAGGCTCAACGCTGTTCCTCTCTGACAATAATTCCAGCAGAACGCTCCCAGATGTAACTGTCTTACAGCAACTTATAGTCCCCCTTTGAATAGGTAATTCTTGTGCCCTTTGAATGCACCAACCATTTACCATGTATCTGTTTAATTGTTCCAATCAGTTTAAATAGTCCTATAGATATCTAGTTAGATCAATTTAACATCCAGTTTATATTTGAGTGGTCCAATCCTTTCAAACTGTGTGTGTGTGTGTGTACTCCCCCCTCTTGGTCATCCTCTCTAGGGTCATGGATAAAGAAATTGCAGAGACCAGCAATGGAACTATGGGAAAAGGTGAGGCAAGGGGGGATGTGGGGGGGGAGGAATGGGCAGAGGTTAGAGGGGAAGGGACAGAGGTTAGGGGTGAAAGATGTCACTCAGGGGAGGAGGAGCAGCCTAGTCAGGAAAGGGCAACCAGAGACAGAGAGAGGCAGTGGAGCCAAGTGGAGAGGCAAAGAGGTGGGTAAGCAGGGGGAGGGGTGTACTTTGCTTGGAGGGATGCAGGGCTCAGGGAGAGACACAGCAGATTGGGATAAATGAGAAGGGGAGCAAGGGAGAAAGGGTAGTTATACTGGGAGACTCAATACTGAAGAGGGTGAGGTGGGGAGGCAAGGTTGCAAAAGATAGCCAGAAGAAGGTTGAATGTATGCCAGGCATGACAGCAGGGAGAGTGGGACCTTTTATACCCAAGTGTATGGGACAGGACAAGGAGAAATCTCACATTGTGGTGCACCTCGGGACCAATGATCTCACAAGTTGTGAAGTGGAGGTGGGAAAGATCTGTAGGAAGGTATGAAGGTCAGCTGCTTTCTCAGAGATACTTCCAATCCCTAGGGTGAGTACTATTAAGAAGCAGAGGATCAAGGAGCTCAATGCGTGGATGAAAGAGTGGTGTGAAACAAATGGGTACAGGTGGGTGGGGGACTGGTGTAAGACATGGGACAACAAGAACCTATATGCACCTGTCAGACTGCATCTAAATAGACAGGGTACAAGGGTCCTGAAGGATAAAATTGAAGAGTAGCTAACAGATAAACTACATTTAAACTAGGGATGGGGAGGCAATAAGATGTGCTTCACTCATAGGCACAGTGAGATGGGGCCATCAGCCCCCCTCCCCCATAGAACTGCAGACAAGAGGGAGGGGCAACAGGAATAGAAAGGGAGTAAGGACAAGGGGATGGGAAGGCGGTAGGAAGGCAGGGTACAAAGAAGCACAGGGATCATGATGGTACGTGCTGTCCTTGAATGTAAGGTGTCTGGCCAACAAGATGGTTTATCTCCAGACACTGATGAGATGTGGACATAACGGCCATCACAGAAACATGGGCAAATCAGTATAATGACTGGGACCTTGTGATCCCTGGTTACAGATTGTACCGGAAGGACAGGGAAAAGGGAAGAGTGGTGTTGCTTTATTCGTAAGTGAAAGGATAAAATGCAACAGGAAGGGAGAGGAGGAGGAAGGGACAGAAGACTTTTGGATGCTTCTCCAGAACTCAAATGGGAGAAGGATTCAATCTGGGGTGCTGTATTGGCCACCCTCACAGGATGAAGAGATAGACAGGGAGCTGGGGAACCAGATCAGAAAACTAGGAGGTAGTGGTAACATCATCATAACAGGTGACTTCAACGTGCCTGGAGTGAACTGGAGAACCCCAGCTACCACCTGTGCCAGGGAACAGGTCCTCCTGGAAGCTTTCCAGGACTGGTTCCTGGTGCAGGGGGTAACACAACCAACTAGAGAGGGCGCCATACTGGACCTGGTGCTGTCAAATGGAGAGCAGATCCAGGAGATAGCAGTGGAGGACCCCCTTGCAGGCAGCGACCACCGCACAGTGTGGTTTTACATCAATTTGGGTAAAGAGTCAGCCAAGACCAAGATGAGGGTAGTGGATGGATAAGGGTAGTGGATTTCAAGAGGGTGGACTTTAGAGGAATGGGGGACATTCTAGTAGGGCACCTGGTGAAAATCAAGCCAAACATGGATGCGGAGCAGCAGTGGTCCGTCATTAGGTCAGGTCTGAATGAAGCCACAAGTGCCTGTACACAGACCCAGACTAAAAAGGCCAGAACCAAGAAATCAAACTGGTCCAACAAGGAACTGGCAACAAAGGTGAGGGAGAAGAGGACAGCCTATCCGAGGTACATTCATATGAAAAGTGAGGAGGACAGGGAAATTTACGTAGAAAAATCCAGGGAGGCAGGGAGAGGGGTCAGAGCAGCCAAAGCTGCAAAGGAACTAAGATTAGCACAGGGGAGCAGGGAAGGTGAAAAGGACTTCTTTAGATATACAAAGGAGAGAAGCAGTAAGGATGGGATTGTTAGAATTAAGAAGGAGGGGGGATGGGTGGAAAACAGTGGAGAGCAGGCAGAGGTGTTAAATGAGTACTTCAGTTCAGGGATGTAGCCAGGGATTTCAGATATGCACACCAAGTGGACTGGCTGCTACCCCCCCCCCCCTTGTTAGGTTGAGCTACTCCCCCCGGTGTAGCCAGACAATATACAAATGTACACCAGGACCATGTTTGTTGCCTCATTTGGCACAATAAATACAACTTTTGTATCTCATGACAGTGGTTGTTGCCATGCATGGGTAAATACAAATGCCATGCATCGCTCCCTAAGACACCCACATACCAGCCCAGAGTCTGTAAAGTTGTATTGTCCTTGGGATGCAAAGAGAGTATTAGTGACCAGTCCTTCTAGTTTCAACTCCTATGAATAAAATTACAGAAAGGTTCAGTATTTTCTTTTATTTTTCATGGAAAAAGGAAGCAGTTCAGAGCCTATTTGCTACCCCCCCCCCCCAAATAAAATTGCACAGCATGGAGTGCTTGGAGTATGCCTGCCTACACCCATGCTTCAGCTCTGTTTTCACCAGGGAAAAGGATGGACCAATGTTGCAGGGGAAGACTGGGGTAAATGGGGGGGGGGGGAGAGATGAGATAGATAAGATAATTGACAGGGACAGTGTCTTAAAAGGACTCAGAACCCTTATGGTGAACAAAGCAACTGGCCCAGATGGCGCCCATGAAAACGAGTCTTTTGCCCATGGACCTACCAGTTTAAATAAACAAAACAAACAAAATGTTCACCCAAGGGTCCTAAGGGAACTGGCAGAGGTTCTGGTAGCCCCCAGTGGATCTGTTTTAACACCTCACTCGTGAAAGGCTGCGTGCTTCGGGACAGCACATGTGGTGCCACTCCACAAAAGTGGGCCCAGAGATGAGCCGGAGAACTACAGGCCAGTCAACCTAACCTCCATCATAGGCAAGTTAATGGAGACCATTCTAAAAGAAAGGCTGGTGACCTTTCTAGAGGTTAACAGTCTCCAAGACACTGGACAGCATTGGTCTGTCTCTGGGAGATCCTGTCAGATGAACATGATAGACTTCTTTGACTAGATCAGTGGACAAAGGTCAGGCAGTTGATGTCTTATACCTGAACTTCAGTAAAGCCTTCAACTCTGTGCCTCATGGAAGGCTGCTCAGTAAGCTGGATAACCTGGGAGTTGGGGACAAGCTGCAGGGGTGGGTAAGAAGCTGGTTGCAAAATAGAAACCAGATAGTGATGGTGGGGGGGGGGGATTATCCAAGCCTAGGCCTGTGACTAGTGGGGCCCCACAGGGCTCGGTTCTTAGAGAAGTGCTATTCACCATCTTTATTGGAGATATAGTGGAGGGGCTCAATAGCAAAATCTGCCTGTTTGAAGATGGTGCTAAGCTCTGTGGGAGGGTGGACATGGAGGAGGGGAGACAGTAGCTCAGGGAGGACCTGGCCAGGCTGGAGAAGTGGTCTGGCATACGGCAGTTGGGGTTCAATGCCAAGAAATGCAAGGTCATGCACCTGGGGGCAAGGAACCTGAGGGTCAGCTACTATCTGAAGGGGTAGCAGGTGTTCATCATGGAGGAGGAGGGAAAAGATCTAGAGGCAATAGTCAGGGGTGACATGAAGCACTCTGCACAGTGCCAGAAAGCAGCAGAGAAATTGAATAGAATGCTGGGATGCCTCGCCAGAGGAATCACCACCAGGAAGGAAGAGGTCATTCTGCCCATGTACAGATCATTGGTGAGGCCACACCTGGAGTACTTTGTGCAGTACTGGCGCCTTATTTGAAGAGAGACATCTGAAGGGGGTCTAGCAAAGGACAACCAAAATGATCTGGAGCATGGGGGACAAACCATATGAGGAGAGGTTGAGGGAGCTCAAAATGTACTCCCTAGAAGACAGAAGGTGGGGATATGATAGAAACCTTCAAGTACCTTAAAGGTATAAACAAGGTTGAAGGGGAGGGCATCTTCAAATTGAAAAAGGAAGGGAATATAAAGGGAGCACAGTCTGAAACTTCTCTGGGGTAGATTTAAATGGGAAATGAGAGGGCACTTTTTCACAGAGAGGGTGGGGTCAAAATGAAATGAACTACCATCGGAGGTGATATCCTTGAACACAGTGGGAGGTTTTAAAAAAGGGGTGGGACAGGGTAAAAAGGAGGGTTGCAATGGGAGGGAGACTGGGTAGGGGGGAAGTGAGGGAGGGGGAGGATTCACCACCATCATCATTTACTGGATTGAGAGAAATGACTCTCGTTTACAATTGCATCCAAATACAAGTATAAAAACAAACAGAAACACACACACGTTAATGTATCACATAAGTTTCAAGCAGAATGATAAAAGCATCAGGAATTAAAATAAATAAAGATTCATCCAAAACAATCACAGTGATCACATACTAGGCTAGCAAGTGAGGCCCCAAAGTGCAGCAACAGCAATAACATGTTCAAATTACATTTCTTCTGAATTATTTCCCATGTCCTGGGGACAGAAACAGCTAAACTAAATTCCCCAAATTTAGAGCGATACTTAGGGATATAAAAATGTGAGTGTTTAGCAAATCTAAGACTGTGTTTTATTGATGTTCTATATTAAAGTGTATTTAACAAATATAACGGTAGACCTTTAATATTGAATCTGTATACAAATGAATACCAATGCATTTCTCTTCAATCTGCTAGAGAAATCCAACCTACGTGCATGTATAAGTAGCAACGGTGAGTTCTATATGGCAAATCAGTTACAAATCTAAGTGTGCTATGAGATAGTGGATCTAATAAACTAAGAATTGTTCCAGTAGTGTGTCTATAAATATAGTCACCATACTCTAATACACAAAGAAATAATGAACTAACATGCAACTTTCTATGAGAGTGATTAAAATGAGTTTGTTTCTATAGAAAAAAAAAGCTAAGAGTCTTTTTAATTTGGCAGAAAGGTGTTGCATATGTGATTTGAAAGTTAACTGATTGTCCAGGATTAGGCCTAGGTACTTATGTGTATGTACTCTTGTAATGTTTGTTCCTTTAATAGATCTTCTAGTCAAATCAGACAGGAATAGGTTCTTTTTAGTGAAAAGCAACCATTGTGTCTTTTTCTTATTAAAAAGTAACCTTAAAGCCAATAAAGCTTCCTGAATTTTATTGAAATATTTTTGTAATGCTTTAATAGCTAGTTCTGCATTGTCATGGTGTGTGTACAATACTGTGTCATCAGTGCACAAGTATATTTTTGTGTTATCTGAACAGTGTTTAGAGAGGTCAGTTACGTACAGCAAAAATAGCAGAGGGACAAGAACGGAGCCCTGTGGCATCCCCTGGATTATGAGTGAAGGGGGCAGCCCCAGTAAAACAGATTCGGCTGCACACTTGAGCAGACTAGATAGACTATTGCAATCTGCTTTTGCTGGCAAATGTTCATATGTTCATACTGCAAGTTAATTGTGAGATTTCTATGTAATTTATGCCTGCATGTCTTTCTTTATCATTGTCACTGAGGACATTAACTCTAACATTCACGTGCCACTTATCCCACTTTTTTTTTGCACTTTTCTGCCATTAACACTGTATTATCTGCCCTCTCCCCAGGCAGATCGCACCTGGAAACTAGCCTTGGCTCAGTGTGCCCTTCCTGGTCACTAGTTTGAAATATGTAACAATTCTAATTCCCTTCACTGGTAAAGTGGATACATATGATGTCTGTCTATATATGTGTGTGTGTATATATATATATATATATATATATATATACAGTAGCGTGAAAAAGTATTTGCCCCTTCCTGATTTTCTCTATTATTGCATATTTGTCACACTGGATGTTTTCAGGTCTTTAGACAAAATATAATATTAGATAAAGGAACCTGAGTGAACAAATAACACTTTTTTTTTACTTATTTCATTTATTTAATGAAAAGTTAACCAACACCAACTGGCACTGTGTGAAAAGTAATTGCCCCTAGTTAAATCAACCCAATTAAAGGGATAATTAGAGTCAGCTGATTGAACACAGCCAGGCTTGATTACAGCCAGCCCTGCTCAATATAAACCTCACTTATTTTGGCCCTTACCATCAGAGTCACATTGCCAGCACAAAGATTCAACAAGCACATTATGCCATGATCAAAGGAAGTTCCTGAAAAGTTCAGAAAAAAATTTGTTGCCCTCTGTCAGTCTGGAAAGGGTTACAAAGCTATTTCTAAGGCTCTGGGACTCCATCGAACCACAGCGAGAGCCATAATCTCCAAATGGAGAACACTTGGAACAGTAGTGAACCTTCCCAGGAGTGGGCGGCCTGCCAAAATTACTCCAAGGGCACAGTGTAAAATCATCCAAGAAGTCTCAAAGGATCCTAAAACAACATCCAAAGAACTGCAGGCTACTCTTGCCTCAGCTAAGGTCAGTGTTCATGACTCCACAATCAGAAAGAGACTGGGCAAAATGGTCTTCATGTGAGAAAGGCAGAAACCACTGCTAACTAAGAAGAACATAAATGCTTGTCTCTCATTTGCCAAGAAGCACCTGGATGATCCACAAGCCTTTTGGGAAAATGTTCTATGGACAGATGAGTCCAAAGTGGAACTTTTGGACAACATGGATCCCATAATGTCTCGTAAAGCAAACACAGCATTCCACAGTAAGAACACCATACCAACAGTCAAACATGGTGGTGGTAGTGTGATGGTGTGGGGATGCTTTGCTGCCTAAGGACCTGGATGACTTGCCATAATTAAAGGAACCATGAATTCTGCTCTGTACCAGAAAATTCTTAAGGAGAATGTCCAGTCATCCTTCCGTCAGCTGAAGCTGAAACGTAGTTGGGTCATGCAGCAAGACAATGATCCAAAACACAAAAGCAAGCCCACATCAGAATGGCTAAAAAGAAGTAAAATTAAAGTTTTGGAGTGGCCTAGTCAAAGTCCAGACTGAAACCTAATAGAGATGCTGTGGTAGGACCTGAAACGAGCAGTTCATGCTCGAAAACCTACCAAATGTTACTGAATTAAAGCAGTTCTTATGAGGAAGAGTGGGTTAAAATTCCTCCACAGCGATGTGAAAGACTGATATTGAATTATAGGAAGTGTTTGGTTGCAGTCATTGCAGCTAAATGTGGCATAACCAGTTATTAAGTGTAAGGGCAATTACTTTTTTCACAGTGCCAGTTGGTGTTGGTTAACTTTTTTCATTAAATAAGTGAAATTAAAAAAAACAAGTGTTATTTGTTCACTCAGGTTCCTTTATCTAATATTACATTTTGTCTAAAGACCTGAAAACATCCAGTGTGACAAATATGCAATAATAGAGAAAATCAGGAAGGGGCAAATACTTTTCACGCCACTGTATATATATATTATAGTGGCACGGTAGTGCCACTATAGTTAGGGTTGAGGAGCCATTTCTATGTTAAACCCCAAAAGTTTGCACCTTAATAACTTTGCAACTGTTTGATGGATTTGCCTGAAATTTGGAATACACAATCAAGAACCATAGGCCTTGGGATCTGCCAAGTTTTGTACCAGTCGGATATCCAGCTGCAGAGTTATTAAGCGTGATCTGTGCGTGCGCTTACGCTTTTTCTGGAATTCTACTGTCGCTCCTACAGGTTGTACAGTTTGCACGACCGGCCCAAAATCTTCAGAAAACATGCAGCCAGGGTTCCCGATGTGCCTTTTGAAGATTTCGGGAAAAAATATTAAACGGTTCAAAAGTTATTAAAAAAACAGTTTCCCATTATAAGTCAATGGGAAAAGTTAACAAAAAGTTCCACAGTGTCGCAAATGCATTTTTACTTTCGCAAATGGGCCTGTTACTTTCGCAAATCAGCCATTTTGTTTTCAGTTGGTAATCAGAGAAATGGTTGGCATTTAAATTTGGGACCCTCTAGCAACCTAATTGTTTTTGTATTCACCTAGTCGGACCCTGAGGATGCTTGCCATGTCTTTATTTTGTGGTAAAACACCCCAGAAATATGTTTTTCAAATTTCTGGAAAAAGTACTTTCACAAATTACTTTCGTGCTCACAAAAGTGTCGAACTTTTTTGTGAAAGCTTTGGCAAATTGCGACAGTACTTTTCCATCTGTGGGAAAGTGACAGCGATTCTTTGGCACTGCGCTGCAAAAGAACCGTTGGGAGTTTTGGGCTGAAATTTGAAGGGAACGGAGCCGAAATCTCACCAATGTGCCTTTCAGTGTTGTATTGAAAAAATATTACATGGTGGCAAAGTTACGGCACTCCAAAGTTGACAGTTTTTCCCATAGGATAACACTACGGCGCCCGACGCATTACAGAAATCCTTTGGATCCCTCAGCAAAATAACGGTTTGGTCTTTTTTCCTGAAATTTGGAGGGAAGACAGCCAACAGTCCACAGATGTGCCTTTCAGTGGTTTGGTGAAAAAATATTACACAGCGGCAAAGTTACGGCACTCCAAAGTTGACAGTTTTTCCCATAGGATAACATTACGGCGCCCAACGCATTACAGAAATCCTTTGGATCCCTGCTGCAAAATAATAGTTTGGTCTTTTTTCCTGAAATTTGGAGGTAAGACAGTCAACAGCCCACAGATGTGCCTTTCAGTGGTTTGGTGACAAAACATTACAGGGAGGCAAAGTTATGGCACTCCGAACTTTTATTTTCTTCCCATAGGATAACATTACGGCGTTCGCCGCTCCTTTCAGGGCCCGTATCTCGGAAACGGTGCGTGATACGGACTTTTCGTCAGAAAATTTCTTAGCCCCATCATGGGGTAATTTGGTACTTAGCCCCATCATGGGGCTAAGTACCAAATTACGAAACCAAACAGAACTTTGAGGTGCTCAACTAACACTCAATGTGCAGTAAATTGACCTGGTGCTATATTCGGAAAGAGAAATAAATCCAAAAAACCACACGCTTTTTTTAAAAAAAAGCAATCCGAATGCACTAACCGCAGTTGAATAAAAGACCAATATTTGGCACGGCCTATCGATCTTCAAATTTTATTGTAGTCTCAACTCATATCAAAGACAGCAGACACACGGAGTGCGGCGGCTGGACCAGACTAAAACAAATGCTTTGAAAACATCAAAGGAAATAAACATGAAATGGAGCATTTTTAAAAGACCGGGTCAAGCCAGAACAGCTCACATGCGTGATGACGATCGGAGTAACAGCTGACGCTTCGCTAGAATCCTTCCTCAGAGCTGATTGGTCTACATGAACATCAAACATTTAAAGTGCACTTCATACATATTAAAACAACAGACAACCAATTAAAAACAACCATGCTCATGAATATTCATATCTACCCCTACCGAACAAATCTAGCTACAAATAACATTGTAATAATATCTCCTCATTCAAACCTCTCGGTTGAAGTGTATCCAGTTTGTAAATCCAGAAACATTCCCTCTGATCGAGCTTTTTGGCTAAATCACCCCCACGGATTCCAACTTTAATTTTCTCAATGCCTACAAATTTTAAGTTACCTGGTGAACCATGACCTGCAGTTGCAAAGTTCCGTGCCATCGCATTAGTCATCACATTATTTCTAATTGCTGACTTATGCTCACTTATCCTTTCTCTCAACTGTCTTTTAGTTTGCCCTACATAACTTAAACCACAAGGGCATGTCAGCATATATATCACACCAGTACTCTTACAATTAATAAACTCACTGATCTCAAACTTTTGATTAGTATGTGGATGTAAAAAGTACTTACTATTATAAGTATTGTTGCATTGAGCACAATTCCCACATTTATAGTTGCCTTTTGGAAAGTTTGGAATCCAGGTTGACCTTGTTTTTTCTGGATATGTGAGCTGTTCTGGCTTGACCCGGTCTTTTTAAAAAAATGCTCCATTTCATGTTTATTTCACTTTGATGTTTCAAGCGTGTTTGTTTTAGTCTGGTCAGCCGCCGCCGCACTCCGTGTGTCTGCTGTCTTTGATATGAGTTGAGACTACAATAAAATTTGAAGATACGGTAAGCCGTGCCAAATATTGGTCTTTATTCAACTGCGTTAGTGATTCGATTGCTTTTTTTTTAAAAAAAAGCGTGTGGTTTTTTGGATTTATTTCTCTTTCCGAATATAGCACCAGGTCAATTTACTGCACATTGAGTGATAGTTGAGCACCTCAAAGTTCTGTTTGGTTTCGTTATCTGAAACGCGGTTACTTAGAGGACTGCATGTTTGTGAGGTTTGCTCATTGACCTGTTTGACCCATACAAGCGTGTTTACGGAGGCATCTCTTTGGTAATCCAACAGTGAAAATATGGCGAGTGGTTCAGACGTGGAGTATTTATGGAAAGCCGTCTCATACAAACGGCACTACTTAGTTTTTCTGATGCTGAAGGGCTGAGATAATTTTGACCGGCAGCCTGTGAAGTTCTGTTTGCCCCAATACCTAGCACAAGTACAGCTTGTTTAAAACCAGATGGTATGGAATTGGAAGGTTTAAAAGAAAAAACTTGTAAGATATCAGCTGCATGCATTCTCTTTATCACAATACTGGCGTGACAAAAAAATTCCTAGGGGGCTACGTATTCAGAAACCACCAGCATATGGCTTAGATGACAAGTTATTAATGCAAGATTGGGAACGATTTTGAATAAAGCCTCAAATGATCTAATTTTAGCCCTGATTAAGAAGGCAAGGAGAGACATTACAAATGTTGAAGAACTGATTAAAAAAATGGAAAATGATTTTAAATCTGGTTTTTCTCTTGTTGATACTCAGGTGTTGTTTGAAAAAATTCATGCCAGCATTTTGAAGTATCAGGCGGAATTGAAGGAATATAAACTGCAAAAACATGAGAGAGATGAAAGGGATTATGCACGTGGGCAGGTGTATAATTGGCAAAGTAAAAGCCGTCGTGAACCATTTCTGTACAGAAAGAATGTTACCAATTTAATTGTAGACGGCTTTGTGTCCTCTCCTGAAAGTGAGACTGGTAAAATCAATCTAGCCCAGCAAAGGCAGGATTTTCGGCCCTCAATTTTTCCAGGGGACACTCCGGGACCCCATATTCCCCCATACAGAGAAAACACAAGGTTAGAAGGGGACGTGGAAAGAGGGCGAGGAGGACGTGGGAGAAGCAGAGGGAGATGGCAATATTTGGGCCCACCCAGGCATTTGAACAGGCAGAACAAACAGCAATCATAAATCTTACTAGGAGACAACTTACCAACTATGAAACTTGGTCTTACAAAAGGTTTATCGTTTGTACCTTAGTAGGAATGTGAATCCTTTCAAACTCATATTGACTTATTTAAGTTATATAGACAACTTCATTTGAAATGCTTTTTGAGAATCAGCAAGTACAATCAAATAATGACAATGCTGGTGTGAATCAGTCAGATAATAAAATGAGTGTTTACAATGTGACACAGCACCTTAAAAAGTCAAGTAGTTTTTGTCCCCCTACATCTAATCACTATGTTGTCAACACATTTGCGGCGTTGGTTGATCATGATATAGATTTAATATTAAAAAGAAAAAAAGAAGTTAAATACAATTTGACATTTCAAGAACATCTGGCTTTGAAGAAATTAAAAGAAGACACAAGTGTTATTATAAAGCCAGCTGACAAAGGTGGAGCAATTGTACTCTGGGATATGAAAGATTATGAAGATGAAATGTTTCGTCAGCTTAATAATAATATTTATTATCAAAAACTAACCAATGATCCCACAAATGAGTTTAAATTACAGGCTGAAGAATTTATTAGACTGTATGAAACTGATGGACGTTTAAGCAAGCATGAAATTGATTTCTTGAAAGTAGCAGCACCAATCAGACCAGTTATTTATTTATTACCTAAGGTTCACAAGGATGCAAGAAACCACCAGGTCGACCCATTGTTTCTAGCATTGGGTCATCTATGGAACCCTTTTCTCAAATGGTGGACTGCTATTTAAAACCACTTGTTAGAACTTTGTCATCTTTCATTTTGGACAGTGGTGACATGATTAGACATACTCAAAATATGGCGATTAATTCTGAAGATTGGTTGGTCACTTAAGATATTGAAAGTTTATATTCCAATGTACCACACGATGGGGGGATTCGAGCAATCGAGTTTTTTGGGGCATTACAACCAGATGCAATTCCTGATTTAAGTATGATTACCGACATGGCCAACATGGTTTTAGCATCTAATTACTTTATGTATAAAGATCAATTTTATAAACAACAGAAGGGTACAGCGATGGGTACTACGTTTGCTCCTAGTATAGCTTGTTTATATGTTGGCCAGTGGGAAACCACTCAGTTATATAGGTGTGACAGTTTCAATAAATATGTTCGATCTTGGAAGAGATACATAGATGATTGTTTTTTTATTTGGCAATCCGATCTGGCTACTTTGCAGGAATTTGTTAATTTAATAAATTCTTTTGATACTAATTTACATTTTACTATGCAGGCTGATCTTGTAAAGGTGCCATTTCTGGATTTGCTGATTTATAAGGATGGACAGAAATTAGGGACTACACTGTATAGGAAGCCTATGAGCAAAAACACATTATTACATTTTGAGAGCAGTCATCCACAAACTTTAAAAGAGAATATTCCTGGTGGCCAAATGGTGCGTTTGAAACGTATTTGTAGCAATGAGAATATGTTTAAAACAAATGTTCAAGAAACTGCTAGACGTTTCAAAGCACAAGGTTATGGAACTGATTGTATTCAGAAAGGGATAGAGAAAGCTGTGATGAGTGATAGAAATGAATTATTGAAGCAAACATAAAACTGATGATATTCAGGAAGTATTTATTTCAGTACAGAATTTTCAAATCAGGCCTATGAAATTTGAATGTGGTTAGAAAACATTGGAAAGTATTATATGGTGACCCTGTTTTTAGGAAAGAAATTTACAAGATACCTAGAATTACATATAGAAGGGGAACAACTTAAAGGACATGCTGGTGCATAGTGTACAATATCCAGAAAAAACAAGGTCAACCTGGATTCCAAACTTTCCAAAAGGCAACTATAAATGTGGGAATTGTGCTCAATGCAACAATACTTATAATAGTAAGTAATTTTTACATCCACATACTAATCAAAAGTTTGAGATCAGTGAGTTTATTAATTGTAAGAGTACTGGTGTGATATATATGCTGACATGCCCTTGTGGTTTAAGTTATGTAGGGCAAACTAAAAGACAGTTGAGAGAAAGGATAAGTGAGCATAAGTCAGCAATTAGAAATAATGTGATGACTAATGCGATGGCACGGCACTTTGCAACTGCAGGTCATGGTTCACCAGCTAACTTAAATTTGTAGTACATTGAGAAAATTAAAGTTGGAACTGTGGGGGTGATTTAGCCAAAAGCTCGATCAGAGGGAATGTTTCTGGATTTACAAACTGGATACACTTCAACCGAGAGGTTTGAATGAGGAGATATTATTACAATGTTATTTGTAGCTAGATTTGTTCGGTAGGGGTAGATATGAATATTCATGAGCATGGTTGTTTTTAATTGGTTGTCTGTTGTTTTAATATGTATGAAGTGCACTTTAAATGTTTGATGTTCATGTCGACCAATCAGCTCTGAGGAAGGATTCTAGCCGAAACGTCAGCTGTTACTCCATGCGTCATCACGCATGTGAGCTGTTCTGGCTTGACCCAGTCTTTTTAAAAAATGTTCCATTTCATGTTTATTTCACTTTGATGTTTCAAGTGTGTTTGTTTTAGTCTGGTCAGCCACCGGCGCACTCCGTGTGTCTGCTGTCTTTGATATGAGTTGAGACTACAATAAAATTTGAAGATACGGTAAGCCGTGCCAAATATTGGTCTTTTATTCAACTGCGGTTAGTGCATTCGGATTGCTTTTTTTTTAAAAAAGCGTGTGGTTTTTAAGTACCAAATTAGCCAGGACAGTTGTAAATAATATGACTTTTAAATTTTTTTTCTATGTCGTACAGTTCCTGAGATATAACCTATTTAGTATTCCAAGTTCTCATTTTCTGCGCCGATACTCATTATTATGCATACATTATTTGTACTCACTGTCTTGCTCTATGCAGGTTTTGGGGAAAACCAGCCTGTGCGCTTACATTACTGTTACTGTTGCCCTTTCCGCTTGCGGTTCTGTACCCGTTTCACTTACCGTTGACGTCTGCACCACCATATGCATTATCCTTTGCATTTTCATTTGCGCTAGCGTTTCTGTTATTTTTTGCCATTTCTGTCTACAGTACTGTTTATCTTTCTGTTTCACTTTACGTCACCATGCCCATTGACATTTCTGTTTCAGGCACCATGTTACTATGTGACAACACATCACGTGGCAGACCGTCCCGTCTATGCCACTATAAGCTACTCCTTTCTAGGTTCTCATTCGTGCTTGTGTTACCATGTGCGCCTGTTAGCATTTCTGTTTGCATTGCTGTCCCTGTTAGTATGCCACAAGACATCATGTGGCGGGAGCGCGGGGCCCCGCCGCTGCATTACATTCACTATTTCTCGTTATCATTCTCAAAAAGAAGGGAAATTAGAGGCAAAAAACTCCGTTTAATGCATTAGTTAGGGTTGTTCCACAGTAACAAAAGTGAGGAAATTCGCTGTTAGAGTTGAAAACCTTAACTCCGAATTCACCCCCCCCCAGCACCACACACACACAGACACACACACACACACACATGCAAGTATGGGGGAGGACCAAGTCAACACAACCAATGACAGACATCCAGCAGCAGGTGACAGAAATAACAAACAATTGTCTAAATGTACTACGAGACATCCCCACCCACTTGACCAGGTACTGCATGCTCAGTGGAGATCAACAGCAAAACTGAGGCCATGTACACCAAACGTACACATCCCTGATTGCAGCTGCACACAACGTACCACACTTAGTAGTTGCATGGCCTTACCTACTGATGCCCCACACCACACCACAACTGGTACTGTGCCGTTAGTCAATATAAATGCTGAAGGTGCATGATGACAGTTGTAGAAAGGTTTTAACACTAGTGAGTATACATTAATTAAGAAAAGTACATAAATTAACTACAAGACACTAGCATGCTCAAGATAAAAGTAGTGTTACATTTAGTAGGTGATTTACATAGTAGTACATTTACTGCAACGGTTTACTCAAGATAGAGGCTGATGTAAGCGTATGGAAAAGCATTGCCTGTTCAACGCTGTGAAATTCGTTCTGCCAGTATCAGATGCATTCTTACTGATGAAGTGTACTGCTGATGTACATACAAAGACCTTCAGTGTGTTTCAATACTAAAGATGCAGTAAGTATTCTTTGTGAAACAATGTAATTGCATGGATCAGGCCAAGCAACTTCTAAATATCATAGCACTACTGAGCCAACAATGACGTACCTGTATCGGAGATGTCTATAGGATAGATTTTCCTGTAGGCACTTACTGAGTATGTTGTACCTGAAAAAGACAATCTCATTGCATCTGTGATGACTAACTTATTCAAATAGTAATACATTTGCTATTGTTGCAATGAGTGATCTATGCCACTTATGGACACAGTGTAATTTTTTTTTAACAGTTGTTTCATACTCAGGCTGTATGCCTAGTGTTTGGGTTTGCAACACTTCTGTCACTGATGCTATCAAAGTGATAACTATGTTAATTGTGGTACAACAGGAATCAAGTAGGTATGGTGTAGATATAAACAAAATGTCTTTTAGTATTGATTTAACTCACAATGGGGTAAGTGTACTAGGACAGCAGGGGTTATTCTCTATCACTGACTCTGTCAGTTATAATCACTAAGGTTTCGATGACTGTAATGATCAAGTTACACTGTTCATCTTCATAAGTTTATATTCACAGCCATTCTCCAGTAACTAGACAGTGTATGGTGTAACTGGGTGAGACACTGTGTTGCAAAGCTGCAGTGCCTAGCAGAGGAGAGTATCTACTCATAAAGACAATTAAGCAATAAGGCATGACCAACAGTTATGTTAAATGGTCTGTTAATCACCCTGTAGGGGTTTAATGTCGAATGAGGCATAATGAGTGCCACATGTCACTAGACAATGATAAACTGACCATTAACATAATACCTGGGAGTGGCTTATTGCTATCATAATAAAACTGTTTTTAAACAACATTAAACCATGTTCATCATATGGTTAGGCTCTACATGTATGTTAATAAAAACTAAACATAAGGCTGTTACAATGTTTACAGTCAATTAGAAAGCTGCATTTCTCAAACCCTTGTTATAATCAGAGATATTATACCTGTACAACTCCTTGGTTTTCCTGAACTCTGTTGCTCAGGTGGCCCACCACATGTGGTGTGGTCTGGTGTGGGGCATCGGTAGGTAAGGCCATGCAACTACTAAGTGTGGTACGTTGTGTGCAGCTGCAATCAGGGATGTGTCGTTTTGGTGCACATGGCCTCAGTTTTGCTGTTGATCTCCACTGAGCATGCAGTACCTGGTCAGGTGGGTGGGATGTCTTGAGTACATTTAGACAATTGTTTGTTATTTCTGTCACCTGCTGCTGGATGTCTGTCATTGGTTGTGTTGACTTGGTCCTCCCCCATACTTGCATGTGTGTGGTGCTGGGGGGGGGGGGTGAATTCGGAGTTAGGGTTTTCAACCCTAACAGTGAATTTCCTCACTTTTGTCACTGTGGAACAACCCTAACTAATGCATTAAATGGAGTTTTTTGCCTCTAATATATATATATTTGTATATATACATATATATATATATATGTATGTGTGTGTGTATATATATATATATGTCTACAGTATCTATGTACAGTATCTATCTGTCTATCTATCTACAGTATTTCTGTCTACAGTATCTATCAATCTATCTATAGTATCTCTCTATCTACAGTATCTGTCTATCTACAGTAGGTCTCTATCTACGGTATATATCTATATGTCTACCTACAGTATCTCTCTCTATATAGTATATGTCTATCTCTCTACAATATCTTTTTATCTACAGTATCTATCTGTCTATCTACAGTATATATCTATGTGTCTGTCCATCTACAGTATCTCTCTATCTATAGTATCTATCTATCTACAGTATCTCTTTATCTACAGTCTCTACCTGTCTATCTACAGTATATAGCTATCTACAGTATCTCTTTATCTACAGTATCTACCTGTCAATCTATCTATAGTATCTATCTACAGTATCTCTTTATCTACAGTATCTACCTGTCTAGCTACAGTATATCTCTATCTACAGTATATGTCTATCTATCTAGCTTTCTATCTAAAGTATCTATCTATCTACAGTATCTTTCTATCTACAGTATGTCTATCTATCTCTCTATAGTATCTGTCTGTCTCGCTACAGTATCTCTCTGTCTACAGTATCTATCTATAGTATCTATCTACAGTATCTCTATCTACAGTATCTGTCTATCTATCGATCTATCTACAGTATCTACCTATCTGTCTGTGTCTGTCTATCTGTCTGTCCATCTATCCATGTCTATCTATCATCTATTTATCTATCAATCTATCTATACAGTAGATTACCTTAACTATATACTACATATAATTCAAAGCAAATAGAAGAGTGCCACACTGTTAACATGCCCAGCCCAGTGGCCATAAAGGTAAAGTACAACATCAGGAATTCACAGCTTCTCTGGAAAAAATTAAAAAGCAGTTAGAATATGAGGATTATATCAAACATTTTTTTTTTTAAAAATGTGACATAATTGAGTATAAAGAAAACAAGATATACATTTGGCATCATAAGCCCAGGGGTTTTAATAGGAACAAACAATACACACAATATCAGGGTTATCAGATGGACTTCAAAAGAAGCGTAAGATCAAGAGTGTCAATAACCCATGGATGACACTAGGCCTCCTTACACAAATTCAATCTTGAGACCAGCTCTGGTATCGTGCTAAGACTACTGGCACCCAGACTGATGTCCAGGCCTACAAAACAGCAAGGAATTCATGTACCAGAGCAATCCGCCATGAGAAGGCTAACTATTATACAAACACCTTAGCCAGCACCTGGAATGATGGGAGTAAATGCTGGCATAACCTTGCTGAAGTGACTGGAAAGGATCCCAAAATAACACCCACAATGTTAAACATAGATGGTACCATCACTCTTGACCATGTAATCATTGCCAACGCATTTAACACCACTTTTGCTGACCTTAGTCATGTGCTACCCCCTAACTTTTTTGATCCCACCACAGTCAGCCCAGCTCCTGTTAGTTCAGGTTTGCCACCAGGGAACCCTCCTTTCCATTTCAAAGCAATCCCAGAAAGCCTAGCTAAAAACATATTCTTAAAGTGCTTAGAAAGTCTAGGGTCAGTGGCAATTCACTGGATATGAAACTTCTCGCCCTCACCATTGATGAAGTCCTGCTCCTACTAACCAAAATCCTCAACCATTCCCTCATGCTCTCCCAGTTCCCCCAAAAGTGGAAACTGGCAGTCGTGACTTCAGTCCATAAAAGTGGTGACAAGACTCTCAGAAACAACTACAGGCCTATATCCATCCTTCCTCCTCTATCCAAAGCATTGGAATGGATAGTGGTTGATCAGCTCAGCTCACAGAGTACCTTGTAAAATACAGCCTACAATGTTCCCAGCAGCATGGCTTCCGCAAAGGGCACAAAACTACCACGACACTCCTTGAATTCACCACAAATATCCATCATGCACTTGATCAGGGCCATTTGGTCGGCGCCTCTTTTATTGACCTGACTAAGGCATTTGACACTGTCAATCATTCCATTCTCCTCAAACAATTATCCCTCCTTGGTCTTTCAAGTGAAACTACCCTCTGGTTTCAAAGCTACCTCAGTAACCGGACCCAACAGGTCAGGATTGGTGAATTCCTCTCATCAACCCTACCAATCCACTCTGGAGTACCCCAACGTTCTATCCTGGGTCCCTTGTTATTCAGCATATTCCAGAACAATCTCCCTGCCTCCTGCCATGACAGAATGTTACTGTATGCAGATGATGCAGTAATCTTCACTTGCCACACCGACCCCACCTCCCTTCAGTCTCAACTACAGAAAAGTTTCACAGAAGTGGAAGACTGGTTTTGCTCACATAAACTCATTCTTAACCACAAAAAAACTAAAACAATGTTATTCCATGGAACCCACAACAAGTACAAGGACCATGAGCTCAGAATTAACAACCACAAAGGCGTCACCGTTGAGCAAGTGGATATGTTTAAATATCTGGGCCTGACCTTTGACTGTTCCTCTCATATACCAAACACATTGACAATATCTCCAAAACTGTGAACTCCCATATAGGGCTACTATACAAGCATAAACATTGCCTGATGGCTGAAGACTTGAACCTCGCTATCCAGAGCTCTGTTATCTCAACTATTGACTACAGATTCATTATATATGGATCCGCTATTGATACTGCACTCCAGCGCATAGCTGTAGCCTTTAATAAGGCATGTAGACTCCTTATTTCAGCTGCCCACCTTTCTCACACATGTGACATTTATGAGCATGCTACTGGCTCCAGCTATCTGGCAGGCTAAAGTACCAGACCTGCATCCTAGCTAAGAAGACATCACTGGGCCTTATGCCCCCTGGAGTCCAATTAATATTGACCCCGCAGCATGTTCACCGCCTAACTAGAAGATCGGACAGTCTAACCTTTACAATACTTCGCCCTCTCAAGCTCTGCGTTCTTACCTTGTCAGAGCCTCCACCTGGTTCAACTTGCTACCTACAGAAATCTTGAAATCATTGCCACGATTGGTGCTTTTAAGTGTAAACTGCATCAACACCTCATGGCTAGTGCCTTCTGTAATTGCTTCTTATAATCCCTTCCAGGCATACTACCCTCAAGCATCCCTCCTCACTGCCTCAGCTCCTCCTCCTCCTCCTCTCCTACCCCTCATTACTGGGTATAGGATGAATCTGTCTCCTTTTCCTTTTTCATCCCCCCCTTTCCTCCTCCCTTGCTGTTCCCCACCTACCACATACCCAAAGCAATGCCCTCCCATTTCTCCCCTCCTCCCTCTCTCTCTCTCTCTCTCCCATACCACCCCCCTCACCATCACTCTTCTTTCTCTTTTCCCACTAACCCACTCCTAACAAAGCCTCACTGAGCCGCCTATGACTTGTACTGTATAATTAACTTGTAACACAATTCCTTGACAATGCCTTTGGCTGCTATTATTGTAACCTTACTTATATTTTTTTTTGTAAATTTCATTGTAATGATCATGTTATGTTTTGTACCTCTTTGTCCTTATTGCCTTGATGTGGAACCTTTGTAAAATAGCCCTCAGCTCAAAGGTGTCATCCAAAATACAAATAAATACAAATAAATAAATAAATAAAAGAGGAGATAGCTATGTGTTTACAGAAGATCCCAAAGATAGGATCCATAGGACAGACAGACTTTTTTAAAGGAGGCAGGACCAGGTATGAGTAGACAGAACCTACGATTGACAGACAGATGACAGGAACCATGGTACAAACTAAGGAGAAAGGGATGGTACCAGAAGGAGTACTACAGACATCAAACAGTATACCACAGAGGAGGTGGGAGTGGAGGAGGTGGAAGAAGTGGCAGAAGATGAGGCAAGGGAGGCAGATCAAGACCTATGAACATACTGTGATTTTTAACCTAAGTGACAGAAACATTTCAGAGGCAGGTCTTTCCTTCTTCCCCCTAAACCAATTAATACTTGATCTGAACACTGACCTACAGAAACTTTATAGGAATCTCAGATTAGCAGATTGGTTTGGTAATAGACCACCCAAGGAGGAGGCATGCATGCACGAGACAGGTGGTACCTCACTTTGTTGTTTTTGCTAAGAGGAGCTACACCATAGTATGTGTTAAATAAACTTTTGAAACTTCATGAATCGGCGTTGGTGCTGGCTTATTTTGGATTCGTAAAGTATTTGGTCCATGCACAACAAGTGCTGGAGCTGCTTTTTCTTTGGGGAACAGACCACCTGAACCAGTTACCCGCAGACAATAGATCAAAAAAGTCCTAGGTGTCAAATCATTGTTTAGCCCACCTATAGGTTCAAACAATCAATCAATCAATCAAAATCTTTATTTAACCAGGGAATCACCATTAAGCAAGCTCATTTACAAGGTGGACCTGCAGTTTGCAAGGGCAAGGGTACAGAATAGAGTACAAGTAAAATATACATAAAACAACAGTAGCAAGCTGGCCCGGTGGCGCTGAGGGTTGAGGCGCTGGACGCCACACCTCGCACCATGCCGGCGACCCGGGTTCCAATACGGACTCGGGTTGCCGGGGGTCAGCTGGGGGAAGGAGGATTGAGCATCCCAACAGACGCTCTCCTCCTTCGGGGAGGGTTACCAGCAGTACTTAATGCACCCGACATCCATGAGGGCCGGTGGAAGCACTGACTCTTGGGGATATTGGCAGCTCCTCTATAGAGGAGTTGGGGAGGGGAGGACACTGTTAGACACTTGGCACATTCCTGCCCTAGCCGGCATCCTCAGGGGTTGGAGGGGAAACCACAAGAAAAACGGAAACTACCCTCGCCATTCCTAGATGATGGCCACTCCAGCCAACCAGTCCAGAAACTATGGGCAGACCCCACTGTGTAAGGTGCTCCGTGGAGGTAAGAGGGAGGTAGGAGTCACCAAGATTGCTCTCGGGGCAGACTCAGGGTTGAGAGAGTGGGTGGCATGAGCTAAGCCTGAAGGAGTGGAACATCGAGGTGATAAGGCGGATAAAAAGTAATTTAAAAAAAAACAGTAGCAAGACGTATACAACAAAATATATACAGTGTAGAAATAAAGGTAAATAATATATACAAAGATGTCTTTATAATCCTATCTATCAATAACATGTTCATAGCCTGTAAAGGAGTCCCTGGGATATGGAAAAGTGCATGCGTAGGAGGCAGGGATGCTGGCAGAAAGATTCTGGGATACTAAGCTGGTAGTATCAGGGCATAAGAGTGGGCGATGGGGGGGTGTTGCAGTGAGTACGTAGTACCGGTGGGACTGGAATGGACTGAGGTGAACCGGTAGTACCGGTGGGACTGGAATGGAATGAGGGAGGGGGAGTAATCTTGGTAAGGGAACACTTAGTTTGAACGGGAAGGACTTAGATTGAGCGGTAATGTCAGCTGGACAACTAGGAATGGTGGAAACAGTTACAGAGCTCTACAAATGTTTTGGCATACAGGGTCTTGAACACAGCAAGACTAACAGGGGAGCTAAGTCTCAGCGATTTCTGTATCCTATTCCAAAGCGTGGTCAGGACAAGCTTATGGCTGCTCTTCCAAAGCGGGTACCGACCCTAGGTACTTTCAGGGAAACCACCGAGTGACTTCTCAAGGCATAATTCCCAATCAGGCTTAGTGGGAGATAGTCAGCAATGTATTGCGGGAGTTTGTTGGTGATGGCTCGGAGCATCCAGAGGGCTGCATTTCTATACTGCCTGTGTTGAAAGGAGGGCCAACCCACAGCTGCATATGATGAACAGTGGTGGGTGGAAAAGGGGAGGCCTGTTATAAATCTCAGAGCTCTATGATACAGTATGTCCAATTTAGCAAGGTGTGAGGCTGGGCACTGGCCATATATGAAGTCAGCATAGTCAATTGGTGAGAGGAACGTGGATTGGACGAGCTGTCTTTTGGTGTCTGCGGTCAGGAGGCAATTTATTCTGAAGAAGAGTCCAAGCCTCTGCCTCAGCTTTTTCAACAATTCTTCTATATGTTCCACAAAGGAGAGTTTATTGTCTATCCAGACACCCAAATACTTGAATTCCAGTACGTATTCAAGATGTTCACCTAGTAAGGTAGAGATAGAAGGTAGTGGACCAGCAGCGGCAGAATATGCCCCCTGGCCAGTTGGTGAGAATAGCATTGTCTTGGTTTTCTTGGCGTTAAGTAGTAGTCTTTTACTGAGGAGCTGGTGCTGCAGGATGTTAAAGTCAGTTTGCAGGTCGCCACAGGCAGCTTCAGGAGATTCACGGCTTATGAAGAGCACCATGTCATCAGCAAACAGGTGAATGCTTGCTTCCTTAATGCCTACATCCAGGCTGGTGACATAGATAGCAAACAATAATGGTCCCAATATGGACCCCTGAGGGAACACCCCTTTTTATCAGTTTAAGTGAAGAAACCTCCCTTTCAGCCTTGATTTGTTGTTGCCTACCAGTGAGGTAGTCATGAACCAACACAAGGAGGTTCGGTCTAGGCCTATTGTTTGTAAAGTGGAAAGGAGCAAACAGTGATCAACGGTATCAAAGGCCTTACTGAGATCCAGGAAAACTGCACAGATGAATTTTTTGTTGTCTTAGTCCCATTGCCAATCGTTAGTTACTTTTGCCAGGGCCGTAATGGTACTGTGCTTTGCTCTGAAGCCTGACTGCATAGGGTTTAGTAAGTTCGAGTTGTCACAACACAGTGGGGAGTTTTATAAAAGTTGATGAACAAGAAATCAAGAACTTATTGAGCACTAGGGAGAAGGCCTCCCAAAAGCAGAATGTCACAAGGGGAGAAAGGGAAGCCTTGAAAGGCCTAAAAAATGACAAGTCTGTTGTAGTGTGGGGGGTAGTAAATTATACACCATGGGCAAACTAGATGGACCTTGAGGTCCCCTTCCACAGCCACCTTCTATGTTTCTAGTAAAACCAGTATATGAAGGGGATGGTGTAGTCATCTGGGAGTATACAAAATATCTACAAGAGAATCTTAGCAAAGAGATGGGAACCGATACATGGAACTGGAAACAGATCCCACTATTAGTGTAAGAAAGGACATCAGGGACTTGTTAGAACTCAGGATAGACATGGGTTAGATAACAGAAGATGAAAAAGATAATGTTGATCTGTAAGAAACCCAGAACTCCAATTTTTTACATACTACCCAAAGTTCATAAGGATACACATAACCCCCTGGCAGCTCCATCATTTCAGGAATCGATTCAGTCCTGGAACCACTTTCCTTTCTGCACAATCAGAGGTAGGGAAAACGGAAACATATATAAAGGTAACTAGCCATGTGACCCAGCTGATAGGTGAGCTGAACAGAAGTGACATTGACTGGGAGAAAGTGACTTTGGTCAGTTTTTACATCACTGGTTTGTATACTGGTATACGCCATCAAGAGGGCTTAAACACCCTCCTAGAGGCCCTGAGAGACAGGGAGGACATATACCCACCTAATGAACATGTAACCCCCCCTACAAATGGGGGTTCCTAAAAGCTTCCCCGGAGCTCGTTTAAATGCTCCATGCCTGGATGGTGTTCGGCGTAAAGCCGTTTAAATGTGTAGCCAGTGAGCGCTTTTAAAGCCTCCGTATACTGTCTCTTTAAGGGCTGCCTGTTGCAGTCACAATTAGCTGAAATGGGGGGGGGGCTGTGTGGTTGTCTACCCGAGGCCCACCCGGGCTGCTGAGTAAACGCTCCATTCTGCCCTCGCTGAGCATGCAGAGAGAGAGCCCTGCTGAAGGATGTAATTGTTTGCTGGAAATAACAGGGTAATAATGATAATGTAACTGTTCTAACCTGCTTTCTTTGCAGCAAAGACTGTTCTGATTGCCCCCTCCATTTTAGTCCCGAACTGCCGATTTGGACCAATCAGTATGCTGGGGCTTTAGTGGAGCCGTCTGACCAATCGAGGGACTGCTTGTAATCCTGGGAAAGGCATTATGAGCTATGGCGCTTTTTTGCACCACTGAGGACGTGAGTAGTTGACTGACATGTGAAGCCAGCCAATGGACTCAGGAGTGCCCGAATTGAAAGGAGTGCCCCATGCTGTGAGGGGCAGATGCATTGAGGCTAGGAAGGAGAAGGGAGCTCTAGGCTCCTGCGCTGTGTGAGTGTTCGCTCGGGAAGTGCATGAAGGCCTGAGGCGGCCATTTTTTCTCTTTCGAGTGATTCAGACTAAATCTGCCAGCGTACGGTCGGAGGAGGCTGGTGCCAGCCCAGCTACCTACCAGGCTCAACCTGAGAGGACTGGAGAATCTGCTGAATTGTGCTCGGTCCACCCGTGATGTTGAAGCTGCTGTTTACTGCCCGAGTCTGCTGCAAGTTTGTGTGGGGCCTAGAAGCAGCTGCCTGGTATGGTACCCCTCTGTTGTTTGTCATATAAATGTGTGAGGAGGCTGGTGAAATTCAGGCTCAGCCCTGTTGGTGGTGACGGAAACGGTATTTGCTGGAGCCGTGAGTACTGAATCAGGGTAGCTCCCTGCCAAGTTTGCAGACAGTAGTTTCCAGTTGTTTTTGTTGTACTGCTGACTGCCAAATTGAACTTTCTTCCCATTCTGACCTCCTCAGGATTGTAAAGGCTATCTGTGTCAGGGCTACAACCAGCTGCCACAGTGGACTAGCCATTAGGGCTTGGGTACCCAGGGACAGTAAATATTAGGTCTAAGCCTGTGCACAGTGCCCCAGGTAGGTAAGTATAGAGTATGCCAATCACCTTGATTTTCCCCCAGCATTGTTATTTCTTCCCCCCTTGAATAAATAAGATTGTTTGTTCTGCAATTGCACCCTGGCTAGTTTGTGTGTTTCCGGTGAAGTGCTGCATAGTGACTGTGATATAAATGTACCTTACTTTACAGGGTGTCCCCGGTGTGAGCTGAGAGATACTGGCCGGGGGGTAAGTGTACTGCAGAAAAGTATTGTTGAATCCCCGGGGAAGCCACTAGTGGGATGAAAAGGGGGTTGCAGTAACCCAGAGGGCTGTGACCAAGGTAATCTCGACAGTATTAACCCCTACCTCTGGGTGGAGCCCCCGTCAACGGATATGGGCCCCTCACCCTGTCTCAGTGGAGGCAGGCAGGGGTAGTAGCCCTAAGGGTAGCGCCCCCTGGGGATTACAAATTGGAGGCACTGCTGGGATCAGGGTCCCCTAGTGGCCAAGTGAGTGTATAAGAGATGGAAAAAATAGAGGGGGATATGATGGCAAAAATTAAGTTGGGTCCTATTAAGACCATGGTGCATAAACTGATGGGGTGGGGTGAAGCCGAAGAGATGGACTCCCAAAGAATTGTGTTACTGTTAGATGTGCATCTGGGAACCCCAACTGCTGACATCATTTCCACAGCAGAGTGAGTTAAATGTTTAGGCAAAGTGGAGGTAAAAGGGCGTATGGCTGACCTGCTCAATCAAACGTTGCAGGTGCTACTCCTGTGCAGTGTGGCCATCGACCCCGAGAAAGCAACTCCTGTGATTTATCTGGAGGTGCCTCACAGGGATGGAGGAGGATAACTATATTCAAGTGGGTCAGTCACTCCTGGGGGTCCCCAGATGAATAGTTTTAAAGATAAACTGCTTAAATTGCTGGCTGTGGAGGGGAGAACTACCCAGGAACTGCAGCAAGCATTGGATTTGTCTAGTGATGCTACCCCTCAGGGTTCCCCAGGTACCTCCCTGTGTCCCCCCAAGAGTTCTGTTTTTGGCTCCACTGCCCCTGGTAGTCCCTCTTATACAGCTTGATTCCTGCTATAAGCTGAAACTTTTTTCTGGCATGGTGCCAGTGCCTACCGGGGAGGATGACTTGGAAGCTTGGATGGACTATGCCACCCCTTAGTTCAGGAGTGGCAATGTTCTGAGGGGGAGAAAAGGAAGAGATTGATGGAGAGCCTGCGGGGTCCCACCTTAGAAGCCATTAGGTTTTTGCGGGCCACCAACCCGGAAGCCACTGCCGCAGAGTACCTTTCTGCTTTAGAGGGGGTGTTTGGGAGTACAGAGACTGGGGAAGATTTATTATGGAAATTCAGGTCTGCTAAGCAGTGGAGAAATGAGAAGCTACCCGCCTTTGTCACTAGGGTGGAGCGGGCTTTGCAGAAAGGGGGGAATCATTGCCACAGCCCTGAATCAGGTCAGGTTGAAACATGTTTTAAAGTCTGCTAGATTCTCTAGTGTAATACTGTTAAAACTTAAGTTGCATGATCGGTGGGCTACCCTGCCTGAATATTGTCAATTGATGAGGGAAATTAGAGAGGTGGAAACTGAAGAAGAGGGGTGGGAGCCCTATGTGGGGGCGGTGAACCCTAGTGGGACCCCCGAGCCTAGCACCCCTGAAGAGACCAGCCTGTCAGGGAGGCCTGATGGATCCCCAGATTTTCCAGGTGATGTGGGAATGCAAGCTATTTCTTCCGACCCCCACGTAGAGAGTGAGTTGAGGGCCGAGGTCAGAAATTTATGGGAACTGGTGAGGGACTTGAAGCAATCTACCATGTACCCTGTTAGGTCTGGGGGGCCTGAGCTATCCAGGAACCAGAACCTTGGTCCAGGGGCACCCTCTCATCCTCCACAGGGTCCCCAACAGATAAGGTGTCTACCACCCAATAGAGATCCCTGGGACCCCAAGTTCTGTTACCATTGTGGGGAGGATGGGCATTTTCAGCCTGAGTGCCAGATGCCATAGAATTTAAGGAAAGTCAACAGCAGACTGATTACTTGGCATCGCAGGGCCCACCCTCGATCCACTAGAAAAAGCTTTGTGACCCAGGCCCGTGCTCAACCAACTGTCAATGCTGCGCCCCCCAAATGGTCTGATGTGGTTGGGCCCTCAATGGAGACCCCAGTGCAGGTAAATGGGATTCCCACTCGAGCTGTGTTAGACAGTGGCTCTCAGGTAACCATCATGTTTCAGGACTGGTATCAAACACGCTTACCTGAGGTGCCCCTACAACCCTTGGATGGTCTACATGTGTGTGGATTGAGTGACAAAGCTTATCCTTATTTGGGGTATATCCGAGTCTGGTTGTCTTTCTCTGCTACTGCGACTGGAGTGGACGAACAGGTGGAAACCTTAGCTTTAGTTTGTCCCCCTACTGGACTGTATGATGGGGTACCCCTACTGAATGGATCAAATGCTCATATGTTCAGACGATTGGCCCAGTTGTGTTCAGAAAAGCAAGCATTCAAGACTGGGCAAGCCCTAAAGATACCCGCTGTGATCCAAAAGGCAGCTGCAACTCAGAAGAAGGTTAACCAGGAGGAACTTGAAGGCCCAGTGGGCGTGGTGTGGAAAAAGGATCCGGACCCAGTGATACTTGCCCCAAATGCCCAATGTGTCCTGCATGGAGAAGTACGACTAAAAACAGATGTTAACAATAAGTTGTTCATGTTGGATGCGCCTGGGGAGGGAAGATTACCTGAGGGACTGTTGGTAAAACCCAGAATCTTGCTGGCTAAAGCTCATGCTTATGTTAAGAGGGTGATGGTTCAAGTGCATAATGTGTCAGACAAAGAGATTCGAATAAAAAGAAGGTGCACCCTGGAAAGTGTCCATTGTGCTGATACTGCAGTACTGCCAAATAGCAAGGGTTCCAGGACAGATGACAGAGTTACTCCTGACCTGTTTGATTTCGGTGACTCCCCGTTGCCAGCTGAATGGAAAAGGAGGATCAGTGAGAGGCTTGCCAAGAGGGACCAAGTTTGTTTTCTCCCTAAAAGAATGGGATGTGGGATGTGTGCAAGGGGCTGAGCATCACATTCAGCTGCATGACGAAAGGCCTTTCCGAGAGAGATCCCGGCGCCTGGCTCCGGCTGACATAGATGACGTGAGGCGGCATCTGCAAGAGATGCTGGCTGCTGGTGTGGTACAAGAGTCCAGGAGCCCCTATGCCTCCCCCATTGTAGTAGTAATAAAAAAATATGGGGCAGTTCGGATGTGTGTAGACTATCGCACTTTCAATCGGCGGACCATCCCAGACCAGTATACCATGCCACGCATACAGGACACCTTGGATTGTTTAAATGGCAGTAAGTGGTTCTCTGTGTTGGATCTCTGTAGCGAGTACTACCAGATCCCGATGGCCCCAGAAGACCGAGAGAAGACTGCATTTATTTGCCCCCTAGGTTTCTATGACTTCATTTGGATGTCTCAAGGGATTTCGAGTGCCCCAGCCACTTTTCAGCGCCTGATAGAAACATAGAATTTGATGGCAGATAAGGACCGCTTGGCCCACCCACTCTGCCCATTTCCCTGCCTACTGGATAAGCTGCAGATCCTAGTTAACCAGCAGCCTACTTCTTCCTACCCCCACCCCCTAGAATTGCCTTATGACTGTCCCATGCATGCTTGAATTCCACCACTGTTTTTGACTCCACAACCTCTTCCGGAAGGCCGTTCCATGCATCCACAACCCTCTCTGTGAAAAAATACTTCCTTAAATTACCTCTGAGCTGCCCGCCTCTATCTTCAAATTGTGCCCCCTTGTTCTTGCACACCTCTTTTTTTGAAAGATGCTACCCTCTTGGACTTTGTTGATTCCCTTGAGGTACTTGAAAGTTTCTATCATTTCCCCTCTCCCTCCTTTCTCGAGGCTATACATATTAAGCTCCTAAGTCTCTCTTCATATGTCTTCCAGTGCAGACCCTGCACCATTTTAGTTGCCCTCTCTGACAGCGCTCCATCCTGTCTATGTCTTTTGCGAAGACTGGGTCTTCAGAACTGCACGCAGTACTCCAGATGGGGTCTGACCAGCTGTCTGTACAGAGGATAATAACTTCCTGTTTTCTACTGGTGATGCCTCTCCTATGCATCCCAGTATCCCCAGCCTCTTTGTTGCCCTCTCACATTGCTTGCCCACCTTTAGGTCATCTGATATGACTACCCCCAGGTCCCTTTCTATTTTTGTTGTTGTTAGTATCTCACCCCCCCATTGTGTACTCTTCCCCTGGGTTTTTGTTTCCCATGTGCATTACCTTGCACTTCTTAGCATTGAATCTAAGCTGCCATACATTTGACCATTCCTCTAACCATGCCAGTCCCTTTTCATCCTTTCCACCCCACCTTGTGCATCAACTCTGTTGCAGATCTTATGTCATCTGCAAAGAGACATATTTTCCTTCCAGTCCCTCTGCAATGTCAACTATAAAGACATTGAAGAGGACTGGTCCTATTACTGAACCCTCGTGGTACCCACTAGTAACCCCTTCTTCAGAGTGGACTCCATTTACTATTACTCTCTGTGTCCTATTCTCCAGCCAATTTTTACCCAGGTGTCATCTTGGGACCCACTCCCAGGCTAGCTAACTTGTATATTAATCTTTGTGTGGGACTGTGTCAAATGCCTTGATAAAGTCTAGGTAGGCCATGTCCACAGCCCTCCCTGATCTACTACTTTGGTCACCCAGTCAAAGAAATCTATCAGATTTGTCTGGCATGACCTTCCTGCTGTGAATCCATGCTGCCTTGGGTCCTGTGCCCCCTGGCCTCTAGATACCGACAATTCTTTCCTTCAGAAGTGATTCCATCATTTTCCCTACCACTGAGGTTAAACTAACAGGTCTGTAGTTTCCTGCTTCTGCCTTGCTCCCACTTTTGTGAAGGGGAATCACATCTGCCCTCTTCCAGTCCTCGGGTACCACCCAATCCTCCCATGATTTGTTAAACAGGGTAGTCAGTGGTGTCACAAATTCTACCCTTAGTTCTTTTAGAATTCTGGGATGAATCCCATCAGGCCCCATTGCTTTGTCCACCTTCAGTTTTAAGAGTTCTTTCAGAACCCTTTCTTCTGTAAATGGGCTGGTATCAACTTCTGTATCCAGAGTGTTTCTACTGTTTGTTTTAGGTACTTCCCCCTCTTCCTTTGTAAATACTGAGCAAAAATATTTGTTTAGTATCTCTGCCTTGTCTGCATCACCTCTGCCCACCTCCCCCTTTATTAGCCTCACTATCCCTCCTTGGTCTTCCTTCACTCCCTGATGTACCTATAAAGGTTTATCCCCCTTCTTAACTGGGTTGGCTATCTTTTCCTCAGTTTGGGCCTTTGCTATTCTGACTGCCTTCCCAGCTTCCTTTTGCTTTAACTGATACAGTTCTCTGTCCTGCTCCTTCTGTGATTCCTTGTACTTCCTGAATGCTTTCTTTTCTCTTTAACCTTCACTGCCACTTCCTTTGAGAACCATAGTGGTTTTTACATCGCCTAGTTTTGTTTATTTGCTTCACACAGAGGCTTGTTACCTCTGTGATGGCAGTTTTATTATTCCCCATTGTTCTTCCACCCTCCTTCCTGCCCATTTGCTAGTGCACTCCTTAGGCACTCACCCATTTTGGCAAAGTCAGCCTCCTAAAGTCCAGTACCTTTACCTTTGTATGGCTTGGACTCTATTGCTGTGTTTATTGTGAACCATACTGTTCGATGGTCGCTAGTTCCCCAGATGGCTACCCACTTCTACATCTGTGATCCTCTCTTCATCTCCATTTGAGAGAACCAGGTCTAAGATTGCTCCCTCTCGAGTGGGCTCCATACTAGTTGTCTTAGGCAGCCCCTGTAGGGCATCTAGATAACCCACTCTTGAAGTGGCTGCTGCAACTGCACTCCAGTTAACATCTGGCATATTCAGATCACCCATCAGCAATATCTCCCCTTTTTCTGCCATACTAAGTATACTTTCTATCATTTCCTTATCCATTTCCTCCTCCTGAGAAGGGGGTCTGTATACAACCCCTGTGTGGATTGTGGTGCCATTGCCAGTCTCCAAATTTACCCACAGTGCTTCTTCTCCTCCCTGTTTTCCCTTTTGTTCTGTTGCTTTGATTCCTTCCATTATGTAAAGAGCTACTCCTCCTCCTCTTTTATCCACTCTGTCCCTCCTGTAGATAGTGTATCCTAGTATGTTTACGTCCCAGTCATGGTTTTGTGTGAACCACATTTCTGTGACTGTCACGATATCCAGATGTTCCTCCTCCATCAAGGCCACTAATTCAGGAAGCTTGTTACTCAGACTACGGGCATTGGTACTCATTGCTTTCCATTTCTTGATGGCTTTACCTTCTGTTGCAGCATCCCCCACTGACCTTTCTACCTCAGTCTTTTTCTCATTTAGTACCCTGTTTTGTAGGGAGAGGCTGGGATTTTCCTGCTGCTGATCAGTGCCTCCCCCCTTGACTAGTTTAAAAGCTTGCCAATGAGCATGTAAACCGATTGCTCAAAAGACTTGTTCCTTCCTGGACAGATGCAGACCATCCTGCCAGTATAGGCTGGTGTCCCTCCAGGTGGAACCCCAGTCCCCAATGAAGCCAAACCCCTGTGCTCCACACCATTTTTTCAACCATTCATTGAACTGCATGGTGCAAAGTACCCTTGCCTCACTCATGCCATTGACGGGCAGCACCTCTGAGAAGGATACTGTGTGTGCTACTTGTCTTAGGCCCTTCCCCAATTCTACAAAGTCCTTCTGCACTGCTCTAATCTCATGTTGAGCCAAGTCATTTGTCCCTAGGTGGACAATGACATCCAGCTCAGACTCCCGTGCAGCTGTTCTCGTGATCCTGAGGATGCGCTTCCTGTCCCTCCAAGCCATGGCACCAGGCAGGCACCTTACTTCAGTTTTCCCAGCTCCCCTCAGTTCTAGCCCCCTAATAACTGAGTCCCCCACCAGGAGCTGCTTCCTTTCCTTGTGGTGTCCTCTGCCTCCTTCCTGTGGGCCTCCCTTGTGACAGGTGTCCTCAGCCTCCTTAATCTCCTCTGTGGGTGCATCCATAGGGGAGCTGTGCTCCCACAGAATGGTGTATGGATTTTGGAGTGGAACAACTGACTGGGTGTGCCTCTGTTCCACCATCCTCACCCTCCCTGAGCCCACTGTGGTCCAATTGATGTTCTTTCTTTGCAACCTCTGAGGTAGTGGTGGTGGTGGCTCTGGTGCTCCCTGGATGGGGGAGGTCCCCTTCCTACCATTCAGTCTGTCCTGGGGGAAGGTTCCCTTACTGCTGATGGAGCGGGCCATGGGGGACATGAATTTGCTCGAGTGTCTGGTCTATTTAGACGACGTTATAGTGTTTGGCCGCTCGTTGGAAGAACACGAGCAACGATTATTCAAGGTCTTGGATCAGTTGGAGGATTTCGGCCTCAAGCTGTCTATCGACAAGTGTCAATTCTTCCAGACTTCTGTGAAATATGTGGGCCACATAGTATCCACTGAGGGCATAGAGACTGACCCTAGCAAAGTGGAGGCATTGACTACTTGGCCTCAGCCTAGGAACCTGAAAGAGTTGCAATGGTTTCTGGGGTTTTGTGGATATTATAGGCAATTTGTTAAGGATTATTCTCGAGTGATTCGCCCTCTCCTCAATCTCACTCAGGGGTACCCTCCTACGCACAAAAAGTATAATAAGGTTGTGCGCTCTGCGATGGAGAAGTATTTCCAGCCGAATGATGTGTTTGGGGATCGTTGGACTGCTGAGTGTGAGAAAGCTTTCTATGACATCATATATCAACTTACCCATGCCCCAGTATTGATCTATGCTGACCTGGCCAAGGCATACATTCTCCATATGGATGCCAGTTTACAGGAATTGGGGGCTGTGTTATATCAGAACCACTCGAATGGTCTGAGACTTGTAGCTTTTGCAAGCTAAAGTCTGGCCCCTTCAGAAAAAAATTACCCAGTGCATAAACTAGAGTTCCTGGCCCTGAAGTGGGTCATTGTTGGCCAGTTTCATGACTATTTATATGGTGCCAAGATACTGGTGAAGACTGATAACAATCCTTTGACTTATATACAGACCTCAGCCAAGTTGGATGCCACTGGCCATAGGTGGCTCTCTGCTTTGGCCACCTACGACTATGCTGTTGAGTACAGAGCAGGCTTAAACCATATCGATGCGGATGCCCTCTCTCGGAGACCTATGCCACCATCTGATTGGGTCAGGTTGTCGGAGCCTGACATAAGGGCCCTGTGCCAGAAATTTGACAAGGAGGAACAGGTGTCTCCTGATGCTGTGGACTGTATAGTGGATTGCTTGGGGCCATCCGAGACCTGCATACCTGCTGCCTACTGTCATTTTTCTGCACTGGACACCAGCTCACTACCCCAGTTTGACAACACTAGTCTTCAACGGGCTCAGTCCCGAGACTCTATGATAAAACCAATTGTGGAAGCTTTGTAGGCCGGGCGGGACGTGTCCAAGTTGCGCTCCACTGACTTGAGAACTGCCCTGCTATACAAAGAAGGGCCCAAATTAAGGCTGATTAACCAACTACTATACAGAGCGACTGTGAATAAGGAAGACCGGGCCGTCAAACAACAGCTGGTGCTTCCCTCAGAATTTAGGGAACTGGTCTTGAGGTCCTTGTATAATCATATGGGGCATCTTGGCATAGACCGAACTCTTGATCTGGTGCGGACCCGATTTTACTGGCCAAAAATGAGTACAGATGTAGAGCAATATGTTAAAACCTATAGCCGCTGTTTGCAAAGAAAAGCCCTACCTCAGAGAGCTGTCCCCATGGTCAATATTACCACTAGTGCCCCTATGGAACTGGTCTGCATTGATTTCTTGAGTCTAGAACCAGATCTGAAAAATATCAGTAACATATTGGTGGTCACTGATCATTTTACCCGGTATGCACAGGCCTTCCCTACTAAAGATCAGAAAGCAACCACGGTGGCTAAAATACTTGTTGAAAACTTTTTTGTCCACTATGGGGCCCCCCAGCGGATCCATTCCGACCAGGGGAGGGACTTTGAGAGCCACTTGATTAAAGAGATGTTGTCTTTGTGGGGAGTACGAAAATCAAGAACCACCCCATACCACCCACAGGGAGATCCCCAGCCTGAAAGGTTTAACCGCACATTGCTTGATATGTTGGGCACACTGCAACCCAAGGACAAGCCTAGATGGAGCCAGCAGATTAGCACCCTGGTTCACGCTTATAACTGCACCAAGAGTGATGCCACAGGATTTTCCCCATATAGACTGATGTTTGGGAGAGAGGCTAGATTGCCAGTAGATGTGTGTTTTGGAGTTTCCCCTGATGGGGTGCAAGCAAAAAATCATCTACAATACGTGCAGAAGCTGAAGGCCCAGTTAAACCATGCTTATCAGTTGGCCCAGACTATGGCTGCTAAACAAAACCTGGCCAATAAGGAGAGGTATGACAAGAAAGTGAAGACAATGGAACTGAGAGAAGGGGATAGAGTGTTGCTGAGAAATCTGGGACTGCATGGAAAACATAAAATTGCTGACTGATGGCATCACCTCTCTCACTTTGTTGTGGGACAACTGGCAGATTTGCCTGTATATAGAGTGTGACTTGAAAACAATTCCAAAGATGTGAAAACTATACACTGAAATCATCTGCTGCCAATCGGACAAATCCTGATTGAAGCTGAACCTCCAAGTGCCTCCCCCTCCCGGCCTGTGACTAGATCTGCTGCCAGGGAAGGAACCAAACCCGTTGATTCTTCAGTAAGCCAACCAAGAGGGCCTTGTCCAAATCCTGCAGAAGGAGGTGATCAACAATCGGTGTTGGAAGACAATGAAGATGATATTGAATACTATCCCTCTTACGAACTGAGCCAGTTGTTTCAGGGCAATCCCCTTGTTAACTCTGGAGATGAGGTTGGGCCTTCTGGACTGTTTCAGCCCCATACTTTGTCTACAGAACAATGCCTCCAGAGGATGAGCTGGGTAGCAGCAAAGCCCAAGGGGTGGGGCCCCTCAGCCTGGCTGAACTGTCTGGCCTGGCTGAATTATCTGACTTTTCAGAAGAAGAGAGTGAGGTGGAGGAACAAGCCAGTGATTTGCCAGAACCGGAAGAATATTTTGAATGCCCTGATGGTTCCTCACTAGTATCAAAGCAGCCCTCAGCTGAGCCCGGTGGGGTGGGTCCTGGGGTAGAGGGCCAGGCCCCCAATAGTACTATGAGCACTGGGCCTTTTTCCCCTGTAGAGATTCCTGTTACTAATATCAATGATGCTGAATTGGAATCAGGGCCTGTTTCAGGGTTTCCCGAGACCCCTAGATGCTCCAGCCGAGAAATACGGCCTATAATAAAGTTGAGTTATGAGTCTCTGGATCAGCCATTGACCTGCCCTTAAATGTGGTCCACAAAGGGGTGTATGTGTCCCCGAGCTCCTTGCCTAAGTTGGCCTTGGGGGATAACTCTAGTTTGTTAGTACTGCCTTTTGAGTGTGGTGCCCCTGCTTTAGGTAACCCGCCAGTAACTGGAAGGAAGGGGTTCCCCCAGTCCTGGTGTCATGGGCAGGAACTACTGACCTGATTGGGAAAAAAGAGGAACAGAAGGTTATGTGTGTGTAACGTTGTATAAACCATAGTACACTGTGATTATAATATGCATGTATGTAATGCAAAGTGTGATATAGTGTTAATTAAGCTGTTTGCCTTAAAGTGAGTTAAGGGTAACTACTTGACGCGGACGCCAAGTTCTTTTCAGGCAAGGAAGGGTGTAACCCCCTTACAAATGGGGGTTCCTAAAAGCCTCCCCGAAGCTCGTTTAATTGCGCCATGCCTGGATGGTGTTCGGCATAAAGCCGTTTAAATGTGTAACCAGTGAGCGCTTTTAAAGCCTCCGTATACTGTCTCTTTAAGGGCTGCCTGCTGCAGTCGCAATTAGCTGAAATGGGGGGGGGGGCTGTGTGGTTGTCTACCCAAGGCCCGCCCGGTCTGCTGAGTAAGCGCTCCATTCTGCCCTCGCTGAGCATGCAGAGGGAGCCCTGCTGAAGGATGTAATTGTTTGCTGGAAATAACTTAGGGTAATAATGATAATGTAACTGTTCTAACCTGCTTTCTTTGCAGCAAAGACTGTTCTGATTGCCCCCTCCATTTTGGTCCCGAACTGCCGATTTGGACCAATCGGTACGCTGGGGCTTTAGTGGAGCCGTCTGACCAATCGAGGGACTGCTTGTAATCCTGGGAAAGGCATTATGGGCTATGGCGCTTTTTCGCACCACTGAGGACGTGAGTAGCTGACTGACATGTGAAGCCAGCCAATGGACTCAGGAGTGCCCGAATTGAAAGGAGTGCCCCATGCTGTGAGGGGCAGATGCGTTGAGGCTAGGAAGGAGAAGGGAGCTCTAGGCTCCTGCGCTGTGTGAGTGTTCATGCGGGAAGCGCGTGAAGGCCTGAGGCGGCCATTTTTTCCCTTTCGAGTGATTCGGACTAAATCCGCCAGCGTGCGGTCGGAGGAGGCTGGTGCCAGCCCAGCTACCTACCAGGCTCAACCTGAGAGGACTGGAGAATCTGCTGAATTGTGCTCGGTCCACCCGTGATGTTGAAGCTGCCGTTTACTGCCCGAGTCTGCTGCAAGTTTGTGTGGGGCCTAGAAGCAGCTGCCTGGTATGGTACCCCTCTGTTGTTTGCCATATAAATGTGTGAGGAGGCTGGTGAAATTCAGGCTCAGCCCTGTTGGTGGTGACGGAAACGGTATTTACTGGAACCATGAGTACTGAATCAGGGTAGCTCCCTGCCAAGTTTGCAGACAGTGGTTTCCAGTTGTTTTTGTTATACTGCTGACTGCCAAATTGAACTTTCTTCCCATTCTAACCTCCTCAGGATTGTAAAGGCTATCTGTGTCAGGGCTCCAACCAGCTGCCACGGTGGACTAGCCATTAGGGCTTGGGTACCCAGGGATGGTAAATATTAGGTTTAGGCCTGTGCACAGTGCCCCAGGTAGATAAGTATAGAGCAATAGTTCTCAGACTTTGTCACAGTGAGCCTCCCCAAATCCATGGAAAAGATTTTGAGCCTCCCCCAAAAAACTGAAATAATCGTGGGCCTCTCCAAAGAAAAATAACATGCTGTACTTTGCACAGTACACCATGACTAAATTGAAACCCCTTTGAGTACTTGGCTCACATTCAGTTCTTTGTCTTATATTGACGTGGAACCTTTGAAAAAGAGCTCATGTGCTCAAAAGCATTATCTGAATAATAAATAAATAAAATAAATAAATGTTATTCAGCTTACTGTAACCACCCCTCCCCTTTTACAGGCCAGCCTACTTGCTCCGCTATTTTTATTCTTGAACTATTGTTACCCCTTGTTGCAGTACCTTCATGGGTCAGACTACTTTCTCCATTTCCTCTCTATACAAAATAACCTTTCTACATACTTTGCCTCTCCCTGTCCTTCCCTGCTCCTAAGCAACTTCTCAGGAATTACTTTTTCCTTCCTGCTATTGCTCTTAGCACTTCTATGTTTAACCCTTGTATTTGGGATGTTCTGCCATCAGTCTGCAAATTGATCAATTACCACCACTCATTATTGGTTTGTTGTTCATATTTGTTTGCACTATTGTTCATTGTGTATTTCTTGATTGTTTTGCAGTTACCTTTTGAAATGTATTGACTCCCTACCCTTCCCCGAGTACACCTGAAATGAGCGTTGGCTCATTCACCTTCCCTTGTCACCTATTAGTAAATAAATATATAAAATTAACCTACCATTATCCTCTTTCAGTTTGCTTCACCTCTTCACACAAAATATATAAAACTCAAAATTTAAATACAGTACTTTTTCAGACTTGCTTGAGCCTCCCCTGAAACAGGTTGGGGCCTCCCCAGAGAGGCTGGCCTCACCATTTGAGAACCCCTGGTATAGAGTAAGCCAATCACCTTGATTTTCCCCCAGCCTTGTTATTTCTTCCCCCCTTGAATAAATCAGATTGTTTGTTCTGCAATTGCACCCTGGCTAGTTTGTGTATTTCCGGTGAAGTGCTGCATAGTGACTGTGATATAACTGTACCTTACTTTACAGGGGTTCCCCGGTGTGAACTGAGACATACTGGCCGGGGGGGGGGGGTAAGTGTACTGTGGAAAAGTATTGTTGGATCCCCGGGGAAGCCACTAGTGGGATGAAAAGAGGGTTGCAGTACCCCAGAGGCCTGTGACTGAGGTAATCTCGATAGTATTAACCCCGACCTCTGCATGGAGGCCCCCGTCAATGGATCTGGGCCCTTCACCCTGTCTCAGTGGAGGCAAGCAGGGGTAGTAGCCCTAAGGGTAGCACCCCTTGGGGGTTACCGACACATCACCCAGATGGCAGAAGTTGTTCTGACAAAGAATCACTTCACCGTTGAGGTTAAATTCTTTCTACAACTGATGGGGACAGCCATGGGTAGTACGATGGCACCAGCTCATGTTAACTTGTACATGTGATCATTTGAGAAAACACACATACTCAGTAGAGACAACAACCTATCTCTTGAGAAAGTTATATGTTGGAAGCGATGTATAGATGACATTCTATTGATGTGGTAGGAGGGTGGGGAATGATCTACTCAGGTTCCACCAGTACCTCAATAGCAGATCTAAGCACCTACAATTCAATATGACAGTGGATAAGGAAAGGATATCGTTTTTGGATCTGTTGATACACAAAGCTGGGTGTTGTGCATAAACCAAACTGTACCATAAGGAGATGGACAGAAATATCAACCTACATAGCACAAGTTATCATGACCCAAGACTGGAACGCAGTACGTCTAAGGTTCAACTTATCAGAGCCAGGAGGAACTGTAGTGAGGATGAAGGAAGAATTTAACAGGGTTAAAACTGAAATGGTGGGACGGTCTGGGGACAGGGGATACAGCAATGTGCTCCTGAGGCAGGCAGAGGAAGAAACAATGGCTCTCAATAGAGAGAGGAACTTCAAAGAAACTCCTCCCAGGATAAGATAGGGAACAGGACTGTATTCTCCACTCATACCTCTCAACCTCCCAACTTGCCAATGTGTGACAGAGGGCTACAAAATGTGTGACAAATGGCAAAAATGTGGTACACCTGATTTTTCACAGTGCGCAGAGTCGCACACTGTGGCGTTTTCACGTAAAATTAATAAAACTGATTTTACCGCAGTAAAATTATTGTTTGTAAGCTTGGCATGTGGTTTGTGTTGCAAATTAAAGAGAAAATGAAAATGTGTCATGTCTGTTTGTCCTTAATTAAAATAAAGAGTGATGCAAATCCTAAATGTATGTGTGTCCTCAATTAAAATAAAGAGTGATACAAATCCTATATACGTGTTAACATTTTATTGATTTAACCTATAAATACACTGAGTCGACCAGTCGTCTGACAGAGTTCTATGTATAAAAAAAAATAAAAAGAATTAGCAGTTTGATACACATTATATCCCAAAGTGATTTACAAGCAATGAGAAACTGGTAGCTAAGTGACAGCAGTTGCACATCAGCACACGCAGAGTCACAGTGACACACAGAGAACAGCATGCACCACCAGTGACTATGCTGGGCTGGCAAGTAACTTGGGGCAAATCTGTAGGCAAGCCCATGGCTCTGAGTCGCTGTTCTCTGTACAGGGCAGGCAAGCGGATGAGCACCACTCATGTCCTGGCAAACTTAAGAGTCTTCAGCAGTGCTCTGGCATGGCTGGCACTGTACAGGCAGCAAGGGACCCTCTTTATTCACAAATCTCTGTAAACCCAGCAGTGCCCACCAGTTGTTCTTTTGTTGCTGCCTGTTCTGCAGTGCCAGTGCTGTTGTAAATAAGTTGTGCTAGTAGCGTCACTGCTGCTTGCCCTGTTTCATAAATAGGCAGAAACAAGTTAGTACACTACAGCACAGCTGCAGCAGCCACAACTGCCTTGTGTGCACTGAAGACCCATCCCAGACCCAGACCCATTCCAAGGCACCAGCCAGGCATCAGAGACTAGGCTGTCTCCCTCCTCCAGAGCTCAAACACCTAGTCCCAGGCTCACTCCCATCACTGCTGCTTGGCTGTACACAAGCTCACTCTCACCAGAGATTTCAAAAGTTTTTGGTTTTTTTTTATTAATATTAATAAGACACCCCCCCCCCAGAACTGAAAGGTTTGGCCTTTCACTGCACACATGCACATCTTGCTCTGTCACCAGAGAGTTAAAAATGGTACAAAAGGACACCATTACAGACTGTTCTGGAAGTTGGATAAGTGAGCAGGAGTGAGCACTGGGCATTCAGCGGTGGTCCATCTGCTGCTGCTTCAGTGCCTCCTTCCTTGCCCTGGTCCCCTTCCTTCCTTCCCAGCTCAGGTAGGCTGTTCTGCTGCACCATCGAACCAGTGACTCCATCTCCCCGACTCAGAAGACAGGCAGACAGCCCAAACTCCTCCGAGGCTCACTCCATCATGCACCAAGAGTCCCACGACCAAAAACCCCCAAACTGTGAGACAATTCATTTCTCAGTCTCACCTTGTGTGGCACTGGAGACTGGTGGCATGTTTCTTCGGGCTCTGGCTCCCTTCTAAGCTCCTCCATGGTGCGGCAGCAGACAGGCTGATCCACTTTTCCTGGATGCACTACTAACACTCTCAGAGTGACATGGTATGGTGGCGTGCTGTTCCTCCTCTCTCCGACTGGCCTCAGGAAATTCTCACCAAAGCTATGGTTCCCCCCTCTGGCCACCTAGCTGCTTTATTGCATGGCAGCGGACCTGAGGGGGGACCAGCCAGGCAGTCAAGGAGTTAATCTGGGGGCAGGCAGAGGCTGATGAAGCGAGGGCAGGCTACAGGCAAGGGGGGGGGCGAGCACGCCATTGGTCGGCGGGACATGAAAGGAAACCAGGAAGTTTTTGAGTGTTTGGGGAACAATGGCCAGCGCATGGTTTTCGGCGCGGAAATAAACTGCACTATGCGGGATGGCGGAACAGACTTATTTGGGCAGGCTGAAAACGGTACATCACGGAAAATCCGGTGCAGTTGAGAGGTATGTCTCCACTGCCTATAGCCACCTCAGTGGACACATAAAAAAAAGTTTTATTCAGGAATTGGCATATTTTCATGGGTCAATTTTAACTTCTTTTTGCACTAACCAGCAGGACAAACTGATTCAAAACTGCAGTAGCCCGCAGATGGTTGCACTAGTCCACAATTATAATGGTAAATTCTGATCACTTATACAGAAAAAAAAAACAAGCCAAGAAATATTCTGATTATTGCACATTTATCCTGCTCCCACACTGCTTCCTGCCATAGCAAAAAAAAAGGACTGCCATGCAGTCACACATAGTGTGCCCCCACCATTGTTAAGTACCATGGCACTCTCTTTCTCCACCCACCCCACCCACCCCCACTGAACTAGAGGATTCGCAACAGCAATTGTTCAATCAAGCAGCCCTAGCTCTGCACATACAGTAGCCAACATCATCATGCACCTCACCACACTCTCATCCCCACCCAGAGGAAATGAACAAAGAAAGATACTCTCAGCCCCACCCTGTGATCAACCAGAGACCTGCACTTCTGGTAGTTTTTGTACAGTGTTTAGCGATCTAGAAGTTTTAGGGAAGGGGGACTAGATAAACCTAGAGGGCTTGGGAAATGGAAAACTTTGCAACATTTTACTTTACATATACCAGGCACAAAAGTATTGATTTTAACATGCTATGTCCCAACAATAACAGCAATTTTTAAACATTGTTCTTTCATCAGCCCAGGGGAAACAATGCCCAGACATGAAGTTCTACCATGTCTATTCCTATTTAGGAGAATCTATGCACCCCAGCAATGCTTAGTTTAACATTTCACATTATATATTTTATTAAGATTTATTTTTGTACCGTACGCTCCAAAGCATTGTTTTGAGGATGAAAGGACATGCTGAGTAGGATAAGGGCGGGACGGCATGGATTGAATTGACTGGTATGGTCCACTAAGAAGAGCTGGGGACCCCTACACCTATCAGTAATGGCAGCTGTAGGTCTATGGATGGTCATTTCACGGGGAGAGGGAGCAGCTATGGTGAGGCTGGGATAAAGCCCACCACCTGCAGGGCAGACCCTGTATACCTCTTAGCATTTTGTCATTGAAATGTTGGATACAGACACTCAGAATGCAGGGAAATTGAGGGGTGCTGGTTTTAATAATGCGGGACAAATCATCAGACAAGTTCAGAGCACTGGAAGCTGGTGATTTAACAGCATTCTACCTTTGATCACAGCCTAGACACTAAATGAAAGCCCTAACAATGGGGTGACAATGACTTGCATTGAGTCTTTTGTGGGATCCCCTCTTGTACTGTCAAATAATTGCAGCTTTTAAAGAGCAGTTAATCACACAGTGCAATCTGTAACACTGAGGGAGATTAGTATGATTACTACAGCCTGCCCTGCTAAAGTAGGGACTTTTTTTAACATCATTGACAGCCATGAAAAACCTGCACTAGTCACGATTTTATTTATTGATTGATTGATTTATTTGTTTACCGGGTAGGCGCACTGGTCCAAAGGACCATTTACAGGCACAAGCCGAGCCATACAGATGGCACATACCCATCACATGTGCCCCATGATATGGCCTCTGTATGTGGTCTATTTTTGCATTTTCTCATCCCTAGGTACTTTGTACACTGTATATTTGCTTGGACTCTGCTCATGGTGTTATTGTGTTTATTATGTTGTATCTCTGTTTATGTTATCCCTATTCCTGACTCCCCAGGATGCATCTGGAATCGAGCAGTAGTCTGCTCAGTATGCTTTTCTGGTAAAACTTTTAAATAAATAACATACAGTAGGTAGGATAGTCAAACATGGAAACATAGACTTTGATGGCAGATAAGGACCACTTGGCCCACCTAGCCTGCCCATTTCCTTACCTACTGGATAAACTGCAGATCCTAGTTAACCAACAGCATATTTCTTCCAACCCCCCCCCCCCACAAGAAATGCCGTATATCTGTCCCATGCATTCTTGAATTCCTCCACTGTTTCTGATCCCACAACCTCCTGGAAGGCTGTTCCATGCGTCCACCACTGTCTCTGTGAAAAAATACTTCCTCACATTGCCCCTGAGCTGTCCCCCCCACTTCTATCTTCAAATTGTGTCCCCTTGTTCTTGCACATCTCTTTTTCTGAAAGATGCTGCCCTCTTGAACTTTGTTGATTCCACTGAGATATTTAAAAGTTTCTATCATGTCCCCTCTCTCCGTCCTTTCCTCAAGGGTATACATATTAAGCTCCTTTAGTCTCTCCTCGTATGGCTTCTGTTGCATACCCTGCACCATGTTAGTTGCCCTGCTCTGGACTGCCTCCATCCTGTCTACGTCCTCGCGGACATGGGGTCTCCAGAACTGGACGCAGTACCCCAGATGGGGTCTCACAAACTGTCTGTACAGAGGGATAGCAACTTCTTGTTTTCTACTGGTGATGCCTCTCCCTATACAACATCCCAGTATCCCCCCAGCCATCCCTACTGCCTTCTCACATTGCTTGCTAACCTTTAGGTCATCTGATATGATTACCCACATTGCAATTACAGTTACACAGAACAAGTACAAGTAGAGGGCTAGCTGCACTAGTCCTGGGGTAGGATTCACTAAAAAATGCAAAGTGCTGAGCAAACGTTTGCGTGGAACCTCATGGTTGCACTGAAGGGCAATCGTGCTATTCACAGTTGAATAGCGTGGTGTGCTATCCGACTGTGAATAGGGGCCAGTGGGGGCAGCACTAACCCAAGGAAAGCAGTGGGATACCCAGTAGCACTGCCCTCACAGCCAGTCAGGAAAATGGCCCTGCAGCCAATAATGCTCATGTGCTAAAGTGCTATTCACAAAAGTAGTCATGCAAATGAGCCTATTGAGCATGCAAGGCACTAGTGGCTATTAGCATGCCCATTATGGGCTCATTTGCATGACATTAGAGTGGCGCTGTGTGCCCCCCCACCACCAGCCCAAGCCCCATGCAGCCACATTCCCCAGTAGTCTAGTGGCGCCTTCCCCCGCCCCCATCGCCAAACCAACATGTTCAATTAAGTTTCCATAGTGCAGTGTCCCTCCCCATCCCCAATCTCCCACCCAATATTGCAAAATCCCTTTTCCATAGTGTAGTGTCCCTCCCCCGTCCCAAGCTCCCACCCGACATTGGAAAATCCCTTTTACATTGTGTAGTGTCCCTGCCGCTCCTCAATCTCCCACCCAATATCAAAAATTCCCTTTTCCATAGTGTGTGAACATACAAACATACAAAACTGCCAGCAGCATCAGGCCATAATGGTTTATCTAGTCTGCTTGAGTGTTCAGCTCAGCTTAGATCTCTGGAGCTCTCCCCCCAACAGCTCCTGGAGTTATCCCCCTCCCCCATACACTCTCCCTTCCCAGAACAGATTTCTCCGGTTCTGATTTTCTTCTTCAATCCTGCCCCCATTGAAGCTGTCCACGATATTCACTGCTACCACCTCCTCCGCAACTCTTTCCACCACTTAACCACCCTTTCCATGAAAAGTGCCTCTTCCTTCCTTTTAAATCTAACCCCCCACCAGCTTCAGGCTATGCCCTCTTGTAATACCCTCCTTTTTCAGATTGAATATACCCTCCAATCGAACCTTGTTTATGCCTTTGAGGTACTTGAATTGAATGCCTTGCTGAAGTCCAGGTACAGGACGTCCACCACCCTCCCCCTGTCCAGTGACCTTGTAACCCAGTCAAAGAAGTCTATCATGTTTGTTTGACAGGATCTCCCCCCTGACAAATCCATGCTGTCTGTCATCCTGGAGACCATTCACTTCCAGGAAGGACACAACCCCTTCCTTAAGAATGATCTCCATCAACTTACCCAGTATAAATGTTAGGCTGACTGGCTGTAGTTACCCAGCTCATCCCTGGGTCCACTCTTGTAGTGTCCCTCCCACCTCTGTAGTCACCGATCACCGCCACTAAATTCCAACACCCCATGCCCTGGTAGTCTAGGGTACCTCCCCCTCCCCATCCAGTGTAACCTATCACCCTGCTCCCCCATCCCAGTCAGTGACCAGCAAAGCCCTCTACTCACTATCATGGCTGGCTGCCAACTGAGCCCTCAAGGAGTGCGTGCTGTATACAGTATGGCTCCTTGACTGTGATAGGCCGATCACAGTCAAGAAGCCATACTGTATACAGTACACGCCCTGAAGGCTCAGTCGGTGGTCAGCTGCAGTGGTGTGAGGAGTGCTGTGCTGGTCACCAATCACCAGTTGGGATGAGGGGGAGCAGGGTGCTGGGTCACACTGGATGGGGTGAGGGGTTGGGGGGAGGGACCCTAGAGTGCCAGGGCATGGGGTGTTGGAATTTGGTGATGGCGTTTGGTGACCAGGGAGAGACACTACACTATGGAAAAGGGATTTTTGCAATACTGAGTGGAAGATCAGGGAAGGGAGAGGGACACTACACTATGGCAGAAATGTTTCTCAATTTTGGGTTGGAGATTGAGGAGCGGGGAGGGACACTACACTATGGCAAAATGTTTTTCAGTTCCGGGTGGGAGATCGGGAAGGGACACTTCACCATGGCAAAAATGTTTTTCAATTTTGAGAGGGAGATCAGGGAATGGTGGTCTGCAGTACTGCTGCAAACCACTAGGGTTGCACGGATTACCACCAGGTTTTTGCCTGGCGGTATTTTTTCCGCGCAAGAGCCATCTCAAATGGCCTTTGCATTGATCACATGTTTTGTGAATGGGATTGTGGGGATATGCAGCCCCCCTCATTGCATTGCCCAGGCACAAACCCAGTTTGCCTGTGCAATCTGGGCTTTGTGAATACCACCTCTGGGCAAAACCCAGTTTGCCCCTTGCAAACCCGGTTTGCACCCAGGCAAAGTGTTGTGAATCCGACCCTGGTCAATTTGCACTAGGTCCTGGATTAGTGAAATAATGTTAAAATTGACCCCGGTATTTTGTAGGCATGTCTGTTGTACTTTGCAAGAGTAAGCCTCTGAGAGTTTCCATCCCAAAATATATTTTTGCTCATAAAATGTTGCCTCCCTTGTTGCACAATTGTGTAGGAGGATGGACTCCAGTGATAAAGCTTACAAATAGGAGATGGCAGTAGGGACGGTGCCATTCTGCCAGGCAAAGTGAGTCACTTTGCAAGGTATTCACACTCCCTCACTTTTTCCACCATTCTTCTAAAAATGTAGCTGTCACAGTTACACATTATACTTTTTGTGATGTTATACAGCCTGGCCCAGATATTCAAAAGGGTTGCTCCATGCGCAACAGGGTTGCGCATGCGCAAGTCCTACATTGCGCCATTCTGCGATATTCAGCAGGAGGCAGTTGCTCCACTGGCAACAGGTTGCGCAAAAGAGCAATGCAAATGAATGCATGCTCAACAGGAGGGGGAGGAATCATGCATAACCTGCGCCCAGCCGATATTCAATCGGGTTGTGCAGGTTATGCATCGCATAACCCCAACCTGCGCCTCGCAACCTTGAGCCAAAAAGGATCAGTTGAGGGCCACCCACAGGTGAGCTGCTGTATTGCAGGGCGCAACACAGCAGCTGCCACCCCTGGCTGGCCCCCAACTCGGTCCCTGTGCCCACCCACCAGCCCGATCGCGGGCATAGAGTAACATGAACCCCCGCCCACACATCTCCCACAGCCCGATCGCGGGCATCACAGTTACAGAAACCCCCCACACATATCCCACAGCCCGATCGCGGGCATCACAGTTACAGAAACCCCACACACATATCCCACACCCGGTCGCGGGCATCACAGTTACAGAAACCCCCACACATATCCCACAGCCGATCGCCGGGCATTACAGGTACATGAAACCCCCACACATATCCCGAAGCCTGATCGGGCAGTACGGTTACATGAACCCCCCCCCACACATCTCCTACAGCCCGATCGCCCGCAGAACGTGTATGAACCCCTCAGTGCCCGATCGCGGGCAGAATGTAACCCTCCCCAACCCGAATATCTCCCCTGGTGGTCCAGTGGACCGTAAAGCCCGATTCGCGGGCAGAATGTCACATCACAACCCCCCAAACATCTCCTGGTGTCTAGTGTTCCCCCACCCACCCACGAAGCCCTCCACCCCGCTCCCCCACAGCCAGGCGGGCGACAGCATCCCACCCGCCTGCCGCCCGCCGCACGCCGACTGACTGTCCGGTAGGGCTGCACGCCCAGAGTGCAGAGCGGCCAACACATACATACAGACAGTCCAGATTTGGAATGATGCTGTGAATGGGGGACTCTAGACACCAGGAGATGTTTGGGGGGGTTGTGATGTGACATTCTGCCCGCGATCGGGCTTTACGGTCCACTGGACCACCAGGAGATATTCGGGTCAGGGAGGGTTACATTCCCGCCCGCGATCGGCACTGGAGGTTACATATCGCCTCTGCCCGCGATCGGGCTGTGGAGATGTGTGGGGTCTTGTAATCTCGTGATGCCCGCGATCGGGCTGTGGGAGATGTGGGTTTCATGTAACTGTGATGCCCGGCATCGGTGCATTGTGCGGCCGGTCCCCACGGCTGCTGCCTAGCAGGGTGGCCAGAGCAAGTCCTGGGATCGGGCGCACCTTTGATGTAAATGGCATGCAAATGGGGCCATAAATAGTTGCAAATGGCCCCCGCCTTGTATAAATTATGGCCCCATTTGCATGTCACCTTTTGAATATCGGAAATTTGAGCATGGCGCATGGTACGCCAACCGCCAGTTTAATGCTCAACTCTGGCATTAACGGTGGCGCATCGCCATCGCGCCTACGCGCAGTGTTGTGGTTGGGTGATATTCAAAGGAGTTGCTCAATAGCGAACTCCTTGAATATCACTCCCAGCCACACCCCTGCGCAATTATTTTGAGCAGCGCTGGGGCTTGCGCCTCAGAATGGCGCAGTTTGAATATCTGGGCCCCTGTATCTTTTGTAGGTGAGAATCCTCAAAAAATGAACATACAGGAGAGAATTACATAAGGTATGCTGGGTCAATAGGGAAATTAGTTTTTACACCAATTTTTCAAGATGAGTAATGGGCTGTCCAGGCCTGCGTTTACAAGGAACTCATAAAACATTGATAAAGTCATGTCATCATTTACAGTATAGTAAACCTTTCATAATGAGTACAAATGGACAGAGCGTAACATAGAAATATACAAAGAAACATAGACCATGTTGGCAGAAAAAGACCAGAGGTCCATCCAGTCTGCCCATATTCCCTATAATTCCCGGAACTTTCTCTGGAACCTATTGTTCCTCCAGGGTACTAATCCTCCCTGTCTTATCCCCATTCTCCTCTCTGGTCTCGTCACCCTGGGTGACTGCTATTCCCTTCATTCTATCCCATGCCTACTTGAATCTCCTGGCTGTGTTTGCACCCACCATCTCAGCCAACAGACTGTTCCAATGTTCCACCACCCTTTCCATTAAGAATTACCTCCTCATGTCATAGAAACATAGAAACAAATAGAAACATAGAATTTGATGGCAGATAAGGACCACTAGGCCCACCCAGTCTGCCCATTTCCCTACCTACTGGATAAGCTGCAGATTCTAGTTAACCAGCAGCCTACTTCTTCCTACCCCCACCCCCTAGAATTGCCTTATGACTGTCCCATGCATGCTTGAATTTCACCGTTTTTGACTCCACAACCTCCTCCGGAAGGCCGTTCCATGCATCCACAACCCTCTCTGTGAAAAATACTCTTAAATTACCTCTGACCCGCCTCTCTATCTTCAAATTGTGCCCCTTGTTCTGCACACCTCTTTTTGAAAGATGTACCCTCTTGACTTTGTGGGTATTCCTTGAGGTACTTGAAAGTTTCTATCATGTCCCCTCTCCCTTCTTTTCCTCGAGGCTATACATATTAAGCTCCTTAAGTCTCTCTTCATATGTCTTCCAGTGCAGACCCTGCACCATTTTAGTTGCCCTCCTGGACAGCTTCCATCCTGTCTATGTCTTTGCTAAGACTGGGTCTCCAGAACTACACGTCAGTACTCCAGATGGGGTCTGACCAGCTGTCTGTACAGAAGGATAATAACTTCCTGTTTTCTACTGGTGATGCCTCTCCTATGCATCCCAGTATCCCCCAACCCTCCTTGCTGCCCTCTCACATTGCTTGCCCACCTTTAGGTCATCTGATATGACTACCCCAGGTCCCTTTCCATTTTGTTGTTGTTAGTATCTCACCCCATTGTGTACTCTTCCCTGGGTTTTTGTTTCCCAGGTGCATTACCTTGCACTTCTTAGCATTGAATCTAAGCTGCCATACATTTGACCATTCCTCTAACCTTGCCAAGTCCTTTTCATCCTTTCCACCCCACCTTGTGCATCAACTCTGTTGCAGATCTTTGTGTCATCTGCAAAGAGACATACTTTTCCTTCCAGTCCCTCTGCAATGTAAACATAAAGACATTGAAGAGGACGGTCTAATACTGAACCCTACGGTGCCCACTAGTAACCCCCTTTCTTCAGAGTGGACTCCATTTACTATTACTCTCTGTGTCCTATTCTCCAGCCAATTTTTACCCAGGCTGTCATCTTGGGACCCACTCCCAGGCTAGCTAACTTGTATATTAATCTTTTGTGTGGGACTGTGTCAAATGCCTTACTAAAGTCTAGGTAGGCCATGTCCACAGCCCTCGCTGATCTACTACTTTGGTCACCCAGTCAAAGAAATCTATCATATTTGTCTGGCATGACCTTCCTGCTGTGAATCCATGCTGCCTTGGGTCCTGTGCTCCTCTGGCCTCTAGATACTCGACAATTCTTTCCTTCAGAAGTGATTCCATCATTTTCCCTACCACTGAGGTTAAACTAACAGGTCTGTAGTTTCCTGCTTCTGCCTTCCCACTTTTGTGAAGGGAATCACATCTGCCCTCCTCCAGTCCTCGGGTACCACCCCATCCTCCCATGATTTGTTAAACAGGGTAGTCAGTGGTGTCACTAATTCTACCCTTAGTTCTTTTAGAATTCTGGGATGAATCCCATCAGGCCCCATTGCTTTGTCCACCTTCAGTTTTAAGAGTTCTTTCAGAACCCTTTCTTCTGTAAATCGGCTGGTATCAACTTCTGTATCCAGAGTGTTTCTACTGTTTGTTTTAGGTACCTCCCCCTCTTCCTTTGTCCCACCTGAACCTCCCACTTCTTAATTTCTGCTTATGACTACGTGACCTCGAGTTGGTATTCAGGGTAAATAATTCCCCACAGTTTACCTTGTTAATTCCTTTAAGGAACTTGAAGGTCTCTATCATATCTCCCATCTCCCTTCTGGTTTCCAGTGAGTACATATATAGTGCCTTGAGGTGCTCCTCATAGGATCTGCCCCGCAGGCTTTGAATCATTTTCATTACTCTGCGCTGCACCATTTCAAACCTACCCCTGTCCTTTCTGAGGTGAGGGCTCCAGAACTGGATGTAGTACTCCAGGTGAGGTCTCTCCAGGAATCTGTAGAGGGTAAGTATTACCACTTTTCTTCTGCTATCAATTCCCCTCCCAATAAGTCCCATCATCCTGTTAGCCTTGGAGTGGCCCTTGTTGCACTGGCTTATTTGTTTAAGAGAGTTACTAATGACTCCTACTGTATATTCCGTTCTTCTTCTGTAGTTCTAAGTGTCACCACACCTATCCAATACTCCGTCTAGGGGTTGATTTTCCCTAGGTGCATTACCTTGCACTTTTTGGCATTGAATTTTAACTGCCAGACCCTTGACCACCCCTCTAGATTTTGTAGGTCCCTCTGCATATCCCTTATTCCCTCATCACTATCCACCCTCCCACATAGTTTAGTGTCATCTGCAAAGAGACACAGCCTGCCCTGGATTCCCTGTGGAACCCCACTCGCAACTTCTCTTTCCTCTAATTTAACCGCATTGACCACCACCCTCTGCTGCCTCCCTTCTAGCCAACTACCCACCCAGTTCACTATGATTTTAGCTGCACCCAGATCTTCCGTCTTTTTAAGAAACCTTTTGTACGGTAGAGAATCAAAAGCCTTGATGGAGTCAAAGTACAGCAGATCCACAGCATGGCCTTTGTCTACTTCCTTGGTCTCCCAGTCAAAGAAAAAAATCAGGTTAGGCTGACAAGACTTTCCCACCACAAAACCATGTTGTTTACTATCCTGGAGCCCATTGCTCTCTAGGCAGTTCACGAGGTCCTCTTCGATAAGTGATTCCATCAGCTTCCCCATGATAGAGGTCACACTGACAGGCCTGTAATTCCTGGTTGCTCCCTATCCCCTCCCCTTATGAAGAGGTACAATGTCTGCCACTCCCCAATCCCTTGGAACTTCCTCGGACCTAACTGAGCTGTCGAAGAGCCCAGCCAATAGTTCAACCAGTTCTGCTGCTAATTCCTTAAGTATCCTCGGATGCATCCCATCTGGTCCTGGGGCCTTCTCTATCTTAAGGGCTTCCAGCCCTTTCAGGACCCTCTTACTAGTAAGTATTGGCTGCTTCATTTCCAGAACTCCCTTCGTGGCCACCTTGATGCTGCTTTTTGACATGGATCTGCAGTCCTCCTTAGGGAATACTGAGCAAAAGTAGCCATTCAAGAAGGCGGCCTTTTGCTCATCCTCCTCTATCACCCTACCCCCCTGAACTAGCTGAGTGATGCCCCCCTCACACACATTTTCCTTTTTTCACTGATATATCTAAATAACTGTACTTCTCTGTTCTTGACCCCCTTCACGATGTGCAGATCCAGGTCTGTTTTCACCTCCCTGAATACCCTTTTTGCCTCCTTATTTTTCTGTAGATAATCCTCCTTTTTCTTTTTAACCAGGAGAGACACACTAAGCTGAAGCTTGTTTACAGGTGTGACCTGAGAGCATAAGGAAGTTAAGTGACTTGCTCAGTGTCACACAGTATGCAAGTGGGGGCTGTGAGATTCAGAACCAGGTCTCCAGGTTTGCAGCTCAGAGCCTTAAACCACTGCACTATACTGCCTCCCGTGCTTTTCCTTGTGTTTATTGAAGGCCTTCTTTTTGGCCCCAACCTTTTCCCTGACCCTAGCTGAGAACCATAGTGGTCTCTTAAACCTGTTTTTTAGCTACTATTCTTATGCTTGCCTTTGATGCCTCAAGGATCGCTCCCTTTTATTGCTCCCCATCTTTCCTCTAGCCCCCTTATGTCCCCACCCCTACAAATTTAACCCTGACCAGTTCCCTCAACCTATCGAAGGCTGCCCTTGTAAAGTCAAGGACTTCAGTTCTTGATTGTGGCTTGCCAGCCCTGAGGGCCTATTCAAAGCACACAGAATTGTGGCCGCTGTTCCCCAACTCCCACAGCACCCACCATCTCTGAGTTGGTGAGCACCACATCAATGAGTGCATTCTGCCTGGTAGGCTCCTTATCAAGCGGCACCAGTAGACAGTCTTAGGAAGCATCCAGTAATGCTTGACTCCTATTACTTGACCACCAAGACATCCCAATCGACATCAGGCAGGTTCAGGTTACCAAACACCACTATTTCCTGCTTTGCTGTCCCTCTTTTAAGTTCCACTTCGAGTTCTCTTTCCATATATTTTGGAAAAACAATGGAAAGAAAAGTGCATTGCATGTACTTGTAGAAATTGCTTATTCTTGTTATTAAGGGTTTACTGATTTTGCATGCTCTGCTAGAGGCTCACAGGAATGAAAGAGATTAGACTGAGAACATTAAATGGTGGCATGGATTAACGTTACACTGGTGAAAGTGCTGCAACGCTGTGAGTGGATTGCTGGGAGCACAAGGGTGTTTTCTAAAGAGACTTTAAATAGAATTTCATTTTTTATTTATTTATTTAAAAGTTTGGCAACCAGAAAGGCACACTGAGCTGAGGCTAATTTCCAGATGCGACCCAGGGGAAGGGGAAAGGGGAACAGAATAAACAGCAGTTACAGTCCACTGAAGTGCAAGATAGGCATATAACTTGCCTAGTGTACCTACCTGGTCAACAAAAGCTAAATAAGGCCGGGAGATTAGAGGGCTGTGAGTTCAGTTCCCACATCTGGCACTTGGGTTAATATCCCAGTACTGACACTGTAGTGCAGCATGAGAGGGGTGCTGCACTTCTGAGGTGCCGTCTCTCGGATAAGACGTTAAACCGAGATCCCATCTGCCGGGATTGGTGGTAGTTCAGGTGGATGTTAAAGATCCCATGGCACTTATCAAAAAGAGTAGGGGAATGTTTTATTAGAAAATAATATAATAAGACAATAACTCAAAACAAGTCATAGAAAAATCATATCATCATACATAAATACAAAAACAGAAATAGAACAACTTTCAATTCTGAGTAAGAATAAGCAGAAAAAACAGAAAAAAAATACAGATAACAATCCCCAAGCCCCAATCCCCCCTCAGATAACAATATTCAAGTAACTCCTTCAAACAAAATTAAAGGCAGCGCTCTCCACCAAAATGCCACTTAGGCTGCAGGCAAAGATTGTTTCTCCGGACAATAAATATGAGAATTTTCTTTCTTAATGTGGTCCCGCAGTTCCTTCAAAGAAACCGTCTTTTGTTGAAGTACAAACAGACATCGGTTGTGCCAGATACACCATTTGCAAACTGCAAACAGAACCCATAGTGTGCCCGGAAAAAAGATTTGCCAACTAGGCCCAAACACCCCATAAATTAAGTCTGAATAGGTTAAAGCAGAGAACATAGGTAAAGCCCATTCCTGACCCAACTGAGTCCACAATGGCGCTATATAAGGACAGTCAAAAAACAGGTACGACATGAATTCAGTTTTGCATATACAGGTGTCCCAAACACAATACCTTTCAGTCAATTGCTTATGGGCTTGGTTTCCCTTAACGTTTAATTTATTATGACAACATAACCATAAGGTATCCCACATTTTCTCCGGAATCCGACCCTCCAGTAATTGTTTGGTCAAACATTGAGTGTCACACGGCACATCAAAACATGGTGACACCAAAAACATTGTTTGCAGAACAGAGGAATATAAACATTTCCTATTATGTAACACTTCTAGATTGTAGGAGACTTTCCACAGTTTTATCTTTTTAAAAATTTCAATAAGGTAACCAGACATCCTGGTAGGAATTTTGGTAAATGGTTTCCACACAGAGGCCCACCATTTGTCCAGAAAATACCGAGAACGGGCAAAAAAACTAAGAACCCAGCAATCCGTCATGTTAGCCATACAGGATAAAATATTAGAATGTACAAAAATCAAAAAATAAAATAAGACCGGGTTTACCATATGAAGACCTCCCTGTTTAATAGGCCAGTAAGTAACAGATCTTTTGAATGGGTTTAGTCTGCTGCCCCACAAAAGCTGAAAAAATAAATTACATAGACAGGCTTCAAGATTCATGGGGAGGGGAAAATATAACTAACCAACAAAAAAATAGGAAGGATGCAAGTTTTGAGCAGATAAATCCACTTCTTACGGGACATGGGGAACCATTTCCAGCGAACAATTTTGGATTCAGCTACCTCCATAGAAGAAATCCAATTGCATTCTGCCATATTAGGCGGGCCAAAAGAAAGACCTAAAATACAAATCTTTTGCGAAAGAAATACCTATTCCCCCTATGTCAGGAGACACTACCTGTGAGGGAATATGAACTGAGATAACCACGCTCTTCTGTGTATTTAACTCAGAATCAGAAATCAATGCAAAGGAACGGACAACCTCAACAGCCCTCTCACCAGAAGTTTGGTCTGCTACCAGAATAAGCCAGAGTACTGGGAAAAGCTAAGCCCGGTTGTACAGAGATATGTCTAATAGTCCCCTCTTCATTCAGTTTTCTGAGAATAGGGTCAATAGAAAAGACATACAGCAGGGGACTCAGGGGGCACCGCTGGTGCACCCCTCTCTTGATAGGAATATGGGAGCCAATTAACCCGTTAACCAATGGAGTTGTGCAGGCATACCGGTATAGATTCTTGATCCAAAGCAGAAGTTCCGAAGGTACCCCATATTTTGCCAGGACAGCAAATAAATAATTATGTGGAACTTGGTCAAATGCTTTAGACTGATCCATGCTAAGAACATAACCTTGCGTATTACACCCATCAAAGACTTCGCACAAGATTTTCAAATTAGATAGCATAGTATGATTCGGAATCGCACAAGTTTGGGTGGAAAAAATCACTTTGGTGGCAATCTGAGAGAGTCTATTTGAAACAATTTTGCATAAAATCTTCCAATCGGAGTTCAACAAAGTAATGGGACGCCAGTTTTCCAGCCTTTCTTTATCATTTTTATGCTTAAATAAGGTAAGGCAGTGATGCCTCAGATTTCCATGCCACTGGGCCGGCTAACATAGCACAGTTTTACAGGCAGAAAAAGACCTGTGGTCCATCACGTCTGCATCATCCCTACCTTAGTCCTGCCAGTAGTCTAATACTAGTAAGGTCAAGGTGAGGCAGTGCTCCCTGCTGGTAGCTTCACCTTTTACACTGTCTGAACCTCTGCTGACTCTCCTTCCCCACCATAATATACACCAATTCTAATGTACCTATTCCACCCTCTCCTGAAGTCCGTAATCTTTTCCACATTAACCACATCTCTGGGTAGACATTTCCACCTATCCACCACCCTCTCCATGAAGAAGTACTTCCTCACATCCCACCCAAATTTTCCTACCATTAATTTACAGTTGTGCCCTCTTATCTCAGACCCCATGAACTGAACTGCAACACAGTCTATCCAGGTCTCCCAATCATCCTTCCCTTGTGGGGTGGGAAGGGTGCCGGAGAAAATTCTCAACCTGCAGGAAGAGTCATGACTATTGGCAGGTACAGACATGGGGGCTTGCACTGGCACAGAAGGAGGGGCAGTAACGGGTGCTGGAGGGGAAGATGGTGTTGGTGGAGGAACGTTCTCAGGTGGCAATATAAGTTTCTTTAAATCCTCCACAATTTTCCCTTCCCCCAACAACAATTTAGCAAATTTCTCCTCAAAAGTTTCAGATAATGGGGGAGGCTCGTTCTCCCTGAGGTCTTACTGTCCCTGGCTATCACTCTCCGGACAGTGAGGGTTTCCCCTGGGGTAACAGTCTGTGGCTCTTTAGAACTGTCTACAGGGTCCTTACACTCTATTAGGGCTATGAAAGTTTGGGTGAGCAGATCAGCCTGTCGCCCCTCTACCACAGGGTCTCGTAAACATTCGACCTTGGCAAGTACTCCCTCTACAGTGTCTGTACTGGTACCCAGCAGGATATCCAGGATAAGTATAGCATTTTGGGGGTCAATCTCCTCCCCAGTACACCACCTCACCAACTGGTGTACAGCCACTTCTGTTGGGGTACCCATTTATTTTTTAACAGTAATTCATAAATGTGGCCACTAGAGGATGCTAATCCCAGTGGTGCCTCCAAGATGTAACCCCTAGGTGGTGCTATCCCAAGGGCTACTACCCCTGCCTGCTTAACTACTAACAGGGTGAGGGGCCTAGGTCCAATGGCGAGTGCCTCCACCCAGAGGTCAGGGTTTGCAGTAGTTAAACTGACTTGGTCACAGCCCTCTGGGACACTGTAACCCCCCCTTTCTTCCCACTAGTGTCCCACACAATGCGTCAGGAATATCTTCACAATGTACACTTACCCACAGGACTGGCTCTGTTGACTCGATCCTGGGGACCCCCTGTAAAACAAGATGATACAGTGCAAAAGCCACAGTACAGTACTTTAACATAAACGAATACCTCAGTCAGTGTAACTTTGCTGGAACAAACAGATCTGACTTATTTAAGGAGCTGTAACAAGGACAGGGAGAAATCAGGTTAATTAAGTTAAACACATTAACAATCACAGTACTGTGCGCATGTTCAGAGTCCCAAATTGTCACTTTCACTGGGTACCCAGGATGGGGGGAGGGGCTAGTCAGGATCGGTGCGGCTGATTGGGGCCCTGTGATGGAAAAAACACTTGCACAATACCCAATTGTAATCCAGTGCTGAAGGGCTCAGTTCATATAGAAATGAAAAAGCAGCAATTAGATGACACACTTGCAATTTGACAAACAGATGGCAGGAAGCTACCCTGCTTTGTACTCACAGACTCAATGCTGGGAAATGGATGGAAAGCAGATTGTCCTGGATTGCCAGGAGGAGCAGAACCTGTGGAAGAAGCCCTTGTAACTGGACCCCACAGCAGTTTACAGCAAATAGGTGTAGTCTGGATTAAGCTGGAGTTTGCTTCCAGCTTCATGCACACAGTTCACTGTACAGGGGATTGGAGACGCGATTCCCCACAAGCACTACACACATTTGTATGTAAAAAGAAAGTACTATACCAGGCAGGCTGCTTCTCTATCCCAATCGCAATTACTGCACAATACCCGGGAGAACACATAGCAGATTCAGTTCCTGACAGACCAAGCGCAATTCAGCAATTTCTCCAGTCTTCTACATGGTGAGCCTGGTTCCTACTCTTCAGATCTCCTTTATTCTCTTCACAGGTCGGATTCAGTCTGAACAGGTGCTTGCACAAGCTGCAGACCGAAACTAAGGGCCTTATACGCGTTTCCTGTGCTAAAACTACACACTGAAGAAGCACAGGGCTCCTTGTCTCTTCACTGCCAAAACTGAACTGACTTTCCAGTAGACAGAGCTGGGCATTTCCTTTGAGTTCCTCCCAGTTCAGTTGGCTGGTTTGGCTGTCACTCACAATCAGACTCCCCCTGTTGGTGCAAAAAAGGCACCGAAGTCCAAACTATATTTCCCAGAGTCACTGCTCATACAATCCCCTTACAGCAGGCTCCAAAAGAGAGTCCAAGTTCTGATTCGCCCAGAGCAGGCTCCATTTTAAAGGATCCCCACCATGATTGGTCCAATTCGGCAGTTCAGAACCAACATGAGGGAGCTACTCTGCATAGCCCTTGCTATAAGAAAGCAGGTTAAAACAAACTGCATTTTCGTTATTACTCTAACAGGTTACCAGCAAACTTTTAAATCTTCTGAAAGAGCTCCCTCTGCACATATAACGACGGCACAAACGGAGTGATTTGGCAGCAGCTCGGGCGGGACTAGAGCAGGAAAACACACAGACCCCCATCCAAACTAATTATGTCTACAGGCAGACAGCTCTTAAAAAGACAGTACCAGAGGCTCTAAAGTCACTCACAGATAAAAGGCTTAGACGCTAAACACCATCCAGGCTTGGAGCATTCAAACAAGCTCCTGGAAGACTTTTGGGAACCCCATTTTCGGGGGGGATTAAATATGCCTTTACCTGCTGGCCTCCACATTAGGTCTTCCTATGTTGCCCATGTATCATTTTGACTGCCCTTCTCTGGACTTATTTTAAAGAGCAGCTGACACCTTCGGGAGAACTTAAACAAAACATAATATTTAGGCCCAGTTCGGCTTGCATTTCACATTAGTTCTGTATTCCTCCTCTCCATTATTTATTACTGATGTAACCTGCTTGAAAAAAATGATTGTTGCTCCTGAAGAGTTCAACTATTCCTGTTGCTTTCTCCATACCTGAAGTCATAATGCACTGCTTGTGACATCACAGTTACTCCCATGGCAACAGATTGTTATGTCACAACTGAAGATTATGCCTTAAATTAGGGAGTAAGTTATAGAGGCAGAGGAACTCTGGGGTATAACGCGTACATTACCTGTCTTCCTCACTAGTCAAGGCAACAATGCGGTGCACACTGCTGGATCCCCTAAATAATAAGACCACCTGATGTGGCTCCACAGGAAGTCAGCTGACATGTTCACATGTGGCAACTGTTGTGCCTGTATGTACTGCCATCAGTTTGCCACACATTTCAAGAACAGATCACATCAGAGAATTCATCAATTGCTCTATCAATTTGGTGGTGTACATTCTCTGATGTGACTGTCCTAAAACCTATGCTGGAAGGACTATTTGACCAAAGAGTGCAATCTAGAACATATCCACAGTATTAGACCTGTCCCCATATCTAGTTACAGAGTAAAAAAAGTTTCATGTCTCTGGTTCAACAGAGTCAGCAAAAAAGCACTGTAAAGCACTGTTAACAGGCATTTGTCAATGCCGAATGTTTGCTTGCTGACACTGGCATTGGTAGTGTAGAAGTTACAGAGCTGCATAATAGAAATGGCAGTGAAGTATTGAACTGAAGCCAACCCCACCAAACTGCAGAGAGTGACAGGCATTGGGGTGTGCCTTTGAGTCATCAGGTATAACAGCCACGCCATTTTAACACACCCTACCCTGCAGACACTGACAAGTGTCATGGTGTGCCTTGGGGTCTTTGGCCCTTATGCGCACCCCATTCCATCAGGAAATACAGTGAGATGGGTGCGGTATAGGAGAATGGGGTGAACTTTGGGGCCGAAGAGTCCAAGGCATACCTCGATGCCTCTCACTGGCTGCAGGATGTGGAATGGTATGAGCATTACAGGCAAGAATCCAAAGTCACACCCCTGATGCCTGTCATTCTCTACAGGGCGGGGCGTTATGGTAGGAAACCCTAACGCCTCAGGCATTCATTGGTATTTTCACTCCAAATTTTCAACATGTTTTTTTGTGACCCCCACCTCATGAACAGTGGCAATATCAGTTTGTTAGCCGAAAGCTGCTTATGCACAGCGACTACAGCATTTAGCACCACAGGCGCAAAAACACATTCCAAACAGGAGATGAAAAATCACAGCTGTACTATTCATGGGGAGGTGTAAAAAATGGCAATGTTGCAAATCTGCAGTAAAAATATTAAAAAACTGGTGAAGTCACGAGTGTGCACAGAAACTGTGCAACGCACACCCGTAATGTAATTAGGTTGGGGTTTTTTTACGGCAGATTGTCAACACAGGCATTTTGGGACCTCCAATCATGAACAGTGTCACTGTGATTTTCTTTAGCTGTCCTGAACTATGATTTCCCACAGCGACCACGCATCTCTGCACTGAAAGTGTGAAAACACATTTTGGCCATGTTGTGAAAAATGACAGCTATACTGTTCATAAGGAAGTGTGGAAAAATGCCACTGGTAAAAATCTGGACTGAAAATATTACAAAGTCATGAACTTACGAAGGTGCGTGGAAACTGCAATGCTCACTTGTAACACAATCATTTTATGGACTTTTGTCACCAAATTTTCAACATAGCCATTTTAAGACCTCTGCTCATGAACAGTGTAACTGTGATTTTCTTAATCTGTCCCAAACATTGCCTTCGCACACCGACTGCACCATTGTGCGCTACATATGCAGAAACACACTTGGGGCGACATGTGAAAAATGGCAGCTGTACTGTTCATAAGCAAGTGCAATAAAATGGCAATGTGGAAAATCTAGAGTGAAAATATAGAAAATTCGCAAACTTACGAGCATGCATAGGAACTGCGCAACGCAAGCTCATTCAGAAGCTGCATTCCTGCAGACAGGGGCCTGTAGCATCCTGTTATACAAAAAGAAATGCCGGATGAGATCTCAACCTGAAGGGAAAGGCTTTCAAATTCATTGGGGATGGATACTGTGTCAATGACAGAGACAGAGAATTAGTCTTCGACATAAATAGCCACCCCTCCACCCCTGGTTTGTCCGTCAGCTCGGAATAGAGAGTGTAGGAGGGAAGATTCACTTCATGGCTGCTAGTTTGTGGGTAGAGCCATGATTCTGTAACAACCAGGATATCGGGGTAGTGTGACATACCCAGGCCTGGATAGAGGTTATTTTTTTTTAACAAACTACATACATTTATGTGGATGAATTTTAGTCCTTTAAGGTTAAATATAATATCATCAGGGGAACCAATGGCTGTAATGGGGCCGGGGTTAAGTTCTACATTGCCTGCGCATAGTAGTAGGAGAAGCAATAACTTCTTAGAGACACCTATGATAAACTTTAGGAGTTTGATCTGTTCACGCTTGCCTAGTTGTGTTAAAGCTGCATAAAGTAAAATCTTGCCTGCGAATGACAAAGGAACGTAGTCAAAATGAAGGGAGAGATGTAGGTCCACTGGTACAAGCTCTGTCAAAGTGCCAGAGTGTGAGTTTGAGAGAAAGTCCAAATACGGTGAAGAGGAATTGCAGACACTTAGGAGATGCATAGTTAAGCTTGCAGCATCATTGTGTCCCATAAAGCTGGAGAGACCTCGCATGATACTAGGAGAGTTCCACGAGGGCAGGTTTGTACGTAAAGAGCACAGTATCATCAGCAAGGAGCAAAGGAACATATATGGTGTTCCCATTTTTAACCTAAGTCCGTAGTGCACAGAAGCACTAACAAATAACTCACTGCCTGATGTATGAGGAATGAATGGCCAGAGAACTCACATATGAATTATATTCATCAGGAGCGGAAAAGGAAATATGAGACAGAGAGATTGAGCCAATGATAGGTGACTAGTAGAGGAAGTGGGTGGGGTGATAGATAGAGCATTTAATGGGAGTCTGAGGAGGGGTTGGGGCGGGAAGACAGAAAATTTCCTTCAGCCCCAGACGGAGTCGAGACAGAAGCGCCTTCCTTGTGTACCTTCCAAGTTGTATTCAGGTGGCTGGCAGGCTCTGAGTACTGTGGGGCACTCCTGGTTCAAGTCCCAACCACAGCAGCAGTCTTAGCCCCAGAGGCTTGAAGAGCGCCTGCTGGAAAATGATGGACACAGGTCAGATGAGCCCTGGGTTGGAGGATGTGCTTAAATTGAACAAAGGACACACAAAAGAGCTGTGGCACTTAATTGTGTTCAAATTCGGGGGAGGTTTCAGACCGCAGCCAGGTGCCATCTATGTCTGTGGGATTACTGAGAGCACAATGGCTCAAGGAGAGGTGGGCAGGGACAGCAAGATTTAGCTTAATTACAGAATTCAGTCATAATAAAATGTGCCTTGGCAGGAAGTACACTTTTACTGTTTTTTTTTTCAAAATTCCTAGCACAGTTTTACTCTAACAGCCCTAAAACACTAACAGGAGAGCTACAATGGCAACTGCCCTATCCCAACAGCCTAGCTATACTCAGTCCAGGGATGTTTGTCGCCACTAAGGTGCGGGGAGTTCCAGCACTTACCCGAGCTGCACGCCCACTCTGGCAGGTGTTTCTGTAGTAGACTAAAATATTGCTACACAGTTCACTTCTAAACAATCCATTTACAGTTATTCAATACCAGCAGAAAAACTCATTTAGGCATTTCAAAATACTGGGCAAAAGGCAAACCAATCAGGGAGCACTGCTGGGTGAAGCAACCAATTTGAGCGCATCCCCATGGGCGCAGAAATTTGTACTTGGCAGAAAATTTCCCTCAGCCCCAGATGGAGTCGAGACACAAGCACCTTCCTTGCGTACATTCCAAGTTGTATTCAGGTGGCTGGCAGGCTCCGACCGCCGTGGGGCATTTCTAGTTCGAGTTCTGACCGCAGCAGCAGTCCTAGGCCAAGAGGCTTGCAGAGCGCCTGCTTCCAAGTTGTATTTGGGCAGCTGGCAGGCTCTGACCACCGTGGGGCGCTCCTGGTTCGAGTCCCGACCACAGCAGCAGTTCTAGCCCAAGAGGCTTGAAGAACGCCGGCTTCCAAGTTGTATTCGGGTGGCTGGCAGGCTCATTGCGCCATGGGTAGGGCAGGTGGGAGAGTGGGTTAGGATGTGGAAGAATAAGGACAATGTATGTACCAGACAGGCTGCATTTAAATAAAGAGGGCATCAGGGTCCTGAAAGATAAATTGGAGGAATGTTTATCAACTAAATTTAATTTAAACTGAAGATTGGGGGGGGGGGTTGAGAAGGTGTGCTACACTCAGACACCAGGAGAGGGGGACCAACAGGCCTCCCTCCAGTAGAGGGAAAGGACATGGGAGGGTGAGGGACACAGAGGGATGATTGGGGGTACAGAGGTCACACTGGAAGGTGGTGTCCTTAAATGCAAGGAGTCTGGCAAACAAGACAGCAGTTCTTCAGGCACTGATGGCAGATGTAGAAGTGGACATAGCAGCCATCATGGAGACATGGGCAACCCAATATGATTAGGACCACGTGATCCCTGGATATAGAGTGTACCAAAAGAACAGACAGAAGGGGAGAGGGGGTGGTGTAGCTTTATTTGTAAGGGAATTGATCCCATGCCCAGAGGAGGAAGAGGGCAAGACTGAAGTCTTACAGGTACAGCTACAGAACACCGAAGGGAGAAAGGTTCAAATGGGGGTGGTGTACAGACCACCCTCACAGGGCATGGAGTTGGACAGGGAGCTGGGGGCAAGATCAGAAAACTACAGTAAGTAGTAGGTGAAACACTGTCATAGCAGGCGACTTCAATCTACCTGGAGTGGACCAGGAGAACCCTGGCTACTTCCTGTTTCAGGGAACAGGTCCTCCTAGAGGCTTTCCAGGAGTGTTTCCTGGTGCAACAGGTCACAGAGCCAACCAGGGATGCTGCCATACTGGACCTGGTGCTGTCGGACAGATAGCATGTCTCGGAAATATCATTGGAGGACCCTCTTGCAGGCAACGACCACTACATGGTTTGGTTTTACCTCAACATGGGCAAGGAAACAGCCAAGATTAAGATGAGGGTGGTGGACTTCAGGAGGGTAGACTTTGGTAGGATGGGTGACATCCTAGTAGGACACCTTTCGAAAATCAGGCTGAAGATGGATGCAGATCAGAAATGGTCTGTCATTAAGTTGGGTCTGATTGAAGCCACAAACATGTGCACAAAGACCCAGAGCAAGAATTCCAGGACCAAGAGACCAAGCTGGTTCAACAAGGAGGTGGCAATGAAGGTGAGGGAAAAGACAGCTGCCTTTCGGGCGTACAAACATACTATGAGAGACGAGGACACTGAGGTTTACTCAGGGAAATCCAGGGAAGCAGGACGAGTGGTCCAGGCAGCTATGGCTGCAAGACAACCATGGCTAGGACTTTTTCAGTTATATAAGGGACAGAAGAAGCTGTAAGGATGGGATTGTCAGGATTATGAGGGGGGAGTGGGCAGAAAGTAGTGAGGATCAGGCGGAGGCACCGATTGAGTACTTCATCTCTGCCTTCACTATGGAAAAGATGGACCTATGCCACATGGGAAAACAGGGGTTAGAATTGGGGGGAATGAAACAGATGTGGAAATACAGGAAGACAGGGTTTTGAAGGGTCTTAGGACCCTTCAGGTAGACAAGGCTCCTGGACTGGATGGCATGCACCTGAGAGTCCTGAGGGAACTGGCGGAGGTCCTGGCCAGCCCCCTGGCAAACCTGTTTAACACCTTGCTGGAAACAAGGTGCGTGCTTCAGAACTGGAGAATGGCACATGTGGTGCCACTCCACAAGAGTGGACCCAGAGATGAACCTGGTAATTACAGACAGTCAGCCTTGCCTCCATTGTAGGCAAATTAATGGAGACCATTCTAAAATAAAGACTGGTGAACTTTCTGGAGGTAAATGGTCTCCAGGACGATAGGCAGCATGGGTTTGTCTTGGGACGATCCTGCCAGACCGACCTGAGACTTTTTTCGGCTGAGTCACGAGGTCAGTGGACAAGGGCCAGGCGGTGGATGCCCTGTACCTGGATTTCAGTAAGGCCTTCGACTCCATGCCACATAGAAGGTTGCTCAGCAAACTGAGTAACCTGGGAGTCTGGGACAAGCTGCTAGGACAGGTCAAGAGCTGGCTACAAAGCAGCAACCATAGGGTGATTGTGGGGGGCAAGGGGGGGGGAGAAGACCATCAAAGCCTAGACCTGTAACCAGTGGGGTCCCACAGGGCTCAGACCAGTGTTATTCAACATCTTTACTGGTAACATTGCAGATGGGGTCAAAAGTAAAATCTGTCTATTCGCAGATTATACTAAGCTCTGTGGGAGCGTGGACACAGATGAGGGGAGACAGAACTCAATGACGATCTGGCTAGACTCGAGAACTGGTCTGGCATCTGGCAGTTGGAGTTCAATGCCAAGTGCAAGGAACCCTGGGGCCAGCTACTGGCTGGGGGGGGGGGTTACAGGTGTCCAATTCAGAGGAGGAAAAGGATCTAGGGGTGATGATCAGAGGAGACATTAAACACCCTGTGCAGTGCTGTAAATCGGCAGCCAAGTAAAATGTTGTGATGCATCGCCACAGGAATCACCTCAAGGAACGAGGAAGTCATTCTGCGTTTATACAGGTCATTTTACATCTGGGGCCTGGGGGGCAAGCCATATGAGGAGAGTTTACGTAAGCAATAAGACACAATTGGGTGTGCATGGAACAGATTTTTACTGCATGCCCTGAGCGTAGTGAGGCATGAGGCCGTGGGTCAAGTGCCTACACCCCCCGGAGTGTCTTATTGCACTTATAAAATGTGCTACATTTTTAAAAGCATTTCTAAAATTAGATAAATAGGTTTATCTATGAAAAAAAGGCTGTCATTTGATGAATTCATGATAAAACAGTCCACCTGGTTTGTTGTTGGGCTTTTGTCCTTTGGCAACATCCATAGTTCTATTGTTTTCTTTAATGAGAGCATGATTGATGGTGACTGCCCCCCCAAGATATGTCTATATAGTGGTGTGGTAGAATTTAATACGAACCTCATTATACATATTTTTGTTGTTGTTGGAGTGATGCTCTTTTGCTTTGCTGTTCAAGTTTTAATGCATCAGGAGAGCTACTTGACCTGCCCCTCCATGTTGACATCTCACAGTTTAGAAAATAAAAAACATTGCTTCCAATTTTTTTTTTTTGCTTAATGAAGGGGGACAGCAACGCGGAAGTGCAGGCACTGTACTAATAAATGCTCTCTTTCCCCATGTAACCTTGGTCTCCTGCTACATTAAAACAAACAGAAAGGCAAACTAGCATCACTCAAAAGAACAAACTGCTACTTGTTTTCCCACCTTTTCTCTTATTGCCTACTCCATTCGTCCAGTTTTTCTTTTTCTTTGTTATTCCCCACATTCAAGATATGGAATGTTTATTGTGGAATACAGGGATTCAAAATTCTGCTCAATTCCACTGGCAGAATGTTCTTCTCCTAACATACCACACACACACACACACACACACACGTATACACCCCTCTTCTAGAGCCAAAGACTCAATTATCTCACTGTCAAGGCAAGCAGAAGAGATTTCCCCAATGAGCAGGTAAAGATAGAAGGGGGGGGGTTATTGACAGCAAAAAACTGTTGCAATGAAAACTATAATCAATACTTAATGTTTCTAATTTTGTTGATGTGTGTAAGGAGAGTGTGATGATCAGGGAAACATTTATTTAATTTTTTTTTTTTTATTTAATATAGTTTTATTGGGCCCAGTTGAAGGTTTTTACTGTGTAATGGTGACATTCCAAACTTATGTCTTCTAATGGCACAGTGATTTTGTTCGAGTAATGCAGCCCTGCTTTTAGGAACTCATTACTTGTGCATGAAACAGATTTCATGCACAGCTAATAACCAATCAGAAAGCAGGATTGTATCATCCCATTTTATAAGGAAGCTAAATATGTATTCCCCTGGAGGACAGAAAGGAAAGATAGGGGATAGGATAGACACCTTCAAGTATCTAAAAGGTAAACAAGGTTGAAACAGAGGGTATTTTCAAATTAAAAAGGGAGGGACCACAAGGGGGCAGTCTGAAACTAGTGGGGGTAGATTTAAAAATGAAATAAGGAGAAACTTTTTCACAGAAAGGGTGGAGTCAAAGTGGAATGAACTGCCAGAGGAAGTGGTCTCATTAAAAAAAAACAGTGGGCAGTTTTAAGGATAAAAAGGAGAGTAATAACTGGTGGGAGTTTGGGGAAGGGGGGTGGTGGGGGAAGAGGAAGCTCCAGTTAAATAGACCAAGATGCACACAAGCAGACTTGATAGACCATTATGGCCGGTTTCTGCTGGCATCTTTGTGTGTTGGTAATTAGCAGAAGAACCAGTTTAAGTACTGGAAACTTCATAGTGTGTCCTGTTATTGCAAGGCTCTGCATGTATACCTCCACCTTTTAATCGCTAAAATGCAGTACAGCGATTGTGGGACAAATCGTTTTGAATGAGAGAGAGAGTGAGAGTGAGAGAGAGAGAGAGAGAGACACAGACAGACAGACAGACACACGCTTACAGCACAAAAGCCATGTTTACACCGCTGCTCCACAGTCCGCTCTCTTCGATGCTTCAATGTCCTTCACCGAATCAAACATCTACACAGCCCTTTTCAGTGCCAATACAAGCCACACTGAGAAGGGCCATATAAGGGGGCAGAGGCATGCTTTACTACATACCTCTCCCTCCTCTAAGCCGGCAGTTGCTCAGTCATGGATTGGTCTCCAGTTGGAGTGAGTGGTGCAGCCTGTCCACATGGCTGCTTACACCAGTTGCTCCAGTACACATACCCAAGTCTACTGTGGCTGAGAGAGAGGAGAAGCGACAGACTTACCACAAATCAGTAAGTGTCCACACTGTCACATTTGCAACGCAGCAACCCAAGCGCTCCGGTTGCTGCAGTGCGAATGTGGCAGTGTAACTAGGCCTTAAAAGTATTTAATTTCATTTATTAGGTGTGTTCATTGAACATAAAACATGGTTAAAAAAAAAAGACACACATGGTTTTAAAATATAAATGAATTTATTTAAAAAAAAAAAAAATCACATAAGTACTGCTTATAAAGCAGCAACACTGCAGCACAGAACATTCATAAAAACAACAAAAACTACTTTTCTCCACAAGAAGGGGCCTTGTACCAGGGTTATACATCTGAAATTTTACAACCTCCTCCCGATTTCCCCACAAAATCTCAAATATTATGCCAGATTATTTTCCTTTTTTTTTTTTTTTAACCCGTTGTAACTGTTGGGGTAGTTTTCTAACATTTTTATAAAGTTCAGCCTGCTAAAATCATCCTGTATATATAGGTATAAACTCTAAGCTTCTTTAAAACAGAAGCAGTATGAAAATATTTTACAGAGAAGCCTGCATCTAATGTAGAACTAAAATACAGACATTTGCATTTTTTTGTTTCACTGACTGTTTGTAAAAGTGCATGAATGGTATTGTTCACTGCTACGCGGCGGTAATGGAGCATGCTCAGAACGGCACTGGCTCACAGAATCTGTCCCAGACTTAGCGACATGTTTGTGCTGCAGAGGCTTCCAAGTCCATTGCTTGTACTACAGTCTGAGGATTAGCCACACAAACAGCAAATCTGCAGAGCTTACCATAGCCTCCTTCTACAGCCTGTCAAATGAACAGCAGAGTCACACCATTAATGTGAAGCCCTCTGGTCATGGCCGGCTTTAAAAAAGCTTCACTGTAGACAATGACGAAAAGGTACTCAATAGGCAAACTGTTTCTATGGCAACACACAAGTGGCTCGGTCCATCAATCTCTGATTAAACAGGAACAATTTTTTTCTAAATTCAGCTTGCCCTTCACATTGCAAGAGATAAATCAAAAGGAGAATAATTTAAAACCAAAAAGGTTAGACTTTCAGACCAGCATGGGGGGCACACTTGTGAGGTCCAAGACAGAGCTAGGGACCAGTAGGATGTACCCTGTTACATTACCATCAAGAGTGCTGGCTACCATTGGGCACTAGAAAAGGCAAGTTCTGCACAACACAGGAAAACCTTTAAGAGCACTGCTAGATGCAGCACTGAAATCCACGGGACTTGACTATCAATTCCTTAGGGGAAAGAGCAAATCACAGATTCTAAAGTCAGTTTGTTTAATTTGTTGCTCCTTCTTGGAGAGGCACACTAGTTCCCTGGAGGTTCCAGATATGTAAACATTTGGGGGTGCAACAAATAGAATGGTGGCCTGCTCAGTTTTGGATAACAAGGTTAGAAACTGACATTTTATTAACCCCCCCCCCAACCATTAGGTGTTCTCAGAAAATCAACAGTAAATATGCTTTATTTTTGTTAAATACATCTATAGATGATTCCTGAAGATTGTACTAGTCTACATACTGATCCAACATGCATCACAGTATCACACTGCAGTTGGTGGCTCCACACCTTTTCTTCGAGGCTACAGAGTACTGGACTTAACAGTAACACTAGGGTGTGAATTTCACCACCCATGCCCCATATTTTGGTGGGGTGGTAACTAACCATGGAAAAGAATTATTGGTACATTACTGCCCACTGCTAACAATGGGAAAGATAACAACCTAATGGACTGGAACCCATGCCCCCGAAGTACGGTTCACGTACTCACATCAGCTGAGCATCAGGCCAGCTTGTCAGCCAAAGTTTTCATGGCCACTTTCTGTTTCATACTGCAATCAATCTCTGCAGCTAGGACCACTTCAATGGAAAAGGATCGTTTGCCCAGCCTAGGCACTGGGGGAAAAAAAAATATGGTAGCAAGAAAGATATAATGCAACCTAACTGTGAAGCAAACTCAGGTCCTCTAAAACACCACCCGGATGTTCTAGCAGCAGGTATGTAAACATAAAACAGGTGTGGATGTCCGGAGGTGTTTAGAATCTGAAGGAGTTAATCAGTCTTCCTAATAAATCAAGAAAAAATTCAAACTGTATTAAGTCTTAGCAAACAAAAAACAGTTTTTGTTACGCAAGTCTTTTCTTCCGTCGTGTACGGTCCACTTTTATAGAAACAGAGAAAAAACAAACAAACAAAAAAAGTTATCAATGAACACATACATATTTTTTCCACCAGGACTTGGAAAGGGTTTTCATTTTGTTTGCAGTCGTTTTCATTTTTTTCCCTTTGTTGACTCTGTCATTGGAGTACCTCATTCCGGAAAGGATGGCGGTGTCAAAAACCTCCTTGAGATTCTTCTGTGTCAGGGCAGAGCACTCCACATATGCAACAGCATCAACCTTTTCAGCCAGGGCCCTTGCGGCAGCATCAGGCACTGGCTTCTCCTTGCACTTGTCGAGCTCTATCAGGACCTTAACGTCCTCCCGCAGATCGCACTGGGTCCCCACCAGAACGATCGGGGCTGTGGGGCAGTGGTGGCGGATTTCAGGAATCCATTTCTCAGTCACATTCTGGAAGGAGGAAGGGCTGACCACACTGAAGCAGAGCACGAAGACATCAGCTTTGGGGTAGCAAAAGTGCCGGAGCTTGTCAAATTCATCCTTGAAATGAAGAAATACAACAGAAATCAATTTCAAAGCCCAGAATCCTCATAACAATTTGCATTCTATATATAACATTTGAAAAGTTTAACCCAAACTTTGCACGTATTCATATGGGAGCGCATGTCACGGACGTCTCCATGACGCATACTCATGTACTGAGATAAACAATTATATTGTGAATTCCAGCATTCTGTTTAACAGGAGACACCACAAAAGAGGCTTATATAGCTGTCCTGTACCAAAATTCATATTAATAATGTAGTGTTTACATTTTTTTGAATCTGCTTCATTATAATTATAATTAGTGTCAGTGGCTCAGTAGGTAGCACACTCGCCTCTGAGGCCGGGAGATCAGAGGGCTGTGGGTTCAGTTCCCACATCTGGCACTTGGGTTAATATCCCAGTACTGATACTGTAATGCAGCATGAGAGGGGTGCTGCATTTCTGAGGTGCCGTCTTTCGGATGAGACGTTAAACCGAGGTCCCATCTGCCTGGATTGGTGGTAGTTCAGGTGGATGTTAAAGATCCCATGGCACTTATCAAAAAGAGTAGGGGAATTTCCCCGGTGTCCTGGCCAAATTTCCCTCATTCACTAAAAATACCACCAACAGCTTAATCTGGTTCAAGGTCAGTTGCCATTCATCTGTATCCCCCCCCCCCCCGGGTCGTGCCTGAAAATAGGCAGGATTTGTCTAGTGCACTTACCCGGTCAACAAAAGCTAAATAAATAAATAAAATAAAGCATACAGCAGCAACAGACATGCACGTTCACTGCCGAGCGTGCTGGGGCTGGCGCGTCACGGAAAGAAGCTGCGTACATCAATGGAAATGCGGGGCTCTGCACACAAAATGAATCTGCAAGCACAGAAGGACGTTTTCTCACCTGTTTCCCACACAAGCTAATAGAGAACCAGGGGCACTAGCATCGGGGTCTGTACACTGTTACTAGGGACTCAAGTAATGAGCTCAATGTGCGCTTCAGTGTAAGGGGACTGCCACATAGACGTCCGTGCTCTCACTAGGTGGTGAGGCATGGACGTCATCACGGGAGCCACGTTTGCTGCACAGAACACCCGAATGGAGTGAAAATGGCGCTGTGCTTTGGAGGATGTTAATTGTTGTAAAACATATTTTGTGGGGCACTAACACAACTGCTCTTCACCATGTGTTAACAGCTGAACATGCAAGGCTCAGATATTTACAACATGAGGCTGCATGGTACAGATTCCCTTTAAAGGCTCACAATTTACTTCAGTGCTTTACTGGGGTACCATGCGTAGCATATAACCCACCTCCCTGGTCCCTTCCCACCAGGGGCATCTGGAAATAAAGCTGCTACCAGCTCAGTAGTTTTTCCTAGTAAAAACAGAAGACAGACAAAAAGAGAGAGACAAAGAAAAATTCTAAACACCCAAATGTCTTCCCTGCATTCAGAGGCCAAAATGAAAAATAAAAAAAAAAAAAAATACTCATTTTTTTACCTTGGGGATTTTCATGCCATTCTTACTGCCTCTCTGTAAATATTTGAATGGGTACAGATCTTTGTTTTCAAAGCCTTAGCCAAATACTCATATTAAAGTGTCTCTTTCTTGGAAACTTTTTTGGGTAAAAACCCCTACTGCAGCACATTCTAATGGCACCATCTTGGTTACAGAACAGTTGAGAATAACGGATAGTGGACAGGCATGTCAATGCACCCCACAACCGTTAACTGAAATAAATGGAAATGTGCCTTTCTTAATTCTGCATTAAACAACCAGTGTACCAATTGCATTTCCTCTTACCTCTGGATAGCCCTGTGTGGATAACTGCTGCTATTCAGTAACATTGTCCTGACTTGACTACCGTTTACTATGTCCTAATTGTAACTTTAGTTTTTTTGTATATCGTACTCTCCTGGATCATGCCTGAAAATAGACAGGGTTATTGCCTAGTACACTTACCAAAAGCTAATGAATAAATAACTGTACAGCATGTTTAGTCTGTGCTGATTGGCAGCTGTTTGTGGAGTTCCGAAATCAAACAAAAACAAAAAAAAGACAAACTATCTATCTTTATCTGTGCCAGAACAAAATGATGAGAAAAACAATTTTTAATTTTCTTAACATGGATAACATTCTGTACCGTTCTCATGGATCCAGTGAATTGGAGCGGTCACACAAAAACTTTTGATCAGGTACAGTTAAACACGGATCATTCTGGGGTATTAATATTTCTGAAAATAGGAACATTATAAGCAGCTGCCAATTAGAAATAATCTCTTATCCCCTTCAATGGCAATTAGATACCCTTTTAGCTCCCAGCAGGAAGGGGTGGGGCTGTGTCCCTTAAGCAATAAAATGCAATCAGACAGTCAATCATCATAGCACACAGTTTACAACACAGGGACTGAAGGGAGGATAGCTTCTCCAGAGGAGGTCTCTCTTTTCAAAACAATTACCTCTACATAACCGGTTTCAAGACTTGCACAACAGTCATTATTAACCCTTAGGCTGCCAGCAGAGTTAGAATGCATGGGAATTCAGGACTTCGTCTGTGGCACAGCAAGGGTTAAAAGCTGCACTTTCAAAAAGATAACGCACCCTGAATTCAAAGTGTTCTTGTGGATGCAAGCATCATACGCACAGCCAGAAGTTCAAGACACTGGTGCTTCCCCGATGTGAGTACCTGAAGCGCAGACAGCGACAGTGTACTTTTTTTTTTTTTTTTAAACGGGAATCCAAGACCCTCAAAAATGAAAATCCTACAGAGAGTCATGGGTGCTATTAATCAGTTTGGATGATAGGAAATGTGGGTACATTTAATTTCTTACCTGTCCTGCAGTGTCACAAAGCCGGAGCCTCACAGGGGTGCTGTCAACTTGTACTACAGCTAAAACAAAGAAAAACACAAACAATTTATTGTACTGCCTCCTTAATGTTCAATCTCTACTTAAACATAGGGGATGATCAGCAAAAATAGCAGCAGTATGTTTAAGGACCATAGGAAGTGGGAGCACAACAATGGCACCCCCACACCCATTTTACAGATCAAGCATTTTGAAACTAGCAGTTACAGAGCCAAATCACTGTGAAATACTTGGGCCACAACATCATCTCAATTTTTTCTAACACTGACATGGGGGCTTGACATGCAAAAGTGTATGCTAAATTTAAAAAAAATATTTGACTGCTACCATTTCTAGTTGGAGAATTGTCAGCATGGTTTGATAAAAAGTTGGTGAACGCCATTCACAAGGATTCAACAGCTGGCTCGGGAACTATACTGCCAAAAATCCTTCAGAGGAAAGCTGCACAGGAATGTATGCAGCTCCCCCTCTTGGTAACTAAAGATTTTACATGTTCAGGTAGTGAGTACTGCCACATTTAGAAGAAAAAAAAATAATTATACTTTAATTTGTTTGTATATAGTCTCTTCAAAATGTGTAAATTAAAACTAAACATTAAAACTTAACACAGGAGACAATACACAAAAACCCAGACCCACAACTGAGTGGACTGAAGCAATGGGAGGTTTAAGCGACCTGCTCAAGGTCACAGCCACTTTTAGCTTTAGTGGAGTTTGAACTTGTAATCACTTGGTTCACAAGCTGGTGCTGTAACTACCAGACCACACTGCATCCAGCTACAGTTACTAAAAGAATTCACGGGTGTAAGACTACAACTATTAAACGGTGTCAGTGTGAACTCTGAACTGCAAGAAAATACACACTTTTTTCATTTTAATCTTAAACATAACATAATGATGTGTGCTACTATAGGTAGATAAATCTAACAGTTACTGGTATAATATGAGAGAGAGAGAGAGAGAGAGAAAGAGAGAGACACACACACACGGAGTGGGGAATAGGCAAGAGTGACACTAGGTTTGAGGAAGTATGTTCTGAGGAGATTTATTAAGTAGAGCAAAGTCTATGTTGCGATAGTGAATAAGAGACGTTCATACTGTCCATTGGGAGCAGAAACTAAAGTGACCACCAATAAAGGCATGGAAGAAAGGGAATGAAGTAGAATGGGAGGAAAGCTGAGTGAAGGGATTGATAAGGAGATCTGAAGAACACAGATCATTAAGAATTTAAGACAGGGTGAGCAAATTTCATAATGCAGAAAATGCATAAGGGGGGTATCTAATGAAACTACAACTTTGGTTCCATAGTACAGCAGTAAGACTGTTTTGTAGGAATAGAACGTCCAAATGTTACATCACTTAAATACAGTAGTTAAATTATGTACAAAATGCTGATAAAGCCTCAAAGGCTCCACAGAGAAATAATGAAATACTTTACACAACTTTCGTTTAGCAATTTAAATTTTTTTTTTTGGGGGGGGGGGGTTAGCACTGCTGTTCACCTAGCAGCTGTGGATGAATTCAGGTCTCCAAAACATTTCGCACTCTCACTGACCTAGGTACATGGTGGTGTGCCATGTATTGCTGATGGTGCCCTCTGCCTCTCAATACCCCAATCACAGGTCTGCAATGACCAAAACTGGTACCACTATTCTTCTCCCAGTCCCCCCAAATAAACTCTACACCAAGAGCGCTGGGAAAAAAATAATTCAGGCACAAAGAACTCTGGAAGAAAAAAAAATTAGTTTACAACCCCCCCACCTCAAAATCAGAAACATGATCAGACAATAACAGGAGGTGCACACACTAACAGGATACCCACATCACAGGAGATATGCACACTCCCACAATGCAGCAACAGGGGTGCTGGCCAGATGGGAGGGCTACAGGGCTCAATGTAAACTGGTAACCAGTACCCACAAAGTCCCAGACTCTTGACCTAGAATTCTCCCGCAATCAAAATAAAAGTCCAACCCTGCACAGCACAAGATACAGCTTCTAGCAGACTGTAATGCTATTTCAAAACTGAAATAGTACTGTGTAGTGTCAGCTAACACATTACGATCCAGTTGCAACAGTTCTTTATAGGCTATTTCTAAGAAAAATACAATCGGATTCGACAATGTAACCTTTGCATCACTGTGTACAAACCCACAGGAGCCAGAGCAATCAATGTTTTCATCCAGGATTGCCAGCTGAGCTGCAACATCTCCCTTCCAGCGAAGTTTTGCTTTTACCCATTGTTGCAACTGGGTGGACTACAACACTAGGAAGACTTGACCAAAGTTACAATGAGAATTTGGTTCTAGCGGGGATTGAACCTGTGATCCCCCAGTTCCCACGCTGGTTCTCTACTCAGTAAACAATGACGTTCTAAAATGATAAAAGTACTTAAAGATTATCTACAGTATATTATGCAGTGTGCAATCGGTATTTTGTAGTACAAAAAAAAATACTATTGTAGGCATTCAGACCCACGAGACCCATCATTGAACAGCAAATACTGTATCTCCCATTATAAACAGCACAACATTTGAGAGTGAGGAGTCTTTTTAACCTGCCCGTTTTCACCCTCCTACAGGGGCGTCCGTTTCTTTTTGAGAAGCTGGTAGTGGTGCAGTTATGTTTAGTAGTGGCATTCGTTTGTATTTGTATTACAATATCAATTCACCATGTAGCGGGTTAGATGGCATGACCCGCTAGCATACCTGAGAAGTCGTCGAAGGCAGTGGGCACATATTTGGTCGGGTAGCCGTTCGTGGTGTAGCTCACCAGTAAGCTCGTCTTGCCCACTGCGCCGTCCCCCAGCAGCACACACTTGAGGCTGCGCTCCTCCTGCGCGGGCAGCTGCGCCGCTGTCTCCCTGGCGCGATGCGGGGGCACGGGCGGCGCGATTAAAGCAGCTCGGTAATCCAGCAGCTCCTGTGGAGGCATTCTCTTCCCCGGGAAAGGCGAGTTTTGAAGACGAAAAAAAAAGGAAAAACTGCTACCCTTTTTATTTAAACAACATCAAACAGAAGTTGCCAAACTTCTAGCGACCAGTTGCAACAAAGCACAGGAGTCTGAAGTTGGGGGAAAACGGACGGGAAATCTGAGCAGCGAGGAAGCCACGCGGTTTACAGTGCACATCCAACCGGCTGTCTCTTCAGGTTCAGCAGTCAAAGGATTAAAGAGGTCTGTTAACTACGAGGGAAGAGGATCGCTTTTAAACACTAGCCTCCCTCTCCTGTCCCCGCCCTCTCATCCCGACCCTGGGAGAAACTCGACCATTCCTATATCCCTGGGGAGACCTGCCGAACGGGGTCCGGGAGGCGGAGACAAAGGAGACGCCCCGCCCCGGCGAGAGGGCGCAACTGTCCGCAGTAACCTGTCGAACCTCACTGCTGGCTGTGGGCGGTGTCATACGACAGTAGAGGCTCCGCCCCCATGTCTGTCTGGGTGGTATAGTGTGCCATGTTGGTACCGCCCACAGCACCAGTGCCATGAGATCACCAGCACACGGGGACCGACTACTGTAATAATAACCTCGACCTGCTGCTGCTGCCTCAGTCTGAAACTGAAAAAACAAACCCGGCTCGCGTCAATTATTAATAAACGTCGGCAGCAGCACTTTGGCGGCGGCATTGATGCAGTACATAATAAAAGTTGCACATAGCGTTTCGGGTGCTATAAATATATATGTGCTAGCTGATGAAAAAAAAATCTGCAGCTCAACCCAACCTTCTGCAGCTTTTTTTTTTTTTTTTTGTGGTAAAATGAAGTCTTTTAGTAAAGGTGATCCTCCCTCCCCAGTTTATCTTTTTGAAGTTACGTGTTACTTGTCCGCTGCGGCGTGTGGAGGTGTAGTCGCGCGTGGGGGCGTACTGTGTCTATTTTTCATGTGCTGGCATTGACTAGTGACAGTCTCCCTCACGCGTTAAGTGACGCGAGTGCTCGCTCCTGGAGAGTATAACGGAAGTAGTCTAGAAAACAAATGGGCTTCAAGCAGATTGAGCTTCAATATGTTCCCTCTAGCTGCTCATCCCGTCTCACCTTGCCCTCCCCTTTCCGCACCCCACCTCCTCAGTCGTCGCTCCCCTCTCTCCATTGTGCCATTTTCACTATAACTTCAGATGGCGCATAGCCCCTTCCTCATCCAACAGCACGGTGCCCTACCACTATCTTCCTGCACTTTTTTTGCCCCTCATCAGCACTTTCCCGACTAGGTCGTTTTCGGACTGCTTCACTAAACGGCAACTTAATCTCATGTATGTAATCTTGTAACCCTGTGTGTAACCACCCTGTATGTACCAGCACTTCTTGTTCCTTCTGACGCGGAACCTTTGTAAAATAATCTCTGGTCCAAAGGGTAATGTAATTCATAGTATGCGGAACCTTTGTAAAAGAATCTCTGGTCCAAAGGTTAATGTAATTCATAGTATGAAATGAATAAAAAAGTAACCCGCCACGATCCCGCTCCATGATTTTGTTATATAGAAGATTATTTAATTATTCGTATCATCCCTTTTCGCCTTCCCCCAGTGTTCCGCTCCCTTCCCGGACCAACTCCGACCTGGAGTTGGAATCTTAAGAGTCGGGGGGTTCTAGAAAACAAGGAGTCAAGAGGCGGCACAGTACCTACGTCGGTGCTGTGCCGCCCCGTGGGGGAGGTCGGCATTTTCGCTGACGGGAAAACTTGGTGCTTCCTTAATTATTTGCCCCCAAAAGGGTGGGGGCGTAGTGGGGTCTGGACCTCAGTGCTCTGAGCTGGGTCAAGAGTTATCTGTCTGGCCGCTCCAAGAGAGGTTGGATGGCTCCCTCTCTGAACAATGCCCAGTTACCCATGGTGTCCCGCAAGGCTCCATTCTGGGCCCTATGTTATTTTCGCTCTTTGTCAATGATCTCCCCAGCTTCTGCTGGGGAGCCACAGTTCACCTATACACTGATGATGCCATCATCAATGGATCCTCTCCTCATGTTGACCTAATTAATCAGGACCTTGCCTCTGACTTCGCCTCCCTTGAAGCCTGGTCCAATGATAATCACCTTGTTCTCAACTTAAATAAAAATTAAATGCATGGTCTTTACTCATTGTCCTGCACAAAAGCCCAATTACCCTACCTTTAGCATTACTGCTTTCAAGGGTGATTACTTAGAGGAAAAGTGCTTTTACACACAGGTTTCTGTAACGGAATGACTCTTACGGAAACAGTATACCGTTATATCCCCTATGTGTAAAATGCATCTGTTCCGTTCCCCTGGTGAACGTTTGCCCAGACTGCAATCTCTACCTTCTGTGGTTTGTCCCAATGTGTTCCGTTTCATCTGGCTGTGTAAAACGGCCATTCTGGCGGCAGTGCAAAAACAGCCATAGAGCACAACACTCAGTGGGGGATCCGAAACACAAAATATTGGAGATAGGGGAAGGGGGCAGAATATCTTCAGTGTAAAGTGAACCACAAGCAGAACAGAGTACAACGGTGGCACACAGGTAATGCTCATTCCATTGTATTCGCCTGTGTGTAAAAGCGCATGTAGTCCAATCCTTTAAGTACCTGGGCTTTACCTTGGACGTCAAACTCTCCTTCAACTCTCATGTGTCTATCACTGTCAAAACCAAACCAGAAACTTTGGCTCCTCTATCGTATTCACCCATATCTCACTCTCGCGTCCTGCCGAAAAATTGCTTCTGCATCTCTCCTTCCCCTTCCATCCTATGTTGCTCCACTACTTCTTTATACTAACTCCTCCTCCCTGTCTTTCCTCTCTCAGGCATATCATAGGGTGGTCAGTCTGCCCTGGGGGCTCCAGCCTGCTCTCATCATTGTGATGTTCTCGCCTCTATAGGGTGGTTGTCCTATGAAGCCAAGTTAAGGTATTCCTCCGTGTGTCTCATATTTAAACTTGTCCACCAGTTCACCCCTCCCTGCCTCAGAGAACTCATTCGCCCAAGGCAAGCTCCTCGCACCCTTCGCTCTGCCTCTCTCCCCCTTCTTCTTGTCCCCAACCTACATCTTGTTGTCTCCCGACGCTCCTTTTCATTTGCTGCTCTGACTGGAACTCTTTCCCACCCTCCATACTGTCCTGCTCCACGCTCTCACAATTTCAGTCTCACCTGTCTACCTTTCTGTCTACTGCAGCTTCCTGTTCTTGCTTTCGCTGATGGTGCTTACCTAGGTACTCATTTACCTTTCCTACTGCTTTCTCCTGCAGTTTTTCTCCTTTTCCCCCTCACCTCTTCCCCCTGAGAAAAATAATGATGATTGCTTGTTAATGTGATTATATGTCACACTTTTTTCTTTAAGCTGAATGTATACAATACTATGCATCAGCAAACCTGCACTGTACTTTGCACTCTGCACTGTCATGCTTGCATCACGCTTTAGTTTCTATCTGTTGCTCCGTATGAGATATATCTAGCCTCTGATTGTACACTTTGACTGGTGACATGTTATGTGCCTGATACCTACGCTGTAACATTAGAACTGCACTGACTGTATCTGTATGGTTGATTCTCGACCCCGTGTCAACCCTGAAAAAGGGACTGTAATTGTCTCAGTGGGCTTACCTGGTTACCAAAACTCAAATAAATAAAATAAAACATGAATCACTACACATATGGCAGTGATGTGTGAGAATGAGACCATGAGAGCATTTGAAGAATTCCTAAGGTGAGAAACTGCATGTTACAACTTTAACAGTTCAATATAGCAGAACAAGAATCAAAACCCCTTGTATTTACAGTAATAGATAGGATGAAGCTGCAGGGAATGTAACACTTCAGAATGATTGTAGTGCTGTGCGGGGCGCTCAGGTTTAGGAGTGAAAATAAAAGTCTGCCTTAGATCCAAGAGCAAAATAGGGATAGCCTGTGCCTGTGTAAACTGTAAAGTCATACACTGACTAAATAGTGATAAAAAGTAACATGCAATGAGGAAACTTCACCCAGACCCCTGTCACGTGCAGTATATCCGCACCAACATCAGAGAAAGTAGTGGGTTCTTCAGTCCCCTGTGAATTGTTTCCATTTATACAAGGGATCCTCCTTTTCATCTAGGGGCAGGAGGTCCAGCCACTGACTTATTGTGTGACCTTGAGTGAGTCACTTGACTGTCTAGTGCTGCTGTTCCTCACAGCACTAAAACTTTGTAAAGGCACAGGACCCTACTGAAATTGACATGTTGTATTTCTGTTGGACTACCCTATTCCTGGGTGCATAAACTGTAAAATACAAAACTTGTGTATCTTATGTGCAGTGGGGTCCTGCTGTATCACAAACTGTCGCGGAAACCACTCATGGTTGAAATTATGGTCTCAAGTGTATTTTTAGGGTATAAGAACCACGACCCTAAGGAAAACAGTTCTGATACCATAAAAATGTAGATGACACTACGCATATAACTGTAAGAGTGGTCTTCAAGGGAGTATTAATATATTATTGATCAAGGACAATAACAATTTGTAACATTTTCCAAGAACGCGCCTATTTCCAGGACACCTGTGCATGAGACACTCTTTACAGAATAAGAGTGTCTCAAGCACAGGGGGAAAGGAGCACTCTGATTGGTCACAGGAGCTTCCATGATCTATTTTATTTATATAGAGAAGAATGCATAGGCAGGTGTGTATTATGAGTTTTTTTTACACAACTGGGTGTGTGATGACCCATAAACCTCAAAAGCAAACCTTGAGAGCTTTATGTGGTCATCAAACACCGATGATGTGTGTACAAAATATAGAATAGTGTATGGTTGAATATACACAACAAGGCTATGTTGCCATCGAGGGGATGTGATGACATCATACAGACCTTGAGAGCAAAGCTCGAGAGGTCCGTATGGCAGCATCACATCGCTGAGATGACAACATGCCTTGTTGTGTTTGGGCACCAAAACATAGAAACTTTAATTTCACAAGGTGGCATACCTTGTGTTCATGGTTCCGCTCCTCGACACAACCCCGCTCCGCTCCCAACTCTGGTCCTCGCTGCAGTTCCGCTCTGTTGATGACCTCTATAATTTATTGTTTTTCAGTGATTTATAAAGAAAAAAAAAGAAACTGACAAACTGGTAGTTTGGACACATGGAGCCGACTATGGCAGTCCGTGTCAAAACTTCAAACTATCTTAAGCGACTGCTCCCCTCGTCCGCTTGCTAACCTGGGCCACCATTTTAATCTGATTGTTTTGGGGACCTGCGCTGTTTCCACCAATCAGGTAACAGTTTAAGGGGGAAAAGTTGTTGTACTATCAATGTGACTTCAGAATGACAGTACAACAAGTTTTTTGACCTTTGAATTGTCCTACAACAAGATTTGGAAAACCATTGTTTTCCATACACAGTAAGCACTAACCATATCCTATAACCTCATAGACACACACACGTCTATGTTTTATTTTTTTATAATAAATGGTGCGGGGATTTGTTTAAAAATCTGCCGCCGGCCTGGTGGCGCAGAGGGCTGAGGCACTGGACGCCACACCTCGAACCATGCCGGCGACCTGGGTTCAGGAACGGACTCGGGCGCCGGGGGTCGGCAGGGGAAGGGGTAGGATTGAGCGTCCATAGGACTGCTGTCCTCCCCTGGGGAGGGTTAGGGACACATAATTGCTCTGCAGCAGTCCCCAGTGGAGACCAGGGCACAATAGAGGGATCGCATGAAGGGGAACACCAGAAAAATGGAAATACCGCTCGCTGGCGGCCGGACGATGGCTCTCTGTCCCTGGTTGCCTCCAGCGCCTTCCCGGGGCCTTCTTCTCCACAGCAGCATCCCTGGGCCCTAAGAAGAGTGTGCTGGGGTCATCCCTCTCCCCCGGTGCCTTCCCCCTCGGAGGAGGGGGGGCCCGCCCAGCAAAGGGATACACCGGGATATCCCGGGGATCAGCTGCGATACGAGGAGTAAGAGGAGGGCCGGGTTAGGACAGGAGGGGCGGTCGGGAGATTTGCAGATCCTGAAGGAGTGGGGGCCTGCGAGCATGAGGAGGGTGAAAATAGAATATCCAAAAAAAAAAAAATCTGCCTACCTGAAGAGCAAGAGCGACTAAGAGATTCGGAGGTACCAGGAGAAGGAAGAAGCAAGCAATAATTTACAAAAACACTCTTTTGTGTGCTAAAGTAATTTTTTTTCTAAAGTGTTAAACTGCTGCAGTGCCTACCTGTGATGTCATATCTGGTTATTACAACATTTGAAACAATTTGAAAACAAGTTGTTAGCGAGGGTCACGAGTTATTATAAAGTAATATAATTTGGACATGGACTGTTGTAAGAGTGGTCTCACGTGTATTCTTAGAGTATTAACACGTGGTTCTGTTACCTAAAGAAAATGAGAGCGATCTCCACAGCAGAATTAGTATATCAGATTACCAAACAATCCTGCAGCAAATAAAACAAGATTATGTATCCCTTTGCAATCTACTGGTTGAAAAAGACTGCAACATATGTTTATCCGAAATCCTACCAGTCCCACGTGCCTCAGAACATGTCACTGCTAAAATAAAAGCCCTAAATGAATGGCTTAGCAAATGGTGTTTCAGGCAAAATATTCCCTGTCTGACCCATTGGAAGAATTCCCCCAAAATTCATCACTCTTTTGCTGGGACGGACTACATCTTAGTAAGCGAGGAAGCACATATTATTAAGTGAAATCGCTTTTACTCAGTCTCATTTAAACTATTAAAAAGGGGAGATTGGGACTTATACCAATTCTCTTATTACTGGTAGTAACCTAAATTATCAAAATCTAAAAATACTGTCTCTTAATGCCCGCTTTCTAAATATTTCCAAATTAGCAGAATTAGAGCTTAAAGCACAAAATCTTGATTTATCTGTAATAGCTATAACTGAAACTTGGGGCAAAACAGATAAATCATGGATAATAGAAATTCCAGGATTTGACTGTTATTCCAAAACTAGACCAGATAATAAAATGGGTGGTGGAGTCTGTCTCTATGTCAGAAATAGTATCCCGTCATTTCAATCTTCTATGAACATTCTGTCAGAAAGTGTGTGGGTATATATACAGCCTAAAGGTTCTCCCCAGATCCTGAATGGGTTTTGCTATCATCCACCGTCATCGGACTATAATCAAAACTTACAACTGATCAATGAAATAACTCAATTAGGAAAAAATGGCTCAGTCTTGATCTTGGGTGACTTTAACTTCCCTGGTTTAAATTGGGACACTTTAACTGGTTCGAGCCTTCAGGATCAAAAATTTCTCGAAGCCATCATTGACTTAGGTCTTTATCAATTGGTCAAAGAGCCCACCGGAAATAATGTTTTAGATCTAGTAATAACTAACATTGAAATTCCAGAAAATAATGTATCTTTACTAGAACCACTGGGGAATAGTGACCATTTGTCTGTATTCATTACTATTCCTTTCTCCCATCCCATAATAAGGAATAAGTATAAAATAAAACAATATGATCGGGCTGATTTTCAAAAAATTAACCATTATTTAGGATCACTAAACTGGGACAATATTCTCTCCCCACTTACCATTAATGAATCATGGGAATTCTTAAAAAAATTAATTCATGATCTTGAAAATCAGTTTGTCCCGGAAAAACATCAATATAATAACAAAGGTAAAATCCCCCCTTGGTTTAATAGTACCATAAAAAAACAAATTACCCATAAACAAAAAGTATTCTCAGCTTTAAAAAAATGCTCACTAACGCAAAGAGATGAATTATTAACTAAATATAGGAAATCGGTCAGAACACTAAAAAATTCAATTATGTTAGCAAAACGCAATTTAGAATTTCGCATAGCACATACTAAGGATTCCCATAAAACTTTTTATGCTTACCTAAACAGTAAAAGGAACAACAGAAAAATTGGGCCATTAGTTATAAATAATACAACAATCACTGCAGACTCCGATATTGCTACAGCTTTAAATAATTACTTCTCATCAGTCTTTGAGCAGGATCCACCTCAAATTCGTTTTGATAGTTGTTTTCCTAGTTACACAATAACTCCAATCACAACAAAGGAAGTCTATGACTTACTATCAACCTTAAAGGGAACAACCAGTTCAGATCCAGATGACATATGTGCCAAATTCCTACATGGAGTTAAAGGAACCATAGTCTTACCACTAACTATAATCTTTACTAAATCATTGTATGAATCCAGGGTTCCTCCTGATTGGTTAACAGCAACAGTCACTCCTATTTTTAAACAAGGTTCTCACTCTAGAGTAGATAATTACCGTCCAATCAGCCTAACTTCCATTCCTTGTAAACTTATGGAAAGATCAATCAAAATTCTTCTTGAAAAAGAAATGGAATTTCTTAAAATATTCGATTCAACTCAGCATGGATTCAGATCTGGTTTTTCTTATACTACAAACCTTCTTTCATTTTATAATTATATTGGCATGAATTTGGATTTAAGTATACCAACTGATGTCATCCTGTTAGATTATAGTAAGGCATTTGTCAGAGTATCACATGATATCTTGATTAAAAAACTTATTCTCCTTGGATTTTCATTACCTTTGGTTTCTTGGATTAATAGCTGGCTGAGTGATCGTACTCAGAGGGTGAGAGTTAATGGGGCTTTTTCAGATTTGGGAAGGGTGATGAATGGAGTTCCTCAGGGTTCTGTTTTGGGTCCTACACTTTTTAGTTTGTTCATTAGTGATATGAAAACTTCTTCTTCTAATATACTTATGAAATTTGCAGACGATACCAAATTAGGTGGTATGGTTAACAATGTTAGTTCAATTCAAACATTATTATCTGATCTTGCTGCTATTGAACACTGGGCTGTTATAAACAAAATGGACTTTAACGTAAAAAAATGTGCAGTGCTACATATGGGAAAGAATAACCCCAGACAGGTATATTCTTTAAATAATACAACCATTAGAGTATCCTTGTTGGAAAAAGATCTTGGGGTATTCGTAAACAACAAACTTTCATCATCTTCCCATTGTAATAAAATAGCAACCCAAACCAATGCTCTTTTGCGTAAGATTAACAGTACATTTGTCTCTAAGTCTGAACACTGTATTATGACCTTGTATAAATCCCATGTCAGACCTCATTTGGATTATGGCTCCTCTTTTTGGAGTCCGTATTTAGCTTCCGACATAAAAAGAATAGAACAGGTACAACATAGGGCAACTAAATTGATTCCACATTATGCTAACTTAGATTACGATACCAGACTTCAGAAGGCAGGGTTATATTCATTAAAACAAAGACGAATAAGAGGTGATCTCTTACAGATATACAAAATTATGAAATCTCCTATTCTAATGGATCAATGTGGCTTATCATTATCTAACCGCAAAATTGTCGCTAGGATACATAACAAACAAATCGACATTAAAAAGTGTAACACCAATAAAAGACAAAATTTCTTTACCATTAGAACTCCAATACTTTGGAACTCCTTACCACAAGAAATTGTTGATTCTCCTACTATTACGACATTTAAAAATAAAATTGACATATGGTTGTTAGGAGGGCACCCTATTTAATGATCCACTTTGTGGAGGACATTCTCGATGGGCTACGGCCTTCTTTTGTCCCTTCTACCAAGCACCAAGATTAAAAATTAAAAAAAACTCCCTGAAGAAACCTGTTTCCAGGGCATCTGCACAGAATACGCTCCTGACAGAATAAGAGTGTTTCACACTAAGGGGAAAGAAGCACTCCAGTTGGTTGGGAGCATTTCCTCAGTCTAGTTATACCTATTTTTTTTATAGTTGAGTGAATTGAAGCACAGGGGGAAGCACAGTATGTAGGTGGTGCTGGTGGAACTGGACCCATAATCCCAAACTTGGCTCCAGACACTCATTTTTGAATTACAGTCAACAATATCTCGAGTCAGATTGTTCCAGAGTCCCACTGTTCTATGAGAAAAGAAAACTTTCTCTTGTGGGTCGTAATCACTGAGGCACTCCACGTCTTTACAGATTGGGTTGTGTCTGCCTGATAGGCCAGTGATGCACATGTGATTTCAGAGTCAGAAATCCAGCACCACAGAGGCTCTTTCCTGTCCTACAGTCCTCATTCATTTCATATGCATTGACCTAGGCTGAACACAGTCACTGGGCTCATGCTGTGTCTCGTTACTATATTATTTTCTGAAGTTCAAGGTAAGAACACTGTAACATGCTTGCTTGTGACCAGATTATGCCATACCAACTTGGTCCGCAAGCTTAGAAGAATGTTTCTAGCATTTATTTCCTAGTTTGCTATCTGCATGTATACTCTGTTTTCTCCATCTCTAGGGGGAGGCAGAAGCACTACGGTGTCATGTGTTACAGTTTAGCTCATCATTTCCTTGCTAGCCTCTATTGGTTCTGGATTTATGGTGGATATAGGATGGTCAGTGCACATGAACTGGAGTTAATTTTAATTCATGTGCCCTCAAAGTGCTACAGTTGTTTGCTCTGCGACATGCCACCTCCCCTTCTAGTGGGAGCGGCATGTGCCTGACGCACGCTTGTGGCCGCACCCCTGTTTAGCAGTCACAATCAGTGCAGCATGGCCACATGACAGCAGGAATGCTCCCCTGAATAGTGAGGCACTCCATCTCTCCTGAGCGGCCGTATGCGCCACAACCCTGTAAAACCCCTCCCATAGCAGCCTCACACAGGGGCGACAGCCCCCACTTGCATATACTGTGTGACCCTGAGCAAGTCATTTAACTTCCTTGTGCTCCCAGGTCGCACCTCTAAACAAGCTTCAGCTTAGTGTACCTCTCTTTGTAAAAAAAAAAAAAGGGAGATATGCCACACTCCTCCACCAAGTCTCTTTTAGCTTAAAGGGACAGTAAACATTGCAGGGATTGCTCAAACTGTGAAAGCCCATGAAATGTTAATTTTAATTTATTGTTGATCGTTTTTTAGAAGAAACCATTACAACATTACAAAAACTTAAAACATTTAAATGATCACCATCAGTTGCTAGATTGCAGGGAGCTTAATATACAACAGCTTACTTATCATAAGCAATAGCACTTTTAAAATAAAACATTTTATGAATCCATTAGCAATAATAAATAAAAAAAAAATTAGTTCCTGGATGGTCCTCTGATATCTTAACACGATTTTATCAACACTGAGAACTCAGTTTAAGTAGAAAAAAATGCTGCAGTCAAGAAGGGTATACTTAATTCTTCTAAAATACAGTCAGTTGCACTAGCCATCAGTGTTTCCATAACACAAGCCCCCATTAGGCTACCACTGTGAACAAAATCCAGTCTCCATATTTAGGTCCCGTTTAAGGTAGTAGGTCAACTCGCACAATTACTATGTTATGAACACAATGGAAAGGTTCCATCCTTCAACCCCCATTTAGATGTCTCTTGTTACAGTAAAACCTGTCTTTTTAGGTGAAGACCAAGGTGTACCCTGCAGCGCATGCTGCACCACGCTCCTATTGTAACCAGAGGTATACATCCCCAACGTCGACGTGTTGACAGTGGAGTCCCCTACAGTGACAATGGCACCATGTTGCTGTAGGGAACCTGCTGGCACCCGGCACTGTCTGTTGTGGGTCCTGCAATCCCCCAAACTCAGCTCTGACTCGGAGTTGAGAATCCTAAGTGGGGGGGTGCCGAAGAAAACACATGTGGCTATTGCAAACCAGCAACTGACTGCAAAATGCAGTCCACCTGCTGGTTTCACTGTTGGGCCGTTAGACAAATATTTTGTCTATGACCCCTCATGGATCCATAACCAGATATGGCAGGGTTTATATGCCAGTTACTACTTGACAAATCATTTGAGAGTTTCTATGGACCATGCCCATGTCCACTTGTCCCTACATTTTAGTTCACTTTCAGACCTCAGAAACCCCTAGACTACCTGGGCAGGGTATTTGCCACTTTTGCGACCAGCAACTCGGGGGTCGGGGCACGGGTGGGAGGATGACAGCGCTGCCCTGTGGGGTATGTTACATCAGGGGATTCAGGGGACTGGGGGTGTGGGAAGCCCTGTGGGGCATTATATGCACAGGGATTCGGGGGGGGCAGTTGGTATGGGCAGCCCTGCGGGGCACTTACTGTACGGGGGCATGTACAGTAGGGGGATGGGGCGGGATTGTGTCCCCAAGTCTAGAACTGTTTGAGCAGTGCCCAATGGGGCAACAATGGGGGCAGTCTGGGCATGGGGGTGCACATGGACTGGGTTCTACAGAACCCTCAGAGAACGTATGTAAGTTACACCAGCTAAATGCAGGTGTAACTTATGATGCCAGTTCTCCTCCAGGGGTTCTTGTAGAATCCCAACATTGAGGTCTTTCTTGCTGCCCTTCTGGAATGGGGCGCAACTGCTGCCATAAACCCCCTAGCGCCATGTCGCAGGGGGGTTATGGCGCAACTGCCAGCATAAACTGCTATTCGGCGCAAGCGGCCTGCGACATGTCGCAGGCCACTTTGTAGAATCACGCAAGTCACAACTGCTGGTGTAAGTTGCTACTTGCACCAGAATACTTAGCGCAACTGCTGTTACGCCAAGCGTAACTTTTCTAGAATCTGGGCCATAATGTTTGGTGTGGCACCAATCCCTCAGCCTCTTGTTGAACTCATCAAGCCTACCCTTCCTCCCCATGCTTGCCCATGGTACCGGCAGTACCTCCAAGAATGGCACCGACTTCCCAACCCCCTCACACTGTCTGCCCAACTACTCGAACCTCCCCCCTCACTACTTCCACAGTGTCCCCCGCCAAGTTGTTTGTATGCACATGCAATGGTAAATGAGGTTTCTTCCTCCCCCTCGCTGCATGCTTGAGCAGTGCCTGCCCTGCCCCTCCTGCAGTCAACCTGGCAACAGCTTCAACCCAACTACGGCTGTGCCTTTCCCCCTTTCTGCCCCATCTCACCCATTTCAGTATAGAATCCCCCCAGGATGAGTACTCCCCCATCCCTTACCCCTTCTCCCTTCTAATGCCCCTTCCACCATGCTAGTATTCGTTCTTCCTTGCCCTTTACCCCCACCAGCTGCACCCTCTCTGACTTCTGTATCTGTACACCCTACTTCTGCTACTTTCAAAAAAAATGGAGCAGTTAGGCATACTTCTGCCCTCAAAAAGTGTATGGTCTTCACCCATGGTCATAGTGGACAAGAAAGAGGGTGGAATACGTCTATGCCTAGATTTTAGGAAGCTTAATAACACATCACTATTTGATAGCTATCCAATGCCCTAAATAGATGACATCATTGACAGGCTAGGCAATGCACAGTATATCTCCACTCTTGACCTTACTAAGGGATATTGGCAAATCCCCTTGTCACCTGATTCACAAGTTAAAACCACATTTAGCACCCCAGTCGGTTTATACCAGTTTGTCACAATGCCATATGGACTACATGGGGCCCCAGCAACTTTTCAGCATTTTATGGACCACATACTAAGACCACACACTGACTACTATGTAGCTTATTTAAATGATGTAGTCATAGTCAGCCCTGACTGGGAAACCCACGTTAGACACTTGTCCCAGGTATTGCAAGCAATAAAGGAGTCAGGAGTGACCATTAACCCTGCTAAGTGTACCCTAGCAAAGACCGAGGCAAGATACCTAGGGTTCATTTTAGGCAACGGACCAGTGAAGCCTGAGGTAGAGAAGGCTAAAGTAGTAGCAAATAGCCCAATACCTACCACAAAAAAGCACGTGAGATTTTTCCTAGGCTTGGCTGGTTATCACTGGAGATTTATTCCTAATTTCTCAGCCATCGCAAGCCCTTTGACTGATCTCAACACAGAGGCACTGCACAGTGCCTCCTTTAGCCATGCAAAAGCTCATTCACAGGCTGGTTCTCACTTTACCATTTTGGGTATTCTTTTATTTAGCAGGCTAGAGAGGGGAGCTGCCATGGTACTGTAATTTGATACAAACATTTGATAGTACCCGACGGTCCTTAGAAAGCTCCTAACCTGCCTCTGGGTTTCAGGCCTGGACCATGCCTCTTTTGCCTCAATCTTGGCTTGATTAGGGCAAAGCTGCCCCCATCCCACTACAAGACCTAGGTGTGCCACCTTCGCCATGGCCACCTGTCACTTTTCAGCCTTGTCAGTGAGCCCTGCCCTCTGTAACCTGCCCAACACTTCCTTCAGGTGGGACAGGTGTTCCTTCCAGCTGGCACTGAAGATGGCAATATCATCCAGATATACCACTGCGTACTCTTCAGTACCATGTAACACCTGGTTGATAAACCTTTGGAAGGTGGCAGGGGCGTTCTTCATTCCAAAAGGCATTACCATGAATTCAAATAACCCTACTGGAGTGATGAAGACCGACCTCTCCCTAGCTCTGGCAGTTAACTCCACCTGCAAATATCCCATCAAGTCAATGGTGGTAAGGTATGTCACCCCTTCCAACTTGTCTAGTAGTTCATGTGTCCATGGCATTGGGTGGGTGACAGACTTCATGACTGCATTGCGTCCACAATAGTCCACACAAAAATGAGTGGAGCCATCCGACTTGGGAACGAGGATTATTGGTGAGGCCCAGGGACTGTAGAATTTCTGGATTACCCCTAAATACAGCATTTCCTCCACCTCCCTCCTAACGTCCACTAGGATGGCCTCAGACACCCAGTAGGTTGTATGCCATATAGGCGATTGCATCCCATTAATGCATCATGTGTTAAGGGGTTCATAAAGCTTGGCTATAAACAAAGGGCAAAATCTTCAAAACCTCCCTCACTTCCTGGGACTGCTCTGGGTCAGCTGGGGCGACAGCTTGATTGCCTCCACAGATGACTCCCACTTGCTTTCCTCAAGCAAGTCCAGGAGAGGGTCTTCTTCATCCATCCCCTCCCCAGGACTACACACTGGAAATACCATGTCAGCTCTATTTGCATATGGGTTCATCATGTTGACATGGTACATCTTATGGGTATGTCTCCTGTCAGGCAGCTCTACAATGTAGTTCACGTCATTAACCTGTCAGACTACCTTGTATGGTCCTGCTGACTTGGCCTGCAGTTTGTCCATCTAGACCGGAATTAGCACCATGACTTCCTGATCTACACTGTATGAGTGAGCTCTAGCTCCGTGGTCATACCAGATCTTTTGTTTCTGTTGGGCAGCTGACAGGTTGCTTTGGGCTGCCCCTATAAGCTCCTTCAAGTTCTCCCTACTCCACTATGGGAGTCCTCTGGGTGGTATGCTTGCTTGCCTTCCCAGTCTTCTGGGATCAAGTCTAGGGGCCCACGCTCCCAACGTCCATATAAGAGTTCAAAGGGGGAGAACCCTGTTGACTCTTGGGGCACCTCCCTGTATGTGAACAACAGGTGGGGAAGGTATTTCTCCCAGTCCCTCCCATGCTGTTCAGCAAACACTTAGAGCATCGATTTTAGGGTGCCATTAAACCTTTCGACAAGCCCATTGGCTTGTGGGTGATAAGGTGTGATGCATCTCTTCACCACCCCACACTTCTCCCACATACTGTTCATCAGGTCCGCCATGAAGGTACCCCCTTGATCACTGATAACCTCCTGCAGAAACCCGACACTGGAGAAAATCACTAGCAAGGCATCTGCCACTTTGTCCTAAGTGAGGAAAGGGTGACCGCCTCTGGGTATCGGGTGGCGTAATCTACCACCGTCAGGATAAACTTCTGCCCAGAGGAGCTGGGGGTATTCAAAGGTCCCACAATATCGATTCCTACTCTCTGTAATGACTCATCTACAGTGGGCAAGGGAATTAGGGTGGCTTTGGCTCAGTAGATAGCACACTCACCTCTGAGGCCGGGAGATCAGAGGGCTGTGGGTTCAGCTCCCACATCTGGCACTTGGTTTAATATCCCAGTACTGACACTGTAGTGCAGCATGAGAGGGGTGCTGCACTTCTGAGGTGCCATCTTTCAGATGAGACATTAAACCGAGGTCCCATCTGCCTGGATTGGTGGTAGTTCAGGTGGATGTTAAAGATCCCATGGCACTTATCAAAAAGAGTAGAGGAATTTCCCCGGTGTCCTGGCCAAATTTCCCTCATTCACTAAAAATGCCACCAACAGCTTCATCTGGTTCAAGGTCAGTTGGCATTCATCTGTATCCCCCTCCCCCGGGTCGTGCCTGAAAATAGGCAGGATTTGTCTAGTGCACTTACCCGGTCAACAAAAGCCCCCCTCAGTTAATAAACTGGGTCCATAGCTCTAGCATCAGGGCATTCAGGATCACTGCCATCCCTAACTTTCTGACCATTTGTTACCCCTCCCTCCCTCCCTCCCTCCTTGGAGTAACCTTCTGTAGCTGTTTTGTGAACTGCTACTTGGGGAAGTCCTACCTCCCTTTCACTACTCTCCATGTCAGGAGACACAGGCTGGGGAACCAGCTTCCTATTCTTTTCAACACAGGCTTTTATGAGGACCAGGGAACTGCAAGCGACCTTTGCTGTCTGACTGCGGGTAACCGCACACACACCCCTCCTGGAGATTGTTCCCTATAATCACATCCAGGGTGAGGTAGTCTGCCACGGTCACTTTTTGTACCCTCTCTTCTTTCTCACCCCAGTCCAGGAGAACACTAGCTAGTGGCAAAGTTTTCTCTTCCCCAGTGAATCCCCTTACTGTTATAAACTGATTAGGTATAAGCTATTCAGGCCCAACCAATTCCCCTTTTACTAAGGTAAGATAGGCCCCTGTGTCCCTAAAACTATAGGTCTGCACCCCATTTACAGTAACCCAGTGTATGTGCTCCCTCATGTTCATAGGCATGCTTTCAGAGATACACAGTGCACCCAACTCATTTTGAGCACCACTTTGTCTACTCTGTACCTTTTTAGGACACTGTCTATAAAGATGCCCTGGCTGTTTGCAAAACCAACAATCATCATTTCTTTTATCTGAGAAATCCCTTTTTTGTAATCTGGGGCATCCCCCTTTCTGTGGAGGTAGTGAGGGTTTTAGCTGCCCTGAAGGTGCATTTTTCCCTTTCTGCATTGCCACACCACCCCACTCCCTTTCAGAGCAAGCCTACTCCTGGCATAGCGATCTGAGAGCTCAGCTGCCTGATGCGCTGTTTTTGGATCTCAGTTCTCTAATCAGGTTTTTAGCTCTGCTGGGCAAACCCAAAAGAACTGCTCTAACAGCATAACCTCCTCAATTTTTTCCACAGAATTTGCTTCTACTCCCCCCCACCAACGTTTTAAAAACTGATTTTGTGGTGAATTTCTCATGTCTCATGTCAGGGCTTCTCCAGAGCTTACGGAACTTAACCCTGTATGCTTCAGGAATTAGTTAATACTTTTTAAGCAAAGCAGTTTTAAGTTTCTCACAATCTTGGCTATCATGATTGTCCATTTGGCCTAGCGCCTCACGACCTTTACCAGTAAGCAGCAGGGATAGCTGGAAGCTCCAGGACTCCCAGGGTATTCTGGCCTGGATACAGACTTTTTCAAATGAATTTAAAAATGCATCCATATCCTCCCCCTCTTTAAATTCAGCTATTAATTTTGAATTTAACTTATACCCTAACCCTTGAGTTTCAGGTCCACTCCTGCCATTTACCTCCTCTGGCGTTGGTCTTTGAAGTCTTAGCCCCTCCAGCTTGAATTCCCTCTGGCACTCTCTTTCCTCTCTCTCAGTCTCTCTCTGAAGCCATTTTTCCTTTTCTTCGACCTCTCTCCGACACTGGTTTTCTTTTTCCTGCATCTCCAGCTCGAACTTCCTTTGCTCAAATTCCCTTTTCTGCTGGGCTTCAAACCTTTTCTGCTCAAATTCCAGCTCCAGTATCCTCAAACTCTAGCTGTAGCCTGATCCCTTCCGGCTCCAGCTTTGTGGTGACCTCCCCCCTCTGCTATGGCTCTGGGTTCCCTCTAGTCTTGCTGTACTCCTCCCTGGGACTGGACACTGTGACGTCCATTGGCAACCCCACGCCCAAGGTCTGATCCTTTTCAGTTAGCTGTGACTCGAGGTCCCGGGTAGTCGCTTGCTCATTGGCTGCTACAAGAGCCTCCACGAGGTGCTTTTTGGTTCACCCCTTGCACTGGACCCCTCTTTCCTGACACAACTGCTTTAGGTAGTCTGCAGTGCATTCGCTGTAGATAGAAGACATCTTCCCTAACTACTGCTACACTAGCTTACCCCCGAGAAAAAAAGAAAACAGGTAGAGAACTTTATACTGTAACCAAATTATATGTTTTTCAAATCTCTGCCTTGGTTGTGTGTGGACTGTTTTCAGTTTATCAATCTGATACACTGAGCGTGAGTCCACCTGTTATGCCTGTGCCACCAATATCTCTCGAATCGCAACACTGTGCAACCAGATCTCTCGGATCCCACCACTGCCACCAAATCTGTCATGAACCCACTCCTGAGGGTCAGTTCCACTGAGCTCCCAATGCCCACCCCAAGTGCAATCCATGATTGAGGCGGGAACAGGGATACCCTCCTCATGTTCTTTTAGAATGCTCGCCGAGGTTATGACTGAACACCCGCCACAAGGACCCAGGGCATCCCTCTAAACTCTGGATAAGGGCACATTATCAATCTTGAGTTTTGTAGCCAGATATGAACCCTTCTTTGTTGTTCAACAAATGGGGAAGATCCAGGCATCACACTCTCTTCAGGGTAGCAAAGTGCTCCTGATTTCATCTTTTCCAACAGGACATGCAACAATCTGATTCAAAATCCCTATAGACTCTTCCTTAAGATGTTGATATTCTCCCTATCTCTACCTAGATATCCCTTACAGACTCTTGCTCAATTGGTTGCTTATGGAGGCACCCCCTTAGCAATAACAGTTTGTCACAGATTATTAATAACTGTCCCACAATTCACACACAATTAAAAAAATTCTCACTCAGGCAGGTTTTTTAAAAACAAATGTTTTTATTAAAATACTTAAATAATAATCATAGTTACAACTAAAAGATGCACTAATTTGGTTACAGAATAACAGAACTAAAAGTAAAAAAATATACATGAAAAATGCACTATAACTGTTATCTAAAGTCTACCTTCAGTCTATAGTAAATTGAAGTCCAAAGAAAGTAAATGAAAGATTCAGTTTCCTTTGTACTGGCAGTCTTGGGTCTCAGCAGTTTTGCTTGTTGTGTTAGGAGAAGAGTGTCCCTTGTAGATGCTCAGCAAACGTGAGAGTGAATGACCCTTGTTCAGTTCCTTATATAACTGGAGGAAGCCTGAAGAAAAAGAACTGTCTAATCCCAAAGGGGTCAGCAGATGTCACTCTTGCTCTTTCCCCACAATTTCATTTTCCTAGTGGCCTTTGATGTCTCTAATGTCTTATTGGGACTACAATTGACACCTGTAAGAGAATTCAGGTCTGCCAGAAAGGATGTTCCTGGTCCTCTCACCTCATAAGATGCAACATACCATAACTGTTTCCTGGAATCAGAGCATCCTGCCTCTGAAGTGCATGGTTTATGACAGGTAAATGGATTTTGGCTTATCTCTGTTAAGGGACCTGGAAATGCAACCTTAGTTTCCTGGCAAGCAGCTGCTCCTCAGATCAGAGGAAGGTCAAACATTTTTAAAATTAATCCAGTCTCTCCCTCCATGTGCCCCTTGCATTAACACTGGCATTATTGTGGCATATATACATACAAAATCACATATATATATATATATATATATATATATATATATATATATATATATATATATATCAGCATTATATCTGCAAATAGTGACTGGCAGTTGGCTAGCTTGCCACACAGGCTACCAAGATTCAACCTAGTAGGAGTACTAAATAACTGAACCAAATAAGATTGTAATAAAGACACATACTCAGAAACACATGCACTAAACTAATTTAAAGCAACTTCACCAAACCCCAGAAAATCATGTAATCCAACATAGGGCCCAGCAGCCTTCAGTAAATCAACTAAACTAGTCAAACCATTTGAGGAGGACAATATAAACAACCCAGAATAACTTTCTTATATTCACCTAATACCAAATGAAGAAAACACCATTTATTAAAAGAATTGGATAGCTCACTGATCGTGACCAAAGTAACCTGCAAGTGCTCCTTAAAATACACAGCAACAACATCCCCTTTTTTCCTACCCATTCTATCCTGTCAGGCTATCTGGAAATTAAGATTTTAGCCAAAATTCAGTAACGCCCACGATATTCGGATGGTATGCATCAACAATACTTTCCAATTCAGCTGTCTTAGGGATTAAACTTCAAGGATTCAAATGAAGAATTTTTAAACCATGGTCACGTTATCAGAGGACTGAGCCAGCAGAAGGTGGGGGTCCAGGGTTGGTTTCAACATCACCTGTTAATAACAATAAACACCAACTAAAGCACAAAATGAAACTAACTTTCCTGACAAAAGATTTACATTTGCCAAACATCCGCATCGTTATCAAGAAACAAGCTCCCAAACTCAGTCTACTTGACAACAGTAAATAATAACACCATCTAACCTCAAAACAATATAACCTAATTTAACAACGTGACATAGAATCATCAGTTTCATTACAAATATCATCCAGTAAGCTAGAAATTGTCACAGTGGAAATTAATTCACAGTAAATGAAGCAACTCAATAAAACAGACTCTCAGCCCCCAATAACAACTCACTTTCCCATTTTCAGCAATAAAAATAGAAAATATAATATAGATTAAATCAACAGGTTAAATAAAGATAACACGATAAAATCTAACAGAGTGTTATGGCCCAGAGCCCATCGCTCCCATGGACTCTCACAGACTCCCTGCCACTTTGCCGCCACTTTGCCGCCCACTTCACCACTGCTACAGACACTGTCACATCTGGGCTTGCTGGAATTTAACCACAGTAGCCTCTCCCATTGGCACTGCCACTACCAGTAGGAGCGGAGCTTCAACACAAGCAAGAAGGATGAAACTAACAGCTCATTACTGCACTCTGTGGGGGGCAGGCAAGCACTTAGAACTCAGGAGACACAACAGCCATGGGGACAGTATTCATGTAGAGTACTAACAGTCACAGTCACACTGCAGGATGAATAAAATGTTTAAGCAGCACAGTTTAGGCTTTCACAGCAGAACTCCAATCATAGCACAGGGTTACTAGAGTTCACCAGGCAGGATGTTTCTCTACTCCATCATTGGCCTATCAGGTGGATAGACCCAGTCTGAAGTCAGAGTTACTGTACATTCCCACAACTACCTTTACTAAGTGAGTAAACTTACCTTACATCAATGAGCTGTTTACGATGTGCATGAGGTGCCACTTCAGTGGTTTTGAATTCCAAACCTCATCTCCTAAATAATGTATCATCCCTTACTGATAATCAATAAAAAACAAACTGGAAGTAGGAAATGAATGATGCCCAGTTAGCAAAGCAAATAAATAAAGCAATGAACAGACCTTGTAACTCTACTAAGGCTGTGACCAGCTTCTGCACCAATGCAGTAAGTACCTAAGACCACTTTGGGGGCTACACACACACTTTTCAGTGATACAGTTTATCCCGCCAACTAAAACATACTTTTGAACCCCAGCTTTGCCTATTAGTTATTTATTTAAATGTTTCACCAAGAGGGCGCACTGAACAACAAGTTGCTCATCTCACGACCTATTACAAATCCAAAATGGTACTTAAAGTTGATAAGATCATGCCAGCACATCCACTGGTGTCAATTCTGTTGTGACACTGAGGGCTATCTAGTACAAAAGTTTCATTACAGATTGCAGTATGCATCATATCAGGATAACGCACAATGGGTCTATAACGCAGGGCTCAGTGCTATGGAACAAAATAAGGAGGGATCACATTCTGTTTCCTTCAAAAGGAGCAATCTTATGTTGCCCATACAACCTATTAGTGCACAAGGCAGAGGGAACAATTATCATGTTTTTGTTTTTTTTTTCACAAAATGAATGAGGAAGGATTGACAGTCCTTATGACATGATCCCTTAAATGCAAGAACATTATTCATAATGTCAGAATATAGGGCTCTTTCTCGTACCTGCATCATGGCAGCATCAGAAGCAAATGCTGAGTAATATTTCATAAGATGAGGACTAAGTAGTTGATTTTTAATCAGATATTCATAGTCTGTATTCAACACCAGTGGTGATAAATTTGCCTCGATAAATTATTTATCTGTAAATCTCCACTCGTGAGTTATGATGAATTTGCTCTTGTCACACATGGAGATTAACTGTATGTTTTGAGTCAGACTATTGCATAGCACCTATTTATTACACTCTCTAACTTCCAGATAAGCATTTTCTAGAGGTTAGATATGCTACCCACAATCACTATCCTCAATCTTAGAACCAATCAGAAAGCAGCTTTCACAATGATGATTATATCATTAGAGCCTTGTCCAGTGCTGAAAACAGTTATTGAATCTTCACACAGAAAGCAAATTTAATAGACATAATTTGTAAACTGATGTTTTATAAATCAAATACACAATGATTTGGATCAAAATGTGAAACTTATTTCTATTTATGAGGGGGCAAGAATAAATCACTCACAGCTTCATCACTCGTGATTTACGGTCTTTCCCCCTCACACTTCCATATATTGCGTTAGACAATTGTGGTCATCATTGAGGGCCAGATTTACCACTGACAAAACACCCATGCCAGTTTTAAAGTTGGGTAATGATAATACCTGAAGTTTGGGTATATCATTATGGAATAAGTAGCCACTTTCACAATGCTGATCTCTTCACAATGCCCCTGTGCCTCACTCAAGCCAGCTGTCAAACTCAAAACAGAAACAGTTTCATCTCCACAGAAAAGGCTTATTTAAAAACCAAAATAATATATAGTTAACAGATATTAGTTACTGAAATTGGGAACTTCACAAACATTCTTTTACTCATAGATGTGTCATCATGCCCATGAATAGCGGCAAGCACTCAACAGTCTAACAGTTAAACAGTGCTTCTCCTAGTGCATTCACTCGAACCAACAAGCCCAACTAAGTTCACTCAGATCCTTTTCTCTTTTGAGGTAACTTTTAAAAGGAAAAATGTGCGCGCTGTCAAAATGACATGAATAATTTCATATTATTTTTTTCTTAGAACTATATAAAAAATGTTTGGAAAGTGCTCTCTAAAAAACTCTGAGGTGATGTAATCGCAAGGAGCTGGTGACATCACAAGTGACTCAACCCACCCTTTCATGGCTTGCTGTGTCAGCACAGTCATTCAATGAAACTACTACTTGCTGTTGTCATGCACCTGTTTCTTAGTCTGTAGCTTTAAAAAGTTGCTCACTGAGGTAAGGGTGTCAGGAAGCAGACACGGAACAGGACATGCAGTTAATAATAATTAGGAGCAGGCACTCATGACGAGTATACACAACAGGCATTAGACATTTTGATATTACCAGTGAGGCAATACTGTGTCACCAACCTGATATTTTCACACAGGCTACATTAAAGCAGTGCCATTTAAAGTCTGTAGCTCTCTGATCTAGGAGAAATCCGTTCACCAGCCTGCACCAGCTAGGACAGCAGTTCCTAGTGCTCCCTGCTGGTAGAAGCTCCGGTGAGTCTCAGGTATGTTTGATTAGGTACCACTCAACGGAGTTGTTTGGTCCTCGCAGGGCCTATATGAAAAGACCCATGAAATTCTTTTTATTTTTCATAATTTTTATTTTTCTGGAATTTCTTGTTATTTCTTTTTATTCACTGAAAATTTAGTTTTATTTCTTCTTTTGACATTTACAGTCAAAAACTACCTCAAAATGACATTACTAGAAATCACAATCCTAGTATACTACATTGTATTAAGCAGCACAATGCTATGGTCTTGAAAGGTTTTGTGAATGAAACAATTCTGCTGTTGCTTCCTTGTGGACCATCTCTGTGGTAACAACAGAGCCTAAACAACAACTGCTACAAGCATTTATTTAGTCTTTGCCCCCCCCAAAAGGATTTTTTTCACTTTATTCATGTGTTTTTGTTTTATTCTTTTTTGCTGAATTTTATGTAATTTCTTTTTATACCTTGAATTTCTTGTTATTTCTTGTTATTTATTTTTATACTTGAATTTTTTGTTATTTCTTATTTAAGAAAAACACAGGTCTCTACCTACATGTCTCTGATCTCTATTACAGGTACGATCATTATCTGCCATCATTGGTTGAACGATTCATTACCCTCTTATAGGGAATGGCACCAGGAGACATTGCAGGCCCTGGAGACAGAAAAACATATTGCTTCCCGACAAGATAGATATGCTGGTTTTAAGTCACATTGGGAACCACTGTATGCGTTATTATCTGTCTCAGTGAGTCATCAAAAATCAACTCCATGCACGCTGTGCTTTATGTGTAGGGGTGGAGGTGGCAAGGAATTTGCCATTTGTTAATGTTCTAAATGAGCATTTTACAACTTTAATAATTACAACTTTAATAGTAATCACAACGTATCATGTAGTACTCATACTAGCGCTGCAATATTTCATAGTTGACCCACAAGTATAAACTACTCAGAATATCTATGCAGTATTTGCAAGGGCAGATGAGGATGGCTGAAGTAGTGTGAAGAGTGTTGTGGTTGGCTGCCAGCCTGCCATCCAGAGACTGGGAGGAGGGGGGTGGGGGAACCACACTTATGGAACTGCAGCGGGAGTGGCAACAGGAGAGAGGACGCAATTAACCACTAGGGACAATGTAGGGGGATTCTGCCAACTGAAGGTCATCCCAACCAGCAGCAGGAAGTGGGTTCTGCTGGACTGCTGTGCCACTATGGTAGATATCAGGTGGGAGGTGGGTTACTGCATTGTGGAACAATGTTGTCACACTACCGAGAGCATTGGAGGAAGGGGGTCATTGGTAAGCATGCTATAAAGGGCATCCACTGGTGGGGGCTATTGGTAAACATGCTACCAAGGGCATCAGTGAGAAAGGGTACCACTAGATGCCAAGGAGGACAGATACAGAGGGGGTGTGCAGTTGGCGGTAACAGGACATACAGATGTGCTGTCAGAATACAGTCGGTGGGTGTTGCGTCGTCCTTTAATTGATCAACAGGAGCAGCAGTGACAGCAGACGGGAGCTGCACTGTGCACTCAAAGGAGTTTAATGAGTTAATAATCTTTTGATAAGTAGCTCTGAGCACCCTGCATTTTATGCAGGGTCATTTATAGTTTTTCTTTGAATATTGCAGGTTTGTGCTTTGATGTTATGGTGGTTGCAGCATGTTAATTATGTTCTGTGAGATAGGTTAGCGTGGCACACCATGACACCATTTTGGGCTCTGGAACAGGTTAGGGCTTCAATGTGGAGTGTGCTTGAAGAAGGTGTATTGGAAACTTATTTGCTCTTGCTGACATATTTGCACAAGGTTTCCAGTATAGCTCCTTCTTGCACCTAGCACACATTAGTGTCTGCACACAGTTCTTTGTGCGCACAATAGGACAGGTTTTGAATACACTTCCCTTTGTATGAAAAGGACATATAATGGCAAGACTCAGAATATGCCACTTATCATCACTTGTGAGGGGGGCAGTAGTTACATCACTTACTTGTGGCTTGGCCACTTGTGAGTTATTTTCCTGCCCCCTCACTCATGAAGATAAATGGTCTATTCTGAGTTAGGCAATTGCGAGTCACTTATTTAACTGTTCATTTAGCAGGTACAGTCTCAGAATATACCATAGGAGGTAAAATTATGTGGTATACACAGTAGGTACAGACTCATGGCATAGGCGGTAAAATCACATGGAACACAGCAGGTACAGTCCCAGGGTATAGGAGGTAAAATGGTGTGTTATACAGGTGCTGTATCATGGTATGGCAGGTAAAGTCTCATGGTATAGAGGTACAGTCCCAGTGTATAGGAGGTTAAATGGCATGGTACTGTATATAGGTGCAGATTCATGGTACCAATAGTACAATCTTATAATAACAAGCATTTGTCAATGCCGAACGTTCGCCTGCAGGTATTTGCAGTGGTGTTTAGCATGTATGGTGCTTTACCCTAATGCCCTGTGCGATTGCTGGTATTTGCACAATAAATTGTCAGCATGATCTTTTTGTTACCCCATTGTGCGCTACATAGGCGGAAACACGTTTTGGGCAGGATGTGAAAAATGACAGCTGTACTGCTCACAAGGAAGTGCAGTAAAATGCCAATGTTGAAAATCTGGAGTGGAAATATTGAAAATTCGCAAACCTACGAGCATGCCTGGGAACTATGCAACACACGCTCGTAAAACAGTCATTTTTAGGAATTTTTTCACCAAATTTTCAACATTGCCATTTTAAAACCTGTGCTAATGAACAGTGTCACTGTGATTTTCTTACTGTGTCCCATACGTTGATTTCACGCACCGACTGCGCCATTGTGCACTACATGGGGGGAAAGATGTTTTGGGCAGAATATGAAAAATGACAGCTGTACTGCTCATAAGGAGGTGTGGTAAAATGGCAATGTTGAAAATCTGGAGTGAAAATATTGGAAATGCAAACTTCTGACGTCGTGGTATGAGGAACTGCACAATGCACGCCAGAAACAGTTATTTGTAGGAATTTTGTTAAATTTTCAAACATAGCCATTTTAAGATCTCTGCTCATGAACAGTGACACTGTGATTTTCTTAATGTCCCATACACTGAGTTCGTGACAACCGACTGTGCCATTAAAAATACATGGGCGAAACATTTTGGGCAAGATGTGAAAATGACAGCTGCAGTGCTCATAAGGAGGTGTGGTAAAATGGCAATGTTGAAAATCTGGAGTGAAAATATTGAAAAGTCCATGAAACTTACGGACGTGCGTAGGAACTGCATACGCAGACTCATAAAACAGTTATTTTAGGAATTTTTTCACCAAATTTTCAGCACAGCCATTTTAAGACCTCTGCTCATGATCAGTGTCACTGTGATTTTCTTAATGTGTTCCATACATTGATTTCGCACACCGACTGCGCCATTGTGCGCTACATGGGCAGAAACACGTTTTGGGTGAGATGGGAAAAATGACAGCTGCACAGCTCATAAGAAGGTGTGATAAAACAGCAATGTTGAAAATCTGGAGTGAAAATATTGAAAATTCGTGAACTTATGAGCCTGCGTAGGAACTCTCGCAACGCACAAATAAAACAGTCATTTTTGATTTTTCACCAATTTTCAACATAGAGTTTAGGACCTTCTCATGAATGATGTCACTGTCATGGTGTTATTCAAGGCTGAAGGGTGATTTGCAGCAGTGACTCGCGCAGTGCTCATGAAATCACCCTTCGGCCCAAATAACGCCATGACAGACATCATTCATGAGAAGGGGTCCCAAAACCCCATGTTGAAAATTTGGTGAAAAATTCCAAAAATGACTGAGATATGCACAAAGTTGAAACCCCTATGTAGCCCATTATACAGCTTACCAGCATTTCAGTTCCGGTCGGCTTTGAAGAGTGCAGACGTGTTCCCAGTCCACTGAAGATCGCCGCACCAGAGTCCGGAGGTAAGTATGGGGGGGTGGGAGGCTAAGCGAGGGTGGGTGCGGCTTGTGGGGTTGGGAGACGCTACCGCTGGGACCGCTTTTTGTTTTACAGGTTAAAAAAAAAAGACGACGAGGGACGCTGTTCACGCTGGGGTGGGCCTCAGCATGGCAGAAGATGTGTGGGGAGCCGAGGAGCCGACGGAGGATTGGGCACCCCGCCGCAAACTCACGGGGGCGCCGAGGAGCTGACGGGGATTGGGCACCCCGCTGCAAAACAAACAATGGGAAAGCTTGGGGGTGGGTACATGATGCTGGGGAGCGATGATTTGAAGGATTTGGTGATGCAAGGCCAGTATGGCAGTGTTTTCCTTTGAAGCAGAGGAACACTGGCTGTCACATTGAGCTCCAGCACCCATTGGTGAGGATCACCATGCCTGCTCAAGGGAGTATTGATGGGAGGCACACCTCAAGTGTGCTACTCTCCCAAAACGCTCCTTGTGCATGCGCGCAAGCGAACGTAAAAAGGTACTATCTAAGCATATAGGAGATAAAATATCCGTGTAAAGGCACAGCCTCTTGGTACACAGTCACCTAAGTGAGGAATAATCAGGTTTCAGGCCCAATCATTCTACATGCATGGCCCTACTGAAGGTACTGATGTTGATACAGGTTACCTAACGGGGGCCATATTCATCGACTTATCAATGTATAGGCAGTAACATAGCTTGTTGTATAGAAAACTGCTTCAAAAACATGAAAGGATGAGCACTGCAGATATAAATGGTAGTTTTTCTAGCTGCAAAGAGGTTACACACATACAGTACTTAAAAAACACCAAAGTTATGAGTGTACATTGAAAATCTTCAACGTTCAGTTATAACTTTGGTAATTTTCAATATTTTGACCCCGTATTTTCAGTGTAGTCTTTTTATGACCCCACCTCATGAACGAGGTAGATGAAAATGTTCAAATCCGTTCCGAAAGGTGATTGCAGAGTCGCTCAGTGAAATCGCCTAAAAATGTCACCCTACTAGGTTCATGAAGTGGGATCATAAAAATAGTATGTTGAAAATGTGGGGTCAAAATCTTTAAAAAACAACAAAGTTATGAAGGTACATTGAACATTTTCAACATTCACTTTGGTCATTTTCAATATGCATTATGCAATATACAAGCATTTCGTGTGTGTCCCAGACGTGGTCTCTTTAAGCAAGTAAACATTTGGCATTGATAAATGCCTGTTTACTGATATGAGTGTGTCACTTTTTTGTATATTCTTCTTAGCCAAAATGTATTATAATGGTTTTACCTGTCAGCAGAATTGAAATGCAGGACAGAAGTTGTAGCACAGCAAGTTTTTTAGACAGTTATTCATTGCCCTCTAGTGAGCATTGCTATTATTGCATGTCCATACGCTAGCAAGAAATAAAGTAAAAGGAAAGGGGAAATTGTTTACCCAGGAAAGGCACACTAAGCTGGAGCTTGCTTCAAGTTGTGACCTGTGAGCACAGGGAAGCTAAGTGACTGCTCAGGGTCACACAGTATGCAAGTTGGGGCTGATGTGATTCAAACCCAGATCTCCAGGTTTACAGCTTAGTGCCCTTAACCACTACACTATACTGTCTACACATCTATCCACCAGGGATCGAAAACACATAGAAATTTGAAACCTCACTAAACACTTTTCCAAAAATATCATTTTCTTTCAGAAATTTACAGGAAAGCAAACATTAATCATCTATTTTTGTATGGCATAGAAGTACAGTCCCATGGTATATAGGAGGTAGAATCTCATGGCATAGAGCAGATACAGTTTCAGGGTACAGACGGTAAAATGTCATGCTATAGAGGCACAGTGTTAGGGTATAGGAGGCACAATATATAGGATATTGTATGGCAGCCCATACACAACAACGCTGTTCTTACACTGAGTGGTTACTGTGAAATCAAAGACCTCAAGAGTGAAGCTAGAGAGGTCCCTTTGATATAGTAACCGCAAGGTTTGAGAAGAGCAAAGTTGAGTATTTAGGCTACCATACACTAGTCTATATAGTGTATGGACCCAAAATAACACAGCCACTTACATTTTCTTGTTCATGCAGTCAATTTGTCCCATCTGCAACCTGCCTTTCTCAGCCATCTGCCTCCCTGCCATCTTGCGCACTTAAGGCTTCAACCACAGTTAGCCCTATCAACAGTGCTGATGGGGTCAATTGCATTGTGACATGCATACTAATGCAAAACAAAAAGTTGTACTGTGTTAGTATGAATGTCACTACTGCAGCAGAACAACTTTTTGCAGTGTATGGATCTCCATACACAATCACATTCGATCATGCGCTATATCATGGTTTAGAGCCGGTGGAGTCTAGGCATAGGAGGTAAAATGGCATGGTACTGAGAATACCATATTGAAAGTTGAGAATATTCCTGGTAATACAGTGATTTCCCCCTCCTTACTCCTGGCAGTGGCACTCTAGCATAACTGGTCATCCACTAGTCTCCCTCAGCGCACATCCTAACTCAGGGCCCTTTGGCACCCAGTTGGAACATTGTTCGCCTGTCACAGGTTGTAACCAGTTGAAAGCACAGCTGTGTGTGTTTGTACCTATGAGGACAGCCGTGCATTTGTGAATGCCCCTGTGGGACATGTTCATGTCAGCCCCCACCCACTTTCCTGACTGCATGTGATGGCCTTTGCCAATGCACAATAAGAAGTTCTGATCCCTGTGTGGCTCAGTGAGTTTATAAACAACTGGTCCTGCTGCCTGTTGTTTTTGCGACCACTTAGTCCAGGCCAGTGTGGTTGAAAAGTACGCCACACGACTTGAAACTTAAATACCTCATACATTTTACTATCAATGCTTTCTGAAGACACCACAATCTCCTACGGTGGGTTAACATCAAACACCCTGTGTCTTTCAATGCTGTACTCTGTGCTGTGGGTTGTTTAATCCAGTCCAGATTTAAAGTAACATATGCTATCTGCACATACCATATAATCTGAGAATATGTTCTAACCCCCATTACCTTTTGAGTTAACAAATGAATCATAACACTATTTTGATGATTACACCCCTCAGCTTTTTATTTATTTATTTATTGAAATCTTGGAAGACACTAATTGAGCTGGAAGCTCATTACATAGGTTCCACATCACGTGCATTACATAGGAACAACAATTAGTGAAACATCAGTTTACAGAGATCATCAGAAGTACATTTACAATGAATTTAACGAAGATTGTATTACAGTTAGGCAATACCATCGAGGGAATGGCATAACTACAGAGAGCATCAACTAACAGAATCGTAGGACACCTGAGGGGGTGAAATTAAGTACAGCGAGCCATCATACAAGAGGAGGATAGGCCTGTGGGCAAGGTAAGTAAAGTGGAGTTAGACTAGGTTACAGCCAGGTGAATGGGTCTGGCAAGGATACCATGGGGCAATGAAATTTCAGCCCGGGGGTCTTCTCAGGCAGGAGAGACAGGGAAGGGAGAATCAACACGGAAGGCCAAGAGGAGTGCGGTAGACATGGAGGGGAGAGCGAAGAGGGAAGGGGTGGTTGGGATGGGTGGGGAGGGTGACGATGGGTGCAGGGAAAGAGGGTTAGATGAGTCAATGAGGGGTGGACTAGGAGGGTAGAGGTGATGGGGAGGGAGGGGGTGGTGGGGTATGGGCCCTTGTGGTACCCCTGAGGAGACAGGCCTACTGTCAGAGCAGAAGTTGCCAATCTTTACTTGCTGTGTTCAATTGTAGAGATAGCTACTGAACTAGCTCACTGTGTCATTGGAGCTTTAAAAAGTGACCACTTATTCGCGACCCCTAAGCTCGAGCAAACAGCATGATACTATTTTTTCTCTCTGGATGCCTGGCCTCTTACCAATCATTGCCCCTTACCTCAGCCTCATTCTTCCTTTATTTTGGTCTGAGTGCTCTAGGATTGACTTGGCATTTTCCTTGTAATCCTGGACATTTTTCCTGTGTTTTCCTTTAGTGCAGAATTCAGCAGCCAGGCTGTTGACTGGCTCCTCAAGATCGAGCCACATCATACTTGTGCTTTACAGACTGCACTGGCTGCCGGTACAGTGGCAGATCACCTTTAAGGTCAGATTACTGACCCACAAAGCCCTACATGGATAGGGACCTCAGTACTTGCAAGATCCCCTTTGTCCCTACCGCTCCCTCCACCCACTCCACTCTTTGGACGAGGGATTGCTAGAGGTTCCCAGGGCTCGATTGGCAACTTCAAGGGCCCGTTCTTTTGCTTTTGTGGCCCCTACCCTGTGAAACTCTGTACCTCATTGGGTGAGGGAGTGTCTGACCATCCAGAGGTTTAAGTCTGCTCTGAAAACATATTTATTCAGCATGGCTTTTCCTGATTGTTTTTAGTTTTGAGATAATTACTTACAAATTGTGTGAGCTGGAATTTTAAATAAGTAGTCAGAAATCTTTAGACATTATGTTGTTGGTTTTAATTTGACTATATTGTTTTAATTATGTATTTTTTTATTACTACTGTACAAGCGCTTTGAACAGACCCTAGAATTGCGCTTTTTACAAATAAAGTTGATTTGATTTAGATTTGATTTAAATTAGATTTGATTTGATTTGATTTAAATTAGATTTGATTTGATTTAGATGACATTCTTTCCTGTGTGAGCTAAAGGCCTCTGTGTCCCTGCATAACCAACTGAAGTCTATGAAAACAATTTTCCTGTAGGTGGATTAATTTCCCTGCAAAATATCAAAATCCCTGTAGATCTGAGAGTTCTCCTCCATCGCTCTTCCTTTCTTGTTTAATGCTGTCTCATTTCTTCCTTCCTACCTGTCTGCTTTCGTCACCCTTTCCATCCCATCCCATCCTCCTACTCCCTGCACTCCTCTTGATACATGCCCCTGTTTCATCCCTCGCTGCAAAACCTCTATAAGTCAGTCTGCTTTCTATGTCCACCTCCCCCAATATTTGGAAAAGCCTCCCACTACCAATGTGTCTTTTTCCTGTATCCTCCCCGGTCTCAAGCCTCTCCTCACTGCTTATTTCTCTGCCTCTTGCTACTGCAGTTAACCTCACCTCGCTCCTTCTGCTGCCCTGCCCCTCTTGTACTTATCTCTCCTTCTCACTGTGCCGTCCTACCTCTCCTCTTCTTACCTTCCCCTTTCATGTCAACTTGTTTTTTTTCACTTTTGCCCACCTCATGCTCATCTCTCTCTCTCTCTCTCTCTCTCTCTCTTTGTCCCCAACGTTTATCTCACATGTCCTGCTCTCTCTCACAGTTTTCAACTGACTGCCTTATACAGAGGCATAAGTTGTATATCTTGCTTGGTAAGACTGCCTGGCAACCTATGATGTGCCTTACATATTTTTTTCCTGTAGGTTAGTGGTTTGATTTCTCCTGGTTAGGTTTAATTCTGTAATTGTTTTACTCACAGTGGTTCTGTTCATATTTTTTCAGAACTGTTTGTTTTGACTCTCGTCTACTTGCACAATTTGTTTATTGCTTGTCACTGTCCACAATCCTGTATTTCCTTGTCATATCTTACCTACCCTCCTGTCCCCCTTTTTTCAAGATGCATCTGAAATGAGCTGTTGCAGCTACCTTTCCTGGCACACTGTTTAAAAGCCCCACCCACCCAATTTCCATTTCCTCCTGACCCTGAAGCTACCAGTCATATTCTCATTTTCCCACTGACAGTTATTACTGGGAATACTTTTCATGACCGGAGTTCCCAAAATACCTATGTTGAAAATTTTGTTATACAAATCCCCAAAATAATTGCGTTACGGGCGTGCGTTGTGCAGTTTGTACACACGCTCATGATGTCACCAATTGTTCATATTTTCACTCCAGATTTTCAACAGTGCCATTGTTTTACACCTCCTCACGAACAGTGCAGCTGTCATTTTTCACATCCTGCCCGAATCTGTTTTTACACCTGTGGCGCCAAAATGCACAGTCGCTGTACAAGATCACCTTTCGGCAAATTAACTCATAGTGCCACTGTTTAGGAGGTGGGATCACAAATGGCCCATGTTGAAAATTTGGAGTGAAAATACCAACAAATACCCTGGGCATTAGGGTTTCCACCCATACTGGCCCACCCTTTACAGACTGACAGATGTCAGAGGTATGACTTGCCATTGTCGGCTGTAATGCTCACACCATTCCACCCCCCACCCTGCAGCCAGTGACAGGCGTCCAGGTGTGCTTTGGACTCTTCAGCCCCAATGTTCACCCCATTCTCCTACACTGCACCTATGTCAGTATATTTCCTTATGGAATGGGGTGAGTGTAAGGCCCGAATACCCCAAGGCACATCGCAGCACTTGTCAGTCTCTGCGAGGTAGGGTGAGGTGAAATGGTATGAGCGTTATGGCCAGCGACCCAAAGGCACATCCCAATGCCTATTGCACTCTGCATGGTGGGGCTGGGGTCGGCGTCCGTTCACTATTTCATTGCCAATCCTATTGTGCATCTCTCTAACTCCTGCACTACCAATGCCAGTGCCAGCAAGCCAACATTCGGCATTGACAAATGCTTGTTTCTTACTAAAGAGATTTTCAGGAAAACAGGATCTTTTCTCCCTGGACATTGTCAGTACTTGCTGCTTATTCCTGCCCTGCAGTCATAATCCTTGATTTGTGGCACCACAAACTGTTGCTGTGAAAATTATTCTGATATAGGGGTGAGAGGAGGTGTCCTTTAGTGAATTCAGTAGAATTTTATTGACCTTTTGACCAGGTGAACCTTGGGAATTCAGATCCAAAACTGTAGTTCAAATTACAGGGAATAATGCATGGACAACCCTGCTCATAACATGGCTGTATTTCCATCGCGGGGATCTGATGACATCATAGGTACAGCGAGAGTGAAGCTTGTGATGTCCCTGATGACATCAGAACCCTGAGATGGAAACACAGCAATACTGTGCACGGTTGCCCATGTGTTATTTTGTATGGTACTGATTTTAAAATATGAAATTAAAAAAATGTTTTTTTTTTCTATTCTAGAAATCTTCAGTTTAATGTTTTATTATTTTTTAAAATGTGGAAACTGCCCCCCACCTGGCTGCTGGAAACTCACCAGGTTGAGGGATGGGTTTCTGTTTTGTGTTTTTAAATGATGAAACAACAGAAAATTATGTGTGAGGGAAGGGTCAGGGTTCCGTGTGTGTGAAACATGAAAGTAAAATGGCAGGCCGCATGAGTTTCCATTCTTTGTCAATGCCTAATGATCGCATGCAGTGTTATAAAGATTTAAAGGGAAGGGAACATAAACAAAATGTAATTTAAATAAATTATTTCTGGTGTTTGCTGTTCATTATTGACATACTGTTATCATATTTGATGCTATTATATTTGCAAAAGCTGCAAGCTGGGTACCAGGAGAAGAAGTGGACAGACAGGCCAACAGAAAACCTAGCAACCTTGAGAGTCTGAAGCTCTCAAAATTAACAATGCATGACGCTGACAATTTGGCAGATCAGCAGACAACCCAATCACTGCACAAGAGCAAGTACAGTAGGGATAGCTGTCCTCTCAGGACAGGGGTCAGGTTAATGTCTTGCCACCGGAGGGAAGCCAGATGGTAGCACAGAAGACATAGATGCTTTACGTTATAGTTCAGTACCCTACCTGATGGATATGACCCACAGTATTCTACGTGGCAATGCAACACACTACTGCCATGTCACTGGATCAACCCTCAAGACATAAACATTTGTAAGCAATGGACACAGCAGTGGACGGCCACTGGCTACTGGCTGGTGCTGCAGGGGGAAGGGGCAGTCTTACAAGAGAGAATGCAGATAGACGCTACACACACAGGTAGAGAGCCATAGCTGAGAACAAACATTGCAGTAAGACTTGGTATGAGGTTCAAGTGACGTCAGTTCAATGTAATAACATAGCAACATGTGCTATACACCCACACCAAGATGTACAAGGCCCCTGACTAAGATCGAGAGAGCGAATCATCAGAGTATCTGGCTTGTGTTATAGGGTATCCAGTGGTTGTGGACCTTGCCCCTTATTGTTTTTTGTATGTTGCGTCTTGATGTGGTGTATATCACCTTTTGCTGTGTTACTACATTGAGTTTAAAACAGGCAGGCTGGACTAAGTGCAGATATTTTGGTTTAAAAGCACATAACTAGGCAGTCTCAGCATTTAACTCGCATAGCAGGGCAGCATCAGTATTTTTTGAGGCACAGTATTTTTTGGGCACCGTTCTGGCAGGCAGAAGTTTTTTATTGCATTTCATTTATTATTTTACCAGGCAGAAGCTCCATTGAGCATAGCTCATTTACAAAGAGGTCCTGGGTAGGACAGAAGAATAAACTGAAGAACACAATACATACATACAGAGATAGTACAGTTTTTAAATCACAATGACATCCAGAAGTGCATGTTACAAGAAGGGCAATTATACCTAAGCATATACTGAGAGACACATTGTCTATGACAAGGAAAAAGTAACTCAAACTAGTAACGAATAGATACAAATCGCAACAGCAGCGAATGTGCTTATTTCAAATGGTGATTAGACCTGGAATCAGCAGACAACTAACATCAAGATGTACAAAAAGGAAATGATGCGACTGGTGTATGTACGATGCACAGAGATGAGCATAATAATACAACATATAGCAAAGTCCACTTCTAAGAGCAATTTTTATAGGTGATGTGACAGGAAGGAAAATTGCACATTGACAGGGAATTATTGGCAGGCACATTTATCTGTGCAGTATTGGTTGAGAAGGAATTGGAAAAACAGGGTACAGACCAGGGTGAAAAGCTTGGCTAATTTCTAAAGGGCATTCCATGCTTTGGGGGCAGCCCAACTAAAGGCCATCCTCCCATATTTTGAGTAGTGCCTAGGAATGTCGAGCAAGATAAAGTTACACATTTGCGACATATAGGGGCTTTAGTACCGTTATTTTGATTAAAAGTGCACAGCAGGGCAGTCTCAGTATTTGCTTTGGGCACTGTTCTTGCAGCAGTTAAAAGGCAGGCAGTTAAGTAAGCAAGAAGACATGCTGGGTGGGCATTAAGCAGATAGTACTGCATGCCCAGGGGCCTGGTGAGGCATTAGGTTGCAGGCTGAGTGTCTTCAGCCCCTGGAAGTGTGGTAATATTTGTTCAGTGCACACCCCAGAGTGTCTTATTGCACTTATGAAATTGGCTATTTTTTTTTACTCTTTCCAGTTGGAAAAATCATGTTTCTATGTAGAAAAAAAGATTTACTTATGCAAATTTATGATAAAATAGTCCTTCTACCAATTGCAAAATGACATCATTTTTGTGATATAATTTTCTTTACTGTCATTTTGGGTTGTTGCCAACGAGGAAGCCCACCCCCCCACACACACACATATAGTGGAGGAAAGAGCTGGAATTTTTCATAATTGTGGCTTGGGCAGCAAGGAGCTGTTGAGGGTGGTGGAGTCTTGTACTATGAAACTTTTTTGATTTCTTTGTTAAGCTGTAATGAGACCACTCTGAGCACAGAAGAGAGCCCCCTCCTTCCCAGTTCCAGCTAGAGACTGAGTGGTTTTCCTAGCAGCCACAAGTACTTGTTTCCTTCCATTGCCCTGTTAACCACAAGTGAGTCTGAATTAGAAAAAATAAATAAATAAAACACGCGGATATCATTTTAACAACTGTGGGGGCAGGAGCAGGCATGTTGCGGAAACGGAAGCAGGATCGTCTGGAGGCAGAATGAGAGAACAGGACAGCTTGCTGCTTTTTTTTTATTATTGAAATGTCAGATATGAATGAAAGAGTGTAGTTTAAAAAAAAACATGGCTTTTTGTTTAAACCGCAGGACCAGCAGTGTGATGGCTACAGTGAGAGCAGGCGTGAATGTGGTAGGCAGATAAAGAAATCGGGACATAAGAAAAAGAGAGTTTTCAGTTGAAAAGGTAGCATTCTGTAGAGGTTACACAAATGATTAAAAGTTGGCAACTATTGGGTGGCTTTTCTTTTCTACTGCTTAAAATGAGGATGTCATCTCATAATGCTCACAAAAAAATTGGGGGAATTTCAAAATGTGAACATTTGAATGGCACACTTATTCTTTCGTTTTGTACTGTGGTCCTTTTTTCCAGTACTTGTTCTTACCTGTGCATTGAACAGATTTGATGCACAGGTAACGACCAAAGAAAATGCAGGATTTTCTCTACCCATTTTATAGAAGGAAACAGTCAGCACAAAGGGCCCCATACTCAAGTGTGGGGCTGGTCCCAATGTGCACATTGTGTGTAAAAACATTTTGCTTCACTTATGTTTATTGTAGTACAGTAGAGTGTATCAGACTAATTTTGCTTACTTCCAGGCTGACATCTTCTTTTACTACATTTCCCAGAATCCCCTGTAGGTGACATCAGAGCAGTAGGCAGCAGTGGGAGATACAATAGCCTGCAGTGCATGTTAGAGTTTTTATAATCTCCGATCAGATGGTTTCCAGATCTGCTTTCATTCAGGGCTAAGTACAACCCTCTGTGACTGTACACAGCCCAGGGAGGACAGCAGGACCAGTAAACAAAAGATCAGAGCTTATATAAACTCTAACATGCACTGCACGCTATTAACTTTCTCACTGCTGCCTACTGCTGTGTTGTCAACTGCAGGGGATTCTGGGATTTGTAGTAAAAGAAAATAGCCTAGAATTAAGCAAAGTTAGTGTGATACAATCTACTATAATACAGTAGACAGTAAGTGAACCAAAATGTTTTTGCACGCAAAGTACGCATTGGGTCCAGCCCCACACTTGGAGTGTGGGGCTGTTGGTGGTGACTGTTCTCCTTTAAGCACACTCTTTCAGTTAAGCAGACTAAGAGCTACTTTTTTTTTTTATTTTAATCATTTAATTTGTAACTGTCCCTCTAACGTCCATGGCAGAGGAGCAACTCACTTTTACAATGCTGTTTGCCGGCTCAAAGGAGCAACTCAATTTTGCAATGCTGTTCGCCAGCTCAAAGGAGCAACTCACTTTTACAATGTTGTTTGCTGGCTCTCTGAGCTGTGGTGTGTAACCTCCCTACAAATGGGGGTTCCTAAAAAGCCATTTAGAAGCTGCCTAAGTGCCCCCCCAGTGCTGGCATTCGGCGCTTAAGCCGTTTGAATGGCTCTGTCAGTGCTTGTAGAGCCTCCACGTACTGTCTCTTTAAGAGCTGTCTGCTTGCAGACACCATTGTTGCTTATGAGAGGGACTGTGGGTTTCCCTGCTTGAGTCCTGCTCGAGTTGCAATGTAATTGCCCCTCTTTGTCGTCACTGAGAGCGCAAGGGGAGCTCACTCAAAAGAGGTAACTATCTGCCTGCAATCATTTAGAGTAATAGTGGAAAAATGCAATTGTTTAACCTGCCTTTATTGCAGCTGGGACTCTGTGTGCTGTGCCCCTCCATATTGGACCAGGACTGTCTGAGGGGTCCAATAGGAGCAAGGGGGTATCTAAAATGGAGGAAATAGTGACCAACCAAAATCAGGACTCTAAGTGGAGCCGGCTGACCAATGGGGATACAGCTAATAATTCTGGGAAGTGAAGTCTGGTCTATGGTGCCTTTTTTTGCACCAATTAGGGCAGTAAGGAGTAACTGGCATTTTTATCCTGCCAATTTGATCGGGTGGCGCCCGTACTAGATTGCTCTGCCCAAACTGCCCAGGAACAGAGTCGTTGGTGATCGTGAAGGGAGAAGGAGCTCTGGCTCCTGCGCTATGGAAGTCTTTGTGCGGGAAGCACGTATGGAAGGCCAAGGAGTTGGGTGATAGCATCGCCAGAAGGAGCGGACAAGATCTGTGGCGGAGTGCAGGCAGAGGAGGCTCTACGTCTACAGCTACCTACCAGGCTCACCCTGTGGAGGACTGGAGAATCTGCTTCAGTCGCGCTCGGTCTGTCAGGACAAGTGAAGCTGCGTCGTTTGGCCCAGTGTGTGCAGTGAATGCGATCGGGAGTATACAGCAGCTGCCTGGTATGGTACCCCTCTGCTCTTCATATAAATGTGTGGAGAAGTGTTTGAATTCCAGGCTCGGTCCTGCGTGTGGTGTGAGAGTGATCTTTCTGATGGAGTCGTGAGTACTAAATCAGGGTAGCTCCCTGTCAGATGTCCATAGTGAGGGCAAGATTTGTCTGGCTGCTTTACTGGCTACACGAACTGAGCCTGCTGGCTCTACTTAATCCTCTTAGGGATCAAATGCTTGTTTTCTGCGTCTGGGCCCCAACCAGCTGCAGCGAGAGGCTAGCCTTCTATTGCCTGGGTACCCGGAGACAGTGACTTATAGGTTAGGCCTGTGTACAGTGCCCTAGATATACATATATATATGTATATATATATTAGAGTGGTAAGCTAATTAACCTGATTTCCCCCAGTCCTTGTTATCTTCCCCATAAATAAATCAGATTGGTTGTTTTGCAAAGGTATGCTGACTGAACTGTGTGTCTATGCTGAATTACTATACAGTGGTTATTGTATAACTGCATCTTACTTTACAGGGAGTCCCCAGAGCCAAGCTGATTGAACCAAGCCTGGGGGTAAGCGTATATGGCAAGAGTGCTGTGGCTGACTTGTGTGGGCCACTAGGGGAAGAAAGGGGGGTTGCAGTGACCCAGAGGGCTGTAACCAAGTCATTTCAGACTGTTCCAACCCCGACCTCTGGGTAAAGGCACCCGCCATCGGACCCAGGCCCCTCAACCTGTTAACGTCAGAGCAGGCAGGGGTAGTAGCCCTTGGCATAGCGCCCCCTAGGGGTTACATTTTGGAGGCACTGCTGGGATTAGCATTCCCTAGTAGCCGAAGATACGAACTACCCCACCATGGCCAAACCCAAGGAAAAACTGGAGGGGGACATCATGACTAAAATTAAGTTAGACCCTGTTAAGATGATGGTGTATAAACTGATGGGGTGGGGTGAAGCTGAAGAGTTGGATTCCCAGAAAATTGTGTTACTACTGGATGTACCTCTGGGGATAAAGAACCCTGACCTTGTTTCTGCAGTCGAGCGTGTTAAATGTTTGGGCAAGGTAGAAGTGAAGGGGCGAATGGCCGACCTACTCGACCAGACCTTACAGGTGCTGCTGTTATGCAGTATAATTATAGACCCAGAGAGGGTGCACCCAGTGATTTACCCAAAGGTGCTCCAAAGGGGTGGAGGGTCATTCATGTCCGAAATTGTTCAGTCACCCCAGGGGGTGGTCCCCCAAGACCAATAGCTTTAAAGATAAGTTGCTTAAACTGTTATCTGCAGAAGGGAGGACCACTCAGGAATTACTGCAGGTGTTAGACCTTTCCAGTAATCCCACCCCCCAAACATCCCCAGGTACATCTCCCGGGTCCTCCAAGAGTTCCATCCTGGCTTCCCCATCTATAGTTGTTCCCCCCATACAGTTAGATTCCTATCGAAGATTGAAACTTTTTCCTGGTACTGTGCCTGTGCCCTCGGGAGAAGATGATTTGGAGACTTGGGTGGACTATGCTACCCCTTTAGTCCAAGAGTGGCAGTGCTCTGAGGGGGGGAAATGAAAGAGACTGATGGAGAGCCTGAGGGGCCCAGCTTTGGAAGCCATTCGTTTCTTGTGGGCTACTAGCCCTGAAGCCACTGCAACAGAGTACCTTTCTGCCTTAGAGGGGGTATTTGGGAGTACAGAAACTGGAGAAGACTTGTTGTGGAAGTTCAAGTCAGCTAAACAGTGGAGGAATGAGAAACTGTCAGCCTTTGTCACCAGAATGGAAAGGGCATTGCAAAAGGCTTATGGGGGGTAACTGCCACAGCATTGAATCAGGTCTGGCTGGAGCATATCTTGAAGTCTGCTAGGTTTTCCAGTGTGATGTTATTAAAACTCAAGTTACATGACCGATGGGCCACCCCCGCTGAATACTGTCAATTGATGAGAGAGATTTGAGAGGTTGAGACCGATGAAGAGGGGTGGGAACCCTATGCAGGGGCAGTGAATTTATGCCAGACCCCTGAGCCCAGTGAACCTGATGAGACCCACCCCCTCGAAGGGATTGAACAAGGAGCCTGATGCTTTTCCTGTGCCCCCAGAGACCCAGGGTGGAGTGGGGGTGCATGCTGTCTCCTCTGATCCCCGGGTGGAGAGTGATTTGAAGGCTGAGATTAGAGATCTACAGGAAATGGTGAGAGAATTAAGACACAATACTGCCAACCCCCCCCCAAATTTGTGGAACCTGAGTTATCCAGAAATAAACAACCTAGCCCAGAGGAGCCCTCCAGAGTCCCCAATGCCTCCTGGCAGGCGAGATATTTTCCTCCCAACAAAGACTCTTGAGAATCTAAGTTCTGTTACCACTGTGGGGAGGATGGACACTTTCAGACAGAGTGCCAGTTACCTGAGAACTTAAGGAGGGTCAACAGCAGGCTAGTAGCTTGTCATCGAAAGACTTATGCCAGACCTCAGGGAGGGCCTCCTCGGAAGAGTTTTATTACCCGGGTCAATGCCCAAGCAACCGCCAAACCCATGCCCCCTGAATGGTCTGATGTGGTGGTCCCTCAATGGAAACCACCATGAGACTGAATGGAGTACCCACCGGGGGCTGTGTTGGACAGTGGTTCCCAAGTGACCATTATGTTTCAGGACTGGTATCGGAAGCACTTGCCTGAGGTGCCTCTGCAGCCTTTAGATGGCCTACATGTGTGGGGGCTGAGTGATAAGGCCTACCCCTATTCTGGGTATATCTGGATCTGGTTGTCTTTTCCTACTTCTGTAGCTGGGGTGGCTGAACAAGTGGAAACCATGGCACTGGTGTGTCCCCCCACTGGACTGTATGATGGGGTGCCCTTGTTAATTGGAACCAGTGCTCACATGTTTGGTCGCTTAGCACAACTGTGCTCTGAAAAACAGATGTCCCGGACTGAGTGAGCTCTCAGAATACCCGCCTTGATTCAGAAGGCCTATGAGACTCAGAGAAAGGCTGGCCAGGCGGAACCAGAAGGCCCGGTGGGTGTCGTCTGGAAGAAGGATCCAGAACCCTTACTACTAGCCCCAAATGCCCTGTGTGTTCTACAGGGGGATGTCTGAATTAAAAAGGATGTTAAGAATAAAATATTGATGCTGGATGCACCAGGTGAGGGAAAGTTGCCAGAGGGGTTGTTGGTTAAACCCAGTATCTTACCTGCTATAGCTCATGCCTTTGCCAGGACAGTAATGGTTCAAGTGCATAATGTATCTGATCAAGAGATTCGAGTGAAACGGGGTTGCACTCTGGCCACGGTGCATTGTGCAGATACTGCTGTCCTGCCCCACAACAAGACTCCCGGGAGAAGTAACCGAGTGACCCCTGATCTGTTTGATTTCGGTGATTCCCAACTGCCAGCAGAGTAGAAGAAAAAGATCAGTGAAAGGCTCGCCCAGAGGGAACAAGTGTTTTCCCTGAAGGAGTAGGATGTAGGATGTGTACAAGGAGCTGAGCATCACATTCGGCTACAGGATGAGTGACCTTTCCATGAGCGATCTTGACGTCTAGCCCCTGCTGATATAGATGATGTGTGGCGACACCTGCAGGAGATGCTTGCGGCTGGGGTGATACAGAAATCCAGAAGCCCCTATGCCTCACCTATTGTAGTAGTGAGAAAAAAGAATGGAACTGTTCAGATGTGTGTGGACTACCGTACTCTAAACAGGCAAACCATACTAGACCAGTATACCATGCCACGCATTCAGGATGCCTTGGACTGTCTAAATGGTAGTAAATGGTTCTCAGTGTTAGACCTCCGCAGTGGGTACTACCAGATCCCGATGGCCCCGGAGGATCAAGAAAAGACTGTTTTCATTTACCCACTAGGCTTCTACGAGTTTATGTGGATGCCCCAAGGAATTTCAGGCACCCCTGCTACTTTCTAGCGTTTGATGGAGCGTGCTGTGGGGGACATGAATTTGCTCAAATGTTTAGTCTACCTAGACGATGTCACAGTGTTTGGCAGCTCCTTGGAAGAATATGAAAGCAGGTTGTTCAAAGTCCTGGATCGACTGGAAGATTTTGGTCTCAAATTATTTATAGATAAGTGCCAATTCTTTCAAACCTCTGTAAAATATGTGGGGCACATAGTATCCACTGAAGGCATAGAGACTGACCCCAGCAAAGTGCAAGCTTTGACTACTTGGCCTCAACCAAAGAAAGTGAAAGAGCTGCAATGGTTCCTGGGGTTTTGTGGATATTATAGGTGATTTATCAAGGACTGTCCTCGAGTGATCCGCTCCCTGCTTAACCTTACGCAGGGATATCCCCCAACCCACAAAAAGTATAAGAAAGCTGTGCCCTCTGAGACTGAAAAAATATTTTCACCCAAATGATTTGTTTGGTACCCGCTGGACTGCTGATTGTGAGGAAGCTTTCCATGACATTATATATCAACTTACCCATGCCCCAGTGCTGGCCTATGCTGACCCTGCCAAGCCGTATGTTCTTCATACTGACGCCAGTCTGCAAGGATTGGGGCCTGTGCTGTATCAAGAGCACCCAAATGGCCTAAGACCTGTAGCTTTTGCCAGCAGAAGCTTGACTCCTTCAGAAAAGAACTACCCAGTGCACAAACTAGAGTTCCTGGCTCTGAAGTGGGCCATTGTTGATCAATTTCATGACTACTTGTATGGTGCTAAGATATTGGTGAAGACTGATAACAATCCTCTGACATATGTGCAGACCTCAGCTAAGCTGGATGCCACTGGCCATAGGTTGCTTTCCGCGTTGTCTACCTACGACTTCGCTGTTGAATACAGAGCAGGCCTGAACCATATAGCTGCTGATGCTCTCTCCTGGAGGCCTGTGTCTCGAGCTGACTGGGTCCGGTTGTCAGAACCTGACATAACAGCCTTTTGCCAAAAGTTTGACAGGAAGGAACAGGTATCTCCTGATACTGTGGACTGCATGGTCGACTGCTTGGGGCCATCTGAGAACTGCATACCCGCTGCTTACTGTCATTTTTCTGCATTAGACACTAGTGTGCTGCCTCAATTCAACAATGATTGCCTCCAACGGGCTCAATCCTGAGATCCCATGATAAAAACTGTTTTGGAAGCTCTGCAGGGAGGGAGAGATGTGTCAAAACTGTGTTCCACTGACCTGAGAACTGCCCTGTTGTACAAAGAAGGACCAAAGTTGAAGCTTAGTAATAAACTATTGTACAGGGAGACCATAGGCAAAGAGGGGCGAGTAGACAAACAACAACTGGTGTTGCCCACTGCTTTTAGAGAACTGGTGTTAAGGTCCCTGCACAATCACATGGGACATCTCGGCATAGACCGAACCCTTGACTTAGTGCGGACCTGATTTTTTTGGCCCAAAATAGGTGCTGATGTGGACCAGTATATCAGGACTTGTAGCCAATGTTTACAAAGAAAGACCCTGCCTCAGAGGGCTGCCCCACTGGTTAACATCACTACTAGTGCCCCTATGGAACTGGTCTGCATTGATTTCCTGAGTCTAGAACCAGATCTGAAAAACATCAACAATCCATTGGTAGTTACCAATCATTTCACCCGGTATGCACAGGCTTTCCTACTAAAGATCAGAAAGCAACCACGGTGGCTAAAGTCCTTGTTGAGAATTTCTATGTCCACTATGGGGCCCGCCCCAAAGAATCCATTCTGATCAGGGGAGAGATTTTGAAAGCCACCTGATTAAAGAAATGCTATCCTTATGGGGGGTACGAAAGTCAAGAACCACCCCATATCATCCCCAGGGAGATCCCCAGCCTGAAAGGTTTAACCGCATATTGCTTGATATGTTTGACACACTGCAACCTAAAGACAAGCCTAGATGGAGCCAGCAGATTAGTACCTTGGTACATGCTTATAACTGCATCAAAAGTGATGCCACTGGATTTTCCCCATGTAGACTGATGTTTGGGAGAGAAGCTAGATTGCCGGTGGATGTATGTTTCAGGGTTTCTCCTGATGGGGTTCAAGCAGCTAATCATCTACAGTATGTGCAGAAATTGAAGGCCCAATTAAACCATGCCTACCAACTAGCCCAGACCATGGCTGCTAAGCGAAACCTGGCCAATAAGGAGAGGTATGATAAGAAAGTGAAAGCAATGGAACTGAGATAAGGGGATAGAGTGCTATTGAGGAATTTGGGGCTGCATGGCAAGCATAAGATTGCTGACAGATGGCATCACCTCCCTCATATTGTTGTGGGAAAACTGGCAGATTTACCTGTATATAAAGTGCGGCCTGAAAACAATTCAAAAGATGTGAAGACTATGCACAGAAATCATCTGCTGCCGATCGGACACATTTTGATAGAAGCTGAACCTCCCAATGCCCCCACCCCACCCCCGGGTCTGTAACTAGAACTGCTGCCAAGAAAAAACTAAGATCAGTTGATTCTTCAGAAATCAAACTAAAGAGGCCTTCTCCACCCACCTCTGATGAAGTTGATAACCAGTTTGTGTCTGAGGACAGGGAGAATAACATTGAGTATTACCCCCTTATGAACTGAGCCAACTGTTTAGGGGCAATCCCCTAATTAACTCTGGGGATGAAGTTGGGCTTCCTGGACTGTCTGAGCCCCCAGCTTTGTCCCTGGAGCCAATGTTCCCAGAGGATGAAGTGAGTGGCATCAAAGCCGAAGAGGTGGGATCTTTGAGCTTGGCTGAACTGGCTGCCCTGGCTGAGCTGTCTGACTTTTCAGAAGAAGAAAGTGATGTGGGGGAGCAAGCCAGTGATATGCCAGAACAGAACCTGAAGAATATTTTGAGTTCCCTGATGGTTCCTTTCCTGTACCAGAAATTCCCCCCGCTGACCCAAATACTGTGAGCTCAGAAAGGGTAGAACAAGGCCCTGCAGGTGCTATGAACTCTGGGTCCCCTCCTCCTATAGTTTTTTCCCCGACCCTTCCAAGTGGGGCTGAGAGGGAGTCAGAACCTTCAGAAATTTTATCCAAAACTCCTAGACGGACTGGCCGAGAAGTATGGCCTGTAGTGAGGTTGAGTTATGAGTCCCTGGGTCAGCCTGTGGATCTGCCTCTGAATGTGGTCCATAAAGGGGTGTACGTGTCCCCGAGCTCCTTGCCTAAACTGACCCTGGGAAATGATTCTCAACTGTTAGTATCGCCCTCTGAGTATGGTGCCCCTGCCCCATTTAGCCTACACATAGCTGATAGGGAAGGGCTCCCTTTATCCAAGTGTCATGGGCAGGAAGTAATGACCTCATTTATGAAAGAAAAAGGTTGCCTGTATGTGTAATGTTGTATTACCAATAGTGAATTGTGTAGTACAGTACCAGTGTAGGTAACCCTAGGTTTGATATGCTGTTAGTGTAAACTGTTTGCCTTAAAGTGATTCAAGGGTAACTACTTGATGCGGACGCCAAGTTCTTTCCAGGCCAGGAAGGGTGTAACCCCCCCACAATTGGGGGTTCCTAAAAAGCCGTTTAGGAGCTGTCTAAGTGCCCCCCCACCCCGTGTTGGCATTTGGTGCTTAAGCTGTTTGAATGGCTCTGTGAGTGCTTGTAGAGCCTCCACGTACTGTCTCTTTAAGAGCTGTCTGCTTGCAGACACCATTGTTGCTTATGAGGGGGACTGTGGGTTTCCCTGCTCGAGTCCTGCTCGAGCTGTAATGTAATTGCCCCTCTTTGTCGTTGCTGAGAGCGCAAGGGGAGCTCACTTGAAAGAGGTAACTACCTGCCTGCAATCATTTAGAGTAATAGTGGAAAACTGCAGTTGTTTAACCTGCCTTTATTGCAGCTGGGACTCTGTGTGCTGTGCCCCTCCATATTGGACCAGGACTGTCTGAGGGGTCCAATAGGAGCAAGAGGGTATCTAAAATGGAGTAAATAGTGACCAACCAGAATCAGGACTCTAAGTGGAGCTGGCTGACCAATGGGGATACAGCTAATAATTCTGGGAAGTGAAGTCTGGTCTATGGCGCCTTTTTTTGCATCAATTAGGACAGTAAGGAGTAACTGGCATTTTTATCCCACCAATGGGATCGGGTGGCGCCCGCACTAGATTGCTCTGCCCAAACTGCCCAGGGACAGAGTCGTTGGTGATCGTGAAGGGAGAAGGAGCTCTGGCTCCTACGCTGTGGAGTCTTTGCATGGGAAGCGCGTGTGGCAGGCCAAGGAGTTGGGCAATAGCATCGCCAGAAGGAGCGGACAAGATCCGTGGCAGAGTGCAGGTGGAGGAGGCTGTACGTCTACAGCTACCTACCAGGCTCACCCTGTAGAGGACTGGAGAATCTGCTTCAGTCACGCTCAGTCTGTCAGGACAAGTGAAGCTGTGTCGTTTGGCCCGGTGTGTGCAGTGAATGTGATCGGGAGTATACAGCAGCTGCCTGGTATGGTACCCCTCTGCTCTTCATATGAATGTGTGGAGAAGTGTTTGAATTTCAGGCTCGGTCCTGCGAGTGGTGTGAGAGCGATCTTTCTGATGGAGTCATGACTACTAAATCAGGGTAGCTCCCTGTCAGATGACCATAGTGAGGGCAAGATTTGTCTGGCTGCTTTACTGGCTACACGAACTGAGCCTGCTGGCTCTACTTAATCCTCTTAGGGATCAAATGCTTGTTTTCTGCGTCTGGGCCCCAACCAGCTGCAGCGAGAGGCTAGCCTTCTATTGCCTGGGTACCCAGAGACAGTGACTTATAGGTTAGGCTGTGCATAGTGCCCTATATATATATATATATATATATATATATATATATATATATATATATATATATATATATATATATATATTAGAGTGCTAAGCTAATTAACCTGATTTCCCCCAGTCCTTGTTATCCTCCCCCTAAATAAATCAGATTGGTTGTTTTGCAAAGGTGTACTGACTGAACTGTATGTCTATGTTGAATTACTATACAGTGGTTATTGTATAACTGCATCTTACTTTACAGGGGGGTCCCCAGAGCCAAGCTGATTGAACCAAGCCTGGGGGTAAGTGTATATGGCAAGGGTGCTGTGGCTGACTTGCGTGGGCCACTAGGGGAAGAAAGGGGGGATTGCAGTGACCCAGAGGGCTGTAACCAAGTCATTTCAGACTGTTCCAACCCCAACCTCTGGGTGGAGGCACCCGCCATCAGATCCAGGCCCCTCAACCTGTTAACGTCAGAGCAGGCTGGGGTAGTAGCCCTTGGGATAGCGCCCCCAGGGGTTACATGTGCACTGTCTTTCCCTCTCTTTTCTTGCTCTCTCGCTGTTCTGGGGTAAGTTTCCCTGAAAGTGAAACACCGGTCTGTGGCTACTGCTTTTTTGTGCTGTTTGTTCTTTTTCTCCCTCGCTCTGCGAGGTATCAAAAGTGGAAATGGCAGAGCAGGATCAAGAACCAAGAAATTCAAGACTGGGACTGAGAGCTTTGTTACTATTTTTTTAATTTTAATCATTTAATCAAATCCAGAACAAATGGCTTGATACCTTTTATTGGACCAACAAGGCTGTTACAAAAAGAACAAAGAGCTTTAGCTTTTGGACCAGCAAGTCCTTCTTCAGAAGCTTAATGAGAGTTAACAGCAGTTGCTGTTGGAGTTAACTCTCATTAGGCTTCCGAAGAAGGACTAAATGGTCTGAAAGCTAAAGCTCTTTGTTCTTTTTGTAACATCCTTGTTGGTCCAATAAAAGGTATCATACCATTTGTTCTCACTAGGACCAAGTAAGCATAAATTCCCAAGAAAGGAGGCATTTACTAGGAATTAATTAATGGTTGGGATGCCTAAGACCGAAGGCCGAGTGCATTCCACCACCCAACCATGCATTAATTCCTAGTAAATGCCTCCTTTCGAGGGGATTAATGCACTTGTAACATGGCAAGTGCAAGGTAGGTATTCTTCAGATAGGGTTTGCTTTAAAACTAAATGTAACGGCCCCTCTTGTCTCACTCACCTGGCTGCCCTGGAGCCCTCGGGGTCCTCAATGTACTTTCCCAAGGGGGCTGGGCCTGAGTCCTGGCCGAATTACCAGTGATGACTTGGTCCCTTCACCTGGGGCAATGGTATGACCTCCTGTGGCAAGACAGGTTACCCCCCCCCAGGAACAATGATTTATCCCCTTAGTGACTGACCCCTCTGGCAGAGTTAGATCAACACTCCCACCCCGCAACAATGATAACAAAACACAAGCACTTATGTAAGATGGCAAACAATAATCTCTCTTTATTTAAAATGATCTAAGACAGAAAAGGTGAGGGCAACTCCTTCGAGACTCCACATAATCAGGCACACAACCCAGTATGAGCTCTCCCCCTCCCCTGGGTGCACCCAGAACAATCCCAGATGGTGGGTACCTCACCGTTCTCTGTTGCAGGCCTGCAGTCTCTCGTTGGGGCCCTTGCAGAGCAACACAGGTTCAAGAAAACTCAGTCTGTCATTAGGAGTGGGGCTCTTCCCCAACCCTCCTAGCTGATGCAAACAAAGAATCCCCAGAGCTGCAGCTCGGAGTACTCATGGCTTCCCCAGGAGGAGGATGGTCTCCCTGTTTCAAGGATATGCACGGAGGGTGGAGGAGGCACTGTTCTTCACCTGTCTGACCTTTCCAGGTTCACCCGAGGGCCTTTGTATATAGTATTCACCAGACAGTCCTGTTTGTCCATCTATTTCTCTGCTTTCTACTGCAGCAGTGAATTCACACTGAAGACACAAGGTGGATCAGCTTCCCTTTAGCCAGACCTGGGCTAGTGGCCACTCAGCTTGCAGGGGTCTCCCCTGGCTGGAATTCAAGGGTCCCTGTGTGGAGTAGTCCCGAAAGCCAGAGGTTCACTTTAACTGTCCCTTCTGTTCCAGTCCTTTAGCCCCCCAGTCCCCTCTGGGAAAACCTCTTGCTCTCCCTCTCCCTCTCCCACCAACTCTGCCTCTCTTCTCTCCTCTCTCCTCCTCCCATGGGGGAGGGGTAGCCTGAGAGCCTCCCTCCCAGCAGGCAGTCCTCCTTCTCTGTTGCTTTTTGGAGGGGGGGAGGGGTAGAGCTGCCTTTTCTCTTTGTCCCAGCAGGTAAGCCCATTTTGGGGGGCTTATACACTCCCCTGGCTGGAAACTTGGCATTCCAACAAGCCCCCTTTTCCCTTTTTAGGAACACATAACAAGTAGCATGCACTTTTCTAGCTAGACACCTGGTTCCTAACTAGTACCAACAATAATCGCATTCACAGCTAGGCTTGTATCAGGTCCAGCCACAACAATGGACTATATACAGTTAAGAGAGGGTGTGTACCTACACTTCCCCATGGCCTCGGGGAGCATGATGGGAAATAGAGAACAGGAACCAGTGACTGGTGGATGGCATGGATGGGTAGGTTTTGGACTCACCCAGAATGTCGTACGTGAGCTTTATAGTTGGCCGTTGAGGTCAGCCCGACCGTCTAGGCAGGGCGTCATTGGGCACTGGCACTGATTCACTAGTGGAGGGTTTTCCCTTAGGTTCATAGTCTACTGTCCCCTCTGGGGCTGACCCAGTACCTCTGCGCTATCTAGAGTTAGATCAGGAATGGGGTGGGGGCTAGAGCTGCAGCCAACTCACTGTCTGGTGGAGGAAGGCATGCCAGATGGCCTCCTTGACTATCCAAAACACTGCCTAGATTTGGCCCCAACACAGGAACAGCGGGACAGGCTCCTGGGATGAAAGGTTGGGCCTCAGTGTTCAAGCTGAACGCAGGATCTGAGTGGCTGGTACTCGTGGAAGGGGCAGAGTTTCGGACATACCACTCCCACTGAGTGAGGGGGCTGTCCAGATCCATCCCCCACTGAGAACAGGGAGAGTCTCCCTCCTCACTCTTATCGCTGGACTGGTCCCTCTGCTCCTCCTGGGGCGGCAGGGGGTCAGTGTCAGTGTCCCCGGTGGGGTATCCCAGAGGGGAAGAACTAACCAGTCCCCTGCCTAAACTTCCCTCGGGTTTATGATCCATCATGCCACCGGCGGGTTGGATCCAGGGCCGTGGGTGGAATGATCTCCCTATGGGGAGCAAATGGTTTCAGTGCACCATTTGTTCGAGCCCATGCACATGCTCCTGCTTTATACGGTACACCAGCAGGCCAGCCAGTTTTTTTCACCACAAGGTAACTGTCTGGGGCCCACCGGTCCTGGATTTTGTGCTTCCCCTGGAGTCCCAGATTATGTAGCAAGACCCGGTCCCCCACTCCCAGCTCCTGACTGCATACTCTGGCATCGTACTACCTCTTGTTCCCCTGACAGCTATGAGCTGCTGCCTCGGAGATGAGCTTGTAGGTTGCCCTGAGCTGTTCCCTCAGTCGCCCGGTATACTCGAGGTAGGACTTATGGGCGGTCCCATCAGCAGATACCCTGAAGCAAAGGTCCACTGGCAGCCAGGCCACCTGACCAAATATGAGGCAAAAGGAGGGAGCACTGGGTCACGTCATTTTTCATGCAATTGGACGCGTGCACCAACTGCCCCATCTTTTGACTCCAGTTCACCTTGTCGGCGGGGTCCAGGGTGCTCAACATGTTTAGCAGTGTTCTGTTGAAGCGTTCGGGCTGCAGATCCCCCTGTGGTTGGAAAGGGGTGGTGTGGAATTTCTGTATGCCATAGGATGACAGAAACCCCTTCACCAGGTGGCTCTCGAAATCCTGGCCCTGGTCAGAATGGATCAGTTTGGGGAGGCTGTAGTGTTGGACATACTGTTGCAGGACCTTAACCACGTTGCTCACCTTTTTAACCCATTGTGGGGAAAGCTTGCGCATACCGGATGTAGTGGTCCGTGATAACCAGTATGTTGGCCGTGTTCTTCCAGTCCAGCTTCAAGGACAGGAAGTCCATGCACACCAACTCCAGGGGCCCACTGGTGTGGATGTTGACCAAGGGCGTGACCCGTTGGGGCAAGGTCTTCGGCTGGATGCACCGCAAGCAGCGCTTGCAGTAACTCTCCACATCTGCCTTCATCCAGGGCCAGTAGAACCTGGCCTGGCAGGCGTCCCAGGTGCGGTCATAGCCTAGGTGCCCCATATCATCATGCAGCAACTTGAGGACCACCTCCTGGTAAACACCCAGCAACACCAACTGCTGTTTCGAATGGCCCAAGGAATCTTGATCCTGCACCACCCGCATTAACAACCCATCCCGCAGTACCAACTTGTTCCATTCCCTGAACAGTTGCCGAGCATCAGAATGGTTGCGCCACACCTGCTGGGGTGAAATCCCCTCAGAGAGGTTCCAAAGCAGATCTAGGATGCCAGGGTCCACTCCTTGCTCCCACTGCAAATCAGCCTTACTATGCTGCGGCAAGGACGAGAGGTCCAGGCCTGCAAAATTTAGATAAACTGAAGGGATCATTTTAGGTGGGTGGGGCATCCCAGTACCTCTATGCTCCAGGTGGGACAGTCTGCGGCATTGCTAGTGGCCCCCACCTGGGTGCAGAGCACCTGCACCAGAGCCGGTTTGACCCAGACCGGGGAGTCTGCGGTGTCGTTGTGCGGACATCATGACAGGGCATCCGCATCCATGTTGGCCCACCCACTCCGATACTCCAGGCTAAAGTTACACATGGAGAGAGCCAGCAACCAGCGATGCCCCGCAGTGTCCAACTTAGCCATGGTGGTGACATAGGTCAGGGGGTTGTTGTCTGTGTGCACAGTGAACGAGACCCCATACAGGTATTCGTGGAACTTCTCCATGACCGCCGACTTCAGTGCCAAGAACTCCAGTTTATGCACTGGGTAGTTCTTCTCAGAGGAGGTCAGGCCACAGCTAGCAAATGCCATGGGGTGGCGTCAGTGTGCAGGACATAGGGCTTAATCGGGTCCATGAAAGCGAGGACTGGAGCCTCCCCAACCTCTGGACGATCTCCCAGAAAGCTTCCTCACACTCTGGCGTCCAATGGGCCCTAAAAGGTTCCCCAATGCGCAGATAATCCTTGCGGGGGTGTTGACCCTTCTTCCAGTTCGTTGGAGAATAACCCTGCATCAGGTCATTCAGCAGAACCCCAAGAAGGACTGTAGGACATGCAAGTAGGTGGGCCAGAGCCAGGACTTCAGGGCCTCCACCTTAGCTGGGTCCGTCCGCACCCCTTCGGCGGAGACGATGTGCCTCACATACTTGACTGCAGGCTGGCAGAACTGGCATTTGTCTATGGAGACCTTCAGGCCTAATTCCTCTAGCTGGTCCAGCACCTTCATCAGTCGGGCCTCGTGCTCTTCCAGTGTGCGCCCGAAGATGATGAGGTCATCCAACTAGACTGCGACCTCAAGCAAGTTCATGTCTCCCACGGCCTTTTCCATCAGGTGATGGAAGGTGGCAGAGGCTCCAGATATGCCCTGGGGCATCTGTTTGAACTGGTAGAACCCCAGTGGGCAGATGAAAGTGGTCTTCTCCTTATCCTCCTCTGCCATGGGGATCTGGTAGTACCCGCTCCGGAGATCCAGCACCGAGAACCACCATCTCCCCGACAGACTACCTAGCACATGCTCCACTCAGGGCACTGTGTATTGGTCCGAAATGGTCACTCTGTCTAGGGAGCGGTAGTCTATACACATACTCACCACCCCGTTCTTCTTCCGGGCCACCACTATGGTGGAGGCATATGGGCTCCGGGATTCCTTGATGACCCCAGCGTTCAGCAACTCAGCCAGGTGCTTCCTGACATCCTCCACATCCCCAGGAGCCAATCAGCATGACCGCTCCTGGAACAGGTGCTCGTCTCATAACCGGATGCAGAGTTCCTCCACAATAACACACCCCATGTCCCACTTGTGGCTCAGGCTCCACTTGTAGCTGTCCAAGATAGGAGAGCTCCCAAAATCAAACAATGACGGGTCTATCTCCTCCCTTGAGTCTTCCATCAGGGTGACGGACATGGCTCCAGCACACTGAAAAATGGACACCAACACACAGCCCCTCTGGATGGTCACTGGCCTTTTTGACTCTTTCCAAATTCTAACTCAAATAAACATGACTTAAAACAATCATTCAAACCACATGAAGTCTTGCTGTATTCTAACTATTGCAGTTAGCCCCAGCACTCAAACTGCCCCGGAGAGAAGAGGGTTAATTTTCTATGCAGAGCATAGAATGTTGAGCTCAAGCTTGGTTCAAACCTCTGTCTGCTGCACTTAGAAGCACAATGTCAGATTCTTTACTCCACCTAACTGAACAGTTGCTCGCAGTTCGAAAGTTAGTTAAAGTCTTCGGTTTTACCAATTATTTTTTTGCAAGTGTCGATTCAGATCTGTGTCTGTGGTACAGTAAGTACTAGGTAGTGAACTAGACATAGTAAACTTGTAGAAATTGTAAAAATTGATTTTCGACCGGTTCGGCTGAACTGGCCGTTTAGTGAATTACATATTCTGTCTTTGTTTCTAAACTTAGAGTGTGGTTACCGGTCCTTATCAGTTTTAAAAAAAAGCATTTTCTTGTGTTTTTTTTCCAATACCCATCACATGGTTAGAAACCGATAAGGGTGTCTTGCCTGGGTGTTTGCCATAAAAAGGGTAAGTTTGTGGTTAGGATGGCTATGTCTGAGAAACCCAAAAGAAAAACCGGGCCCACTGGGTTTCAACACTGCAGTGTGTGTGGGAGGTCTTTGTGAAGGCTGATCCCACACCACCTGTGTTATTGTCTGGGGTTGGACCACCTCGATTCAGACTGCCAAATCTGTAAAAATTTCCCTAAGTCTACCCTGGAAAAAAGATTAGGTAGGCTTAGGGATAAGGAGGCCGTGAAGTCTGCTGACTTGGATGGCCAGCCCGGTTCGGTTCCAACCAAACCTGAGGGAGTGCCCTCTGACTAGGGCGATACTTCTTCGGGCAAGAGGAGACATGATCCTGAGGGTTCAGTTCCCACAAAAAGACAAAGAAAAGAAAAACCAGCTGGTTTGGATCCAGAGACCTATTTTCCGACTGCTGAAGAGATTGTCAAAGCGATAAGGATTGTAGAATTGCTTCGCCCAGTTCCGTCTGATCCGGCGCCTTCTGGCAGGTGTTCGGTTCGGTCAGTTCCTCTGGTTCAAAGTTATGCCTCTGAAGATTTTTATGAACCAGATTTGGAGGGGGATGAAGATCATGATGATGATGATGATGATGATGATGATGATGGTGGTGGTGGTGGTGGTGGTGGTGGTGGTGGTGTGGGAGGTCTGATTGAGCCCATTGAACCGGACATCTCCCCAGACAGGCCTTCAGGTGTTTCCCCTCCTAGGCTTTCTGAGTCCCCTTCCCATTACATGTTTTACAGGAAAGTGGCAGAAACCCTCCAGCTCCCTGTGGAGGAAGCTGTGGAGGAACAAGAGGAACCTGATTATGTGGAGATGATGGACATCCCAGAGTCCTCAAGACTGTCTATTCCCCTTCATAAGTCTTTTGGGAAACAGACACAAAAGATTTTAAAAACTCCAAATTCTGTACCTCCTGTCAACAGAAGGATGGACAAAAGGTACACCTTATCAGGTTCAGGTACAGAGAACTTGTATCAACAATGCAGCCATGTTGGGGTTGCGCGGGCTGCAGCCTGTGATAAGGCTAATATACCCTTGGCTTCACACCCCCCAGATAAAGACTCTAGGAAGCTGGATGCCATGGCAAAGAAACAGTACATGGCATCCACATTGGGACTTAGGCAGTCGAATTATATGGCCTATGCAGCCAGGTACCAGAAGTCCAGGTGGGACACTGTACTGGCACTGGATAAGCAGACCTCCCCCCAGCTAGCCTCGGAGCTGGAGGGGGTAGCTGCTGATGGGACTGAGGCATCTACAGTACAGTTCCATGCTGCTGTGGACTCCAATGATGTGTCATCTAGAGTTATGGCTATATCTGTGGCTCTTCGGAGAATGGCTTGGCTCAGATGTACTAGTCTCTCATAGGATACCCAGGCTAAGGCCATGGATTTCCCTGTGGTGGGTAATTCTCTGTTTGGGGAGCAGACAGAGAATTACCTGAAAAAGATGAATGAGTATAGGACCACCTATAGGAGTACACAGGCCAAGGAAAGGCAGGCAACTCCTCAAAGGCAGCAAGCTAGGGGCAGGGGCAGGCCTTTTCATAGGCCTTTCTACCAAGCATAGGCCTCTTCTCCTTTTCCTTAGAGGGGGTTCTTCTAAGGGAGAGCAGAAGGGGGTTGAACAGGGCTGCATCCACCCTTCAACCTAGGGCTCCTGCCAAGCAGACACCCTGATGTGTCAGCCCGGGTCGACTCCCCCATTCCTGTAGGAGGCAGGCTGGCTTACTTTGTCCAGGACTGGATGTCTTTTACCTCAGACAAGTGGGTCCTGGAGGTGGTAAGCCTGGGGCTGGTTCTCAGCTTCAAGAAATTTCCAAAGCTGAGGGCCAGATCTTTTCCACGTGCAAGCATCTCTGAAACCATTGCCTTAGAGGCAGTGGTTTCATCTCTACTGGCTCTAAAGGCTGTAGAGAGAGTTCCTACATTGCACAGGGCCAAAGGTCTGTACTCCAGGTACTTCCTTACCCCAAAAAAGACAGGGGAGTGGTGACCCATCCTAGACTTAAGATACCTGAACAAACATCTTTTAAAACCAAAATTCAAAATGGTGACTCTGGGAATAATCCTTCCCCATTAAGACCAGGGGACTGGCTAGCCTCCCTGGACTTAAAAGATGCCTACTTTCACATTCCCATCAGGTGCTTCCACTGAAAGTACCTCAGGCTCGAATTGCCTTCAGGCCATTATCAGTTCAAAGCTATGCCCTTCGGCCTGACATCGGCTCCAAGGGTATTCACAAAATGCCTAGCAGTAGTAGTGGCCTTTTTAAGAAGGAAGAATATTTCCATATTTCCATACCTGGATGACTGGCTCATTGTGGGTCAGTCCCCAGACCAAGTCAAGTCAGACCTGCTAGTGACTCAGCAAGTGCTCACTTCCTTAGGATTCCTTCTCAATCGTCCCAAGTCAGTTCTCGAGCCTGTATAGCTCCTCACCTTCATAGGTGCAGAGTTGGATACAGTCAAAGCAAGAGCTTTTCTTCCCCTGGAAAGGCCAAGGGCTATTGTAGAGCTGGCTTCTTCACTCCACCTTCTGGTCTCTTGGCCAGCAAGGCACTTCCTTCAGCTTCTGGGCCACATGGCAGCTTCTGCAGCAGTGGTCCAAGGGGCCAGATTTCGGATGAGGGACATTCACTTTCATCTGAGGGCCTTTTGGTCTCAGAAGAAAGATTCTCTAACCAAACTAGTTCCAGTGACTCAGACTCTGATCCAGGCTCTCCAATAGTGGCAGCATCAGGGCAACCTCAGACAAGGAGTCCCATTCGTCACTCAGTCTCACTCTGTGGTCTCAACCACGGATGCTTCTCCATTGAGGTGGGGAGCCCATCTGGGGGCTCTCACAGCCCAGGGACTGTGGTCCCCTCAGGAATCCCTTTTTATATCCATCTCTTGGAACTCAGGGCAATCTTTCTAGCCTTGCAAGTTTTCTCTCAGTCAGTGCAGAACAAGGTGGTTCAGGTCAGGACAGACAACACCACCACCATGTGGTACATCAACAAGCAGGGAGGCACTCGGTCCATGGCCTTTGCACAGAAGCCATGAAATTGTGGTCCCTAGCTTATTCTCTGCAGACCTCTCTGATAGCAGTCCACATTCCAGGGAAGGACAATGTGCTAGCAGATGCATTGAGCAGGATCTCCCAGGGCCATCACGAATGGTCCCTGGACCCTCCGGTGTTGAAAGTGATTTTTTCAAGGTGGGGCACTCCAGAGATAGATCTCTTTGCAGCTCCAAACAATCACCAACTTCCTCTGTTTTGTTGCAGACCCCTAGTCTTGGGCTCAGTCCCTCTGGATGCTCTGATCTTGTACTGGGAGGGGAAATTTCTATATGCCTTCCCTCCTTTTCCTCTGTTGGTCAAGGTTCTGGTCAAGATAAGATCACAATCCTCTAAAGTGATTCTGATTGCTCCAGACTGGGCCAGGCAGCCTTGGTACCCCCTGTTGCTGTCCCTAGCAGTCCATCTTCCCCTGTCTCTTCTCAGGAATTACAACCTGTCAAGGGAGGATTTGGTACCCCAGTCTTCGGTCTCTCAATCTCAAGGCATGGCTCTTGAAGAGTTAGAGTATGCAGATTTGCATCTGTCCCAAGGAGTTCTGGATATTCTCAAAGCCTCTCGAAAGCCTGCCACCAGAAAAACTTATAACTCCAAATGGAAAAGATTCAGCATTTGGTGTTCCAAGAAGCATATATCCCCAGACACTGCTGAATTGTCCACAGTTCTGGATTATATGGTTCATCTTAATGGCCCAGGCCTCAGACCAGCTACAGTCTCTTTGTGTGAAGCCAATAAACAAATCAAAATGAAAGAAAAAACCACTATGGTTCTCAAAAGAAGTGGTGGGGAAGGTAAGGGAAAAAAGATAGCATTCAGGAAGTATAAGGAAACACAGAAGGAGCAGGACAGAGAACTGTACCAGTTAAAGCAGAAGGAAGCGGGTAAGGCAGTCAGAATAGCAAAGGCCCAAACTGAGGAAAAGATAGCCAACTCGGTTAAGAAGGGGAATAAAACCTTTTATAGGTACATTAGGGAGCAACAAAAGACCAAGGTAGGGATACTGAGGCTGAACAAAGAAGAAGGTGGTTGGGCAGAGAGTGACAGTGAAAAAGCAGGGATACTGAACAAATACTTCTGCTCAGTATTCACAATGGAAAAGCAGGGGGAAATACCTAATCCAGTCAATAGAAGCACTCTGGATAGCGGGGTTGATATTAGTCCTTTCACAGAAGAAAGGGTTCTGAAAGAACTCTTAAAACTGAAGGTGGATAAAGCAATGGGGCCTGATGGGATTCACCCTAAATTTTAAAAGAACTAAGGGAAGAACTAGTAACTCCACTGACTACCCTTTTTAATAAATCATGGGAGGATGGGGTGGTAACTGAGGACTGGAAGAGGGCGGATGTGATTCCCCTTCACAAAAGTGGGAGCAAGACAGAGGCAAGAAACTACAGACCTGTCAGTTTGACCTCAGTGGTAGGGGAAATGATGGAATCACTTCTGAAGGAAAGAATTGTTGAGTACCTAGAGGCTAGTGGGGCACAGGACCCAAGACAGCATGGATTCACAGTGGGAAGGTCATGTCAGACAAATCTAATTGATTTCTTTGACTGGGTGACCAAAGCAGTAGACCAAGGAGGGGCTATTGACATGGCCTACCTAAATTTTAGCAAGGCATTTGACACAGTCCCACACAAAAGATTAATAAACAAATTAGCCAGCCTGGGAGTGGGTCCTAGGATGGTAGCCTGGGTAAAACACTGGTTGGACAACAGGACACAGCAGGTAATAGTAAATGGAGTCCACAGTGAAGAAAGGAGGGTTACTAGTGGGGTACCGCAGGGTTCAGTACTGGGGCCAGTCCTTTTTAATGTCTTTATAAGTGACATTGCAGAGGGACTGGAAGGAAAGTATGTCTCTTTGCAGATGACACAATGATCTGCAACAGGGTTGACACACAAGGTGGGGTGGAAAGGATGAAAAGGGACTTGGCAAGGTTGGAGGAATGGTCAAATGTATGGCAGCTTAGATTGAATGCAAAGAAGTGCAAAGTAATGCACCTGGGAAACAAAAACCAAGGGGAAGAGTACACAATGGAGGGTGAGATACTGACAACAACAAAAAGGGAAAGGGACCTGGGGTAGTCATATCAGATGACCTAAAGTTTGGCCAGCACTGTGAGAGGGCAGTAAGGAGGGCTGGGGGGATACTGGGATGCATAGGGAGAGGCATCACCAGTAGAAAACAGGAAGTTGTTAGCCCTCTGTACAGACAGTTGGTAAGACCATATCTGGAGTACTGTGTGCAGTTCTGGAGACCCCATCTCCGCAAAGACATATACAGGGTGGAGGCTGTCTAGTGGAGGGCAGCCAAAATGTTGCAGGGTCTGCATCAGAAGACATATTAAGAAAGACTAAAGGAACTAAAGATGTATAGCCTCAAGGAAGGGGGGGGGACATGATAGAAACTTTCAAATACCTCAAGGGAATCAACAAATTCCAAGAGGGTAGCATCTTTCAGAAAAAGAGATGTGCAAAAACAAGGGGGCACAATTTGAAGATAGAGGGGGAACGGCTCAGAGGTAATGTGAGGAAGTATTTCTTCACAGAGGGTTATGGATACATGGAACAGCCTTCCTGAGGAGGTTGTAGAGTCAAAAACAGTGGGGGAATTCAGTAATGCATGGGACAGACATAAGGCAATTCTAGTGGGGGGTAGGAGGAAGTAGGCTGTTGGTTAACTAGGATCTGCAGCTTATCCGTTAGGTAGGGAAATGGACAGACTAGGTGGGCCAAGCAGTCCTTATCTGCCGTCAAATTCTATGTTTCTATGTTTCTCAAAGTACATTTGTCAGCTGTTTCTGCTTTTCTGTCAGTGGGAAAGCCTTCCTTCCTTACTGTCATCTCACCCTGTATTCTGTAAATCTTTCAAGGGATTGCTTCCTACCAATCCCCCCTTTAGGGATCCTACCCTGCTTGGGATCTTAACATTTGCATTGCTCAGCTTATGCAACCCCCTTTTGAGCCTTTGTTTTCAGCAGAGCTTAAGTACTTGACTTGGAAAACTGCGTCCCTGGTAGCTATTACCTCTGCCAGGCGTATCAGTGAATTGCAAGCTCTGTCGGTGGAGCCTGATTTTATCTCATTCCATAGAGATAAGGTGGTCCTTAGAACTAACAGGAGGTTTTTACCTAAAATGGTTTCAGATTTTCATCTGAACCAATCTATGTCTCTCCCTATGTTCTTTACTGATCATTCTTCTTCAGGAGAAAGAATTTTACACAGTTTGAATGTTAAAAGAGCCTTTAGTTACTACATTGAGCATACTAAGGCTCACAGGTTTGACTCCCTCCAGTTGTTTCTCACTTATGGGGAAGTGGGGAAGGGCAAACCTGCCACTAAGAGAACTATTGCCAGGTGGATTGTCTCTTGTATTCAATTCTGCTATGAGAAGCTATGCAAAATACCTCCTCAGGTCTGAGGGCTCATTCCGACTAGAGTTGTATAGCTGTTTCGGTCATGCCAGGGATATTCCTTTGCTAGAGATATGTAAAGCAGCCACCTGGAAAACAGTCCATACATTTACCAAACATTATTCCCTGGACATCCAGGCTAGGAGTGATGCTTGGTTTGGTACAGCAGTACTGCAGAGCCTATTCACAAAGTAGGTTTGATTCCCTCCTCCATGGAGGTACTGCTTGATAGTCTGCAATAGTCAGAATACAGCAAGACCTCATGTGGTTTGAAGAAAAAAATACTCACCTTAGTAATTATGTTTCTTCTAATGGAGTCTTGCTGTATTCTGACCTCCCTCCCTGCCTCCCCTCTCAGAACCTGTTTTTGGGAAGTGGGCTGGCAGGTGCAGTGTTGCACCCCAGGGGTGCATTTGGGCACTTCCTCCTCTTAGAGAGGGGGAGTGGGTTATATTATTAATTTAACAGTCTTAAGTTGCTCACTACCTGGTTCTTGATTTTGGATTTCTTGACTTGAGTCTTTTGGGGATCCAAAATATTTGGTTGCCATTTGGCTAGTAAAAATTTTACAATTTCCACATAGTAGTTAGTTAATATTGAGCTTGTAAGAATCTGACGGTTGTGGTTCTAAGTGCAGCAGACAGAGGTCTGAACCTAGCTCGAGCTCAACATTCTATGTTCTGCATAGAAAATTAACCCTCTTCTCTCCGGGGCAGTTTGAGTGCTGGGGCTAACTGCAATAGTCAGAATAGAGCACAACTCCATTAGAAGAAACATAATTACTAAGGTGAGTAATTGTTTCTTCTGGTTTAGAAAACATTCTTCAGATCTGTACCTCTGAAATGCTGTCTGTATCTGAAAACATTTGCATGTACATTCTACACTTGACATACATTTATGTTGTGCCTCACATAAGTTCCTAATAATGTTATTGATGTACATCTGTTACAATAACTAAGAAAAGACAGATAACAATAAAAAAATGCCTACTTCTTCTGAACAGTTTCACTATTTTTCACTCTGTTGCTGTCTCACATTAATGGTTTTAAACTTCCTTGATAAACATGGTGCATTATGGTCGCTCTGCTGTACTTTGCATACCGCGACACAACACTATGCGTGTACATTTTCTATAACTTTTTTATGCAGACAAGTGTATTTTGCACTTGCAACTTTTGGGAGAAACACTGACAGCAAATTTCAACTGTGTGGGTGTGTGGTGACCGGTCAGGTGAGCAGCAGAAGTACAGAGATTGTTTACACCCGATGCTACTGCAAGGTAACATTGCTTGAGGCTACAATACAGAGGAAAACACTTGTGGTGGCGACATTGACCACTCTGTTTTCCCAACTCTGTTGGGTGCGTGTGTCAGGATTGTGAAAAGCTGCATAGTTTTTACACATTTGAAAACATTTGGGGTCTGTCAATCATATACAGAAAGAGACAGACACACTGATTATTATACTGTGTCTTTCTGTGTCTCTTCCTGTTGATCATCCTTCACTGCGCACATTACTGTAAGGTTTGTGTCTGTGCTAAAATATATGACTCACCAGGACATCTACTGTGTCCACTGGGTGGGAACTTCTGATATATTTCTCTACATGTGGCTGATCTTGGTAGTGCACGGCAGGGCATATCTAAGGAATTAATGCATGGTTCAGACTTAGTCACCTGCTGTGTTTGAACCAATCGTTGAGTGTTTTCACAAGTCATAATTATTGCCATGTTACAGTACGGCATTAAACATTTTGTTTGTCAATCATTTAATCAGTAACTGTCCCTCTAACATCCATAGCAGAGGAGCAACTCACTTTTACAATGCTGTTCGCCGGCTCTCTGAGCAACGGTGCTCTCTCTGTCTCTCTCACTTTTCTCACTCTTGCTCTCTTGGGATATGTGAAACTCAGTCTCTGGCTGCTGCTGTCTTACAGAGTTATTTGTTCTCTCTCTCCCCCCCTCATTCTATGAGGTATCAAAAGTGACTTGAAAGTCAAAACAGGACAGCAGGTCCGAGAATCAGAGAAATGGGACAGAAAACGAGAAAACAGGAGAAACAGAAGACTGGGACCAAGAGTTTTTTGTAAGCAAGGGGTCGGCAGTTGGCAGTAGTGAGGATAAGGAGTGAGTGGCTTTACCAAACAGCAGGACTTGGCACCGAGGCTTGAACAGACCACGATGGAAACACAGGTATGAGGGAAAACAACAGTGGACTGCACAAAGTGAAGACGCCGTTTTCTTTATAAATAAATTTTACCAGCTGATTCGGAACAGCTGAGAAAATGGCGTTCTCCACATGGCAGCTGTACATAGCTATACTAGTGAGCGAGTGAGGGAGCATGATTAGAGGAGACTCAGAGTACTTAACAAATTAGCATCTCATTCAACAAACAGAGGCTACCAGGGCAACCAGCAGCTCTATGCGATCACTATTCAGCGATCAGTGCTTGGGACACAAGTGGCTAACACTGTAGACAGTAAAAAGAGACAATAAACAAGCATTTGTCAATGCTGAATGTTTGCTTGCTGGCATTGGCATTGGTAGTGTAGGAGTTACAGAGCTGCATAATAGGAATGGCAGTGAAGTATTGAACTGAAGCCAATCCCACCACCACCCTGCAGAGAGTGACAGGCATTGGGGTGTGCCTTTGGGTCATCAGGCATATCGGCCACGCCATTTCACTACACCCTACTTTGCAGACACCGACAAGTGTCATGGTGTGCCTTGGGGTCTTTGGCGCTTATGTTCACCCCATTACATCAGGAAATATGGTGAGATGGGTGCTGTATAGGAGAATGGGGTGAACTTTGGGGCCGAAGAGTCCAAGGCACACCTCGATGCCTCTCACTGGCTGCAGAGTGGGTGGGTGGGGGTGGAATGGTATGAGCATTACAGGCAACAATTCCAAGTCACACCCCTGATGCCTGTCAGTCTCTACAGGGTGGGGCATTATGGTTGGAAACCCTAATGCTGAAGGTGTTCGTTGGTATTTTCACTCCAAATTTTCAGCATGTTTTTTTGTGACCCCCCACCTCATGAACAGTGGCAATATCAGTTTGTTAGCCGAAAGCTGATTTTGCACAGTGACTACGCCATTTGGCACCACAGGTGTGAAAACACATTTCAAACAGAATGTGAAAAATGACAGCTCTACTGTTCATGGGGAGGTGTAAAAAATGGCAATGTTGAAAATCTGCAGTGAAAATATTAAAAAAAACTGGTGAAGTCACGAGCATACGTAGAAACTGTGCAACGCACACCCGTAATGTAATTAGTTTGGGGATTTTTTTACAACAGATTGTCAACTCAGGCATTTTGGGACCTCCACTTATGAACAGTGTCACTGTGATTTTCTTAATCTGTCCTGAACAGTGATTTCCCACAGCGACCATGCATTTCTGCGCTGGAAGTGCGAAAACACACTTCGGCCATGATGTGAAAAATGAGAGCTGTACTGTTCATAACGAAGTGTGGAAAAATGCCAGTTGTGAAAATCTGAACTGAAAATATTATAAATTCATGAACTTACGCGGGTGCGTGGAAACTGCACAATGCTCGCTCATAACACAGTCATTTTATGGACTTTTGTCACTAAATTTTTAACATAGCCATTTTAAGGCCTCTGCTCATGAACAGTGTCACTGTGATTTTCTTAATCTGTCCCGAACATTGATTTCGCACACCAACTGCGCCATTGTGCGCTACATGAACGGAAACACATTTTGGGCGAGATGTGAAAAATGACAGCTGTACTGCTCATAAGGAGGTGTGGTAAAATGACAATGTTGAAAATCTGGAGTGAAAATATTGAAAATTCGCAAACTTATGAGCGTGCGTAGGAACTGTACAACGCATGCTCATAAAACAGTCATTTTAGGAATTTTTTCACCAAATTTTCAACATAGCCATTTTAAGACCTCTGCTCATGAACAGTGTCACTGTGATTTTCTTAATGTGTCCCATACATTGATTTCACACCATTCACGCCATTATGCGCTACATGAAAGTGAAACACGTTTTGGGCAAGATGTGAAAAATGACAGCTGTACTGCTCATAAGGAGGTGTGGTAAAATGGCAATGTTGAAAATCTGGAGTGAAAATATTAAAATTTGTGAACTTAAGAGCGAGTGTAGGAACTGCGCAATGCACGCTCATAAATCAGTCATTTTTGGGAATTTTTTTGCAAATTTTCAACATAGGGTTTTTGGGGGGCTACCTCATGAACTGTGACACTGTCATTTTGTAAATAGGTCCCGAAAGGTGGTTCTGTGCGTGACAGGAAATCACCTTCGGGGCGAATCTTACTCATGACAGTGCCAGAATTCATGAGGAGGGTCTATCTTATGTTGAAATTTAGTATAGAAATTCAAAAATGCCTGAGATATGCATCAAAGTTGAAAAAACCCTATTTATTCCGTTATACAGCTTACTGGCATTTCTTCAGTTTGCGGTCAGCTTTGAAGAGTACAGATGTGTTCCCAGTCCACCTAAGATCATCTCTCCGGCCTCCAGAGGTAAGTATGGGTTGAGATAGGGGTGTGGGAGGTGGATGTGCACAGGGTGAGGCGGGTGGGGGCAAGACAATCAACGAGGGACCATTTTTTTTTTTTTCAGGTGTTTGTTTTCTTTTAGGAAGACAACACAGGACTATGCCACACTGTGGTGGGCTCCCAGTGTGGCAGCTAGAATTTTTTGGGGGCAGTGGAGCCGGCGATGGATTGAGCACCCCGTCGGCCCGCTCAGATGTGTGTGCCATGCTGGGTGGGCTCCCAGCGTGGCAACTGGAAGTCTGTTTCATTTGGGGGTTTAATTGAGCTGATGGGGATTGGGCACCCGTCGCCATCTCACTTATGCCATGCTGGGTTTGGGTTCCCAGCATGGCACCTCTAACTCTGGGCGCGGATCCGACAGGGGATTGGGCACCCCCGTCACCCAATCTGTGTGCAGCGGGTGGCGGGCTGGGGGGAGCGCTATTCGGAGACACTCAGAGGTTTGGGGAATATTATTACAATACTGATCAGGTGTGCCAACAGATGACAACTGCGTCTACTTTTTCATTCTCTTTGGGGTTCTGTTTTCCTGCTTTTGTCAATGCCGCTCCTACCCTGAACTCTGACTCAACATTCCAAGGATGGCAATTAGATGTTTTTTTGGAAACATTCCAAGGAAGTCATTTTAGTCACTTGCCTCCTCCCGGAAAGATAGTCCTAGGAAAAGGTTACTTCAGACTGAATTTATATTCCAGGAAGAGAAAGCAGAGATGTATACAAGCAAGATTGCCGACAATATGCTAATCAACACTATCTTATCGCTGCTTACTGAAGTGGTCTCTCCCTTTCAACTGTACACTACTGCATTTTCAACTGCTATCATAGACAGCTGCAGCATTCATTGGTGAACTGTGGCCGCGCCTGCAAACACACTGACTGAACTGGAAGACAGGGTGCCACACCTATAAAAACTCGGATCATAGCACTATGTATCTTGCACATGCGTGCAAGCAAACATAAAGAAGCAGACTTCCAGGTGTTTTTTGGTTTTACCCAAAAAGTCCAAAAATACAATCAGTGGTGTTTTTGAGGGCTTTTACTGTTAAAATCGAAAACCGGACAGCCTAACTATGTCATGCCACCAGCTTAGTGCCTTGCTGGGCAGCTTCATGCAGATGAAAGCATCGAAGCGATATCTCATAGGAGTGTTGCATTTCAGACCTTTCAACTATGAGAAGTTTCCACCCAACAAGCAGTAACCAGTGACCCCGCCACTGAGCTCCTACCGATAGGGCTACCAAACATTACCTATTAACAATGCCTCCTTTGGCTGCACTCACAAGATGTCTGTCTAATTCTCTGCTTCACTGTAAATATCAAACCTGTTAGTCCCTCCCTCTGTCAGCAAACTTATTGTTCTCTTGAAAATTGTAAACCACAGCTCTCGGTAACATGTTCAATGCAATGTATAGCTGATCTTGATTCTGCAATATTGTATAACTGAAAAAACTGTAACCTTTAGCTGCCATTCTATGTCTATATGTATTATGTGTTTGTATTTGTTTTTTCTGATGCGGAGCCTTTGTAAATGAGTCCCTGACTCAAAGGTCGTAATACTAAAGTCTGCTAAATAAATAAATGTCATAAGCACAGTGCCTGATCATTGGTTTGTTACTGCTTTCCCCATTGAAACTTGAGCTACACTGCATCCAACAGTGACATACCTCTAAAAAGTGGTTCTCTGTAACAAAATGTTTGCTGTGCATGCATATGCATGCAAACATAAAAAGCTACTGTACCACAGAAGGGTATAACAACATTCTCTGACCTTTGAACTGTGGAACAACAGCTTTTTAGTTGGGATGGAGATCCGTGCACAACATGGGTGAAACCCAAAAGAGTAAACATGGAGGAGAGGAGGCACTGTGGGTCACCTTTGAGACTGAAATGGTGACACAGCACAAGACAGCTTAAGTTAGAGTACAGACCCCTTGTCAGGGGAGGGAATGGACAAGGATATGATAGAAGACATCCTTAGGATGGCACAGAAAGGGGAGATACTGTTGATGGGAGACCTGAATATGCCAGATGTTAACTGGAGCACATTTGCTGCAGCCACATCCAAGAGCAGGGCCGTTCTCGATGCCCTACAGGTGGCATGCCTCAGACAGCTAGTTTTGGAACCCACTCATGAGGGAGCAATCTTAGACCTTGTACTCTCAAATGGTGACAGTGAGAGGATCTCAGATCTAGAAGTGGGCAGCCATCTGGGAACAAGTGACCACCAAACACTGTGGTTCACGATAAACTCAGCTACAGAGTTAAGCCATACAAAAGTGAGGGTACTGGACTTCAGGAGGGCTGACTTTGGCAAGATGGGAGAGTGCCTTAGAAAAGCACTAGCAAACAGGCTAGAAGAAGGGGTGGAGTAACAATGGGGAAACATCAAAACTGCCATCACAGAGGCAACAAGCCTTTGTGTGAAGCAAATAAACAAATCAAAATGAAAGAAAAAGCCACTATGGCTCTCAAAAGAGGTGGCGGGGAAGTTCAGGGAGAAAAAGATAGTATTCAGGAAGTATAAGGAAACACAGAAGGAGCAAGACAGAGAACTGTACAGTTACAGTAGAAGGAAGCAGGGAGGGAAGTCAGAAAAGCAAAGTCCCAAACTGAGGAAAATATAGCCAACTCAGTTAAGAAGGGGGATACAACATTTTATAGGTACATCAGGGAGCATAGAAAAACAAAGGGAGGGATAGTGAGGCTGAATAGAATGGACGGTGGGTGGGCAGAGAGGGACAGTGAAAAATCAGGGATACTGAACGAATATTTCTTTTCAGTATTCACAAAAGAGGAGGAGGGGGAGGTGCCTAATCCAATAAACAGAAGCACTCTGGATAGGGGTGTCGATCCCAGTCCTTTCACAGAAGAAAGGGTTCTGAAAGAACTCCTAAAACTGAAGGTGGACAAAGCAATGGCACCAGATGGAATTCACCCCAGAATTCTAAAAGAATTAAGGGGAGAAATAGTGAAACCACTGACTACCCTTTTTAATAAATCATGGGAGGATGGTGTGGTACCTGAGGACTGGAAGAAGGCAGATGTGATTCTCCTTCACAAAAGTGGGAGCAGGACAGAGGCAGGAAACTACAGACCTGCCAGTTTGACCTCTGTGGTAGGGAAAGGGATGGAATCACTTCTGAAGGAAAGAATTGTTGAGTACCTAGAGGCTAGTGGGGCACAGGACTCAAGGAAGCATGGGTTCACAGTGGGAAGGTCATGTCAGGTGAATCTAACTGATTTCTTTGACTGGGTGACAAAAGTAGTAGACCAGGGAGGGGCTGTGGACATGGCCTACCTAGACTTTGGCAAGGCATTTGACGCAGTCCCACACAAATGAATAATAGTCAAATTAACCAGCCTGGGAGTGGGTCCCAGGGTGGTAGCCTGGGTAAAACATTGGCTGGACAACAGGACACAGAAAGTAATTGTAAATGGAGTCCACTCTGAAGAAAGAGGGGTTACTAGTGGGGTACCTCAGGGTTCAGTACTGGGTCCAATCCTTTTTAATGTCTTTATAAGTGACATTGCAGAGGGACTGGAAGGAAAAGTATGTCTCTTTGTAGATGACACAAAGATCTGCAACAGGATTGATACACAAGGAGGTGTGGAAAGGATGAGATGGGACTTGGCAAGGTTGGAGGAATGGTCAAAGTATGGCAGTTTGGATTCAATGCAAAGAAGTGCAAATAATGCACCTGGGAAACAAAACCCAGGGAAGATTACACAATGAGAGGTAAGCAACACACCAAAAATGGAAAGGGACCTGGGGTAATCATATTAGATGACCTTAAGGTTAGCAAGCAATGTAAGAAGGCAGTAAGGAGGGCTGAGGGGATACCGGGATGTATAGGGAGAGGCATCACCAGTAGAAAACAGGAAGTTGTTATCCCTCTGTACAGACAGTTGGTGAGACCCCATCTGGAATACTGCATCCAGTTCTGGAGACCCTATCTCCGCAAGGACATAGACAGGATAGAGGCAGTCCAGTGGAGGGCAACTAAAATGGTGCAGGGTATGCAAAAGAAGTCATACAAGGAGAGACTAAAGGAGCTTAATATGTATACCCTTGAGGAAAGGAGGGAGAGGGAGGACATGATAGAAACTTTTAAGTACCTCAGTGGAATCAACAAAGTCTAAGAGGGTAGCACCTTTAAGAAAAAGAGATGGGCAAGAACAAGGGGACACAATTTGAAGATGGGAGGGCGGTTCGGGGCAATGTGAGGAAGTATTTTTTCACAGAGATGGTGGTGGACGCATGGAATGGCCTTCCTGAGGAGGCTGTGGGGTCTAAAACTATGGGAGAATTCAAGAATGCATGGGACAGACATAAGGCAATTTTTGTGGGGGTAGGAAGAAATAGGCTGTTGGTTAAATAGGATCTGCAGCTTATCCTGTAGGTAGGGAAATGGGCAGACTAGGTGGGCCAGGCAGTCCTTATCTGCTATCAAAGTCTATGTCTCTATGTTTCTATGTAACCATTTACTTAAATAATTGGCATGAAGATAAAGTAGACTACAAGTAGGGAGATGTAATAAGCCTTGAGGTCAGCAGTCATTTTTTTTTATTATTACTTTTATAGCTTCCTTGTGGCAGGTGGTGTTTGCATTGCAGTGCTGAGGATTGCTGTGTTGGTGATGATGTGCCGGAGTCTAAAACCAACCAACCAAGAGACTACAGGCATCTGTATGTAGCCTGACCCCCCTGGCCCCAGTGACTTTCACATTATATGCATTGCATCAAAAAAGAATGCAACAACATACAAAACAAAATAAATTTAGGGCAGGTATATTGGCCTCCACATAGTATTCGCAAGAGAATTTCTAAACAAGAGTTTAGCATCCATTCAATGCATATATTTTATCTTTTTATATACATCATTTTTTAAATGTTCTTACACAAAACAGATTGGTAGAGGAGGAGGTACGTTAGCTGTAGTAGTGATAAATATTCTAGTCATGGTGATGATGAGGATAGTGATGATGCTGGTGTCAGGCAGTGCAAAGATGGCAACACTTTAATCACTACAGATGAGTTGGTTGGTGATATAAATGCAATAGAATTTGTTATGTGCCAAATTAATCCTTGTACTGCTACTATTTTTGTTGAGACTTACAAGAACTACTGTCATCACCAGGCTCCACTACCATCCTCATGGTGAACATCACCAGGCTCCACTACCATCCTCGTGGTGAACATCACCAGACTCCACTACCATCCTCGTGGTGAACATCACCAGGCTCCACTACCATCCTCGTGGTGAACATCACCAGGCTCCACTACTATCCTCATGGTGAACATCACCAGGTTCCACTACCATCCTCATGGTGAACATCACCAGGCTCCACTACCATCCTCATGGTGAACATCACCAGGCTCCACTACATCCTCATGGTGAACATCAACAGGCTCCACTACCATCCTCATGGTGAACATCACCAGGCTCCACTACCATCCTCATGGTGAACATCACCAGGCTTCACCACCATCCTCATGGTGAACATCAGGCTTCACTACCATCCTCATGGTGAACATCACCAGGCTTCACTACCATCCTCATGGTGAACATCACCAGGCTCCACTACCATCCTCATGGTGAACATCACCAGGCTCCACTACCATCCTCATGGTGAACATCACCAGGCTCCACTACATCCTCATGGTGAACATCAACAGGCTCCACTACCATCCTCATGGTGAACATCACCAGGCTCCACTACCATCCTCATGGTGAACATCACCAGGCTTCACTACCATCCTCATGGTGAACATCACCAGGCTTCACTACCATCCTCATGGTGAACATCACCAGGCTCCACTACCATCCTCATGGTGAACATCACCAGGCTCCACTACCATCCTCATGGTGAACATCACCAGGCTCCACTACCACCAGCATCACTACATTAGGCTGATGTGGCTGTAGATCTGAAAAACAGCACATATGCTTTTAAAGCAGATTGAACCATGCTAGGGGTTTTAGAGTTGGCAGAAGAACCTAGCGGTTAGAGCCATGAGCAGTAAACAAGCTTGGTACATACAGCAGACCTAGGTTTGATTCCCACAACCTCCACTTGCATAGTGTTTGACCCTGAGCAAGTCATTTAACCTTCTGTGGTCCTGGGATGCACCTGGAAATGAGCTTTCAGCTCAGGGTAACTTTCCTGAAAAAAATGGTAGAATAAAACAAAAAGCTTGCTGATTCTGCACTGAATTGTTGTGTTGCCTGTTTATATGGTTGCAGAAGTGAAATAAGTCTGTACAAAACATCCCACTGTACCCATGACAGATATCCAACAATATGCAACCACTAGATTTATGTGTGTGCACTGCAAAACAAAGTATATGACATATCACTGTTATTACACAGAAACATAGATATTGTTGGAGGGGAAATACCTAGGGTGAATCCTATCTGCCATCAAAATGTTCCTACCATCCCTTTGATCTTATTCATAGCCTTCAGCATAATACTCCCACTGCCCATTACAAAGTAGCACTCACTGTGTGGGTATACCCAAATTCTACAAGTCTAGTAGTGATCAGATGAACAGCAGAATATTTTCCCATTGAGTTTTTGCATAGTAGTTGACTGAGCATCAGTGGGTCATGTGGCACTTTTTTTATTTATTTATTTATCCATTTATTTATTTTTATTTTACCAGGTAGATGGACTGGATCAAAGATTTATTTTTAGCCACACCTGTGGAGACTGGGTTCACAGTAGGTGTGAAAATTCATTAACAACTCGTATCACATCACAAATAAGTAAAAATCACTCCCTGTAAATGCCATATCATGTTTCTATAGTAAAGACATTTTGTCAGGTAAAATCAAAGCAACTGCAGATCGACAGTTGTTCCCCAAGTTCTTGAAAATGCTAGCTTTAAAATTAAAATCCATTCCCATTTTACATGCATTATTTATCAATACAAGAGCACAGAATGGAAATGAGTACTCTGTCATTTTGGATTTAATTTGAGTTTCAAAGTAGTGTTTTAGTGCTATATTTCTCAAAGGTTTTGGATTTTGAACTTTTACCAATTTGTTTTCAATACTGTTGTCATCCCTGTGCTATTTTATACAAGAAAGTCAAGAATGACTGTAGTAGTACAAGAATGTTATTTTTATACGGGTAAAATGTCAAATGCAATGACAAAATACACCTTTAATGTGGTCCTGTTTAAACATACTGTACATTTTCAGTTATCCAAGAAGTGAGTTTGTAGCTGCTCATGGTACGGATACCATATTAAGTACAAGTACTATCTAAAAACAGTGCAATGTAACAACTTTTAGATGTCTCATTTTATACAAATGCAGTGTGTACTCAATTCCTGTTTCATAGGTGTGTTGAATGCCTTTGGTTTGGAGGCCAGCTGTTTGGTATCTGGATCGATATCATTCCAAAGCTTTGCAACTGCTTGTGAGAATACCAGATCTCTGTATCTGTTTTTTTTTTGGGGTGGGGGTGGAGTTAGCATATTCTTTATATTGAATTCTATGCCTTGGGGGCGGCGTTACAAAGTTTTGTTAAAATACGTAGTGATGTTTCTTTTCCTCTGAGTTTGTAACAAATCTAATTACGTCATTAAAAGTGACCTGGTACTTACGAAAATGTGATTCTGCAGGTTATGCAGTAGTATTGCGTTATATTCTAATGCCAAAAGGAAGACTTGATTTACAATGGTCCCTCTGACATTTGTAGTTAAACAGTTTTGGTTTCTATTCAGGTAACCAAGTTTGTTATTGACTTTTTTTATAATATTTGTTATGTGATCACTATATGATGGGGTCTGGTCTAACAGAGTCCTTTAATTTTCATACTGTTTCCTTTGGTGCCACTTTTTGCTGAGTTCCAAAAATGTTTTTGTTTTCTTTTCATTCAATAAAATTTTATTTTCACCAAACCAGGTTTATAGTGCATGATGTAGAGGTTGCATTTTTGCCTCTAGGTCCACTCCTGTTCTTCCTGTGCAATAGAGAATTGTGTCATCAGCATATATTATGACTGATCCTTTCTCACAGATCCCTGGTAGATCTGAGAACTGAGAACAGGAGCAGACCCAGTACTGAACTTTTTGGCACCCGTGTGTCAATTTCTCTTAATTTTGGTGTCTCAGATCCAATCTTTATCATTTGATTTCTGTTGGTTAGGTAGCTTCTGAACCATTCGAACATATAATTCCCTACATCCAAGTTTCCTAATTTATTTGATAATATGGGGTGATCCACCAGTTCAAAGGCCTTGGTCAAGTTGATGAAAACAGCTCCAGTGAGCATTCCATTGTCAATATCATCATAAATTAAACAAAGCGGACAGGCAGTAGTCAAGGCTAGCAGGATATTGGGCTGCATCAGGAGGGGATTCACTAGCAGGAAGAGAGAGGTTATCATCCCCTTATATCAACAGTTGGTTAGACCGCATTTGGAATATGGAGTGCAGTTCTGGAGACCGTTCCTGAAAAGAGACATGGCCAGGCTGGAGAGGGTGCAGAGAAGAGCAACTAAGATGGCAGCGGGGCTTAGTCACCTGACATACGAAGATAAATTGAGTGAACTGGGAACGTACTCCCTGGAGCACAGAAGGGATGGGGGATATGATTGAGACCTTTAAATATATTAAGGGGATCAACAGAGAACTAGAAGAGGGACTTTTTAGACTAAAGGGGCACAAGAGGACCAGTGGGCATATGGTACAGATAGAGGGTGGCAGGTTTAGGGGAAACAACTGGAAGAACTTTTTCCACTGAAAGGGTGGTGGAAAAATGGAAAGAGCTCCCAGCGGAGATGATAGAGGAGGTCACCGTAAGAGGCTTTAAGACAGCATGGGATGGCCACATGGGTCTAGTATCGGGAGCAGGAGGGAGGAGGGAAAGATGGTGCCACAGAGAGGAAGTAGGTTGTTGGAGAAAGTCCTAGCCCTCTGCTAGGCACCTTGGGCAGACTTGGTGGGCCAGGCAGTCCTTTTCTGCCATCATGTTTCTATGTTTCTATAAATGTTGCTAGTCAACCTGACCAAGGCCAACAATGTGCTATATCTCCCACGGAAACTGTACTGGTCTATTGTAAAAAGATTTTTTTCTTCCAAGTGCTCGGTCAATTGGTCAAAGACCACCTTTTCCAACCATTTAGCTAATGCTGATAATACAGAAATTGACTGAATGATAAGGGAGGATCATGTAGTAGTTTAAGGTGGACCGGTAATTGTCACCATGCTGTCAGCAGCAGTCGCACAAGAAAGACATTTACATAAGACAGACAGGGTGCATGGTTTTCAATTTGTGGATCGATCTTCTGGACCTCTGCTAGGTGATGTTTTCTGTAGCGGCCCAGTGGGTTAGACTACATGTACTGTGATGTGAGTGATATCTGTTACAGTGAGTGTCATCTCATGAGTTTGGTTGAGAGAACCATAAACAAATTAGAATAGGGGTATTTATTTGTTAGCTTGTTCTATATTCTAGACAAACAATGCAGCTACACAGGAAAAGACCAGTTTATTATGTTGCTTACACTCATGTGCAAGAAACATAGTGCCATCATCCGAGTTTTCGGAGGTGTGTCAGCCCCTCTTCCAATGCAGTCAGTGTGTTTGCAGGCGTGGCCCCAGTTCTCCAATGAGTGCTGCAGCTGTCTATGACAGCTCCAAAGTGCAGTGGCATACAGTTGAAAGGGAGCGCTCCGCTTCAGTGAGCAGGCTCTCCACCCCCCCCACGCACACCTGCAGCACTTAAGCATAATGAGGCACAGTCACAGCTCCCTGCCACACACACACACTGTATGGCCGACCGGGTGCCCAATCCCCCATCGGCTCCACGCCCCAACAGCTGTCCAGGTGCCATGCTGGGAGCCCACCCCAGCGTGGCAACAACTGTTATAGCTGACGGGGTGCCCAATCCCCGCCGGCTCTACATCCCCCAAACAGCTTTTCCTGCTGCCACGCTGGGAGCCCACCCCAGCGTGGCAATATCCGTGTCATCTTCTTAAAAAAAAACAACCTGTGAATAAAAAAGGTCCCTCGTAGTCTCCTGCCCCCTCACAATCTACACCCACCCTCGCACCCACCGCCTCCCCCACCCCACCCCACGCCATACTACCTCCGGAGCTCAGCATGACGATCATCGGTGGACCGGGAACATGTCTGCACTCTTCAAAGCCGACTGGGAACTGAGGAAATGCCGGTAAGCTGTATAATGGGACAGATAGGGTTTTTTCAACTTTGTTGCATATCTACATAGAAACATAGAAACATAGAATTTGATGGAAGATAAGGACCACTTGGCCCACCCAGTCTGCCCATTTCCCTACCTGATGGATAAGTTGCAGATCCTAGTTAACCAGCAGCCTAATTCTTCCTACCCCCACCCCCTAGAATTGCCTTATGACTGTCCCATGCATGCTTGAATTCCACCACTGTTTTTGACTCCATAACCTCCTCCGGAAGGCCGTTCCATGCATTCACAACCCTCTCTGTGAAAAAATACTTCCTTAAATTACCTCTGAGCCGCCCCTTCTATCTTCAAATTGTGCCCCCTTGTTCTTGCACACCTCTTTTTTTGAAAGATGCTACCCTCTTGGACTTTGTTGATTCCCTTGAGGTACTTGAAAGTTTCTATCATGTCCCCTCTCCTCCTTTCCTCAAGGCTATACATATTAAGCTCCTTAAGTCTCTCTTCATATGTCTTCCAGTGCAGACCCTGCACCATTTAGTTGCCCTCCTCTGGACAGCTTCCATCCTGTCTATGTCTTTTGGATATTGGGTCTCCAGAACTGCACTAGTACTCAGATGTGGTCTCACCAGCTGTCTGTACAGAGGATAATAACTCTTGTTTTCTACTGGTGATGCCTCCCTATGCATCCCAGTATTCCCCAGCCCTCCTTGCTGCCCTCTCACATTGCTTGCCCACCTTTAGGTCATCTGATATGACTACCCCCAGGTCCCTTTCCATTTTTGTTGTTGTTAGTATCTCACCCCCATTGTGTACTCTTCACCTGGGTTTTTGTTTCCCAAGTGCATTACCTTGCACTTTTTAGCATTGAATCTAAGCTTCCATACATTTGACCATTCCTCTAACCTTGCCAAGTCCCTTCTCATCCTTTCCACCCCACCTTGTGCATCAACTCTGTTGCAGATCTTTGTGTCATCTGCAAGGAGACATACTTTTCCTTCCAGTCCCTCTGCAATGTCGCTTATAAAGACATTGAAGAGGACCGGTCCTAATACTGAACCCTGCGGCACCCCACTACTAACCCCCTTTTTCAGAGAGGGACCATTTACTATTACTCTGTGTCCTATTCTCCAGCCAATTTTTACCCAGGCTGTCATCTTGGGACCCACTCCCAGGCTAGCTAACTTGTATATTAATCTTTTGTGTGGGACTGTGTCAAATGCCTTGCTAAAGTCTAGGTAGGCCATGTCCACAGACCCTCCCTGATCTACTACTTTGGTCACCCAGTCAAAGAAATCTATCAGATTTGTCTGGCATGACCTTCCTGCTGTGAATCCATGCTGCCTTGGGTCCTGTGCCCTCTGGCCTCTAGATACTCAACAATTCTTTCCTTCAAGTGATTCCATCATTTTCCCTACCACTGAGGTTAAACTAACAGGTCTGTAGTTTCCTGCTTCTGCCTTGCTCCCACTTTTGTGAAGGGGAATCACATCTGCCCTCCTCCAGTCCTCAGGTACCACCCCATCCTCCCATGATTTGTTAAAGAGGGTAGTCAGTGGTGTCACTAGTTCTACCCTTAGTTCTTTTAGAATTCTGGGATGAATCCCATCAGGCCCCATTGCTTTGTCCACCTTCAGTTTTAATAGCTCTTTCAGAACCCTTCCTTCTGTAAATGGGCTGGTATCAACTTCTGTATCCAGAGTGTTTCTACTGTTTATTTTAGGTACCTCCCCCTCTTCCTTTGTAAATACTGAGCAAAAATATTTGTTTAGTATCTCTGCCTTTTCACAGTCACCCTCCGCCCACCCTCCCTCCCCTTTATTAAGCCTCACTATCCCTCCCTTGGTCTTCCTTCGCTCCCTGATGTACCTATAAAAGGTTTATCCCCTTCTTAACTGATTTGGCTATCTTTTCCTCGGTTTGGGCCTTTGCTGTTCTGACTGCCTTTCCAGCTTCCTTTTGCTTTAACTGATACAGTTCTCTGTCCTGTTCCTTCTGTGATTCCTTGTACTTCCTGAATGCTTTCTTTTCTCTTGAACCTTCACTGCCACTTCCTTTGAGAACCATAGTGGTTTCTACCTCGTTTCATTTTGTTTATTTGCTTTACACAAAGGCTTGTTACCTCTATGATGGCAGTTTTATTATTCCCCATTGTTCTTCCACCCTCCTTCCTGCCCATTTGCTAGTGCATTCCTTAGGCACTCACCCATTTTGGCAAAGTCAGCCTCCTAAAATCCAGTACCTTTGTCTTTGTATGGCTTGGACTCTATTGCTGTGTTTATTGAGAACCATACTGTTCGATGGTCGCTAGTTCCCAGATGGCTACCCACTTCTACATCTCTGATCCTCTCTTCATCTCCATTTGAGAGAACCAGATCTAAGATTGCTCCCTCTCGAGTGGGCTCCAATACTAGTTGTCTGAGGCATGACCCCTGTAGGGCATCTAGAATAACCCCACTCTTAGAAGTGGCTGCTGCAACTGCACTCCAATTAACATCTGGCATATTCAGATCACCCATCAGCAATATCTCCCCTTTATCTGCCATTCTAAGTATACTTTCTATCATTTCCTTGTCCAATTCCTCCCCCTGAGAGGGGGGTCTGTATACAACCCCTGTGCGGATTGTGGTGCCATTGCTTGCCTCCAAATTGACCCACAGTGCTTCTTCGCCTCCCTGTTTACCCTTTTGTTCTGTTGCTTTGATTTCTTCTCTTATGTAGAGAGCTACTCCTCCTCCCCTTTTACCCTCTCTGTCCCTCCTATAGATAGTGTATCCTGATATGTTTATGTCCCGGTCATGGTTCTGTGTGTACCACGTTTCTGTGACTGCCACGATATCCAGATCTTCCTCCTCCATCAAGGCCACTAATTCAGGAAGCTTGTTACCCAGACTACGGGCATTGGTACTCATTGCTCTCCATTTTTTGATGGCTTTACCTTCTGTAGCAGCATCCACCACTGACCTTTCTACCTTGGTCTTTTTCTCATTTAGTACCCTGTTTTGTAGGGGGAGGCTGGGATTTTCCTGCTGCTTATCAGTGCCTCCCCCCTTGACTAGTTTAAAGGCTTGCCAATGAAGCATTTAAACCGTTTGCCCAAAAGACTTGTTCCCTTCCTGGACAGATGCAGACCATCCTGCCAGTATAGGCTGGTGTCCCTCCAGGTGGAACCCCAGTCCCCAATGAAGCCAAACCCCTGTGCTCCACACCATTTTTCAACCATTTGTTAAACTGCATGGTGCAAAGTACCCTCGCCTCACCCATGCCACTGACAGGCAGTACCTCTGAGAAGGATACTGTGTGTGCTACTTGTCTTAAGCCCTCCCCAACTCTACAAAGTCCTTCTGCACTGCTCTAATCTCATGATGAGCTAAGTCATTTGTCCCTAGGTGGACAATGGCGTCCAGCTCGAGACTCCGTGCAACTGTTCTCTATTGATCCTAAGGATGCTTCCTGTCCCTCAAGCCATGGCACCAGGCAGGCACCTTACTTCAGTTTTCCTGCTTCCCCAGTTCTATCCCCCCTAATAATTGAGTCCCCACCAGGAGCTGCTTTTCCCCTGTGGTGCCTCTGCCTCCTTCCTGAGGCCTCCCTTGTGACAGTTGTCTGCACCTCCTTAGTCTCCTCTCAGGGTGTATCCATGGGAGCTATGCTCCCCAGAATGGTGTATGGATTGTGGTGTGGAACAACTGACTGGGTGCCTCTGTTCCACCATCCTCACCCTCCTGAGCCCACTGTGGTCCAACTGCTGTGCTTCTTTGCAACCTCTGAGGAAGTGGTGGTGGCTCTGGTGCTCTCTGGATGGGGGTTCCCTTCCTACTGTCCAGTGTGGCCTGGGGGAAGGTCCCTGTACTACTGTCCAGTGTGGCCTGAAGACGGGCAACTTCCTCCCTCAGGGCAGAGAGTTGTCTGCAAATAGGGTAGCATCTCAGCCTCCAGAAAGACTCCCGGAAGACTGCTGCCCCACAGCCATTACATTGCACTACTCCCCACATTTGTGTGTGTGTGTGTGTGTGTGTGTGTGTGTGTGTGTGTGTGTGTGTGTGATTGGTTTGTAATATAGAAATAGATATATATTTATATTATACAATGTGTATGCTTATATTGTCAGTGCAGTGTGCTAGAGAGGATATGACAGTGACATGCACCTTGCACTCTTGAGGAAATGGCCAGTGACTGTTTTAGACTGAGGGTTAGTGTTACCTTTGAGGAAAGGGCTCATTAGTTACAGCTGCTGTTTAAGAAGCAGTTTGTTACGGCTACTGTTTAAGAAGCAGTTGCTGGCAGCCTAGGTACAAGAGGGACAGTGCTGGAGGTGACTATAGTAGGGGCTATGTGGCATAAGGGATGGTGTTGCAGACTTTGAAATAGTTAGCACACCACCGATGGAGGTTCAAGTCCCGACTTAGGTTGAGTAATGTCCCACCGGAATGGAGGTAGGTGCTATCTTAACCAGTGTTTGGCAGGCTCTGAACCTTGAATCTCATGCGATTGCACCCTGTTGTCAGTGCCTCTGGGTTGCTTGATACTAACACAGTGATCTGACTCCCTGCCCCCGTCCCCTGCTGCTGGGTAGACAGGGGAGTTCAGCATAGCTTGCCCAAGGTCATACAGTGAGTATTAAACTACTGTGCATCTCTAGTGGAGTCCAACCACCACCAGACCCCATTGCCTCCCTTAGATGTTTGAAAGTCTACCTCAACTTCAGCAGCAGTGAGGAAGAGCCTATTGTATGGCTTTAGTCACAATTCATGGCCAGCAGAAAAATAAAAATACACTTCAAAATCAGAGCTGTAAATATCCACGCCCTGGCCCCTCACCTGTATTTAAACCAGCAGGAAGTGCTAGGGACATCTGAAAGAGAACTAACACTCCTCCAACTAATGGGAGCAAACAGGAGGATAGGACCTATTTAAATGCTGTGGTGAATGGGGCTTACGTCCGAGACCAGAGATCACATGGGGGGGGTAACAAAGGTAGAACAACAAAGGGAATGAGTACGGTAAGTCTGGTAAGCAGAAGGCATAAGGGTAGGAGACACGTCCCGGACTGTGGTCAGCTCAAATGTATGAAGCCTCAGAAACAAAATGGGTGAGCTCCCAGCAGTGGTGGCAAAGGTTAAGATGGACCTGTTAGCCATAATGAAAACATAAGCAACAGGAAACAGTGATTTTACTTTGCTCTGCTGGGCTACTCACGCTACATGAGGGACAGGCAAAAAGGCAGTGGATGTGGAGGTATTGTATGTTAGGGAAGGCACAGAGGCCACTGAGGATATTACTCTGGTAGAGGGCACAGAATAGAGACAGTCTGTGTATAACTAAAAATGGAATTTGGAAAAAAGATCGGGGCCAGAGTGGTGTACAGTCCACCGAAACAGAATGAGAAAGGGGACAAGGAATTGGGAGAGGAGACTAAGAAGGCATCAGGCTAGGAAGAAGTGGTGCTGGCGGAAGATTGTTGCATGACCAACATGGACTGGGAAATCCCAGTTACCAGCAGCACAAGAAGTCAAGTGCTGGTGGATGTGATACAGGACTGATTTCTTGTGCAGTGGGTCGGGGATGACAAGAAGAGAGATGCATCCCTGAGCCGGCATGCCTATTTCTCATCCTTTCTTCCAAAGTGCATTATCTTATGCTTACATTAAATTCTGTTAGCCACATGTCCACTCAACTATGTAATACACATGTATTTTTTACAGTTTTTCTTTGTGCCGACTTTCCTGGCCAACTCCATGCTATTAAAGAGCCTGGGGAATGGTGACTGGGAGTGGAAGTGGGAGTAGTGGAGTCAGGGTCCTAGCCTGTTTCTTGACCCTCACAAATCTAATTCAGTATTTCCATTGTTATACCCGAATCAGATGCATCACCAACAATAGCATAAACCCAGGGAGTGATGATAGTCAGCTGACGCTAGCTTGTTATATTGAAAAACAAACACAATTCAGTGGGATGGAAGTGAATAGCTATTGTCCCTAGAAATGAGTTTGTTTCCTTATCCTAAATTAAAGTCAGCTCAGCACACATCTTAGTAATAAGTTCTGCTCCTTCTACAGCCCCAACTAGAGGACAATCTGCATAGATAGCTGGGGTGTTTTAAAAGCCTGTGCTATAATCCATAGCCCATTATACTGAGTGACACTTCTCGCACTCCTCAAAGACTTATTTCACACTTGGATAAGTTCACGGTGTGCTGAGAAAAGTTAATGGACATTACACCTTGTATAGAGGGAATTCAGTGGAAACTTGAGCTGTTTCTGATGTGAATCTGTGGAGGTGTCAAAGAAGACATCCTCTTAAAAAAACCTCAAGAAATCGCAGTACCTCTTTCCCTACATTTTATGCATTATGATGAGTCCAGCACCAATCTTCTTCCATGATCTAATTTTATATCCTGAATTTTAACACATCATTTGTATGCAGGTCGTGTTGTGCTTAGCACATCTGAGGGCCCTGTTCTTGACAGGGATCAGTACATGCATAATTCCCAGAGTGCAGGCCTTTGGAGCTCCTCACTGTAGACACCACTCTATGCACAGTGCACCCAGTAGCATTTGCAGACCCTAGCCACTCTCATATACATGTTCAAAGCAATATGAGGTTGACATGGTTCTAAATGGAACAAATTGGCTGTAAGGTAGATCCCCTGCACCCCAGCAGCAGCATGGGATCATGGACTATGGTAGTTTGTGGATAGGACTGCCATAACCCCATAGGAGCTACAGTCATCACCAATGACAAGCCCCATGCCTCCCAGTTCACCATGACAAGGAGGGCATGAGCAGGCTTCTTCTTGCTGTTGAAGTACTACTGACCCTAAGCAATGACATGTAATGGCATTGGGGCAGTGTAGGGTGCATGGTGTGTACCTAATGTAACTGGTGCACCCCTCTCACCCACTGGCAGCCACATGGAAGTAGCTTCCAGCATGCCACAGATCCCAATTATGCTTCCAACATGCCTTTGGGACCCCCCTTCCCTGACCTGGCCGTCCATGTAGCTCTACAAGAAGGTCAGGCTCAGGTCAGATTGTACACACAAGTTTGGTGTAGGGGGAGAGTGAATGCTGCAAGAACCTCCATGCCCCCAACCCCCATTTCAATACAGCTCATTGTAATAATGTCTACGTGCCACTTGTAAATGCCACCAAGGCTTTGAACAGACAGAGCCCTGTGTGTTTAATGGGAAAAATGTTATAAGAAAAGTGAACAAAGGAATAATTAAACACAAAGTGGCAGTTTTTATTATTTATGCAACAGGTGTCAGGATAAATAGCGACGCTTAACTTCAGTTATCTGAGTCACTGTGTGGATAAATGGGCTATGACATAATCACTAGGAGGATGACTTGAAGGTGTCCTCATAGTGATTACATCATCCTCCATTTATCCACACAGTCACTATGTCATCCTCCCCCCCCCCCCCGCCGGCTCTACTTCCAGCTCACACATAATCTCAGAAACCCAAAACTTAATCACCCCCCGCACTGCGTCATACTGAGCAGCACTTTCTCTTTTATGACCCCAAAACAACACCCTCATCCATCAGCAGTCATTTTCCATAAGAAAACCTTTGTTTGCAACCCCCAAAAAGTAAAAGAAACAATAATGGCAACCTCCAACTGCCAAAATCACCGTCAACTGCTAGCCAGCAGCCAGCACTCTCACCTGCCCTCACTCCTCCACCTACTGTATTTCTGTAAAATATTTTTTAACCATACCTTTTTTCCTTTTTTTTTAACTTTGTTTATTTCCACCACCTGGAGAAATCCTTCTGGCATCCTCGGGGCTCCTAGCCTCCACCTCCCTATATGACTTCTAGGTCCTCTCCACTCATGCCACCCTGCACTACCTCTAGGTCTGAACCCTCCAGAGGTGGGGCCGCCCTATCCACCCAGGGTGCTCTATCTATAGGGCAAAGGGCTAGTCACATGAGTCGGCCCGTGGAGAGGAAGTCAGTCCAGAACTGGGAGTGTGGGCTTGGAGGCCGCGGTGCCTTCATCTGTTCCTGGGAGTGCTTTTTTTCTCTTGTTACAGTTCCTGACCCTCTCAGAGTGTGGCTTAGCAAGGCAATGTAATGCTGCAACTCCACCCCTTGCATCCACAGCATTGCTACACCAGGTGCCTCCGACCACTACCAGAGGCCGCTCCAGGAGTGATCGCTTCCCAGCAACCCTCCCAGGGAAGAGAGAGTAGTCCTACAGATGCTCAATCTCCCCCCCCCGCTGACCCCCAGTGGCCCGAGCTCGTTCCTGAACCTGGGTCACCAGTGTGGTGCGAGGTGTGGCATCCAGCTCCTCAACCCTCAGTGCCACCAGGCTGGCCCTCCTTTCTTCCTTTTAATTCACAGTTTCTGTATGTCACTACTTCCAGTCTTTTTTTAGCAGCCTTGCAGATGCCACAGATGCATCTTCCTTTGAAAATCCCACTCACCCACCTGCTATATCGTACTCTCACTCACTCTCATGGCCACCCTTTTTGACAGCTCAAAAAAATTTTTTTTTCTTAAAAGAAGCACAACCATTACAGCGACTGGCCATACAACTGCCATTTACAACTGTTGCAACAAATATGAAGCTGGCTCCCCTACTTCCTTGGCAAACCAAGCCACAATTTTTCTTCAAAAAGAATCTCTGAAAACCATTCACCTCCACCTATCAGAGCCCATTCTATAACATCACTCTAGCATCACGGCACTGCATTCATAGGAATGGCCATGGAAACAGGGCTACTAAAAAAGTGGAGGAGTTCTCGTACAAAAAAAAGACCCGAGAAACCCAGAAACTCCAGTAAAATACAGAAAAGATTACTTAAAATCAAGCACCACCCTGTTGCATAAATTCAATATGTGGGGGGCACCTATTGGATAAACAAGTTATTAAAATAGTAGCCTGTGACCTCTTGTAAACCTCACTCATGGCTTTGCCACTTGTGAGGTTACTCAAGGTCACAGGCTACTGTACAAATAACTTGTTTATCCAACAGGTGGCCCCCGCATATCCCTTATTTATACATACATACTGTAGATACATGCATACATATTTTAGCTGCATACATACTGCAGATACATACTGTACACTGTACATACATACATACATGCACACGTACATATTGTAGCTGTAGAACAAATCAGGATCACTACCTCCCTCAACCTGCAGGGGGGGGGAGTGGGGTTAGCACCAAGGTGGTCATGAAAAGTTTAGTAGCTCATAGGTACACTTAGAGGCTATAAGGTACAAGTTCATCATCCAGAATGAGTTGGATTCAAAAAACTAGGCAGACACAGAGAGCAGTGTTAACATTACTCATTTAAATAAGTCCCAGCATATTCATCCAAGTCACAGTGGTAAAGTCATATCTGAGTAAGAAATGAATGACTTGAAGTCTTTAAAGTACATAGTGCTGTGCAAAACAGAGTCTAAGTAGACAGTAAAGTGCAAAACACAGAACAGTCCCAATAAATGCTTTAAATAATTGTTTCACCTTTGTACACAAGGCTTTAACAGAAACAATGAATTCCGATATATTTCAAACTGATTAGGCAAATGCGCTGGAGCAGTATCCCTACTGTCTGCTTCTGTGCTGAAAAACAGTCTCTCAAAACACATTCAGGTCGAATGGTTATGAAATCTTAGGAGTGCAAATCTATATAGTGCAAAATGATGCCAGTCATAGTAAAAGTTCATTTACCAATATGATCAACAGGGCTGAAAGCTGGTTTTGGTCTAAGAACTCAATTCAGTAATGTCCCCTGGTAACACCGATATGTAACAGCAATGGGTTGTATTTTTCTTACTGAAGTTGATGAAAAAACACCTCAGATACCACAAGAATCAGCTGATGCTTCAATCTCAAATATAAGTTCACATCAAAGTTTGCACCATTCCATAGCTGCTAGCCAACATGCAAAATTGTTTATACCATATAACTGTATTTTCACTAGACTGCACAGAAAAATCAGTAATGCTCAGACTTTCACTACTGAAGAATGTAGTTGTTGCTTAATTATCTACCTCGCAGAAAACAAAAAGTGCAGGGTGCTGTGCCAAAGAATAGGTTAGTGCGGGAACATTTTTATGTAAACGAGGCTGAGGAAAATGAGAGGATACCAGTTAATGGCAGCTCGGTGGAGCATCAAAGCTCTAGGTATATTAGACGTTTAAATACAGTAACTTGATCAGTTTCCCAGCTGAGCAAAAATTTCAAGCAGATAAAGCTTCCTTCTCGGACAGACTTTTAATAATAAAAACAGCTCTGTGACCGCTAATGCTGATGCAAAAACAAGGTTAAAGGTGAAAAACAAAAACAAAGTTCTAACATGAACTCCTGGACCAGAGTGTGGTTAGAAATAAATAGCGAGAGCTGCATTTAGGCATCAAAATTTAGTGCTTGCACAGACATCTGTGATCAGTTAAGTGAGGCTATAAATATCATTTGCAGTATGATTTTGGAAGCTGTACTGCATGGTAGCATAAACCATGTTTGGTATAGGGGGATTTACCTCCTTTTGTTGGAATGCACATGTGACTAATATTTAAACATCACTGAACAGTTTCACAAACACAGAGATTTTTTAAGAGATATGATCACGAGGTCTCAAAGGCAATACAGTCTGTTTAAAGAAATCAAACAGTATACTTGTGGCTTTCAGTTTTCATCTTGCAGTGGATTGCAATTTGCACTTTTCAGTGGCTAGTAACTCTCTGCTCTTCTCTCCCACCTGGCAGGTATTGTTAGGGTGTCAGGCTGGACCAAGACGGAAAAAGTTTTTATAGAAATATCCAGGAGTCCCAGGGAAATTATTTATATGTAGAGCCAAATATGAACCATAATTTATTGGACTGTGCACAGCAGGGAATATTTTGCGGTGAGCTGGTACTGCCAACAGGCGTTCCTGTCTGTGTTGCTGCCTATAAACTCTGTAGGGAAATGTGAGTGGTGGCAGCATGGTGATGTTTTGGGTGTAGCTCATCAGATCCAGGTTGTTCCTGGGAGCTAGAATTTATGTATTGATTTATTGATTTGTTGATTTGCTTTTGTTGACCGGGTAAGGTACTCTAGGCATGCACATGCCAATTTTCAGGAACGACCCGGGAGATTACTTGACATTACATAGACAGGATAGGTGACGATAATTTTATAGAAAACGAGTGGGGATTAAGCACATGTAGGATATCAAGCACTATATAACAATGATAATTGTGCTGATTTTTACATTTGAAATACTGTAGATCAACACATTATTTATTTATTTAACAGATTTAGGATTACAACCTTTGAGTCAGGGACTCGTTTACAAAGGCTCTGCATCAGAAAAACAAACATTAACACTTAATACACATAGACATAGAATGGAAGCTAAAGGTTACAGTTCTTTTAGTTACACAGTATTGCACAATCAAGATCAGCTATACATTGCATTGAACATGTTACTGAGAGCTGTAGTTTACAGTTTTCAAGAGAACAATGTTTGCTGATAGAGGAAGGGAGTAACAGGTTTGATATTTACAGCGAAGTAGAGAATTAGACAGATACCTTGTGAGTGCAGCCAAAGGAGGCATTGTTAATAGGTAATGTTTGGTAGCCCTATTGGTAGGAGCTCAGTGGCGGGGTGGTCCCGTAAGATGATAGATAGATGACCCAGCACTAGCTGGTACATTGGCAGCACCGTGAAGCGAGAATGTGCTCTTTGAGGCCTGACTTGAAAGGTCCTAATTTGGAGATGGAGGAGACGTCAGAGGGGAGTTCATTGTACCAGGCTGGTGCCCAGTGTGGGAATGACCTTTGGGCTAAGGAGGTTCTAACCCTTGGGATGGACCACACCTGTCGGTTGGCAGTCCGGGTGTTCACCATGGCGTGGGAGGATAGGAGAGAGGCAGAAACCCCAAAGGGCGTAAGCCCCAGGTGTATTTTCTTTGTGAGGAGGCATGTTTGATAAAATAGCCTTTCATCCAGGGTAAAGAGATTTGTCAGGGAATATAGGGTACATACATACACACTGTATACACAGACATGCATACATATACATACAATACATACAGTATGTACATTCATACATTTTTATATTGCTTTGTTGACAGAGTAAGTCCCATTGGGAACAAGCCTGTTTACAGGGGTGACCCAGAACACCAGAACAGTACATACTGTACATTAAAACAAGAGCGTAATGGGCAGAAAAATAGAAAACATCAATTACAACAGTTACATTTGAGCTCTCCAGCAGGTTACATTTCAATCTGTTTTTAAATGTTCAAAGAGTCTCTCTCTCTACTCTCTGCTTTACATACATGCTAAAGGTGTAGAAATACATACGCCTTGTGCTTATGAAGTGCAAGCTTAGCTCTGAGGGCTAACAAGAGGAACGTGGGGGGGCATCTCCATTTTTCCTTACCAACTGATTTTTCTTAATATGATTTTGTGCTCAATTTGAATGAAACACAATGCAGATTCTGGAGGGTGACAGTGTTATGTATTCAGCGGGGGTGGGGATCAAGGAATGGGACGGAACAAAAGTAAAGCCATTTGGATTGTTTACAGTGTCTCCAGCAGTCAATATTGTCTGTAGTGGCAGCCAAATGGGAGTTTGTTTGTTCTTGCTTATAACCAAGAGGTCACAAGAATGGAATTTTATAGCAAGGTAGCGCTGTAATCAAGAACAGTATGACCTCCCTGTAGCCTAGCTGGCCCAAGCTGCCTTATATCAAACATATTCGTTGGACAATCTAGTGGTAAATGAAAGAAACTGTAAAAAAAAAAAAGTGCATTTACCATGGTGAGCACTTAGTAACAGAGAATCTTTCCTATCAGAGTTTTTTCCATAGCTTGCCTACTTTACGGTTTCTGCATATTTTGCCCCTATTGTAAAGCATCAATGCATTGTATGGATACTTACATATATGTATATATTTTGGATGCTAGTTGTTATATATTGCTCACCCTGCTTCCTTTAATTTCTCCTGTGTATCCCTTCCCCCAGGTTTCAACTGGAAACAAGCCCTTTTTATGTTGCTTGCACGCATGTGCAAGAAACATAGTGCCATCATCCGAGTTTTCGGAGGTGTGGCAGCCCTCTTCCAATTCAGTCAGTGTGTTTGCAGGCGTGACCGCAGTTCTCCAATGCCTGCTGGAGCTGTCTATGACAGCTCCAAAATGCAGTGGCATACAGTTGAAAGGGGAAGCTACGCTTCAGTGAGCAGTGATAAGATATCGCCTGCTCATGCGCACTCCCCCTACACACACACAAACGCATGCATACTGCATGCTTGTCCACCCCCCCACGCACACACTGTGCCACGCTGGGTGCCCACCCCAGCGTGGCTACACATTGTATAGCCGACAGGGGTACCCAATCCCTCGTTGGCTCCACTGTCTTCCCCCCAGAGTATAGGGTGCCAAGCTGGAAGCTCACCCCAGTGTGGCAACAGATGCTATCACCAATAGGGGTGCCCAATTCCCCGTCAGCTCCAGCCCCCCCAAACAGCCGTTCTCGTGCCATGCTGGGAGCCCACCCCAGCGTGGCAAACATCCCGCGTTATCCTCCAAAGAAAACCTGAAACACAAAAACAGTCCCGCGTTGTCTCTGCCCCCACCTGCGCCCACCCACTGCACACCCTGCCTCCCCATACACCCACCCTCACCCCATACTTACCTCCGGACTCCGGTGCGATGATCTTCGGTGGACCAGGAACACGTCTGCACTCTTCAAAGCTGACCGCGAACTGAGGAAATGTCGGTAAGCTGAATGGCCGCGAGTCCGGGCTGTGTGCTGTCTTTGTTTTGTTAGGAACTAGGCAGATGTGCCCTCACAATGCTGGGGATGTGGAGGGGATGAGGCATTGCGCTGCTCTTCAGGTACTAGCAGCTTCTGGGGCTCAGGAGGTGGTCTGAGTGGGATTTCTTCTGTTACTGAGTATGGGATGCGAAGCACAATATGGCTGCTGGCCCCAGTCCCACTGCAGGGACTAGACTCCCCACAGGGGCTCGGAAGGGACAGTGGGTTGGTCTGACTTCAGTTGGTGAGGACTGGATGGGTTCAGTACAGGCAGCTGGTCCCAGCCTGGCTCCAGTTTGGGCCATTACTGGTTATCGGAAGGAGCACGGAGCAGGACAGAGCCCAGTCTCATTCCGATTTCGGGGCTGCACTGATGTTGCACTGGACACTTCTTTCCTCTCTTAGGTGAGTGTCAAGTGTTTTCAGTCTTTTAGCTTTCCACTGCCCGAATGTAGGACCAAACAGGCTGTCCATTTACACAGATTGGGTTTACCGACCTCTGGTAGTGTCCACTCTCGTGTTAAAATGTAATCTTTAATCACAGCCAAATAGATTGTAATAATTTTTAACCACAGGTCTTGTTTTCTCAGCACCCAGAAAGACCGATTGAAAGAAAGAACTTATTAAACTTACGGTTTGACCGTTTTAGATAATGTTCTATCTATGCCCCCACAGCATGAGGGACTCCACTCTGTGGAAGGCAGAATATGAATCAGGGTAGGCTGCCTGCATTCTGCAACACAGGACCAATTTTAATAGCATAGGGAAAGCTTTCTGTGAATAACTAGGTAAACCAAAAAATCTGGACTTGTGCATTTGCGGCATTGGTAGGGTGTGGGTTCTAACTCTGCCGCAGAGCAGTTAAGATCAAGGCCACCAATTTACATTAAAGTAACGAAATTCCACTTTCAAGATGAATTCTGGGAACTGCATCAGTGTCTGGCTGGATTTTGCCAGGATTTTACTAACATTCTTTTAGTGCCGGGTATAGGTAACCGGAATTAAAGGTTTAATATAGGGAACGTTAAATTAAGCAAATTGAAAATGGTATATAACACAAATACAAGAGAATGCAAATTCACCAGACTTACTTGCCTGGTATAAGATGCTAAATTCCATGAAATATTCTACTGATGTGCAGGCAGTCCAGAATCAGGAATTTTGCAGTTTGGGTTAAAACCAAAAACCAGTGGCCTTGATCATTATCCATAAGGAACTCTAAACCTGTTCTGCAATATTAAAATTTAAACTGCATGCCTTTAACTTTTATTAAAACATGCTAGTTTGCTATACTGATCATGAATGACCCCTCCCCCCAACTCTTAACCAGCATATCAATCGTACATAAGTTGAGAAGGTAGGTCAGGGCCCGCTCGGCAGCATGGTCATGTTGTGGGGGAGGGGGGGTGTGCACAAGTCCCTTTACTAAAGAAAGGGTCCTTGCAGGAGCTTGCTAAGCTCAGGGTGGACAAGGCAATGGGACCAGATGGCATGCATCACTGGGGTACTAAAGGAGCTAAGGGTAGAACTAGCAGAGCCATTAGCGGAACTGCTTAGTGAGTCTGAGCACAGGAGAGGTCCCAGAAGAATGGATAAGGGCTCATGTAAGGCGATGGCGGATGATTAAGGATCCCACTTAAGCAAAACAAAATTATACTATGTGGTACTTACAGGGCTAACCACATAATGCACACACCTTCACGCGCTGAAATGGCATATAAAGAGACACCCAACAACGACAGGCTATTTATTGTATACGGTCAAGTCACACAACTTGAAATGGTATGAAAATCATAATTGCACACAGCTCGATTGCACAAACTCAGAAAGGTCTAAGAAAGACATTCAGCATTGTATTAGTCTTTTGTAAAATGTTTATCCCACAGTATGGGCAGAAGCTGCAGCCGGTAATAAATTTAGTCTTTAAACTTTTGTTGTTTCCATGGTCTGATAGATGTCAAAACATCTTACTGCAAACAATTGCTGGCCAGCAATAACGATGCTTAGGTTTGCCAAGTTGTCAGAAGGATGAAATAGCACTTTTTGTGGGGGTACTGTGCCCTCCGGGTGCAACGATGAAGCTTTAAATTGCACTGAAATATTTGTGCCCTTAAACATTATTGTAATAGTTTTTTGTATTTATATATTTGTGATCTTAGTATTTTGGGGGGGGCCTTGCCCCACCCTGCGTTATTTATTCTGTTTTATATTGGGCTGCAATATTTTTAGTTTGTTTTGTAGTTCCGTTATCTCGCTCAAGGTGGGTGTGTACTGCCGACCGCTGTGGTTGTGGACGGAGCAGTGCAATGTGGACGGCATCTGAAAGTGCAGAGAGCTGTCAAGATCCAATCTCAAGTAAAAGTGCTACTTTGAGAGTTATCATTAGAATATGTGAGATTTTAGTAAGTTAAATTCTGATGCTATTTAAACAAAGAGCATTATTTCTTTTGAAATACCTTTTCATTTGTAAGGATCTGTTCCCACATGTTCATAGATGAGACTATGAATTTCAAGGCCTTGTTTTTCTTGCCAAGAAATCAAATCACTGAATTATGAAGTGATGTAGCACATTTCATGACCATAGAGAAGTTACTGAAATGAGTAAACTAAAATCCTATCTTGAGACTTGATGGAACTGATTTTTATGTTGCTTGCACACGTACAAGAAACATAGTGCCATCATCCGAGTTTTCGGAGGTGTGGCAGCCCTCTTCCAATTCAGTCAGTGTGTTTGCAGGCATGGCCGCAGTTCTCCAATGCCTGCTGGAGCTGTCTATGACAGCAGTCCAAAATGCAGTGGCGTACAGTTGAAAGGGGGAACTATGCTTCAGTGAGCAGCGATAAGATATCGCCTGCTCATGCACGCTCCCACACACACACACACACACACATGCACACATATCATCGCAGGCTCGCCTCATGCACACAGTGTGCCATGCTAAGTGCCCATCCCAGTGGCTACACATTGAGGAAATGCCGTAAGCTGTATAATGTAATAAATAGGGTTTTTCAACTTTGCTGCATATCTCAGGCATTTTTTGGAATTTTGCACCAAATTTTCAACATGCGGTTTTTGGGACCCCTTCTCATGAATGCTCTCACTGTCATGGCGTTAATCGGGCCCGAATGGTGATTTCGCAGTCACTGCACGAAATCACCTTTGCACCGATTAATGAAATGACACTGCCACTGTTCATAAAGTGGGTCTCAACAGCCTATGTTGAAAATTTCGTGGAAAAATTCCTAAAAATAACTGTTTTAAGAGCATGCATTGCGCAGTTCCTACGCACGCTCGTAAGTTTGCGAATTTTCAATATTTTCACTCCAGATTTTCAACATTGTCATTTTACCACACCTCCTTATGAGCAGTACAGCTGTCATTTTTCACATCTTGCCCAACACGTGTTTCCGCCCATGTAGCGCACAATGGCGCAGTCGGTGTGCAAAATCACTGTATGGGACACATTAAGAAAATCACAGTGACACTGTTCATGGGCAGAGGTCTTTTTATTTATTTATTTATTTTTTTTTAGTTGTGTTTTACCAGGATTAGCACACTAAGCTGAATGCTTTGTTACAGGTGCAACCTGGGAACACAGGGAAGTTAAGTGACTTGCTCAGGGTCACACAGTATGTAAGTGGAAGCTGTGGGATTCAAACCCAGGTCTGATCTGTTGGATGTCACCAGATTTGCAGCTCAGAGCCTTCAACCACTGTGCTAAATGTTGAAAATTCGGTGACAAAATTCCTAAAAATTACTGTTTTATTTAGGCCATATGCTATGCGACTTCAGACGACGCTTGTAAGTTCGCAAATTTTCAATATTTTACCTCAGATTTCCAACATTGCCATTTACCACACCTCCTTAAGAGCAGTATGGCTGTCATTTTTCACATCTCACCCACAACGTGTTTCCGCCCAGCTAGCGCACAATGACGCAGTCGGTGTGCGAAATCAATGTATGGGACACATTAAGAAAATCACAGTGACACTGTTCATGAGCAGAGGTCTTAAAATGGCTATGTTGAAAATCTGGTCACAAACTTCCTAAAAATGACTGTTTCACGAGCATTTGTCGCGCTGTTCCTACGCACGCTTGTAAGTTTGCAAATTTTCAATATTTGCACTCCACTGACTTCCAAATTCCTACACAGCACATACAAGCAAGCAACATTCGGCATTGACAAATGCTTGTTTCATTTCATTTCATGTTTTTGATTATATTGGAAGGCATGTGAGCAAAACAGCATATTTTCACAAGTGTCCAGTCTGCATAGTACATAAGACCCCTTTACACACAATGATCTGTATTGCAACAAGTGATACAGATCAACTGTAACGTTCCTTTTTTTGGTGTACAAGAGATCCATACCACAACAGAAAGGAACATTCGCCGATTCCGCATTCCCAGCTTTTCTGGGTTTGCCGAGTTTCTTCCATTCTGCCCTGCCATATAAACAGCGCTTTCCACTCATTTTGGTGAACTGGTAGCCTGAGTCCAGTTATACCTCACTTCCCTACCTTCTGCAAACAGCTATAAGGGAACTTCGGATGGCCATTCTTAATAGATTGCACAATACAGTTATGAAGTTCAATACAGAATTCACTTCAGGAGGATTTTCCCTAATTAATTCTGTTGTAAACATTACAAAAATCATCCCTGTAAAATTGTATTTGTTAATAAATTGCTTCAGTAACTTGGAGGTCTGTGAATTAACTTTCTGAGCATAACTTCAGACGAATTTTCTAATGTTTTCAACAGAATTCGTTAGGGAAAATCCTCCCTATACAAATTCTGTACTGAACTTTAGAACAGTCATGGTGCAATCTAGAAGAATGGCAGCCCAAATTCCGTTAACTGGAGGTGATACCACCAGACCCTGGATGGAAGGAAACACAGCTGAAATTCCAGAAGAGACAAGCAGATGAAACTACAGTTACATGTACAAGGTGGCAGACAGCACAGCAGGATAAGCGTAACAAAACTGTAACAAAACCTAGCAGCATAAGTAAGTGCCATGTAAAGATGCCTATAGACATGGGTGTGCTGACACAAGGTTGACACCACCAGGATGAAGTCCAGCACAGTGACAGATTTCACCTGAATGTGGCGAGTCACTGTGCTGGTGAACAGCAGACACTGGCAGTGTGCCTCCCGGTGTTGCGCCCCCCGGTCCAACTCCGACTCGGAGTTAGATATCTAGAGACCGGGGGTGTGGGGTGCAGATCCCCCCACATGGAGGGTTCGAGATGCATCCCCGACAGTGTGATGCTGACACTCGGCATTATGGCTGTTGCTGTCGGTGCTGCGGATGTTGCAGTGCCATAGTAAAACCAACAACATGGTTATTACCAGGAATACATATTTACAGGACATGTGTACAATTAAATAAAGGAGCATTGAGGAATACTGTACATACAAAAAAAGCAAAATCATTTTTTTTCAGAGTTGTATATTGATAGGTGATATATACAGCAAAAATAAAAATAAGTTAAGGTTTTGGCCTCTGCATGCTCACCTTGTAAAATAAATTAAAGCAATCACAAATTAATAGGCTAATTTTAGTCAGTAACAGTCCAGAAACCTGCCTCTCGACAGACTTTCAAACTTTCAGAAGAAAAGAGGACCAGTTTGGCCTATTTGAGCAGTGGCTTGAATCAGCAAATTGAAAGCATGAGCCTGTGTCTAGAGGTGTGCAGTAGGCTGGGCCAGAGATTCGTGTCAGCCATGTTTTGCCCAGTCCATTTGGGATGGACCAGATTGGACCTTTCCCAGTTTGACCCAATCTCTGGCAGGAAGTGATACTACTACAGCTCTGCAGAGTGTGCTCCAGACACCACTTCTGCCCCTCTCAGCTCTATGCCCCAGCTAATCAACAGGCTGGGCATGGGGGTATGTTAGAGAGAGAGATAGCTGCACAGCATGGCAGGTAGTGCTGTAGCAACAAGCTCAGAGGATGGCATTCTTGCAAGCTCTGCAACTGAATTGTGCCTTTCCTGCTCTGACCCAGTCTTGGGCAGTAAGTGACACTACTGCGCCTCTGCTGAGGGATAATCAAGCATACAGTATGCCAGACGTCATGACCTCTGCCCCTTCTAAGCTCCCTTCCACCCAGACACAGCCAGTCATCAGGCTAGGTATCAGCTAGGGGAGGGGCCGAGAGAGAAACAGCTGCACTGTATGGCAGTTAGCACTATGGCAGCAGGCAGAGAGGATGTTGTTGCTGCAAGCTCTGCAAAATGTAAAGACAGTTCCCTATTAAGGGCTTATTTGTTAGAGATGAGCCTCCTTAAGATAACCTTATTTAAGGGCTTCTTGCAAAGGGACAAATCGATTGATAATTCACTGGTTCAGCGGGTGACTCAGTATGGAATAACCACTGCAGTTGATTGCTTGAAGTGTTGTGGAGAATGCTTGTACAAGATATTATACTTGTGTAACTGAACTGCATAAGGTAGCTGACTGCCATACCATTGGTAGCCCAGTACTGGTAATAAGGTGATAGATTCTATGTATCTATGTGGCATTTCATACCCTCTATTTCATAAGGAGCTACCACCCTTTTGGGGTACCAAAGGCACAGGCAACGTCTTGAGTAGGGTTCCACCTTTGAAGGTGCTGCAGGCCCCTTGGCTAAAGATACTTCAGGGAAGAAGCCCAGAAGGAGAGAAGTGAGCGGCTGGGGGGGGATAGTGGGAGCAATGAAATGAGTATCCGACGGACACGGGGCAGGTGTGCTTAAATGGTGCTTGCTGGGGGCATGGTAAGTGTTTCTCGCTGCCATGCCAAATCCCAGGCATAGCCTTGCAATTCACTGGTTCAGCAAGTGACTAGCTATGGAGTAACTACTACAGTTGATGGCTTTAAATTTTGTGGAGAAGGCTTTTGCAACATGGTGGAGTGCTTGAGCAACTGAATTGGATAAGGTAGATGAGTACCATAGGTAGTTCAGTGCTGTTAGTAAGGTAGTGGATTTAAAGCATCAGTGTGGACTTTCATGCCATTATCTGCAGCACTACCACCTTTTCAGAGTTCCAAAGGCACAGGAACCCTCTTGAGGAGGGTTCCATCCCTAAAGGTGCTGCAAGACAACAGGCCCCTTGGCTTAAAGTACCTTGGGGAAGAAGCCCAAAAATTCAGAGTCAAAGGCATGAATAGAACAGTCAGAACATTGTCTTCTGCTAAGGTGAGAGGGAAGGTCCTGACACTGAACAACCAGTGAGGTGAGGAAGGAGGAGCCACCATCTGAGTCCCCATCCAATGGAAACAGAACTGATAAACAAGAAATAAACTACTTTTATGACCCTCAGCACAGAGGAGAAGGAAAACAAACCCTTGGGAAGCAGGGGTGCAGCCAGGGATTTCAGATCTGCACACCAAATGGACTCACTGCTACCCCACCCCCCTTGTTAGTGTGAGCTCCCCCTCCCCCCCCGGAGTGTAGCCAGACAATACACAAATGTACACCAGGACTGTGTTTGTTGCCTCATTTGGCACAATAAATACAACTTTTGTATCTCATGACAGTGGTTGTTGCCATGCATGGGTAAATACAAATGCCATGCACTGTTCCCTAAGACACCCACATACCAGCCCAGAGCCTGTAAAGTTGTATTGTCCCTGGGATGCAAAGAGAGTATTAGTGACCAGTCCTTCTAGTTTCAACTCCTATGAATAAAATTGCAGAAAGGTTCAGTATTTTCTTTGTTAGTTTTCATGGAAAAAGGAAGCAGTTCAGAGCCTATTTGCTACCCCCCTTAAATAAAATTGCACACCATGGAGTGCTTGGAGTATGCCTGCCTACACCCATGTTGGGAAGGAAACCTCTGGGGATAAGAGGCTTCTGGTTGCCTTCCCTCTAGGTGTAACTTGATACTGTACTATTAAAACCCCAAGCATGAAGATAAATCTGCAACACACCGCTGCATAACTAAGCAATGAGTGAGCTTTTCCTTCTGTCCTGAAGGATTTTCATCCACAGAGGCACTGAAGGTTTGTCCTCTGGGTGCATGGATGATGTAGTGTCAAGAAATGTTGAGATCTGAAAACACCCAAAGGAAAAGGAGAGGACTGAAAACAGCTGCTTCATGCCTGGCAGCCTTAATACTCTCGTCTTATGACAAGGCTCACAGATATACAATGCCAATACTTGAGGGTCTTGGTTCGTTGCAGTGTGAAGTCATAGAGTGCAAAAGCATACTGAGCCCTTGAGGGTCAGAGAATGAGTGTATGCTTGGTTGTTGGAGGATATGTGCCCGTGAGTTGTTGATGTGACTTATGTCGAAATGTAGTTGGGGCCTGTACCCAATGTTGCTGATTGTTGTGGCATTTGCCTGAAAGGAATAGGTACAGTAAGAAAGTAGCTATCGTAAAAAATTGAAAGGGTTGAAGTTGAGCCCCTAGATGAGAACCCAACATCCACCTGGGCAGCCTGGTAGGAAGATAAGGAGCAATGGGGTGAAGACTAAAAATAATGCATGGAGAGAAACAGAGCTATAGTGGCAAACACGACGGCTTGGTGCAGTAGGAAGCCATGAGCCAAAAGTGTATTGACCCCATGAGGGGCCAACTGCAGCACATCTGCCTGTCAGCCAGAGGAGTGCCCAAAGAACAGCAGAGTAGGCATGGAGCAGTACATGGCCAGAATGCTAAGTGTACTGAGTCCTTGAGGGGCATCCATAGGGTGTATGCCTGAATGCCAGAAGGGGAGCAGTGAACTGAAGGCACCAAAAAGTACAGCAAGTAGAGCATGGCCAGAGCCATAGCCAGAAGGATTTCAGGCAGGAAAGAGAGCCGCAGACAGACAGGGCCCCCAGCAACTACTGGAGGCAAGAAGGACAGAAGGCAGCAGCAAGGAGACCCAGCCAAGCAAACCACCAGAAGACAGGATCAACACAAGAGCAACCCCTCCTCCCACACCCCCAAGGTGATTGTTCCCCTTTAAATAATGCTGCAGATTTCAGAGGCAGGAAAGACAGCCATAGACAGACAGGACCCCCAGCTACTACCAGAGGCAAGAGGGGCAGACAGAGCAGGCAGTAGCAAGGAGACCCAGCCCCAGCAAATCACCAAAAGACAGGATCAGCACAAGTGCAACCCCTCCCCCACACGCCGAGGTGAGAAGCAGCATGTGGGGGGTGGGGGGTGGTAGTCCACAGGGAAAACCAGGACAGAGCATCAGCATAGTGACAAAGGCAGCTGGCAGGGGGTCTCGTATGACACTGATCCCCATCCATTATCCTATATTTTTTCTTACTGTTTACTGCAGTATAATAGATTGCATCAGACTGATTCTGATGACTTCCAGACTGATATTTTCTGTAACTACAAATGTCAGAGACCCCTGCAACTGACATCGGAGCAGGACTGCAGCAGTGGGAGATGCAGTAGCCTGTAGTGCATGTTAAAGTTTTGTTGGTCTCCTGAGCGAAGTATGGTCCTGTGAGACTGTACTTAGCCCTGTGAGGACAGCAGGACCAACAAACAAAAGATCAGAGGCTATATAAATTCTCACAAGCACTGCAGGCTATTGAATCTCCTGTTGCTGCAGTCCTGCTCTGATGTCAGTGGCAGGGGATTCTGGGATTTGTAGCTGCAGAAAAAGTCAGCCTGAAAGTAAGCAAAATTAGTCTGATACGATTTACTATACCACAGTAAACGGTAAGCAAAAAGGTGCTTTTGCACACAAACTTCAAACTGGGATCAGCCCCACACTTGAGTGTGGAACTCTTAGAGCTGACTGTTCCCCTTTAAATAATGTGCATGTGAGCTGTGTTTTAACCCCAGCACTGAAGAGCAGACAAAATCAGTCACACTAAATATGCCTGTCTTATTTCCAATTCTGTAACTCATGCGTGTGTGTGTGTGTGTGTGTGTGTGTGTGTATGCCCACGCGCACGAGTGTGTGTCTCCAGCATACACCATATCAGCTCTCTTCTTCGTGCTATTTGTAATGTCCAGTTTTGGAGGCCCCATCTCAGGAAGGACATAGATCGGGTGGAGGCAGTACAGAAAAGAGCAACCAAAATGGTGCTTGCTTACATCAGAAGTCCTACGAGGAAAGATTCAGGGAATTAAATACGTACTCACTGGAAGAAAGGAGAGAAAGGGGAGACATGATTGAAACATTCATATACCTCAAGGGTGTCAACAAGCTACATGAGGGTGGCATATTGTACAGAAAGAGATGCTCAAGGACGAAGGGGCATGATATGAAGCTGGAAGGGGGGAGACATAGAGGGGATGTGAGGAAAGGGTCGTGGATGCCTGGAACAGCCTCCCAGCAGAGGTGATGGGTACCGACATGGTAACAGGTTTCAAGCATGCATGGGGAAGACATAGGGGGGCCTTAGTAGCAGACCTGAGGGGGGTAATGCCCTAGATTAATTAGGGTCTGCAGTAGCACAGTAGGTAGGGACTTTAGGGTAGACTAGGTGGGCCAGGGGGTCCTTTGCTACTGACAGCTTCTATTTTTCTGTGTTTCTATGTTACCTGAATAACACTTTGCTAGCCTGAATTTCAATGAAGCAAAACAGATCAGCATGCAGAGAAGATTGCATCAATGTCCTTAATCTGGACGTTGAAGTGAAAAAATAAAAACTCATCATCAGTAAATCTGACAAAGATTCACAAATAATTGCTCTGTTATGATGAATGAACTATGTGTCAGTCTTTAGTGTCTGCTTCTCTGATCATTTTGAAATGTCATCTTCACCTGATCAGTCTGCTGTAAGCTAATCAATGGTATAAACAGCTATCCCATTAAAGATTAAAGTGACGACTCTAAACCTTTAATGCTCCCAGAACACCCTTTTGTGGTCCAGGCAGGATGATGAAGGGTGATTATTTGTTCCTGTGTGAATGCAGTGTCAGACCAAGCCTCAATTATGGGCATGTGAGAAGACTCAGTGTTTTTTTTATTTAATTCAAATCTACTGGAGTTTACTAGTTGCAAAATGCAGTAAGAAGAAAATAACTTCTGTCTCTGTCCCATTCTTTTCATGTTCCATCAAGGAACCTGTTAGGTGGTTAGCCCTGTTCAGTGCTTTTTATTTTTTCAAACAGGTTTAATAGATGAAATTTAGAGCATTAAAACATTTCAAAATTGTGAGAAATGGGGACTAAGGGCATAATCCTCAAAGTTGGCCCGGATATGTGCATGTCCCACAGTGCTTCCCCTCCTGGAGTAGCATACCAGAGGCACAACTCACAGTCCCTGGCTTCCATTGCCTGGTCCTTGCACCACCACTCCTTGCACAGCAACCAACACAGAGAGGCTATGTGTGTGTGTGTGGGGGGGGGGGGGCAGAGCAGTGGCTCAACAGTGGCCATCCAGGCAAATACCCAGCCTACTGCCAAAGCTGATCCCTTGCTATAGATAGGGTCACACACAATCAGGCAGAGTCCCACACTAACAGGCAGAATCCGACACAACTGGGCAGGGTCCAACACAATTGAGCAGAGACCCACACAGTTGGGCAGGATCCTACACAGTTGGGCAGAATCCAACACTAGGGTCCCACATTAAAAGGCAGAATCCCACACAACTGGCCAGAGTCCCACACATAAAGGTAGAATCCATCACAATTGGGCAGAATCTCACACTAAAAGGCAGATTATACAATGGCAAGAAAGAATCCTGGCTTCTGATTGGTCAGTTGGCCATCACAGCAAGGATGTTATCCTGGCATAACATCCCTGCTGATCAACTAGATGATGACCCTGTTGCCATTTCCTTTTTCCACGTGATCATTGTTTGCATCCTCTCTTAAGAAACATTTTTTAAACACTAAAAAAGATTCTTTAAAATTATTTTTTTCTGTACAAAACAACAAGCCATTTATAATAGGAATAATGCCCTCCAGGGTGGGTGTTATGCTGGGATAACATCCCTTCTCGGGTGTTGGACACCCTCGGCCGGTGGCCTCAGGCCCAACCACCTGAGGTGGGATGTTATCCCACTATAACACCCACCATGTCAGGCATTATTCCTTTAGTACCACACAACTGGGAAGAGTCCCACCATAAAAGGCAGAATGCCACACAGTTGGGTAAAGTCCCTCACCAAAAGAAAGAATCCCACACAGTTGTTCAGGATCCCACACTAATAGGCAGTACCTACAGGGCAGGGTCCATATTATGGCGAGGGTCCCGCACTACTGGGCAGGGTCCCCCACTAAAAGGCAGGGTCCTATGCCATTGGGCAAGGTTTCCAACTGGTGAGCAGGGCCCCCAATAATTTATTTAGTTTTTGTTGACCAGGTAAGTGCACTAGACAAATTCTGCCTATTTTCAGGCACAACCCGGGGGAGGGGGATACAGATGAATGTCAACTGACTTTGAACCAGATTAAGCTGTTGGTGGTATTTCTTTTTAGTGAATAGGCAAGGTCCTACAATATTGGGCAGAGTCCCACACTGGTGGGTGGGGTCCAAATGGGCAGCATCCACATTATTAGGAGGGTCTCACACTAAAAGGCAGGGTCCTACACTGTTGAGCAGGGTCCCACACTAGTGGGCAGCATCCAACAAGGCAGGGTCCACATTAAGGGGAGGATGCCACACTATTGGTCAGGGTTCAGTCCCATACAATTGGTCAGGGTCTGGTCCCACCATATTAGGCAGGGTCCCATACTATTGGACAGGATCCCAGACTATTCAGTAAGGTTCCAAACTATTGGTTAAGTGAGAGCGTCATTACCTCTGTCCCAAACAAGCCAAAAGTACTAACTATCTATTGTTGTAAAGTTTTGCAAAAAATACAACCTTTACTTCCAAGCTCTGGCTGTTCATGAAAACTACTTACAGAGGCAAGGAGGGAAGATTCCCAATGTTTCACAGTTCACAACAGCTTTGTTAGATGGGCTGAGTCCTACACTAATGGGCAAGGTCTCTCACACCTACTAATCAGAGACTGGGCCCATTACTTGTAGCCTTGGTCCCCCACCTTGGAGCACAGTGCAACATTATTGGACAAGGAGGGTACCACTCGACTGGCCAGGGAGCCACAGCACAGGGCATACCTTCATTTTAAGGGTGGTGGGCAGTAACAATACTTAAAGTTATCCTTACCTGCCAGCAGAGTTATCCTTATCTGCCAGCAGAGGCAGTGAACACAAAGACAGTACAGGCCCTCAAGATAAGCCTGGACAAAGTTTTATTTACCACAAGAATCGAAGAGTTACTAACCATAGCAGTAGATCTTCAAGAAAATCTCCTCCATTGGGCAACACTTTTGGATCCATAAGCCATCAGCATCAGGACCACTCGGAAACTTTTGCTACCTGGGGGTCATGCACGATGATGTGCAACATCGGCACCTATAAACGTAGATGGCACCATGGCTCCTTTGTTCCCTGCTGGAGATAAGCTTGGAGCGCTACTTACCGTTGAGTAGCCAGGAGATCAAGCCAGTACCAGGCAGGCACACATAGAGTGGCATGGGACAGTAAAATACATAAATAATTTATGGAAACCTCAAGGAAGGCATTGGAATATCCTGCCAACATATGCCTCAGTCAGAGAGAAGAATGGTGGGTGCACTGTGGCCCAGTGGAGGAGATTCTCTTGAAGATTTGCTATTACGGTGAGTAACAGTTCTGTCTTCATCGTGGCTATCTCCTCCTTTGGGTCACACCTTTGAAATGATTCCCAAGTAGTACGCAAGGTACGCAAGGAGGACAGCAAAGTCTGATATGCAACCAGGATGGAAGGCCTTGCAGAAAAGCAGTCCCAAATCCAGCACGCCTGCAGGAGACGATGTCTAGCTTATAGTGCTTAGTGAAGGCATGCACAGTGCTCCATGTGGCAGCAGCAGATGTGTCAGCTGCAGAAACATTCTGAAAGCAGGCAGCAGAAGTGGTCATACCATGTGAAGAGTGGCCACACACATCACCAGGAAGTTCCTTTCTGTACTTCCTTTAACAAAATTGTATGCAGTGTGCCAGACATTTGGACAGCATTGTTTGGTGACAGGTATGCCCTCTCTCCCAGGGGCAGATGAGAGAAAAAGCTGAGACTTTCTGCAATCCTTAGCCGACTTAGAAATATAGGGTTCTATATACATCAACGGTACAGAGCAATGCCTCACGTTTGTTAGTATGCTCTGGATAATATACAGAAAGGTTCATGGCCTGATTCAGTGTGAAGCTGTCAAAGACCACAGTGGGTAAAAAGTGGGGACTGGTATGCAAAGACACTGTCCTTGTGAAAAAGCAGATAGTGAGGCTCATGCATGAGAAACTGAAGCTCAGAAATCCTCCAGGCAGAAGTTATAGCAACCAGGAAAAGAGTCTTCCACTAAAGAAAGTTGCAGCAGTCTCAGATGGAGCCAGAGTTAGTTTTTGAAGTATGAAATTATGGTTCCAATGCAGAACCAGTTTACGAATTGAGGGATGCATGTGCAGAATACCCTTAAGGAACATAATGGACACTTCTAATTGTACCACCATGCGCCCATCAGTATGGGCATGGAAAACGGAAATGGCAGCCAAGTGCACCTTAATGGATGAGTACTGGAGACCAGTGTCTGGTAAAGATAATAGATAGGCCAGTACAGTATTGACAGGACGTGTAAAAGGGTCCTCTGAACAGGAAACTCACCCTATGAAGAAATGTTTCCATTTTAGCAAATAAGTGTGTCTTGTAGAAGGTTTCCTGGCTGCCATCAAGAAGACATCAGCCACCAGGGGAGAAACCCTGACATGTGCAGTGGCTATGTCCTTAGAAGCCATGTGTGCAGATGTAGGGACCGCAGGCCTGGATGGTCCAGGGAACCCCCCCGACTTGTGACAGTGGACCTCAGCACAGGAGCAGATGACCAAGAGGCTGCACTGCTAGATGCTGAAGCATGGGAAACCATATCTGACAAGGCCAGAAGGGAACCTCCCATATTAGGGAGGCTGTTCTGCCTACATCTCTGAATGAGAGCGATCAGAAGGAAGGCATAAAGGAACCTTCTTTTCCAGGAGAGGGACAACGTATCTCCTCAAGAATCTTCAGGCCCTGGAGTCAGCGAGCAGATATGTGGCAGTTTTATGTTGTGTGGGGATGCAGAAAGGTCCAGCTCTGGATGACCCCCACTTTGTAAAGAGGTTGTTTACTATGGAGATCAGCAGTTCCCATTCATGTATCCCTGACTGGGACCAACTTAGCCTGTCTGCTAAGACATTTTAGACTCCTAGGAGAGATATGGCTGTCAGTTGAAGGATTTGAGACATTGCCCAGTACCATAATCTCATTGCCTCCCTGCATAGGGGTAAGAGTGAGTGCCCCCTTGCTCATTAATTTAGTGCATCACACTGACTTCTGTCCTTATCAACAGGGGGCCTGGACTGAGGTGTTTTGTGAAGGCCTGGAGACCAAGAAGAACCGCCCTTGTCTCCAGAACATTGATGTGGAGATCTGAGTCTAGGTCAGTCCACAACCCCTGGGGCTGGAAATGGTCCATGTGGGAACTCCATCCTGACCCTGAGGCATCGATCGTGAGGATCTGCACTGGTGCTGAGGAGAAAAATTGAACACCTTGCAATAAGTTCATGGGTTCCATCCACCACAGCAGTGACTTTTGAAGGGGATATGTGACGAGAACCATCTGTTCAAACTAGTCTGTCTGTTGATCCCTTTGTACCCAAAATATCTGTGTCAGTGGCTCAGCAGGTAGCACACTCGCCTCTGAGGCCGGGAGATCAGAAGGCTGTGGGTTCTATCCCCACACCAGGAACTTGGGATAAATCCCAATACTGACACTGTATTGCAGCATTAGGGGGGTGCTGCACTCCTCAGGTGCCGCCTTTCAGATGAGACGTTAAACCGAGGTCCCATCTGCCTGTTCTGGTGATACAGGTGGATGTTAAAGATCCCAGGGCACTTCTCGAAAAGAGTAGGGGAATTTCCTCAGTGCCCTGGCCAAATTTCCCCCCATTCAGTAAAAGAAATACCACCAACGGCTTTATCTGGTTCAAGGTCAGTTGGCCTTCATCTGTACCCCCCGGCTCATGCCTGAAAATAGGCAGAATCTGTCTAGTGCACTTACCCGGTCAACAAAAAGTAAATAAATAAATGAAATCCTCTGTGGGATTCACATGGAGGTGGCAATGGGACTGTCACAATGGCAGCTGCCTTAAGTCCTAGGAGATAGTGCATTGTCCGGACGGACACATAATGACTCCTGTGTACCAGATGGGCTTGGGCCACCAGGACCTTGGCCCTGCCTGCAGGCAGAAATTGAGTGTCGGTGTAGTTTTAACCGCAGAGTTACTGTCTGCATTTGGATTTAAATTTGGATTAGTAAACCAAGCAGCTTAAACTCACCATTTTGTGTGGACAGTGATTTCTTGGCTCCACATTGAATGCACAGGCACTTCCTGGTTCATACTTACATTCAATAGGATTGGCCACCCTTCTCCTGTACACCAGCCCAGCACCACTGTTCACAGTCCAACCTCTCCAGGATAGCTGTAGGCAGAAAAGCACTGCCCGCTGCCTTGTCTAGTATTGTACCAATGCACTAGAGGCACTGGCTGGGAAGAAGGACAGATTTCAGGACACTGACCATAACACCCAGGTCCTTGAACAGTTGCTGTGTTCTGGATTCTGTGTACTGAACTACTTCCCTGGACAGGCCCTGCAGGAGCCAGTCAACCCGATAAGGGAAGACAAAAAGCCCTTCCTTCTTGAGGGCTGCGGCCACAACTGTGAAGTATTTGGTGAACACTTGAGGTGTTGAGGATAAGCCAAAGGGCAATATGCAGAACTAATAATGGCTGTTCTCCAACATAAAGCAAGGTACTGCCTGTGGCATTGTCTGAATTTGATATGAACATAAGCATCCTTCATGTACAGAGCAGAGAGCCAATCCCCTTTTTGCAGTAGGGGAATAAGAGCCTGAAGAGACATCATTTGAAACCTTTTTGTAATCGATGAATTTGTTCAAGTCTCTTAGGTCTAATACAGGATACAGGTCTCCTGTTAATTTGGGGACCAAGAAGTATCTTGACTAGAACCCCCTATTCCTTTCCTTGAGAGGGACAGTTTTGATTGCTTTCTTTAGAAGTTGGGATTGCACTTCTTCTCTCAGAAGGGACAACTGGCCCAGAGGATAATGAGAAGGAGACAGGAGGTACACTAGAAATGTGGACAGCAACTCCAGGGCATGCCCCTTTCCTACTATTTCCTGGACCTACTCGTCTGTGGTGATCTCCCCCCATTTTGGCAGGTGAAGGGAGATCCATCCCCCACTTGGACTCCCAGGGGCTACAGTGGAGCAGTGGCGGAGCCAGTTTTAGGAGCAGTTGGGAGCCAGGGGGGCCATTCAAGTCAATCACGGGCTCCACAATGGGCACTAAACAGTGAATAAAGTTGGTGGCAGGGCACCACTACTCACACTGGGGCAGCCATGAGGGTCGACCCCCCCCAGCCCCCAGCTCTGCCACTGCAGTGGAGGGAGGAATTTGGGAATCTAAAGGTGCTGGAGGTGACTGGGCCACCTAAATCAGTGCCTTTGCTTGTCTTGGAATGGTCAGAAGTGATGGAGGGACCCAGAAGGGGACGACCTCCTCAACCATGGTTCTGTTAATGGTAGCCATGGCTGTCACAGTTGGTACACCTACAAGATGCACCTCTACCACACTCTTGTATTTTTCTGGTTCAAGGATTTTACAGACCTCAGAGTCATTTTGGAAGATTGAAGGTCTTTGAGTGTATTATCCACATCAGTTTCAAACAACTTGGAGCCCCTAAAAGAGGCTTTCAGTATGGCTTGCTGTGCATCAGCTGCAAAGCCAGCCATTCTAAGCCACGAATATCTGACAAACGCCAGAGGCAGCAGCCCTGGTAGAGGCATCAGGTGCATCATATGCAGATGTTCATGCCCAGTGAGTGGAACAGTGAGGGACTGGAACAGGTGTAAGACTGGCATCTTAGCCATCTGCAGTTGTCAGCAGAAGGAAGCAGAGAAGAGGGGTACTATGCTGGTTGACTAAGGTAAGGCACCGGTTCACTCCTGCTGTTGCATTCGCTGCTGGGAAGGGCAGAAGGTAAAAGGTAGACCTAAACCAGGAATAGGAGCAACAACCAATCTAGGGTAACAGTATAAGGAGAAGTACACCAGTTACAGCGGAACACAAGTAGCAGCATACAAAAAGGGAGTAGATGGGAACACCGTATCAGGGATAAGGGGGTACATAAGTTTTTAGAGGTTACATAGGGAGAACAGAAGGTGGGAATGCTAGGAGTGGTGCAGTACAGTGGCTGTAGGCAGCAGTCTTCAGAGAGACCTTCTGGAGACTGTGCTGCTGCCCCAACTGCATCCACCTCTCTGGGTTGAGGGAGGCAGTCACTAGACTTGAGGCTGAGTTGGCTAGGATTCAGGAGACCTCTTCCCTCACCCAGATGCCACCAAGTCTGACACTGTTACCCCCTGAGGATGCCAGGGAGAGGGAACAACTACACTATGGGGGGCTCTAGAAGGGTGGGATTGGTGGTTCAGGGCCACATTCCTCAACCAGTATCACTTACAAAATTCCTAGGCTTCTCTGGCAAGGCAGAACTGCCAGAAGGAGGCACCCGGGGTAGTGGCCAGGGAGGATGTAGGAATTCTGCAAAGTGGAGAACTCCAGAGGAAAAGGAAGCAACTTCTAGTTGGGGACTGGATTGTGAGGGGAATAGATTTGGGAATAGGAAAAGGGGAGGAGACAAAGGTTAGGTGCCTATGCAGCACAACAGTCCAGAGGGATGGGAAGTGGACCCAGAGGATCACTAGGGCAGCAGGACAGGAGGCAGAGCTGGATGTCATTGTCCACCTGGGGACTAATGACCTGGCTAGGGAGGGGGCTCGGATAGTGCTGGGGGAGTTTAAGGAGCTGGGGAGGGGTCATAGAAAGGTAGCATGCTCAGTGGCTTTTGCTGAGGTGCTACCTGTCTACAACAGAGGGAAGGAGAGGGATATCCACACCTAGACCTTCAACTCATGGTTGAAGGAATGGTGCAGAGAGGAGGGGTTCGGGGACATTTCGAACTGGGGATCCACCTAGAGTGATAAAGGCTTTTACAGGGATGATGACCTGCATCCGTCTGGGAAGGGAACCACAGTTCTCAGTGTATGGTTTAGATGATACTTTGACAAACATTTAAACTAGCTGGGGGAAGGGGTGGCAAAAGAAATTGGGAGGCAGTAACTGCCCCTCCCCTCACAGGCTGAAGTAGAAAGTTGGGAGAACCCGAGGGGAATGGAATCCTCCATGGTGGAAATTAATAAAGGAAAGCAGGGCAGTAGAAATTAAGGGGGATGGGAATGGAAGCATTAAAGAGAGAGTGAGAAGAAGCAAGGGCAAAACGGAAAGAAAGGGGGTAACAAGCAGAGTGGTAAGAAAATCTGGAAGACCATGTGTGCGAATGCTAGAAATCTAGGAAATAAGATTCTGGACCTAGAAGCCATCATGGCAGAAGCTGACCTGGATATTCTGGCTATTACCGAGTCATGGTACACTGAAAACCATGACTGGGATGTGTACATACCAGGCTATACTCTATTCAGGAGGAACAGGGTGGGAAAGAGAGGAGTGGAGCGGGTGTGGTGTTTTTATGTGAAGTAAGGCATGAAAGCAACAAAGATACAAGGAATATGGGGGGAGCAGAAGTACTGTGGGTCCCACTAAAGATGGCAAATGGACCCTTTATTCACACTGGCGTGATCTATAGACCTCTGGCACAGGGGGAGTAATAAAAATACTGGTGGAAGCTATTGGCAAGATGGCAACAAAGGGGGAGGTGCTGCTGGTGGGGGACTTCAGTCTGCCAGATGTAAATTGGAAGTTCCCAGCTGTAGCTTCAGCTAGAAGCAGGGACATCCTGTACTCCCTGCAAGGAGCGTTCCTCAGATAACTAGTCAGTGAACCCACTTGCAGTGCTGGGTAAGTTACTTTTTCTATTACTTTATATTACTTTTGAAAACTTGTTCCAAAAAACTGTGCAGTCACTAACAAGGATGCAGAAGTACTGGAAGATGTAATACACCTTACAGTTACATTTACTTATGTCTGTTCATACAAAAGAAATATGTAACTGATTACATTTATCTGAAAGTAACTAGTAACTAACCTATTACTTTCAAAAAATGTAATATGTTATAGTTGTCTATTATTTTTGTATTGTTTTTGTATTAAAAGAAATAAGTAACTATAGTTGTAACTTGTAAGGTGTATTACTTTTTCTAGTACTTCTCCATCCTTGCTAGTGACTGCACAAAGCTTCCTGGAACAAGTTTCCAAACGTAATAGAAAGTAATAGAAAAAGTAACTAACCCAACACTGCCCACTTATGATGGGCAGTACTGGACCTGGTATGCACTAACAGGATCAGTGTTGGAGACATCAGCATAAGACGCGACCTGGGGAACAGCCGTCACCATACAGTGTGGTTCAATATAAGGACTGCTGTGGAATTGAACCACATAAGGGCGAGGGTCCTGGACTTCAAGAGGGTAGATTTTAAAAAGATGGGTGAGTGCCTCAAGGATGACCTGGTGGGGGGGGATGTCCAGGGTGGGGTGGAGAAACAGTGGGTGAGGCTAAAAAGGGCCATAGGGAAGGCAACAAACCTCTGCATCAAGCAAGTGAGCAAAAGCAAGAGCAAAAAGGGACTGCTATGGTTCTCAAAAGAGGTGGCAGAAAAGGGAAAGGTTAAGAGTGTCGCATTCAGAAGGTATAAGGAGATGCAGAGAGGTGAGGATAGGGAGGTGTACCAGGGGAAACAGCAGGAAGCAGGGAGAGCAACAAGAAGCATGAAGATGCAAACTGAAGAGAGAAGAGCCCAGGCTGTGACGAAGGGGGAGCAATACATTTTTTAAGTATGTACTGTAAGTGAAAAGAAGAAGACAAGGGGTGGGATAATAGGATTAAAAAGGGAAAGAGGGACTGTTCAGAGGGGGACCAGGAAAAGGCAGACATCCTGAACAAATACTTTTGTTCCGTATTCACGGAGAAAAGACAAGGGGAGGGGCCACCAAAAAAATAACAAGAGCATTGGCAGGAGGGAGGGAGGTGGACACTAGTCTCTTCTCACAGGAGAGTGTCCTGAAGGGACTTACTAATCTGAAAGTGGACAAAGCAATAGGGCCAAGTGGGGTGCATGCAAGGGTGTTGAGGGAGCTCAGGGAGGTACTGGCTACACCTCTGACTGTCCTATTTAACAGTTTATTCTAAGCAGGAGTGGTTTTGAAGAACTGGAGGAGGGCAGATGTAGCCTCACTTCACAAAAGTGATAGCAGGGAAGAGGCTGGCAATAATAGGCCAGTCAGCCTGACTTCAGTGGTGGGAAAGTTAATGGAGTCAGTGCTGAAGGAAAGGATTATGGAATATCTTGAATCCAGTGGGTTACAAGAATCGAGGCAGCATGGATTCATGGTGGTGGTGGGGGGGGGTCATGTTAAGTGAATCTGGTAGATTTCTTAACTGGGTGACCAAGGAATTAGATCAGGGTAAAGCAGTGGATGTGGCCTGCCTAGATTTCTGTAAGGCTTTTGACACTGTTCCACATAGGAGGTTATTAAGCAAGCTGGGTAGCTTAGGAGTGGGTCCAAAATGGTAAACTGGGTAAGGAATTAGTTAGGTGATAGGGAGCAGAGGGTTGAATGGAGCTCACTCAGAGGAAGGAAGGAAGGAAGGAAGGAAGGGTAGCCAGTGGGATGCCTCCAGGATCAGTGCTGGGACAGGTCCTCTTTAATACCTTTATAAGTAACACTGCCGAGTATCTGGAAGGGAAGTTCTGCCTCTTTGCGGATCACACCAAAATTTGCAATAGGGTTGACACTCCCGGGGGGGAAGGGTGAGCAGAGACCTGAGAAAACTCGAGGAGTGATCAAGGGTATGGCAGCTGAGTTTCAGTATGAAAAAGTGAAAAGTAGTGCACTTGGGGCCCAGAAACCCAGGGACGGAGTACAAAATGGGAGGAGTGGTACTGATGACCACTAAACAGGAGAGAGACCTGGGGGTGATCATATCCAATGACCGGTGGCCAGACAGTGTGACAAGGCAATTGGGAGGGCTAGTGAGATACTGGGGTGGGTGAGGGAGGTGGTAGATCATAAGTAAGACTCCCACCTAGAGTACTGTGTCCAGTTCTGGCGACCACATCTCCGGAAAGACACAGAGTGCAGCCAGTCCAAAGGAGGGCTGCTAAAATGGTGCAGGGTCTGCATCAGAAGCCCTACAAGGAGAGACTTAAGGACCTAAATATGTACACCCAGGAAGAGAGGAGGGAGAGGTGGGATGTGATACAGTCCTCTAAATACTTCACAGGGATAAATAAGGTGCGATAGGGAGGTATTTTTCCAGAAAAACAGGTGCTCAAGGACACTGGGGCATGATAAGAAGCTGGCTGGAGGGGGGTAGATTTAGGAGAGATGTGAGGAAGTACTTCTTCACAGAAAGAGTGGTGAATTCCTGTAACAGTCTTCCAGCGGAGGTGGTGAGGTTGAAAACAGTGGTGTGGTTCAAGAATGCATGGGATAGGCATAAGGAAATCTTAGGGAAAGGCAAAGGGTGGGGGAGAATGGCCCGGAGATCAGAGTAGGATCTGCAGTGATACTATAGTCAGGGAACAATGGCCAGACTAGGTGGGCCAAGCTGTCCTTATCTGCTGGCAAATTCGGTGTCTATGCTGACTGCAAAAGATGATTACCAGTAGCAACACCAGTCTAAGTGGTTTTAAGAAGCTCTGCCTTTGTAGGATTATCAGTCAGTGCCTGAATAGTAGTCATGGCAGATTTCCACAGGCTATTCTAATACTTAATCATACAAGCCTGATAATTTTCAGTTCTTATGTAACCCCTAGGTGGCACTATCCCAATGGCTACTACCCCTGCCTACTTGGCTAGTAGCAGGTTAAGGGGCCTGAGCTCTGAAATGGGTGCCTTCATCCAGAGGTCAGGGTTGGTAGTGGTCATGCTAACCTGGGCACAGCCCTCTGGGACAGTGTAACTCCCCTCTTTCCTTATTAGTGGCCAGAACAATGCACAATAATCACTTTCACAATATCCCTGATACACCACACAAGTACCCACACTGTTTGCACTTACCACCAGGGCTTTCCTCTGGCCCGGCCCTGGGGACCCCCTGTAAAACAAGGATATACACAGTAAATAACAGCAGCACAGTACTCTTGCACAAACTGGAACCACAGCCAGGGTAAATGCGAAAAAGAGTTAGATCTGATCTATTTAAGGGGCTTGAACAAGGAAGGGGCGTAATCAGGTTAATTTGCTTAAAGGCTCTATCAGTCAAACAGTTATGCATGCACTTCAGGGTCCATAAACAGTCACACACTCTGGGTATCAAGATGGAGAATGGTGAGCTAGCCAGGAACGTTGCAGTTAGTTGGGGCCCTGTGATGGAAGAAAACAACATGCACAACACACATTATTTGTAATCCGGAGCCAGAGGGCTCAGTTCATGAAAAGAAAACAACAAGACAATCAGATGACACACTTTTAGATTAGGCTGTTGTTGCAGGGAGCTACCCTGATGATTACTCACGATACCCAAGACTGGACACAGACTAGACGAAAATCGAGACAGCAGGTAGTTAATCTGGAGTGCCAGGTGAAACAGGGCCCACATGAATCGCTGAGGTGTCGTTCCTGTTCAAGCGTGGAGCAGGGAGCTGATCCCCAGGCAGGTCTCTTGTCGATGGCTTTCTCTGTGCAGCGGGTAGTCTGGCTGGGCCAGTGTGGCAAGGCCCAGGCCAAATGGAGACAAATTTGGATACAGTCCATTTGGGCTGGATATAGCTTCCAGCAAGCAGAACACAGTTCACACAGTGCAGGACCAAATCGCAACCCACTTTCAATACACAGCACATTTACATGTAAGAAAATTCTACTGTACCAGGCAAACCGCTCTCCGGTCATAATCGCAAAGTCTCTGCACAAACCGGGGATTTAAAAGCAGCTGGAAATCCTGACAGGCCGATCGCATTCAGCAAAATCTTCGGTCTTCTTCAGGTATGGACCTGGTAAAAAATCAGTGGCTTACTTCGTTCTCACAGACTTGGATTTAGTCCAAAATAATTCTCTTCTGTCCCTCTCAGGGGCAGCAGGCAGACATGCAGGCCAAATCTCAGCCCTTTCACAGTTCTCCCATGCAGAACTACATAGAACAACTGCCCAAATCACTTGAGCTGTTCTCATCTCACTTCCCAGCTCAGAACTGACTGAAACAGCAGGCAGCTTGGGGATTTCCCTCAGATCCAGATCCAAAAGATTCAGCTGGCTGATCTGTCTGTCAGTCACAACAAAGGCTCTCCCTTCAGGTGCAAAAAGGTGCCAAAAGGCCAAAACTAAGATTCCTACAGATTTTGACTCCAGACAGCTCCTGTAGTCCGGCTCCATTTTAGGTCCCACCAGACTGATTGGTCCAATTCGGCAGTTCCGGCCCAAAATGGTGCGGATAAACAAAACAGTCCTTGCTGCAAAGAAGGCAGGTTAGACAAGCTAGATTATTATTACTACTCTAATGAATGATTAGCAAACAATTGCATCCATTAACAGGGCTCACTCTGCGCAATTAGCGATGGCAGAAACGGAGCGATTACCTGGCCACCCGGGCGGGACTCAAGCATGACAACACTCAGCCCGCTCCCAGATGAATTATTACTGCAATCTAGGCAGCTCTTAAAGCGAGAGTACCTAGAGGCTACACAAGCACTCTTTGGCAATAACGATTAACTGCTAAATGCAGGACACCAGCCTGGCAGTGAGCATTTAGACAAGCTCATGGAAGACTTTTCAGGAACCCCCATTTGTAGGGGGGTTACACTTAGACCCAAGGGAGCAGAGGTATTAGCACTATATAGATACATAGATACATAGGCAAGGCAAGTTTTATTTATCTGGCGCCCAATCCCAGGGACTCTGGGCACCTTACATTAAAAGGTAAGGTCAGTACAACACAACGCACGTATAAAAGTATATAACAATAAATACATCTCAGCATAATAAAGTGGCTTTCTGAAATTAGTACAAATTAGTCGCCTTCATCAGGGAAGGCCATTCAAAAAAGATGAGCCTTTAGCCCCTCTTTGAACAGCATGACTGTTGGGGCTTCCCTGACACCAGCTAGCAGAGTGTTCCACAGGGTCAGCCCAGTGACACTAAAGGCACTGTCACCAGATGTTTTAAGTCTGACCCTGGGAACATCAAGGAGGCCCCAAGTCAAGGAGCAGGGGGAGTGGACCGAGGAGGCAGGTGTAAGAACATCAGCCAGATAGCCTGGGACCAGCCCGTATAAGGCCTTGTAGATGAGCAAGCCCACCTTGAAGAGGGCATAGATACATAGAAGGTGACGGCAAATAAGGACTGTGTGGCCCACCTAGTCTGACCCTTTTCCCCTACCTAACGCACCTCTTTTGCCCATCACATCTAATCTCCTCGATTTTTTATCAGGAGCTTGAGTGCTCATCACGCTAGGGGCCCCAGAGTGATCATGAGCAGCCATGATTATCACAGAATCAGTTGAATGTGGAACATAATAGGGCCTGACAGACAGAGCAGGGTACTGCTTGCAGCCTTTATGGAGACTGCAGACAAGATGCTAGGCCTGTGCCAGGCAGCAAAGGTTGCACCCTCCAAAGCAGGATATACAGGAGGCACTACAATAGTAGGTGCAGCTATAACCTCTAAGAATGTCATTAAATTCTGTTTACTGGAGTCTTCCTCTTCACCCTCAGATCCCATGACATCTTGAATTTGATTGACCCAAGGCTGGAATGAGGGATCTTAAGGAGGAGACCTAAGGTTAAAAACCACCTAATCCTCACTAAAAGAGGAGAGGGTATAGCTGGAAGGGAATCTTCTTTCATAGGAGTCCTCTTTCCCTTCTTCATCCTCCAAATCCTCCTCCATGTTCAGGAAATCAGGACTGTATTCTACTTCGTCATCATCCTGAATGACGATGGGGGCAATTGGCAGAGCCGGCAACAGAGGCAGACTGGCGGCTGTTTTAGAGGAACTACAGGCACACTTATAAGTGACATTGACAATGACAATATTGATGCGGGAGGCCCTGTTGATGGAACTACCTGCATCGACTCTGGCAGTGACAGGAGCAGACAAAGAAACGTCTCTGAAAATGACAACAGCATAGCCTGGTGGTCGACGACACTCATTTGAAAGGTCATGACCGTTATCGTTTCCAGGACAGAACCTGTGGATGAAGGTGGCATAACATCTGTAATAGGTACAGCAGCACCAGAGCCAGACCCCAAACGTGGTGTCTCCGTGATGGTTGGTGGGGACTGTAGTCAATGCCACTGGAGCGGATGATGATGATGAGGATTTAACCTCCTTCAATGGAGACCTCAACCTCACTGGTGAAGCATGCTTATCCTTATGCTGATGGTGATGACTGAAGGATGAGGGCTTCAATAATGATTTTTTTTTTGCTTCAGATTTCTCCATCATCCTTGCCTACCTCAGTAGTGATACTGTTACTGACCACTGGGTTGTAGCCTTCTCAGTGGTGGTCAGGGTGAGAGAGAATCTGGCTTGGAGTCACGGCCTCTCCCTGGGTTTCCATGGCCTTTATAGCAGTAACGGTTTCTACTACCTTCTATGGGCAATCCTTGTGGCCTGGTTAAATCCTTGGCAGATCTTACAGTCCCTCACATTGTGGCACAGGCCTCTACAGCAAACACATGCGGTGTGAGCGTCATCCTTGTAAATCTTGTAACTGCAGGTATGAAACCTAAATAAAGGTTCTTTCGATGGCAGCATACAGGGACAACATCGAGAAGTAAACTTAACTTAGAAAATAATAAATATTGAAGAAAGCGATGGCGTTGGTTCTCTACAGGTCTGATGTGTGGTTGATAGCAGAAGAAAGAACTCAGAAGCCATGGGGCCATCCACATTTTTTAGGTGCTGACGTTGCATGTCATTGTGGGCAGCCCCCAGCTAGCAAAAGTTTCCAAGTGGTCCTGATGCTGACAGTTAACAGTTCCAAACGTGTTTCCCAGTGGTGGAGATATCCTCAATGAAGATCATTGGATACCCTAGGCAGTAGAGTTAGTAGGGGACCCTTTCAATTAGTACACATTTGCACAGCATACTTATTCATACTGCTTCCGAGGGGGAGGGGGGCATGATAGACCTAAACTCCTTTCAGACTATAAATTACTCTGTCACTTTTTAACTTTCCTATTTTTAGGGGTGTAATTATTTTCCTCATACTGTACACCATTGTTATTATGGGAAGTTTATGTTGAATGTAACATTTTCATTTTTTTTAACCAAAAATGTATTTATTTACCCACAGTAATGCTTTTTTGATCTTAACCCCCATTGCCATTATTTCTCCTCAAGCTGCCCTCCTGGCCTGCAACATCAATAGTAATACAATTTATTTATTTATTTTTATAAAATGGCTTGGATCAAACAAGCATTCTGATTTGTTTCAACTGGTCACATGAACAGGCATTAATTTCATATAACTGCACAGTTCAAATATTACTTTCTTGTTTCTTGTAACCTTTTAAAAAGCATCACTTAAGGATGTGACACATTGGGTGATCTTAGCATTGCTGTCTTCCGCACTTAATGTATGGCACTTCAGAGTAAAATGAAGTGCTTTTTATGATACAAACATACGAAACTTGCCAGCAGCAACAGGCCTCACAGTCTATCAAGTCTGCTCATATGTGCAGCTAGCACTCCTATATTGCAGCTGCCCCACCCCCCATTCACCTCCTGGAACTGCTCAGTGTCCTTTACCCAGCCCCCCTCCTTGCCCTGTCCCATGCCCTTTTGAAACTCCCCACCATCTTGCATGCCACCACCTCCTCTGGCAAAGCATTCCATTTTGACACTACTCTCTCAGTGAAATAATGCCTTCTCATCTCCCTCCTGAACCTGCCTCCCTCCAATCTTAGCCCATGCCCTCTCGTGTCCCTTCCTTCCTCAGCTTAAACAGCCCCTCTGTGCCAGATTTGTTGATCCCCCTCAAGTATTTGAATGCTTCAGTCATGTCCCCCCATTCCTTCTTTCCTCCAGGATGAATAGACTCAAGTGACTCAGCCTTTCTTCATAGGTTCTGCCTTCCATCCCCTGTAATATTTTTATCACCCTGTGCTGCACCATCTCAAGCAGCTTGATATCCTTCCTTAGGTACAGACGACAATATTGCATGCAGTACTCCAACTGCAGCCTGACCAAGGACCTGTACAGGGGCAGGATTACCTCCTTGTGCCTGGACGGGAATCTCCACGTGATGCACCCCAGCATCCTATTGGCCCTAGCCGCAGCCCTCCTGCATTGAGCAGAGTTATTCATGCTCTCTGTTACTATGACTCCCAGGTCATTCTCCTCCTCAGTGACCCCCTAACCACACCCCAACCAGCCAATATTCCCTCCTTGGGTTCCTCACCCTGAAGTGCATAACTTTGCACTTCTTTGCATTAAAACCCAGTTGCCACCTCACTGACCACTCCTCAAGCCTGGTTAGGTCACCCTGTAGCCTCTGCCACCCCTCTGTGTCATCCACTACAGCTCCCATCTTGGTGTCATCTGCAAACAGACTGATCCTTCTCCAACCCCATGTGCAATATATGATATGAACAGTCCAACATAGAAACATAGACTTTGACGGCAGATAAGGACCACTTGGCCCACCATGTCTACCCATTTACCTACCTATAGGATAAGCTGCAGATCTTAGTTAACCAACAGCCTACTTTGTCCAAACAACACCGGCCCCAGCACAGAGCCCTGTGGCACACCGCTGGTCACTGGCTTGGAAGATGAGAGTTCTCCCCCCACCACCACCCGTTGCAGTCTATCCCCAAGCCAATTCCTGATCCAGCCAGCCATCGTAGCTCCCACCCCTACATGTTCCAGCTTTGCCTCCAGTCACCCATGAGGGATTGAATCAAAGGTCTTGCTGAAATCCAAATATAGGACATCCACTGCATGGCCCTTGTCCAGTTTCCTTGTCACCCAGTCATAGTATTCTATTAGGTTGATCTGGCATGATCCTCCCTGAGATGAGCCCGTGCTGTTGCCCATCCTGGAGATCATTGACCTCCAATAAGGTTACCAGTCTCTCCTTCAAGATTGTTTCCATTAGTTTATCCACTATAGAAGTGAGGCTGACAGGTCTGCAGTTGCTCGGCTTGTCCTTTGGGCCGCTCTTGTGGATAGGCACCACATGAGCCAACCTCCAGTCCTGCGATATGCATCCCATGTCCAGGGAGGTGTTGAATAGGTCCATCAGCAGCCCAGCCAACACCTCTGCCATCTCCCTCAACACCCTAGGGTGAATTCCATCAGGACCTGGTGCCTTATCCACACTAATTGCCTTCAGACCTTCCAATACCCTGCTTTCTTGAATCACTTCATCAGTCACCTACTCCCCCCTCCTCCCCACCCTTCCAGTCCATGGAGGTAGCGGACTTCCTACCTCCCTCATGAACACAGAGCAGAAGTATTATTTCAGTACCTCTGTCTGTTCTCCCTCCTTCTCCACTCCCCCCTGCCCTTTCTAATCTGAACTATCAGGTCTCTACGATTCCTTTTTTCCCTTATGAATCTAAAGAACTCCTTCTCCCCCTCCCTTATGCGCTGAGCCAGCCTTAGCTCCTTGGTGGCCTGGCCTCTCTTACTAACTTGGTTACTTCTCTGGCCCTCTTTGCATATAACTCCCTGTTCTCCCCCCTCCCAGTTCTTTTCATTTGCCTAAACGCTGCTCTCTTGGCTCTCACCCCCTCCAACACACTCCTGGTCATCCAGCACGGCACCTTGGCCCTGGACTTCTTGCTCAAAGTCCTGGTGCAGGCTACAGTGGCCTCTCTCAAGCTAGACTTTATGATTTCCCACTTTTGGTGCACGTCCATCTCTGACCTAATTTCCTCAAGACGCTCCCTCAGTATTTCCCTCATCCTTCAAAAGTCCACCCGTCTGAAGTCCATTACCTTTGTTGCTGACCCCACTGCTTCCCTGCTCATACTGAACCTGAACCACACCGAAAGGTGGTCAATCCCGGCTAGTGGATCCTCCACCTATAGCTCCCTCACCATCTCCCCATTTGATAGTACCAGATCCAATATGTTGCACAGTCTGGTTGGTTCACCAACGAACTGCACCAGGTGGCTATTCTGGAACACATCCAGAAGTACCTGTTCCCAGGTGCTAGAGGTGGCATAGGTTCCCCAGTCCACCCCAAGTAGATTGAGGTCTCCGACAATCACCACGCTCCCCTTGTGACATACCCATCAAATCTGATCCGCCTACTCCCTATCCAACTCTTCGCACTGTGCTGGTGGTCTATACACCACCCCTAGCCTCAGTTTCTTATCCCTCGGGTCCAGGAACTGCATTCACAGTGCCTCCATCCTCCCCTCCTCCCCCTCATTCCTTGTGCACCTAATCCCATCCTTTACATAAATCACCACCCCTGCCCCTTTCCCCACTCCTCTGTCCTTCTTATACACCCTATACCCGGGAATCATTAGATCCCAGTCCTGGTGTTGGCTGGCCTACGTCTCCATGATGGCCACAACGTCCACCTTCCCTATGCTTAAGAGAGCCTGTAGCTCAGCTACTTTGTTGCCCAGACTCCTTGCATTCAGGGAGACTACTCTATACCCAACACCCGCCTTCTCCTTGCCCTGCACCCCCTCCATCTGACTTCCCTCCCTCGGCTCCCCCTCATTACAAACCCTTCTGTCTTGGGGGGTTAGCTCATACAGCTCCCCTACCTGGTGGCCCTGTATACTAGCTGCACACTCGCCACCCCCATCTTCCTAGTTTAAAATCCCCCTGGAAACTATGTACTCCTCCAGTTTCTGCTTCAAAGACCCCGGCTCAGCCCTACTCAAGTGCAACCTGTCTGCTGCATATAGGTCATTGTTGTCCCATATGTTCCCCCAGTCCCCCACCAGTCCATATCCTTGTGAGTGACACCACTCCACCAGCCAAGAATTGAAATCCACAATTCTGTCCTTCCTCCCCCTGCTCGCCCTGGGTACCAGAAGCACTTCTGAGAAGGCCACCGAGCATCCGACCTCCTTGCAAAACTTCCCTAGCTCTTCAAATCTCTCCCTAACCACCTCCACCTGACTCTCCGCCAGGTCATTAGTGCCTACAGTACGTGCACCGCCACATGAGGTTTTTCTCTTCCCCTCCTGACGCATCTCAGCAAAGCCTGCCCCGCCCTTCCCACTGTTAAGCCCAGTATGGACTCCACCCATATCTGACTGTCATTCGCCCCTCCCTCCTCACCTGATCCCCTTAAGTATAGAGTCTCCTAACACCACTATTCCACCTCCTCTTCCCCCCTTCCCCCTTTTACCTGTATCTGCCTGCAATCCCTTCCCCCCTTGAGCATATGCCCTTCTCTGCCCAATAGCACTCAGACCTCCACCCTGCATTTCCCTCTCCCCTTCCAGCTTACCCCCTTGCCTGCCAGCCCTCTCCCCTTGTCCGACGCCCCATCTATGATCCTCCTTGCCTCACCAAGTGCCCCTCCAACTCTCCATTGGCTGTCTCCCCACCATTCCCCTTGCCCAGTCTCCCCCTCCCCTCCACTCCCTCTATCTTTCGAGTCCGCCCCCCTCTCCCCATCAGGACTCCTGCCCCCCAGCATTCTCCCTGCCCTGACTGTTGCCTGCCTCACTTTTGGTAGTACCATCCTCCCCTCTGCTACCAACATCAGAACCTCGTACCTATTACTTAACCCTGTCCCCTCCTACCAGCATTGTCATTACTGCCACCCTGGAGTAACTTGGGATCCACATTACGCTCTGTGCTCCATTTCTCCACCCCTCAGTCACCTCAAACTCAGACCCCCTGTACACCCGAGGTGGTGTCCCTCCTACCCTCACTCCACCAATCCCCTCTCTTAACCTTCTTATCTCTCCCAACAACCAGCTGACCTCTGCCTGCAGTGCTCTCAGCTTGCGGCAAATAGGACATTCCCTCAGCCTTCACTATGTTCCCATTCATACAGCTGCCCCACAGCCACTGCAATCCACCAACCTGTCACCCCTGAACCCCTTGTTGGTCTCCTGCCTCCTGCACCAGCCTCTCTTCCCTTGATACCAACCCCCCCATGCCACCCTTCCCAGTCTTGCCATCCCGAGTTCGCCATACCTCTCGACAGTTCCATCACCCCACCTTCCCTCGCCATCCTGCCCCCCAGCATTCCCACCATTCTCAGCATAACACTTCCCTCCCTCAGTAACTGTACCCCCCAAAGGAGTAGCCCCAACAACAGGAAATTACCCTTAAACTTTACCCCCTCAAGGAATAGCCCCAACACAGCACATGTGAACAGATCCCAAGGACTTAATCACAACACAGCATATATATACTTGGCCCACTAATCAAAGCCTAGGGCTCCCAGTCCATGCTAGCTCCTGTAAGGTTAATTGATACAGTACCTTGAATCTGCTCCTCTCTCCAGCCCCTGAGCCTTAATCCAATTGTGTTTTCAGGCTTACCAGTCAGGTCGGGCTGAAGGATATCCCAGAAACAACGCCCCCTGCACTTCTGTTGGCACTCTGCTAGAATGGGCAGGCTAGGTGAACCATTTAGTATTGATGGTGGTGCGGGGAGAGTGGGTGGGACAAAAAAACAATCCTCGCCAGAGATATTTCTCGAGCAGATATTGAACTTATGCCTCATCTATTTAGATAGTTGGTGCAGCCGTTTTTTTCTTTACTTGTGGCTGGTTGTACAGCGTGCACAGCTGTTCTTGGAAGCAGATGGTTGTGCTTTTTGTTTCCTGTTTTTGTAACTATTAAAACCCTTTTCTAAGCTCATTAACCAACTCTAGGGCATGAGGTTGTGCAGAATAAATGCACTTCCTGGGTGGCTGAATGCACAAGGCCAAAACTCACCTAGGGCATCCATTGATTCGGCACAACTCCATCCCCTGTCATGGGTTATAGCTTACATAAAAACTGCCTCTGGAAAGGGCTGCTAAGCTAAGGACAGCTCGCTTTCTGAGGTGTCCTATGGGAAAGGGTACATGTGAGAAATTGTGTAGCTAATGCAACAGTGCAGTACTAACAAGTGTGCAGCAGTATAATCAAGCAGTGAAAAAAGTTCAAGCAGAGCAATAAAAACATGGCACAGCCCATAATGCACAGTGCACAGTACAATACATCCCCAGTACTGTAAGGAGCTGAAAGCAACAACAGCAGCACACATACCAAGCAGGACAGTACAGAAGGGGGACTGCTCAAATCAGGTGCCAGAAAGACCAGCAACAGTCAGGTGCATGGGCAAACATTAGCGGTTTGGTCATGGAGGAAGGCTTTCAGGTCAACGGCAGAGGAAACAGAACAGATGGAGAATAGAAGGCCAGACCAATGCAAGAGAAAGCAGACAATAAGCGAATGGTAACTTTCTGGTATGTATCAAGCAGTCTTCACCAGATCATATTAGGGATAAACGGTGAATAAGCATTAGCTTTTTCTTACTAATAAAATGCCATTATGAAAACAAAAAACTCCTCCACATGGTAGAGGGCATGGCTGTTAGTAACAGTGCTCATCAGAGCACTGGTGCCTGGGCACATGTAGCTCTGTCTTTATTGGGAGGGGAAGGGAGGAGACTAGGAACAGGGAGTATAAAAGCAGGTTTGGGTAGAAAAAGAGTACATTTGGAAGTCAGAGAGTTCCTATAGGAGACAGCAGCTTGAAAGCTGACTGTGAAGTAAATGTGGGCACCGTGGTGGCTGTAAGGGGCCTACCTGGCCAGGCAAACTGGCAGGGTGCCAGGTTTGGAATGGCATAGGCATTCTTCAGCCCCCCTGTGATAAAGGAGGCTGGATAGGGACCACCAGGCCTGGGGTGATGGCAGGACCCAAGTTCTGGGTGACATGGAATCCCTCTGTGGCCCATTCTGCCAATAACATTGGGAGGGATGGGAACCTATAATCTTACTGTGGAGGGGGGGCTGACACATATTGGCTGAGGGGGACTCAATGGCCGTGCCTTTTTGCTGGTTCAGGTTTGATTATAGCCTCAAGTAGAAGGGGCAGTGTGCAGTGGTCACCCAGTACAGATACTACCATAGGAAAGGAAAGGAAAGGAAAGGAAAGGAAAGGGGAAATTGTTTAACCAGGAAAGGCACACTAAGACAGAGCTCAAGGGAGCACAAGGAAATTAAGTGACTTGCCCAGCAGGGTCGGACTACCCGCCTGGATACCTGGAAATTTCCTGGTGGGCTCCCTCATTGGGTAAGTGGTTACCTTCTGAACTTTGAAAACCTTTGCATTTATCTTCTTTTTTCTAATTAAATGGGGTATCTGGGACACTGTTGATAAATGTAAGATGCAAACACAGAGCTAGTGTATTAGATTGAAGTGGAATATCGAAATGTGTGTGTCAACGTGGGCCCTCCTCTATTGATTTTCCAGGTGGGCCCTTGTATCTTCTTTCTAGGTGGGCCATCTGTACCCCAGTCTGACCCTGTTGCCCAGGGTCACACAGTATGCAAGCAGGGGCTGATGGGATTCAAACCCAGGTCTCCTGGTTTGCAGCTCAGTGCCCTTAACCTCTTCTTATGCTGGTGGTATTAGAGGACCATTCCATGGGCTCCTCACATATTGGGTCTGCACTTTTGGTACAAGCAAGTGGGCCCTTTGCAGTTGAGGCAGGCACTTATACCAGGTCATAGCCGTTGCCGGGGGTTCGTATGGTTCGAAAGAATCCCCCTTTTGAAATTCCCCCTTTTTTTCATTATTTGTAACATTTTTTCATCATTTCTATTTATTTTGTGACTTATTTTGTGACTGCCACAGAGTGCTTATGCACACATGATGAACCCCAGCACTTTCTCTGTGCATGACCCCCCATCTGCTGTTAATCAGCTTCCTCGGTGCCAGTAAGAGGACTTGAGCTGCTTTGTCAGTCTTTCTCAGTACTGTCCCCAATGGCTGGCTGGCCGGTAGTGCAGCTCATGTCAGCATCGTGAATGTGACCGGAATACATACAGCCACTGCCACAATTCACACTGTCAGCTAGCTCTCGAGAAAGATGAAGCATGGCGGCAGGCTCTGAGGCAACGCTCCAGAAGAGCTAAAGAAGTAGAGGACCTCAGACTTATAATATTATCGGTCACCAGCAGGTAAATTTTGCTGGTCACAATTGCCAAACATGTGTCCCTTAATAACTATATATCAAGAGATAGGCTGTGCAGAACTGGGCAAAGGATCTTTTCAGGTGGGTGGGCTGAAGATTTAGAAATAAATTACTTAAATCCCCCTCTATAAAAAATGCTAAGTTGTCATGTTTCATATACCTGTTTTAACTTTTCATAAGTTAAGCAAAAAAGGTATCGCAGTGAAAAGGCAACGTAAGTGTTTGGAAGGGTCTGGCTGGGATCTACACTGCCACCTCACTAATTGTGCTGTTCAGAGAGGTCTACACTGTGGTCCCATATTTATTGACATTCAATTCCACTTTTGTCTGTGCTATCTGTGCCAGATGCAGTTAAAACAAATACGTTGTGATAAGCGTTTTCTCCAGATGGTCACGTTTGTTTGTTTGTTTGTCTGTTTGTTGAATTTTGTTAACCCGGTAAGCCCACTGGGCCTAGAAGTCCCTTTTTCAGGGGCGACTGGGGGGGATACAGATGGTAAGCAACTGAAATTGAATCAGATTAAGCAGTTGGTGGTATTTTTAGTGAATGAGTGTCAGTAGAATGACATTTGTTGCTACAGTTCAGTGTTATGAACATGTAACCCCTAGATGGCGCTATCCCAGGGGCTACTACCCCTGCCTGATTTGCCACTAACAGGTTGAGGGGCCTGGATCCAATGGCGGGTGCCTCCACCCAGAGGTCAGGGTTTGCAATAGTTAAACTTACTTGGTCACAGCCCTCTGGGACACTGCAACCCCTTTCTTCCCACTAGTGGCCCACACAATATATCAGAATTACCTTCACAGTATACACTTACCCCAGGGCTGGTTCAGGCACTGGGACCTCCTGTAAAATAAGATACAGTGCAACAATCACAGTACAATACTTTAACATAGACAAATACCTCAGGCAGTATAACTTTGCTGAAACAAGCAGCTCTGATTTATTTAGGGGAATATAACAAGGACAGGGGAAATCAGGTTAATTAGCTTATCACTTTACTCATCTACCTATGGCTCTGTGCATAGGCCTATCCCTACCAGTTACTGTCCCTTGGGTGTACCCAAGCCCTAGTGGCTAGTCCAAACGTGGCAGCTGGTAGGGCCCTTTCCCACAGAGAAAGAAAATTAGTTTAAACAGTCAGCAGTACAGTGATTCCATTTGGATTCAATGTGGCAATTCAACAGGGCGACCTGAATTAGTACTCACGACCTCCAAACAAGATAGGGTCCTTCAATGTCAGCAGGGCTACTCTTGAGCTCCACGAGACTCCTCACACATTTATATGGCAAACTGCAACAGGCAAAAAGTCCTTTAATGGCAGCAGGATTCACTTGAGCTAACCAAGCCTCTCACACATTTATATGGTGAACAGTAACAGGCAAAAGTCCTTTAATGGCAGTAGGATTCACTTGAGGTACACAAGCCTTTTCACATTTATATGGTAAAACAGAAAGTACTATACCAGGCAGGCTGCTTCTCTATCCCGATCGCAATTACTGCACAATACCCGGGAGAACACACAGCAGATTCAGTTCCTGACAGACCGAGTGCAATTCAACAATTTCTCCAGTCTTCTACATGGTGAGCCTGGTTTCTACTCTTCAGATATCCTTTGATTCTCTTCACAGGACGGATTCAGTCCTAACAAGCAGTTACACAAGCTGCAGACCGGAACTCTGGGCCTTACACACGTTTCCCGACTAAAACTGCACACTGAAAAAGCACAGGGCTCCTTCCTTCTTCACTGCCAGAGCTCAACTGAAACTCCAACAGACAAAACCGGGCACTTCCTTTGAGTTCCTCCCAGTTCTTGACTGGATTGGCTGTCACTCACAATAGACTACTCCTGTTGGTCCAAAAAGGCGCCGAAGTCTAAACTACATCTCCCAGAGTCACTGCCCATACAATCCTCTTGTGGCTGGCTCAGATTATGAGTCCAAGTTCTGATTCGTCCAAGGCACCATTTTAGAGCTAGCTTACCCCACACTGATTGGTCCAGTTCAGCAGTTCAAAACCAGAATGGGGAACTAGGCAGACACAGTTCTGACTGCAAAGAAAGCAGGTTAGACAAACTGTAATTTCATTATTACTCTAAATGGTTTCTGGCAAACAGTTACATCTTTCAGATAGGTTCCCTTTGCACTCCTAGTGACTGCAAAATGGAGTGAATTGGCAGCAGCTCGAGTGGTACTCAATCAAAGAAACACACAGTCCCATACAACTAATTATGTCTGCAAGCAGACAGCTCTTAAAGAGACAGTACCAGAGGTTCTAAAACACTCACTGATAAATGGCTTAAACGCCAAACACCATTCAGGCTTGGAGCATTCAAGCAAGCTCCTGGAAGTCTTTTGGGAACCCCCATTTGCAGGGGGGTTACAAACATACCCGCTATACTTTTGGAAGCATGGTGGGGTTGGGGGGTAGGCATTTAGGAGATGGTAACTTTGCACTGGGAATCCCCTCCACTGTCAAATGACCTTTCCCCTCACTCCCATTGTCATGCCTACCACACTGGAGAATGGAGTGGGGGCAGCAAGTGTAGTACCCAATACTGAACTAAGAATTGTGTTACAGAATTTTTTCAAGCAGGGTGTTTGGTATAAAAACCTAGACAGTGACGGCAGAAAAAGATAGAGGTCCATCCAGTCTGCCCAAGTTCCCTATAATCCCTGGAACCTACTGTTCCTCCAGAGTACTAATCCTCCCCGTCCTCTCTCTCTGTTCTTCTCCTTGGTCCTGTTGCCCCCAGTAACCACTATTCCCTTCATTATGTCCCAGTCTGCTTGTATCCTCTGACTGTTTTTGCACACACCAGTTCAGCTGACAGACTCTTCCAAAGTTCCACCACCCTTTCTGTAAAGCAGTACTTCCTCACATCTCTCCAGAACCTACCTCCTGTTAATTTCCATTTGTATCCATGTGACCATGAATTGGTACTCAGGCTAAATAGTACCCCGCAGTTCACTTTAATTCCTTTAAAAAACTTGAAGGTCCCTATCACATCTCCCCTCTCCCTTCTAGTCTCCGATGAGTACATATTTAGTGCCTTGAGGCGCTCCTCATAGGATCTGCCCTGCTGTCCCTGAATCATTTTAGTTACTCTGCGCTGCACTGTCTCCAACCAATTCTTATACCTTCTGAGGTGAGGACTCCAGAACTGGGCATAGTACTGTAGGTGAGGCCTCACCAGGGATCTGTAGAGGGGAAGTATTATCTCCTTTCTTCTGCTACCAATACCCCTACCCATACATCCCAGCATCCTGCTAGCCTTGCTATAGGCCATGTTGCACTGACTCTATTGCTTAAATGGTATATTGAGTTGGGGAGGGTGGGGGTTACAGTAAGGGGTAGAGGGAGCTCAGATATTAGTTATATAGGCTTAAAATAAGCCACAAAAGTGCACCACAGAGCATACCCTAGCCCATGGTTTCTGGGGGACATACTATATCTGAGACAATGCCTTAGGTATAATACAGTAGCAGCCTCTTGCTGCCCACTGGTACTGAATACATATATGCATTCACCCTGCAGCCAGCCAGATAATAAATTTTGCTTAGAGCAAGGGGTGTAGGAGGTCTCAGATATGACTTCTTTATCTTCAAAATAAGCCCTAAATTCACCACATGGCTTCTGGGGTCCTGGCGGCACTAAGACCCACAGCTTTTCTTAAAAGGTTGCAGACTGCATAAAAAGAACTCCCCTTGTGAAAATCCTGGCAATGGCCCTGTAGGTGGACACCCTCTTGATAAAGCTACTAACTGTCCCTATTTTCCCAGGACAGTCCCTATTTTAGGCAGCATGTCCCAGTGTCCCCACAAGTTTTGCAAAATGTCACTTTTGTCCCAGTTTTTGCTTACTTGTCCCAGTTTTGTCCCTTTTTTTTTTTTGCTGACTGCTAATCCGTGAGTGACAGTTATTTTAGCACTACTGTGGCACTGCTCGGGCTGGACAGCAGTTTGCAACTGCAATCCCTGCACCTGTATTGCACTGCAAGCATGTCAGTGGGAGCACAGTGTTGCATGTTCCTTCCTGTTAGATTAGAATGGGTAGTAGTGCAAACAAACACATGTGGACATCTGCCTGCCAGCAGCTTAGAGGGACTCTAGACAGAGAAGAGACCGGCAGCAGGGAACTAAGGTACCTGAACCTGCTCAGCTGTAGGGAAGTGTGTGAAAACAATCTGGTGTGGTGGTGGGAGTCACTGAAGTGAAGTTTGCTCAGCAAATGAGGTTGGATGGGACTGTCAGGAGAAGCAATACATGCAGCTCAAATGTCTGATTACAATTTAATGCAGGTTTCCTTCTAATGAACTTTCTGTATATCATGATTTGGAACTTGCTGCAGCAGAATGATGTATTGTTTTAATCTGAATGTTTGCTACTGGTGTTACTGAGGGGTGGCATGGCCAGAGCAAGCAGCAAAATTTAACTGATTGTGCACAGCTTTGACTGCGGCGGTGTCCTTGGGAGTGACACGGTTGGGGGGGTCATGATCAGGATGAACTGTCCCAGTTTTAGACCTCAGAAAGTTGGTAGCTTTACCCCTTGAGGAGTGTGAATCAATGGCTTTCGGGCCAGGAGGGATACCCTGAAGAACCAGATTCCCACAGGAGGAAATCAAGACCTACGAATCCTAGAATGGTAAATACTCCCAAGACTTGCCATCTTAAGGAAAAGAGTAATATACCAAAACAAATTCTATCTGACAGGGAAGGTGGCAATCTAGGCTGTCAAGTGTGTCGTGAGACAGTAGTGGGCCCAGCTGTTTGAGTATCCAAGTGTAGCATTCAGTGGCAGGGTAAGGATAATACCTGGATTTGCTAGCTACGAGCCAGGTTACAGGAACACGATAAGGGATGAGAGAGTCCTCATACAGTATGTCCAACTAAATGAGGAACAATGTTGATTACCTATTCCTTTGAAGCATGTGATCCTAGGTAAATCTTGGTGCCCTACATACCTTGAAATTAATCATTTGAATATCTGCCCCTGAGTAAAGGGACCGCATATGAACTGTTACTTCATGTGTTGTGTGACTCTTTGACACATTCTGTCCACTTATAGTCATAAGGTGTGGAAAAGGAACAACAGCTATGATATGCTAATGTTTGCAAGGGGGCTCCCAGTGAGCTGAGCCATCAGTTATCCCTAGACACAGAAATCCCCCTGGGCCATGACTGCCCTCATCAGGGCATATGTGCGAATCGACTGGAACTCAAAAGGGGGAGCTGCACAATGTAAAAACAGTGACATTATACTTATTTAAATACAGTATAATGCATCACATTTTAGTGATTCAATCAATCAATATGTTTATTCATTCAAGATGAAAAGAAAGAAGCATTGAAGTAAAGCTAATTTCCAATGGTGGCCTTTCATTTGCTTATGACATTTCAAAAACATAATGTTGCCATACATGATAATTCACTTTGTTTAGAATTCATTAAACCATCCAGGGACATAAAAGTGCAAATAGTACAGAAGCTTTCAACATATAATGTATGGTCCACAGACACAGAGTTATTTATGTTACACAAGACAGGCTAGCAATGGTGCAAAAAAAAAAAGAATTCAACCACACACTAATAGCGTAAGTATTTGTTTAAAAATGTACAATGAATTACATTTTTACATGGTCAGAGAAAAACCCTTAACAGGCTGTCCCAATGGCCCAGCGGTAGGGTGTCATGCTGCCATGCAGGCAACCCGGGTTCAGTAGTGAACTCAGGTCGCCGCATTGAGAGGTAGGCCAGGCTGAGACAGCTACTGTGTGGTAGTGAGCCTTAGTCAGGGAGGGTCGGTGGTGAGCTTCAGTGCCACAGCGGCCCCTGCAGCTGGGCAAGGCAGCTCGCTTCTGCCGCAGGGTCATCCTGAGCGGATGTGAGGCCTGTTGGATGGCTGCGCTCACATTGCGGGGAGGTGGAAAGGACCTTACATGTAGAAGAAAAAAAACATTAATCTGTAGGACTGCCTGGGCCTTTGCTGGCACTAGATCCAAGCCCACGTAGTGGATTGTCTTGTAGGAGGGGGACAGCCCTCTACCTTGAGTCCCTGCCATAGAGGAATAGCCATGGAGGTAACCAATGGGTTACCAGGGCCTGGAGGGGGTTGGAGGATGCTACCCTAAATGGTATATCCCTGGGACCAGAGTATATCCCTGGAACATTGTGGGTGGGTGGGAAGAAAAACCTCCATATAAAAAATGCTCTTAACATTGATCAATCAATCAAAATTTTGTGTATTGTAAATAAACAAACCAGGATCTTGCCACAATTGATTTTGCGCTCGTTGTCTGTGGTATCCTAAAATCATGGGAGAATTATACATTTATAAGATAACAATCCCATGAACCATACAGGTATATATCACATTATAATATTATAGTATATGGTTAGGGCTTATTGTTGATGGAAACCAGTGGCTTTCTAAACCTTGCTGTAGGGCAGTTCAAAGGTCAAAAAAGTTGTTGTACTATCGTTCTGACGTCACATTGATAGTACAACAACTTTTTAGCTTTGATCTGCCTTCTGATTGGCTCAATCCACCAAGCTCAATGGAAAAAATTACGTGAACATGGCTGCTACAGTTTAGTGGGCGCCGAGTAGTGGACACTGCTTATTTTGACACGAGGAGCTATCGTCGCTCCATATCACAAAAGCAAACTTTTTTAATTTTATTTAAAAAAATTATCATTGCCGACGCCAGAGTGAGCAGGAGCGGGAGAAGCTGAACAAGTGGCAGCGGGAGCAGGGAGAAGCAGGAGCGAGTGGGAGTGGGGCAAATCTGGAGCATGTGGCAACAGGAGCGGGGAGAAGCTGGAGTGAGCAGCATGAGGTAAAACAATTGAAATAAGCCCTAACCATATACTATACAAAACAGTGGATGGGTGACCATCCACAACAAGGCTGTTTCCCTCTCGGGAGTTGATGACATCAGGGAGACCTCTCAAGCTTCGCTCTCAAGGTCTCTATGATGTCATCAACCCCCTCGAGGGAAACATGGCCTTGTTGTGGGTGGTCACCCATCCACTATTCTACATGTTTAAAGCTTTTACAGTAATCAAACACCTGTATTTTTCATCTAGATCCAAAAATCATTGTTTGCATCTTTGCATTCAGGACCAATTTGCTGTTGATTATAATATAGTTTTGAACCATGTCAGACCCCACAAGTTAAGTGTTCTGGACCCGCTTCCACTCCTTACCCATACAATAAATGTCGGTGTTGTTGGCATAAAACCCAGATGATACACAAATGGCTAACAACAGGAGCAGGTTCAGAACCAAACCTTGAGGGACTCCAGTTTGATGTGGCACTACTGTAGTGTAGACTTGATTCCTCAAATTTTTACCAGCTGGTTCCAGTTTGCTAAATAACTAGTAAACCATTTTTTCCCATTTCTGTAATATCCTATACAAATCGGTTTCTTCAATAATAATTGATAAAACTCCTTTTGTTTAGTTAGTTCTTTCTCAAAGTACCAAACAGATAGAGATTTCAAAGAAAGTAGCAAACCTTTACAAGGTCTCTAGTGCATCACTGGAAACAGGGAAGGTACCCAAAGACTGGAGGACAGTAGATGTAGTCCACTTATACAAAAGTGGGAACAAAGAGGCAGCGGGGAACTACAGACCAGTCAGCCTCACCTCGGTAGTGGGGAAGATCATGGAAGCACTACTGAAGGAGAGACTGGTGGAACATCTGGTTGTCAATGGACTACAGGACCCAAGGCAGCATGGTTTCACCAGGGGGAGGTCATGTCAAACCAGCCTCGTTGAATTTTTTGACTGGGTGACTAGGGAGGTGGATCAGTAGAGGGCAGTGGACATGGCCTATCTGGACTTTAGCAAGGCCTTTGACACTGTGCCACATAGAAGACTATTACACAAACTGGGGAATGTGGGTGTGGGCAGGACAGTAGTGTGGTGGATAGGTAACTGGCTGGGCGGCAGGACACAGAGGGTGGTGGTAAATGTCTGTCACTCCACAGAGGGAAGAGTGACCAGTGGGGTACCACAGGGATCAGTGCTGGGACCGGTCCTATTCAACATCTTCATCAGCGACATTGTGCAGGGCCTAGAAGGCAGAATTTCACTGTTTGTTGATGACACAAAGCTCTGTAACAGAGTAGACACACCAGAGGGTGTAGACAGAATGAGAAGGGACCTGCAGAAACTTGAAGAATGGTCAGGGGTTTGGCAGTTGAAATTCAATGCAAAAGGGTGCAAGATAATGCATATGGGTACAAAAACCTGGCACAATATATCAGTTGGGGGTGAGGATATAGCATGCACCAAGCAGGAAAGGGATCTTGGGGTTATCATCTCTGATGACCTCAAGGTAGGAAACAGTGTGACAAGGCAGCAGGTAAAGCAAATAGGATGCTGGGATGTATAGGCAGGGGCATCACCAGCAGGAAAATGGAGGTCATAATTCCACTACACAAGACACTAGTGAGGCCCCACCTGGAGTACAGTGTACAGTTCTGGAGACCTTACCCGTAAGGACATAGACAGGGTAGAGAAGGTTCAGAGGAGGGCAATAAAGATGGTACATGGATTGCATCACAAGTCCTATGAGGACAGGTTGAAGGAACTGAATATGTACTCCCTGGAGGAGAGGAGGGAGAGGGGATATGATAGAGACATACAAGTATCTTACAGGGAGGAACAGGGTGCAGGAATACACTATTTTAAAGTGAAAAAGATGTTCCAGGACTAGAGGGCATGGGATGAAGTTGGAGGGAGGACGATTCAGAGGAAATGTGAGGAAGAATTTCTTCACAGAGCGGGTGGTGGACAAGTGGAACACCCTGCCAGAGGAAGTGGTGGGGGCTGAAACAATCACGGGATTTAAGAATGCATGGGATAGACATAAAGGAATTCTGGATGTCAGGGGTAAGGGGCAACAGACTTCTAGGAAAACATAAACTGAACTTACAAGCTCAAATGGGCAGACTGGGTGGGCCATAGACCCTTATCTGCCGACACTGTCTATGTACCTATGTATACGCAAATGATTCCAACAAGGCCACTGAAAGTCAAGACTCATTCTACCCATATTACATCTTACTGCAGGAAGTTCAAAGGTAATATATACTGAGGATCTTATATAGGTAGGTTAGGTCTAAGTTTGAAAAAGTCATTTATATAATTAGTAACTTTCCGCCTGATGCATTTCTGCGTTAATTGAATACAATAGAGCTCCCTACACATGGTAAAGGGGTTCACCCTAGTCTTATATACAGCTGACATGAAGAGAGTCCATTGGAGCCAAAAGTATAAAATGACCAAAGTGCATATCACATACAATGTAGAGTTTGGCTAAGTGACCATTATCCACATTTCTATATAGAAAATTACAATATTGGTAAGGTGGTAGAATTTATAATGTTGAGATGCAATACCTCTCTGTCATGTGGGGTGCCTCAGGGCTCAGTGCTGTCTCCCATGTTGTTTGTGGTGTACATGCTTCCCCTCGGAGACGTTGTAAGACAGTATGGGCTGGAGTTTCATTGTTGTACCGATGATACCCAGCTCTACTTGTCTTTTGCACCAGACCAGAATGGATCACTCTCGGTGTTTAATAACTGCCTTGGCGAGATCCAAGGTTGGATGAGGTCCAGCTGGCTGAAGTTGAATTCTGGGAAGACGGAGGTGATGGTCATGGATCCTGGTCACCGGATGGGGGGTGGGGAGCAAATCATCCCACAGGTTTATTCCTGGGTGATGTTGAGCTCCCTATCTCTGAACAGGTGCGCGACCTAGGGGTGATTCTTGATGATCGGCTGACATTACGTGCTCAGGTGTCGGCTGTCATTAAGTTATCCTTTTACCATCTGAGGAACATCGCTAGGATCAAGCACCTTGTTCCGTCTGGGGACTTGCCTACACTGATCCATGCCTTTGTGACCTTGCGTTTGGATTATTGCAGCTCCCTTTACTTTGGGCTTCCGGGGTTGACATCCGCCACTTGCAGCTGGTGTAGAACTCCGCAGCCCGGTTGTTAATGGGGCTTCCTCGTTCCTCTCACATTACACCGGTGCTGCGGGAACTGCACTGGCTGCTGGTTCAGCGGCGGATCACCTTTAAAGTTGGTTTACTGACTTATAAAGCTTTACATGGTTTGGGCCCTGACTACCTGAAAGAGCTTCTGGTTCCTTACCTCCCGGAGCGACCGCTCCGCTCGGCCAATGAGGGATTGCTGGAGATTCCGAGGGTAGTTTTAAAATCTTCTGGCACCCGGGCTTTTATGTTCGTGGCATTGACCCTCTGGAATTCTGTACCCCATTGGATTAGAGAGTGCATGACTGTGGGGGCTTTAAACAAGCACTGAAGTCTTTTTTATGGAATGAGGCGTATGGGGATGGTGCCGACATGGAGTGATTGTACTTGTTTTAGTTGTTTTATCATGATGTTTTATTGTGTATTTATTTTAAATATGTACTGCGCCTTGATTTTGAAAGGTGCATTATAAATAAAGATTATTATTATATTATTATTATTAATACCCATAGTATTTATGGATGTGTGTGTCTAAATTGTAGATTCTGCCATCCTGGCATAGATCCAGTACAGTTCGTCTTGTGTAATACATTGCAGTTCCTTTTACAGTATTGTTCATAACATGTACCTCCAAACACTCGACCGGCAGGTGCAATAATTCAAAAAAATGTTTGTGCTTACTAAGATATTAAAGCAATGAATACAGGGCTGCATACCTCTCAGACATACCTTTGGTGTGTGTTCCTGATTTTGCATCAAAAACATGTTGTCTCTCCTTAAACTGAGCCAGTGTAGACTTAAAAGCAGGACTACACTGATTCCTGAGAGAGAATAGCACTGAACATGCAAACGGACAAATGTGCCAGCAGAAAAAGGCCCTGCAGTCTATCTTGTCTACTTGAGTCTGCAGACCCCCAGTATCACTGAGGGATCTGACCCACCCGCCCCCACCCATTATCCATTCCTCCCAACTTTCCCTTTTACTCTATCCCAACCTCTCTTAATGATGTCTGCTGCCTTCAGGAACACAACTTCCTCTGGCAACTCGTTCCATTTCACCACTACCCTCTCAGTGAAAAAGTATCTCCTCATTTTCCTCTTGAATCATCCCTCCACCTGTTTAAGGCAGTGCCACCTAGTGGTCCTGTTCCCACTAAAGTTGAAGAGGCCCAGATTTACACAGCATGAGGGGGGATAGAATTCCAGCTGATAAGCTAGGATGTGTGGGGATATGTGCCCTATACTCAAAGTGGGTATGATCACAGACTTCTTTTTATTTAGATATTTATGTGCTTTTTTTCCAGTTTTCGCCCCAACCCGGAACCCTGGCAGACATGCGCGTGTGTGCATGCAGATGCACACACTCACGCTGGGTACCAGCTTGGCCCCTTTCACCCCACCCCTGGCACTCGCTGCCACCCCCTCCCACCTACGCATCCCAGTGGATCTTCACCCAGTGGGAATGGAACTACGGGAAGGGCAGACAACCACCTCAGAAGGGGAGAGCTGCCTTCCGGCTGCTCAATCCCACTACCTCCCTCCCCTCCTGTACCAGTTCCCCAATGACCAGAAATCGTTCCTGAACCTGGGTCACCAGTGTGGCATGAGGCAAAGTATCCAGAGCCTTAGCCCTCTGCACCACCAGGTCAGCATAATCACAGACTTCTGACAGGAGGCATGGAAAAAGTGGATCCTTACTTCCTTCCATCATCACAATACAATGCTGCTATGTTTCTGTCACTGAGGAATGGGGATATTAAGCACAAAATAATGGTAAAGTTATAGTTCATAATATGTACTGGTCACCTGGGTCACCCCTGAAAAAAGGGACCTCTGGGGCCCAGTGAGCCTGCCCGGTTACCAAAATGAATAAATAAATAAAGTTGTACCACACCCCATCTGTGTTTCACAAACTAGGCCTCATTCCTAATGATAGCTGCTGGAAATGCCAGCAACAGAAGCTAGTCTCCTTATTTTCTGGGAGTGTCCACTCATTAGGAGTTGCTGGGAGAACACCCTGACAATATGCAAGGATGTAGTAGGGCAGCATGCCCCCCTGAATGTATCATCGATGCTACTAGGTCTCACTGTGGATGCAACACCCAAAAACTCTCTGTTGGCGCTGTGACTAGTGGTGAGGGTGCTAGCCAAAAGACTCCTACTTTGCAATTGGAGGATCACAGTCATACCCACTGTGGCCAAATTGCACGCCGCTATAGGGCAGCTGACAGCCTCGAAAGGCTCTCCTATAGCAATGCGGGCATCATACCTGCTTACCAAGCAATTTGATAGCCATACCTGAACTCTCCAGACTGTCACAATGACAACAATGGGACAGGTTCCTACCTTCTATAGGGGGAGAAGCTGCAGCTCTGCAACCAGGTTAACTACCCGCTTCTGCAGGTTGTTTCCACTGCCACCATGAGTCCCTTTACAGCCCTCCCCAGGTCTTTGGGGCTCCTTTGAATCCCCAAAGGTTGATGAAATAGCTGTTTTGTTTTTAATTCCATAATGATATTGCTTCTCTTTTATTGTTATGTCTCTCTTGCATAGTTCTGCATTACCCACATACTGTTGTTCCTCTGTCGTGCTACGTGTTTTGTGTTGCGTAGCCATTGACATTGATAGGACACTCATATTTGACATTGTGCCATGTTTGACTTGCTTGTTCAATAAAAAGAATAAGTGCAAAAAGAAATAGTTATAGTCAAGTTGTCCTTCAGAAAATGCTTTCTGCCCTCAACAGTTACTGTAACAGATTCCTGGTTCTGGTGCAGCCTTGTCAGCGCAGCACAAGGATTTGCATATGCAAGCTGCTGTGCACGCAGTCTGAGGCTTTCGAGTATGTGTATGGCTTGGAGAGATACACTGAACAAAAACAGGAATTGTTTGTCTCATAACATCCTTTTATGGATCCTACACCTTGGTCCTCTTACAAACTACTTCTTCAGTATGCTAGATCTGAGGGTACTGCTTGTCCCTGATGTTGGTAATTCATGCCTGAGTTTGCTAATTCTTGTCCATTATTTGTATCTGAGGAAGTTGAGAGGTATGGGGCTAGTTTTCAAATGCTAGTGAAAAGAGCGGTTTTGAAGAGAAATTTGAAGCAACTGCATTTAGTCAATCGTGTGAGCAGAATGGCCTGATTCATGTTACCCAACCCAAGTTTGGAAGCCAAATATGTGGGAGGCAATCTGATTTATTTTGTACTATCCCAAGAGCAAATCTCAGTCTCAGTTTATGGGACCTCCCAAACATCCCATAATGTTGTGAGTTTTGTGGGGTGGGAAAAAACAAGACCCATACTACATTATACAATGCAAAAAAAATGAAATCATTCACCTGGCATTAATTTAAGAAATACAGACTTCAAAAGAAAATCATTTTGTATTGGCAATTAGCAAGTAATTATGCAAATGGAGTGGTACTCTAAGTACACTTCAGAACAAACAACCTTGTGGTAACAGTCCGTTCTTTTAGGGGAAGGGGCAACTGAATTTGTCTCTTTGCAACTTGTTGTGTATAGTTCGTAATTCTTCAAGGGCGATGATCTCCACCTGACAAGAGTAGGGGCCAGTGTGCTGGCGCAGCAGTTTGGTGTCTATGTTGGAAAGTTAAGCTGACTACAGGGAAGATTGGTGCTAGAGGAACCCCAAAGATAAGGGAGGGGAATGGGAACCTAGCTGGTACTGCCCCATATTTGGGGGCTTGTAGCAGCATAGTGGGTAAAAATAGAGTTGAGGTCCAAAGTGGACTAGGGGAAGGGACACTAGCGAGGGGGAGAACAAAGTGTGCAAATACTAAGAAAAACAAGAAGCTAAGAGGATCACAGAAGAACAAGGGAGAAAGACAGGGAAATAGCAAAGAGTGTTCATGAGTTAGATGGAAGGGGGGTCTGCCTTAACACCAGAAACCTTGGTAATAAAATCAGCGAGCTACAGACAACTGTGGCAGATCCTGAGATGGACCTTGTGGCTTTCACAGAAATGTGAGCCTCAGAAAATAATGACTCAGACCCAACAGACCCTGGGTACTCAATGGTCAGGAGGGATAGATGAAAAGGTGGGGGGGGGGCATAGCCCTTTATGTCAAAGATGGCATTGATGTTGTGAAAGGTGGGTGCATCAGGGGTAGTAATGGTGAAATAGAGTCACTGTGGGTGAAGCTCATGCTGGCCGCATGCAAGAAACTATGCTTGAGGTGATCTATAAACCACTAAGGCAAGGAAAGAGAGGGACAGAGAGCTTGGGTATAAACCTACCGGGGGATTGGCAAAGAGGGAGGTAGTGGTGGTGGGTAATCTAAACCTGCAGGACATCAATTGGGATTTTTATTTATTTATTTATTTATTAGAAAAGTCGGATTTACAACCGGCACCTCGTCCGGTACACAGAGTTACATAGTGTGGTTACAACAGTGAGAACAGTACAGGCTCAGAACATTAAACATAGAGTACACATAGGTTACATAATAATGTTACTTATAATAGGTTACAGTCATATATAAGGTACCCAAGGGTTACATTGGGGATGTTCCAGTGGCAGGGAGCACCAGAAATCAAGCTTTGCTGGATACATTTTAGGGCCATCTATTGGTACAGCTAGTTAAGGAACCCACCAGGCAGAAGGCCTTTCCTGATGTGGTGCTCCCCAACTCAGAGGTGGTAGGAGCTGTGAGAGTAGAGAAGCCACTAGGGAACAGAGACCAAAACTCCATTTGGTTCGAACTGGCCCTTGAGACGAGAAAACCCGAATCAGGAGCTGAGGTCCTTGATTTCAGAAAGACGAACTTCAACATGTTGAAGGAGTTGGTCTAGTGTAAGTTAGTCGGGGTAGACAGCACAGGTGTGGAAAAGAGATGGGGTAATAAAGGGGGCCATTCTCGAGGTATCTAAGTTATGCATGAGAACAGTAACCAAAAAGAACATGTTCAAGAGACCATTATGATTCTCAGCAAGGTTCAGGGAAATGATAAGGACCAAAAAAATGTCCTTCTCCAGGTACAAACAAAAGCAGGTTGAGAAAGAATGGGGAGAATATTTACTGAGAAATAAGGAGGCAAAGACGGCAGTTAAGGAGACAAAAGCAGACAAAGAGCGCGTATTACGCAGGGATGAAGTGTGGAGAAAAAAACATTTCTTCTGGTATATTGGGGAAAAAAGGAAGAAAGGGGGGAAATCAGGCTATCTGAGGGGGAGCAAGGTGATAGAGGAGGACATGCAAAAGTCTGCCGTCCTAAATGATAATTTTTGCTCTGTCTTCACTACGGAGGAGGGCAGGTCCTTACCAGAGAGTGGCATCAAAGCAGCCACAAAGGGGGTCCTGGAGATCAGACAGCCAGTATTTACAGCACAAGCAAAAGAATCTGTAAAGGGCTATCAGCCCTAAAGATAGATTATGCCCCTGCAGCAGATGGTCTGTATCTGATGGTACTCAGAGAACTGGCAGCGGAACTGGCTGAACCCCTGGTAAGATTATTCAATAGTTTATTACAGACAGGGGTAGTTCTAAAGGACTGGAGGATGACGGACATAGTTCTACTCCATAAGGTGGGGACAAACAACAAGCAGGGAGGGACAAAGAACAAGCAGGGAACTGCAGACCTGTCTGTCCTACCTCTGTTGTGGGGAAGCTGATGGAGTCACTGGTCAAAGTGGACCTCATGGACTATGGGACAGCAGTTGTCTCCAGGATAGTAAACAGCATGGGTTCATGATGGGGAAATCTTGCCAAACTAACCTGATAGTATTCTTTGACTGGCTGATGAGGGCACTGAATAGCGGCCATGCCATAGATTTGCTCTACTTTGACTTCATCAAGGCTTTCTACTTGATGCCTCACAGATGCTTGCTGAAGAAGATGGAGGATCTGGATACGGCATGGGACAGTAAGATGGGTAGGTAACTGGTTAAAGGGGAGGCAGCAGAGGATTGTGGTAAATAGGGCTGAATCAGAATAGAGGACGGTCATGAGCAGGGTACCACAGGGACCTATCCTGGGCCCGGTCCTCTTCAATATGTTCATCAGCGACATAGAAGAAGGAATCCAGGGCAGATTGTGTCTCTTCATAGATGACATTAAGCTCTGTGGGAGAGTGGATAGCAACGAGGGAATCAGGATACTGCAGTGTCCTACAAAGGCTAGAGAGGTGGTCTAAGGTCTGGCAGTTAAATTTCAATGCCTAGCCAGCCCGTAAGCACAGTGGTAGCACTATCACTCATAGCGACGGCAATTCAGGTTTGGGAATGAGCCCAGATCAATGGGGGATGGTCAATGCCAGCATCCCTGTGGGGAGGGCTATATGGCAATAAGTGAGGAGGAAGAAAAGGCGGAAACACCCTGACCAGCAGGATAAACACTGACAAGGCAAGGCAAATTTTATTTTTCCTGGCATCCAATCCCAGAGGCTCTGTGAGCCAAACATATCAACAATACTATCCATAAAATAATATAAAAATGAAAATTAGAAGCCTACCATAATTCTTGATCTCTCTGTGCATCATCACCATTCATCGCTGTTGGGTAGTGAGCCGGAGGATCAGGACCCTGTGGGAGCTTCCCCCCCCAAGGGGGAGGAGTCAACATCGGGATGGTGCCACCCTCATGGCTGACTCATTGTGTGGCCAGTAACTGATGTTGACCTCTCCTCAGCCCCAGTTCTGCCGCGGAGAGAGTGACAGAGAAACAGAGAGGCGGGAGGGGAGGGGCAAGGGCCCAAGAGATAGGAAAAGGAAAGTAAGTAAAACTAATAGGAGGAATAAAGCCATAGAGAGGACAGAAGAAAAGGAGACCTAAGGGATTGGGACAAGAAGGCCCTAATCTCTGGGCAAGTAAGGGAGGGATGATATGCCCTAGACCAGACCATATTTCAAGCCAGAGAAGGATCCAAAAGGCTGTAGCAGCAGATTTGTACCAATCCAGAGGGAAAAGCAGCTGAGCTACCCAGAGAGCCAAGGATGTGTTGGTGTCTCCCTTTCCTGCCTAGAGAATTTGAAGTGGAAAGACACTAGAAACATCCCTGGAGAGCAAAATCTCAAGGGATTGTCTTTTAGTTGTTTTATAGAGGGAAGTCACCTCCAGAGGAGGAACTGTATAGAAAATACATTTTCTCCTAGAACGAGGAGAGGAGATAAAGGGAAACCACATATGGGGTGGCACAATGTGGTTGGAGAGAAAATAACTGAGGGATTCACCAGTGTCCCCCCCATACTTCCTCAAGACAAAGGATGGAGGAAGCAGAGTAATCCAAGACAATACCACCTGGACTGAGAAGTGGCTCTGAAGACTCCCAATAGTGGGTAGCCTCCCTGTCTGTCAACCCAGGGAAAAAAAAACTGACCTCAGAGGGGGGGTGCTGGAGATGGACCAAGGTCCTAACTGAGAGACAAACAGGGAGGAGGATTGCCCAGAGACTGACGCCTGAGAGGGGAAGGTGGGCAGGATTCAGTGATGAATGGTGAAGATACACAGAAAGATCAAGAATTACAGTAAGTACATAATTTTCATATTTTATCTATGTCAATCTTCACCATTCATCACTATTCGGTGATTACCAAGCCCCCCAAAGGGGGCCCAGAACCTCCTTAAGAGACAGAGTCCCTCAGCCTCCGGTGGAGGGAGACACTAGAGGAGGGAACCCTAACAGGCCTGCTTAGGCCTGAGGCTGGTCTGGGTGAGGCGAGGTTCTCCTAGCAGGAGAGGGAAGGCTCCCCTGAAGCTGTCGCCTCACCCTGTGGGAAAAGAGATGGGTTCCCCGGAAAGAGGAGGCAGTCATCCTATGCCGGGCCAAGGGTGATAACTGGGAAAGATGAAGGCACGCCATCCACCTGATGCAGATTGATGTCCCCGCCAACCTGGAATCCACCTCATTGGCATCGTAAGAATGATACCCTTGCTTGGTGCCTCACAAGCTCCAGGCCCTGTGTGGAGAGGGCAAAGGCTTGTCTGATCACCTCCGAGTCAGGCAAAGAGGCTAGGATTTGACCTAGCAGAGACCCCAAGTGCCTATTATAGGCAGCATGAGCCTGATGAGTTGAAAGACATAAAAGATGGCGTGCCAGTGAAAAGGCTCTCCTCCCCCAAAAATCAAACTCAGCTGAGTCAGATTCTGGGGGTCCATCACACCTTGGGCTTCCATGCCCAGAGGGTGTGTCCAGAAGAGTCACACCCAAAGGGGGGATGATGCAAGGCTCCTGGAGACCCACGGGGTGTGCAATACCTCTGTTGGAGGCCCCTCTGGGCTGAAGCTTGGGTTGAGGGACATCGCCAGATCCAGTACGACACCTCCCGGAAGGGAGTAGGCCAGGTGCCCAAGAAGGCATGCACCAACCAGTCAGGATTGCAATCACCTAGGGTGGAGATATGGAGCTCATCGAGCAACCCCGACAGGAAGCACTGATAGCTGGAAAGATCAGCTGCAGGGAAAAGGTGGACAGAGGACTCCTCTCCCTCAGAGGAGTGGCCTGGGAGAGAGGGAGGGGTTGTCAGAGGCAAAGGGGCGGGGCACCTCCGAGGAGGGGCACAGCCTTGCCCAGGCTGGGGGGACCCAATGGGAGACCTCAAAGGAGGAGGAGGAGACCCAGTGGTCCCAGCAGATGAAGGCCGCTGAACCGAGCTGGAACGGCCAGGGCTGAGCCCGAAAAGAGAATTCCCCCCCACAAGGCGACTGAGGCCACATGAGCCCAGAAGGGCAGCCCCTAACATCTAAAAATGAGGTTTCTCTTGTGGGGACCCCTGGGGAGAAGACTGGACCAGTGCTGCGACTCCTCCCTGAACCCCTGCAGGTTCTCAAGAAAGGATGCCACCCTGAATCCAGCCCCCTCAACCCCACAGACTGTGAGAGAGCCCTCTTCCTCATCATCAGCCGAGGCAACTGACACCCCGTAGCTGACTCCTGAGAGACAGCCTAAGGTGGAGCACCCTCCCCTGCCTGAGATGCTCCAGTCAGTCCAGAAGTAGGGCCAGCGAGAACTGTCACAGGAGGGGGTACGCCTCCCAAGATGGCAGACGGACCATTGACTCCGGGTTGCCTTGCGGTGCCCCCCTGGGCACCCAAGAACTGGTCGGTACCACTGACCCCAGAATCAGAGGATGCCATCCACTTCTCAGAAGGGGCTGAACAGGAGCCGATGTGCTGGAGAAGGAGGAATTGGACGATTCCAAAGAATCTGGGAGCCAGCCTGGCTCAGCTTCAGCATCGTCCTCCCCAGAAAAGGCTCGAACCCAGACCACTCCCCGGTCCCTCCCAGCCGCGGCACCATGAACCAGCTCCGTGCTCCCCACGGTGCCACCCCATCACCGGCATTGTGAACAGCGCTGGAGTCAAACTCGGCACTGGAGACCGGCCCCATGCCACCCATGGCACCGCCCCAATCCCTGGTGCAGCAAGCAGCACCGGGATCAGGGCGGCACTGGAGGATGGTGCCAAGAATGGCGCCAGCCCAGTCCCAGAGGCTACAGACCACAATGCCAGGGGAGCCCTCGCCTCTGAGGAGGTGATTGCCTGGACGGTGCCCCCTGCCCAACCCCTGAAGGGGTCAGGCCGGGCATCCTGCATCATGGAAGGGGCTCCCACTGAGGCAAGGCTAAAAGTGGCAGAAACCCCCTCCTCCGTGGGCCATATAGGACCAGGAGGGGACCCATAGGAAGGTTCAAGAACCCTGCTTCTGATGACCCAGGTATATGCCTGTCCCCTGAAAGTCAGAGGCACATGTCTGACTTTTAACTTGCGCAGCTTCAACACACAGCGGTCCATGGAGAAACAGGCATTGCATCTATCCATATTGCGGCTAAGGCCCAAGCAGGCGAGACACCAGTCATGCTGGTCCATGATGAAATACAGTCAACCAGAGGGACACCGATGCATTGGAGGCCAACCTGCCCTGGAAGATTTCTTTTTGTCCCCCAGACGAGACATGACCGGACGAAAAAGATAATAAACAAAAACAGCACTCGGCGTCAACAGACAAGAAAAAAGGAAAGATCTTACCGGTCAATCGCCAAGGAAACACAGCAGCAGAACTAGGACTTGAGGTAAACTTGATGGGCTAGGCCTCAGTAAATGGCGCTCACATGCAAGGTTGTGCTCGCTCGATGGTGGGAGAAGCAGAACTGGGGCTGAGCATGGGTCGACATTGGTTACTGGCCAATCCGTGAGCACCACGCAATGCGTTGGCTTCAAGGGTGGCACCATCTCGACATCGACTCCCCCCCCTTGCAGAGAAAAAAGCTCCCATGAGGTCTTGATCCTCCGGCTCACTACCCAACAGTGATGAGTGGTGAAGACTGACACAGATAAGATCAGTAAAATTACAGCAATAGGTTAAATAACCACATAAATAATTAAACAAGCCTAAAACTGAAAACATTAACTAAAGGGGCCAGCCCAAAAGAAAGGTCTAATACCGAGTGTCTGGGAAGGCCTGACTAAACAAGTGGGTCTTGAAACAGGTCTTGAAAACCTCGGCCAAGGGGTCCTCCCATATAGATGGTGGAAGCGAATTCCACAGGATGGGGCCTGCGATACCGAATGCTCTATCACCGTCAGTTTTTCAACCTCGTCCTGGGAATGGGAGGCCCCTACAAGAGCAGAAGGAGCAAACCCAGGCAGCAGGTGTAAGAAGGTAAGGCAAGTATCCAGGGCGCAGCCCATGTAGGGCCTTAAAGGTGAGCAAGCCCACCTTAAACAGGATTCTCCACCTGACCAGCAGCCAGTGCAGTTCACACAGCACTGGGGTGATGTGATAGTATTTCAACTGTCCTGTCAGCAACCTGGCAGCAGAATTCTGCACTAGCTGCAGCCTGCGGAGGGTACCTCCCGAGACCCCGCGATAGAGTGCGTTACAGTAGTCAAGCCCTGAAGTCACAAAGGTGTGCACCAAGGTTGAGTGGTCCTGAGGCAGAACTAGGGGCTTGATCCTGGCAATATTCCTAAGATGATAGAAGCTGGTCCGGACAACGGATGGCACCTGAGTTTCAAATGTCAATCCGCTGTTGAAGGTCACACCAGGATCGTGCACCCTAGAGGAGGCCTTCAATGGTACAGATCCCAGGAACAAACCTGTTTCTGAGCCAGGGGCCATCCTATCATGCCCTCTGTTCAACTCCACAACCAGTACCTCCATCTTATCGGGTTCAGTCACAGCCAGCTGGAGGCCATCCAGTCATTGATCTTGGCAAGGCATTCATTTAGCACTTCCACTGCATTGGATGTCCTGGGGTAAAGGACAAGTACAGCTGGGTATCATCTGCATAGAAACGAAAACTCAAGCTGTACTTCCTAATGAGCTCTCTCAGGGGCAGCATATACATGGCAAACAACATTGGTGACAAGACCGAATCCTGAGGTACTCCACATGACAGAAGGCTAGGGGAGGAGGAGAAATTCCTCATCACTACCCATTGCCTCCTATTCATGAGATAGGACTAAAACCAGCAGATGATGGTGTTGGTGAGTCCACAAAATTCCCTCAGGTGGTCAAGCAACACACAATGGTCTATCATGTCAAAGGCTGAGGAGAAGTCAAGCAGCACGAGAAGTGTCCCTTCCCCTCGATCTCTAGCTCTGAGGAGGTCATTGTGCACTCGAACTAATGTGGTTTCTGTGCCATTCCTCACACAAAACCCAGACTGGAGAGGTTCATACAGATCAAAGGCCACAAGGTGCTCTTCAAGCTGAAGTCCCACAACCTTCTCATCTACCTTCCCTAAAAATGGGAGGTTGGAGATTGGGTGGTAATTTGACTTGACGTCAGGGTCTATAGATGGTTTCTTCAGAAGTGGTCTAGCCAGTGCCTCCTTCAAGGCATCTTGGAAGACTCCCTCTGAGAGAAAGCACGAGACAATCAAGGCAAACACTGAGCAGACGGTGTCAATACATCTCATTAAGAAACGTGTCAGCACCAGGTCCAGTTCACAATACATGTGGCTCAGCTCATGAACAATCTGAGTAACCTCAGTTGCTTCCACTGGTTTAAACTCCCCCCAACCAGGCAAAGTGTTCTCCGGTCACCCAAGGTGACCACTGTCAGCCATATTGTGGCTCATTGGTGGTACAACCCGCCGGATGGCGGACACCCTGTCTGAGGAGAAGTGACCAAACTCTTCACATAAAGAGTTATAAAATACTTTTTTCAGCTGCAGACAGGCTGGGTTTAATAGCCTGTCCACAGTCTGAAAGAGCACAGTTGGTCGATTCTTCCCAGCGGCAATCTCCCTGGATAGGAATTCTGCCTTCTTACGGGTGGTTGCCCCTGATACTCACCATAATGGGAGCACAGGACCAGTCTGTCCACCTCCAACCTGGATCTCCGCCAGCAGCACTCCAACCTCTGACCCAAAATCTTCCTTGCCTTGAGCTCTCCATCAAACCATGGGGACCTCAAGTGAGAAGACTTGGGCCATATATGGACTGGTGCAAGGGAGTCGAGTGATGCCAACATCGCCCTGTTATAGGCTGTGACAGCCTCTCCCATACCCCTCATGCATGCACTACCCACACTAGATAGATCAGTCACCGTCAGAAAACCCTCCGGGGTCAGACCCCTCAAAGGGCGGTAGCTTGCTATCTCTGCAGGGGGAGGGCTCTCGGGGGGGCCCAAATGAAAACTCCACCATGCAATGATCAGAGCAAGTGACCCAATCAGTCTTGAGGTTACTGACCTCAAGCCCCAGAGAGAAAACTAGGTCCAGCATGTGGCCACCCTGGTGGGTCACAGAAGAAACTTCCTGCGACAGGCCCAGAGATAACATCATCTGGAGGAAGTTGTAACTTAGCCTAGAAGATTAGTCAGTGGCCCAAACATTGAAGTCCCCCAGAATTAAACACCTGGGGGACTTCAATGTTTCACTGATGATGAAGTTAGCTACCTCCTGCAGCAATTCTTCTGCCACCCCAGGGGGGTGATAAATCAGGAGAATCCTGCAACCTGCACCCGGACCCCCACGCACGGCCACACTTTCAAAGGATCCCGGTGTTCTCACTGGGTGCATGGTGAAGCCAAGTTTAGATCTAAAACCAATGGCCACTCCCCCACCCCTGCACTTGACCCTGAGGGAGTGCACTACTGAGTGCTTGGGGGAGAACGGCGGCCTCTAAAACCGGACTGGCATCTTCACCCACCCAGATCTCAGTGATGCAAGCCAGGTTGACTGAAGAAATCAAGTCTGCTATAATTGCGGTCTTGTTCTTGATCAGTCTGGCATTGCAAAGCACTGCCCTCAGGGAATTGGTGGCTAGTGTCTCCCTTCTGGTTACTAGCTCACTTGGTCTGGTGAGAACCCTGGGGATGGGAATCAAACACGTCTCAATCTTACCCCCATTCGTCGGGCACGGGATGCCCCACCACACCCAGTCAGTGCAGGACCTCTTAATACTGGCCTCCCGACAGTGACGTGCTGAAGTGGTGGAAACTGGGAGGTCAGTAAAGGGCTGCAGATTGAGAAGCTGGGATGCACCGTACTCAATCCTAACCCGCCCCTGACCCAAGGGCCTCCCCAGACACATACTGTCAACCACTGGGTAGCCCCCGTATACCACTAGCCAAATACCAGTCACACAAACAGCCACACAACTAATACAAAACTAACCCTAACCACTCTCACCATACAAACACTCAGTTGCCTTTAAAATCAAACCCCAAACCACCCTTCCCAACCTCCCACAAGAAACAAGAAACAACAAAGCCAGATACTTCAGTTTTGGAGAGCAATGACCATAGATCCCTTTAAAATAAATTCTGAGCAAGATAGAGCAGAGTTATTGTCAGAGTTAAATATAATTCTATGCTGGAAAAGTTCTTCACTGCCCAAATAAATAAGGATTGAGGGCCCTCTCACTGACCTCCACCACAGGGCAAGAAATTATAGGTGAAGTTATTGACAATCAAGGGCTGGAACGAGAGCAACCTGGAAAAACCGCCCCCTCAGCTACTCTCACCAGCTTCAGGGGTTCAGAAACCAAGTTCAAAGCCAATGATGAAAAAGTTCCTAGTCCAAACAGTCATCGTCCAATCCAGTCTCCCTTCCCCCAACGATAATCCAACGGAGGGAGGAACAGAATGCCTCAGAATGAAAATAGTTGTCAGGCAGCCGACAAAATGTTGCTGGACAATTGGTGAAAGAGAATAAAGCCAAAGAATAAAGCCAAGGTCACTGCAGCAAGGATTACTGCAACAAATGTGGTCGTCCCCCAGGAGATACCCACGTCAAACACCCTCAACTTCTGCGGTTCTTGGGGAGAAGGTCTGGCGAACAAATAGCTCCAACCTTTACTGACCTCCCAACTTAGTGCTAATTTTAGTAACATCCAGTCTTGGCTTAGAGCTAACAAACTCATCCTCAACCCCAAAAAAACACAGGCCATGCTCTTTGGATCCCAGGCAACAATAAAAGCTTCCCTTGCTCCCCTGAGCATTAGCTGGACCGATGGATCCTTTGTGAAGGTTGTAGACTCCCTCAAGTATCTGGGGGTTGCCCTCGACCTCCAGCATGACCTTGCCCAGCATATCCAAAATGTATGTAGGGCAGTAAATAGCAAGTTAGGCCTGGCTTACAGAGTGAAGAACAACCTCACATCAGCAATTTATGCAAATGTGATGAGCCCATAACAGAGAGTGGGGAGGAATACAGTTCTAGCCAAGGCAAGGTGTGCAGCAAAGTCCCACTTCTCTAAATGGAACATAGCCTACAACAACATTTGCCACTTCGCACTTGCTGTCCCTCATCTCACCCACCATTGTGACCTGTACAACAATTACCTGGCTCTCCTCAAGAAACCATCGGAGCTTTATCCTGGGATGTTTCACAGACAATGTTATTAGAACTGCCACCCATCTCATACTGGAAGAGCTCCTCGAACCTGCTTCTTCCTCATATTCCCTTAGGTCCCATGACTCAGCAGTTCTTATGGTTCCTGCTACCCACACGCAAATGGGCCACAGGGCATTTGCCCTATATGCACCCGGAATATGGAATTCCTTTCCTATCCGGGTCTGCTCTTTCCCCTCCCATACCTGGTTCCAAAACACCCTCTGGGATTACTTGCAGCTCTCCTTGGTATGCAACTGCTCTTAATCGCACTAATGACCTCTCCTGCAAGCAGGACACTTGTCTCTGGACATCTCCGTTTGGCAATTTCCAGAGTTCCTGTGTTGGTTCCTCTGGCTAGCCATACCTGCCCATTTTTCTGTCTGCCTGTACATTTTTACTGTATGTATTTTAAATTGTTTGCCCTGTCAAAATCCTTGAAATGTCTGTATATTGTCTCCTGAACTTAATGTACAATACTTACTACCCTAAAATGTATGCTTTGTTTACCTGACGCTATGTGTTACTCTGTTTGAACATGTTTCCTTATTTTTCTTGTAATCTCCTGGGTGATATCTGAAAATAGGCATCTGTTTTGTCTAGTGTGCTTACCTGGTTAACAAAAACTAAATAAATAATAAATAACTGGTTCAGTCGGCTCTCGCGTTAAGGTGTTAGCGAAGCATCTCCCAATAACCCCAGTTGGACTGAGACAGATGGATCAGCAGGAAAAGTACAAGCTTCACAAACAAGTCAAAAAAGTGACAGCAGTTGGAGAAATACAACTTGCAATGCCCACAGCAATATGGCTTTTGCAACGGACATAGCACCACCTCTGCCCTCCTTGATTTACAGGCCACATTCATCTAGCACTAGACCAAGGACAACTTGCCGGTGTCACCTTTATAGACCTCTTGAAGGCCTTCAATACAGTCAGCCATCCATTACTGCTGGAACAACTTGGCAACATAGGGCTCTCTCATGATACTTTACAATGTTATCTCTCCAACCGGTCACAAGTTAAGACTGGTGACTCACTCTCCTCCAAACTACCTGTCCAGGCTGGTGTTCCCCACGGGTCAATATTGGGACCCCTTCTTTTCGGTATCTTCCTAAACAATCTCCCTTCTGCCTGTGATGAAAACATTATTCTGTATGCTGATGACGCGGTGATTTTCTCTAAGAATTCTGACCCCTCCCTCTTGGAGAAACAACTGCAGGAAAGTTTCACACAAGTTGAAGCCTGGTTCGTCTCACAGAAACTAGTGCTAAATTACGAAAAAACAAAGACTATGCTGTTCCATGGCACACATAACAAACATAAACACCAGGACTTAGCTATCAAAAACAGCTCGAGTGTGTCTCTGGACCAGATGCAGACTTTCAAATACCTTGGTATATCCCTGGACCCTACTCTGTCCTTCTCCAGCCATACTGATTCAGTTATGAAATCCGTATATATCCGTGTAGGCCTTCTCTATAAACATAGACACTGCCTGACACCTGACGCCCTTAAGCTAGCAATACACAGCTCTGTTGTCTCCATCATTGATTATGGGCTTGTTATCTATGGAGCAGCCACAGCTACAGCACTACGGTGAATCGTTACAGTGCTGAATAGGGCCTGCAGACTCCTTACTGGTGCTGCCCACCGCACGCGTACCTGCAACCTCTACGAACAGTCAAACTGGCTACAACTTCAGGGAAGGATTGTTTTCCAAACCTGCCTACTAGCAAAAAAGTCATTGATGGGACTCATGCACCCTGGTATTCAGTCTCTCTTAAGCCCAGCCAACCACCCCTGTTACACAAGAAGCTCTGACAAATATTCTTTGTCTGTTCCCCTCTGTCGCACTGCCCAAGGCCAGCAGTCTTTTGTAGGTAGAGCCCCTAAGATGTTTAACTCCCTGGGCAGTGAACTCACCAACTTAGGCACCCTCTGCTCATTCAAACACAAGCTACATCTAATGGTTGTGTCCAGAGGCACCTGTGACTGTTTCTCCTAACATCCCAGGTAGTCGCTTCTGTTCTTCGCACCTCTCTACTATCACCACCTCTGCCTTCCACCACCCTCCCTATATCTACCCCTGCTCCACCACCTTCCTCTCTTACCCTCCTTCAACTCCCTTCCTCTCTCCCTTTTCTAATCTGCTCACCCCACCCAATGTTACACTTGTTCCCTGATCCTTGCCTCCCACTCACCTCTAATTCTACCTCCCTCTCAGTTACCCCTCTATACCCACTCTCTCTCTTCCACTTTCCTACACTGCCTGGCACAATTGGCAGCAACTCAGTTTTTCCACTCTACCTTTCCCTTTGACAATGCCCTTCTGGCAGCTTTAATTCATGTAAATATTGTTTGTTGTGACTCATCATTCTTAAATGTATGCCTGATTGTGTTTTTCTGTTATTTATATCACCTGTAGCTTTAGACCATGTATACCCTGTACTGAATTTTGTATTCAAACTACTTGCCTGCTAATCTCACACAAACTGTACTTCTATTCTTTATATACTGATGTGGAACCTTAGTAAAAGAGCCATTGGCTCAAAGGTATTTATCTGAAATTCTAATAAATAAATAAAAATTCTTCCAGGATGGCCCCTTTGAAATAAAGGGCACCTCCTTCAGAAAAGCACCAGTCCTTGCACCACATGCCCCTGCTGGACCACTACAACAGGAAGGTCCAGGAGATGGGACAGAAACAGGCACTGAACCTCATGTCCAGCACTTGAACAGGTACGGATCCATGGTCTCTGCACTTAAAAACAAAAAAGCTGGCTCCTATGTCTTATTCACTTGCCCAGCCCTGCTTAACGCTAAAATCCCTAGCTAGCCCCCTAACTCTGAGAATGACTCACGTTTTTCAGATCACCAGTCACAGACACTGACTGGAGGATCAGCACACCAAATTCACTCACCAAGAAAGGGACAAAACAGCAGTTAAAATGTAAAATATGGGAGTGGAAAGGGCAGACTGCTCTCAAAACAGAGAGCTGCAAGATGCTCAGCACAGCTCTGCTGCAATTTTGACCCTCCACAGGTCCCACAAAGGTGACCCCAACAGGGGCGTAGCTACAAGGGTGCAGTGGGTGCAGTGGCACCCAGACACATGAGGTTTGAGAGGCCCAAATCATAATTTTGATGTTTATTCAAAACTGGGGAGGGGCTCTGTAACATTGCCTTGCACCCAGGCCCTCTGGGAATTTGCTACGCTACTGGACCCCAATGCCCTTCTCAGACATCTGGATCTATTGATTGGTGGGTTGAGGGACTCCCCACCACCCTGTCACAGAGGGCAAGCCATGGGGGACCTAGGAGAGGTAATTCCAGGGAGAAGCCAGGTGATAGGGCTGGGAGGATTGGTGGAAAGGAGAGCTGGTCAGGGAGCAGGAGGAAGAAGTGCCAATATAAATAAATACATTCAACTCCAAAAAGTGCACGGTGATGCACCTAGGGAACAAGAACTCCAGGACAGAGTACTGGATGGGTAGGGTAAGACTTAGCACTATAGCTGAGGAACGGGACCTAGGAGTTATCATCAGACACCGTGAAACAATCAAGCCAGTGCAACAAGGCCTATACTAAGGCAAATAGGATGCTGGGTTTATTGGGAGGGGTGCTTACAGCAAAGGGAAAGAGGTCATACTTCTGGTGAGGCCCAACCTGGAGTACTGTGCCCAGGTCAGGAGTCCTCACCTCAGGAAAGATAAAGAGAGAAGAGAGGGTGGAAACGATGCAGCGAAGGGTGACAAAGATGAGTCAGGGCCAACAGGACAGGTCTAACAAGGAGCGCCTCAAAGCACTTAACATGTTCTCGCTGGAGACTAGAGAGTAGAAGGGTGATATAATAGAGACCTTCAAGCTCCTGAAAGCGATAAACAAGGTGAACTGCTGGGAATTCTTTAGCCTGTTTCATAGTTCGAGTTCATGAGGGCACACGTGAAAATTGACAGCAGGAGTTTCAAAAGAAACATGAGGAAGTATTATTTTACAGAAAGGGTCGCAAAACCATGGAACAGTCTACCAGCCAAGGTGGTGGGTGCTAAAACCATTACTGATTTCAAGCACAGTTGGGACAGAGTGAAGGGTATAGTTGTTACTCAGAGCGACAGCAACTGGGAGGTGACTAGGAGGGAGGAAGGGGAGGACTGGGGCCTTTGATGGATGTTAGGTCCCAGGGTTAAATAGGGAACCACGAGCAGACTGGATGGACCATTGGTCTTTTTCTGTCATCATTGTCTGTGTTTCTGTGTTACTATGTTGCTATGTATGGTATTCCTGGGAATCACAACATTAGACAAAGTTGGTGTGAGGCACTGTATTGTTGGAAGGCAGCCTCTGCAGTGGATGAAACTGGATACAGGCACAGTCCAGACAGTGACAGTTTCTTACCAACAGTTATATGCACACACCTCTGCCATGCTTCGCCTTCCATTTCCAGGCAACTTTCACACCCAGTCCCATTAACTTGCTAGAAACCAAGATGTTAACAAAGACTTTTAGCTTTAGGGAGTGTTGTTTGGCAAGGTCTCACAATCAGTTATGAATCAGTTGTGTTATCTAATTTAGGTTTGGACTTAGCTGTTTTCAGGAAAAATGAGGTGTGTTCCTTCTGGTGCTACTTCACTGTATGTGGGTTCATTCTATGTGCATAGGAATACAGGTGAAGACAGGATGTTCTTTCAGTCCTTCAATCACGCATAGTATGGTGTCAGGACAAAATAGTATCATTAGATGTTGAGGGATACCACCGCCTGGGAAGGCAGCAACATGTTCAAGAAGTACTGAAACACCCTTCTCCCAAAGATGGTCGTCAGATTTTTATACAAAAAAATGTGCATGGAGCAGCACCTTTCCCTTATTCCATCAGACTGAGGGGTGACCACATGTAATTTGGTTTTCATTCCACCTAGAAACGGTTGATAAGGTTGTTTTTTCTCAAAGTCATCAAGATGGAGTTAGAACTTCTTGCTAGTTATTAGAATGTCTCATGTTTTCAGTTAGGAGAGGAATACGCATATAACAAGAGCATCACGCCAAAACAGTATTAACAGAAGCTTTAGAGTCAGATACAGTTGTGACAGTAAAGAGGCTCCAGTATTTCATAAGGTGAGAATTAATACATTATAGAAAGAAATGTTTTATTGGTTTCAACCAGGCCATATGATGGCAGTTGTGTCTTAACATTTCTCATAGTAAATTAAGCACTGTCCAATCTTCTCAATTAAACAAGGTCCCAAATATTCAGAAGGTTAGCATGGCACTTCCCATATTAGGACCATGCTAACTGAGAATAGCACAAGTCAATGGGGCGGGCCATATTGAAGGGTCCCAGGTGTGTGGCACTGACTGGACAGTGCAAATGTGTAGACTATACCACTGTGGTCATGCAATTGAGTGTGTCCCATGCATACAGGGCACAACAGTGTATTCAGAAGTTTTGACAGCGCCAAACAGCCTCCATCACAGCACTGTTTAATGCTGCCAAAACCCTACCCATATCCCTATGCACAGACGAATCCCCGACTGCCCATCCCTCATGTTAAGATCAGCATCCCTGGTATCCAGCAGTCCCTTCACTCCCCCGATCTCCACCTCTGGCACCCTGTATGTCCTTCCCAGTGCCAGTGTGAATGTTAAAGGGGCACTGTCAGGCTTTGGTGGTATTTTTTTCCACCTCGTAATCCTGGTGTTTTTTTGCTCCTCACAGTCAAATAGAAAGCACACCTGGGCACCCAATTGCTGAAAGAAATAAAAAAAATGCTGTTTTTAATGCAGCATTATTTCTCAGCCGGGATGGCTAATTCTCTCCCCACCTGCAGCCTGGCGTGTTCACAAGTGTTCTTGGTGCCAGAGCGCCTGTAGACTTGTTCATGAGCACTTTCTTTTTTCAGAAGGCATATGAGTTTCTTCAGTAATCTAAATCTATATGGATCAACAAGACTGGCAATGTAACTCTTTCCTTGAAACGAGCAGTATATCTCATAGAAAAAACACTTTGAAGGGTAGCGCGTACCATGGCATGCGAGTAACATGCGCATGCGGGGTCCCGCCGGCTTCGCACCAAATGTTTTTCTATGATGCTGCTGCTGGGTTCAGAGAAAACCCGTATGATGATCCTGCTCGACTGAATTACTGAAGAAGCATGCCTTCTGAAAAGAAGGTTAACTCATGAATGAAGCCTACAGGCGGCTCCAGCCCGGGAACACTGTGGAACCGCAGCTGCAAGTGAGGAGAAAGATGTCAACGAAATAATGCTGCATTAAAATAAGCATTTTTATGTTTGCTTGCATGCATATGCAAGAAACATAGTGCCATCATCCAGTTTTCGAGGTGTGGCAGCCTCTTCCAATTCAGTCAGTGTGTTTGCAGCGGCGGCGCAGTTCTCCATGCCTGTTGGGTTGTCTATGACAGCTCCAAAATGAAGTGGAGTACAGTTGAAAGGGGGCTAAGCTTCAGTAAGCAGTGATCAGATATCGCCTGCATGCGCGCCCCTCTGCACACACACACACACATGCAGGCACGCTGTGTGCTCGGCCCCCCATCGCCGCACACTGTGTAGCCGACGGGGTGCCAAACTCCCGTCGGCTCCACTGTCCCCCAGTATGCCAGGGTGCCACGCTGGGAGCCCACCCCACCCCAACGTGGGCAACAGATGCTATTGCCGACGGGGTGCCCAATCCCCATCGGCTTCATGCCCCCACCCCACCAACTGTCCTTGTGCCATGCTGGGAGCCCACCCCAGCGTGGCAAGCATCCAGCGTCATCATGTAAAGCCAAAACCTGCAAATGAAAAACTGTCTCTCCGCTTCTCCCTGCCCCTCCACAACTACGCATCCACCCACTGCGCACCCTGCCTCCCCACACCCCTCACCCCATACTTACCTCCAGACTCTGGGCGACGATCTTCGTGGACCGGGAACACATCTGCACTCTTCAAAGCCGACCGCGAACTGAGGAAATGCCGGTAAGCTGTATAATGTAATGAATAGGGTTTTTTCAACTTTGCTGCATATCTCAGCCATTTTGGAATTTTGGCACCAAATTTTCAACATGGGGTTTTTGGGACCCCTTCTCATGAATGATCTCACTGTTATGGCATTCATCGGGCCCGAAGGGTGATTTCGCAGTCACTGCGTGAAATCACCTTTCGGGACTGAGTAACAAAACGACACTACCACTGTTCATAAGGTGGGCTCCCAAAAAGCCTATGTTGAAAATTTGGTGGAAAATTCCTTTAAATGACTGTTTTACTGCTATGCAGTAGTTCCTATCTGGCGCCGTAAGTTCACGAATTTTCAATATTTTCACTCCAGATTTTCAATATTGCCATTTTACCACACCTCCTTATGAACAGTTCAGCTGTCATTTTTCACATCTTGCCCAAAATGTGTTTCACCCATGTAGCGCACAATGGCGCAGTCGGTGTGCGAAATCAATGTATGGGACACATTAAGAAAATCACAGTGACACTGTTAATGAGCAGAGGTCTTAAAATGACTATGTTGAAAATTTGGTGAAAAATTCTAAAATGACTGTTTTACGAGCACGCGTTGCGCAGTTCCTACGCACGCTCGTAAGTTTGCGAATTTTCTATATTTCCACTCCAGATTTTCCACATTGCCATTTTATTACACTTCCTTTTGAACAGTACAGCTGCCATTTTTCACATGTCATCCCAAATGTGCTTCCGCACATGTAGCGCACTAATGGTGCAGTCGGTAATGAAAGCAATGTTTGGGATAGATTAAGGAAATCACAGTTACACTGTTCATAAGCAGAGTCTTAAATGGCTATGTTGAAAATTTGGTGACAAAAGTCCATAAAATGACTGTGTTACGAGTGAGCATTGTGCAGTTTCCATGCACCCTCGTAAGTTCATAACTTTGTAATATTTTCAGTCCAGATTTTCACCAGTGGCATTTTTCCACACTTCCTTATGAGCAGTACAGCTGTCATTTTTCACAACATGGCCAAAATGTGTGTTCACACTTTCAGCGCAGAGATGCGTGGTCGCTGTGGGAAATCATTGTTCGGGACAGGTAAAGAAAATCACAGTGACACTGTTCATGATCGGAGGTCCCCAAATGCCTGTGTTGACAATCTGCTGTAAAAAATCCCCAACCTAATTACATTACGGGTGTACGTTGCACAGTTTCTATGCACGCTCCTGACTTCAAAGGTTTTTTTAATATTTTGACTGCAGATTTACAACATTGCCATTTTTTACACCTCCCCATGAACAGTACAGCTGTCATTTTTACATCCTGTTCAGAATGTTTTTGCACCTGTGGCGCTAAATGCCGTAGTCGCTGTGCATAAGCAGCTTTCGGCTAACAAACTGATATTGCCACTGTTCATGAGGTGGGGGTCACAAAAAAACCATGTTGAAAATTTGGAGTGAAAATACCAATGAATGCCTGAGGTGTTAGGGTTTCCAACCATAATGCCCCACCCTGTAAAGAATGACAGGTATCAGGGGTGTGACTTGGAATTCTTGCCTGTAATGCTCATACCATTCCACACCCTGCAGCCAGTGAGAGGCATCGAGGTATGCCTTGGACTCTTCGGCCCCAAAGTTCACCCCATTCTCCTATACCGCACCCATCTCATTGTATTTCCTGATGGAGTGGGGTGCGCTTGAGGGCCAAAGACCCCAAGGCACACCGTGACACTTGTCAGTGTCTGCAGGGTGGGGTGTGGTGAAATGGCGTGGTCGTTATGCCTGACAACCCAAAGGCACACCCCAATGCCTGTCACTCTCTGCAGGGTGGTGGTGGGGTTGGCTTTAGTTCAGTACTTCACTGCCATTTATGTTATGCAGCTCTGTAACTTCTACACTACCAGTGCCAATGCCAGCAAGCAAACATTCGGCATTGACAAATGCTTGTTTTATTTCTTTCAGCAATTGGGTGCCCAGGTGTGCTTTCTATGTGACTATGAGGAGCAAAAAACACCAGGATTACGAGGTGGAAAAAATATCACCAAAGCCTGACAGTGCCCCTTTAAATGAACTCAGCACTACATCAAAGTATGCTACAATGTGTGTGCAACATCCTACACAACATGTAATTAACCAAGAAGGAATGTTAATGAACCACCCATATGGGTACATGTACATCAAATCCATACTCCTGCTACTAAACTGAAGAACAACCGCGTTTCCCCCTCTTCATAGTATGTCACAAGAACCCCAATAAGGTCATCAGCAGGGCAGCCAGCACCTCACCCAGTTCTTTCAGTACGCTTAGGTGTATCCCATCTGGTCCCATAGTCTTGTCCACTTTCAGAGCTTCGGGTCACTTCAGGACTTATTCCTCTGCAACTGGACTTGATTCCACCTTCTCTCCCCTTTGTTCCTGCTAGTCACTGGTTGTTTGTCCCCCCCCCCCCCAATCCACTCTGAAGACTGAGCTGAAGTACCTCTTCAGGATGTCTGCCTTTTTTTGCTCTTCTGCACAGTCTCCTTTGCCACCCTCCTTATCCATACTATCCTGACCTCCCCCTTGCTTTCCTTTTGTCACGTGCAGTACCTGAAGAAAGTCTGAGCCCCATTTGCTACCCCTTTGGCTATCCTTTCCTCTGTATGCCCCTTCCGTCCCCTCATTGCCTTTCCTCCTTCCCCATTTTACCTGGTACACCTCTCTGTCTTCCTCCCTCTGCATTTCCTTATACCTCCTGAATGCTACCCTTTTGTTTCCTTCACCACTGTGGCCACTTCCCTCTAGTGCCTCATTCAGTTTATTGGGGCAGTGGATTCAAAGGGGTTGAATCATCAAATAGCTCATTTTTATTACACAGTGTAATAGAAAAAAACTTTATCTAGCATCACAGAACTTATTATCTTGTTACACCCTGTATACTTTTTTATATAAATTTGGGCCACATAAAATATCTGCACTTCACTTTCATGGAGTTTCTGAATTGTTGAAAACAGTTTTGAAAAATGTCCATACTTTATAAGCTGAGCACATTTTTTATTTTATTCTTTTTGGTAACCAGGAAAGGCCCACGAGACGCAAATGACTGTTTTCAGGGGTTACTTGGGAGCACTGCGGTGGTTCAGTGACTTCCTTAGAGTCACACAGTATGCAAGTGAAGGTTGTGGGATCAAACCCAGATCTGCTGGATGTCCCAAGCTCATTCACAGCTCCTTACTCTAACCTCTAGGCAAACTGCCAGGAAATGCCAAGAAAAGTGAAATGTGGGGAAATGTTCTTTATAGACATGTTAAATATGTGATTTGTTGGAGTTTCTTTTCTACTGCTAATTGGAGTTCAGAAATTGTCTCAAAATATGGAGTCTGTTCACAGAGGAAAGCAACCTTTGCAGGAGGGTCAACAGTGAAGAAGAGGTTAACATTATGTGATAGGATATGAAGAGATGGGAGAAGTGGGCCAATATTTGGCAGGTGAAATTTAATCTTAAAATGGGAAATGTGATACACACAGTAGGGAAAGGTCCTAGAACAGTGTATAATATTGATGGGAGGCTGATAGAGAGCATGAAGGCAGAGAGAGAGAGACACCTGATGGTGTTGATTAGTAATAGCCTAGACCCGACTGCCCAGTGCAACAAGGCATACAGGAGGGTTAACAGAATGCTGCAGTTCAGAGGGAGAGGAATTAATATGTACCAGAAGGAGGGATCTAATATTGCCTCCTTTAGGAAGCAATATAACGCAGTGGTTTAAGGCTCTGAGCTGCACATCTGGAGACCTGGGTTTGAATCCTATAGCCCCCACTTGCATACTGTGTGAACCTGAGCAAGTCATTTAACTTCCCCGTGCTCCCAGGTCACACCTGTAAACAAGCTTTCAGCTTAGTGTGTCTCTCCTGGTTAAACAATTGGAAAAAAAATAAAATAAAAAATACTGCCATATAGATTACTGGCAAGACCGCATCTGGAACACTGTGTCTAGTTCTGGGGCCCACACCAAAGGAAGGACAGGAATAGATTAGATACAGTGCAATGACAGGCCACAGATATGGTAGGGGCTAAAAGTTTTTCATGGGAAAGTAGTTTTTCAAGGGGATAGCACTTTCTCTGACAGATTTGAATTGTTCTCTTTTTAAACTCAGATTAGGCTAAAACAGCTGCTGTGTGCTGGCCTAAGGGGATAGCATGTGTTACTTTATTACATAACCGGATCTGCTAGTCACCGCATGCTGGAGACGGACACCACAGTTGACAGTGTGCATCCTGCAAGGGAAACCGCTTCATCTTGCAGCAGCCAGGGTGTTTTTTCCTTGCATTTCTCCCTCCCCCTAGGACTTTAGCATGCTTAGGACTACAGGAGGAGGGAGTCGCATGTGACAGCAAACTTTAGGTTTGTTAAAAAATAATTCACAAACCATTACCCACACACATAGTTTTAAACTCAGAGGGGTAAACTGTATAACTCATAAAAGAAGTAAATGGTTCACTCAAAGGGTAGTCACCCAATGGAATACTTTACCAAGGGAAATAGTTTAGAGTAATAATATGGAATATTTTAAAAAAACAACTAGATAATCATATGGGTAATAGAAAAACATTTTACCTCCATTAGTAATTTTTCCACCATAGTGGTGGCAAGCTCCCTAAGGACATTTTGCCTCCTAAGCCCATATCACTCTACAAATCTATGATTTCCATCCCCGAGCCCAGACAAGGTCCACCTTCTCACTTTGCCTCTGCTGTGCCACCGTTGGTGGTCACTTAGGAGGCAGCACCTTGCAGCAGAGGCAGAGACCGTTCCTCCCTAAAGGAGAGCATCATCTTGGATGCTCAAGCCTCCTTTCCTGGCCAGCCGGCCTCGGATGACCTGGGCTTGTTCTTGAACCCAGGTCACCAGAGTCGCAAGAGGCAGCTCCATCACTGCTCCAATGAGCCCATGTCATACTTTTATTGCTCATAAATGTACATGGTCAGTCACTTTAAGACAAGCTGTAAAAGGCAGCTGACAGGTGAGCAGATTCCTTCTCTTTCTTGACAAAGCAGTAGGGAACTTCAAAATGTTGTGGAGTCCGCCCCCACCTTTCAACTGCAACAACTGACTCCTGTTGTATGCCAACTGTGGAAGCAATTAAAGCATTTTTATACCTGATGTGGACTATTTGGATTTCTTTGGATGTCACAATCACTGATACTATTGGCCTTTCTGAGAATGCTGCCCTCTTTTCTGTGTACATAAGTTATTATTTATCTCACACGTCAATCAATTCATGTCTTTACTTTCTGTGCACTTGTAACTTCACAAGGGCATGGGTTGTGTCTGTAGTAGGCTCTTTGGTAAAAATAAAATAAAATAAAATAAAATAAATAAATAGGGCAAATCATCTACTGCATTGCGCCTGATCTCTATGTATGGGCCAAGCAAGGAGCAGAATTCTGGCTGTGCCATACGCCCTGATCCTGAGCTCATTTTGTGTATACTGTGAAAAAAACACTTAAAGCAGCAATTAGGGCAGTTTGCCTGGAGGTTTGTCAAGCCACAAGGGATAGTAAATGTTTTGCTAAGGCTTTCCCCTTGTGATTGATTGACCACTTGAGAAGTCCATAAAGTTTGAATTTTCACACCCAACTCTGCCGTTCCCAGCCTCCTGCCTCTAGGCAACAAATGTCAAAGCCTCCTGTGAGCAAACATAGCACTCCTGACTGGCAACTGTGTTTCTGCTTCAACTGCTACCCCATAATAAGGTGGCTCACACTCACACAGAATTATACGCCAGCTGGGGAAGCATTGCTTGCTGACCTCATGCTATGGCAACAAAACGTTGACATGGCTGTAAGGTCACAATAAATAAATATTTTATGTTGATCAATGTTAGTGGCTCAGGCAGTAGCACACTTGCCACTGGAGCCAGAAGACTGGTAGGTGTTGGGTTCTAGCCCCACACCAGTTACTTGCAGTAATACCCATAAATGGCATTGTAGTGAATTACAAGGGGTGATCTTCAGAAGAGATGCTAAGCCAAGGTACTTCTGCCCATCTCTGGTCACTGCCGAGTAGAAGTTAAAGACCTCACTGCACATGTTGAAAAAGTGTAGGGGAGTTTTTATCGAGGGCAGAATCTCATACAGGCAAACAGATACAAACATATCAAACTGGAAAAAAAATCAATAGAAAGTAGACTGGAGAATGTAAAGAAAAAATCAGCTACACAAAGCACCTAGTGACAAACAAAAAGGAAACAAAAAATCAAGGCGATTCAAAACACCAGCCTGAACAACAGTTCCATAAATGTGTACATTGTGACTGTGGTAGCTTCGCAGAATCAGAGTGAAATAAAATCATCAGTTGTTGGTGAACACAGAGAAACAATTCCAGGTACGTCCAGTGTTGCTGGTTAATAACCCATGTACAGCGTGCCTCCCAAATAAAAAATGTAAGAATACCACAAATCACATTTAACGTACTGGGGTGATATTTATGCCAAATCCCAGTATATATATACCTAGAACAAGAACATAATAAGTCGCAGTAGTAAACTCAGGGCATTGAATTTTATCTGCCAAATATTTACAAAAATTAAGTATACAAGTACATTCAAAAAAAAGCTGGGACTGAGTTTGCAAAAGAGCATTGCAATGCACTCTAGGATAACATTGTTCTGAAAGTTGTTCATGCGTGTGCATGTTCCAGAATCCTAAACTTCCATGACTAGCCAGCCAGACCTTATAAACCAATATTGAGGTGCTTCATCAGAAACATAGAAACTTAGAATTTGTCAGCAGAAAAGGACCACTTGCCCCCCTGCTAAGTCTGCCCATATAGTCCCTGCAGAGTCTGACTCTGCAGACCCTAACTGGTATCCACCAACCTTCCCTCCTCCCTGCCCATCCAGCACTTCCACTGGCAGTCTGCTCCAGACATCCACCACTCTTTCAATGAAGAAGTACTTCCTCAGATACCTCCTAAACTCCCCCTACCCAGCATCATCATATGCTCTCTGGTTCTGGTGCTGTTCCTCATCTAAAAGTGACTTCCTCCTGCACTCTGTTCACCCCGTGATGGACTTGTAGGTCTCCGTTTTGTCCCCACTCTCTCTCTCTCTCCTGTCTGCCAGGGTGTACATGCTACAATTCCTCAGTCTCTCCTCAGAGGGCTTTTGGTGCAAACCCTGCCCCATTTTAGTTGCCCACCTGTGGACTGCCTCCACCCTGTCTATGTCCTTTCTGAGGTGCAGCCTCAAGAACTGGGCACAATACTTCAGGTCACCAGTGAGCAATATAGTGGCAACACCACCTCTCTCCTGCTACTGGAGATGCCTCTCCCTATGTATCCCAGCATCCCACTGGCCCTGCCCAATGCTCTGTCACACTGCCCTGCCACTTTGAAGTCATCAGATATGATAACCACAAGGTCCCTAGACCGCTTAGTGACTGACAATATGTCCTCCAATTCCTATACTCAGTTCTTGGGTTAGTATGAACTACATGTATGACTTTGCAATTTTTGAAACCGAACCCCAAATACCATGCTCTTTTCCACTCTTGAGTTTCCCAAGATCCCTATGCATTATTTCCACTGCTTTCTTGTCTATCCTATTACACATTTTGATATCATCAGAAAAAAGGTATACCTTCCCTTCCAGTTCATCTGCAGTGTCACTTATGAAGACACTAAAGAGGACCGGTCCCAGTACTGAGCCCTGCAGCACCCCACCACCACCACTCTACCATCATTAGAGTGAGTACCATTAACCACCACTTGTTGCCTGCCTGTTAGCCAGTTTCTAACCCAGTTCAACATTTTGGACCCCACCCCTAGGCTGTTCAGTTTCTTAGTCTGTCTTCTGTGCAGCAGTGTCAAAGGCCTTATTAAAGTCCAGATAGACCAAGTCCACTGCCCTCCCCTGATCTATTTCCCTAGCCACCCAATCAAAGAACTTAATCAGATTTGTCTGGCATGATCTCCCCCTGTGAATCCATGTCACCTTTGGTCTTGCAGCCCACTGGATTCAAGATATTCTACCAACCTTTAATTTAATACTCTTCACCCCCTACTCTTCAGCCTGTTCCTTAACACCCTACCGGACTCCTGCACTGAACATATCACCCTGTATGCCGATGATGCAGTAATTCTTGCCACACACCAGGACACAAAGAAATTGCAAGAAAATCTCCTACTCGGCTTCTCCTCGGTTGAGAATTGGCTCACAAAGCACAAACTGATCCTTAATCAAAAAAAAACCAAGGCCATGATCTTCAGCAGCTCCCATAATAAACATAAGCACTTCCAACTCTCCATTATCACCAGACAAGGTGCCACACTGGAACAGGTCAAAAACTTTAAATACCTCGGGATCACCCTTGACCCTCACCTCTCCTACACTGCCCACATCGACCATGTCGCCAAAGCTGCTAACTCCCGGCTAGGCCTGCTATTCCATCATAGGAAACACCTGACACCTGAAGCCCTCACTGTCGCTGTCCAGAGCTCCATCATATCCATCATTGATTATGGCATTATCATTTACTGCTCTGCTACAACCACTGCACTCAAACGTGTATCCTCTGCCCTCAACAAGGCCTGTCGACTTGTCACTGGCTTCCCAACGCCTAACTCACACCTATGACCTCTATTCTCAAACTGGATGGTTGAATCTTGCCAATCAAATAAAACACCAAACTTGTATTACTACTAAGAAAATCTTGCTGGGCCTTGCCCCCCCTGGAGTCTGTGCCCTCATACAACCAAGAATCCACACCCGACATACCAGGGGATCGAAACCTCAGCTTCTGCAAGTCCCGCATTGCCGCACAACACAGGGCCAAAGATCCTTTGCTTACCGGGCCACTAGTTGGTACAACAGTCTTCCCAGCGACATCTCATCTTCTCTATCGCTCAGCACTTTTAAGACTCGTCTCCGCCTAACACTGACTGCCTCCAACCTCTGTGACTGTTGTGGCTGAGCATATCTTTGGTTCCATAGCTGAAGATGCCCTTTGGACCCACATCTACCCTGCACTTTGCCAGCACCCCCTTCCTATCTTTACCTCCCTGCTGGCCCATGACAAATGCCATCCAGCACTACCTCTATTCTTATCCGCTTCCACCTCTCCTCTCCTCTCTCTGTCCCCCCCAACCTACCTCCCCTTCTCTCCCATCCACTTAGTCTCCCTGATTTCACCCTCCTCCTTTCCCTTTCCCTTCCCCAAAGTTTCACCTTATTGTTCTTTTTTCATCTACAAGACTGTGCTGTTCTTTTTTTTTTAATTTTATAAACTGTTATCTTTGCTTATGATTGTCTCAATTGTACCAATGACGTGGAACCTTTGTAAAATAGCCTTGGCTCAAAGGTATTTGTAATCCTAGAACAAATAAATAAATAAATAAATAAAAATAATAGAGTTTTCATTAATTTTCCCTCACTGAGATGAGGTTTGCTGGCCTATAGTTACTATTCTCTTCCTCACTGCCACTCTTATATAGAGGGACAATGTCTGCTCTCCTCCAATCCTCTGGAAGAATGCCTGTTTCCAGTGAGCTGTTGAATAAGGCCATCAGTGTGGCAGCCAGCACCCCCCTGAGTTCTTTCAGTACCGTTGGGTGTATCCTGTTGGTCCCATAGTCTTGTCCACTTTCAGAGCCTCAAGTCCCTTCATTACTGTTTCCTCTGAAAATGGACTTGTGTCTGCTTCCCCTCCCCTTTGTTACTGTTGATCACTGGTGAGCCATCCCCTCCTCTGTGGATATGGCCTACCTAGACTTTAGCAAGGCATTTGACACAGTCCCACACAAAAGATTAATAATCAAGTTAGCCAGCCTGGGAGTGGGTCCCAGGGTGGTAGCCTGGGTTGTAAACTGACTGCACAACAGGACACAGAAGGTAATAGTGAGTGAAACACATTCCGAAGAAAGGAGGGTCAATAGTGGAGTACCTCAGGGCTCAGTACTGGGTCCAGTCCTCTTTAACATCTTTATAGGTGACATTGCAGAGGGTCTGGAGGGAAAGGTATGCCTCTTTGCAGATGATACAAAGATCTGTAACAGAGTTGATACACAAGGGGGGTAGAAAGGATGAGAAGGGACTTGGCAAGGTTGGAGGAATGGTCCGGCATATGGCAACTTAGATTCAATGCAAAGAAGTGCAAAGTAATGCACCTGGGAAACAAAAACCCAGGAGAAGAGTACACAATAGCAGGGGAGGTACTAACAACAACAAAAATGGAACAGGACTTGGGGGTAGTCATATCAGATGATCTAAAGGTGGGTAAGCAATGTGAGAAGTCAGTAAGGAGAGCCAGGGGGATACTGGGATGCATAGGAAGGGGCATCCCAAGTAGAAAAAGGGAAGTGGTTATCCCTCTGTACAGACAGTTGGTGAGACCCCATCTGGAGTACTGTGTGCAGTTTTGGAGACCTCATCTACGCAAGGACATAGACAAGATGGAAGCAGTCCAGAGGAAGGCAACTAAAATGGTGCAGGGTCTGCATCAGAAATCATATGAAGAGAGACTGAGAGAGCTTAATATGTATACCCTTGATGAAAGGAGGGACAGGGGGGACATGATAGAAACGTTTAAGTACCTCAAGGGAATCACCAAAGTCCAGGAGGGTAGCATCTTTCAGAAAAAGAGATGTGTAAGAACAAAGGGACACAATTTAAAGATAGAGCGGGGGACGGCTCAGGGGTAATGTGAGGAAATCTTTTTTCACTGAGAGAGTGGTGGATGCATGGAACTGCCTTCCTGGGGAGGTTGTTGGGGCTAAAACAGTGGGGGAATTCAAACACGCATGGGACAGACACAAGGCAATTGTAGTGGGGGGTGGCAGGAAGTAGGCTGTTGGTTAACTAGAATCTGCAGCTTATCCAGTAGGTAGGGAAATGGGCAGACTGGGTGGGCCAAGTGGTCCTTATCTGCCGTCAAAGTCTATGTTTCTGTTTCTATGTTTCCCCTCCCTCCACTGTGAAAACTGAATGAAAGTACCTGTTCAGGATGTCTGCTTTTTCTTGGTCCTCTTCTGCACAGTTTCCCCTCTGCCGCCCTTCTAATCCTCATTATCCCTCCCCTTGCTTTCCTCTTCTCACTTATGTACTTCTCACTTACGTCTTACATGCCTCTGGCCCCTCTGTCACCGAGGTGGTGGCCAGACTTCAGCATGACTTCAATAATGTTCAGCTATGGTTCCGCTCTAACCAACTTATTATGAATGCCAAGAAAACCGTCTCCATGACCTTGGGCACTAGGAAGAGACTCTCTCAGCTCCCCTCCCTCCCTTCTTTCCACATCCTGGATGGGACAATTCTTGAGGACTGTTCCTCCTTTAGATACCTTGGTGTTTGGCTTGACCGACACCTCAACTTTTCTATACACATTGAGGCCATACACAAGAAATTGCGCCCTAAACTGGGTGCCCTGTATCGCAACCGGGGCTGCATTCTGCTGCCAGATCATCAGGCTCTTATACAGAAAATGATTCTCCCCATCTTTGATTATGGGGATGTCATATACAGTGCCACCCAATCCTCCTCCTTAACTAGACTGGACACACTCGTCCACTCCTTCTGCCGCTTCACCCATGACTGTCCCCATTGCATTCACCACTGTACCCTTTACCAATCTCTGTCTCTCCCCTTCCTTGAGAATAGATGGTGCACTCATTGTAGCAGCTTCTTGGCCAAATTCTGGTCACAGTCCCTACCTTCCTATCTCTCCTCCTCTGTCTCCACCCTTACCTCTCCCCTTTCTTATTCGCTCAGAAATTCTAACCATCCCTCGTCGTACCTCCTCAGCCAGTTAGGCCGCCTTTTCATACAGGTTTCCAACTCTGTGGAACTCCCTCCCAAGCCATATTCGATTTGCCCCTTCCCCGAGTTTTCAATTACGTCATAAAAAAAACATTTCTGCTCCCCCTTGCACCTGTCCCATATCCTTTGCCTCAACCACCCCAGCTGTCCCTACCCTGCTGTCTTCCACTGGTACGTTCAGGCTTTAGGCATTTAAGCATGTTTTAACCACCTCCAAAGCAGTTTCTGCATCCTATTTGTTGCACCATGTATCTAGTACTGTGTACTAGGTTCTTGCAATTGCTGGCACTCTGTTGCTCTATTCTTAAGTTGTGTAAAATGTGCATCTGCATTATTGTAAATTTCCTGTATTTTGTAATTGTATTTTCACTTATTTTGTTTACTCATACTGTATTTATTGTGCTGTCGTGCATATGTATTGTGTGTTTTCTCAATCCTCTGAAAATGCTGCTATTGTCTGGAATCCCATCCTTGTTCCCTTTCCCACAGGACGCATCTGAAAACAAGCTTCTGCTTAGTATGTTCTTCCTGGTAAAATTTTAAATAAATAAAAATAAATAAATAAATGTACCAGAAGAAAGTCTTAGCCCCATTTGCTACCCCTTTTCCTATCCTTTCCTCTGTCTGCACCTTTTCTTCCCTCACTGCCTTACCTGTTTCCCTCTGTTTTACCTGGTACACCTCCCTGTCTTCCTACATCGGTATTCCTTTTACTTAGAATCAATTTGAATAGCCTTGCAGCCCTCCCATAGGTGGAATTACGAATAGAGTCCAAACAAACGAAAGTGTGTCTTGCAAAATATTCAGATGTATTAACTTTGCAATATAAACACACTTTAAAAATATATGTAAGGAATATGGTGCCACCCTGGCAAACAAGCCCAATGACGTTTTGTTCCCCCTACCAGAGCTTTATCAAAGGCTAATGCAACAATACTAAACTGGGTCTTAAATGTTATCTAGGTAGTGATATCATCACAATGAGAAAATGGATATAATATAATAATATAATTAACTATCTAATACATATCTCCCGTACTGACGCTAAGAACTATAGAGCTGCATGTAATAAGTGCACCTCTGCCATTCGTACTGCTAAGAGTCAGTACTTTAAGCAGGAACTTAAAACCTCCTGGGGTGATGGACATGCCTTCTGGGATAATATCAAAACCTTAACCGGCAAGCCCATCAAAGTTCTGCCTGCTATGCTTATTGTGATGGGGGAACTGACCCAGGACACAACTGTGATTGTCAACACCTTCAATAAGGACTTCCTAAACTCCAAAGATTTCCAGTGCCCCAAGTGCAAGGCAGACACCCACGTGCACCCTTCTTCTCCCTTTTATCTTAAAACTGTTCCCTCAGCTGCAGCCAGAAAATACTTATTCAAGGCTATCGGAAAATCCAGATCAAGTGGGGATTCTCTCAACCTAAGGCTTATAGCCCTCACCTTGGAAGAGGTACTTCACCCATTAACCCATGTCCTTAATCTGTCACTCATCACAGCCCAATTCCCCAGGATCTAGAAACAGGCCGTGGTCACTCCTATCTTCAAAAGTGGTGACCGTACCATCCACTCAAACTACAGGCCCATATCAATTCTCCCCCCACTTTCCAAAGCTCTCGAAAAGATTGTCAGTGACCGGCTTGTGGATCACCTTAATAAGCAGTAGCTTCAATGTAAGGAACAACACGGATTCAGGAAACAGCACAGCACCACCACGCCACTGATCGAGTATACTAGCTTCATACATGAAGCCTTTGACTGGGGCACTTAGTTGGGGCAACTAATTTGATATGGTCAGCCATGAGCTGCTTCTCCCTCAACTCTCTCACAACAGTCTCTCCCCAGTAGAAATTGGTTGGTTCAGGAGCTATCTCACTGGTCGGTTCCAAAAGCTAAAAATTCACGATGTCCACTCTGAAGACTGTCCAGTCACTATGGGGGTTCCACATGGCTCTGTCTTGGGCCCTTTACTGTTAAGCCTGTTTCTAAATAACCTCCCCCTGGCTTGCCTGAGCCAAGCTCTCCTGTACGCAGATGACGCGGTGCTGTTCACCAGTCAGTCCAACCCAGCTGCAATCGAAGAACAATTGCAGTCTTGTTTCTCTACTGTGGAAACTTGGTTCCTGAACCACAAGCTTCTTCTCAATTACAAGAAGACCAAATCCATGCTTTTTGCATCACCCCAAAACCAGCACAAAACTTATCAACTTCCAATCCACAACTCCCAGAATGAAATACTGGAAATGGTACACTCCTTTAAATATCTCGGGGTTACCCTTAACAGAGCCCTTTCCTTCTTGCACCACATTGAGGAGGTCACAAAGACTGTCAGCTCCAGAACTGGCCTCCTATATAAGCATAGGCACTGTCTCACTGACGAGGCACTCAGATTAGCAATGACCAGCTCTGTCACATCAATTATCAACTATGGGTTAGTGGTTTATAGTGCAGCGACTAACTTGGCTCTAAACAGAATCAGAGTTGCCCAACAGGGCCTGTAGGCTGATCTTGCAGGTTCACCGCCTGACCCACACATGTGAGCTTTACTCCCGCATGGGTTGGCTCAGCTTAGAATCAGATAATAGAATTCAGACAATAGAATTCAAGTGGGGTGGAAAGGATGGGAAGGGACTTGGCAAGGTTAGAGGAATGGTCAAATGTATGGCAGCTTAGATTCAATGCTAAGAAGTGCAAGGTAATGCACCTAGGAAACAAAAACCCAGGGGAAGAGTACACAATGGGGGTGAGATACTAACAACAACAAAAATGGGAAGGGACCTGGGGGTAGTCATACCAGATGACCTAAAGGTGGGCAAGCAATGTGAGAGGGCAGCAAGGAGGGCTGGGGGGATACTGGGATGCATAGGGAGAGGCATCACCAGTAGAAAACAGGAAGTTATTATCCCTCTGTACAGACAGTTGGTGAGACCCCATCTGGAGTACTGCGTGCAATTCTGGAGACCCAATCTCCGCAAGGACATAGACAGGATGGAGGCTGTCCAGAGCAGGGCACTAAAATGGTGCAGGGTCTGCACGAAAGACATATGAAGAGAGACTTAAGGAGCTGAATATGTAAGCCTCGAGAAAAGGAGGAGAGGGGACATGATAGAAACTTTCAAGTATCTCAAGGGAATCAACAAAGTCCAAGAGGGTAGCATCTTTCAAAAAAGAGGTGTGCAAGAACAATGGGGCACAATTTGAAGATAGAAGGGGGCAGCTCAGAGGTAATTTAAGAAGTATTTTTCACAGAGAGGTTGTGGATGCATGGAGCGGCCTTCCGAGGAGGTTGTGGAGTCAAAAACAGTGGTGGAATTCAAGCATGCATGGGACAGTCATAAGGCAATTCGGGGTGGGAAGAAGTAGGCTACTGGTTAACTAGGATCTGCAGCTTATCCATTAGGTAGGGAAATGGGCAGACTGGGTGGGCCAAGCGGTCCTTATCTGCCATCAAAATCTATGTCTCTATGTTAATACTAAGTCTGCCTCCTTGCTAAAAAGGCTACCTAGGGCCTTACCACCCCAGGGGTCAAAGACCTCCTGCGCCCCAACTTAAGTTCAAGGGACACCAGAAATGTTAGTCATCAAATGCTTAATGTACCTTTCTGCTGGACAACACAAGGACAGTGATCCTTTGCTTATAGGGCTCCTAACCGGCTAAACTCTGTCAGCACAGACCTCCTGTCCTGCACAAAAATTGGCCACTTCAAATCTTTGATGAGGGCCCACCTGGCATCCAGCAGCTCTAAGTGTGACTGTGGGCTTAGCTAGTGATCACCCTCCTCCCTCCCCACCACTACCGTTCCCCTAGACAAGCCTGTCAGGCTGCTCCCCCCTCTCCTTGTACCCCCCTTTCTCTCCCCTTACTCCCCTCTGTCCACCGCTCTCCCCTGCTCCTCTAAGTACTTGATATTGTTTGTAATTATTGAAATGCCTAATGACATTGGTTCCTCTAGGTATTGAATTCTGCCCAGCTATAATTGCTCTTAATCGCACTTTGTCCATGTATTCCTTGTAAATGTCTTGCTGTTTTCTGTATTGATGCAGAACCTTTGTAAATGAGCTTTTAGCTCAAAGGTGTTTTCTCCTAGTAATAATAAATAAACATATAGACACTACCTAAAGCACCCCAAAACACAGGTAAAATTTTCCTAGTTGGCTGATTGACTCACAGATAATGACTGAGCAAATCGGATGTACACATTTGTTGCTAAAAGGTACAAGGGGGAGAAGGGAAGCTACTGTCTTTGCAGATTCATTGATAACTTCTTTGTGATTCAAGTTATGCATTCTTACATGAAGCCTAATGCTATACTCTGGAGTCCCTTCTCAAACTCCCTTGCCACAGTAGTTATCAGGTCCTGTGAAATTTCATTCCTGCTACTTTCTCAATCTGTAGCAGCCAATGGAAGGGTGGGGCACAGTAGTGATACCAGATACTAGTATACAACGAGCATTTGTCAATGCCAAGAGTTCACTGTTGGTATTGCTCTTGTACATGCCTCCCATATGTTTCTGTGTATATTCCTCTGCCTTGCATTTTAAGGGTGGGCATTATGGTTGGAAACCCTAATGCCCCGGGCATTTGTTGGTATTTTTGCTCCAAATTTTCAACATGGGCTTTTTGGGACATCACCTCATGAACAGTGCCAGTATCATTTTGTTACTCAAGCCCAAAAGGTGATTTCGCACAGCAAGTGTGCCAGTCAGCGCCACAGGTGTGAAAACACATTTTGGGCAGGGTGTGAAAAATGACAGCTGTACTGTTCATGAGGAGGTGAAGAAATGATGCAATGTTGAAAATCTGGAGTGAAAATACCAAAAGTGGAGTTAAAAGTGTGCATATAACTGCACAAAGCGCACTCGTAACACAGTCATTTTTTGGAATGTTTTCACCAGATTTTCGACATGGACTTTTTGAGACCTCCCCTCATGAACAGTGGCACTGGAATTTTGTTAATCTGTCCTGAAAGTTGATTTTGCACAGCAACCGCGCCATTCTGCACCTCAAGTGCAAAAACACATTTTGGGAAGGATACAAAAAATGACAGCTGCATTATTCATAAGGGGGTATGAAAAAAAGGCAATGTTGGAAATAAGGATTGAAAATCTTAAAAATTGATGCTGTTACGAGCGTGCATAGAAAGTGTGCAATGGATGTTCATAACACAGTCATGTTTGTGAGTTTTCACCAAATTTGCAACAAGGTATTATATGCTCACCATGAACAGTGGCACTGTCATTCAGATTATTGGTCCCGAAGGCAATTCCGCGCAGTGACTGCGAAATCACCTTTCAGGACTGAGAAATTAAATGACAGTGACTGTGTTCATGAGGTGGGGGTCCCAAGAACCCCATGTTGAAAATCTGGGACCAAAACTCCCAAAAATGGCTGAGATATCAACCTAAATTGACCCCCCCATTCACTGCCATTATAGAACTTAACGTCATGTCTTCAGTTTGTGGTTGGATTTTGAAGAGTGCAGATGTGTTCCCGGTCCACTGAAGATCACTGCTCCTGACCTCCAGAGGTAAGTATGGGTGGGGGGGTGAAGGGGAGTCGGTGCGCAGAGGGAAGGCGCGGGTTGGGGAAGGGGTGAGGGCCCACAGCAACAACAAGGGACCATTTTCTGTCTTTTCAGGTTTAAAAACAAAAGATGTTGTGGGTCTGTTTTCTGTTTTTTTACAGGGAAAACAATGGATTTTGGCACACTGGGGTGGGCTCCCAGTGTGCCACAGTACTGGGGGCTTCAATGCCGACCCGGGGATTGGGCACCCCAAGGTCGGAGGTTATGTGTGTGCATGGGGGGGGGGAGACGCGTCCGACACCGAGAGTGGGCATCTTGGTGTTGCAAAAAATTATTGAATGCCGACCCAGGGATTGGGCACCCCGAGGCTGGAGGTTTTGTGTGTGTGTGTGGGGGAAACGCATCCGATGCCGAGAGCGGGCATCTTGGTGTCATAAAAACAGCAGCGAGGAGGAGGCAGGCAGGAAATTGCCTCCTCCCAGCCAGCGTGGAGAAGTCAGGACGCAATCAGTTGTTTGCTCTGCAGTGACCTGCAGATGAAAGGAAAAAGCCGGCTTCTGATTTTCTTTTCATGTGCAGATCACTGAAGGCAAAACAGCATCAGGACCAGCCTGACTGAGGATTGGTGTGATGCTGTCAAGCCCCATGCAGAGCACTCTGCATTGGACAGACAGTGTCGCACCCCTCAAAGTCTACGCTCCCAAGGAGTTTGATGCACATGCGCAAACTCAAAAATTAAGTGTAACATCAGTTAAATGATACATCTGTTTATAGAAAGTTACAGAATAACCCCACTAGACAGTTTAAGGCACAGATAGTTTGTTATGCTTAAGAAAGCATGTGACACAACGGTATTAGCACTGGCATAAAGAAACAGCTTGCAGTGGGGAATCCCGTGCTTGCCACTTTTTACACCTTGCTAAAAATGAATAAAATCCTGGATAATCCCTCAGGACGATCTATTGCTACAAGCATAGGCTCCCGCACTGAAACATTGTCATATTTTGTGGATCATTTTGCTAAACCTATGGTGACTAAACTCCATTCATATGTGAAGGATGCAGCAGACATCTTAGCACAACTGGAAGATTTAAATGTGGAGAAGCCGTGGTATCTGGTCACCCTGGATGTGGAAGCATTGAACACTAATGTCCCACACCAGGGTGGCCTAGAGGCCATACTATATTATGTAATGCAAAATGAGGATTTGGAGAAGGAGAGCAGGGAGAGAGGGAATGGTAGGAGGAGAGGAAGAAACAATGCAGGAATTCCAAGTTGAGGGAGAAGGCTGGGTGGGAGGAGACCTGGATGGACAATGGGAACATATTGGATGGGAGTATGGAGGGGAAGGGACAGTAGGCTTGGGTGAGGGGGACAGAAGGAGTTTAGCTGAGATGAGGGGCTGGAGGGGATGAGACCAGGAAGGGGAACTGCAGAAGGCAGAGGAAGGTGAGGAACAAGGTAGTGACATAGTGGTGAACAAGAAACAGCCAGTAACACAAAGCACAACAATGCAAAAGCCTGTATTAAGGCTGGATTATAAAACACTGCAATAACAATGGGACGAGAGCTTTGAGTGTGTGTGTGTGTGTGTGTGTGTGTGTGTGTGTGGGGGGGCACTTGTGGCCTAAGTAAATGTGTTGGACAGTCAACCAGATTAATACCAAAGAAATTAGTTGCACGGCAAAACCTAGGCAACAATTGCAGAGTACAACACAGTGATGAGCAAACCAGATTAATAAGCAAATAAACAGAACTCCCTGATAGGTTGTTACTAGCAGTCATTCAAATAGGGCAAACTTCAAGTAACTGGGTTACGAGCAGTAATAACACAGTTATAATATAAGTAAACCAGATTAGATATGCAAATAAGCAGGACTCCCTGGTCGGGTGTTACTAGCAGTCACTCATGTGTAATGGTGAAAGCAGCTGGATAAAACAGGCACTGCAGAGTTACAGAAGCAAAAATCAGAAATAAGGTTATACTCAGACAGGGTGTGGCTGGGATATCTGAGTTAGCATGATAGCAAACGATCACTTTTGTAAGTTTCTTGGAGTGGTCATGTAGTGCAGTCCGTGAAGTAAGCCTTGAAAGGCACTGGAGGAGAACAGTACATATCTAAGAGTCACAGCATGAAATATTTGGAGAATGTGTGCTGATTACTTGATCCTCCAGGGCTCCAAATGGTATGAAGTTAGACAGTGACTGGCTTGGTTGGGTGGGGGTTCCTCTTCAGTGCCTGCTCCCCTGAGGACCCCACTGCAGGAAGTCCTGGATGGAAAGTGCAGTCCAACAGAACTAGTGCACTAAAAATCTGAATGGGGGTGCTGCCCAGAGAAGAGACAGAGAAGTAGACCAGTACCAGTACTGCACATTTCTGGTATTATTTTGCTGCTACTGCATAAATAATTTGTCATTCACTCACTTGCACTATAATTGTAGAATGTGTAGCCTTTATTTGAATTTGTTTCAAATGCTTTTACCCTGTACCTGTTTCCAAATAGTTTTTTATACCCTGTATCTGTATCCTCTGTATTATCTGTTGATTTGCTAAGACTCCAGGTCCCATCTGGAAATGAGCCTCGGCTCAGTGTGCCTTTCTCAGTTACCAACTTTTAAATAAAATAAATACCAGGCAGCACCAAGGTGCCTCAGTCGGTGGGTTGCTGGGTGTGTAGGGGTACCCTGCTATCCAACTCAGTCAAGAGAAGGGGGAAGCACTCTTTCCCCTCACTACAGCCCAAGGTAACCCCAGTTAAGATCCTCAAGTGCAATCCAGTGAGGCATGTGAGTACTGGAACCGGTGCTATCAACATAGCCTAGGCACCTACCAAGACAAGTTATCCAGGAATACCAGGCAGAAAGAATAAAAAAATTGTATTAGATGCAGCTCTGACTTCCAAGTAGTCCAAAAGGAAGCTATAAAAATATCCAAATCCTGAGAAAAACCAGGAGGAGCACCAGATAGATCTAATACTTTTGATTGTCAAGGAGGTACTAATTGCAGCCCTGGGACAGGAACATCCTGATTCATTGTCCAAAGTTATTTGATGTTGCCAACCGCAGACAGCAGGTCTAGTATGTAAATTCAGTGTTAATTGCTCTTGTTCAAGCTGAAGTTTGTAGACCAATGTGCTGAATGATTGTTTTCCAAGAGATATTCCAAAGGTGATTCCAAATTGATTTTACACAGAATTTCAGAACGCAGACACCGTATGATAAAAAATTTGTAGTAGATCTGTACTGCAAGCTGGAACTCCACACCAACACCTTCAACTCATGATTGAAGGAATGGTGCAGAGCAGAGGGGTATGGCTACATTAGAGACTAGCAGCCCACCTGGGAGGATAAGAGCCATACAGAGGTGATGGCCTGCATCCCTCTGGGAGAGGAACCACAGTTCTCAGTGGATGGCTTATTTTATTTATTTATTTATTAGATCATCGGTTTACAGACCTTTGAGTCATAGACTCATTTACAAAGGCACCTTGTCAAGAGAGCAATACAACACAGCAAACAAACAGTACAGTACATAATGCTTAGATTAAAAAAGCAACCAGTGTTACAGGCATTTACTGGTGGTACATCTTGGTAATAGGTAGATCACAGTAGTCATAATACAGGTAGTAACCAGAGATATTTTATTACATTAGTCAGCAGATGTTGCATGAGACCCCAGGTACATACAGCAAAAGTAGACAGGGCAGACCCAGCTTAGGGGTGAAGGTAAGGGGCAGGTGAGGGATTATGTGCAGTTGCAGCAGCGAGTGCTTGTCAGATGGCTTCTGAGGGAGACCTTGAAAGGACCAAGCTTAGTGGAGTCAGCTACATTGGCAGGGAGGGAACCGAACCAGGAGGGAGCCCGATAGCAAAAGAATCTCTGTGCCATAGAGGTCCTTACCTTGGGGACAATAAGGGAGGTTTTGGCAATGCTGCGGGTGGAGACTGAGGGGGAGGTATGCTGCAGGGAGGTGGCGACCCCGGGGGGGACAGCCCTAGCAGGGTCTTTTTTACAAGAAGGCAGGTTTGGAAGTGGAGTCTTTCTTCAAGGTTGAGCAAGTTGGTGGTGGTGTACAGCAGGCACGTATGGGTGCACCTAGGGGCTCCCAGCATTAGTCTGCAGGCCTTGTTTAAAGAGAGCTGGATTCTTGCAAGCGCAGTGTTGTCGGCTGCAGCATAGATGGGCAGCCAATAGTCGATTAACAACAGGACAGAGGAGGTGATTGCCAATCTAAGGGCCTTTTGTGATAAGCAGTCCCTATGGTGGTATAACAGTCCAATCCTGTCATTGGTGGCAGCAGAAAGGGCATTGATATGGGAATAGAAGGACAGTGCCGAATCAAAGGTAATGCCCAGATACTTGTAGGAGGAAACCTGCTCAGTGGGGTTTAGTGTGCTAGGCAGTATCACGAGAGGGGCACCACTGGCTTTGCTTTGGCGATGCGAGAAGAGCATAGCTTTGTTATTTTTAGGTTCAGGACTAGCCTTCATGATGTGAACCAATGCTCAGCTCTATTAAAAGCTTGTTGGAGGGTGGCCTGGAGTGTGTTGGGGTCAGTGGCGAAGAGCACAGCGTCATCTGCGTAGAGGAGGATCTTACTTGGGCAGGCCAAGGGGAGGGAGTTGAGGTAGAGATTGAAGAGGAGAGGGCCTAAAATGGAGACCTGGGGAACCCCAGAGGGGACAGGTCGTGTGTCAGATAGGGTACTATTTTTACACACTGAGTTCTGGCAGAGAGGTAGCTGGTGAACCATGCAAGGGGGCCATGGGAGAAACCAAGGCATCTGAGGGAGTCAAGCAGGAGAGGACGGCAAACTGTGTCAAAGGCCTTGGAGAGGTCAATGAACACAGCACCAGCAGGACTTCCGGCATCAAGAGCAGAGTGCAGGAAGTTGGAGAATTCAAGTAGCGCGGTTGTGGTGCTGTGACCTGCACGAAAGCCATGCTGTTCAGAGCACAGGATATTGTGCATGGCCAGGTATTCGGCAAGCTGATTGGCAACTTTGATGAGCATTTAAACTAACCATGGGGGGTTAAAAACAGGGGAGGCAGAAACTAGCCCACCCCCACAAGCTGACATAGTGTGTAGGGCAGTTCCGAGGGGCAAGAGTCCCACCACAGAGCAAAAGAATTGAGGCGGTATGGGGTTAGTAAAGCAGGAAGGGGGAACAGAAGCAGTCAAAAAAACAGAGGGAGAAAGGGAGCACAAAAGGAAAAAAGGAAGCAACAAGCAGAGAGTGAACAAAACCAGGAAGGCCATGCATACTAACGCTATAAGTCTGGGAATAAAATCCCAGATCTAGAGGCCATCATGAGGGAAGCTGACCTGGATATTGTGGCCTTTACAGAGTCATGGTAGACTGGCATCCACAAATGGGACATGGTCATACTGGGCTACCCGATATTCAGGAGGAACAGGGTAGGAAGGAAAAGAGGAGGAGTGGTGCTTTATGAGAAGGAAAGCATACAAGCAACATAAATACAGGGAATCTGGGTGGGAGGCAGAGGTGCTGTGGGTCACCAATGAATTGGGAAAAGGAGCCAATATTCAGACAGGTATGATCTACAGACCTCCAGCACAGGGGAAGGACTTAGATAAGGAAATGTTAGAAGCAATTGATAAAATGGCTGAAAAGGGGGAGGTGCTGCTGGTGGAGCACTTCAACCTGCCAGATGTAGATTGGAGCCTCCCTGCAGCAACTTCAGCCAGAAGCAAGGACATCCTGGACTCCCTACAGGGGGCATTTCTAAGGCAACTGTCAGTGAGCCCCCATCATGATAGACACTACTGGATCTGGTGCTTACAAACAGGGACAGGGACAGTATTGTGGATGTCAAGGTGGGAAACAGCTGCGGAATCCAGTCACACAATGGTGCAGTATGACTCCTGGGCTTCAGAAGGGCTAAATTTACTAAGATGGGTGAATGCCTCAGGAATGACCTGGCAGGGAGGAGAACCTGGGGGGGGGGGGGAGAAAAAGTGGGCCAAAATAAAAGAGGGTCCAGTGAAGGCAAAGAGCATCTGTGTCAAGCAGGTAAAAAGTGCTCTACATAATTAAAATACATATAAATGACAGAATAAACAATTAAAAGACTGATAATACAAAGTTCAAATAAATCAAATAAACAATCATTAAAAGCTTGCTTAAATAAATGGGTTTTCAGGGCTGCCTTAAAGCTTAAAAGAAGGAGGAGGCCACTATGGTTCTCAAGAGAGTTGTCGGAAAAGGTAAAGGCTAAAGAAGTAGCATTCAGAAGGTGCAAGGAGACCCAGAGAGAAGATGATAGGGAAGTGTATCTGTGAAAACAGCGGGAGGCACACAAAGCAGTATTTTATTTGATTTTATTTTTTATTTATAGTAATAAATAAATAGAAGGAAAACCTCTTGAACAAATATTTTTGCTCAGTATTAATACTAGAAGGGGAAGGGGAGGGACCATGAAAAGTCAGCAGGAATTTTAATGGGAGGAAAATGGACATCTAGTCCTTTTTCAGAGGGATAAGTCTAGAAGGTGCTCACTAACCTGAAGGTGGACAAAGCTATGGGGCCAGATGGGATACATCCAAGGGTGCTGAGGGAGCTCAGGGAGGTACTGTCTGCACCTCTGTCAGACCTGTTTAACAGATCACGGGAAACCAGCGTGGTAGAGATAGTCCCATTTCACAAAAGTGGTAGCGGGGAAGAGGTGGGCAATTATAGGCCGATCAGCCTGGCATTGGTGGTGGGTAAGTTAATGGAAACACTAGTAAAGGGAAGGATTGTGGAATATCTTGCATCCAACAGATTACAGGACCCCAGGCAGCATGAATTCACAGGAAGAAGATCATGCCAAACATATCTGATAGATTTCTTTGACTGGACAACCAAAGAGTTGGATGGGGGAGTGGTGGAAGTGGCCTACCTGGATTTTAGCAAGGCTTTTGACACCATCTCACATAGGAGACTAGTAACCAAGTTGAGGAACCTGGGGTGGATAATAAGGTGGTAACCTGGGTTGCAAACTGGTTAGGGGATAGAATATAGAGGGTAGTGGTAAACAGAGTTCACTCCAAGGAAGCAGGGGTGCCGGAAGATGGTAAAAACTGGGGGGGGGGGCGGAGGATCAGAGGGGCACTTTTAAGTGTCAAAAGGGCACTTTCGACACTAGTTTTTGCCATACAAAAATACAATAAATCATGTACACACATCATAATGTTAAGAATGCAGTCCCATTTAGGACTAATTATGCAATGGCATACAAAGGTGCCAGCAAAAAGACCACCCTTGTGTGTACAGCTATATTAAAAAAGCAGCCGTCAACCCATTCCCTCCAATAGCTCCACATGACATTTGAACCTCACATTCCTTAACCTGTTACAGTGGTTGTCGAGGTGCAACAGAGAGATGCCATAGTAATGTACATCACCAGTCCCAAGCATGCAGTCTTCACACTAATGAGTTAGGAGTTTTTGGTTCCACTAACTTCAAGATAGAAGAAGGGTTAAGCCCAACCACCAGCGACAAGGTAAACTCCTGAGGCTGGGGAAATAAAGACACAGAGCCATTATGTTTACACAGCTTATTTATTAATGAATCACAGTGTACATCGTAAAGTGTATTTATTAATGAATCATAGTATACATGACAGTAAACAATATTGTATAACGACAGGGTATAAACAGATTTTTACAGCAAAGTCTGGATGGATGGAGGGTAGGATACATTTGGAAATGGGCCAATGTTCCACAGAATTCAATGGAGGAAAGACATCTGCTCATTCATTCCTGTACTGTTGCTACTGCATACCACAGACTCACCCAACCAACCAATTTACCATCACATCTACACTTCTGCCATGAATTAATCCTTGATACTCTGGTCACCACTTCAGGATGTTAAGCCTCTGCAAGCCTCTACCAAGCCCTGGTGGCCACCCAAATCTCCATGAATGCTCTGGTCACCACTTCAGGCTGTTGGCCTTGCAAGCCCCTCCACCCAAGCCCTGGTGGCCACAGAATCATCACGTGAATGCTCTGGTCACCACTTCAGGCTGGTAAGCCTTGCAAGCCTCCACCAAGCCCTGGTGGCCACCAAGTCATCCCGTGAATGCTCTGGTCACCACTTCAGGCTGGTAAGCCTTGCAAGCCTCCACCAACCCTGGTGGCCACCAAGTCATCCCATGAATGCCTGGTCACCACTTCAGGCTGGTAAGCCTTGCAAGCCTCCACCAATCCCTGGTGGCCACCAAGTCATCCCATGAATGCTCTGGGAGCCACTTCAGGCTGGTGCCTGCAAGCCTCCACCAATCCCTGGTGGCCACCAAGTCATCCCATGAATGCTCTGGGAGCCACTTCAGGCTGGTAAGCCTGCAAGCCTCCACCAACCCTGGTGGCCACCAAGTCATCCATGAATGCTCTGGGAGCCACTTCAGGCTGGTAAGCCTTGCAAGCCTCCACCAATCCTGGTGGCCACCAAGTCATCCCATGAATGCTCTGGAAGCCACTTCAGGCTGGTAAGCCTTGCAAGCCTCCACCAATCCCTGGTGGCCACCAAGTCATCCCATGAATGCTCTGGGAGCCACTTCAGGCTGGTAGCCTTGCAAGCCTCCATCAAGCCCTGGTGGCCACCAAGTCATCCATGAATGCTCTGGGAGCCACTTCAGGCTGGTAAGCCTTGCAAGCCTCCACCAAGCCCTGGTGGCCACCAAGTCATCCCATGAATGCTCTGGGAGCCACTTCAGGCTGGTAAGCCTTGCAAGCCTCCACCAAGCCCTGGTGGCCACCAAGTCATCCCATGAATGCTCTGGGAGCCACTTCAGGCTGGTAAGCCTTGCAAGCCTCCACCAAGCCCTGGTGGCCACCAAGTCATCCATGAATGCTCTGGGAGCTACTTCAGGCTGGTAAGCCTTGCAAGCCTCCACCAAGCCCTGGTGGCCACCAAGTCATCCCATGAATGCTCTGGGAGCCACTTCAGGCTGGTAAGCCTTGCAAGCCTCCACCAAGCCCTGGTGGCCACCAAGTCATCCCATGAATGCTCTGGGAGCCACTTCAGGCTGGTAAGCCTTGCAAGCTCCACCAAGCCCTGGTGGCCATCAAAATCAACCAGTTTACCATCACATCTACACTTCTGCCATGAAGTAATCCTTGATGCTCTGGTCACCACTTCAGGATGTTAAGCTTCTGCAAACCTCCACCAAGCCCTGGTGGCCTACAACCAAGCAACAAATTTACCACCATATGAATCTCTAAAGTACCAATTTCTGTATCAGATTTTTCCAAAGAAGTTAAGTCGCCTCGCTTCGTGTACAAACTCTCAAATTAGTGTCCATCCAAGTTGTCCGCTCTTCTCTTGTGAATGTGCAACAGCATTAGGTGATTGTACCTCTCTGTCATGGTGCTTCTTAAGTAAGACTTTATCGTCCGCTGAGTTGAAAAGATCTTTCCCAGTTGCTGTGCTCATTGGGACGAGTAGGTAAATTTGAATGAGCTTCACAACTTTGAATACAGTATCTGCTGCTGGCAGTCTTTTCCCACTAAGGCATCAGTAATGGTGTTGATTGAAGTTACTGCTCTCACCTCTGGCAGAACCTGCTGCACAAGTCCTGGGAGCAAGTTCAGTTGTGCATTCAGAATGTCAATGTCCAAGTCCTTATTCCATACAACTGTGTGATCTGAGGAGGAACTGAAAACATCTTTGCATTGGCTGCTTGAAGCAACAAATTCTCCATGGATGACAGCAAAGCGTAGGTTTCTTGATCAAAACGTCGGTCAAGTTCAACAAGACAAGCATCAATGGCTTCATAGTACATCTGTCGATACCAGTCCTTGTAGATTCAGGATGGTGATGCTGTGCACTACCATGTTGCAGCCTTGCTGGCACATAGTGCTGTCTGGGAAGTTTTGGTCCTTCACTTTTTTCAGTAGTTGCGCTCTCTCATTGATGCCTTCATAGACCTGGTCAAAGTCATCGCTGGTGTAAATTCTTCAGGAGTTTATGCTCATCATTGTAGTTTCTGCTGTCAGTGTTTTGTTTGCAAGATTGACGCCACTTGTTCTGATACGTGAATATGTTGTATGATACAACCAGTCCAAAATAGGTCCCAAACTTTTCATCACCGACATCAGGCCTTTGACCTTAGTTCGTACATCTGTAGCTTTGTCCCTGCTTCAGCTCCTCTAAGGTTTCATGGAGTGCTCCATAGTTTTGAGAACAGACTTGATACTTTTGTTCTTGCTGTCCATCTTGTTGGACAAAGTAAGTGCAGGCCTTCTACCATCATGTAAGGGTCCTCACTGTCATTCACTGCAATATTTTCATAAAGAGCCAGCCTCTGTGGGGGATCCCCGAATCAACACACTTAAATTCTGGACAAAGCTGAGGGCATCGTCAATGGCATCACTCGTTTTGCTACAGTTTTGCAACACCAGGTCCAAGGAATGACTTGCACAATGGACATTCAATGCTAGTGGATTTTCTCTTAATTCTTGTTGCAGTTCCAGAAATGCATCCACTCATATTTGCTGCTCCATCATCGCCTGTCCCTCAAGTTGTTGATTGGTAAGTTGCATCTTACTAGAACATCCTTAATGGCACTGGTGATGGATTCGGCATCAGTCTTCACCATTTCTACATCCCAATAAAATCTTCATGTATAACAAAATGGGGCAAGGAAACCCATCGGATACATATTGTCATCTGTTCATGTTGGCTAATATCCCGTGATTCATCTCGATGATTGCATACAGCTTTGATTCATTGCGTATCTCTTCCAGAAGGTTCCTCAGCAGCTGATGTGCCATGATTTCCACGACTTCATTCACAACATCTGAACTCTGATACTTCCTTCCTGGATCCATCCCTGTAGTTCTGGCATGTCAACTGCCCTACTCCAGCATTTCCGCCTCAGGTTGCTTTCCTGTTCTTCATGGCCACAATTGCTAGTCCTTGCCGAACTAGAAGCTTTATTGCATTTACCTGTTTCAGGAACCGTCTCTGTTTCGCCTGTTCCTGTGCAAGATGCTGCTGAGCTGAGCACCAACGTTCATCCTTGTGTTGTTGAATGCAGTATACTTCTCAACAGCTTCATGGTGGAATAATGATGTCTGATGTTTCTTGAATTTGTCAATTGCTTTCTTCCAATCACTAAATCCTGCTGAAATGAAGGTAGTTTCACCACAACGACTGCCTGTGATTAGTTTTCTTTCCACTGCTGCCCGACAGTAGTAGCAGAACACACATCCGCTTGAAACACAGTATGTTAGCCAGTTGAAAGATGAAACCACCGTGTTTGACAAGTTCTTGTTTCACTTCTCCATTGGTTCAGAGAATGACTTGTTTGTCGAAGTGTCTATAACACTGCTTGGTTGAAAAACACTGTTAATATTGTGGCAACAAACAGAAGAGCAGGAGGGGAGAGACAAAGAGACAGCAGATTCAGGCACAGTTGGTTCAACTGCAGTTACCCATGCTTTGTCAGAACAGGAGGGGAGAGACAAAGAGACAGCAGATTCAGGCACGGTTGGTTCAACTGCAGTTACCCATGCTTTCTCAGAACAGGAGAGGAGAGACAAAGAGACAGCAGATTCAGGCACGGTTGGTTCAACTGCAGTTACCCATGCTTTCTCAGAACAGGAGGGGAGAGACAAAGAGACAGCAGATTCAGGCACGGTTGGTTCAACTGCTGTGAGCTGGGTATTCTCAGAGACATGCACGATGTTGCCATCACTGTTGCTGTTCATGGGGAACAGCTCTGCAGCTCTGTTTTCTGTATCAGAGACAGAGCAGGCCTTACCATCCAGGGGCACTGGAATAGCAGCTGCAGGACAATCAGGCAAGGAACATGTTGGTTCTAGCACTGATGCAGCATTTGAACACATGGCTGCATTAGACTCTGTCAAAGCCATTGGCAGCTGATGGTATGCACAGTTACATTGGCACTACAATACCGGGTATAGCTGACAGCCGCAGTGCTTGTGGCAGTGTCAGTGGTATTATTCCTGGCAGCGATGTCCTTACATGCTCTGGAAGATATTGGCATCTTGGCACTCCCAAACCAGTAATTTAGTTTTCTTGGCATCTTGGCAGCAATATCAGCCAGTTGTTTCTCCATCTGTCGCTTGGCTCTCAGACCGTGGTATTTTGAATTCAATGAGACCGCAAGCTCTGAGAAAGATTGTGTATACAGTTTAGGGAACCCATCCGATTACCATCTTCTGATAAGGTACTGCAGCATGAACATTAAGCATGCTAGCAATAGAATTTCTATGGCAAACATTTTATACCCCCCATCTTTGTCAATAGTTCGCAATCTGCAACTACTGGGCCTACTTTAGATATTCTTGGCTAGTGATCCATGCATCAAAATGGTTGTGTACTGCACCACCAGTGTACAAGACGAGAGTCCAATAACATTTTAGGAGCTTTGGCTTGTAGACACCAGGGAACGGGACTGGGGGTGCCCTCCTGAAGACATGCCGGCAGTGCAGGAAGGGAAAAATGATAACTAAAAAAAAAAAAAAAACGAGACTTATTCTACTTAAAGGAGATTTGGTCAGTAAAGCAATGGGTAGTAAGACGAGAGGAGTATAAACTGTTGTAAATTACGCCAAATAAGCTACATACCCTCAGAATGGACACATCTACTGGCTCTAATAAGGGTGTGGAGGTATGATTTGATGTCCAGCCAGTCAACTGGATTCTCATGGAGATCAAAAATGATTTTCTATTAACCAAGTTAACCTTTTGGAACTAGGTGGACTCATGAGTGTGACCAGCAAGATGTTACAAAAAAAGTGTTTGCTTTTCAGACCATTACGCTTTGATTCATTTTGGTGACGTCTACCTTCAAATGAGATTTTGCTCGAGACTGTCATGTTAAAATTTATAAAATAAATGAATAAACCATTCTTTGTCTTTAGTCTCCTTCACTAACTTGCTTATTTCCCCAGGTCTCTTCACCTTGTTTTAACCTCTTGGGATCTCTTACTCTCCCTCCCACCCATCCTGACATGTCCCATGCCCCACCCCCAATCATGCAACACTGCAGAGCTGGCAGAGACAGAATTCACCCTCATGCCCTATAAGATGAGTCACACACTGCTGCAGAGACAGACCAGCATCCCACCCATCTCCACAGGCCACCACAGACACCTTATTACCTTTTTGCTTACTGCAGTGCTTACCCCATGACAAGGCCTTTAGAACAGGAACCAAGACCTAGCCTACTGGCTAGCTTGCTAACCAATTTGAAAGCTTCAGCAAGACAGTAAGCATGCTAGCAAGCCAACCAGTAGGCTAGCTCTTGGTTCCAGTCCTGAAGCTTCCTAGGGCCCAGTCAGGGTATCTCCAAACGCATCAGACACTGCAGAGCTGCCACAAACAGAGTCTCACCCTCATGCCAAAAGATGAGTCACACACTGCTGCAAAGACAGACCAGTACACCCCCACCCATCCCCACAGACCACTGTGACCCACTGCCACATAACATTCCCCTTCAAACACAGAAGTGCCCCAATGCATGCAGGCATGCATATCGCACCCAATACAAGCCTTCCTCCTGAACAATCACAGTGCAGCATGCTGAAAAATTGCACTGTGATTGAACAGTGAACCCTAATGATTTTCTCAGGGGCAAGCACAAGCGAAGGGGAAGGGAGGGAGGTAACAAGATAAAGGTGCTAGTTTTAAATAATGCCAGCCACAGCCTGCCTAATTAAACAGCGGTAGTGCTGCGAGGGGGTTGCAGGCATGTGTCACACTCAGCAGCAGAGGGCAGGTGCAGCGAAATCGGGGGGAGAAAATGTCTTAAAAAAAGCAGCTTGTGGCAAAATATTGCTGGGGCTCAGTGTCCCATGGGCCCATACAACCCAGTGCCTATGGGGTATGTAACCAATGCTGGCAACACAGGAAATTACGTACTAGTTTGTTACACATAACTGCATTATAAATTCACTGCAGTTACAGTGTACTTTAAAACAACACAGTATTATAAGAACATAGTGCTGTTTCACTAGTTAGCACATTTATTTTGAGTTTTATTCGTGTAACTTGCCCCAATATACATTTCCCCTCAACAGGAAGGAGGTCATTATATTTGCCATTATTGTCAATAATGATAAAATTACCAACTTTCCGAGGCCTAAAACTGGGACATGGTCCATCTTGACCATGTCCTCTCCAAGACCATGTCACTCCCATGGGTACCACCGCAGAGTATGCTGCACACAATTAAAATAGTGTGCTTGCTCTGGCCATGCTGGCCCACATCAACACCAGTAGCAAACATCCAGATTAAAATGCAGCATTCTGCTGCAGCAAGTTTCAAATCATGATGTACAGAAAATTTGTTAGAAGCAAACCTGCATTACATTGTGTTCAGACATTCGAGCTACATGTATTGCTTCTCCTCCTGACAGTCCCATCCCAGTCCGCACACTCACCTCAGCTACTGAGCAAACCTCACTTCACTTCAGTGACTCCCACAACCACACTGGTTTGTTTTCACACACCTCCCTGCAGCTGGTTCAGGTACCTTAGTTCACTGCTGCTGGTCTCTTCTGCCTGAAGTCCCTCTCCGCTGCTGGCAGACAGACGACCAGATGCAGTCTAACCTAACGGGAAGGAACACACTTTTCCGTGCTCCTGCTGACATGCTTGTGGTGCAACACAGGTGCAGGGGTTGAAGTTGCAAACTGTTGCCCAGCACAAGCAGTGCCACAGTAGTGCTGAAAACTGTCGCTCATGGATTAAAAAAAAGAAACAAAAACAGCTCCTCCGAATCAAACAGGTGCTCGAAGTCGATACTGAAGTGCAGAGAAAGCGAAACTCAGCACTCTGTAATTGGTGTTTTAAACAGGCATAATTTTATTGACAAGAAGCCAAGCCTAACCTGATGATGTGCAGAGCATGAAACCGGTTGGGATTTTTTTATCTATGTTCCTTGTTAGGCTTGGTGTTCTTTGTCAATAAAATTATGCCTGTTTAAACGCCAATTACAGAGTGCTGAGTTTCACTTTCTGCACTCATGGATTACCAGTCAGCAAAAAATGTTACATTTTGCAAATTGTGTGAGATAGTGGGACATGCCTAAAATAGGAACCGCCCTGGGAAAATAGGGACTGTTGATAGCTTTAAATAATGAAGAAAGGGTGATTTAGCTAGAATACTGCATTGGGGCAAACATCTGAGACAGTGTGACATAATAGCCTTTTGTCTAGTGTACACGTCCAGCGCAGCTATAACAGGGTAGTAGTATAACACTTTGGTACTGTCTAGTGCAAGGTAGGGAGGTGTATTTTCTAATCTGGCAGGTATCTCTTCAAAGACATTCAGACAAATGCTCTGGATGACATTGCCAGCAGATTGTCTGAGTAGAAGCTGCTAGTTGCTGTATCTGTCAGTTTAAAGTTACCAGATGAGCCTTTATGGTGGAGACTCCGTGAGACTTTAACATAACAACCCTGACACTATTCTTTAGCACTGCCCTTGTCCATATTTAAGGGTCATCTTACTTCTTGACCCCATGGTGGGGGTTCCAGATCCACTGTGCAGTAAGCACCTCTGGGCATTTGGGTCCAGGGATAGCCTGGGGAAATGGACCAGAGTGTAAACAAATATGGCCAGCATGCAGATGTCTGTGGCCTTGAACCTTAAAGAGCTCGTGCTCCAGGTAATAGCTTGGCCATGTGGCACAGTTTAAAAGTTACCTGGCTCCAGGGCAGGCAGCAGAGCAGGAAATTAAGTACTTCTCACCTCTAGGCACCTGATTGAGGACCAGGAAGCCTCCAAATAGGCAGAGGGACCGAATGGTGAAAGCAAGGTGCACAGTCATGTACACTGGTATGCAGGAAGGCATGAACTGGGTGCCTCTTGTTTCTGGAGCCCCATACAAGTAAAGGGAGGGTTTCCTGGACCCAGAGTAAGCAGAGCTAGGACATATAGTCATACCTCTCAAAATAGCCAGGGAAGCATCAAGTAAACGAATGTGGTATCCCAACAAATCCATTCCCTGCCACAGAGGACTGATTTGACTGGCCAGTCAGGTGGGGGTGGGATCAATGGGCTGCCAGAAGAAGAGCCATATCAGAGAGACGGAGGAGGAGGGGAGGAGGAGGAGACTGCAGGGTGCTACACCAGCCTGAAGACAGCCTGGATGTTTTGTTTGCTCTTCCTGACCTTGCACTACAGCAGGTAGCCCTCCTCACTCAGCTGCAGGCTGTGTGGTACTGGTTGGCCACTGTGTTGTTGCAAGTGGAGCCCTCTCCATCACAACCGCAACACCACACAGGCTGCTGGGTTGATCCCACCTCTACACATGATCCTGGGGCCCTTCTTTAACAAGCAAGGGCACTTGAAACAATCAAAAAACCCTGCCAAGCCATTGCCAACTCCTCACACTCATGGTTTAATACATAAAACATTTGTCAGCCCTGAACCACTGATCCCAGACAACCACCTAATAAACTTTCTTGCCAATTGCCATGCACTCAGCACTTTGACTAATGTTAGTGATACATGTTAGATAAAGCCCAGATCCCTAAGGTCATGTGTTTATTTCCCAGTCTAATCCCCTGGGAAAGCCCTGCATGTGGTTCCATAGTAGAACTGAACTCAAAATCACAGCCAGGCCCAGCCATCATATAACAGGAAAATAAGACAGTGAGTGACTTACTTCTTTTCTGGTGATGTATCTGTTACAGTCCGTGAAGTTGCTCTGCCGCCGACCCGCAGTTGATTCTCGAATCGGAATCACGATCCCAACAGACGCCACGCCACTCAGTCCAACCCAGACCCAGTAGCTCAAAGCTTCTCGATCTCCGGAAACTTTTCAGGCAGGCTCTCTCCGTCTCCGACCAGGCGACTACTAGGCAACTAAACTTAACTACCGAGTCCCAGTCCCAGAGTAGCTTCCTCCTCTTTAGGGAAGCTCAGGCTGGCTAACTAGGGGCAAGGCAAAGTAGCAAGCCAACAGCAAGCAATACTAGCCGGCCTGAGGCCTAGTTGGAAGCTGGATCCTGCCGCTCCACTCCGACTACCCACGCCAAGTTGCTGCTGCAGCCTGCAAAACAGACAGAGGCTCGAGAGATGTACCGGTCACGACGACTAGCCGCTGGTAATAATGCCGCCTCCACTTGCTTAGTCGCTGCACTGCCCCTGGACCGGATGCCAGTTGAGAGTAGCTCCCCCAACCACAACAACAGCAATTACTTTAAGTCGACTTCTCCACCAGCATCACCAACCGCTCGGCCCTCTATGGCGCCGCTCTTCAAGTTAAGTAGCTCGTGGCTCGTCTCGCCTAGACCGCTGTGCACCTGTGACCTGCACCATCCACGCCTCACAGGTCACCACTCAAGTAGTCGCCGTAATAGGAACAGCCAGCCAGGAATAAAAAGTGGAGGAAATCTCTGGGCATTTAAAGAGCCAGCGACCATGCAACTGAAGTCACGCCTTCATTTCTTAAAGCGGGACCTGATTGAGATATGTTTGCGATCTCAATCAGGTCCGCTGGCTGAAGACACGTCGGCATATGTTTATTTAAAACCCACCCACCACCTTAAAAAAAAAAATGAAAATGCTTAGTGGCTAGGGTCAGAAGAGAATAAGCGCTGCTGGAAAACCGTGAAATTAAAAAAACGCAGACGCCTAGTCGGTCTTCGCTACCCTTCCACAGAAGCATAATAGGGCACTCTCTAGACTGCACAAAAGTGGTGGGGCGCCGTCCCTCCCGCCCCTGCTTCCGCGCCTATGCAAGGAAGGGAGGGTGACCAGTGGGTTACTTCAAGGATCGGTGCTGGAACCAGTCCTTTTCAATGTCTTTATAAGAGACATAGCAGAGGAACTGGAAGGAAAGGTCTGCCTCTTTACAGATGACACCAAGATCTGCAGCAGAGAGAACACTCCAGGGGGTGGAAAGGATGGGTAGGGACCAGAAAAGACTGGAGGAATGGTCAATGGTAGCTGGGTTTTAATGCAAAAAAGTGCAAAATAATGCACTTGGGTCATAGAAACCCAGTAGCGGAGTACAAAATAGGTGGCGTGACAAAGACCAAGCAGGAAAGAGACCTACGGGTACAGTCATATCGGATGACCTAAAAGTGGTCAGGCAGTGGGACAAGGCAATTGGAAGGGCGAGTGGAATTCTGGGGTGCATAGGAAGAGGTACTACCAGAAAGAAGTGGAAGGTGGTGCTGTCTCTGTATAGATCACTTGTAAGACCTCACCTTGAGTACTGTGTGCAGTTCTGGAGCCCACATCTCAGGAAGGACACAGACAGAGTGGAGGCACTCCAGAGGAGGGCTACCAAAGTGGTGCAGGGTCTGCATCAAAAGCTCTATGAGGGGAGATTTCAGGAGTTAAATATGTAGTTAAATATATACACCCTGGACGAGAGGAGGGGGAGGACATGATAGAGACTTTTAAATACCTCAGCAGGGTTAATGAGTTTGAGAAAGGGGGGTGTTTTTTTCAGAGAAAAAGATGCTCTAGAAACAGGGGCCATACTATGAAGCTGGGGGGGGGTAAATTCAGGAGGGATGTGAGGAAGTATTTATTCACAGAAAGGGTAGTGGATGCCTGGAGCAGTCAACAGTGGAGGTAGTGGGGGCAAAAACAGTGGTGGAGTTCAAAAATGCCTGGGACAGGCATAAAGGAATCTCATATGGGTAAGGAAGGGAAGGAGGGGAAGAGATGGCACTGCAGATCAGCGGCAGATCTGCAGCAAACTATGAAGGCTAAAATTGGCAGACTGGGTGGTTCCGGCGGCCCTTATCTGCCATCACATCGTGTATTTCTGTGTTTCTGTATTTCTGTATTTCTTTTATTGACTTTCTCATAAAATGTACAGAAATGGTTCTAAACTATATTTCTTGTTCTGTGGTGAATATTATTTACAGATTCACAGTACTGCAATGGGGGCATCTCCAGCCCCCAGCTACGCAAACCTCTATTTAGGTCTATGGGAGAAACTAATCATACAGGATGCTGGTAGGAATTCATTCTTTGCTTATATCAAATTGTACAGATGTTTTTTTGGTGATCAGTTTTTAGTCTGGAGTGGTAGTGAATGACATTTGAAAGAATTATAAATTATCTGCATGCTTCAGACCCACATTTGAGGCTCAGTTTGAAATTTGATGTTACATCCATTTCTTTTTATGTTTGCTTGCGCGCATGTGCAAGAAACATGTTGTGGCAGCTTGATGCAGAAGCAGGTTGTGGAGGTGAGGCACTGTTGTGGTCAATGCCCCGGTGCCTTTTGAGGCTTGGTCCGCTTTCCCCAATGCGATGGCACGCTGCTGCTGACACTAGTTCAGCCAGCGTGCCACCACCTTGAAAGGTTTTCACCACTGCAATCAGGGGCCGCCTTGCCATTGCAGCATCAGCCATTCTGCTACAATGAGGGAGTGACCCATCATTGCAGGGCATACCTTGCTGTCCTGACCCAGTAATTTGCAAACGGGGGAGCCCACTCCCCATCGGCACACTGTAACCCCTCTCCCCCATTTGTTATTTGCCGAGGGACTGCCCAATCCTCCTCGGCTTCATGCACCCCCCACCAAGTCTTTCTTTGCCGACGGGGGGGGGGCTCAATCCCTGTCAGCTTCAGGTTCCCCCTCCTGCTACATTTGCTGAAGGGGCCCCAATCCATCGGCTTCAGTCCCACCCGTTAAATTTCGCGGCCAGGGTGCCCTCTCCATTGACATAATGCCCCCGGTTTGTTGTATGCCAAGAGGGGGTGCCAACCCCTCGGCTCTTCACCCCATATGCCGATGGGGTGCCCAATCCCCATCGGCTCCAGTCCCCACCCCAAAAGGGCAAGACAAGGCAAAATTTATTTAAAAATGCCCAATCCCAGAGACTCTGGGCACTGTACAAAATGAATAAATACAACTTCAAAATAGCAAGGGATGTATAACACATTTAAATACAAAAGTAAAATTTATAACACATCAGGTGATCGACATATTCAATTAAATTCAATGATTTAGTCCTGGAACGCTTGGGAGAATAGGAGGGCCTTCAGGCAGGCCTTGAAAATCTCTAAAGTAGGGATCCCCCTAACCCCAAAAGGCAGCGAATTCCAAAGAACGGGAGCGGCAACGCTAAAAGCTCTGTCGCCAGCAAAACTGAACCTTGTCCTAGGAAGAGCGGAGGGGGCAGACAGAGAGAGCAGGTACTAGAAGGTCTAACAGATAACCAGGACCCTGCCTGTGTAGGGCCTTATAGGTGAGAAGACCCACCTTAAAAAGGATCCTCCACCTAACCGGCAGCCAGTGCAATTCACGCAACACCGGTGTAATATGACAACATTTTTGCTGCCCAGTAAGTAACCAGGCAGCTGCGTTTTCCACTAGCTGCAGTCTGCGGAGAGATCCTCCTGTGACCTCGAGGTAGAGCACATTACAGTAGTCAAGCCTTGATGTCACTAAGGCATGTATCAAGGTAGGGAGGTCCAGAGGCAGCACAAGGGGCTTTATCCTGGCGATATTTCTAAGATGGAATAAACAGGAGCGGACCGTGGAGGATATTTGCACCTCCATAGTCAAATTCCTGTCCAAAATAACACCAAGATTTCACACCCAAGAAGAGGCCTTCAATGAAACAGATCCCAGAACAAGTCCAGTCGCTGAATCAGAGGCCATCCTATCACGCACTCTGTTCGACTCCACCACCAATACCTCCATCTTATCAGTGGTGGCATGCTAGGAGTCCACCCTAGCATGCCCAAAGTACCTGCTAAAAGGAAAAACCGTCCCATGATGTCTGTTTTTTAAAACCCTGTAAAGAAGAAAATGGTCCCTCGCTGTCTGCGCTCCCAACCCACACCCTCCTCTCGCACCCTACCTCCCACACCCCCACACCCACCCGATACTTACCCGGAGCCTGGCGAATGATCTTCAGTGGACCAAGAACATCTGCACTCGCCAAAGCGACCGTGAACTGAAGAAATGCCGGTACGCTGTGTAATGGCATAAATAGGGTTTTTTCAACTTTGGTGCATATCTCAGGCATTTTTGGGAATTTTGGCACCAAATTTTCGACATGGGGTTATTGGGACCCCCTCCTCATGAATTCAGCCACTGTCACGGCATTATTTGGTCCCGAAAGGTGATGTTACGGCCACTGCACGGAATCATCTTTTGGGATCAAATAATGAAATGACAGTGCCAGTGTTCATGAGGTGGGCTCTCAAAAAGCCTATGTTTCAAATTTGGTGGAAAAAATCCAAACAATTACTGTTTTACAAGCATGTATTGCGGAGTTGCTACGCACTCTCATAACTTCGTGAATTTGCAATATTGTCACTCCAGATTTTCAACATTGGCATTTTTCTGCACCTCCTTATGAACAGTATAGCTGTCATTTTTCGCATCCTGGCCGAAATGTGTTTTTGCACTTCTGGCACACAATAGCACGGTCGCTTTTGGAAATTAGTCTTTGGGACACATTAAGAAAATCACAGTGACTCTGTTCATGAGCAGAGGTCCTAAAATGCCTATGTTGAAAATTTTGTGCTGAAAGTCCATAAAATGACTATGTTACGAGCATGCGTTACGCAGTTTCCATGCACCCTTGTAACTTTGCAAATTAGTAATATTTTCACGCCAGATTTTCAACACTAGCATTTTTTCATACCTCCTTATGAACAGTACAGCTGTCATTTTTCACATCCTGGCCAAAATGTGTTTTTGTGCTTCCGGCGCAGAATAGCACAGTCACTTTGGGAAATCAGTGTTTGGGACAGATTAAGATCGAGCGAGTGAGAGAGGGGGAGTGACCGAACTCAACTGAGCTCTGTTGGGACTGCTGCAGATTTCTTTGTGGGCAGAAAAAGGTGCCAATGCAGACAGGGGCCCAGTACAAAAGAGCAGCCTGCAACGGCGGGAGAAACAGAACGAGCGAGTGAGAGAAGGGGGAGTGAGTGAGCTCAGCAGAGCTCTGTCAGAACTGCTAAGGATTTCTTTGTGGGCAGAAAAAGGCACCAATTCAGGCAGGAGCCCAGTACAAAAGGGCAGCCTGCAGCGCCAGGAGAAACAGAATCAGCAAATGAGAGAGGGGAAGTGAGTGAGCTCAACAGAGCTCTGTCAGGACTGCTGCAGATTTCTTTGTGGGCAGAAAAAGACGCCAACAGAGACAGGAGCCCAGTACAAAAGAGCAGCCTGCAGCACCAGGAGAAACAGAATGAGTGAGTGAGAGGGGGAATGGCGAGCTCAACAGAGCTCTATTGGGACTGCTCGCAGTTTCTTTGTGGGCAGCAGCATCAAGCGCGGGCAGGGCCCAGTACAAAAGGGCAGCCTGCAGAGCCGGGAGAAACAGAACGAGCTAGTGAGAGAGGGGGAGTGAGTGAGCTAAGCTGAGCTCTGTTGGGACTGCTGCAGATTTCTTTGTGGGCAGAAAAAGGCGCCAACACTAGAGCCCAGTACAAAAGGGCAGCCTGCAGCGCCGGGAGAAATAGAATGAGCAAGGGAGAGAGGGAGAGTGAGCTAGCTCAATGGAGCTCTGCCAGGACTTTAGAGTTGCCCACCCTCCTACGCAGGGTCCTCTGTGGTCCTATATTACAGCAGGGTCTCTGGGGTGGAGACAAAGCAATGATTAGATACTTTTAGGATTGCTGTAATCATACAGATTTAGTTGTTCTGTTTATTTCTCTGAGCTAAATACCAAGCTATCTTGTTATGATTGCTGTAATAATACATATTTATTTGTTCTGTTTATTTCTCTGAGTTGAGTAATACTTGGAGTGCAATAGGATTTCTAACTGGGCTAAATTAAACTATATGAGAGCTAATAACAAAAAGTATGGTAGCTGAGGGGTGAAAAATGGACAAGGAGGCTTTAGGATTGCTACAGTAATACAGTATCTAATGGATGAGATTTGAGACTGAATTAACCTGGTCGGCAAGAGGGCAGTAGGGGGACTAGTGTTGGGGGAAACAGGAATTTGAGTAAATAGGGGTCTAACAGTTGTAGTAGTGTACAGAACCTGGGAGTATGAGCCCGTAACATAAGACGGGGGCCAAAATGGGGCAGGTGCCACATGTCAATAGGGCAGGCATCTTTGGAAGGGTGGTGGGGTGTACAGGGTGTGGGCCCGCCATGATCCTGGACTGGGTTTGGAGGATGGGGGGGTGTATGGTCTGTTGACAACTGGCTAGTTTGGGGGAGGAACTGTGGAAGTTAGGGAGGAGTCTAAGTGGCAGGGCAGATGAGAATGGTAGGCATCCTGGTTGGGGGATAGGGGATGGCAAAGGGGGACGGAGGAAGAACAACAAGGAGTGAAACAGACCCCAGTATCAGAGCACTAAAGAAAAGAGAAGGAGAAGGAGGCGAGGGGCCTCCTGATGGGGAGGAGTAGACCCAGAGGTACCAGGAGAGAGCAGCTGGCTGCGGGTGGGAGAGGACCAGGGGTGGGACCAGGGTGGGACCAGGGGTGGCAGGAGGGAACAAGTAGGGCAGGGAACTAATAGGGGGAAGAAATGTAAGGGGGTATCAACTAGGAATAGATTTCAACCTCTGCTATGGGAGAAAGAGGGGGAGCAGGAATATACTGAGGGGGGGAGGACAAGTGGGGCATGAGAGGGATGGCAACAGGTAGGGGAAGAGATAGCGAGGACGAAAGGGTAGAAGGAGGCTAGTAAGGAATGAGGGAGTGGTGGCTGGAGGAGAGAAGGCTACGGGAAGGGGGAAGGATGGGAGGGGCATCACTATTGGGGTAGAAGGGAATGGGAGCTCTAAATCGACAACAGCGGGGATAGGAGAGGGTTTGGAAATCAGCAGGGGAGGAGGGGAGGTCGACATGGGAAGCCCAGTATGAAGTAGTCAGGCTGGAAAGGTGTTCAAGGGGGATGGGAGGAATAAGGCAGACAAAAGAGGTGAGGTGCAGAAGTAGGGGGTACAGATACAGAAGTCACAGAGGGAGCAGCTGGCAGGGGTAGGGGGCAGGGAAGAATGAATACTGGGGTAGTGGAAGGGGCATTAGAAGGAAAGGGGTAAGGGACAGGGGTACTCATCCTGGGAGATTCTATACCGAAAGGGGTGAGATGAGGTGGCGGGGAAGGCACAGCCGTATTTGGGTTGAAGCTATCCCCAGGTTGACTGCAGGAGGGGCAGGCACTGCTCAAGTTTGCAGCCAGGGGGAGGAAGAAACCTCATTTAGTGTTGCATGTCAGTACAAACGACTTGGCGTGGGGGACTGTGGAAGTAGTGAAGGGGAGGTTTGAGTAGTTTGGCAGGCAGTGTGAGGGGGTGTGGGAGTCGGTGGCATTCTCGGAGGTACTGCCGGTACCATGTGCAAGCATGGGGAGGAAGGGTAGGCTTGAGGTGTTCAACGAGTGGCCGAGGGATTGGTGCCACACCAAAAAGGATGGGTTAGTGACTAACTGCGGTAGGGTCTGGGGGGAATAGTGACTTGTACACATGAGACAGGGTACACTTGAGCAGGAAGGGGAGGGGAGTATTAAAGGCAGGATTAGAGAGGTATATCTATACTAAGGTGGATTTAAACTAGTGGGGGGTGACCAAAAGACTGAGGTTGGTAGAAAGGTCCAGACAAGGGAGTCTAATGAGCTCACCTCCTAGATAAAGATAAAGGTGGAGGCGTAGTAACCCTGGAAGGGGGCAGGCAGAGTGGTCTGAGTGTAATACAGATGTCACCCCCAGGTGGCGCTATTCCAAGGGCTACTACCCCTGTCTGTTTGACTATTGACAGGTTGAGGGGCCTAGGTTCTATGACGGGTGCCTCCACCCAGAGGTCAGGGTTTGTAGTGTTAAGACTAGCTTGATCACAGCCCTCTGGGACACTGTGACTCCCTTTTGTTCCCTCTAGTGGCTCACACAGTACACAGGACTGCCCCAATACCCCACATATACACACTGTACACTCATAAAGCACCACCTACCCTCGAGACTCATTCTGCAGCACGTCTCTGAAGACCCCCTGTAAAATAAGGTTAAACAACATACACAGCGAAATACAATACTGTTTCCATAAGTACCAACACCACAGATAGTATATAGTATAACAACAACAAATCTGATTTATTTAGGGGACAGTAACACGGGAGGGGGAAATCAGGTTAATTGGTGGCATTAAATCACAGTACTGTGCACACATACAGGGTCTGAAAAGTCACACTCTGGGTACCCAGGTTGGGGGGGGCTAGCCAGGTCCATTGCCCGGGGTTGGCCGGCAGGTGCAGATGGATAGGGCACTGTAGAAGAAAATATATACACAACACCCAATTGTAATCCGGAGTCGGGTGGCTCAGTCCATGAAGCAGTGAAACAACAAGAACTAGATGACACACTTGTGATTGAAAACAGGATGCAGGGGAACACCCTGACTTGTACTCACAATACCCAAGTGAGAACCGGATGGTGGATGTTCTTCTGGATTGCCAGAACAACAAGGCATGGAGACAAAGTCCTTATGACTGGACCCCACTGCAGTTGATAGCAAACAGATTTAGTCCGAGACAAGCTGGGGTTTGCTTCCAGCTTCAACACACAGCACACAGCACTGGGGATTGGAAACAGCGATTCCCCACAAGCACTACGCACATTCAGGTGTAAAAGGAAAGTACTATACCAGGCAGGCTGCTTCTCAATCCCGATCGCAATTACTGCAAAATACCCAGGAGCACACACAGCAGCTTCAGTTACTGACAGACCGAGCGCGATTCAACGATTTCTCCAGTCTTCTACAGGGTGAGCCTGGTTTCCGCACTTCTGGTGCTTCTTTCTCCTCACAACTCAGATTCAGTCTGAACTGGCACTCACAAAGACTGCAGATCGAAACTCAGGGCCTCAGACGCGCTTCCCGCGCAAAACTACACACCACAGAAGCACAGAGCTCCTTCTCCCTTCACAGTCACAACTGATCTAATCGTTCCAGTGACAGAGCAGGGTATTTCATTTAGCTCCACACCATTCTGTTGGTTGGTTCGGCTGTCACTCACAATAAGACTCCCTCTGTTGGTGGAAAAAGGTGCCAAGGTTAAAACTACATTTCCCAGAGTCACTGCCCATACAATCCCCTTGTGGCTGGCTCAAAATTGGGAGTCCAAGTTCCCATTCATCCACAGGCTCCATTTTAGGGTCTCCCTATCATCCTGATTGGTCCAAGTCAGCTATTCAGAACCAAAATGAAAGAGCTACTCTGAAACAGTTCATGCTGAAATGACAGGTTTGACAAACTACATTTTCTCAGTCACTCTAAATGATTTCTGGCAAACAGTTATATCTTTCAACAAGGCTCCCTCTGCACATGTAGCAACGGCAGAAACAGAGCGAATTGACAGCAGCTCGGGCGGGATTCGAGCATTAAATACACAGTCCACCCATACAAACTAATTAAGTCTGCAAGCAGACAGCTCTTAAAGAGACAGTACGTGGAGGCTCAAATAGCACTCATTTGGAACCACATTTAAACAGCTTAAACTCCGAACACCGCCCAGACTTGGAGCATTCAGGCAAGCTCCTGGAAGACTTTTGGGAACCCCCATTTGCAGAGGGGTTACACAGAATGCACCATCACCCTATAAAAATAAGGAGGAGAAAGGGTGCAGACTACCGGGATGGGGGACACAGGCCAAGGGGGAGAAGAGTGACGAGAAGGAGGGGTATGGGTGGAAGGTGGTCTGACTAAATGGATAGAGAACTGGTTACAGGGGAGAGTGCAGAGGGTGGTGGGGGGGTAGCTCTCGGCACCAAGAGCAGTGACAAGCAGGGTGCCGCAAGGGTCAGTGCTGGGCCCAGTGCTATTTGGGCTCTTTATCTCCAATATAGCACACAGACTGCGGAGCAGGGTTAGTCTGTTTGCACATTATACCAAGGGAGATACCGGAGAGTTAAGGACCCCTCGTGCGCGTAGAGATAAATACGTCAGTCTGGCCTCTCATTGCGAACATGTTGCACGCCTACTGCCGTGATGTCATCTTTAGAAAAAATCTCTGGTCTGCAACAACAAAAAGCCTAAAAATGTCCGGTCTGCAACAGAAATATATGAAACAACAAAAAGAAAGCCGAAATATGGAAATAGAACGGGGGGTGTGGGGGCGGAGCCCCAATTCTAACCACAACTATAAAAATTGTCCGGTCTGCAAAACAGAAGCCACAACATAAATAAAGCCAAAATACTGAAATAGAACAGGGGGTGGGGGCGGAGCCCTCAATTACAACCACAACTATAAAACAACCACTGGTAACAGAAGCATAACACCCGCTAACTCGAACATTGAGACTATTAGGACCGTGTTGGAATCGCGATGAGTATCATGCTATTCGAGGACTGTGTAATGAATGATTTTCATGTGGAACTTTGTGCAATTCCTTTATGTGACATACTAGTAATGAATTATGTGTACAGTATACTATGTACAGTGCAATAAATGCTGTTTTTTTTTGCAAAATGTGGCTGGGCTTCTACATGTCTAACAGTGCGCTGCTGGAAAAGTATTTAGTGCAATTAATAATAATTTTTTTCCCAATGTCATGGCTGGGCTTGTCCATGGGGCAGCAAAAGGTGAGTAACAAAAACTGCAAGGAGTGTCCGTATTGAAAAGGGGGCGTGGCCAAAATGCCACTGCAGCTACTGATTACCGTAGTTTACTCGATTTCCGATTTCGCGCACGAGGGATCCTTAACTCTCCAGTATTGCCATACCAAGTTGGTGGCGGTGGTGGACGAAGAGGATGGATGGGAAAAGCTGCAGGGGGACCTAACCAAACTACAGACCTGGTCGGTGGAGTGGCAGCTAGGATTCAGTGCAAAGAAGTGTAAAGTGATGCACTTCAGGGCTAAGATTGGTTGGGGTTGACAGAGGAGGAGGATAAGGACCTAGAGGTGTTGGTAACTGGGAGCATGAACAACTCGGCCCAGTGCAGGAAAGCAGCAGCGAAGGCAAACAGGATGCTGGGATGAATTGTAAGGGGGTTCTCTCCAGACACAGGGATGTGATCCTACCTCTCTACAGATCATTGGTCACACCACACCTAGAGTACTGTGTGCAATACTGGAGGCTATACCTGAGGAGAGATATAAAGTTACTGGAGGGGGTACAAAGGAGGGCAACAAAAATGTTAAAGAGGATGGAAGAAAAGGAATATGAAGTTAGGTTGATGGAGCTGAACATGTACACACTGGAGGAGAGCAGGGATGGGGGGATATGATTGAAGCATTTAACTACCTGAGGGGGGTAAATAAATCTAGCACCGAGGGGGTGTTTAAACTGAGGAGTGGAAGAGAGACGAGGGTGCACGGACTAAGGTTGGAAGGGAATGTTTCAAGAGGAAATGAGGAGGCACTACTTCTCTGAGAGGTGGTGTCTAGTTGGAATGAGCTGCCAGAGTGGGTGGTAACATGCAGGACAGTCAATAGCTTTAAGGAGGTGTGGGATAAAGCAAGAGAAAGAGTTGGGGGGGCAGGGGCTGGGAAAAGCGGGGGAGGAACTGATGGGGAGGAGGCTGAGGCAGCTGCAATCTAGGGTGCTAGCTACACATTCGGGCAAACTTACATAGACCGATTGGTGTGTTCTGCTGGCAGATTCATATGTTCATATGTTCGTATGTATGTTCGTATATAAAATCACAGTGACGCTGTTCATGAGCAGAGGTCCTAAAATGCCTATGTTGAAAATTTGGTGACAAATGTCCATAAAATGACTGTGTTACAAGCGTGTGTTGTGCAGTTTCCACGCACCCTCGTAACTTCACAAATCTGTAGTATTTTCACTCCAGATTTTCAACATTGCCATTTTTCCAAACCTTCTTATGAACTGTACAGTTGACATTTTTCACATCCTGCCCGAAATATGTGTTTACACATCTGGCGCAGAATACTGCAGTTGCTGTGGGAAATCAATGTTCGAGACAGATTAAGAACATCATAGTGACAGTGTTCATGAGCAGAGGTCACAAAATGCCTATGCTGAAAATTTGATGAAATAATTCCACTAAATGACCGTGTTACGCACATGCGTTGCACAGTTTCCATGTACACTCGGAAGTTTGAGCATTTTTAATATTTTCACTACAGATTTTCAACATTGCCATCTCTTCACACCTCCCTATGAATGGTACCAGCTGTCATTCTTCACATCCTGCCCAGTCTGTGTTTTCGTGCATCTGGCGTACAATGGCATGGTCACTGTGGAAACTCAAATTTCGGGACACATTGACAAAATCACAGTGCCACTGTGAGAAGAGGTCCCAAATGCTTTCATGGGGTGGGGTCCACAAAATGGCCATGTTGAACATTTGTACAGCAAATACCAACAAATGTCCGGGGTGTTATGGTTTCTAACCATAACGTCCCACCCTGTACAGACTGACAGACATCAGGGGTGTGCCTTTGGACTGCTGACTGTAATGCTCATGCCATTCCAACCCCACCCACTCCCACCCCCATCCACTGACAGGCATTGAGCTGTGCCTTCAACTCTTCAGCCCCACAGTTCATCCCATTCTATATTGCACCCATTTCAGCATTAGTCCTTATGGAGTGGGGTGACTGTAAAACTGAACACCCCAAGGCACACCTCAACACTTGTCAGTGTCTGCAGGATAGGGTGAGGTGAGGTGAAATGGCATGAACATTATGGGCGACAACACAAATGCATACCCCAGTGCCTGTCCGTCTCTGCAGGGTGGAGGTGGGGTTGGCGTGAAGTTCAATACTTCACTGCCATTCCTACTCTGCATCTGTCTAACTCCTGCATTTCCAATGCTAATACCAGCAAGCAAACATTCGGCATTGACAAATGCTTGTTTAGATTTGCTGCTGTATAAGAAGGAAGGACGGATCTTATCCGACTTACTGTACATACATTTTTAGGAAAGTTACAGACCCGAATTCTATCTTACTGGCAAACAGCTGCCACCCTCCTCATTTGGTCAAAAGCATACTAAGGGACCAGTTGGTAAGATTGAAATGCAATTGTTCCACACAGACATCATATAGTTATTGGACAGATGAAATGGAAGCCCAATTCACTGAGAGGGGGTACGGAAAGGCATGCAATTGAAGTACCCATGATTGGGCCCCTAGCAAAGATAGAAAAGACCTTCTAACACCCTGATAACGCCAAGATAGTGAATCTGATCCAAGGGTCAGATTAAATTCTACATATATCCTAGAAGCTAGTGATATCAGACACATAATTCTAAAACATTGGCACATCATAAAGTCTTATCCAGTAGTGGGGAGGGTCATGTCTGGACCACCCCAGTTTGTTTACAGATGTGCACAAAACCAAAAAGATGTTTTGGTTCATTTCCTGCAACCATACAAATTAACAAGATAGCAATTTGTGGGAGGAATTGCCCCTAAGGGATGTGTTCCTTGTGGGCTATGTAAATTTGACACGTTGATAAACAGAAGGAAAGAGTTTGATCACCCTGTGAATGGAAAAAGATATGAAATCAGGGACTTAATAACATGCAAAACTGAGAATGTGGTATATTTAGTGAACTGTCTGTGTGGATTGTTCTATATTGGCAAGACAAATAGAATGTTTAAGACCCGCATGGGTAGCACACACGTGATATTGAAAACGAAATTCTAAAAAATATTCTGGAAGCATACATTAAGTTCACAAGGGGACAGGGAACACATGGATGGTCCTTTATAGGTAAATTCTGCACCCGGGACCACGGGGAGGGGATATTGAACTGCTTACTTTGAAAAGAGAAACCTTTTGGACATATACGCTTTTTTTTTTTTTTTCTTTGTACACCTACACCCCCGGACAACCTTCAAGAGTGCCCACTCGGAATTCACCCTACTCCCAACCTGAACCCTCCACATCTCCCAGGGTCCCCTCCCCTGAATGACCACAGGCAGGCTTGACCCCCGGTACCATCTCTGGGGCTCATTCCACCCTCCTTTGGTGGTTGGCTCCTAAGTATGAAGTGCCTTACCTGCTGTCGACGGGTCGGCTCATGGAAAGAGATCCGGGTGCATCTGGGCTGGTGTTTGGGATGTGGGCAATTCCCCTGGGGCCACCGTCATCTCACCGATGGTGTAGGAGGCTTTTCTCTTTTTCTTCCCCCACAAGCGTGGCATGCAATGGTGTCAGCACGCAGGCTACCCTCGTAGACGCCTGCCTCGCTCGCCCCCTGATTTCTTGGTCCCACACATGTAGTACCCCTGGTCTCCACCGGGGGCCACTAATGTGCTGGGAAACCCCTGGATCCCTCCCAGGGAGAGGAGAGCAGTCCTCCGGATGCTCAATCCAACTCCATCCCCTGCCAACCCCCAACGCCCAGGCTCGCTCCTGAACCTGGGTCGCCAGTGCAGCGCGAGGTGTGACATCCAGCGCCTCAACCCTCAGCACCACCAGGTCGGCCCATATACGCTTATTGGCATTAAGGTCCCTGGATTTAAATGCAAGGTTGGAAATGTCCCCATATTTATAAAGCGACAGTGGTCCAGAACATACTTATTGTGCTTTTATAATAAAAAATAAGATTCTGTCACCAGTTCCTGATTGCTGTGATTCCCAGGTCAAAGCCTGGAAAACTGCTAAAGTGATCCCCCTGCACAAAGGAAGTGATCACTCCTTACTTGGTAATTACCGGCCCATCTCCCTCCTCCCCATATTAGCCAAACTCCAGGAGTCCCTAGTCCTAACCAGGCTCTCCCACTTCCTCTCCTACACAAATTTCCTCTCCCCTTACCAATCCAGTTTTGGAAAAAAAATCACTCTACTGTCTCCTCCCTTGTCTGAGTCCTAGATGCCATTCTTAAGGCATGGACCAAGAACACCTTACCTCTGCCATATTCATTGACATAGCAAAGGCCTTTGACTCCATCTCCCATCCCCTGCTCCTCACTAAACTAGAACGTGCTGGCCTTGCCCCTCAAACAGTTCAGTGATTCAAATCCTACCTGTCCAGTTGCACCCAATGCATCCAGGCAGGTGACGCCCTCTCACCCCCCTTCCAATCCTAGCAGGCATACCCCAATGCTTCATCCTAGATCCCATCCTATTTTCTATCTTTCTAAACAATCTCTCCCTTGTATGCTCATCATCCCACATACACCTTTATGCAGATGATACCAGTCTTTATGTCTCCAGACCCTCTAACACCACAGTGACCACACAGCTGCAAAATGACTTTAACCACATCCTAAATGGTTCCAAGCCAAACAATTAAAAGTCAATACCACAAAAACAGTATCCATTACCTTTGACACCCCACAAAAACTCTCCAACCTTCCCACACACCCCTCTTACTATACTCTCAAAGGCATCGCACTGGACACTGCCTCCTCCTACAAGTACCTAGGTGTCTGGCTAGACAGCCGCCTAGACTACACTACCCATATCAATTGCATCCGCTCAAAACTCCATCCTAAGCTTGGTGCTCTCTACAGAAACAAAGATGCTCTCTCCATCTCAGACCACCGTACTCTACTCTCAAAAACAATCCTTCTCCTCTTTATTTATTTATTTTTTGTTGAGCGGGTAAGTGCACTGGACAAATTCTGCCTATTTTCAGGCACGACCCGAAAGATGAATGCCAACTGACCAACCAGATTAAGCTGTTGGTGGTATTTTTTTAGTGAATGGGGGGAAAGTTGGCCAGAATACTGGGGAACTTTCCCTACTCTTTTCAAGAAGTGCCATGGGATCTTTAACATCCACTTGAACTACCACCAGAACAGGCAGATGGGACCTCGGTTTAATGTCTCATCTGAAAGATGGCACCTCAGGAGTGCAGCACCCCCCTCATGCTGCACTACAGTGTCAGTATTGGGATTTAACCCAAGTGACTGGTGTGGGGATAGAACCCACAACCTTCTGATCTCCCAGCCTCAGAGGTGAGTGTGCTACCTGCTGAGCCACTGACACTGACTACGACTTTGACTATGCTGACATCATTTACGGATCTGCCTCCACCTCCACCCTCTCTTGGCTGGACTCTCTTTACAATGCCTTTTGTCGCTTCACATTAAATGCTCCTTCTAGGACCCACCACTGTTCCTTATACTCTTCTCTATCACTCCCCCCTTTCCACACACTGCCACCACCACACCTTCATCTTCACAGCCAAATACAGGTTTGATACACTTACTCCTTACCTCGCCTCCCTCCTTTCCCCTACCTCCCACACATCCTATCATCTGCGATCTAGAGATCCCCGAACCTTCTCCATCTCATGTCCCCACACTAACTCCATGAAGGCTGCTTTCTCCTGTCACTTCCTTCACAACTGGAACTCCCTTCCAACTACACTTTGCATGTTACCCTCACTAAATCTCTTTAAATGTGCTCTATCCCACTCTATACCTCCTCCATGTTCTTGCTACCAACCAGGCTAAGTCCCCTACTATCTACCCCATGCTGCCAAATGAAGTACCAACTCAATCCCTTAGCTAACCTAGCCCAACCTAATGCTTTTGCAGTATGAAATTCATGCTTTATATGTACATAAGTTACTTACAATCTCATTTACAACATAACTTTTTGCATAAATTTGTGTACTTGTACCTTACCCAGGCTATCTGTAACCAGCCTGACAATACTGTTGTTGTCGTGTAGTTTGTAAAAGCAATTTGTAACCAGCCTGAACTTTGTTATTGTAACCATGCCTCCCTTGTTCCCTTCCCCCAGTTCACACCTGGACATGAGCCTCAGCTCAGTGTGCCTCGCCCGGTTACCAAACTTTTAAATAAATAAATGTAACATTCAGAAATTGCCAGGTCAAGTGGCAAAAAGAAAAAAAGCAAAAAAGAAAAATGGAGAAATCTTCTGTGTCTGGCAATGTTCTAAACTGATATTCTGATTGGGAATGGTTTTTAATGTATGTTCTATCGATTCCCCATAGGCGCCTCTTCAACGTGCTTATCTATGTAACTGCTGTCACTATAAGGGTGTTTGGCTCACGGTATCTATGACAACGGGTATACACAAACTGGTCCATGGATCATCATACTCTCTGGTATGCACTCAGTCAAGCTGATTTATGCTTAATGGAACTGCAGAATGTATTGCGATTTCCATTGGCTGATCCAGATGAGACAGCAGCAGGAATTAAATTTCACGAGACCTGATAGTGACTGTGGCAACTAGAATGAGGTTTGAGAAGGGACTCTGTAGATAGGATTAGGCTCCATGTGAGAATGCATAACTTGTATCACAAAGAATTTATCAATGAATCTGAAAAAATATTAGCTTCCTTTCTCCCTTGTACTGTTTAACAACAAATGTGTGCATCCGATTTGCTCAGTCATTACCTGTGAGCCAGCTAGGGATATGTTATCTGTGTTTTGGGGTTGCTTTAGGTAGTGTCTATGTCTATATGTATTAGATAGTTAATTATATTATATTTTCATGTTGCAATGATGTCACTACCCAGATAGTATTTAAGACCTAGTGCAGTATTGTTGCATTAGCCCTTGACAAAGCTCTGGTAGAGGGAGCGAAACGCCGTCGGGCTTGTTTGCAGGGGTGGCACCATATTCCTTACATATATTTTTTAAGTGTGTTTATATTGTAAAGTTAATGAATTAGAATATTTTGCAAGAACGCACTTTCATTGGTTTGGACTCTATTCATAATTCCGCCTATGGGAGGGCTGCAAGGGTATCCAAATTGATTCTAGTTATTTACATTAGCCTAATGCAGCCGCAGCCGAACGGCGATGTTTTCCTGTAGCACTGATTCCTTATACTTCCTGAATGTCACTCTTTTTTTTCCTTCACCATGTGGCTACTTCCCTAGAGCAACATAACAGTTTATTTTTTCTTTTGCTTTTCCTTCATGCAGAGTGTGGTTGCCTTAATTATGCCCTTCCTTATTTTTCCACACTTTTCCTCTATTCCTCCCTGGCATTCCTCCCTCCCGTAGGCAGTTTCTAAGGCAGTCTCCCCATTGCCTTAAAATCTGCCCTCCTAAAGACCAGGACCTTTGTCTTTGTGTGGTTTGCCTCTGCTCCCATCTTAATGTTAAACCATACTGTACAATGATCACTGGTACCTAGGAGACAACCCACTGTGACGTCTGCAGTACTATCCCTGTTTATTAGGTCCAGCACTTCCCTGTCCCAGTGGGTTCATTGACTATCTGCCTGAGAAAAAACCCTTGTAGGGAGTCAATGATGGCCCTGCTGCTTGCCCAAGCTGCAGCTGGAAGGCTCCAATCCACATCTGGCAGACTGAAGTCACCAACTAGCAGTACCTCGCCCTTATTTGCCATCCTGAAGACATTCTCCCCAAGTGCCTTATCCAACTCCTCTCCCTGTGCTGGGAGTCTGTATACCACCCCTGTATGGATAGTGTCCCCAGCACCTGTCTCCAGGATGACCCACAGCAGCTCCAGCCCTTCCTCTTCCTTCTGGTGCTCCACGCACTTCTGTAACCTTGATTCCCTCCTTCAGATTAACACAACCCAATCTCCCCTCCTCACTTCCGTCTCTCCTAACCAGAGAGTAGCCTGGTATGCCCACATGCCAGTCATGGCTATCAGTGCACCATGACTCTGTTATGGCTGTGATCAAATCCAGGCTAGCTTCCTCCATGATGGCCCCCAGGTCTGGCATGTTATTTCAGAGACTGCTCGCATTACACATGTGGCTCTCCATACCTTACTCACCCCCCCTTCCTGCCTTCCTGTTTTTCTCCCCCTTTCTGCCTGTGCTATTTCTTGAAGCTCCCCCTGACCCCCCTGTTCCCTTGTTCCCCTCTCCGGTACCTGTTTCCTTTATTCCTCTCTTCTTGCTATCCTGATTTATACCCCCCTTGTCCTATGCCTTGTCCCCACACCTGTCTTCCTGTGCCCTGTCATGGGGGAGCTTCCTCCCCTTGGACCCGCCATCCTTGTTGCTTCATCATCTGGGGGGAAGGCAATCTTTGCCTGCTTTGGTATTAGGGCCTCTCCCTGACTAGTTTAAATGCTCACCAAGTGGTGTTTAAACCTCCCACTAAGGACTGTGGTCCCCCTCCTGGAAGAATGCACTCCCATCTCCGCATAGAGACCCATATTCTCCTAGGCTTGTCCCCAGTCTCCAATGTAACCGAAGCACTCCTCCATGCACCACGCCTTCAAAGAATTGTTAAACGATGTGATGTGGAGTGCCATTTCCTCTCCCTGGCAGGACACAAGTAACACATTGCCAAACACCCCCATGCATACTACCTGCTTCAGGCCCTCCCCAGCTCCCTGAAATTACCCTGCACTACCCCTATCACATCCCTTGCCAGGTCATTTGTCCAGAGGTTAGTGAATTCCAAAAGTAAAGGTTCTTAAATAGATGGATGTCAGACACTTCATTATTATTTTCATTTTTCCCTAAATGCAGCAGTCAGCTATGGCGTCTGTAGATTTTATTTATTTTAATTTGTTTATTTATTTAAGGATTTGGAGAAGACCTTTGAGCACAAGCTCTTTTACAGATGTTCCACGTCAGGTTGACAGACAATAGACATATTATATCAAGCAGGTATAGAACATACATAGGATAGAATATTACAGTGTTATCACTAGTACCATGGAATTAGTACAGTGTCAGTATATTATATAGAAAAGCAGTGGTGAGCTATATGGGGAAAGTAGGGAAGGACCCCCTTTCGAGTTGACGGGAGACTCAGGAAAGGGTAAGCATCTATTTTAAATAGAATAGACTAGATGAAGCGTCTATTTTAAATAGAGTTTAATTACAGTTTCTGGCTAAGAGTATAGGTAACATTATCTTAAATTGGATTAATTATTTATTACATTTATCATTCTAGTGTTGTTCAGATGCATTATCTGGTTTTTATGTTGGCGCGCTTGCGCAGCCAACATCGTGGGAAAGTGCAGCTTTGGAGGTGCGGTCACTGTTGGGCGAATGCAGGGCATGCATCAGTAGGTGCGTCCCACATTCCCCAATCATCCTGCATGCCGGTGCCATACCATGCATACATAATGTGGCGAGCACATCTAAGAAAAGTCCACTGCAATCTGAGCAAAGCTCGTCAGACGCAGCGGTCCTTTTCTTGCCGTGCTCGCCGCCATTATGTACATGGCGGCACACTGGCTGTCAAACTGCCGACTTCGGGGGTGCCCAATCCCCCATCAGCTGCCCCTGCCCCTGTGAATGTGCCAGCGGGGCCCACTCCCGTCAGCATAAAGCATCCCCCATTTGTGATATGCCGGGGTGCCCGATCCCCTCTGCTCTTACCCACCCCACTTTCCTTGTGTGCCGACGGGGAGCCCACTCCCTGTCGGCAGAAATACCAGTTATTTAATGCGGAGAGGGTGCCCAATCCCCTCGGTTCTGCACCCTCCACCCTTCTTTGTGTGCGGCGGTGCCCAATCCGATGGCTACAGATACCCCCAAACAGTTAGGTGGCATGCTGGGAGCCCACCTCAGCATGCCAAATGCCCTGCAAAACAAAACTGTCCCATAATGTGTTTTTTCTTTTTTAACCTGTAAAGCGAAAACAGTCCCTCATAGTCTCAGTGCCCCCTCCCCACCCGCACCCTCCTGTCGCACCTGCCTCTCCACCCCCTCACCCCATACTTACCTCTGGAGTCCGGCGACGATCTTGAGTGGACGGGAACATGTCTGCACTCTTCAAAGCCGACCTGAACTGCAGAAATGCCAGTAAGCTGTATAATGGAATAAATAGGGTTTTTTCAACTTTGCTGCATATCTCAGGCATTTTTGTGAATTTTGGCCCCAAATTTTCTACATGGAGTTTTTGGGACCCCTTCTCATGAATTCTTGCACTGTCATGGCGTTATTCGGTCCAAAGGTGATTTCGCAGTCACTGCATGGAATCACCGTTCAGGACCACAAAACGAAATGACAGTGCCACTGTTCATGAGGTGGCTCTCAAAAACCCTATGTTGCAAATTTGTTGCGGGGAAAATCAAAACATGACTGTTTCGTGTGGCGTAGCTACTTGGCATGCGCTCAGTAAGTTTATAAATTTGCAATATTTTCACACCAGATTCTCAAAATTGGCATTTTACCACACCTTCTTGTGAACTGTATAGCTGTCATTTTTCACATCCTGGCTGAAATGTGTTTTTGCACTTCCGGCACGAATAGCACAATCACTGTGCAAAATCAGTGTTCGGGACACATTACAAAAATGACAGTGATACTTTTCATGAGCAGAGGTCCTAAAATGCCTATGTTGAAAATTTGGTGACAATACTCCATAAAATGACTGTTTTACGAGGTGCATAGCAACTGCGCAACGCATGTTCATAAGTTAACGCATTCGCAATATTTTCATGCCAGATTCTCAACATTGGTATTTTACTACACCTTCTTGTGAACTGTACAGATGTCATTTTCATCCTTGCCGAAATGTGTTTTCGCACTTCTCGGATGAATCTAGTTAAGTATGCAGAAATCAATGTTAGGGACACATTACGAAAATGACAGTGACACTGTTCATGAGCAGAGGTCCTAAAATGCCTGTGTTGAACATTTGGTGACAATACTCCATAAAATGACTGTGTTACAAGCATGCATTGTGCAGTTTGCACGCACGCTCGTATGTTCGCAAACTTCTAATAGTCTCACTCCAGATTTTCTACAGTGCCATTGTTCTGCACCCCCTAATGAACAGTACAGCTGTCATTTTTCACATCCTGACCAAAATCTGTTTTGCTGTGGTTGCTGTGGAAAGTCTGTGTTCGAGACACATGATGAAAATGACAGTGACACTGTTCATTAGCAGATGCCCTAAAATGCCTGTGTTGAAAATTTGGGAACGAAAGTCAATAAAATGAGTGTTTTATGAGCATGCATTGCACAGTTTGCATGCACGCTCATGACTTTGTGAATTTGTAATACTTTCACTCCAGCTGTTCATCATTGGCATTTTTCCATACCTCCTTATGAACACTGCAGCTGCCTGAAATGTGTTTTCGCACGTCCGGCACAGAATTGCACGGCTGCTGTGCAAAATCAGTTTTCGGGACAGTTTGAGGAAATGATGGTGACACTATTCATGAGCAGAGGTCCTAAAATGCCTATGTTGAAAATTTGGTGCAGAAACTCCATACAATGACTGTGTTGAAAGCATGCATTGCGCAGTTTCCACGCACCCTTGTAACTTCGTCAATCTGCAATATTTTCATGCCACATTTTCACCACTGGCATTTGTGCACATCTCCTTATCAACAGTCCAGCAGCCATTTTTCACAGCCTGCCCAAAACGTGTTTCTGCAGCTGTGGCGCACAATGGCATGCTCGCTGTGTAAAATCACCTTTTGAGACACATTCACAAAATCACAGCACTATGCGTCTCTAGCTCCACCACTCCCACTGCCAATGCCAGCGTGACAACATTCGGCATTGACAAATGGTTGTTATTATCCTCATGATGATTTTTATAGTGTAAGGATGTCCTGAGCCTTCGGGGGTGCCTTAAATAAATGTACCCCCCCCCTACAAATGGGGGTTCCCGAAAAGTCTTTCTTGAGCTTGCCTAAATGCTCAGTGCCAGGCTGGTGTTCTGTATTTAGCAGTTTAAATGGTGTTGCTAGAGTGCCTGTGGAGCCTCTATGTACTGTCGCTTTAAGAGCTGCCTAGTTTGCAGTAATATTAATCTGAAAGGGGGCTAAGTGTTTTCATGCTCGAGTCCCGCCCGGGCTGCTGGGAAATAGCTCCGTTTCTGCCATCGCTAATTGTGCAGAGGGAGCTCTGTTAAAGGAAGTAACTATTTGCTGAAAATAATTCAGAGTAATAATGATAATGTAGTTTGTTCTAACCGGCCTTCTTTGCAGCAAGGACTGTTTTGTTTGTCTACATCATTTTGGCCCGGGACTGCCGAATTGGGCCATTCAGTACTGGTGGGACCTAGAATGGAGACAGACTACAGGAGCTCTCTGGAGTCAAAATCTGTAGGAATTGTAGTTTTGGGCTGTTGGTGCCTTTTTGTAACTGAAGGGTGAGCTCTTGCTTTGACTGACAGCAGAATCAGCCAACCGAACCTTGTGGATCTGAGGGACAGCCCCTGAGCTGTCTGCTGGCAAGCCAGATCTAAGTTCAAACCTGTAGGAGCAACAGTTTAGTAGAGTCTCGAGCAGCCGTCTGCATAGTTTTAGTGCAGGAGGACTGTGGAAAGGCCTGATTCCTGGCCTGCATGTCTGCCTACTGCTCTGAGAGGGAGAAAGAATTATTTTCAGACTGAATCCGAGTGTGTATGATTAAAGTAAGCTACTGAAGTGGGACCAGGCTCAACCTGAGGAGGATAGAAGATTGTGCTGAATGTGATCGGCCTGCCAGAAATCCCATTCACTTCAGAACTTTTGACTTGTGCAGAGAACAGTGCGATTGGGACCGAAGAAGAATTGCCTGGTACTGTAGAGTCCTTTGCATATAAATGTGCTGTGTATTGAAAGTGGGTCGTGATTTGCTTCCCCACTGTGTGAACTGTGTCCTGCTTGCTGGTAGCTGAATCCAGCTCAAACGGACTGAATCTGCGGTTAACTCCATGCGGCTGGGCCTTGCCACGAGGGCCCTGCCAGACTACCCTACTGCACAGAGAAAAGCCATCGACGAGAGACCTGCCTGGGGATCAGCCCCCTGCTCCACGCTTGAACGGGAATGATGCTTCGGCAAAATCGTGTGGGCCTGGCTTCTCCTGGCAATCCAGACCAACCACCAGCTGTCTCGAATTTCGTCCATCCTGTGTCCAGTCTTGGGTACCATGAGTAACTATCAGGGTAGCTCCATACACCTACAATATAATCTAGGTGTGTCATCTGATTTCTTGGTTATTCCTCTTTATTCACTGAGCCATCAGGCTCTGGATTACAAATAGTGTGTTGTACATGTTGTTTTTCCATCGCAGGGCCTCAGCCAGCTGCGATGCCGGCCTCCCCCGGGCAACGATCCTGGCTAGCCCATGTGCCTACTACCTGGGTACCCAGAGTGTGTGACTGTGTGGGGGGCTCTGAACTGCATGCATAACTGTTTGATTAATATAGCTTGTAAGCCAATCATCCTGATTATGCCCCTTTCTTGTTCACGTCCCCTGAATAAATCAGATCTTACTTTTTCTGCATTTAAACTGACTGTGATTCCAGTTTGTGTTAAAAGTACTGTACTGTTGCTGTCTGCTCTGTTTAACCTTGTTTTACAGGGGGCCCCCAGGGTTGAACCAGAGGATCCAGCTCTGGTGGCAAGTGCAATCAGTGTGGGTACTTGCAAAGTGTATCAGGTGTATTGTGAAAGTGATTACTGTGTACTGTTTTGGCCACTGGTGGGGAACGAGGGGGGTTACGGTGTCCTGAAGGGCTGTGCCCAGGCTAGTTTGACCACTACCAACCCAGACCTTCGGTTGGAGGCACCCATTACAGAACCTAGGCCCCTTAACCTGTTATTAGCCAAGCAGGCAAGGGTAGTAGCCCTTGGGATAGCGCCACCTAGGGGTTACATCGTGGAGGATCACCACTGGGATTTAGTGCCTGCTAGTGGCCGAAATTACAAATTGTTGTCAAACATAAAATGGCTACCCCAACAGAAGTGGCTGTACACCAGTTGGCGGGGTGGTGTACTGGGCAGGAGATCGACCCCCAAAATGCTATGCTTATACTGGATATTCCCCTGGGTACCAGTAAGGACACGGTAGAGGGAGTACTCTCCAAAGTTGAGTGTTTAAAATACCCTGTGGCGGTGAGTCGATAGGCTGATTTGATCGCCCAAACTTTCAGGGCCTTAGCAGAGTGTAGTGACCTGGTGGACAGCTCTAAAGTGCCACAGACTATTGCCTCAGATGTGGCCCCAGCTGCCTAGAGAGTGATAACAAAAGACAGTAAAGACCCTGGGGAGGATGAGCTCCCACCGTTGTCTAAGACTTTTGTGGAGAAATTTGCTAAGTTGTTGCTGGAGAATGGGAAAACCGTAGAGGACTTTAAGAAACTATTCCTGCCACCTGGGGGTGTCCCTTCACCAGCACCCCCTCCCACTCCAGCACCTGTTACTGCCCCACCTTCTGTGCCTGTGCCAATGTTGGCCCCTATATCTGTACCTGCCATTAGTCACAACTCCTACCGAAGGTTGAGAATCTTCTTGGGCACCCTTCCCACCCCCCGGGGGGGGGGATGACTGGGAGACCTGGATAGACTATGTTGCCCCTCTAGTACTTGAATGGCGATGCTCAGAAGCAGAGGAATGAAAGAGGTTGAGTGAGAGCCTCTGGGGTCCTGCCCTGGCTACTATCCATGCTAAGCGGGCCAATAACCCTGAAGCAACTGCACAAGACTATCTTGGAGCATTGGAGAATGTGTATGGGAGCCCGGATTCAGATGAGGACCTGTGGTGGAGAGTAAGAAATGCCCAGCAGTACTCAGGGGAGCCATTGTCTGTGTATGTACCTCGGCTTGAAAAGCTGCTGCAAGAGTGCCTCAGAAAGGGTAGTTTGCCATCAAATGAATTAGATCGAACTAGGCTGGACCGGATCCTTAAGTCTGCTCCATTTTCGGAATTGTTATTGCTTCAGTTGCGCCTCACCAACCGACTGGAATCACCCCCCCTCCTATGATGGGCTAATGAAAGAAATTTGGGGGGGGGGTTGAGCTAAGGCGACCCCATGGGGAAATTGCACCAATATCTGCTGCTACTGCACAAGTGACCGAGAGTGATCAGCCAAGTGGGGTTCAGGGCCAAAGGTCAGCACCTAACAAGCACTCTGAGAATGCAGAGGACTTTCCGCCCTGGGCCCAGTTTTTGAAAGTCAAGCTACTAAAGGAAGTTCGAGAGTTAAAGGCGGGCACCTCTGCAAGGGTTCCCCCCATGGAACAAGATTCTGGTTCCTCGCAGGACGTGACTGCCATGGGGTTGGGGGTGCACCCTCAGGCATCCTGTACCGAGGGTAGCTCCCAGGCTGAAATTAAAGAATTGACTGCCACCCTAAAAGAACTGTTAAGACATGTTGCACCACTCTCACTGCTGCAAGCAGATACAGGACCCCAACCCCTTGCTACTGCTCCAGTCCCTTATGCAAAGTTCTCCCCAAGGATGACCCAGGAGTCCATCATTTGTCACAACTGTGGGAAGGATGGCCACATGAAGAGAGAATGCCGGTCTCAGAAAGACTTAGAAAAAGTAGCAAACAGACTCAAAGGGGAGCTTCGAAAAACAAATCAATGGCCGAGGGGTGCCTGAAATGGCCGCAGTCCGGGTTCAAGAAATACTAACTCAATTTTCTTTGTGGCTAAATCATCTGTCCAGGCGTCTGCTACGGCCTCTCCAGACTGGTCCAAAACAGTGGGCCCTTCAATGGAAACGACAGTGAAAGTGAATGGTGTGTCCACTCGGGCTGTGCTTGACAGTGGGTGGCAAGTGACCATTGTATTTCAGGACTGGTATGACAAACACTTATCTTCTGTGCCATTACAATCCCTGGAAGGCCTACATGTGTGGGGGCTGAGCGACAAGTCTTATCCCTACCTAGGATATGTCCACCTCTGGTTGTCATTTCCTGCAACTGTAACTGGTGTAGAGGAGCAAGTCGAGACATTGGCTTTAGTGTGTCCCCCTACTGGACTGTATGATGGGGTTCGCCTGTTAATTGGGACCAACACCAATATGTTTGGGAGACTGGCACAACTCTGTCATGAGAAACAAGGGCAACTGACTGGGAGAGCCCTAAGAATTCCAGCTCTGATCAAGAGGGTCTATGATTTGCAGCAGAAACCTAAGGAAGTAGACCAGGATGAACCAGTAGGGGCTGTGTGGAAGAAGGATCCTGATTCAATGGTGTTGGCCCCTAATGCCCAGTATACCCTTCGAGGGGAGGTCCGCCAGAGGAAAGATGTCAAGAATAGAATACTAACGTTGGATGCACCTGGCAATGGAAAATTGCCACAAGGATTATTGGTCAAGCCCAGCCTAGCTATGGTACACTGTGCAGACACTGCAGTGTTGCCCAGCAACAAGCACAGAGTTTGACTTTGGTGACTCTCCGTTGCCAGCTGAATGGAAGACTAGAATTAGCCAGAAACTTGCCCAGACAGATTAAGTGTTTTCATTGAAGGAATGGGACGTAGGATGTGTCCAGGGTGCGAAGCATCACATACGTCTGCACAATGAATGGCCCTTCCGTTAAAGGTTTCGACGCCTAGCTCCAGCAGACATAGATGATGTGAGAAGACACCTGCAGGAAATGCTTGCGGATGGTGTAATACAAGAATCCAGAAGCCCATATGCTTCACCCATTGTGGTTGTGTGTAAGAAAAATGTGGCTGTGAGGATGTGCGTTGATTATCGAATCTTGAACCGGCAGACCATCCCTGACCAATACATCATGCCCCATATATAAGATACTCTGGATTGTCTAAATGGGAGCAAGTGGTTCTCGGTGTTGGATCTTCGCAGTGGATACTACCAAATTCCAATGGCCCCAGAGGACCGTGAGAAGACAGCTTTCATTTGTCCCTTGGGGTTCTACGAATTTCTAAGAATGCCACAGGGGATATCGGGTGCCCCGGCCACCTTTCAGCAGCTGATGGAATGTGCGGTGGGAGGTATGAATTTACAGGAATGCCTGGTGTACTTGGACGATGTCATTGTGTTTGGCAGCACTTTGGAGGAGCATGAGAACAGACTGTTTAAAGTACTAGACTGACTGGAAGATTTTGGCCTTAAGTTGTCCATCGACAAATGCCATTTTTTTCAGACCTCCATGAAGTATGTGGGGCACATAGTATCCACAGAGGGGGTAGAGACTGATCCCAGTAAAGCTGAAGGTTTGACCACTTGGCCCCAGCTCCACAATTTGAAAGAACTACAACATTTTCTGGGATTCTGTGGCTACTACCGCCAGTTCATAAAGGACTATTCCAAAGTGATTCGGCCACTCTTGAATCTTACCCAGGGTTATCTTCCCACCAATGGTAAATACAAGAAAGGGGCCACCCCCAGACCAGAAAGAGTATATTTCCATCCAGGTGAACTTTTCAGGTCCTGTTGGATGCCTGACTGTGAAGCAACCTTCCACGAAGTCATATACCAGCTCACCCATGCCCCATCCTCGCTTATGCTGATCCCACCAAACCCTATGTGCTGCATACTGATGCTAGTCTGCAGGGTCTAGGAACTGCACTGTATCAGGACCGTGAGGATAGTTTGAGACCAGTGGCATTCACCAGTAGGAGCTTGACCCCGTCAGAGCGAAACTACCCTGTGCACAATTTGGAGTTCCTTGCGTTAAAATGGGCCATTGTCGACCAGTTTCATGATTACCTCTATGGGGCAAAAATATTGGTGAGGACTGACAATAACCCATTGACCTATGTACAGACTTCAGCTAAGTTAGATGCCACTGGGCACTGGTGGCTTTCTGCATTGTCAACGTATGATTATGCTGTCAAATACAGACCGTGCCTGAATCATGTTGATGCTGACGCCCTATCCCGGAGACCCATTTCCAAGAGTGACTGGGTCAGGCTGTCCGAACCTGACATCCGAGCATTGTGTCAAAAGTTTGATAGAAATGAACAGATGTCTATGGACACAGTGGACTGCTTAGTAGATTGCTTGGGCCCTCCTGACACCTGCATACTGGCTGCGTATTGCCATTTTTCTGTTCTAGATATTAGTGCACTGCCTCAGTTCGACAATGACAGCATTCAGTGGGCTCAATCCCATGATCCTATGAATCAGTCAGCCCTTGATGCCCTCCGTGCAGGGAAAGATGTGACCAAGTTGCCTTCCTCTGATTTGCGAACAGTTTTATTGTTTAAAGAAGGCCCTAGGTTGAAGCTGATTAATCAATTATTGTATAGAGAGACAGTAGATCGGGGTGGCCAAGTAGACAAGCAACAAATGGTTCTGCCCACAGCCTTCAGGAATTTGGTGCTGAGGTCCCTTCACAATCATATGGGCCGCCTCGGTATCAACCGAACCCTTGACCTAGTATGATCTTGATTCTACTGGCCCAAGATGGGGGCCGATGTTAAGCACCATGTAAGGACTTGTAGTCACTGCTTGCAGAGAAAGGCCCTGCCTCAGAGGGCTGCCCCGCTTGTCAACATTGCTACCAGCACCCTGACGGAATTAGTCTGCATAGACTTCTTGAGCTTGGAGCCTGACCAGCAAAACATTGGTAATATGTTAGTGGTTATGGATCATTTCATGTGGTATGCACAAGCTTTCTCCACCAAAGATCAAAAGGCATCTACTGTGGCCAAGGTGCTAGTGGAAAATTTCTTCGTCCACTATGGGGCCCCCTAGCGAATTTGCTCTGATCAAGGTAGAGACTTTGAGAGTCGATTAATCAAAGAAATGCTCTCTCTGTGGGAGGTGCGAAAGTCAAGAACCACCCCGTATCACCCGCAGGAGGACCCACAACCAGAATGCTTTAATCGCACACTGCTAGACATACTAGGCACCCTTCACCCAAAAGACAAGCATAAATGGAGCCAGCAGATGAGCACCTTGGTACACACCTATAATTGCACAAAAAAGTGATGCTACCGGGTACTCTCCCTACTGTCTTATGTTTGGGAGAGAGGCTCGATTGCCTGTGGTTGTCTGTTTTGGGTCTCTCCGGATGGGGTCCGAGCCGAAAATTATCTGCAATATGTACAAAAACTGAAAGCTCAATTGAATCATGCCTACCAACTGGCCCAGACAATGGCTGCCAAGAGAAATTTAGCCAACAAAGAGAGGCATGACAAAGAGTAAAGGCTCAAGAACTTCGACCTGGAGACCATGTGTTGTTGTGAAATTTGGGACTGCATAATAAACATAAAATTGCTGACCGATGGCACCATCTTCCCCATATAGTAGTAGGCAAGTTGGATGATTTACCCATGTACAAAGTACACACTGGAAACAACTCCAAAGCTGTCAAGACCATGCACCGTAACCACTTACTACCTATTGGCCAAGTCATGATTGAGGCTGAACCCCCCGAGATTGTTCCCCCTGGACCGGTGACTCATGCTGCTGCAAAACAAAGACAGAGTCAACCTACCCCAGTGGTCACAGATTTAAGGTTTTCTCCACAGCAAGCCCAGAATGATAGTGACTGTCAGTCAACTTCTGATGAGAGTGAGTGCAACTATGCCTATTACCCCTCTTATGAACTGAGTCCGCTGTTTCAAGGTAACCTGATGATCAATTGTGGGGATGAAGCTGGGCCTTCCGGACTGCCTAACCCCCCAGCTTCGTCCTTGGAGCCAATGCTCCCTGAAAGTGAAGTGCAAAGTATCACGTCTGAAGATGCTGAGTCTCTGTGTATGGTGGAACTGAATGATTTGCCCGGGGAGGGGGCTGAGGGTATGAGTTTCTCTGGTGACATGCCAGAACTTGAAGACTACCATGAGAGTGCTGACAATTCTCTTTCAGTGCCAGAGTGCCTTCCAAGTGAGCAAAGTGTTGCAGAAAGAGAACTTACAGAGCCAGGGGCTGACAGTGCTCCAAGTTTGGACATCTCTACCCAGGCAGAGGCACCCCTCACAAGTGATGAAAGCCCCAAGAATGTTGCTGAAAGTACAGAGACTGTGGTTGTACCCCCCCCCAGAAAGACTGACCGAGCTGTCAAACCAGTAGTACACTTCAGCTAAGATTCCCCTGGGAGGCCAGTAGATTTGCCTCTCAATGTGGTCCACAAGGGGTTTTATGTTTCCAAGAGCTCACTGCCCAAACTAAGTCTAAGTACCAATTTCAGGTTGATTGTTCTGCCCTCTAGGTATGGTGCCCCTGCCCCGTCTAGCCCTAAGTTAGCTGATAGGGAAGGGCCCCCTCTCACATTGTTCAATGTACAGGAAGTAATAACCTGATTTCGTATAGCAGTATGTGTAAATTGCCTGTGTGAAATATGCATGATGTAGTTCAGAATAGATATAGTAATGGAAACATAGAGAATATGTATGGTAAAGGTTAAGTGTGTTGACTGATGTATCAAATGTGATTTGCATAACATGCTAATGGAATAGATGTATGGTATAGTTTGCATTTGCAATTATTGTGATGGTACCAACTTGACATGGACACCAAGTTTTCTCCAGGCAGGGAAGGGTGTATCCCCCCATACAAATGGGGATTCACGAAAAGCCTTCCTTGAGCTTGCCTAAATGCTCACTGCCAGGCTGGTGTTCTGCGTTTAGCAGTTTAAATGGTGTTGCTAAAGAGTGCCTGCGGAGTCTCTATGTACTGTCGCTTTAAGAGCTGCCTAGTTTGCAGTAATATTAATCTGAAGGGGGCTAAGTGTTTTCATGCTCGAGTCCCGCCCAGGCTGCTGGGAAATAGTTCAGTTTCTGCCATTGATAATTGTGCAGAGGGAGCTCTGTTAAAGGATGTAACTATTTGCTGAAAATAATTCAGAGTAATAATGATAATGTAGTTTGTTCTAACCGACCTTCTTTGCAGCAAGGACTGTTTTTTTTGTCTACACCATTTTTGGCCCGGGACTGCCGAATTGGGCCATTCAGTACTGGTGGGACCTAGAATGGAGTCGGACTACAGGAGCTCTCTGGAGTCAAAATCTATAGAAATTGTAGTTTTGGGCTGTTGGTGCCTTTTTGTAACTGAAGGGTGAGCTCTTGCTTTGTCTGACAGCAGAATCAGCCAACCGAACCTTGTGGATCTGAGGGACAGCCCCTGAGCTGTCTGCTGGCAAGCCAGATCTAAGTTGAAACCTGTAGGAGCAACAGCTCAGTAGAGTCTCGAGCAGCCGTCTGCGTAGTTTTCATGCAGGAGAACTGTGGAAAGGTCTGATTCCTGGCCTGCATGTCTGCCTACTGCTCTGAGAGGGAGAAAGAATTATTTTCAGACTGAATCCGAGTGTGTGTGATTAAAGTAAGCTACTGAAGTGGGACCAGGCTCAACCTGAGGAGGACCGAAGATTGTGCTGAATGTGATCGGCCTGCCAGAAATTCCATTCACTTCAGAACTTTTGACTTGTGCAGAGAACAGTGTGGTTGGGACCAAAGAAGGATTGCCTGGTACTGTAGAATCCTTTGCATATAAACATGCTGTGTATTGAAAGTGGGTCGTCGTTTGTTTCCCCATTGTGTGAACTGTGTCCTGCTTGCTGGTAGCTGTATCCAGCTGAAACAGACTGAATCCACGGTTAACTCCATGCGGCTGGGCCTTGCCACGAGGGCCCTGCCAGACTACCCTACTGCACAGAGAAAAGCCATTTACGAGACCTGCCTGGGGATCATCCCCCTGCTCCACGCTTGAACAGGAACGACGCCTCGGTGAAATCGTGTGGGCCCGGCTTCTCCTGGCAATCCAGACCAACCATCAATTGTCTCGAATTTCGTCCATCCTGTGTCCAGTCTTGGGTACCGTGAGTAACTATCAGGGTAGCTCCATGCACCTACAATATAATCTAAGTGTGTCATCTGATTTCTTGGTTATTTCTCTTTATTTACAAACTGAGCCATCAGGCTCTGGATTACAAATAGTGTGTTGTGCATGTTGTTTTTCCATCACAGGGCCCCAACCAGCTGCGACGTCGGCCTACCCCGGGCAAAGATCCCGGCTTGCCCATCTGCCTACTACCTGGGTACCCAGAGTGTGTGACTGTGTGGGGGGTTCTGAACTGCATGCATAACTGTTTGATTAATATAGCTTGTAAGCCAATCATCCTGATTACGCCCCTTCCTTGCTCACGTCCCCTGAATAAATCAGATCTTACTTTTTCTGCATTTAAACTGACTGTGGTTCTAGTTTGTGTTAAAAGTACTGTACTGTTGCTGTCTGCTCTGTTTAACCTTGTTTTACAGGGTTCCCAGGTTCGAACCAGAGGAGCCAGCCCTGGCATAAGTGCAACCAGTGTGGGTACTTACAAAGTGTATCAGGGATATTGTAAAAATGATTATTGTATTGTATTGGCCACTAGTGGGAACAAGGGGTTACAGTGTCGAAGGAGGCTATTGCAAGGCTAGTCTGACCACTACCAACCCAGACCTTCGAGTGGAGGCACCCATTACAGAACCTAGGCCCCTTAACCTATTATTAGCCAAGCAGGCAGGGGTAGTAGCCCTTGGGATAGTGCCACCTAGGGGTTACATAAACACATCTACTACTACTGTTTTCTGGTGCATAGCCTTACCTGTTCCTGGGTGCTCGTAACCAGGGGGTGAGGGGGGGCATAATGCAGAGTCCTTTACCAGGTGACTGACTCTGCCACCTACTTGGTCATTTACTTCCTCAGAGCATATTCCACCAGATACTGTCCAGTTTATGGTACCATCATAAGGTCAGGCTACACAATTACTCTGTACTACCATTTCTGATCACAGATTTAAAGTGGCAGCAAGTCTGAAAAGGGGAGTCGCAAAAAAAGGCCTCCTCAGGAAGCTTGTTCAGGCAGTCGGCCGTGCTCCTTAACAAAGAACTACGAAGTGTGTCTTACCGCTGATTACTCAGAGGGTCTGTTTATTTACCTGCTGGGCCTTGTTTTTTTTTTTTCCTGTCCTGAGGATAGTTTGTGGCCGCCTGGGTTGGCTGCCTGGGGGGGTCATATTATATTTGTTCTTCCACCCCCCCCAGACAGTTTGTACTGTATTTTGTCCTGTCTACCGTTAGGAGACAATCTTTTTATTTTGCACTTGACTACCACCTTGAACTTGGACAAAGGGTTCTCCCCGTAGGTTTATTCTGAGACGTTACTGGTGGCAGTTCTCAATTTGCAGACAATATCATTATGGCTGGCTCACAGACTCCGAGACATTCTACGGTTTACCAACTAGCTACACATCAACTTTTGCAGTACTGGAGCTCCGGGAACCTGCTCATCCCCAGTTTGGATTTTCTTCTGGGTGAAGATACTATCAAGCAAATTCAGTGGATGGAGGGCTAGTTCTGCCATTTAGTGGTCACAGTTGTCCCCCGCTTCCAAAGTGATATTTGTATCATTCGCTGTTACTGGTCCTCCACTAGTGAGGGTCTGCAGGCTCCTGCATGCACCCTCACACGGGGTCCACATGATCGCACCCTGTTGAGCACTGTGACACAGTAAGGGACATGGCCATGTGCCCCGACTCCTATCAGATCGTGCACCCTGTACCTTAAATTGGACTTAGACCTTATTAAACACTGAGCAATTCAAAACTATGGTTCAGGACAGAACTGTGCAAATTCTATAGGATAATGACACAAGAGAGGTCTCAGATGCCATGGTATGGGACAGTGTCAGAGCAGTATTGTGGGGCGACATTATTTCCTTTTCCATATGGGGTAAAAGAGAGAGAGAGAAACATTTAACAGACAACAACAACTTCTGACCTTAGAGATGTTAAAGGGTGCTGGGGATCAGGCAGTACACACTCCGATTTTGAAAGTGAAGGCATCCATCTAGAATATCTTAGGTCAACAGGTGGCTCAATCTCTATTATACTTGAGACAGTATTATTATACAGGAGGAACCTGGAGACATAGACACCTGGCCTGACAACACCTCAATAAACAAAAAACAGCCTGTATTTTCCAAATGAAGGACCCGCTTACATGGGGTATTACCTATTGTTCTACCTAAATTGGAACCGTACCACGAGAACTGTATCAAACCCTTTTTTCATCCTCTGTGAATCACTAACACTTAGATATCCAGGCTTATTTCAGTAAATTGTCCCTCCCCACCTTGACAGAGGAGCAACAGACACAGTAAATCTCCCCAATTTCCAATGAGGAGATAATGCAAATTATTAGGAACCTGAAGACTGCTAAATGTCTAGGACCGGATGGTTTTCCGGCTGAGATTTATTAAAACATTTGCTCCTCAGTTGTTAGTGCTTCTGCTGCAAGTCTTTTGAGAGATAAAGGAGGGACCCGTCCCCCCTTCTGGCAATAGGCATTCATCACAGCAATACTGAAATCAGGAAAGGGGTGAACCCAGGTCAGTCTTCCTCAAACTGCCTGATATCAGTCCTTAACTGTGGTTATAAAATCTTCACAGCACTCTGGGTGGCCCAATTGAGCAAACCTCTATCTGGTGTTATCAGTAAGAATCAAGGCGGAGTTTATCAGAGTTCATCAAACTTAGACAATAATAGGAGCACACTGCACCACATGGACTATATCCAACAGAGGAAAATCCCTGCTGTACTGGTTAGTTTGGACACTGAGAAGGCATTTGAAAGAGTGTCTTGGACTTTTCTTTGGGACACCTGGTAGAACATCAGATTTCTTCCACAGTTCATTCATATTTTGAAAAGGTTGCATACTCCACCCATGGTCTGGATCCAGGTAAATGGTTCCTTAACTCAGCTCATCACCTTGGAATGGGGCACCCATAAGGGGTACCCTTTGTCCCCTTTGCTATTTGCCCTCTCTGTGGAGTTGCAGGTGGAGGCAGTAAGGCATAACACCTGTATAGGAATCCCGCTTGGGGGAACTGAGTTTAAAACTACTTTATATGTGGATGATATTGTACTCACATTGTTGTCCCCTGACACTTCCCTAGCAAAAACCTGGTAGGAGTTAGAGGCATTCAGGGTTCTGACAGGTTTTAAACTTAATTTACAAAACACAGAGATCCTACAGGTTTGTTATCAACCTTGACCCACCATCTGCTCTGGATTTCCCTTTAAATTGGACAGAGCAGCCATTACTGAAAAATCTGGACCACCTAGAAAGAGAAAGGAGAAATTGTTTAGACAACAGTACATGAGCAATATATGCATTGATCCCCAGCGATGTCCTCCGAGGGACCTAAAACCATATAGACCAGGAAGCTCACCTATACTTCTGGTATCAACTAGTAGAGGCCCACCCCACCCCCAATGGACCACCTCTGTGGCCATCAGCTGTATAAGGCTGTTGCAGACAACCATCAACTGGGGCAAATGGAGAGGAGCCATTGGCAAAATAGGGGCTGGGGCTGGAACATTAGGGAACACGGACTGAGGCCACGCCCCTGGACTGCAAGGACAGGGAGCATATTCGGTAGGGTTGTGGGGTGTACTGGGTACAGGTTGGCTATGGTGCTAGACATGGCCTGGAGATTAGGGGGTTGTATGCTGTGCAGGCAGTTGGCACTGATAAGGGAGGAAGTAAGGGACCTGAGATGGACACTTGTTGCACCAGAGTGGGGGGGGTATTAGAGGAGACTGGCAGGGGATTTATGGGGGATGAAACAGAAATGAGGACGGAGGTGAACATCAGATTGAGGCACCATGGGACAATGGGTTAGTGAGCTACACTAGGATAAGGAAGGGTTGGATGGGGACAGTAGATAATGATAACAAGGACAGGTGGGAAGAGTGGAGGGGTAGGGGCACAGCGGAGGATGGGCCTATGATCAGCATGGGGCAGATACAGGAGAATAAGGAATGGAAACTGGTTAGGGGCAAGAGGACTCGGACCAATTATATGGGACGGAAGGAGGGAGGAGCCCCTGTAGGGGTAGGGCAGTTGCGGGATATCGTGCACAAAAATAGGTTCACTGAACTACAGACCCAGGATGAGGATGAGTGTGTGGAAGTCTGTGCTAAACGGGATCAGGGGAGAGTAGACAGAGCAGGCCTGTTAAAGCCCACAGGAGAGGGGAAAGCAGAGGTCCTTCCCTCAGAGGAGGCAAATAGGGTGATGACAGATGGTGATCACTGGAGGAAAACACACAGAGGAAGTCACCTCAGGACAGTAGCGGCCAGGAAGGGGCATTGGGAGCCAGGAAACACTCAGGGGAGCAGATCTGGGATGGCGGGGGGGAGTGGTACCTAAGTGTCAAGCTTGCCTAGAACCAAGCAGGGCAATGAGGGACAGAATGGTTCCAAATGTGCAAGGGGAGCAAAGGTTGGAGATAAAGAGTAGGGGCTAGTACAGGAGAGTAGTGTGCCAGGAGCATGGTGTCGAAACTCACCAGTGCTAAATAAGGCTCAGAGGAGAAGGAGGTGGAGGGAGGAGTTGGGTAACCCAGCCACAAGGCAGGAGTGGTCACAACAAGGGCAGGAAAGGTAGCTTGCTGCAAGGCAGGAGAGGGTATGACAGGGGCAGGAAAGGGAGCTTGCCTCAGAAAGTGGGTATGTGGGGTAGGAGGGGGGCATAGGGTCTGAGGACAGTGGGTCCGCAGGTAGGAGTCAAGGGGGAAGCTTCTGGAGGGGACAGAGTGCAGGGGCAATGAAGGGGGAGCCTAAGTCTGGGGAAGGTGACACAGGGTTGGGGGAGATAAGACGCAGGGAAGACAGGGGGGTGAGGGATGCAGGAGAGCTGGCAGGGAACAGTCCAGTTCAGGAAGGGTGGAGGACATGATCCTGATTGTCGGTGACTCCACTGTTAAAGGTATTAGTTGGGAGGGATAGGGGGGGCAAGGGAAGGAAGGTTTGGGTTAGTTGCTTGCAGTTGCCAGGCATGACAGCAGCAGAGATAATTCATCATATCTCCTCCAGGGGAAAAAAGCAAGATGAGAGAACCAACCTGATGTTCCACTTGGGAATGAATGACCTTGCAGGGTACAGTTTGACGGAGGTGCAGGCAAGGTTTGAAGTGCTGCAAGGTTCTGCAGCAGCCTGAGGTTTAGATCTGTGGCATTCTCAGAGGTGCTGCCAGTTCTGAGAGCTAACTCAGAGAGGAAGCAGAGGATAACAGAGTTTAACTGCTGGTTTTCTGGATGGTGTGCTCAAAAAGGCTTTGGGCTGGTGGGGGACTGGGGGACCACATGGCAGGATGAAAGCCTCTGCCACAGATAGGCTACACTTAAATAGGGAAGGTAAGGATGTGCTGAAGTGGAACCTAGAGGAGTTCATAGAAAAACACTACAATTTAAACTATGTTGGGGGGTTGCAAGCTAAGTCAAACAGCAGTACAGCTGACAAGGGGGGCACTCAGCCCCACACCAAGATAACAAGGCACCCAATTGGGTCTGTGGAAGGGAGTGTCAGAATGGGGAGGAGCAACAGGACAGGGAGGGGCAACAGGGAGTCTAGAGTCTGGAAGGCCATGTGTGCCAATGCCAGGAGCCTGGATAACAAGGTTCCGGACCTGGCAGCAGTCATGGCCTTGGTGGGAATCACTGAGACTTGGTGTCATGACAGGCAGGATTGGGACATGACAATACCGAGGTACACGCTGTTTAGGAGGGACAGGGTTGAAAGGAGAAGAGGGGTGCCTCTTTACATAAGGGAGAGGATTAGAGCAACAGAAATACAGGGCAGGTGGGGGGACACAGAGGCATTATGGGTCTCATTAACCACAGGGAGGGGTGAGGTGGTGTGCACCGGAGTGGTATACAGACCACCATGGCAACAAGAAATGTTGGGTAACCAGATGATTGGAGAGATCCTAAGGATAGCAACTAAGGGAGAGGTGCTGCTGATGAGGGACCACAACCTGCCGGATGTGGTGTGGGACACACTGTCAGCAGCCTCAACCAGAAGTAGGGCGATTCTAGACTCCCTTCAAGTTGCCCTACTCAAACAGATGGTCAGGGCACCAACTAAGGACAGAGCGGTGTTGGATCAGGTGCTAACGAATGAAGACAGGGTAGGGGGAAGTGCCTGTGAGGGACCACCTTGGTACAAGTGATCATGGTACCGTGTGGTTCACGGTACGCACGTCGGCCACTGTTAACCAGACCAGGGTGAAGGTGTTTGACTTCAGACAAGCAGATTTTAGAAGGATGGGGGAATATGATCATCAGACACTAGAAAGTGTGGGGAAGCTTTGGGGGGTGGAGAATATGTGGAATTTGATAAAGGGTGCCATTGTGGGGGCCAAAGACCTTTGCACAAAGAGGGTGAGCAAGAACAGGAGGAAAAGGAAGCCTCTGTGGTTCAGCAGAGAAATGGCAGAACGCATCAGAGCTAATAGGAGAAATGTGGTGCCTTGTACCACAACAAAGACTGCTTGTCTTCTCAGACCATTGGGATCTTGGTACCAGAATGGTGCTCCCAGTCTTTGACTATGTGGATGTGGTCTGTGGCACCGCCCCTTCCTCTTCCCTCACCAGAATGGATGCCTTCCGTAACATCTCCTGTTGCTTTGCTACCAACCCCCCCCCGAACTCACCACTGCTCCCTCTACTCCTCACTATCCAGTCTCCCTCTACCTTCATGTCTCCAATCCTACTGTACCTCCTTCATTTCTAAATACTGGTTTGTGTCCCTGCCTCTTACCTGTCCTTACTCAATTGCTTCCTTTCTCTCTTCCTCACACTCCCTCCACTCCAGAGATTTTCACACCTTCTCCCTTCCCCACCCTCACACTTCTTCTGAGCAATCTGCCTTCTGTCTCCTTCACTTCCTCTGGAACCTGCTCTCCTCCTCTAGTCATCTCTCCCCTTCCCCCTGGCTCTGTTAGGCACCATCTAAAACTCCTCTCCAGTCCCATCTGCTCCTGTCATCCCTGTCAGTGACCCTCGCCTGTCAGAGCCCCTACCATCCCTGGTGTTGTGCCTCCTCATGGGTTCAACCTCAGCCTATATCAGGCTCCTCCCTATTCTACATTGGCACTGCCATCATTCCTTCTGCGCTGGTCTGTCCGTTTGGACATTAAAGTTGCCCATTGCACTTTGATTAGTTACGTTTATATTTGCACTTGTACAATGTTGCAGTGTCAGTGGCTCAGTTGGTAGCACTCTCGCCTTTGAGGCCGGGAGATCAGAGGTCTGTGGGTTCAGTTCCCACATCTGGCACTTGGGTTAATATCCCAGTACTGACACTGTAGTGCAGCATGAGAGGGGTGCTGCACTTCTGAGGTGCTGTCTTTTGGATGAGACATTAAACCGAGGTCCCATCTGCCTGGATTAGTGGTAGTTCAGGTGGAGGTTAAAGATCCCATGGCAGTTCTCGAAAAGAGAAGGGGAAGTTTATTGAGCAAAATAAACATAACATCACAGGAAAACTGAAATTTCATCAAACAATCGCTCAGATAAATAATAACATCAAATATAGACAGAAAAGAAAATGTTCAAACATAGTAAATTATATATAAAGACATTCAAAAAGGAAAATTTATCCAAAATTGAACCCGTTTTTCTGCAGAAAATTTATGAGAATCTTTTTCTTTAACTGGTAGCATCCCTGCCTCAATTTGTGAAATAATGATAGAATGCATAACTTGCTGCTGTTGTAATACATATTGACATCTGGCTTGCCACAAAAAGTATTGAAAATATGCAAAAAAAAAACCATTCAAAGTACTTTTATGACATTTTTTCCAAACCCCTGTATAATCTCCTAAAATTAAGGTATTATATGAAAGCAAGGCAAAAAAGACATATTCCATTTAATAGTTGCCTCACTCCAAAATAATTTACTATCGGCACATTCTAGGAAGAAATGTAACTGACTTTCCTCTATATTAATACATGTGGGCTTAAGGCAATACCTGTCAGACTGTGGTTTATATTTAAGATTCCCTCTAACTCCTAATCTCCCTTGGGTAGAAATCCACACAATATCTCATATCTGCACTGGTAATCTAAAGTCTGTTAATTTATGCAAGGCAAAAGTCATTCTGGTGGGAATACATTCCGGGAAAAGAAGTGATACTTGCTGTACTTCATATACTATATAAGAATAAAAGGTTTTTCTATCTAATTAAAGTAATTTTTGAAATGACACTTTCCATTGTTGTAATTTCTTTAAAGAGGAAACCCCATAACTTGGAAGACTATCTGAAACCAAAATCTTAGGAGGCAGTAAAGTCCATTTCTGAAAATATTGTTTCCATAGAAACTGTACCCACCTTTGCCATGTCATAGTGGCCAAACTCCATAGAAAATTAAAAGAAGAAAATAAAAAAATGGAGTGGTAAAAAAACCAAAGGATTCACCATATGTAACCCCCCTTGTTTAATGAGAAGATATATAATGTCCCTCTTGACAGGATTCAACCTCTTTCTCCACACCATTTGAAAGAATAAACTATACAATCTTGTCTCTAAGTTAACCGGTGGTGAATAGAGGCAACTTAAATAAAGAAAAACAGGTAATACAAATTTTTTAATGATCATGATACTTTTTTTTCCCCGAATTTCCATTGCTTCCATAGATTAATTTTACTTTCACCCAGAACCAACTGCCATTCCCAATTATAAGTTGCCATATCTCCATGCCCAAACCAGATACCTAAAATTTTCTGGGGGGAAGCAGAAAATGAAATTCCCAAATAATCTGTATTACTAGCCTGCATAGGATCTAATGAAAAACCAAAATTCTTCTCCATATTAAGCTGCGCACCAGAAAATTGCCCAAAATAATTAAAAACTTCTAGTGCCTTTTTAAGGGAAATATCCTTCATTAATAAAGTCACACCATCAGCATATGCTGTAACTTTTTCAGTTTCTAATAGAGGCGCAGCCGAAAAACCAATTATATGCTGATCCCAGTGAATTTGCCGAATAACTGGATCTAATACAAAAGCACAGAGCAGGGGGCTTAAAGGGCAGCCTTGCCAAACCCCTCTACCAAGTCTGATTTCTGTTCCAAAAAGACCATTAACTATCGGGATTATAGCAGCCTGGTTATAAAGAAGAGTAACCCACTGCACAAACTGCTTAGGTATACCATATTGTAACAGTATATGAAAAAGATACTGATGCCTAACCTTATCAAAGGCTTTGGCCTAGTCTAAAGCTACCACTAAACCTGAACAATTCCGTATTTTACTAGCCTCAAAAAGTTCCCTTAAAAGGTATAAATTATATTGAATTTTCCTATAGGGAACAGCACAGGTCTGAGCTGGATGAATTAATGAATCAGCTACCTGTACCAGGCGATTATGCAAAATTTAAGCTAAAATTTTATAATCACTATTAAGGAAACTAATAGGCCTCCAAATTGGTAATAGCTCATTATCCCCTTTTTTATAAATATAACTCAAAAGAGAAGTATTAAATTATTTGAAATATGAAGTGGAAGTCAACATGTAGTTAAATACCAAAGGTAAGAAATAATCCATATATGAAACACATTTTTTATAAAAATCATTGGGAATACCGTCTAACCCAGGAGAGGTACCTAGTTTTAATTTTTTGATAACCTCCTCAACTTCTTGTGAAGAAATAGGTTGTGTTAAAAGATGTGTCATAGACTCTTCCACCTGAGGTAATGGTGCCAAAAACTTATTTGGCAAATTATGTGTATCAGGGCTTCTGGTGTCAGCAAACGTCTCTATAACATATTGCTGCACTACCAGCAACATTTCTGCATCTGTATCTACTATTCTTCCATCAGGTTTACATAGGCTAGACATTACAGATTTATCTATTCATGCTTTACAAGCTTTATAAGGGTCAGAAGCAGGATATTTTTGTGTTCCAAATCTAAACTCCATTTCTAAAGATTTAGCCCTGTCATATTGGTAAATTTTCATCTGCCGTTGTATCTCAGAGATTTGTGATTGAAATTTTGTATGGTCACTTGGTGGAAAAGACATAAGTTTATACAGCTGATTTCTATAATTTAAATACTTTAAATAATGGGAATTAGCTCTGTGCTTTCCCCAACTGATGAATAAAGCCTTTAATTCTATTTTAGTATTTAACCACCAATCATAAACATTCTCAAACACACATATAGTAGAATGTTTGGCTGCAAAGAATACTTCTAAATTATGATAATAATCTGGTAAATCTAAAAAATGATGTATTTAATCTCCACCTCTGTATGGTGGATAAAATTCTAGTTGGAATATCAGATAAACAAAAATCACATAATAAAATTAGATGATCTGAGAATTCTGTAGGTGTAACCTTGCTAGATATTGGCTTAATATATTTGGACACAAAAACCATATCTATGCGTGTAACGTATATATGCCTATAATAAGTAGCCCCATAATGAGAATGTCAACTTCTGTATGCATCTGATAGGCCTGCATCCCCAATAATTTGTTGTAAAGCATGTGAATCCAAATACATTTTTTTTGTAGAAACCCCAGAGTATTTTATTTCGATATCGCAGTTGAAGTCCCCACCCCATATGATATGCCGTCTAGTATAGAGAAAGGGTTTTAATTCCTTGAATAGTTCAATTCTTGCTAACTTTGTTTGTGGAGCATATAGGTTAATAAAATGGAAAGAAAAATCACCTAAAGAACAATCTAAAACTAAAGCTTGCCCAGGCCTCACATCAACTAATTTGGTAATTCTAAAGTTAGTATTTTTACACAAAATCCCTATCCCATCAGCGGTATCCAGCCCAAATGTCCAATAAGAAGGACCCAAAATCCAGCCTTTCTTTAACTGATCTATCTCAAAAAGAGATGATACTCTGGTTTCCTGCAAAAAAATAACATCCAGTTTAAGTAGATTCAAATAGGCTAATATAGAAATTTGTTTTTTGTAGGCCTTCAGACTACATACATTATATGAAGCTAGTTGTAAAGTAGCCATAAGTATTCAATTAGGTTAAGACCCTCCTTTTTGACTAAGGCTCGCTTTTCTCTTTTTCACTTTTTTCCCTTTTTTTTCTTTGCCAGCTCGGTAGTCTTACTGTCCTCATCTTGAGTAACCAGTTCTGATCTATGAGAAGTGTCCAATTCTAAATCAGAATCCCCTACATCATCCTGTAAAGGTGCAAAAATATTTTCCGTAGATATTGGGCCTACAACTGTTTGTCGAAGGGAAGCCCTAGTAAACCTTCTACATTTTACAGTTTCAAAAGGTGGTGGCATAGACTTAGTTCTAAACTGTTTTGCAGTGGCAGAAGGCATTTTATTGCTGGAAAAAGTGTCAATAGAACCTTCACCAGTGTGTTGTGGCCTAGAGGTAGGTTTATGTACATCCCCAACCACTGAAGGCCCAGCTACAACTGAGGAGTCTCTTTGCTCTGTACCTTCCCCTTGCATGTCAGTAGGAGAACTACAAGTGGAGTCCCTCCTTTTTTCTTGGGCCCTATTTAGCAAGTCATCCTGATCCCAGCCTTCAGAGTGATTCTGTTTTGCCCACGGGCATCACAAAGGTTACATTGGAAAATATTATCACATAAATCCATTGAATGCCCATACCCCCCACACAATGAACATTTTAGCATATCACAAGCACTACTAATATGGGTTTTAACCCCACATTTATAACAGACTCGAGGCTGCCCTCCATAGAAACAGACCCCCCTATCCTTTCCTAAAAATAAACTGTTAGGTAAATGAATAATGTCAGAATTCACCTGAAAAAGTTTTACCTTGAATTTCCATCCACCAGTCCATATCCCTTCCATGTCAAGAATAGCTTCAGGGGGGCTTAAAATATCACACCAGTTCTGAAGCCAGTGGTAAATGTCACTGACATTCACACCCTCATTTTGGAACATAATAGTAATGTATCAAATCTGGGGACGTGTAAGAGGGATTGCATAAAAGGGAGTCCATAAAGGAGTGGATTTTAGAGTAGAACACTTTTCCCAAAACTTCTCTAAATTAGCCTTATTCTTAAAGCTTATATCAAAAGAGTCTTCACCAGAAACATGAATCAAGGCATAGATATCAGAAGGAAAAAAATGCATTGAGCCCTTTAAAAGTTGTTTTGAAACATAATACCTATCTGGATGTTCTAACAGACCCCCCCTTATATCGTAGTCTGACTGCATTCTGCCTTGGAGCCTGTTCTAATTTGTTTTTAAACAATTCTGACATAGGCACCCGTCTAGACTGCTGTGCATTATTATCTCCAGGCTCAGATTGATTAGAACCTGCCTGCCCCTGCCTAAAGCCCTGTTCTCCCTCCCTGGATGTGCTCGGCCTAGACGAGGCCACCGCCCGTTCCCCTACACCTTGCACAGTATTAATTAGTTGGGCCCTCGTAGAAAACAGAGTCATTACCTGAACTCAGGTTTTTGTCTTTGGTGGCATGCATTGCTGTGGCCGTACATCCAAATGAATCTTTGCCCCAAGATATATCCAGAGTCCACTGTCCTGAATCTGTGCGTTTCCACCCAGACTCGCTAAGCGCTTTGTCAGCCGACCAGTCATTATTCAAAAAGTCCTCTTCATCAAGCGATAGTCCAAACTGCTGTCGCATTGCTTGTGACGTTGAGTAGGTCAATCGTGGCAAAGGAGCTGCTTCCTCGCAATGCCGTTTCCCCGTTGCAACCTCTGAGTCCGTATGATTGGCCCCAGCCAACTCTGAGCTTTCCTTCAGAGACTCAGCACAAGTAGTTCCTGAACGTACAGTACCAAACTCCTGCATTGTAGTGTAGCATTTCCAATGTAATCTCCGATACTGGAGTAATGCCAGTAATCTCCTGTATATCTCTCATATTTGTAGATGAAACATTGTTAGACTTAACTTCTTCCTGTAAAGACGGGGAATCTTCAGAAAAAACAGCAATATCCATACTGGATCCTTCAGCACTCCAAAGACCAGCCTTCTCCGTGAAAGGTTGTGCATGGTCTGCCATTCTGCAGACTGACGTCAGCAGTTCCCCCTACTGACAGCAATGCAGCAGGGGAATTTCCCCGGTGTCCTGGCCAAATTTCCCTCATTCACTAAAAATATCACCAACAGCTTAATCTGGTTCAAGGTCAGTTGGCATTCATCTGTATCCCCTTCCCCCGGGTCATGCCTGAAAACAGGCAGGATTTGTCTAGTGCACTTACCCGGTCAACAAAAACGAAATAAATAAATAAATGATACATTTTACTCTGACTGCACTTTACTTTGTAACATACATTTTGACAGCAAATAAGGATCACCTGGCCCACCTAGCCTGTCCATTTCCCTACCTACCTAAACTCCAGATCCTAAATGATCAGCAGCTTACCCTCTCTTTCCTATAACTAGGGTTGGCTTCTGTCTATCCCATGCATTCTTGATCTCACCAATCATTTTAGCCTCTACGACCTCCACTGGGAGGCTGTTCCATGCATCCACCACCCTTTCTGTGAAAAATGCTTCCTCATATTACCCCTGAGTCTCCCACCCGCCTCATATTGTGACCCCTTGTTCTTGCACATCTCTTTTTTTGAAAGATGCTGCCCTCTTGGACCTTGTTGATTCCCCTGAGGTACTTGAATGTCTCTACCATATCCGCCCTCTCCCCCCTTTCCTGCAGGGTATACATATTGAGGTCTTTCAGTCTTTCCTCATATGTTTTCTGGTGCTTTCCTTTCACCATTTTTGTTGCCCTTCTCTGGACTGCCTCAATTATGTCAATGTCCTTCTGGAGATGTGATCTCCAGAACTGAACACAGTATTCCAGATGTGACTTGGCCAATTGTCTGTACAGTGGCATCACCACCTCCTGTTTTCTACTGGTGATGCCCCCATTATGCACCCAAGCATCCCTCCAGCCCCACCTTTTCACGTTGCTTGGCAAACTTCAGGTCATCCATTATGTTTACTCCCAGGTCCCTTTCCAGTTTTATTGTTGTTAGTATCTCCCCCACCCCATTTTGTATTCCTCTCCAGGATTCCTGTGGCCCAAGTGCATGACTTTGCACTTTTCTGTATTGAATTTCAGCTACCACACTCTTGACCACTCCTCCAATTTGCCTAGGTCTCTTCTCATTTTTTCCACCCCATCTGGAGTGTGTACCCCTTGAACCTTTTATAAGGGATTCCAGGAGATCTGCTCAGATTCCTCTAGATGTATTGTGGACAGCTAGAATAAAGATTCTGGCTTCTTCTGTAGCTATAAACCCTAGATTAGATATGTGCGTTATCAATGAAGGTCACTTCCTCAATTTTTTTGAGAGTGTTCACCTGAACATGCCACACAAGGGATCTTCAAACCCCGATAATACAGGACATGTACCTGGGAGAGTACTGAGGGTTCTGTTGGTGTCATTGTGGTGAGAAGAGTGTCACAAGCCCACTCCTGTGGGGAGGGATTCACTACATCCCAGCGAATCCCTCTTGTGATGGGGGGTAGGGGTCAGGGATACCCTTCCTCTGTCCTTTTAGCATGCTTGCTGTCTCACAACTGAAAGTACATCAGAGGACCCCAGGGCACCCTCTCGCTACGTGAGGGGGTACAAATACAGTCTCCAGTCTGTGTTCCTGGGATAGAACACTCTCAGCCACTGCACAACAAACAAGAAAGCCACAGGTGTGTATAGGTTTCGTGGGACCCTATACACCCTATTATGTGTCTTTCCCCAGAAATGCAGAGCTCAGTTCAAACCCCCACAGACTCCTTCTGAGACCCTTCAAATTTCTTCCCCTCCTTTCGTCACACAGAGTCCCTAGTGGTTCTTTCCTTTGGTAGAGTTTTGGCTCTTAAGCAATTACACAGGCGTAGTATAGTTTGAACCACCCTCCCAAGGCAACACACACAAATGACACTGGCAGAATTATCTTAAAAGTAAGCCAAAAGCTTTATTAATTAATGAATAAATGCAGTAAATAGCATAAAAACAAATAAATTTGGACATTGGTTACAGAACATTGAAAGTAAAATGAAAAATATACATAACAACTGCACTTTAAAACTCTGAGATTAAAGTTCTACCTCAAATCCTTAGTTGCTGAATTTTGGAGTGCAAAGTGTCCTTAGAAGTGGTAGTTGAAGTCTTGGCTCTTAGTCCAGGAGAAGTCTTGAGAAGAAATTATCTCTCTTCTCTATGCAGACAGGGTCCCCAAATGCAAAAGGCTAAAAGGCTAAAGGCTCAGAAAAAATCCTGTACCTTTGTTTTAATGGGCTTCTCAAAAGGCAGGTCCAGTGAATAATGGCTTGGCTAGCATTCCGTTTCCCTGGCTATGCAACCAATCAGCTTTTAATATTTCATTAAAAAAACAAATGTACCTCTCTGAATGGGGGAGAGAAAAAAGGCTCTAAGGTCAGCTAGTCTAAACCAGAATTTTTTGGGGAAATCCAGCCTCCCTTCTTAGAAATGGCTGTAATTAAGCTACACTCAGTACAGCCATTCACTTAAATGGTAGCCCATTCAGCTGTAACAAGATTAGCTCAGGGCAGACTGGCAGAGACAAAAGAAATCCAGACCGAATGGTACCACTGGATGCTGAGGGCCAGTCAAACCTAAATGAATGTGCCTGCTTCCAGCTCTGCTTAATTATTCTTTTGTCTCCTTTTAAATGATTTAATTAACTCTAGTCCCTGACTAGCAGCTGACAGATTCTCTGCCCAGTAACAAGAGTTACAACATTTTTTGGGGGGCCCATGACTTTTCTTTGTACCCATGATCACTTGCAAATTATAGTGGCCACCATGGGCATCTCTGATGCATTTTTCACATAAAGTACTATGAAATATGATTAGAATAATAAGGTATGGCCTTATCTTGCCACAAAGAGAGAGCTGTTCACACACTTATATTTTGGTCATGCCTCTCCCTGATGACGTTCTGGATTGACATTACGAGTGAGTTCCACAGATCCTCTTAGGATTCCCTGGCCCGACAGGCTCTCTGGTGCTTCTATATTTTCCCCTTCCTTGGATGTGGGGTAAGGAATGTGTCCGGTTACTGACTTTGATTGTAGCGGCTTGTAAGGCTATTACTAAGATTTGGTTAAAACAGCTCCCACGACTATACTACAGTGAAGGGCAACAGTTAGTGGCATTTACCATTTGGAATGTATTACTTTTACCTCACATAATCGGTTGCAAGCATGTCTGGATTTGTGGCAGAGATGGGTGTTTTATATCATGGCGTCAGATAGCACTTTTGTGCCATAAATAGAGACTGTTTTCCCAGATTCGTTAGTATTACTTATTGATGGATAAACTTCCCACCCCGCTGCAGCCGGCATCTCTTTATTTGTAATGTTATGTCCATACAGCATTTCACAGAATGCATTGCCAATTACTGCTCCTTTCTTAATGTATTTTTTTCATTTCTTTTTCTTTCTTGTCTTGTTGAATATTATTCCCCATTGTTTTCACTGTTTTCAGAAGACAGTGTTTCTTTATTGGGATGTATCGTTTCCTTGTGCAATTGCGAAAGTCAATCTGCAATGTTAAATGTAGCTCTTATAAAAGATGAAAGTTAGTAAAATTTTAATACAAAAAAATACAGCTTGCCACTCATTGGTATTTATTTATTTATTCTTTATTTATTAAATTTTGGTGACCGAGTAGGCCCACTGAGCCCCAGAAGTCTCCTTTTCAGGCGCGACCTGGGATTACATTACATAGTAGGATACACAGAGAAAGACATTCATTACAATTTGAAAGCAGTAATTTATCAGGTTTCAGAGGCAAGTGTACGGTACATAAATATATTGTCACATTATTGGTGTAGAGAGTGCACGAAAACATAGTTCATAGCAGATATGAAGAGAGACAATCACTTAGTTAATGTTGCCTGGTGTGACTTTTGGGAGTACTGGGGGGGTTCTCAGGTGCCGTGAAAGTGGCATGTGCTGGCTTCGAACATGTAGGCCCTGAATCTAGTTCGGAAGGTTTTGATTGAAGGGGCTTCCTGCACCAGGGGTGGAAGTTTGTTCCACAGAAAAGGAGCGGTGTAGGAGAAGTACTTGCCACCTGCCTTGGTCCTGACTCTAGGTACTTCGAGAAGAGTTTGGCCAGAGGTCCGGAGGTTCCGAAGATTGTGTTCAGTGGCAATGAGCCCAGTGAGGCTGGGTGGAGAGGAAGGGCTAAGTAACTTAAATGCAAGGCAGAGCAGGGGTACTGGAGGTGAGTGTCTAGTGAGGGCCAGTGTAACAGTGCTAAGGTGTCACAGTGGTGACTTCTGGAGTGAGCCTGTGTGGCAAAGCGAGCTACCTTGTTGTACAAAACCTGCAGCCTGTTGACCTCTAGCGTCACCATGCCCTGTATGACTGGGGCGGCATAGGTCAGTGTGGGGGAGAAGAACACTGGAGGCGATTGAGATCGTAGCTTCCGGGATCAGCTGGTCCTTTAGGCAGTAGACAGTGCCAGGTTTGCTATGGATGGTTTTAGTCACTTGGTCAATGTGATTCTTTAGGGTAAGACGTTGGTCCAGTGTGAGGCCTAGATATTTTAGGGAGGCCACCACTTTAATACAGTTGCCTGAGACTGAGGTGAGTTGAAGAGATTGGGTTCTGTCTTGTCCGAGGGATCTAGGTCCAAACAGCATGGCCTTGATTTTGCCAGTATTGAGGACCATTCTGTTCACTTTTTGCCAGGACTCCAGTGACGTTAGGTCATCCTGAAGGAGGGGACCGAGGTCAGCCAAGTTGTCACGGGATCGGTAAATGATAGTGTCGTCCACATACTGGACAACAGAGCTTCCCCCACAGTGGTCGTTTAAGTCATTTGTGAACAGGGAGAAAAGGAGGGGACCAAGTATTGACCCCTGCGGTACCCCCTTTATTAGGGGAAGTGGGTCAGATAAAGCGCCCTTCCAAATACCCCTCCATGTGCGGCCAAAAAAGTAGCTCTCAAACCACTTGAGAGCATGGTGGTCAAGACCTAGTTTATCCAGCTTAGACAGCAGGAGTTTGTGGTCGACAAGGTCGAAGGCCTTGGACAGATCAATGAAAACCGTGCCAACTGGAGTCCCATTGTCCATGGCTCTGAGTACATCAGCCGAGAATTTAGTCAGGGCGGTGTCCGTACTGTGTTTTGTTCTAAAGAAATGCTGGGAGGGAGCAAGGAGCTGGTGAGACTCCAGGTAGTCCTGGATTTGCCCATAGACTAGCCTTTCCTGAAGTTTTGCCAGGGTACAGAGCAGGGAGATGGGCCTGTAGTTGCCAATGTGTTCCCGAGGGCCACCCTTGTGGATGGGAACCACATGGGCCTGCTTCCACAGGTCACGATGTCCTACAGAAAGGATCGGTTAATGAGCCAGGTCAGGGGGTTGTGAGAGGGCTGGGACTCCAGCCTTGAGCAGCCTGGGGTTGATCCCATCAGGTCCTCCTGAGCCCTTGATATTCATGGACTTTAGGAGGATGAGAACCTCTTTTGCCTTGACCAGCCTTAGGTGAAATGTTGGTTAGTTCGGGCAGGGGGACTCAGGTGTTCTGGACTCCGTGGTTAAGGGGAGTAGTCCCACCTTGTATGAGTCCAGGTTTGTAAAGTGATGGTTGAGGGAAGAGGCAGTTTGGGGGACATCACTCAGCACTTCACCATTGACCTCGATGGGGCCAGGTTCTGACTTGCCATTTCCCTTGATCAGTTTGTTGATGTGTGACCAAAATAGTCTAGGGTTGCCTAAGTTGTTTTTCTGGAGGTGAGTGACATACTCCCTTTTCGCAAGTTTTGTGGCGATCTTGCATTTATTTCTAAGGGTTTTGTACAACACAAGGTCAACTGGGAGTGAGGAGTGCTTGTACCTCTTCCAAGCCTTGTCACGACTGATCATCAGGGTCTTACGTGATGGCGTGATCCATTTGTAACAGCTGCCTTTCGCTCTGAGTTTTTTAAGGGGTGCAAAGAGGTTGGCAGCCATCATGAGTGAATTCTGGAAATGGTCAAGGGCCTCATCCAGAGATGGGAGTAGCCTTAAAGGGCTCCAGTCGAGGTTGCTTAGATAGTCATTGAATTGAGCAGCTATGAAATTAGAGTAGTCATGTGCATTGGGTATTCTGGGTTGGACCTTAGGCACTCTGTTCTTCCAGATGCAGAAGAGGGGGGAGTGGTCACTCAGGGCATCAGCCATTGTGCCAGCTTTCTGGATATTGGAAGGGTTTGACACCAGAGCCCAGTCTAGGATGGTGTGGTTCCCTATTTTATAGCTTAGTCTAGTTGGTTCTGTGATTACCTGTACTAGATTTGCCTCTTGAGTCATGGCCTTGAGAACCATATTTGGGTCGTGGGCCCAGTTGAGGTTAAATTCCCCCAAGATGAGGAGTTCAGATGAGACATCGTTAGCCATAGCTTTTGTGATTGACTCTAGGGCTTGGAGGGCATTCTTAGGAGAATTGTATGCATACCTGATGATGAGGTACTTCGAATGGCCAAGGGTGATGTGAATAAAGAGCGAGTTGCTGTCAGGGCAGGTATTATGCTGCAGGCAGAGATGCGATACAGTAAGTGTATCTTTCGCATAGATAGGTACTCCTCCCCCTCTTTTGTTTTCCTTGTCCTTACGGTAGGAGTTTTATCCTTGGACAGTGACCTCATGAGTGAGAACATGGGCCTTAAACAAGGTCTCTGAGATGGCAAGGATATCAGGCTTGTAGAGGTCAAGCCATGCTTGTACTACGTACATCTTTGGCCGAAGGCTACAAACATTCATGTGCGCAATCTTCATCCCCTTTGAGGATATCCAGTGTGTGTCCTGAGGGGAGGATACAGAGAGATTGGGAATTGCAGGTTCTGGGTTTGGCTGTATGTCACCTGCAAGGAGCAAAAGAGCAGCAAGCAGGCAGAGTAGCTTAGGGCTGGTGGAGGGAAGCAGGTTACGTTGGAGTAACCTTCTTGAGTAACAGAGTGTGCCATAGCATATGCCCTTTCTTTCTAATTCATGGGCAGTAAGGAGGGAGTTTGTGCAGCAGGGAGTTGGGCAGTGGTAGTGGTTGATGGGAAGGGTGTTGTGGTGCCAGAGTCCTTCATTATCAGAGTCCCCAAGGCATATATAAGTCCATCCACCCAGAGGAGAGATAGGATATATAGTGCAGCCAGGAATAATCCCCTATTGGGAAGGGAGGGTTAAGGTTCTCCTGACCTGAGAGACAAGTGGCAAGGTGGGCTAAGGTCGAGGCTCTGTCCTTGGGGTGCCATGCCTGAAGGGCAGTTATGCCAGGTAGTGAGGGTATTAAGACCCAGTCCAAGGATAGGACGAGGAGCAGAACTCGCTAAGCTTGTGAATTGTGCTGCTGGGTGGTGACCTTGAGCAGCAGAGGTACTTGCTCCTGGGCTGTCTCTTAGTTAAAGTGGTGAGAGAGAACAGCAGTTTGGAGCCAATTTTGGGTATTAACTTAAGGGTAGCAAGCAACAGTAGCAGCAGCTGACATTCACTAATCACACATGCAGTAAGTAACTATATCAGCAGTTGACATTAAGTAGTAACACTTGCAGTTAGTGGAGCAATCTGTATTACAGCTAACTCAAACTTGGTTGACTTGCAGCAAGATGCTGTAGTTTTAACTCAATCGTTTTAGAGACGACTGTAAGGTAGGAGACAGACAGATATAGTATACGTATAAGGCAGTTATTGTGAGGGAAACTTATCAATTTTAGTAAGGTCTATGAGAAAGTTCTGAGAGTTTGTCCTTGAGGAGGCAAGAGATCATAGGAACAACGCTGCTGTTCTAGCTGTAGCCGCTAATGACTGCCCCCCCGCCCCCGCAGAGCTTGTGGGAGTGGTTATAGTGCATTTAACGGGAAGAGGAAATGGGGTGGGTGGCAGGGTAAGAGTTGTCCCAAAGTAAAAGCTCCTGCTCTGCTGCAGGAGAATTTAGCTTGCAGTGAAAAAGCGAAGATAGTTTAGTCCCAGACTGAAAGTTCGAGCTCCTGCTCTGGTGCAGGAGGATTCATCTTGCGGAAGAAACTTTCTGTTTCAAGATTCTATGAAATGGTTGTTGTCTTCCTAGATTCCTTAAGTATTTATATATTAGGACTACAGACACCTGCAGGTAAGCCCAATGCCTCATGTGAAAGATCTTTTCTTGGGCTTTCACAGTTATCATTGGCTTTCCATTTGCTTCCATTTCAGTCCATCTCCTAGATTCTCTGTTCCTACTGTGAGTGGCTTCTTTGCTCCGCCACAGCCCACTGTTGTTACATCCACTTCTTGGGCTTCCCACAAGAGCCACACAGTTGACTGCAGTGGTTCTTGTCTCTATGCAAGGCACAGTGATACACAGCAGACCTCTTTCCATCCAAGCAGCATGCAGCGGTGCTCACATTCTAGCTACTGCCACATGCTGCTGCTTGCAGAGACATCTCTCATGCAAGCCGTACATATGAGGCCCTCTCTCTCTTTCTATGTCAATCTGCAGCAACTCACAGTGGCCCATTCTCACATGGTAATGCTGCACACAGCAGCACAGTTCTCTATCCTCCCCAACATGCAACCCTTACATCAGGCTTATCCTTGTTGTCATGCAGTCTTCCACAGCTAGTCAAAGCCTGCCTCCTCCCCATTCCAGTCCAGTTAGGCAAACAGCATAAACTGTCCTCCAAATATTTTAAATGACTAGCCTGAAACTGTCTGCCATTTTCCTTGCCACTTACTCTTGTACTCCTACAACTTCTCCCATACATACTTTTTTGCAGGTGAAGCTTTCATTTTGGCTGCTTAAAGCAGTCTTCATGCTGCTCCTACTTAATTGTGGTCAGAACTTCTACTCACCAGTCAAGCTTCTACAAGAAGATTTCACATAGCTGTAGACTACTGCCTATGTAATAGACTGTATTTCTACGTACTAGTAGAGCCACTTTAAGCAGTTTCATTACTGCTGCCCTACACTGCACTAAATATTGTGGTCCACATTTCTGCTCACTAGCAGAGCCATATCACACTATTTCAACTCATCTCTATTTGACTACCTGACAAGCAATGTATTTCTACTCACCAGCAGAGCAGCTATTGCAGACTTCTACAGTTCATTCCTATTGCCAGTCAATTGTGGTGTGTGTTACTGCTTGCCAGCAGAGCTACTTTAATTATCTTCATATCAAACTATTCATCAGTACCATTTGTGATTCATACTTCTACTCCCCAGTAAAGCTGCAATTTGAAGCAGATCTTTACAACTTCTACCAACACATATCAGTAGCGATACTTATTTCTGCTCACCAGCTGAGCCACTAAAATCTTACTTCCCCCAGCATCCACCGCTGCTTTCCTACTGAAGCTCCTTCAGCACTGATGCATCAGCAGCAGGCCCTACATAAGGACTTCTCTAGAAATTATGTAATCTTTATCTGCCAAGAATAAATCCACAGAGAATGGTTTACAAGACCCAGAAAATCTACCATCTCTAAAAAGATCAAAGCAGACTCAATCTACTGGATAAAATCTTTTTGCTATAGTGATCAAAGATTGGACTGTACCTAAACTGGTCTCTGTACTAAAAGGCAAGAAAATTCCACTTTCTTCTAAAGCCACTAAAAAACCCTAAAAGAACCTGGTATCGGGGATCCTTACTCTGCCACCTGCTGGGGGTTGGCTGACTACCTTTTTGGAACCCTAGGCCAAAGCACCAAAGGCACCTCCCACTGATGCATGACACTGGCATGGAGGTGCTGCGAGATCATGGCAAACAGGGTCACTCACCCATAAAGCAATAGCCCCCTTCTCCCCCTGCAAAGTCTATCGGGGAGGAAATGGGGAGACCAAATCACTGTAAGTACAGCTCACAACAGCATTGAGAAATAAGTTGTGCATTGGGATGGGCTGTATACCTCCAGGACAGGGAGATGAGGGGGGTGGGGAACTAGGGGCAGAAATTGAGAAGGGGTCCGCAAAGTGGGAAGTAGTGGTTGTGGGGTATCTCAATATACCAGACATAGATTATGATATTCCGGCATCTAAGAACACTAGAAGTCAGGCCGTGCTAGATATGTTGTAGGACTGCTTGCTGGTACAGCTGGTCAAGGAACCTACAAGAAAGGCTGCCTTGCTCAACGTGTTACTCTCCAACTCAGAAATGGTAGATGCGGTGCATGTTGGGGAATCACTGGGTTCCAGTGACTATAACACCATATGGTTTAGACTAGCCCTGAGTAGCCACATATCCTCATCAAAGACTGTGATTTTAGATAAGTAGACTTTGATCAGATGAGAGAATTAGTCAAGGGTAAGTTGGTTGAAGTGGACAAAATTGGGGGGTGGGATTAAAGGGACCATTATCAAAGTACCAAAACAATGTTTGAGAATGGTAACCAAGGGTAATAGGCACAAGAGACCAATATGGTTCTCTAAGAAGGTCAGGGAAGCAGTGAGACCAGAACAAAGGGCTTCATTGACTACAAGGAGAAATGGGGGCAATGAGAAATGGAGCAAATACCAGGTGAAGATGAAGAAGGCCAGGAAGATAATCAGGGACGTAAAACCAGACAGAGAGCTGTGTACAGTGGAATGGGTCAAGGGAGGGGAAAAGGTTCTTCTGGTACATCATGGAAAAAAGAAAGATGAGAAGAGAAATTGTTAGGCTGATGGAGGAGTGCAGGGTAGGACAGGAGGATAAGTATAAGGCAGCTGTTCTAATGACTACTTCTACTCAGTAGTCACAGTGGAGGATAGGGGGCCTCTGATGGAAAGTGGCATAAATGCTGCTTCAAGGGGGATGCCAGAAATGGAACAGGTGGTAATTACAGAAGAAATTATTAGAAAAGGGCTTATAACCCCTACCCTTGTACCTCTTCTCCACTCTATCCATCCCCCAACCATCCTCCTGCTCCTTTCATAACACCAGCACCCAAACCCTCACTCTCCTTCCTAGATCTATAGCTGCTGGCCAGACTGTCTTCTCGTATATTTCCCCATAACTGTGGAACACCCTCCCACTTCCATCCACATTACCACCGCTCCAATCCTTTCCTACCTACTTTGAGACTTCTTCTCCCCAGTCTGCAACTGTCCTTGACGTCTTCCTCCATGACCCTCCCCCATCCCTCCTGGGTTCATGCACATGCACATGGTTGCTGTGCTTGTTTCATCCCCTACTCAAGATGCATCCCTTAATCATACCTGAAGGTCACTGCCCTACCTGTTTATTTATCATCTAGTAACTGTCTGACCTGTATTTAACTCACAAACACAGCATTACCTGTACTTGTTCCTGTTATGACATCTGCTGCACTGGTGTACATTGTGTAAACTGTGAAACCTGCCACCTGAATGTACCTGAATTGTATTGTTTATTTTTGTTTTTTTAACTGTATTTTTTATTGAAAGTTTCTGGTCAAGACACGTACAGCAATGTTTGACAATACAACAGAAAAAGTGGAAAGTCTAAATTAGCTTGTACAGTACATTAATCAGATATTTATCCTTGGTCTTGATTTTAAGACATTATGAGAACATCTAGTAAAAAAGCCTTTTCACAACAATAGACATTTTCGCTTGCATAAAGGCAGTAAGGAAGGAGGAAGGAGAAAGAGGAAACAAATGTAGTCACTGCCTTTCTAACCTCTTCCTTCTTCCGTGAGAGTGTACGCCCCACTCTCCCTCCCCCAGAGACCCGGACTGTTTTAAGGGACAAAGTCTTGTTCCAGTTGTGCCATATATCAAAGCCATTTTTGCCATTTTGTTGAAAATTTATCTAATTGGTCACGTAATGATGCTGCCAGTTTTTCCATTGCATAGATATTTGTTATTTTCGTTCTCCATTCTGGGATTGATGTAATCTGTGTCGTCATCCGTCTTCTTGTGATTGCCCTTTTTGCTGCCAGCAAGAATACTAGCAAAAGAGTTTTTCCTCCATTGTGGCACAATGGATAGGAGCACCAATTCCGCTGTTAATTCTATCGGCTCTCTCAGACAGTCCTGGATCTCATTCTACAAAGCACACCAAAAGGGCATTAACAATGGACAGAGCCATAGGATATGGCCCAGGTCTGCTACCTTAGAATTGCACCCCCTCCAGCATCTATCAAATTCTACTGGCATATATTTGGTTAAGATTGCCAGTGATCAAAAAAATCGGGAGTGGCACTTCCAGGCATATTCCCTCCTTATTGAAGAGTTAATGATTCTAATAGATGTGGGAATGAATTTCAGCCACTCTGCCTCTGATACTTCTAACCCCAACTCCGTGTTCCATTTCTTTAGGATTGTTAATGTTGAATCGCTTAGAGCTTCTCTCATTATTTGGTAAAGTTGTCCTGTTGTATGTTTCCCCAGATTTCCCCAGATAGTATCCATCAGGAGTTGTAGTAACAATGTTTTTTGGTGGGGGATGTTGACCCCTGCTGGGTCTTGGCTTTGAATATATTCACAAAGCTGTAGGAAACTAAAATGGTCCCTGTGGGGAAGGGATAGTCTTACCTGAACTGTATTTTTTGTGCTTTAAAAGTACTATATATCTTGTAACTGTACTGCAATTAGACTGTTTCTCAGCCCCCTTTCCCCAGGATGCATCTGGAAAAGAGCAGTTCTGCTCAGTATACCTTCCTGGTGAAACGGTCAAATAAATAAATAATAAAATAGACGAGGATCCAGAGCCAGATGGGTTGCACCTAATGATGCTCAGGGAATTGGCATCAGAACTGGCTGAGCTGTGGCAAGGCTATTCAGTGCCTCACTACAGTCTGTGGTGGTTCTGAGAGACTGGGGACAATGGATGTGGCACCACTCAACAAGGAAAGGCACAGGGAGGAACTGAGAAATTACCAGTCTGTCAGTCTTGCCTCCATTGCAGGTAAACTGATAGAGACACTAGTCAAAGAGAAGCCAGTGGACTACCTGGATAGACATGGGCTCCAGGATAGTAAGCAGCATGGGCTCATGGCAGGGTGGTCTTGTCAGGCCAATCTGATAGCACTCTTGGACTAAGTAACAAGGGTGATGAATAAGGAACAAGCGTAGATTTACTCTATTTTGACTTCAGCAAGGCATTTCACTGGGTATCACAGAAGGTTGTTGAAGAACTTAGAGGATCTGGGAGCAGCAAAAGACCTTGAGAAGTTGGATAGTGGGGAGACAGCAGCAAGTGGTGGTAAAAATGGGGTCAAATCAGGGAAAAGGAAGGCTATGAGTGGGGTACCATGGGGGTCAGTCCTTATTTGTGTATGTATTTATTTATTTATTTATTTCAAAAATGTCACTAGGAAAGACATACTGAGCTGATAAGAGCTCATTTCCAGATGCATCCTGGGGGTGAGGGGAAGTGGAGATAGAGCAAGAGGTGGGAAAAAACTAAATAGTAATAACAATATTACATTACAAAAATGGAAGTCATATACAGCAATACAGTATATGAAAGGAGCATAATCATAAATACTGAAGACAAATCAGTACAACAGATACATGTAGTAGATAAAACTGAGTTATGATTGGCAGGGGAAACAACACATACTGGTATAGCCTGGGGATGTGGGGAACAAAATGACCAAGGCAAGACGACTGGTGCGGTAGGGAGACGAGAGGTAAAGGGTCATGGACAGTTACAGGTGGGAGAAGAAAAGTAATGAAGAAGAGACTTTAGGGAGAAAGGAGAGAAGAGGAGGCAGAGTGGATTGACAGGGGAAGGGAAGACCACAGTTTAGGGAAGCGATATGAGAAAGCAGACTGACCAACAGTAGATTTTCTAGAAGGAACAGTGAGGGAATGGGAAATATTACTGAGGAGAGGGTAGGAGGAAGAAGAGGGAGAGGATAGTAGGGATGTAAGGTAGGAGAGAAGGGAACCAAACCAGAATTTGGATAGAAAGGAGGCACAGTGGGAAAGGCACCTGACATTAACTCAATTACGCCTGGGTAGCCATTTTGTATCGTGGTTCATACTAAGATTTGTTAAGCAATGGAAAGCTTGGACTTCTAAAATATCTCCCGGTAATAATGCGTTAAGAGATGGGAGAGAAAGGGCAAAGCAGAGTGAGCAGGAGTGGGTATGAGGGTGGCAGTCTAAAGCAAAATGACAAAAGGAGTGAAAAAGGGGGTCTAGTCTGGCAAAGGAGGATTTGGGAACTCCATTATAGATTATGTCACCATAGTCAAATCATCTTCAAAACAACATCTCAGTAGGCAGGAAGCAGGATACTTGCTTTTTTCCTGTATAGTGCACCAAGCTTGGGGTGGAGATTCTGGTGTATGGCATCAGTATGCTCTGAGAAATCAAGATGGCAGTCCAGTCAGACTCTGAAGTACTTAAAAGAGGATACATCCTCAACCATAGCACCAGCAAGGCTGTGAAATAAAGGAAGAGGGATGAGTCTGGTAAGCCTCTGTTGAGTGTCAAAAGTCATGGAAACTGTATTTTTGGCACTGAGGGACAGTTAGTTAGACTGGAACCGGCTCTGAATGTTGTCATAATCCAGCTGTAGCTGTGAGGTAAGGTCATGGGAAGAGGAGCCAGATACAAAAAAAAACATTATCATCAGCATTCATATGAATGGACTGCAGAGGAAAAGACAGCGGGCAGGTCATTCAAGAGTATGGAAAGAACAGGGCCCAGGATAGACCCTTGAGGGACACCTGAGCAGATGGGGATTGGTGATGAATTGGAGCTTCAGGACAGCTTGAGACCTTCCCTCAAGGTAAGAATGAAACCAACTGACTACAGAGTCAGAGAGGCCCACTGCTGTAAGCATGTCCAGAAGGAGGGGATGTGTCACAGTGTCAATAGCTTTAGCAAGATCAACAAATATGGCAAAGGTGATCAGTCCCTTACCTGAAAGGATGAAGTTAGGAGGATGGAGGTGGAAGTGGAGTGGGATTTCCTAAAACCAGACTGGAAGGGGATGATGAAGGAGAAGGAGCCAAGGAAGGAATAGAGTTGATATAGTACAAGGTGTTCCTATAACTTAGCCAGGGTGGGAAATGAAGAGATAGGATGGATGTTACCAGGAGAAGTGGGATTACCACCTTTAAGGAAAGGTATGACAATAGCCTGCTTCCAGGCTTTAGGGTCAGCTGCAGAGGAAAAAGAAAGGTTGAGGAGTAGGGTAATACACAGTGCAATGGTAGGGGCTAACAGAAGCAAAAGCTTAGGATCAAGGCCATTAAAGCTACTTCCCTTGTGAGGATTAAGGGCAAGAAGGGCCTTAAGGGAAGTGGAGGGAGTGGTAGACGAGAAGAAAAAAGAGAGATGGGGAAGGCAGAGTGAGGAAAGAAAGGGATGGGAGGAAGGGATGAGAGAGAGGGCACAGATAGTGAAGTAGGAGTTAAAGGAAGAGGCAACAGCAGAAGTGTCAGAGATGAGGGAGTCACCAACCTTGAGACCAGGGGAGGGAGAGTGGGTCAGAGGGGAGAAAAGGGAATGGATCACCTTCCAGAAGTTTGGGGGGTGGTTAATGTTGTTCTGGAATGTGAATGCAAAATAATTAGAATTTGCAAGTCCGATGGTTTTAGTACAGGCGTTGTGAAGGTGCCGATAGTTGGCCAAAGCAGGTGGAGAGCCAGTGTTCTTAAAGGAGAACTGCACAGATTCTATAAGTCATGTTTCCCAGTGGAAGCTACTTTTTAAGTACTGGTTCAAATTCTGTTATTACTCTAGTTATACTTGCTATTTAGTTGACCAAGTGGGTGTTTCTGATCTACATGCTGCTGATAAGAACTATTTTAGAACTGTATGATGTACGTAGTTTATGCCCCTGTTCTGTTCTTCCATTGTTGCCATAATGTATCCATGTTCTATTACAGAATTTTGTGGTTGTTTGGGACATAAACTACACTATACAGTTCTAAAAATGGCACTTACCACCAGACCGTAAAGTAGAAACACCAACTGAGGTTACTAAAAGGCCTGTATAGATCGAACAATAACAGAATTTGAACAAGTAATAACAAAACAGCTTCTATTGGAAACAAGCATTTGTCAATGCTGAATGTTGTCTTGCTGGCATTGCCATTGGCATTGGTAGTACAGGAGTTAGAGATGCATAATAGGAATGGCAGTGAAGTATTGAACTGATGCCAACCCAACCCCCCACCCTGCAGAGACTGACAGGCGTTGGCGTGTGCCTTTGGGTGTCAGTTATAACACTCATGGCATTTTACCTCACCCTACCCTGTAGACTCTGACAAGTGTTGTGGTGTGCTTTTGGGTCTTTGGGCCTTATACTTACCCCATTCCATAAGGAAACATGCTGAGATGGGTGCAGTATAGGAGAATGGGGTGAACTTCAGGGCCGCACACTCCAAGGCACACCTCAATGCCTGTCACTGGCTGCAGGGTGGGGGTGGGGGTGGAATGGCATGAGCATTACAGCCAATGGTCCCAAGTCACACCCCTGATGCCTGTCAGTCTCTACAGGGTGGGGTTTTACAGTTGGAAACCCCAACGTCGTAGGTGTTTGTTGGCATTTTCACTCCAAATTTTCAACACAGGCTTTTTGTGACCCCACCTCATGAAGTGCGGCACAATCAGTTTGTTAGCTGAAAGGTGGTTTTGCACAGTGGCTATGCCATTTGGCGACACGGGGATGAAAACACATTTTGGGCAGGATGTGAAAAATGACAACTGTATTGTTCATGAGGTGATGTAAAAAAATGGCAACATTGAAAATCTGGAGTGAAAATATGAAAAATTGGTGAAGTCATGAGCATGCATAGAAACTGCAAAACACACGTCTGTAATCCAATTATTTTGGGATTTTTTTAGCCACATTTTCAACATAGGCATTTTGGGACCTCCCCTCATGAACAGTGGTGCTGTGATTTTGTTAATCTGTCCCAAAAGTTGATTTCCCACAGCGACCATGCCATTGTGCGCCACAGGTGCGGAAACACATTTTGGGCAGGCTGTGAAAAATGACAGCTGTACTGTTCATAAGGTGGTATGAAAAAATGCCAGTGTTGAAAATCTGACATGAAAATATTGCAAATTTGTGAAGTAACAAGGGTGCGTGGATACTGCGCAACGCACGCTTGTAACACAGTCATTTTATGGACTTTTGCCACCACATTTTCAAAATAGGCATTTTAGGACCTGCGCTCATGAACAGTGTCACCGTCATTTTCTCAAACTGTCCCAAAAACTGATTTTGCACAGCGACCGTGCTATTCTCTGCCGGACGTGCGAAAACACATTTCGGCCAGGATATGCAAAATGACAGCAGCACTGTTCATAAGGAGGTGTGGAAAAATGTCAATTTTGAAAATCTGGAGTGAAAATATTACAAATTCATGAACTTACATGTGTGTGTGGAAACTGCACAATGCACACTCGTAAAACAGCCACTTTTTGGATTTTTTTCACCAAATTTGCAAAATAGGCTTTTTGAGAGCCCCCCTCATGAAGAGTGGCACTGTCGTTTCATTAATCAGTCTCAAAAGGTAATTCCGCACAGTGACCATGAAATCACCTTTCGGGACCAAATAACACCATGACAGTGAATGAATTCACGAGGAGGGGTCCGAATAACCCCATGTTGAAAATTTGGTGCCAAAATTCCCAAAAATGCCCGAGATATGCACCAAAGTTAAAAAAAAACCTATTTATACCATTATACAGCTTACGGACATTCCTTCAGTTCATGGTCAGCTCTGAAGAGTGCAGACATGTTCCTGGCCCACAGAAGATCGTCGGGCCATGCTCTGGAGGTAAGTATAGGGTGAGGGGGTGTGGGGAGGCAGGATGTGCAGAGGGTGGGCGCGGGTTGGGGCAGGGCCACCAGACTCGACAAGGGACCGTTTTCTGGTTTGCAGGCTGTAAAAAAAAAAATAAAAAAACATTGCAGGACCGTTTTTGTTTTACAGGGGTATTTGGCATGCTGGGGTGGTCTCCCAGTGTGACACCTGAGTGTTTATTTTTTGGGGGGGTTCTGTAGCTGACCAGGGATTGGGCACCCCGTCGGCACACAAAAAATGGGGGCATTATGCTGACAGGGCGGGCTCCCCATCCAACAAATTAAACTGGGAAGGGGACATGATGCCGAAGAAGATTGGGCCCCTCAGCACCTACTTTAAATGGGGGTGCATTATGCCGACAGGAGTGGGCTCCCAATCAGCAAATGAAGTGGTTTGGGCATGCCAGCAGGGGAATGGGCACCCTGAGTCGACTCTTGGTGTGGCAGCAGTCAAGCGCCGCCATGTTTGAAGGAGCTTCTGGGAAAGGCCGCGTCGGGAGGCATGTTTTGGTGCCGCTGCGTGACAAGCATGGCTCTCATTGCAGTGGACCTTTTCTTAGATGTGCTCACCACATTATGTATTCCTGGTGTGGTGCCTGCATGTTGACTTATTGGGGAATGAGGGATGCACCTACTGATGCATGCCCTGCATTCGCCCAACAGTGACCACGCCTCCAAATCTGCTACTAATGCAATATGTTGGCTGTCGCGCAACCACGAGCCAACATAAAAATTACTCCGAAACATAGACTTTGTTGGCAGATAAGGACCGCTTGGCCCACCTAGTCTGCCCATTTCCCTACCTACTGTATAAACTACAGATCCTACTGATCTGCAGCATACTTCCTCCTTCATACCTCTAGTGTTGCCTTCTGCTTGTCCAATGCATTCTTGAATTAGCCAACCGTTTTTGCCCCCACAGCCTCCTCCAGGAGGTTGTTCCATGCATCCACTGCCCTTTCTGTGAAAAAATATTTCATCACATTGTCCCTGAGTCTTCCCCCCTCAAGCCTCATATTGTGACCCCTTGTTCTCGCCCATCTCCTTTTCTGAAAAATACTGCCCTCTTGAACTCTGTTGATCTCACTGAGATATTTGAATCTCTCTATCATATCCCCCCTCTCCCTCCTGTCCTCCAGAGTATACATATTGAGTTCACTCAATCTCTCTTCTTATGATTTCTGGTGTAGCCCCTGCACCATTTTCGTTGCCCTTCTCTGGACTGCCTCTACCCTAGCAATGTCATTTCCGAGATTAGGGCTCCAGAACTGCACGCGGTACTCTAAATGAGGCCTCACCAACTGCCTGTACAGTGCCATAACCACCTCCTGTTTTCTACTGATGATACTGTACCTCTCCCTATGCACCCCATCATCCCACCGGCTTTCCTCAAAACATTCTCACATTGCTTGGCTACTTTCAGATCATCTGTTATGACTAGCACCAGGTCCCTTTCTATTTTGGTTGCTGTTAGTACCCCCTCCCCAATTGTGTATTCCTCCCTGGGTTTCTGTTCCCCAAGTTCATCATTGTGCACTTCATGGCATTGAATCAGAGCTGCCACACTCTTGACCACTCCTCCAATCCTCATTTGCTCCACCCCCAGAATGTCAACCCTATTGCAGATCTTGGTGTCATCTGCAAAGAGGCATACTTTTCCTTCAAGTCCCTCCACAATGTCATTTATAAGACATTTAAGAGGACTGGCCCCAAAATTGAATCTTGTGGCACCCCACTGGTTACCCCCCTTTCTTCAGACTGAACTCCATTTACCACCACCCTCTGTGTCCTGTTGTTAAGCCAATTACTGACCCAGTTTACCACCTTGGGACCCACTCCCAAATTGCCCAACTTAACTAACCTCTTGTGTGGGACTGTGGCAAATGCCTTGCTAAAATCTAGGTAGGCCATGTCCACCGCCCTTCCTTGATCTACTCCTCTGATCACCCAGTCAAAGAAATCTATCAGATTTGTTTGGCAAGGCCTTCCTATTGTAAATCCATGTTGCCTTGAGTCTTGTGCCCTGCTGGCTTCTAGATATTCTACAATCCCCTTTCCTTTAACAGTGATTCTATCATCTTGTCAACCTCTGAGGTCAAACTGACTGGTCTATAGTTTCCCACTTATACCTTGCTCCCACTTTTGTGAAGGGGTATCACGTTCACCCTGCTCCAATCCTCTGGTACTACTCCCTCTTCCATTGATTTGTTGAATAGGACTGTCAGTGGTGTCTGTAGCACTTGAGTTCTTTTAGGATTCTGGGATGTATCCTGTCTGGTCCCATTGCCTTGTCCACCTTCAGTTTCAAGATATCCTTTGGTACCCTCTCTTCTGTGAATGGACTGGTGTCCATCTCTCTTCCCTGTGCGCATCTACTGACTAATTTTGGTCCCTCCCCCTCTTTTGTGAATACTGAGCAAAAGTATTCATTCAGTATCTTAGTCTTTTCCAGGTCCCCCTCCGCCCACTCCCCCCCCCTTTACTTAACCCCACTATCCCTCTCTTGGCCTTTCTTCTTTCCTTTATGTACCTGAAGAAGGTTTTGTTCCCCTCCTTCACTGTCTGGGCTATCCTTTCCTCTGTTTGTGCCTTTGCACTTCTGACTGCTTTACCCACCTCCCTCTGCTTTACTGATACATTTCCTTGTCTTCCTCTGGATAAACTGGCAAAATGGTCGGAATAGTGGCAACTGGAGTTTAATGCAAAGAAGTGCAAGATCATGCACATAGGGAAAAGAAACCCTGAAGCCACCTATAGGTTGGGAGGGGAGTTGCTGGCAATCACAAGGGAAGAAAGAGACTTGGACATCATCATCACAGATGGCCTGAAATCCAAGCAGATCACTAAAGCAGTAGGTAAGGCTAGAGGGATGTTGGAGTGTATTAGTAGGGGTATCGCAAGTCTTAAGAGGGAGGTAATAATCCCTCTTTACAAGACACTGGTTAGGCCCCATCTGGAGTACTGCGTGCAGTACTGGAGGCCACACCTCCACAAGGACATTAACAAAATGGAGGCATTCCAGAGAAGGGAAACCAAAATGGTGCAGGGACTGCATCAGAAAACATATGAGGACAGATTAATGGAGCTCAATATGTATACCCTAGAGCAAAGGAGGGAGAGGGGAGAGAGGTGATATGATTGAAACATTCAAGCACCTTAAGGGAATTAACAAGGTGAAAGAGTCTAACATGTTTCAATATAAGAAAAATAGCAGAACATGAGGACACAGCATGAGATCAGAGGGAGGCCGATCAAGGGGTAATGTGAGGAAGTTCTTTTTCACAGAAAGGGTGGTAGATGCATGGAACGGCCTACCTCAGGAAGTGGTGGATATGAATACAGTGCAGGGCTTCAAACAGGCATGGGATAGGCATAACAGGAGCAATACAGATGAGTATGAATAGATAGGCCATTGACAGAGTACAGGCCTATTCATAAGATAGAAAAAATGGGCAGACTGAATGGGCCTTGCGGTTCTTATTGGCCGTCAACCTCTATGTTTCCTCCCTTTGTGTTTCCTTGTACTTTCTGAACGCCAGTTTTTTCTCTCTAACCTTCCCTGCCACTTCTTTTGAAAACCATAATGATTTTCTTTTTCTTCTGGTTTTGTTCACTAGCTTCACACAAAGGCTTGTTGCCTCAGTTATGGCTCTTTTGAGGTTCTTCCGCTGTTGTTCTACTCCCCTTCCCTGCCCTTTGCCAGTGATTTCTTGAGGCATTCTCCCATTTTAGCAAAGTCTGCCCTCTTGAAGTCTAGGACTCTTGATTTTGTGTGGCTTGATTCTTCTACTGTCTTTATCCTGAACTATACTGTATGGTGGTCACCGGACCCCAGATGGCTGCCCACTGATACATCTGTTATTCTGTCTCCATTTGTGAGCACCAGGTCCAGTATCACCCCCTCATGAGTGGGATCCTCCAATAGTTGTGTAAGGCATGCTCCTTGCAGGGCATCCAGGGTGACTTTGCTCCTGGATGTGGCTGCAGCATAGGTGTTCCGGTAAACATCAGGCACTAGGTCCCCTACCACCAACGTGTCCCCATTGACTGCCATTTTACAGATTCAGTGCAATTCTCCTTTAAATGAATGTCAGGCAAGGTCTCTAGTACGGAGGCAAGTCATTACCTTAGCTGTTATCCAAGGAAGATGAGAGCCCCGTACTCTGGTTTTCCCTCAGGGGTGCATGATGATCCCATAAAGCCATAAATTAGGACTGAAAGTATTGCAGGGCAAAATTTATGTTGCTGGCAGCAGAGATGGGAACAATCAAATGCCCATAGGTCAGCTAGGAGAGAGGACAAGTCCAGTGGCATAAAGGACCAGAGATGAATGAGTTTGGGGGGAGGGTCTAGGACTAAGTATATACTAAGTATAAGCTGTGGTGGTAACCCCAGTCTTTAAAAGCGAGACAGAACTTGCCTGGCCAACTACAGGCCAATCTCAATTCTACCGACCCCCAAGGCACTAGAAAGGATAGTATATGATCAGTTAGGTATATACCTTGATAAGTACAACCTTCAATGCTAGGAACAGCATGGCTTTCGGAAGGCACACAGTACTTCAATGGCATTGGTTGAGTTTATCGGTCACATCCATGAAGCACTTGACCGAGGGCTCTTGGTGGGGGCCACTTTCATCAGCCTCACTAAGGCCTTCGATACGGTCAACCACGACTTACTTCTCAAACAACTCTCTAACATTGGTATATCCTCTGTCTCTCTAGGCTGGTTCCAGAGTTACCTCTCTAACAGGACCCAGCAGGTCAAGATTCTTGACATTCTATCCGACTATCGGCATGTCAACACAGGGGTGCCCCAAGGTTCCGTTTTGGGCCCCCTGCTGTTCAGCCTGTTTCTAAATGAACTCCCCAAAGTCTGCCAGAATAAGATCCTTCTGTATGCAGATGAAGCTGTTCTCTACACATGTCACTCTACTCCGGAAGAGCTGGAAAAAGGCATGCAAGACGACTTTACTGCTGTGGAAAAAATGGTTCCTTCAGTCTAAGCTCTTGCTCAACTACACTAAGACTAAAACAATGTTGTTTGCTTCCCATCAAAGCCGTCATAAGTCCCATCACCTCAGTATCTACAATAACAAGTTTGATACACTCCAAATGGTCACCACCTTTAAGTACCTTGGTGTCTACCTTGACAGCTCTCTCTCCTACAGCCAGCACATAGACCATGTTGCCAAGGCAGCTAGTGCCAGACTAGGTCAGGTCTACTGGCATAGGCAGTGCCTCACCGAAAGTGCCATCAAGCTTACAGTTAACAGCTCCATGCTCTCTATCATAGATTATGGACTGGTAGTCTCCGGAGCCGGTACCGCTACAGCACTTAGGCAAATCAAGATTGTCCTAAACAAAGCCTGCAGACTAGTCCTGGGTGTGGACCATTTAACTCACACTTGTGAACTATGCTCAAGCACTGGTTGGTTAAACCTGAATAGCAGAATTCAGTACCAAGTCTGTCTATTAGCGAAAAACTCCACCCTAGGTCTTGCTCCTCCTGGAGTGAGGCAACTGCTAAGAAACTCCACTTCCTCCAGACTAACTAGGGGGTTGAGTAAAGCTGCCGTCATTATCCCATTCCGCCGGACCTCACTAGGGCAACGATCCTTCGAATACAGGGCCCCCTGCTGGCTAAGTTCCCTTAACTCTGAGCTGATTCAGGAAACGAAACTACGCCCATTTAAGGCCAAGCTACTGTAGTACCTGGCCACTCTTAGTAACTGTGACTGTGTCACCTGTGCCTAATCCTACTGTTATTGATAGCTTATCTGTACTGCATAGCATCCATCTCCCCACCGCACTTCTTGCCCTGCCTGGTGTGGCCCCACTGAGCACTTACCCCCACATCCCCTCTTTATCCCCCGCCTTCCTGCTTTCTCTTCACAAATATTAATCCTCCCCAATATTCACCCCTCCCCCCTGGTTTCCCCTCACCTCACCCCCACTTTAAAAGCCTTTCCTTATCCTCTCCCCCAATTACCCAGCCCTGCCCTATCATCTACTTAAGCCCTGGGTAGATTCTATCAACCCCACCCTCGACTACTCAACCCCTTATTCTGTCACCCCTTTGTCTCTGCCCCCACCCTCGCCCTGCTCTCATCTATTCTGTCCTCCCCTCCTTTGGTCACCACCACTTCTGACCCTCCATAGCTCTACCTGCAAGCTCTAAAGCTCAGCTGCCACTACAAATTGCTTGCCCACCTTAGGTATGCTCCTAGTACTGTTGCAATAAAGTTGACCTCTCCTACCTGATGTATTTTAGCTGTACTTGCTTGAATCTGTATCTGTATGTACCATAATGTACTTGCCTGCTGTATATACCCCTATCTGTCTTGTAATGTCTATGTACCTTGTCTATTGTCTTATGACGTGGAACCTTTGTAAACGAGCTTTTAACTCAAAGGTGTTATCCGAGATTCCAATAAATAAATAAATATTGTGCACACAGTAAACCTTATGATGGTTACTGACAGCATCAGGAAGGATTCCTACATCTGCAGTACAGTGGGGATGAGATGAGAGGACTGAGTCTAACAGAGAGTGCTTTAAAGATTTCAGATTGAGACAAGTGGGATAAAAAATCAATTGAGTCAATTGTAGTAGCATTACATTTTGGGAACATTTATTTGTATTGAGGGAGAGTCAATTTATATTAAAGTCACCGAGGATAAGTAGCTCAACTCTTGAAGAGTTAGAACAGATAGAGGAAAGGAGTTCAGTAACTAAAGCAGGGGACATACCAAGGCAACAGTAAGCACCAGCAATAAAGATGGGAACAGAGAAAGGAAGGGAGAGTTTAAGGAGGAGCAGCTCATAGGAAGGGGGGAAGAAATAGCAAGCACAGTCACAGTTTGGATGCTAGTGGATATGTAAACTGCAACACCCATCACCCCCCCCCCCTTTGTGTGATCCTGCCTGGCTAAGGTGTAGCCAATCCACTAGCCAGGGATAGACACAACAGAGTCCTGGACCTTAAAGGAGATCCAGGATTCAGATATAACTAGTGCACTCACCCGTAGGTAAAGCATGCTAGGCAGTAGTTGCTCAATTTTTGGAAGGAGGCTTCAGATGTTTAAATGGGAAACCCTCAGTCCTTCGGGAAGTTATAAGAGTGACATTGCAATGGGGCCAGGGTTAAGTTCAGTGTCACCTGCTACCAAAAGTAGCAATGTGACAAGGAGCTGTAAAGAACCTGTATGCTGCCTGGAAGAGGGGGCAGCAGGGAAGGTGATGAGGGAGAGTAGGGGGAGAAAAGGGACAGAAAGCACTAGAGAGCTTCAAAGTAAAGCCAAGGAGCAGGAAGAATTTGACACCTAGGATGCCAGGGGGAATGACTGAGGGAGGGCACAGAGGAAGAGAGAGAGGAAGGCTAATGGGGGGAAAAACAGTAGACTGTGGAAGAGAGGAAGAGGAAAAGTAAAGAAGAGGGTGAGAAAAACCAGAGTAGTTAACAGCATAGCGGAGAAAAAGTGCAAAAAAATTGAAAAAACTAGGTAATAAGTAAAAGGAGGGAGACAGATAAGGTAAAAGGCAGAAGCTAAACAGATAGGGGGAGGAAGTTAAATGGACCTTATCAGGCAATGAATTAAAAGGAAATGTCACAACAAAATAGTGAATTACAGGGGAGGAGGCCTGACCGAGATAGCAAGATAACAGCGATGATGACCTAACTAGAAATTCTAGTGAAACGTAGGCCTATATCACTGATAGGGAGATACAGGTAATGTTAACCACCAGGCCCAGATAGGGAGGCAACAGGGAAGCAGTCTAGCAAACAGCAAAATGCAGGGGGATAAAACAATAACAAAGCAATATGATGCTGTAGATAAGTGTGTCACACTGTGGGTGCAGAGTCTCCTGCAACTGCAGCTCCACGCTGGCATCCACAGTGTAACACCCTTGTGCTCTCGCCCTTTGGCCATGGACCACAGTGGAGGATCGCTAGGAAAAGCCACAGATAAAGGGCACAGCTGACTTCACCCCTACCCCACCCCTGACAGCAAAGACCCCAATTTGGAAAGGGAAAGGGAAAAGGAAATATTGTTTAACCAGGAGTAGCACACTAAGCCGAAGCTTGTTTCTAGATGCAACCCGGGAAGACAAGGAAGTTAAGTGACTTGCTCAGGGTCACACAATATGCACCTAGGCAGCTGTGGGATTCAAACCCAGGTCTCCAGATCGGCAGCTCAGAGCCTTAACCCCCTGCACTATACCACCTCCTAGCAGATTTGATAGACCATACAGCCTTTATCTGCTGGCAATTTTATATGTTCGTGTGTTCGTATGTTTATGCTATCTATGTGTTTTTACTTATCAGCACCTTATTAAAGCTGGATTTGGCACTTTATGGCGGCCTTCTGGACTTTTTAAACTGGATCCAGTCCAAGCTGCCCTTCAATATAAGTGAGGTACGTACCGTCTAGTACACCTTAGCCTTCTGTCGGTGCCGGTCACCACACTCTGACCTACAAGATACAGTTTTTGACCGAGGCACGGCTATCCCTAGGTGCAGTCATACCTTCTGATGTTTGTTCATTAGGTCACACACCCCTTATGGGTAGATCTGTTTTAACAAGGCAAGGAAAGGGGCAGCCAACCTGAGTATTTTAGGTTCAAGCACATCATGGCCAGTTCTCCCATATGGGAGAGGCTTTTAGAGTCACATGACATCCCTACGAGAGACAGTACAGAGGTACAATGGTGGGATGGGGGGCAGTTGGGTGGGGGCTTCAGTTGGGCATGACATTAGGGTCTCAAATCTGATTAGGTCAGAGAAGTGGAAGTTAAAAACCCTGGCAACAGTGACCGGGTTATTGCATGTTGACGTTGTTCATGGTCATGTCGGGAGGGGGTTGGCGTCTACTGTTTTCCATGAGTCCCTTGATTTGAGTCCAGAAACTCCTGGAGTCTCTAGCACAGGCTTGTAGGAGCTCTTTGCAGTATCTGTTTTTTGCCAATCTGATTTTTTTTACAGGCATTCCTCAAGGCCCGATCTAGCTAGTCTGAGTGTAGAGATGAGGATTTGACTTTAGCCCAACATTTCTTACCTGTTTGTGGAGCTCTGTGCTCCCCAGCTTCTCCGCAGTGCCATTTTCTCCTGGGGCTGTGTTGGGAGTCATGCCTTGCGACCCCCCATGTGGATTGCGGCATGCAGCCATTTCTTCCCCGGTGTCTTGGCCCATTCAGGACCAGGCTGAGTGCTGTAGTGAATGTCCGTGCCACCGGGCATGGGGAGTGTGGTCCCAGGTCCGGTTTTGGCATGGACTGGGCTGAGGACTGCTCCGTTGTAAATAAATTATTTTATTTTTTCAAAATAGTGGTCTACGTGCTATGCGCATGCACGGCTACTGCCAAGTAGAAATTTAAAGGAGCAGTAGCTCCTTTTGCTGGCAAGTAGTTTTCAGTGCCAGCTGGCACCACGGGGCACCAGTGTAAATATTGTATTCAGGACTATGAGTCCTGTGGGGCAACAGTGTAGGATGCAGGTTTGTTGCAAGTTGAGAATCGGTCTGTGATCGGACCACAGTTTTCAGTGCCAAACCAACAAGAGGGGATAAAAGGCATTGCCCCAGGGAGAGAGAGAGAGAGAGAGAGAGAGATGCGAGGAGGAGGTCAGAGTGGGGCATTCGCCCTCTCGGCCATGCAGCAGCTGCTGCATGTTTTTTATTTTAAATAAGTGTGGCTACCAGTAAAGAAAAAGGAGGAGCTGTTGCAGTGTGTGGGAGAGCCCTAGGATCCTCGGCCAGAGAATCCACAGAGGGAAGATGCTGCTAACCATTGCAGATACCTGAGGTGAGGGGCATCCTAGGGCTAAAGCCTTATCCTGGGAGGAATGTGGCTTGGAGCTAGATGGAGGCTTGTGGCTGGGCCTGGTTGGCAGATGGGATCCAGGTGTGCCATGCTGGTGGTGGGAGGACCAAATGGTGTTGGGACCTAGGTGGCAGTTGGCCCGAAAATTACCTGGAGATGAATGCCACCAAGAGGTGTGAGTCCATAGGAGGCAGGAGGAGACCTGTGGGGCTGGCCTATGGAGGGAACCTCATTTCCTAAAAGATGCAGTATCCAATCTAAAGCTTGTGCGGGTGGAGTAGAGGGTGAGGGGGTCCGTAAGTGCTGTGTGCACCTCTTTCAGGTCAGAGCTCCTGGTAAGAGAGTGTGAAGCTGGGAGTCAAAAGTCTAAAGCTGCCTGTGTGTGTGTGTGTGGTCCTTTCGACCTCAAGCTACTGACTGTGTTGGGACTGTATGGCCATCTACATGTCTTACACAATTGGGACCCCTGGGTCCAAAGTACAATTTACCTTCTACCGTTCAGCTAACAATGTGACCTCCTGGTCCTGCCTTATTGCTCCATGGAGTGACTGTTTGTGCTAGTATTGACTGTTCATTAAATGGGATCCCCTGTTTTGCAACTTTGCTTTTCTCTCTTGTGTTTGAAGAACCTGTTTTGCTGCTGCTAAATGAAGTTGCCTTCACAGCCTTGTATCCAGTGTGTTCCAGGGTGGCATCCAGAACAGCTGAGACCAGATACCCACCAAGGAAGAGATTGAGAGGCCTTCCTGGTGAAAGTCATCTACAAAGGCCTTCAGGTAAAGTGGGCAAGGCCAGGCAGGTGCAGGTCTGCATCACCTCTCTGTGTTCCAGCTCAGTGCCCTGAGGGTCTGGGGCACCCCAATGGAGTCCATCCATCACCACCATCACCCGTGGACAATCAGGTACTGTTTTCCTGTCTTATTTCTGGACTGTGTTTTCTTAGCTGTACAGCGCTCCCCCTTCCCCATGAACTTTACCACCTTAAATACCATTAGACAGGGAAGTGGGGGTGCTTACATGTATTTCAGAAATAAAAAGTTACACTTAACTACTTCTTGAAATTTGATTCATTTTCCTGTCTGCCTGCCTTGGATCCACTAGCTCTTTATACAGATACATCTCATCAGTCTTCATAGTAGAGGGAGGAGGGGATGAAAACACCAGGGGAAGGAAGAATGTGGGGACAGCCGAGATAGACTCAAGTCCATTTTCGGAGGAAAGAGTCCTGAGAGAATTTGTAGCCCTATGGTGGATAAGGCTGTGGAACCAAATAGGATACACCCCAGGGTACTGAAAAGAACTCAGGGAGGTGCTAGCTGCCACACTGACAGCCTTGTTCAACAGCTCACTGGAAACAGATGAGGTTCTGAAGGACTGGTGATGGGCTGACATGGTCCCTTTACATACGAGCAGCAGCTGGGAGGAAGCTAACAATTATAGGCTAATCAGCAGGGCCAATGGAAAATTGCAGAAAAGGTTACCTAAAATTGCGGAGCATTTTGCAAAAACTGTGGGAAATTACGGGTGTTCTACTATAGACCCTGAGTGCGTCACAATAAATCTTTTAATGTTTTCTGTGGCATATATTAGTCAGTATAAATTGCTAAATGAATACATTGACACCTGAATATGTTTAAAACATAAAGAAGTTTATGTTCCTAAAAGGAATACTAAACTGATAAGCTATCGTAAGTGTTGCCTAGCTTCCAAAATTTTAAAGCATCTGCCTCATACAGTGCTAAATAGATTCTATAAAGTGAGCCACAGCAAATCATTATTAAATAAAGCCAGAAGAAATATTTTTTGTTTGTTTCTGGCTGTAGAATAATGCAGCCTAATCAACAGCTGTTTACAGTGCTCTGCCACCTATTCATCCACTTTGGTACAAGAAAAAATAAGCAGATAGAGTGGTGAATAATTGAGTTTTAGTAAAATGTTGTTAAAGTGTTTAATGGTCATAATTTGTACTGTAGGTACTGTACACTATTTTTGAAATCACATATTTAAACATTAAATCTGGGGGTTATTGGGGCTGGCAGTATAATCTAGAGGATAGCGTAACAAACTGTGAATGAGCTGACGACATCTAGCAGACCTGGGTTTGATTCCTACAACTTCCACTTGTATACTGTGCGAGTCTGAGCAAGTCACTTAACCTCCTCAGTGCTCCTGGGTTGTACCTGAAAACAGGCACTTGTGCCTAGTGGGCCTTACGTGGTTACTGAAAAATGTAAAAAATTACCAATATATTTTTACTGCATCATACAGTAGTCAGGGTACTCCGTAATTTACCTTTGTTTTACTCTGGCTGCAATGATTTTGTTTAGTTAAAGATAAATGTTCAGATACTTTTTGTGTTTTATAAGCTTGTTTTTAGACTTTAGTTAGGTTTTTATTGTAGTATTTGCAAGTGAACATGTAGGGGGTAGTTGCTAAGAGTGATATCATTGTTAGCAACTAGCTTATTCAAGTTTGAAATCGGCAGGGCCGTCCAAAAATCCTCAGCTGTTTGAATCAAAGCTAGTCTGAATGAAAGTTTGCTCACAAGGAAAAACTTGCCCTACCACTTACAAAAAGGCTTCATAGTTAGCACTCCATTAAGTGAATGGGATAATTTGCACCTTTTCTCGCATCTTTTGTTACAGTCTGTGTGGCAACAAAAAGTTTTCTGATAGACTGCTTCAACACAGAACAAATGTTGAGTGTTTAAGTGTACTTATGCTTGGCCAGTGGATTTTGAAACCAAACAAGACAAGGATTCAAAAGAAATCAGTGTCACATAAAACCCTTGCCCTACCTTGCACTGCATTGTTTTGGCCAAACCCAAGTCTGCATGCAAAATTGTCAATATATTTGAGAGTATTTTATTAAAAATGTTAATACTTTTTACACAGTTCAATATAAAAACTCAAAAATTGCAAGAAATTGCAGAACATGTCAGTTTTTGTGGAGAATGGTGAAAATTGCAGATTCCGCAAAAAAATTGCAGGTGCAATTTTCTAGTGGCCCTGCTGATCAGTCTTACTTCAGTGGTGGGAAAATTAATGGAAAACCTACTGAAAGAAAGACTGGTAAAGAATTGTGATGCGAATGGGCTGCAAGACCACAAGCAGCATGGCTTCACGAGGGAGGTAATGCCAAATGGATCTGTCAGATTTCTTTGACTGAATAACCAGGGAAATAGATCAGAGAAGGACAGTGGACATTACCTATCTGGACTTCAGAAAGGCCTTCAACCAGCCAGCCCGGTGGCACTGAGAGTTGAGGCGCTGGACGCCACACCTCGCGCTACGCCAACGACCCGGGTTCGGAAACGGACTCGGGTGGCCGGGAGTCGGCAGGGAGAGGGAGGATCAAGTGTCCCAATGGATGCTCTCCTCCCTCAGGGGTGGGAACCAAGAACGCATCCGCGTTCTGCATCCCCTTTTCGGCCGGTGGGCACCGACAATTGAAGGGGATGGAAGTGGCTCCGTTCGTCCGGAGCGGGGAGGGGCGTTGACGGCGCGATGAGAGGTCTAGTGTAGCGCCAGTTAATAATCACCACTGAACGCATTGCCCTAGCGCCGACGCCCCAGAGGGCAGGGGGGAATCCAGGGTGAAAAGGGAAACACCTTCTCAGCAAGCCCTAGATGATAGCCTCTCGGGAACCATCCGGACCACCAAAAAAGGGACAGACCCTACTGTGCAGGGAGGAGAGAAGGAGGCACTCTAGGGGCAGATCCCCCCGAAGGTGGAACCGGGGATGAGACGAAGGAAGGAGAGGGCTCTGAGAGTAGGGAAGGTGAAGATAAAGAAATAAAGAAAAAAAAAAAAAAGAAAGGCCTTCAACACTGTGCCACAAAGACTGCAGACTAAAAAGTTAACCACCCTGGGAGTGAGGGGCAAAGTAGTAAACTGGATTAGAAACTGGCTAAAGGATAGGAGACTGAGGGTGGTGGTAAATGGCACTCACTCTAAGGATGGGAGAGTGACCAGTGGGGTACCACAGGGGTCGGTACTGGGACCAGTCATCTTCAATGTTTTCATAGGGAACATTGCAGAAAAACTAGATTGAAAGGTATGCCTTTCTGCAGATGACATCAAAATCTGCAGTAGAGTGGACACTCAGGAGGGGGTGGAGAAAATGTGTAGGGATTTTGGGAAACCTGAGGAGTGGTCAAAGACATGGGAGTTAGGGTTCAGTACCAAAAAGTGCAAAATCTTGCTAGGACATAGCAGCCCCATTGCTGTGTATGGGGGGGGGGTGCTGACAGTCACTAGATAGGAAAGGGACCTTGGGATTATCATAGGACCTCAAGGCAGCAGCAGCACAGTGTGACGAGATTGAGGATATAGCTAGTGGGATGCTGGGTGCATAAGAAGGGGTATCTCCAGCAGGAAGTGGGAAGTGGTGCTGCTGCTATATCACTCCCTGGCACCCCCCACCTGGAGTACTGTGTCCAGTTTTGGAGACCACACCTCAGTAAGGACATAGATAGAGTGGAAACTGTCCAGAGCAGGGCAACTAAAACGGTACAGGATTTGCACAGGAAGCCCTATGTGGACAGTCTGAAAGATCTCAACATGTAATGCCTGGAAGAGAGGAGAGAGGGATGACGTGATCGAGACCTACAAGTACCTCATTAGGGTGAACAGGGTGCAGGTAGCTAGTCTCTTTCAAATGTAAGCAAGCACCAGGACAAAATATGTGCTATGAAGATGGGGGGCGGGGGGGGGTGCCAGGAGAGATGTGAGGAAATATTTATTCACTTAAAGGGTGGTAGACACCTGGACCAGACTGCGAGCAGAATTGGTGGTGCTAGAATGGTGAGGGGCTTCAAGCATGCATGGGCTAAACATAGGTGTATATTAGAAAAAAGGATGGGAGGGGGTAGGGTCACCAGAGACTGGGTAGAGTCTGCGGAAGTAGAATAGGCAGGGAACACTTAGACAGACTGAGTGGGCAAAATGGTCCTTTTCTGGTGACAAATTATATGTTTCTATGTAAAGGACCCTGGTGGTTAAAATTATGGACAACCTAAAAGTATCAGCCCCAGTATTCAAGGGCAGTGGGAGGAGCAAAAATGTTGACGGACTGCATAGGAAAAAGGGGCATAACAACGCATAGGGAGTGAAGTTATACTCCCCTTGTACGAGTCATTGATTTGCCCCCACCTTGACTACTGTGTGTAGTTCTGGAGATCTCACAGTAAAAATGATATTGACAGAGTAGAAGCTATGCAGAGGGAGGCAGCAGGGGAAGCCCTATGAGAAAAGGCTGAAGGGCCTCAATATGTACTCCTTAAAGAACAGGAGAACTAGGTGGGGCATGACTGAGACCTTTCAATAGCTCCAAGAGATAAACAAGGTGGAGTGAGGGGAGTTTTTAAGGTTGAAGACAAATGCGGTTACAAGAGAGAACACAATTAAGTTAGTGGGGACACATTTCAAGAGAGAGAGGTGAGGAAGCATTTCATGACAGAAAGAGTGGTGGATAGATGGAACAGGTCACCTAGGGAGGCAATGGGGCAGAGTCTTGGGTAGGGCTCAAGCGTGCATGGAACAGGCACATGAGTATCACTGAAAAGAAGTATCACCCGGAGACATACCTCTCAACTGTACCACATTACGAGGAATGTTCTCATTTTACTTCACAACAGCTCCCTGTTCCACATTGTGAGGACTTGTTCCACATTCAAAGTCAACATTTTAAAGCAAAAATCCATTTGTAAATGCTGCAAAAAATACATTATTCAACTAATAACAGACTTTCTGAACATAAATGCAACATATTAACAGTGTTTTGAGCTTCTTAGGTAAAGATTTGATTAAGTGCTCCACATTTTGCCCATTTGTTCCACATTTTGACAGGCAATGTTCCACATCTGGGGGACAAAAGGTTGAGAGGTATGCCCGGAGAGGGTGTGGGAAGTTGGGTTCTGCATAAGGCCCCTTGCCACCACATAGGATAGGAGGGTTAGGGCAGACTGGATGGGCCTTGCAATAATTTTTTCTGTTGATAAAATGTTTGTTTTTGTGTTTCATTGAACAAAGGAGAGAAAATACTGAGCAGCAGTGCCATCTTGTGGCTATTTTTGTTTAGTGCCAATTTCTTCAAACTGGCTAATTTCAACATATTACTTAAAGAGACACTGTCAGCTTTACTCCTTCGCTTTTTGCCTGATCCAAAAAATTCACCACTTTGCACACACCGATTAAATATTCACTGCAGAAACCCCCCCCATATGTTTGAAATAAAAGTATATTTACCATGTTTTTCATTTTCTGCCTTAATTTCTATTCATCCGGCCCGACCGAAAGTGCCCCGCATCCCGGAATCACATCCAAGTTGGGAACGTGGATCTGGCAGGAGTGCGTTCATGAACTGCAAGTTTTTAACATTGTGTCAGTAAAAGAATAATAATCCGGCGCCTTATGTTGTACAAAAATGCTGCTGCCATCTCCCACGACAAACCGAGCACTGAGAGTACTAAAAGTTACCATTTTAAATCTGAGCTGAAATCCCGGGCATGAGTAAGAGTGTGCAATTGGTGCGCATGCCCAGGATTTCAGCACAGTTTTAAACTAGGAACTTTTAGTACTCGCAATGCTCAGTTTGTCGTGGGAGATGGCAGCAGCAATTTTGAACTACATAAGTAGGGAAGTATGTCTCGGCACATGTTGCCATCACAATTTGTTGTTTCTTCATGCAGGGCCCTGCCAGCCCTACATGAAGAAAGGAGATCATAAGAGACTTTATTTGCTCAGGGAATGGGGTGAGCATTAAAGGTTGACAACCCCCAAGGAAGACCCCACCACTGATTCGCCAAGACTCTGGAGACCCGGCCAAAACCCTAATGTTTTTTTCTTTTGCTGGTTGGGGGTGAGGGTGGGGAGTTAGGGTTGGAAACCCTAACACCACATGTCCCTACTTTTGTGGCATTAAGTTACCCGAAGTGGTGCATTAACAATGTTTTTTGCAAAGAATTTCCTTTCTTTTTGAGATACTGGAATTGTATCCTCATTCATGCAGGTCTTTTGGGGCCCTGTGTGAAAAGGTGCAGATGTGTAGAGTCCTTTGGGCCCTGCACCATAGGAAGAAACCGTCTGCCTACAGAAGTGCAGGGCCTAGCACATTCACTCTTTACACATTCACACTTCAATTTTTTTTATTTAATTTTGACCCCAAATTTTCAAGATAGTCATTTTATGACTGCCTTTATAAACATGACATGTAGCATTTATAGTATATTGGCCGAAATCGCTGGGCAGGTGACCGAGGGGGGGGGGGAGAAGCAGTACCAGGACTGGGCACCCTGGTCCACTTAAAGGACAACTGCTATAATTTCAGGGGGCCTACGTACTCGCAGCTAAGAATAGTATCTGTGGCTACTACTAATAGTACTACACGTTTTAACCCCCTTTTTTTCAATTTAGAACTAAGGAAAAAGTGCACTGGTAATGTTCATTTCAGTTTCACACCACATAGATAATGAAGTGCATCTTGAACCACTATGTAATACAGTAATTAAGAAGTGCAGTACTGTATTAATCCTGACCCATTCATAATTTTCAAAAACGTGAAACACAATTTTGTTGTTTATTTGTGTGACTGGCGGAGTGTTTTTCATACAAGTACAGCCTCTTATTCCAAGTTGCAAGCAGCACAATAAGCATTGTAATGAAGTAAACATTTAACTGTAAGTTATCTTCTTGATTTCTCTGAATTGCGATCAGTCACAGTTATGTTATATTTTATACCTATAATATTTCAACCAGTGTTTCCTTTTCATTCATAGCATATTGATGCTGGTTCACCAGCTTCGATTTAGTGACAGCGTGGTTATGCAATTGAGATTCATGTAATCAACTCACAAAGCAAGTTCTGCTTCAAATGAATAATGCCAAAATGCAACATGAGTTTTTTTTTTTTTTTATCCATACTCTTATTTCACTTTGTATGGTCTTCTGCAATAATGTTAGCCTTAATGTATTGTTTATTGTATATAGAAAACTTACCATTTGGGATGAGTGCCAGTGCGTGACATGGTTTGCGTGTGTGGAAGGGGATGCAAATTTCTTGTTACTGTATTGTGATTGCTGCTGTTACACAAATTGTGCATACCCGATATTTGCAGCCCGTTATAATATGTCAAATATCTTAAGATAATTAGAACAAGCATTTGTCAATGCCGAATGTTTGCTTGCTGGCATTGGCAGTGGTAGTGTAGAAGTTACAGAGCTGCGTAATAGGAATGGCGGTGAAGTATTGAACGGAAGCCAACCCCACCACCACCCTACAGAGAGTGACAGGCATTGGGGTGTGCCTTTGGGTTGTCAGGCATAACGGCCACGCCATTTCACCACACCCCACCCTGCAGACACTGACAAGTGTCATGGTGTTCCTTGGGGTCTTTGGTCTTATGCGCACTCATTCCATTAGAAAATATGGTGAGATGGGTGCGTATATGGGAGAATGGGGTGAACTTTGGGGCCAAAGAGTCCAAGGCATATCTCGATGCCTCTCACTGGCTGCAGGGGTGGAATGGTATAAGCATTACAGGCAAGAATCCCAAGTCACACCCCTGATGCCTGTCATTCTCTACAGGGTTGGGCGTTATGGTTGAAACCCTAATACCTCAGGCATTCGTTGTATTTTCACTCCAAATTTTCAACACTTTTTGTGACCCCACCTCATGAACAGGGGAATATCAGTTTGTTAGCTAAAGCTGCTTATGCACAGCGACTATGGCATTTAGCACCACAGGTGCAAAACATTCAACAGGATGTGAAAAATGACAGCTGTACTGTTCATGGGAGGTGTAAAAATGGCAATGTTGCAAATCTGCAGTAAAATATTTAAAAATGGTGAAGTGACGTACATAGAATCTGTGCAACGCATCCATAATATAATTAGGTTGGGATTTTTACAGCAGATTGTCAACTCAGGCATTTTGGTGCCTCCGATCATGAACAGTGTCACTGTGATTTTCTTTATCTGTCCCGAACAATGATTTCCCACAGCGACCACGTATCTCTGCGCTGAAAGTGTGAAAACACACTTCGGCCATGTTGTGAAAAATGACAGCTGTACTGCTCATAAGGAAGTGTGGAAAAATGCCACTGGTGAAAATCTGGACTGAAAATATTATAAAGTCATGAACTTACGAAAGTGCATGGAAACTGTGCAATGCTCACTCGTAACACAGTCATTTTATGGACTTTTGTCACCAAATTTTCAACATAGCCATTTTAAGACCTCTGCTCATGAACAGTGTAACTGTGATTTTCTTAATCTGTCCCAAACATTGCTTTCACACACCAACAGCACCATTGTGCGCTACATGTTCGAAAACACATTTTGGGTGACATATGAAAAATGGCAGCTGTACTGTTCATAGGGAATGTAATAAAATGGCAATGTTGAAATCAGGAGTGAAAATATTAAATTCAGCAAACTTACAAGCATGCATAGGAACTGCGCAACGCACGCACGTAAAACAGTCATTTTTAGGAATTTTTCACCAAATTTTCAACATAGCCATTTTAAGACCTCTGCTCATGATCAATGTCTCTGTGATTTTCTTAATGTGTCCCATACATTGATTTCGCACATCGACTGCGCCATTGTGCGCTACATGGGCGGAAACACAATTTGGCCAAGATGTGAAAAATGACAGCTGTACTGCTCATAAGGAGGTATGGTAAAATGGCAATGTTGAAAATCTAGAGTGAAAATATTGAAAATTCTTGAACTTACGAGCGTGCGTAGGAACTGCGCAACGCACACTCGTAAAACAGTCATTTTTAGGAATTTTTTTCACCAGATTTTCAACATAGCCATTGTAAGACCTCTGCTCATGAACAGTGTCACTGTGATTTTCTTAATTTGTCCTGTACATTGATTTTGCACACTGACTGTGCCATTGTGCGCTACATGGGCGGAAACACATTTTGGGTGAGATGTGAAAAATGACAGCTGTACTACTCATAAGAAGGTGTGGTAAAATGGCAATGTTGAAAATCTGGAATGAAAATATTGAAAATTTGCGAACTTTAGAGCATGCGTAGGAACTGTACAACGCACGCTCGTAAAACAGTCATTTTTTGGAATTTTTTCACCAAATTTTCAACATAGCCATTTTAAGACCACTGCTCATGAACAGTGTCACTGTGATTTTCTTAATGTGTCCCATACATTGATTTCGCACACTGACTGCGCCATTGTGCACTACATGGGCAGAAACATGTTTTGGGTGAGATGTGAAAAGTGACAACTGTACTGCTCATAAGAAGGTGTGGTAAAATGGCAATGTTGAAAATCTGGAGTGAAAATATTCAAATTTCGCAAACTTATGAGTGTGCGTAGGAACTGCGCAAAGCACACTCGTAAAACAGTAATTTTTAGGAATTTTTCCACCAAATTTTTAAAATAGTCTTTTTGAGAGCCCACCTTATGAACGCTGGCAGTGTCATTTCATTAATCATTCTGGAAAGGTGATTTCATGCAGTGGCTGCGAAATCACCCTTCGGGCCCAAGTAACGCCGTGACAGTGCAAAAATTCATGATGAGGGGTCCCAAAAACTCCATGTTGAAAATTTGGTGCAAAAATTCCAAAAAATGCCTGAGATATGCAACAAAGTTGAAAAAACCCCATCTAGCCCATTATACAGCTTACCGACATTTCCTCAGTTCTCGGTCAGCTTTGAAGAGTGCAGGCGTGTTCCCGGTCCAGCGAATCGTCAGCGCTGAGCTCGGGTAAGTATGGGGTGAGGGGGGTGTGGGGAGTCAGGGTGCGCAGTGGGTGGAGTGCGGGTTGTGGGAGGGGCTGGGAGAGCGCCGTGGGACCGTTTTATTTGCAGGTAAAAAAAAAAAAAGATGGCTGGGACATTTGCCATGCTGGGTGGGCTCCCAGCATCGCATAAGGACAGCTGGGGGATCGTGGAGCCGATGGGGGGTTGGGCACCCCGTCGGCCATAGGATCAGTTGCCACGCTGGGGTGGGGCTCCCCAGCGTGGCACCCAACTCTCGAGGGGAAGACAGGTAGGCCGACAGAGTTGGGCATCCCCATCGGCTTTACCATTGAGGTTGCCGCGTTGGGGTGGGCACCCAGCGTGGCATTTGGGAAAACTTTGGGGAGCTCACTGGGCGTAGCTCCCCCTTTCAACTGTATGCCACTGCATTTTGGAGCTTGTCATAGACAGCTCCAGCATGCAATGGCTTACAGGCGCCGCGCCTGCCAACACACTGACTGAATTGGAAGAGGGTGTGACACACCTCTGAAATCTCGGATGATGCCACTATGTTTCTTGCACATGCGAGCAAGCAAACATAAAAATGAAGATTTATTTTTTTAGTGTTCTTATACCAGTAGCCGCTAACCTCCTTCCAGATTAATTTTGCTTAAATCTAATTAATTAATTTCATTTAATTTCAGTTTTGAGCATGCTCAGTAGGGTATTAAACAGCTATCCAAAAGACTTTACTGAGCATGCTCAGAATCGAAATATCAAATCCCTATAACATGCGAATGGATTAATATTTTTAAATCAGACCAACAAAAGACATCATTCTGGAGCGAGCCATTTTCTACCCTGGAAATTTCAGACCAAAATTCCAAACCCCTGGGCTGTAGGTGATGACAAAAAACAGAAAAAAAAACAGTTTTTCCCAAAAACACACTATCCGGATCTCAGAATCCACAGATCTGACTGGAACGAAGCTTGGCAAATCAAGAGAACTTGAACCCCAGACTGTGCACGCAAAATGTCGTGCAATTCCATTGAACAGGTCCAAAACTATTACGGTGCAAAGCTGAGGGCTTAACATGAAACTGTTAACACCTGAACCTTGCACACTGTGAGCTGATGTTTGTACCTGTTATCAGTGTGCTTCAGCTGCTACTCTCGTGCCATTGCTCCCCTTTGAGACCACATTCTGGTAGCTGGTAACAACGGTCGGAGCCTACCTGTGCAATGGGAGACACTGAGAACACGTCACAATAGGAGGAGGGGCAGAATCCATATAAAAAGACCTGTGCTATAGTTCAAACAAACCAGGTACATTGAGGCTGCTTCCACCTGCCTGTTAACACCTGAACCTTGCACACTAAATGAACTGTGAGCTGATGTTTGTACCTGTTATCAGTGTGCTTCAGCTGCTACTCTTGTGCCAATAGGAGGAGGGGCAGAATCCATATAAAAATACCTGCGCTGCCTGCATCGCGAGCGGTACCAAAACAACCTTGAAGGCATTTCAGCTCTGCGACTATCAGCACTGAATACTTGCTGGGGAAGAAGTAAGTAGCAGAACATCATCTTTCTGGACTGGCTTTGAGTGTGAACATAGAGTTGGCAAGTTAAACTGCCACCTGGTTTAGTAAGTACTATTTTAAACACCAGGACTGTGCCGAGGGTTCAGACTTTTATTTGAGCACCATGGAAGATCTGTTGCATTAATTTGAACACTGAGTTGCTGGTCTTAAAAGAAGAGACTGATTTTGTGACCACTTAATAAATGTGCCTCTATTAAAAATTGTATCAAAGGAGCCTATAACCACATGGACTTTTGTATATATATTTGTTTAGGTCCCTAGTAGTATACGGGAAGGGTGACTCAGAGGTAGTCTTAACACTGGATAAACTGCAATTAGTGTTTCACTGTCCAAGTGGTATAGAGCAAGGAGAGGGGTTAAAAGTTTTACCATTTTAAAGTGATATTACTATTCAGTTAAACATGTACATATGGGCCTTATTGGGTGTTGTGCTCTTGCCATGCTTGATGGGATGTGTTACTCCATTTGAGGGTAATGAAAAGGTTAATGGGGCCCGTTGGTTACATTTAAATCACATGCAGGGTAAAACAAGTTTGAATCTTCATAGAAGAAGAAATACATTTACCAACTCTTGGAGGGTATATAACCAATGTGGTAGGATAAAAGTTCGAAGCCCTTATGAACTTAATACAATTACCAGAAAGAACATTATAGAGTCATAATAGTTTTACTGATTTTGGGGGGTTATGTGGAACTTAACCCTTGTCCAAAGAATGGAATAATTAAGGTCCTAGATGATAATGCACGAAGTTTGAGAACAAAAATGGATACAGTGAATGTTTTGGTTAATGAGCATGCCCCTGAGGTCTTGTGCCCGACGGAAACTTGGCTTACATCAAAAATAGAGGACAAAGAATTTAGTTTGCCCGGATATACTTTGTTTCATTCTGACAGGCCCCAGAAAGGTAGAGGGGTAATGCTTTATACCAAAAATTGGTTGGGTCATGTGGAACTTACTTAAGGGTTCAGAAAATAACAGAGAATATTTGACCGTTGGAATAAAAGCATTGAAATTAACATTTGTAGTTATGTATTCTCCTCCACAAGCTAAGCTAGAAAGAATAGAAGAAGTAATAAACGAGATACATAATGTTTTAGGAGATAGATTATTAGTATTAATGGGGGACTTAAATTGTAATTGGCTGAGTCCCAGTGGTAACCAATTAAAAGAACTAGCCTCAGTTCTTGACATTACCCAACATATAACTACCCCTACTACTGTAGATTTACAAATACTAAAAAAAAATGGGAGTATACTGGACTTATTGTTTAGTTCTTCTTCTTTGGATTTGAAAAACTTGGGGGTACTCTCACCTTACCTGGGTGATCATAACCTGATATGGGGAACCCTTTCAGTATCACACATACAAGACTATTTGATTACACTAATTACATAAGGACTAGAGATTTCAGAAAATTCTCAGAACAGGAATTCCTAGCAGATATCAGTAGGGAAAGATGGGATAGATGCTTATTGATTCCTAAATTACATTTAACAGTACAGTATTTCACAGATACATTTAATAAGATTTGTGATTTGCATGCCCTTAAGTGGAATCTGGAAATTAAAACAGCAAGACTCCCATGGATAAATGAAAAATTACTAAAGATCATGAGGGTTAAAAATAGGGCCGGATTCAGAGAAGCCAATGCAGGATGCAAGGTAACATATCGGAAAATATGGTGCAAGTCGCACTTGCGTCCTGTGTTCGTCCATGATTCACATAGGTAGCTCGCGATGCGGCAGGCTGCTCGCGACATGCAGGCTGCCTGCACCTAACAGCATTCTATAACCTGAAACCCCTGTGACATGGCGGAAGGGGTTTCTGGCAGCATTTGCACCCTATTCAGGTAGGGTGGCCACTACGTCCACTGATGGGATTCAGAGACAACCACCAGTGAACATCTGTCAAAGACCAGTTGCGCCAACAAAAAGGTGGTCTAACTGGTCTTTGCTGTTCACTGGAGGTTGCCATGTGCCCCAGCCTTATGACCCCTGTGGGTTACGGACCCCCCCTTGGCTCTGGGTCCCAGGTGTGGCATACAACATGCCAGGCAGGGCATGTGGCACACCCCCAATGCCCAGACCCCCACACTCACACATTTCGAGAGCACCCATGCCCTGGGGCATGATCCCCCCCACCATCTCCTGATAGTCTAGTGGTCCCCCACCCCACAGTGCGAGCCCCCCCCAATACCCTGCTGGCAACTGGCACAGCCCTCCCTCACCACCAGGGCCAGCCGCCAATACACCCGCCAGGTGTGTGTGTGTTGGGGGGTTGGGGGACCAGTAAGTGTCCATGTTCTGGGGGGGTCCATGGCAAGGGGGCTTGGGGCTGGTGCCCACACCATACGGGGCCTCAGAGGTGGGCATGAGGGTGTCATGGCGGCCCTGACCTGGCGCAAGTGCTGTCCTGCGACCTGCTACATTCCTGGTGCTGTGCCCTACTGCTTAGCAGCTACCGCCAGAAATCATGGGAGCTTGAACCTTCCAGCTCCGATCCTGAATTGGCTGCACGGGCCAGGGTGCAGGGCAGGTCACCACAAGCTGCCACTGCTGCAGCTTGTGGCGGACCTCTCTGAATCCAGCCCATAGGCTTTGGAAAAAGGCCAGAAAAACTAAGCAAGGAAATTATTGGGTATTCTTTAAGAAAGAAAGATATAGGTGCAAATTAATAATAAAGAAAGCTAAAGCTAACTATTACAAAAATAAGAGGCATTGTGACAATAATCCCAGGAAGTTTTGGCAGAACATTAACAGTTTATTGGATCCAGGGCGAAAAGACTTAACTAAAAGGATAACTATTGAAACACAAGGGTCATTAATGGATGATCCCTATGTGGTTGCAAAATTACCAAATGACTTTCTTGTGGACCTGCCAGGATTTAAAGTTGATGAAGATAATTTGGGACCTTATAGAGACTTATATATAAAGAGAGAAACAGGATTCACACCCTCCTTTTAGATTCAGAACACTGACTGTAAATGAGGTGAGTAAAGGTTTAAGAAATCTGAACATTCATAAGTCAGCAGGAACTGACGGACTAGAGGGCAGATTTCTGAGAACAGCTGCACATATAATTGCTCCAGTTATATGTTTAATTGGAGCTTACAAACAGGCTTTTTCCCCTCAAGTGTGGAGGGAAAGTAAAATAATTCCTATTTTTAAAGGGGGGGTAGCTTCTGAAATAAATAACTACAGACCGATAGCTCTTCTCTCGATTTTGTCCAAAAGTCTCGAACAACATGTTCATACTCAAATTATGGAATATATGGAAAAATATAATCTAATTACTACCTATCAATCAGAATTCCAAAATGCACATTCAACTAGGACTGCACTTTTGGAATGTAATGATTTGATTAACACATCGTTACATTTAGGTCTCGAGACAGCTGTAATTTTTGTTGATTTGTCTAAGGCCTTTGACCTGCTGAACCACTCCCTCCTTTTACAGGTATTGGAAGGTATGGGTATTACAGAGGGGTCTTGGCATTGGCTGCAGTCTTATCTTGGAGGGCATTCACAAACAGTTATGGTCTCAGGAATTATGTCATCTACCAGAACTATTAAAAGAGGTGTTCCTCAGGGGTCCATCCTGGGACCCCTGCTATTTTTGTTCAACAACAGCCTGCCATGAGTTGTGAACAACTCACAGGTGAGACTGTATGCCGACGACACTGAAATTATAGCATCTGGTTCAAGTATCCAAGATTTACAACAAACATTGCAAACAGATTTGGACAATTTGAGGGAGTGGTTCACCAGGTCAGGCCTTATTATGAACATAAAAAAGCCCAAACTACTACATTTTGCATCAAACCAAAAAGAAAAACTTCAACCTAAAATAGATGATAAAGAACGTTTACAGCAGGTAGACCAGTATAGTTATCTGGGTGTCTGTCTTGTAAACTAGGATATCAACCCAAACGACATGCATCCTGTATAAAAATAAAAGCTTTTACTACTACTACTAAACAGCCTACTCAACCCGGACTATAGTGGCACTACCATGTCACTATAGTAGTCTGTGTACTGTAGTTATATATACTGTACATGTATATATCCCGTCCAGTATGAATTTTCAGTTACTTCAACTGTTGATATATTATGTCCTGACTGTTTATCTTCATTATGTACAAATTGTTGTTCACTGCTGTTTTTCTTCTTGTACTCTCCCGGGTTGTGCCTGAAAATTGGCAAGATTGTTGCCTAGTGCACTTACTCGGTTACCAAAAGCTAATAAATAAATAAATATGAATATATTAATCATTTTGCCCCCGGTTCAACAGAACTGCAAGAAATGTTGCACGCTCAGTCTGAGGAGGCAATGTTTCTTGATTTAAGTTTTGTTCCAGTCAGATGTGCGAATTTCAAGATCTGAAAAGTGCATTTTTAGAAAAAATCTGTTTTATTTGTTGTTTTTTTGTCATCACCTACAGCCCAGTTTCCCATTTTGATCTAAAAATTTCAGGGTAGAAAGGGCTTGCCCCAAAATGGTGTCTCTCATTGGTTTGGTGAAAAAATATATTAATCCGTTCCCATGTTATAAAGATTTGAAATTTTGGTTCTCAGAATGCTCAGTATGGTATCAAATATCTATCCAAAAGACCCTACTGAGCATGCTCAAAACCAAAATTGCAGATCCTTATAATTTTGGAATGTATTAATGTTTTTTCACCAAACTACAGAAAAGCATCATTCTGGGGCAAGCCCTTTCTACTCTGAAAATTTCGGACCAAACTTCCAGACCATCTGGCCTGTAAGTCATGACAAAAAAAAAACAGCAAAAAAACAATGATTTTTCCTAAAAACACACTATCTGGATCTTGGAATCCACACACCCGACCGGAATGAAACATGGCAGAGCAAGAGACCTTGGCCCCAGATTGTGCATGCAACATTTTGAGCAATTCCATTGAACAGGGGCAAAGATATTAAGGTGCAAAGTTAGGGAGTTAACGTTAAACAGTCTACTTAACCCTAACTGTAGTGATGCTCCTGTGCCACTGTAATAGAAGTATAGTTATATAGATATGGATATGTAGATATAGATATAGATACACATATACATATACATATACATATGGATATGTAGATATAGGTATGGATATAGATATAGATATGGATATGTAGATATAGATATAGATATACATATAAATATGCATATACATATGGATATGTAGATGTAGATATAGATATAGATATGGATATGGATATGTAGATATAGATATAAATATACATATACATATGGATATGTAGATGTAGATATAGATATGGATATGGATACGGATATGTAGATATAGATATAGATATGGATATGTAGATATAGATATAGATATACATATACATATGGATATGTAGATATATATATGGATATGGATCTGGATATGTCGATATGGATATAGATATGAATATGGATACATGTAGATATAGCTATAGATATGGATATGATATGGATATGTAGATATAGATATAGATACAGATATGTAGATGTAGATATGGATATGTAGATATGGATATGGATCTGGATATGTCGATATGGATATAGATATGGATATGGGTACAGATATGTAGATATAACTATAGATATGGATATGGATATGACACGGATACGTAGATATACATATATATATATATGTAGATATACATATACGTATACATATGGATATGTAGACATAGCTATAGATATAGATATACATATGGATATGTGGATATGGTTATGAATATGGATATGTGGATATGGTTATGAATATGGATGTAGATATTATTTATTATTTATTTATTCAAATTTGTTGACCAGGTGAGCCCACTGAGACAACAGAGTCCCTTTTTCAGGGGCGACACGGAATTAATTACAGATGAAAGGCACATTAGCATACAAGAGAAAAGGTAGGGCAATTAATCACATTGGTTCACACATAAGGAGCATACAGTAGACAAAAAAACAGGTAGCAATAGAGGTAGTCAGGTATACAGGGTAGGTGTACAGGCAACCTGCCACTAAACAATGTAAAGGTAAATAGAAACATGTAAAATCTCAGGAATCGGGGGGTAGGATTATCATAATGCTGTAGCTGGGGGACACCAACTCGGCAAGAGGTGTGCTTTGGCTGGGCACTGAATGTGTGGGAGGCCTGGCATGGGAGGAAGGCCCAGGAGTGCATGGGGTACAGTAAATGTAAGGGCACCAACATTTCAAGTGCAACAGCACTGGTTTACTACCAGCAAGTGATATTTTAGGGCATTTTTAAATGAGTACCAAGTAGAGCAGTTTGTCACTGCTGAAGGTAGGTTGTTCCAGAGTGGCGGGGCAGAGCTGGCAAAGAACCCGTCACCAGCTCGGGTTTGTGTCCTAGGGATTTCCAGGAGGGTGTGGGCAGCAGACCTCAGGTCACAATTAGCTGTCTTGAATAGAAGTCCATTTAGGCTAGGGAGGGCTGGTAGTTTGGCTGTTTTGAATGTCAGATAGAGTGTAGGATATGCAAGCCTGGCCTCGAGTGATGGCCAGCTCAGAGAGGTAAGAACAGTGCAGTGGTGATCTCGGGGATGAGCAGCAGCTGCAAAGCGGGCAATTTTGTGGTAAAGTACTCTGAGTTTGTTGAGTTCAGGGCCCTGAAGAGGTTGTAATAGGGGAGCACCATAGAAATGCATTGGAAGAATGGTACCTGTGGTGATTGCCATACGAGCTTCACTGGAGAGGAATCTGCCAAGTCTGTATAAGAGGCCAATTCTTTGATGGAGGATCTTGGTGGTTGCCTCAATGTGTGGGCTTAGGGTCAGCTCCCCATCCAGGTGTACTCCAAGATATTTTGTGGATGCACAGACCTCAAGTGTAGTCCCATTGGATGAAGAGATCTGTAGGAGATTTGATCTATTGGTTCCAAAGCATTTGGGACTGAAAAGCATGGCCTTGGATTTATTGAGGTTTAGGACAAGTTTCTTATCCACTAGCCACTTTTCCAGCCCTCTGAAGTCCATATTGAAGTTCTGGTTTAGTTGATTCAAGTCTTTTGAACTCCTATAGATAATAGCATCATCTGCATACAACTGGATATTGGCCCCTCTGCAGTACTTTGGCATGCCGTTGATGAAGATAGTAAATAGCAGGGGTCCAAGGATGGATCCTTGGGGAACTCCTTGGTGCACTGGCCTAATTATGGAGATCGTATCCTTCCATTTTTCCAGCTGCTTTCTCCCACAGGGGTAATGTTGAAACCAGGAGGAGGCAAGTGGGTCAAGACCTAGGTTCTGAAGGCAGGTAACAAGGAGATCATGGTTCACCAAGTCGAAGGCTTTTGTTAGATCCAGGAATAGGGCACCGGTGGCTAGATCTTGATCCATAGCCCCTAGTACATCCGAGGTGAACTTGACAAGGGCTGTGCCTGTGCCGTGGTTTTTTCTGAATCCATGCTGCACCTCTGTAAGTAGATTATGGGTTTCAATATAGTCAAGGATCTGTCTATGCACCAGTTTCTCCAGCGTTTTTGCAAGCACACTGAGTATGGATATAGGTCTATAGTTTTCAATTTGGTCCTTAACACCACCTTTATGTATAGGGACTACAGTGGCCATTTTCCATTTAGTGGGGAATTGCCCAAGAAAGAGGGATTTGTTAAATAGGTTCCTTAGTGGAGCTGCAATAATTGGGGCAGCCATTTTCAGAAACTTAGGCTCCAGATTGTCGAACCCAGGAGTGCTGTCCAGTTTGATGGTGTTTAGCAGAGAGAGGACTTCCTTCCGCATAACCAGGTGGAAGTGGAAGTTGGGACCGGTGTGAGTGGCAGAGGGAGAGAAGTTAATGTTGCCAGGTGTGGGATCAATGTATATCTATATAGATGTAGATGTGTAGATGTAGATGTAGATACAGATATAGATATAGAGGATATGTGGGGACCAGGTGTATAATACATCATGTATCTGAATGAGTGGCAAGTGCCCTCAGGTAACCTCACAAGTGGCGTAGCATAGCAGAGCCACAGGTGATGGATCCCGAAGTCACTTGCTACAGGTTCAGATACATGGTGTATTACATGCCTGGCCATCACATGTGCAATTTATACAATAGGGCAACATTGTTTTTTTGCATGGTTTTGGTGTTTCTGTGGTGTAATATTTTGTGTTTCCGTGGGGTGTTTTTTTTTCTGTTTGGTGTTCTACAGGTTTGCTTTGTCTGTATGAATGGGGTGTGCTCTGTTATTCTGGTTGGCTGGTTGGTAAATCTGCATGTTTCTATTAATTGTTTGTTTTGGTTTGCTTCAGGTTTTTGTTTTGATTTTGTGAATGGGGTTTGTCATTCCGTTCTGGTTGGCTGGTTGTGAATTTGGCAGGTTTTTACTGGTTTATGGAGCAGTGTTTCCATGCTGACGTATGTTGCATGGTGTGTGGTAATTGGTTGGTGTGGGTTTTCTGGCAGGTTTGTGTTATGGCACAGTGTCAATGAGGTCACCAGGGGAGTAAATATCTTTTAGTTTCTTGTGTTGAGGCATCTGGAATGGATTCTTTGGGATATTTTATTGTTTTGGGTAGTTCTGCAGGGACATGTTTTTCGTCTGTGGAGGTGAATATTTTTTCATGGTTCAAGTTTATTCCAATATTTTTCTATCGACTGCAATTTATTTCATTGCAGGGATATGTGATTTTTATTTGACATGGTGTTATCTACTTGTGCTCTGGTTTATTTCACTGGAGGAATACTTCACTGTAGTGTGATTTATTTACTCATATGTAAATTTCTTTGACTTTATTTCACTCAGAGTACAATGTCTTTTTTTTTTTTCTATTTTCACACACGTGCTATATTTTCTTGCTTGTATCATTTGTTGGAGTCCTTTTCTATGACTTGCTTTGCAGTCCTCCATTCATTAGCCAGAATCACTGTCTGTTACTATCACTCCCTGTCTCTTTTTGGGTTTCATTTCTTACTGGTGTCCTGTAGGAAAGGAAAGAGAAAGAGTTATTCTGGGCATGTTTTTGGTTTACTGTTTTGTTTATGTTGTAGGGTGTATCATTTATTATTTTGTTTTTTACTTACCTTGTACAACATTGAACGTTATGTTGGTCACATTTATAGTAGGACTGTTGAAGTAGGCTGATAAGGTGTCTTGCCATTTTGGTGCAGTACTGCTGCTTGGGCATACTAGGTTAGAATTACACTTCCTAAACAGCGGCATCTAAACTTGCACCTCAGGAACCGTGCAATGTTTGAATAGCGACAGGGGTAGAATAAAAAATTTCAACTACTGCTACCCCTGTAGCTATCCAGGCATTATTGAATGAAAATAAATAGGGAAAAATTCAGAAGCTGGCCAAGCTGCTCCTGTGGTGGAGTGGGCTAAAGTAGTAGCAACTTGGTCAATGCAGATTGGGAGACCAGGGTTCTGTTCTCGATCTACCGAATCATACCTTTTTTGTGTTCTTTCCACCCCAAGTGTCTTTTTTTATTAGGGACAGTATGGAAATAAAATTTAACCCCTCCCCAAGTTTCTAATTTTCCCTATGGTCCATCCCCCGTTAGTTATATTAACAGGGGGTGCAGGGGCAGAGCCCCTGTTGCCTCCTGCAAAAATAAAGTACAAGGCATATTTTTTAACAATGGTAGCATTCGTTGGTGTGGTTTCCAACAACTACCATTGGGGTTGTTTGGTGTTACAGCATTTTGGACTTGTGCTGTATTTGACAGTGCTGTTGATACTGCACTGTTCTTGACAGCGATGTTGTTCCTGGCACAGTTCTAATCTCGTGCCCTGCTTGGGTTATTGCTTTGTATATCTTTGGAGTGGATGGTACTGATTGGCAGCTTAAGATGTTGGATATGTGTTGCTGTTTGTCTTTGTTGATATTGGAGTACTCATTTAGAAATTGTAGTTTCTTGCATTCGGAGACTTGTATTATACAGTATCTGTTGGTGGTATGCCACTATCTGATAGTTTTTGAATTACTGTAGGTGTTTTCTTATTGAGTGATTTGTGAGTTATATTTCAGTTTTTATGCTAGCTTGGGTTATCATATTTTTTACTATGCTGCTGATGGAGTTGATTCCAAGTAGTTGGTTTTTGTACCAGAGTGTTAGGTATTGTGCTCTGCCTTGCTGGTTTATGGCAAGGATAAAAGGGTCTTCTTCACAAAGAGTTTTATCAGGTCTTTTTGTCTTGTATAAGGTAGTTGGTAACTGGGCATTTTTTTGTCTCATTTGTTTCATAGGCTCTTGGTTTTACTTTTCGTATATCTTTCGAGTTGGCACCAGTCCTGGTTTTTGTTTGTCTTTCAGTACTGTATTGCAGGTAATTTTGGTTTTTGTCTACTTTGACTTGCATGTCTCCCAGTTTTAGATTTCTAGTTTCAGTATTGCCTCTGATTCAAAAATATAGGGTTATTATTAGCCACATATTATTTAATAGTGATTGTGGGCTTTCTGGTCCAAGTTGTTTTCATTCATATACAGTGGCTATTCTTTTATTGTGTCTGTGAGTTCATCGTCAGCCCTAGGTCCGTTTTCTTTTCCTTGTTCTTTGAGATGCTTTTGTTTTGATCCTAGTACTTGCTTTGTTTTGGGGAATTTTAGAGAAGTACTTAAGGACTCAGGGTACATTTTTTGTTTGAGGTGTCTTTCGATGCTATGAAATATTGATCTCAGGGTCAGGGGTTTATATGGTGTTCTGTCTTTTCTGTGGCAGTTTATGAAGTAATGATAGAGTATCTGGTCAAGTTGTTCTGGAGGTATTTGATGCATAGGGTCTGTTATATTCATTTCTTCTTTTGAGATAGTGGGTGACCTTTTGAACATCTACCTCTGTTTTTCATCTCGTATTCATATTCTTTGCATTCAGTTTATAATTGCCTATGTATTCCATATCAATTTTGTATAGGGATGAGGTGCTTTCTATGTTTCCCTGTGTTTGTGGGGTGTCTTCTATTTCTTGCACTGAGTTTTGGTCCAGTAACGGTTCTGTGTCTTTTTCTAGTTGTGTTACTATGTCTTGTATTTCTCTTTGTACAGTAGGCAGTCATTTGTGTACTTCATGTTATAGACTCTGTTTCTTTGTGTCCTATCGTTTGTGCGGATAGTTGTCATCTTAGAGGTTCCATTTTGACTTTTTGTTTTTAGTTATTTTGTAATTTTTTTTAGGTTTCTTTTTTACAGGTATTGGTGTTTTGTGTGTCTGTCACTCTGTTTGTATGAGAAACGTCAGGGCCATGAGGACTTCGTCTTTGGGATTCTGTGCAGCTAACTATGTTTAGGTGTGACATGTTTTGTTAATTCTTTTTTTAGAAGTAGTTCAGGCTGGTGGCTACTGTGATGTGTATACTGTTATGATATCTATGCGTGATGTGTACACTGTCTGTATAAATGTTATTTTCACAGTAGACACGTCATGTTTCATTTATCACACAGTAGTGGTGGTGCACAGTTTTATGTAATGACATATCACTTAACCCCTATTGTATCAATAGATATAGCATCACTTTTAGGCATAATATTGATTTATGAGCTACTCTGCTGCAACGGACACTCATTCGGAGTGCCCGCTATGATGCATTTGAACTCTGCTGCCAAAAACCTTAATATCTCAACAGGGCGAAATGCAAAACACAAAGAACACCATTGTTTTCAAAGTTAGTATTAGTTGAGAAATGGCAAAAATTCAAACCTTTCATTGAGACTAGGATACATACAACACACCTAGAGTATGTCTACAAGTTTCAGTAACAAGTGAGTCTTTCCATCTGACAAATCCCTTCCTTTTCAATAATAATCCAGCTAATGTACGCCATTTCCATATCGGAAATTTGTCGATAGCTAGTCGATGGTGCTAGCCACCATTCCTGTTCCAAACACGCAACCTGTAAAATTGTTAGGGTATGTGTTGTATCTTTTATATGGAAGTTGTCTCAAATAAGAGTTCACATATCTCAGCAAGAGTTTGGTAAGTCAAACAATGCCCAAAATAATGGACCGCTGAGGTAGCTTTAACAGATCTTCATGTTTCTTGGCAAAGTGTAAATAGTTGGCTTAACTGGAAACTCCACTGTCACATAGGCTGCCTCTGCTGGTGAAATCAGTGCCATATTTTCCATTGATTCCAAACGAAAGTCAATCTTAACTTTAATCATTTCTGTAACATCATTTGTTAACCTACAGTAAAAAAAAACATGTAAGTAGCCAATCATGACTCTGTTTCAGGGATGTTTTTTTCTGTATCCCAGATAACAATACCCATATAGAAACTATCCCTGCCTCCCATGAGATTCTCTTACTACAGCTTTCAATCCCCTCCTCCTCCCCAATATTTATAGGCTGCATCTGCATCTCTCCCAGGTCCTCTCCCTCCTTCCTTCCAATTAAACTCTCCTCTCTCGTCTCCCTCGCTGCTTCTGGGGATCTTATCCTCCTCAGTGACTTCAATCTCAGCTGGCTTTCCCCCACATCCAAACAAATAACCCATTCTATTGAATCACTCCTCACAAAACTAATCACCAAACCCACCTGACTCAACCCCCACTCAGCCAACCACTCCCTCTTGGACTGGGTACTGTTCTTGCACCCCCATCGGATTGTTGCAGCTGGTATTCTCTCCAACTCTTTCAGCAACCATTGACTTACCTACTGTGGTTAGAAAAACACACACACTCCAGTCTACTACCAGATACGTTTGGTATAGGTCCTTCAGGTCCCTTGATACTGAATCCCTCCTAGTGGATCTTACCACCACCGACTGGAACCAGTTTACTCCACAAGCAGCATTGATGAAGCCCTATCTCTCTTTACCTCAATTTTCAACAAATCCTGGAATACTTATGCCCCCATAGTAAACTAAGAGTCAAGCTCACCCACCACCTGTGGGTTATCCCTGACCTCATCCCATTGTTCAAATCTCATGACCGAGCATGGGCAAACTATAAATCCACCCTCACTGCTATCAACTACTGTATCAACACTACTTAGCCATCAGAAACCTCTGCACTAAATCTATCTGCACTGCAAAGTCCCTGTACTACTCATCTAATCTCCAATCCAAACTAAGTTTCCTCCCAGGTTCTGGAAAGTTCTGCATTCCCTCATTGATCCACCTACGCTCTACTCCACCCCTCCCCCCAGCTTGTGGTAAGCTAGTACCTGACCCACTCACAGTTACCACTACTTTCAACCAATGTTTTACAACCTGTACCCTTCATAGCCAACCTGCCATCCACACGCCCCAGGTTTCCTCTCTCCCTCACCTTGACATATACAACTTAACCACCAGTCACCCCTCAAGAAGTCCTCTGAGCCCTAGCATGCCTAAATCCCTCAAAGCACAGCCCAGATGGAGAGGATCCAATGCTCCTCCAGCTTTCTGCTTGGACCATAGTCACCCCTCTCACACATATTCTCAATTTGTCCTTCTCACGCTCTGCCATTCCCCAACCTCGGAAGCTGGTCAAAGTCCTCCCATTCCACAAGGGTGGGGACCCATCCTCCCCAGGAACTACAGGCCAATCTCTTTATTATCCTCCCTTGCAAAACTCCAAAAATCCTTAGTGCTTTCCAGGCTTACCTCCTTTCTTGACTTCTCATCCTTTCTATCCCGGTTCCAGTCCAGTTTCAGGAAACAAAACTCCACCATATTCCCACTCCTCAGGGTAACTGACTCCATCCTCTCAGGAATGGACAAAGGTCACATCACAGCCACTATCTTTATAGACTTGGCCAAAGCTTTTGATTCTCTTTCCCACCAGTTCCTCCTAAATAAACTGACCTCTTCACGTCTCTCACCCCATACTGTTAATTGGTTCCACTCCTACCTGGCTGGCCATCAACAGTCAGTTCAAGTGGGCAATTCACTCTCACCTCCTCTCCCCATCCTGACCAGTGTTGCCCAAGGTTCCAACCTCACCCCAGTCTTATTCTCCATCTTCCTAAATAACCATCCCTCAGCTTGCTTCTCCTCAAACATACACATGTATGCAGACGGCACCATAATCTACCTCTCCGATCCCTCCAACAACCTCTCAAGCTGAGGTCCCCCTCCAGCACAACCTTCTGAATGTGCTGCTCTGGTTGGAGGCAAACAAGCTCACCATGAGTACAACAAAAAAAAAAACAGTATCCATGACCTTCGGTAAAAGCCAAAGGCTATCAAAACTCCAGTCCTTCCCTACCTTTCATACCCTAGATGGCACCCAGCTCGAGACAGTCTCTGCTTTCAAATACCTAGGTGTATGGCTTGACAATAATCTAGACTTCTACACTCACTTCAATGCAATCCATAACAAGCTCCGTCCAACACTCAGCACCTTATACCATCTTAAGTACTGCCTCCCACTCCCTGTCTGCCGAGAACTTGTCATTGAACTAATACTCCCTATTATGACTGCGCTGAAGTGGTCTACAGTTCTGCCCCTCCCTTGTCAGGCTAGACACTCTCTACAACTCATTTTGTTGATTTGCCTTCAACCTGCCACCCCCGCACCCACCACTACACACTATATACTGCACTCTCCTTACCTCCCCTGTCACATCGCTGAACCACCCACTGCTGTGTCTTCATTGCTAAGTACTGGTTTAACTTGTTATCCTCTTGCCTATCCTCACTCCTGTTATCCATGGCTATGTTGGACTACCCTCTACATGCCAGGGACTTTCACGCCTTCTCCATTTCCCATCCACACTTCTGCGCAGGACAAGCTACCTTCTCATACAGGCTCCCCATTCTTTGGAACTAGCTTCACTCTGTCTCTATTTCTGCCCCTCTTACTCCTCTTTTAAGAACCTCCTGAGGCTCTCCCCACAAACCACATGCACCTGCCACCAACTCCACTGATACCAAGAGCAACTACTGCTGTGTGTATCTACTGATTCTCTTCAAAGCTGATCTGGTTTCCTAGCCCTGCTTGTATCCTTGTAACACTACCACTATGCAAATTGCTGCCTTACCTAAATATACTATACCTGTGTGTACTACTATATGTAAAGTCCCCACTTGACTGTATTTACTGGCTTCCTAGTTCTGTTGTATTATTATTTTGTCATACTACTATTATGCATATTGTTGCTTTGCCTAAATGTACTATACCTGTATGTCTGCTCCCTGACCCCAGGTCACTCCTGGAAAAGAGTTTCAGCTCAGTGTGCCTGTCCTGTTTACCAAATTTTAAATTAATAAATAGATGTAACCCCTAGGTGGCGCTATCCCAAGGGCTACTACCCCTGCCTGCTTGGCTAGTAGCAGGTTAAGGGGCCCGAGTTCTGAAATGGGTGCCTCCACCTGGAGGTCAGGGTTGGTAGTGGTCAAACTAACCTGGGCACAGCCCTCCAGGACACAGTAACCCCCCCCCTTCCCCCCTAGTGGCCTGAACACTGTACAATAATCACTTTCACAATACCCCGGTACACCACACAAGTACCCACACTGTTTGCACTTACCACCAGGATTGGTTCCTCTGGCTCGACCCTGGGGACCCCCTGTAAAACAAGGTTATGCACAGCAAATAGCAACAATACAGTACTTTGAGCACAAACTGGAACCACAGTCAGATTACATGCAGAAAAAGTTAGATCTAATTTATTCAGGGGACTTGAACAAAGGAGGAGAAAAATCAGGTTAATTAGCTTAAAGGTTATATCAATCAAGCAGTTATGCATGTGCTTTGAGTCCTCCCACACAGTCACACCTCTGGGTACCCAGATGGAGAAGAGATGGATTAGCCAGGACTGTTGCCTGGGATTGGCCAGCGTTGCAGCTGGTTGGGGCCCTGTGATGGAAAACACAACATGCACAGTACACAATATTTGTAATCCGGAGTCAGAGGGCTCAGTTTGTAAAGGAAATGAAACAACAAGACAATAAGATGACACACTCAGATTAAGCTGTTGTTGCAGGGAGCTACCCTGGAATTTACGCACGATACCCAAGACTGGACACAGGCTGGATGAAAATCAAGACTGCAGGTGGTTGATCTGGAGTGCCAGGAGAAGCAGGGCCCACAGGAGTCGCAAAGGCATCATTCTTGTTCAAGTGTGGAGCAGTGGACTGATCCCCAGGCAGGTCTCTCACCGATGGCTTCTCCGTGCAGTGGGTAGTCTGGTAAGGCCCAGACCACATGGAGACAAATTCGGATGTAGTCCGTTTGGGGATGAATACAGCTTCCAGCAAGCAGAACACAGTTCACACAGTGGGGAACTAACTCACAACCCTCTAGCATCTCATAGCACATTTACATGTACAGGAATTCTACTGTACCAGGCAAAGCGCTCCCCAGTCACAATCGCAAAGTCTCTGCACACACTGGGAACTTAGGGGTAGCTGGAACTTCTGACAGGCTGATCGCATTCAGCAAAATCTTCGGTCTTCTTCAGGTTGAGTCTGGCCCAATTCAGTAGCTTACTTTAGTCACACAAACTTGGACTTAGTCCAAAATAATTCTTTTCTGTCCCTCTCAGGAGCAGTAGGCAGACATGCAGGCCAAACTCAGTCCTTTCACAGTTTTCCCATGTGAATCCACTCAGGATTGCTGCCCATAATCCACTTGAGCTCTTCTCATTTCACTTGCCAGCTAGAACTAACTGAAAACTGCAAGCAGCCCAGGACTTCCCCAAGATCCAAAAGATTTGGTTGGCTGATTTGGCTGTCAGTCAAAGCAAGAGCTTCTACTTCAGTTGCAAAAAAGGTGCAAAAAAGAAAGCCCCAAACTAAAGTTCCTACAGATTTTGAATTCAGACAGCTCCTGTAGTCTGTCTACATTTTAAGTCCCACCGGTACTGTTTGGTCCAGTTTGCAGTCCAAAACCAAGATAATGGAGACAAACAAAACAGTCCTTGCTACAAAGAAAGCAGGTTAGACAAACTACATTATCATTATCACTCTAAATGATTTTCAGTAAATAGTTACATCTTTCAACAGAGCTCCCTCTCAGATTTCTTAAACTGCAATTAGGCAGCTCTTAAAGAGGCAGTACACAGAGACTATACAGGCTCTGGTAATCACATTTAAACTGTTAAAATGCAGGACACCAGCCTGGCAGTGAGCATTTAGGCAAGCTCAAGGAAGACTTTTTGGGAACCCTCATTCGTAGGGGGTTACATAAATAAATGCCCTTCCCCCCATTGGCAGGTTTTATGGTAATTCTGTCATTATTAGAAGGGTTAATGATGTCTTCTCTTTCGTCACAAGAATCATTGCAATATTTCAGATCATGCTGTGAATCAAAAAATTCCTTCGTATCAGACTGACAATGACAGCATCCTACAAAGGTTTAAATAGCATGATACATAGGTGGGCAGAAAGCAGATTTGGGTCTAAATTTTGACTTCATTTATTGACCCATATTATTGCTAGTAACAATTTGTTTATAAGTCAGTATGGATATAATGGGGGGAGAAAAACTCTTTCAGGATTAAGTTCTTTGCAAGCTTCTCTAAGTCCACAAAACAGTTAAAGGGATCCACCTTTACGGTGACGATAAAGGACAGTCAGTGTTCAAAACCTACATTTCAGTCTCAGATGGTTAGTTTTACCACTGTTAATAGCTGTTACCCCTAGCTGGCCATCTCTGTTATCTTCTACCTCCTCTTCCTTCTCCTCCTTTATGCCATCTTCCTTTTGGTCCTTCTCGGAATCAGAACCTGATTTCCCTGTACTTCTCTTTGGGGTATGCATGTGTGCTGAAGGGGTTTCTTCCAGAAAAGGATTAGAGTTGGTCCCACTCTCATCATCTGGCTCCAAATAACGCAGGCTGGTGCTACAGTCCAGTGGTGTGTGGTCTGAACTTTTCAGAGCTGAGCACGGGTTCAGACTGAGAATGTGGCTGTTAGAATCTCTTTCTCTGCGCCAATTAAAGACTTGTCTTAATTCATAATCTCGACTGTCTCTTGCAAATATCTGTGCTTCCAAGCTTTTGTTTTTGTATCAGACTGTCTGAGATTTTCTTTAAACTTAGAACTCCCAAGCTAACATTTACTGTAACCAGAAATCCTGGATTCCCTTGCACCGAGTGATTAAATTGGAAATGTTTACGTGGGGGAACTCTAACATCTAGATTTGTCGGTGGTGGAACTGTCATTTCTAGGTGCTGGAACTCTCCTATAGTACTCAATGGAGAAAGAAGACAGAGGTGGAAGAACTGTCGTACAGTTTTTAAGAGCTGCTGTAACTAAGCCCTGCTTGCAGCTGTTGTCAGAGCAGGGCTGCTGTACTAGTACATTCAATAGAGCTTTTATAACCTCTGATGAGCTGTTTACCAGTCTCGCTGTTCTCATGGGGCTAAGTACAGTCCTCTATGACTGTACTTAGCCTCAGGAGGACAGTGGGACCAGCAAATAAAACATCAGAGCTTGTAAAAAAACTAACATGTACCTATGGTTGTTGAATGACATAGACAGGGTAGAGGTGGTCCAGAGGAGGGCAACTGAAATGGTGCATGGTTTGCATGGGAAACTCTATGAGGAAAGTCTGAGGGATCTGAACATGTACACAATAGAAGAATGGAGAGAGGGAACATGACTAAGACCTACAAGTACCTCAAAAGGGTGAACAGGGTGGAGGTGAGAAGTCTCTCTCAAATGACGATGAGCACCAAGACCAGGGGGCATGCAATAAAGCTGGGGGGTGGGGGTCAAGAGAGATGTGAGGAAATATTTCTTTACTGAAATGGTGGTAGACGCCTGGAACAGACTGCCAAGGGATATGTTGGAGGCTAAAATGGTGGGGGCGGGGGCTTCAAGCATGCATGGAATAAACATAGGGGTATATTAGAAAAGAGCCAGGGAGCAGGGAGGGTCGCTGAGACTGGAGGGTCTGCAGAAGAATAAGCAAAGAACACTTGGGCAGACTGGGTGGGTGAAACGGTCCTTCCCTGTCAACAAAGTCTATGTTTTTATGAATCTTCCACAGTAGCATCCCAGCTCTGATGTCAGCTGCAGGAGATTCTGGGATTCCTTGTTACAGGTAACGTCAGGGTGGGAGTCAACAGGATCCACTAGATACTGTTTAATTTATGGCAGTAAACAGTAGTTAAAAAAGGTTTTTCACACAAACTGCAAATTGGAACCAGCGCCACACTTGGGAGTGAGGTTCTTAGTGCAGACTGTTCCACTTTAACATTCTTAATACATTTATCAACATGTTCCATATAAGTTAATCCTGGGTTTAACATCAGTCCTAATTAATTAAATGAATTTGCAGACTGTATAGGTTCCCCATTATGCAAATATTTATTTTTAATCCTTTGGTCCACCATAGATCCTGATTGAAAGAATAACCTTTCCAATGTAACAGTAGTATGCACTTTATGTTGGCTGCTGGGATTTTTGAAGACTGGGCAGAAACAGTCTGTATATCTTGTTGTCTTCATAGTTTAGCAGGAGCAAAATTAATTTATAATATATTTAATTTGTTTGCATTTAATTGTTTATACCTTAGAGTACAGGAGGTCATGCGTGAAAATGGTGTTTCAGCATCAGTGGCTTTCCTGTGTAACAAAATAAAACTAACTAAAATAAGCAATCCTGGAATGTTTAGGCATAGAAACATAGAATTTGATGGCAGATAAGGACCACTTGGCCCACCCAGTCTGCCCATTTCCCTACCTAATGGATAAGCTGCAGATCCTAGTTAACCAACAGCCTACTTCCTTGTACCCCCACTAGAATTGCCTTATGTCTGTCCCATGCATTCTGGAATTCCCCCACTGTTTTTCACTCTACGACCTCCTTAGGAAGGATGTTCCATGCATCCACAACCCTCTCTGTGAAAAAATACTTCCTCACATTACCTCTGAGCCGCCCCCATCTTCAAATTGTGCCTCTTGTTCTTGCACATCTGTTTTCTGAAAGATGCTACCCTCTTGGACTTTGTTGATTCCCTTGAGGTACATAAGGCATAAACAGTACTGATTATTTAAAAAATATTCTATGAAGTACACTTTCATAATTAAGTGCACTATGTAGAAAATCCTTATTAAATCTTCTATATTGCATAGATAACTGAAATTTAAAAAATGTACTATTATACTCTATAGTAAACTATAATAACATAGTGGATTATGTTTGTGAAAGTACCAGCTGAAGCAGCTATCTGGGGCCCTACTGTCAAAAGGGTGTCTCCCATTTTGTGTCTAGAGGTTAGTGAAATGAGCTGTGAATGAGCTTGGTGCATCCAGCAGACCTGGGTTTGATTCCCACAACCTCCACTTGCAAATTGTGTTACCCTGAATAAGTCACTTAACTACCCTGTGCTTCCAAGACACACTTTATAATGATCCATTCAAAACCATGGTAAACGAGTCCCTGACTCAATGGTATATTCGTTTCTCATGAATAAAACAGGGTTTTCACCCACTAACATGTTGGCATGGGCCACCCATAGATGTCTAGGAGTTGGAAAACACAATGCACCTGGACCACGGCATGGTGCCATGACCAGAAGTTGTGGTGTTAGGTGTTACTACCTCAGTTGTACCCCAACGCTGACCAGTACCTTAAGACCCGCTTGTCGGCCATGATGACATGTATTTTTCCTGTCCCTCTTGGATCTTCCCTTGTCATTCAGTGGCCCCAACTGTACCCTTAGCTTCCTTTCATCCCTGGCATTCAAAGCAAAACCCCTCCCTAGTACTATTTCAATGCACTGGTCATTAAAATTTTAGGTCTCTTGCCAATCTCAGTCCCCCAATGATTGTTGGCCCCATGTCAGATGCCTGCATCTCAGGTTGGGAGGCAAAGTGGCATCTGACCGGTCTGTTTAGGGACTGGCAAGTGTCTGCATAACACTGTGTTTCATTAGCGCACTGCGTCTGCCCTCTCCCAGTGCTTTTGTACTGCCAATTATGACAGTGCAGGCAAAGCCCTGAGACCCCATTGTGTGCTACATAATGAGTGCAAACTAGAACAGTGATGTGAAGTGGTTATTCTGACCATTTGCATCATTAATTTGTGAATGAGTATGGTGCTCCTCAACTGTGATTGTGAAATGTGACTTTCTGACGTCACCATTGTAAATCACAACTGTTTTATGGCACGACAACTCCATTAATTCTAGTGGCTGTTTCTGTATGATATCCCCCACTTACCAAGTTCAGCAGCTCCATGTTCAGTTGCATTTTAACGGTGCTATTTCATGTAGTGAAAAATAAAGAACCAGAGACATTATGCATCCTCCTCCAAATGCAAAATGAACACTACAGCCTTCACGCCACTGCCGCCAATGTTTTAAATGTTCCCATGATGAAGACAAAAACTGGAGAACGTACTTTCTCTGTCCAAGGACCATGATTATGGAACAAGCTACCTCTTGGTGCACAAAATGAGTCAAACTATGCTGTGAACTACCTAGAGACCAACTCCACATGTAACTGTCTTCAAAGTACAAATCAGAATGTTTAAACTGTCTGTGGATTACCCTGCTGCCTTGTTGTCAGTCTGCATATCTGCCTTGCATGTATCCTTGTATTGTTTAAATGTATATATTGTACTGAAATTGTTTAAATTGATGTACTGTAGTGTACTGCCTTCCCTGTTTCTCCTGGGTCATGTCACTCAGTCCAGCTTACCTGGTTATCAATAAATAAATAAATTATAACTAGACACAGGATGCCAAGAATGCTTGGAAATCGTTTTTTATTTGGTGTTAATACAGTAGGATTTTTTCCAAAGAAAATTAGAAAGAGAGAGAGACCTTGTGATTAAAGATGAACAATTTCAATAGATGTCCAACATTTCTTCTCGCTGGATAGGTTGTCGGTCTCTGACGCCGCTCAAGGGCAATAAAAGTCCCAGGGCTGGAATGACAAAAGAAATGTGTTTGTAGCTGCAGAAAGAGAGACTTTCCCAAGAATCCTTGACTTGAGACACTTAAAGCATGTCTATGATTTCTGGTTCACTTTTGCTGTACATGTGCACACTCCACTTTGTGAACAGAACACTCGTCAGCACAGGCAGCGTGTGGTTATAAAATGCCAAAGTGGGGCTGGCAGCATTGCCTAGAGGTTACAGTAAGGGGCTGTGAATGAGCTTGGTACATCCAGCAGACAGACCTGGGTTTGATTCCCACAACCTCCACTTGCATACTGTGCGACTCTGAGTGAGTCACTTAACTTCCCCAGTGCTCCCAGAACACCCCTGAAAACAGGCATCTGTGCCTAGTGAGCCTTACTTGGTTACCAAAGAATAAAGTAAAATGATTTTAATACATTCTAGGTTGGGAGAAGAGATGAGACAACACTGCATGCAAAAAGAACAAGAACTGGTTGGTGCCAACAAGGCTGGTCATACTTTTTTTTTAATGTTATCTTTAGCTAGGCAGAACGGGTGGACCAAGTGATCCTTTCTGCTGAGAAATTCTACGTTTCTGTGTTGTTTATTTTTGTAGTAGGCCTTACTGTCTCACCAGTCTCACAGTTGTACTTGTAAGTATATGAGGATCACATCTGTCAGTTTTGCAGATTTTATTTATACTGTGCCTACATGGAAGGCTTTGAGACAGCAGCATTGCTTTTTGGTAATGCTTCCTACACTGTACACAGTAGTTCATTTCCACCCAATACCAAGCAATTAGTTTCATCCACCCAGCACAAAATTCACGTATAGCCCCCCTCCCCCTCACCATTTTTTTGAATTCTCTGATTGTCTGGGTTGGACCATGGATCCATCAGGTAGTTGGAGGTAGAGAGACAGATGTTTTTTAATACCCTGACAGATGTTTTTTTATTTCCTGATGTGCCAGGTGGAGCATCAAACGTATCAGGTAGTTTTGGGGAGGGAGAGAGAGACACATTTTTTTTATTCCCTTACATGCTGAGTTGGGCTTGGAATTCATCAGGTTGTTGAGGGGAAGGGGAGATCATTTTTATTTTATTCCCCGGCAGTCCTGATTTGGCTCTGGACTCATCAGGTAGGTGGGTGGATGAAGGGGAAAGAGACTTTTTTATTCTTAACAGATGGCGTTAGGCACTGGACCCATTAGGTAGCTCGGGGAAGGGGTCACATTTTTGTTATTCCCTGTTGGGCACTAGACCCATCAGGTAGTTTGTGGGAGCAGAACAGAGTTTGTTTTATTGCCACATGGGTCAGGTTGGGCACTGGACCATCCTACTGTGCAGCAGGCTGAGCTGGAGCGTGCATGGCACTGTAGTCCCTATGCGCATATTGAAAAGAATGCAGCGTGCGATTGAGGTCCAAGAGAAGAAAAGAGTGAGAAAAGGAGCTCTGGGTGGTGAAGCCGGGATCACTTGCACCTGAGATTACAGCCTCTGAAGTGTGCGCCATCAGTCACCCTTGGTCCAGTCTCCCATGTTAGTGTGCTGTGGGCTGGAGGAGATGGAGATCCCTGAACAGACTGGTAACAGCAGTAGTGCGGCAACAACCTCAAGCCTCCCATGCAGTGTTTGAGCCCCTCACTGTGACCTGAGAGGATGGGCATGGGAAGAGCAGTGGCTCACTACCCTGCCTATTCCACCTTCCACTCACCACTTTGCTGCTGCTTCTCTGTATCTCCATTTGCCTTTATACATGGGCCAGGTTGGGCATGGGACCCATTATGTAGCTGGAGAGAGGGGGATCGATTTTAAATTCTCTGGGCCAGGCTGAGCACCGGATTGGTAAGATGTTTGGGGGAAGATGGCCAGATTTGTTTTTATTCCCTGATGGGCCTGGTCTAACACTGCATTTGACAGATTGTTGGAGGGAGGGTTATCTTTCTATTCCCTGATAGGCCAGATTTGGCATTAGACCTCTCAGGTTGTTGAGGAAGGGGACATTTATTTATTCTCTGATGGACTGGGTTGAGCGCTGGACCTGTCAGGTACTTTGGGGAAGGGGGAAGATGTTTTTATTCCGTGACAGGCCACATTGGGCACTGGATCCATCAGATTGTTGGTGGAAGGGAGACTTTTTTTTTCCCCTGACAGGCTGCATTGCATACCAGACCAAGTAGGTAGTTTAGAAGAGAGGGGCATATTTTTTTAATTTCCTGATGGACTGGATTGGGTATCGCGCCAGTCAGGTAGTTGGAGGGGGGGGGAGCCGACCAGATTTGTTTTTTTATTCCCTGATGGGTCAAGTTGGGCACTTGATCTGTCAGGTTGTTGGGGGAGGACAGATCTGTTTTATTCCCTGATGGAATGGATTGGGCACTGGACCTGCCAGGTATCTGCGGGTGGGGGACAGATTTTTTTTATTCCCTGGTGGTCTGTGCTGCCCACAGGACCTATCAGGTACTGTAGTTGGGAAAGGGGGTCAGCTTTCTTTTTTATTTCCTCTTGGACCAGGTTGGTAACTGGAAAATCTATTTTGTTCTATATTCTCTGAGCTACTAGCATGACACCCCTTTGCCTTGTAAAACACTTTGGGATATAGTATGCATGAAAGTCATATTGGTTAAATGTTGTTTTGCAAATTGCTTCGCCCTGGCCCCCCTCTTGCTCCAGCAACTGATCCCCCTAGTTTTCCCAGTCCAAGGCCTAGGCTACTTGGACTGACTGGAAACTCAGCTGTTTTTTCATTATACAGAGAGGTTGAGAGACATGCTTCCTAGTACCTACGGACATCAAATGGTGCCAGAGCTATGCTATTCTTTGTCCTTTTGTACTGTAATAATTTAGTAACACAAAAACTCTCAGTTTCATATAGGCAGTTACATTTTTGTTCCAGAAAAAAAGTAAAGGTTAGCTTTCCATTCACAAAGCTATGCAGACAGTATGTTTATTAGTACTGTGTCTCTGAGCTCATTCTCTGTCATTCTTGTCATCACTGTGACTGGTGGGGGGCTAATCTAAACAACCCAAGTCTTCTTCAGTGTATTACCTAGGTCAGCTTAACCTGCACAAGAGCATACTCACTTGCTCCACATGTTGTCATGTACTCTCTTCCTTTCAGCCAACAAAAAGGTTTGCAAAGTGTTACAGACAGTTGCAAGGGGCAATAGCAAAGCACACCTCTCACTGAATGACAGCTATAAAAAGCCATATCCCAGTCCTCCAGTACTTTTCAATGGGACAGCTGCAAAAACCTTCTTGACTTTGATCTCAGTGGGAACTAGTCTGCATAACATTTTTTTGCCACCCATAGCTTCAGTTTACGATCCAGAACCATACATCTTGCAGTTTTACATTCCTCATCTGAAAAAGGATGAGGAAAGGATAGAAACTATTCAGCTGAGGGAAACAATAATGACCCAGAGTCAGAAGGCAGAGCCTATCAGAAAAGACTAGAAATGATAGAAACCTACAAATACATGTAAGGACACAACAGGGTAGGCTCCTCAGATTTATTTTAGTTATTTATTTGTTAAGTAGGTGAGGGTGCTAGTCTGATGGAGCTTTTTCAGACACAACCTCAGGGGAAAGGAGTGAAGAAACATGGGTGAAGGGACTCAAACCAGTATTTAGCAATGAGGAAGGCACAATGGGACTGGTGTCATGAAGGTAGAGGGAGGATTGAAAGGGAGGAGTAGAGTGAGCAGTGGTGAGTATGGAGTGGAGAGTTGATAGCAAAGTGATAGAAGGCATTGCAGACGATGTCTAATCTGGGAAGGAAAGGCAAGTCAGTGCCATAGGCCATGTCAGCATAGTCAAAGACTGAGAGAATCATTTTGGTAACCAGCTCTCATCAGACCTGGGGGGAGAATTAATCCTTGTTGTGGTACAAGGCACCAGGTCTGGGGCAAAGCTTGGCATGAGTGGCATCTGTGTGTGTAGAGAAGTCCAGCTTGCTAACCAGCCACACACCAAGGCACTTGAAGACAGGGATGACCTCCAGTGAAGTACCATCCAGTGTAGAGAAAACAGGAGAAGATGAGAGCCAAGCCAATTTTTGTCTGATGCTGAAGGTCATAGACACAGTTTTCTTGGTGTTGACCCTGGACTGGTTGACATAGAACCAGCGCAGCATTTTGTGGAAATAAGTTTGAAGGGGAATTTCCACTGCTGAAACCAAGGGGGCCAGAGGTGTAGATGACCATGTCATCTGCATACATATGGATATGCAAGGAGACACAGACTGAGGGGCAGTCATTTAGAGAACCAGTATTGCCCTTACAAAAATAGAATATATTGGAATATATTGAAAATATGTGTTAATGTCTGTCAGTACATTGAGAAATACATTGCCCCAATGTAATCTAATATATCATGAAATATATGTTTAAATATACTGACATAGTATATTTCTAACTCATAGTATGCAAAAATATGTCACTGTTGAAAAACACATTGACTCAATGAAATAAAATATACAGTATATTTCAGCATATACTGAAACAATATATTTATAATTAACACATTGTAAATGATGTAATGTATGTTAAATATATTGAAATAATGTATTTTATTATGAAAATTAAATATATTTCAATATACTGGAAATTATGTTAAGTATGTCAATACATTGAATTGATAAAATATATTAAACAATATATTGCAAAAATATATAATCATGATGTACTGTATTTCTGCCTCATGCATTGCTTGAAAGCATGTCAATCTATGTAGCAATACATTGTCTGAAATATTATTATTATAATTTTAAAAAATATATACTGTATTCTTTGTATATGTTACATATATTTATTATATATGTTACATATATTTTCTAAATACTTAATCTGGTCCCATGTGCACATTTGCATCACTAATTTGCATATTTCAAAAACATACTTTATCAGCCCAAATCATGATAAATTCTATTTTTAAAATACATTTGAATTGACAACATTAGCTTACAGACTGAAAGAAAAGGTACAGGGTATAAAGCAAGTATGTGTAGAACCTCACACTGACCTAAAAGGGAAACAAAATGAGGTGGTATAAACACCAATCTGAGCCCTTAATAAGCATGAGCTTGTGAGCTAAGTCCTATGTGTAAGTATAAATGTATAAAATGTATGTTTGAGTTAAAGCTATACTATTAAACAATAATTCCAATGTAAATATCTCCATGGTTACTAACAAGATCAACTCCAGTTATACAGGTAAGGGTATGTTAAATCAAAATGTATTCTCTTTGCTTTTGTCTGGTTAAGTTAATATTTATATTAATAATGTGTTTGAATGCTCATACATTCTTCCTGTTGTATATATATATATATATATATATTTTTCAATGTTTGTTGCTAAAGTTCAATATATTTTAACATATATTTAATATACTAAAGCAGCAATAAATTGCATATTGAAAAATTTATTGAAATATATTGATCAGGAAATACATAATATTGTAATAAATGAAAAATAAATATATTTAAAGTTTACTGTATTTTGAAAGAAGAAACAAAAATATAATAATGTGCTAAAATATATTTTTAGAAATGTATTTAAAAATATATGTCATTTTCATAAGGGTGGACCAAGGATGGAGCCCTGAGGGACCCCTACTAGGATGGGGGGGCTGGATGCCACCAACCTGAACAGTCTGTTGATGGCTCATGAGGTATGAATGGAACCAGTCCACAGCGGGTGCTGAAAGGTTATCTAAGCTCAACTTGTCCAAGAGGAGCGGGGTGGGACACTGAGTCAAACGTTTTGGCCAGATCGATGAATATGGCTGTGGTAATATGTCCCTTGTCCATCCTGTTAAGGATAGAGTCAGTTACATGCAGTAGGGAGGAAACAGTAGAATATTTTTTCCTAAAGCCAGACTGGAATAGGGAGAGGAGATCTGAGGAGTAGAGGAAGTCAGCAAATCTAAAATATACAATGTTCTCCTAGAGCTTAGCAAGAGAGGGGAGGAGTGAGATTGACCTGAAGTTGCCAGAGGCAGAGGGGTCACCCTCTTTGTTCAGAGGGTGAACCTCAGCCATCTTTGAGGTCAGAGGGACAGTGCAGAGGGAGATGGAAAGGTTCAGAAGGTAAGAGAGCAGAGAGACAATGCTGGTGCAGAGATATGTATTAATTTTTAGGGTCCAGCTCATTAGGGCTGGACTTAGGAAGGGTTGAGTGACATAAGGGCAAGGAAGACTTCCTGGGGGAAATGGTGGGAAATGGAAACCTTCAGGTAAGTGAGGTGGGGAGAGACAGTGGATGACAGAGGGAGGATCGATCAGGAGAGGGCGGTGAGGGTAATGCACGGGTGGTGAAGAAACTGTCAAAATGGGGGGGTCACAGTCCAGTGAGCCATCCACCAGGAGGAGAGGGGGCTGACTGAGCTGGGGGGGTCAACAGGGAGTGGATAACCTTCCAGACACTTCATGGGGAGTTTAGGCTGGACTAGAGGTTTGACTTGAAATAATGGGCCTTCACAGTGCAGACAGTCTGAGTGACCTGTAGGATAGAAGGTCAGCCAGGGATTTGGAGGACTTGTACTGTGCCCAAGCTTGATCCCAGTATTTCCACAAATCAATGAGATCAGAAGTAATTCAAGGGTGCAGGGAGCATTTAACCCTAGACTTTCTTAGGGCTGCATGAATATTCCAGGTATGTTTAAGTATGGCAGTGAAGAGGGAGAGGGCCATGTTGATATGTGGGGCAGAGTAGATGGGGGGACCAATCAGTGGCTGTCAGGTCATTTAGGAGGCCATAAGTACCAAGTGACCTGAGAGGCCTAGACCAAAGGTATTTGGGGGCAGATTGTGTTGGACGGACTTCACTGACACAGTAAGTTAGACAATTGCCATTGAAGGGGTCCAGAAGATTTGGCATGTACCACTTCTTCTGGTAGCTTATTATACTTGTCCACCACTTTACACAGAAACAGAGAATTTGATGGCAGATAAGGACAGCCTGGCACACCTAGTCTGCCCATTTCCCTACCTACATTAGCTCCATATCCTAAATGATATGCAGCTTACCTTCTCTTTCCTACCAGTATGGCTTTTCCATGAAGAAGTGCTTCCGGATGTCTTTTTTTGTGTCTCTTCCCTGCAAAGATGACATCCAGAACCACTTCTTCACAAAGTGAGTAATGGGCAAGTGTAGTAAGCAGCCAGTGGAAATGGTACAGGCCAAATCAGTCAGCAGCTTCAAGTAGGAATGGGACAGACATGGGATTAGTTAGAAAAGGGAGGGGGACTAGTAACTGAAGGACAGCGTTGCTACTACTTTGTTGACCAGGAAAGGAGGGCTATTTTCAGCCTCGTACCAGGAAGGGGAGATACAGATGGTAACCAGCTGACAGTGAACCAGATTAAGCTGTTGGTGGTATTTTAGTGAATGGGAGAAATTTGGCCAGGACACCAGAGAAATTCCCCTACTGTTCAAAAAGTGCCATAGGATCTCTAATGTTCATCCGAACAACCACCAGAACAGGCAGACAGTACCTTGGTTTAATGTCTTATCCAAAAGATGGCACCTCAGGGGTGTAGCCCTTCCCCATGCTGCACTACAGTTGTCAGTATTGGGATTTTACCCCAGTTCCAGGTATAGGGATGGATGCCACAGCCTTCTGCTCTTCCAGCTTCAGAGGCACGTGTGCGACCTGTTGAGCCACTGACATTGATATTTTTTAAAACAAGCCTGTCTCATCCATATCAAAATTGTTTCTATGCTCAAAACCGTCTCTCTGCTTAGCCTTCTGCAGCAGCCTTAATATATGATATATCACACAAGGTCTCCCCTTCATATTTCATTTATGCAGTAGGGAAGGACCTCGTGTATATGTTTAGTTTAGAAAAATTTTTTTTTTGAAATAAAGAACTATGGAAGACTGTGTGGGTTTATTTTGTAATTTGCCATGTTGGTGCACCGCCCTGTGTGGTTCATTAGAGCTGATTGGCTGACAGTATGGCTTAACAGGTTTTAAAAGAAAAAAATGGCTGAGTTTCGTGAGCGCTCATGGAAAGGAATACAGAAAAATGGCACATCAGTTTAGTGATCATTCACCGAGACAAAGTTGGTGGCTGTTATGAAGGTGTTTTGTTTTTTTAAAGTTGTTTTTTTTTTTTATGAAAGCTGTGGATTCAGAGTAGAATGAGTGGTGTCGGGAGGAAAAGGTGTCTGAGTTCAGTGACCTGTACTCTAATGTGAACGAGCGAGTGGGGCAGAAAGAAAAAAAAAACAGCGGCTTTGGAGCATTTTCTTTTCAGGTCAGCAGTTCTGTTCTTTGTGGGTTATGGATGCAGGGGGAGAGATTTCTTTCAAAAAAGCTGTGGTTTGGCTGTTTAGTAGTTTAGCAGTTCATTAGGAAGTCGGGGGCTGAGGCAGTTTGGGATGCGGTTGGGAATGCAATACTGGCCAAAGGACTGTGACTGTGAAATGCTGTTTTGTGGTGTGAGGAAAGGCAGATGCATGATGCTGGGGAGAAATTAAAAAAAAAATCAGATTTTTTTAACTGGATGTTTTACTGTGGATGGGGCAACATACTATATGTAGACACCAGTAGAGACTGTGTGTGCCTGCCAGAAAGTGAAAGTATGATGAAGAAAGAAGTAGTCTGACACTGTATGAATAAATGGTTAATGTATGTACACATTTATTTATACATACAGTGACTCAGATAAATGTGTTTACTACATATATGGCCGCCCCATTGCATAAAAATATATATATATATATATATAGTAGAGGCAAAAAGCTCCATTTAATGCATCAGTTAGGGTTGTTCCACAGCGACAAAAGCGAGGAAATTCGATGTTAGGGTTGAAACCCCCTTTGCACCCCTCCAGCCCACCCCCCCAACTGGAATCGGGGTGTGCATTGGAGTCATCATCTCAAAGTGTCACCCCATCACATGTGGAAAGAAGCTGAGGAACAGGAGAATGGGGTGACAGTTAGGACCGATGACCCCAATGCACACCCCGATTCCAGTTGGGGGGGTGGGCTGGAGGGGTGCAAAGGGGGTTTCAACCCTAACATCGAATTTCCTTGCTTTTGTCACTGTGAAACAACCCTAACTGATGCATTAAATAGATTTTTTTGCCTCTAATTTCCCTTCTTTTTGAGAATGATCATGAGAAATAATGAATGTAATGCAGCGGCGGGAGCGCGGGGGTGATGTCTTGTTGCATTGTAACATTGTGCCCACAAACGCAAATCGTAATACGCATGGTGACACAAAGCGAAACAGAAAGAGGAACAGTACTGTAGACAGAAATGTTAAAACAACGGAAATGCAACCGCAAATGAAAATGCAAAGCGTAACGCACATGGTGGTGTAAACTTGAACGGTAAGTGAAACGGATACGGAACCGCAAGCAGAAACAGTAATGGTAAGAGTAATGTAAGCGCACAGGCTGGTTTTCCCCAAAAGCTGTATAGAGAAAGACAGTGAGTAGAAAGAATGTATGCAAAATAATGACTCTCGGAACACAAAAATCAGTAGTTGTAATAGTAAATTACTTATATCTCAGTAACCATACGACATAGAAAAAAAATGTAAAAGTCGTATGTATTAACACTTTCTTGGCTAGTTTATACATAGCCCTTATAACTCCTGACAAAACTCCATTCTCGCGACCGCTAAGATATGGGCCCTCAAAGGCGGGCGAATGCCGTAATGTTATCCTATGGGGAAAAAACAGAAGTTCGGACTGCCATAACTTTGAACAGTTTAATATTTTTCACGGAATCTTTGAAAGGCACATCGAAGGACCCGGCTGCACATTCCCTGAAGATTTGAATGATCCATCACAAACCATGCGACCTGTGTAGCCGCTAGAATTCCAGAAAAAGCGAACGCATGCCAAGAGATCATGCTTAATAACTCCGCAGCCGTATCCGACGGATACAAAACTTGGCAGATCCCAAGGTGTGGGGGTCTTGATTGTGTATTCAAACCTCAGGCAAATCTGTCTAACAGTTGCAAAGTTATTAAGGTGCAAAATTTTGGGTTTAACATGTAAATGGCTCCTCAACCTAACTATGGTAGCACTACCAGTTACCATAACATATATATATATATATATATAGATCTATATATATATATATATATATATATGTGTGTGTATGTATATATATATATATATATATATATAGCATTGGGGGAAGTATAAATGAAGCCAGTAAAACATGTTATTGGGTACCCGCAAGGAAATAACATTTTTATATCCCTACAGGGTTGTTATTTTCCATGCAGATATATCTTAATAGAGCCTGCTCCACTTGTTCCTGCATTTGCTGTTGCTTTTGCAACTAAAATTTGAACTTTCACTCACCATTGACTTCCAAAATCAAGTCATGGAATGACCTATATTCTGCTTGTCCTCAGAACTAGGACCACTCACAGTTTCAATTAATAGTCTGCCAAACAACGGATAAAAAACATAAGTGAGACAAGCCTTCTGAACAAATATTAAACTATTCCTCTGGGCCATCAACCCAAAGACATGAATAGGACATTGCATGGGTCTGTTGTGTACAAGCTTTTCATTTCCTCTGTCATGTAGGCAGCAATGCTCCCCTTGCACTTGTGGCTGTGCCACTTATTGCCAGGAAGCACTGTTGTCAACATTCCAGAGGAAATACAATTATGCACAAGAGCCCCATGCAATATTTCCTGTATGTACCACCCTTGTGGTAAATAAATTGGGCAAATAAATCATATTATTGTGGGATAAATGTTTATTTTCACGTAGAACATGTTATTTCCACATAGAATCTGGAAACAGAAAAAGAACAATAGGCCAGATAGAGAGTTTATGATGGAAAGAAATGCAGTTTTAGCTAAAAGCAAGGTAAAACACTAATAAAAGCATTACAAATAGTGTGGTATATATCAAATATATAATGGGTTATAGTACAATAATACATTTATCTCCACATATAAGTGGTAGGATCCTTGTGTCTTCGCCACTTGTGAGTTATGGGTTTACAACTCACCAGTTGAGATAACTGTGGTATTCCACTGCAACCCATTATGTATTATATATATATATTGGCCCCTATGCATGAATAGGGCTGAGGTATGCACAAAATGTGTGTACCCCGCCTGCGTGGATCCGCACCCATGGACAAGTGTGCACCATCCGGTATGCACTACTGGCCACCACCTGTCTGCAGCCCCACCACCCCTAGCACACAGGACTCCACAGGGCAGAGTCATGGTCCCTGGCAGGCATCCAATGGGCCCAGATTGGCTCCCTCGCACCTCTGGGGCGTTAAAGTATGTGGCGTGCGTATGCATGGCACAGTGCTCTTGGCACTATTGGCCGGGCACACTCCCAGACGGCTGCTCCTTCCCTCACTCTTTGGCCCTGTAGGCAAGGAAGGCTTTGGGGGCTTGAGTCCCAATCCTGCCGTGACTGGCAGGGGACATCCATGGGGGCACACACCTGGTTATGGCAGGGTCCCAGTTGCTGTAACCTGTGCTCCACATGCCATTGTGAATGGCGTTTCTGCAGCCATGCCACCGACGTGCTCCCCCACCCACCCCCAGTGCGATAATGTCTGTGCAGCCGAGGGATCGGGTGCATAACAGCAGTTTGTCCCCTCCGTGAATGCCACATGGAGTCCGCGAGACCCCACTCCATGGCATTCAGTTATTATGCACATAGTTTATGCGGCACATTGGCATCATGCATAGGGCACATTAGATACAGATATAGCTATAGATGGGATACTCCATAGAGTATTTTTGAATGAGCTTTTAGACCCTCTGGAATGCAGCCAGCAGTGTTGCCTGGCAATGAATGGCTAAGTGAAGTAAATCCATGGGTGCCAGATAACATTACAGTCAATATTGCAGAAAGGAATAAAAAGGTTATTCAAAGAAGCCCTGTGGAGTATCCTATTTATACAAATGGATTTCATCACCCTAGTGAAGGTGGGTGGCAGAAGAAATGTGGGGCAGATTAGATGGGCCAAGGGGTCCTCATCTGCCATCAAATTCTGTGTTTCTATGGGAGGCAGCAAATGCCCCCCCTGCCCCACTGATGATAGAGCAGCACTGATGGATAGCCAAAGGGAAATTAATTTCCTAGGGGTTGTGGGGAGTAGGGGCAAGGGGGAGGAAGGGATGGGAGAGTCAAGGGGTGGAACTAGGCTGAAGGAAACTACTCAGGAGGGTGGGCAGAGGAAGGATAAAAAGGGAAAGGACTGTATCAGTGAAAAAAGAAGGGTGAAGGATGGGCTCGGGAAGGGAGGGCAAACAGGGACAGGGAGGGACAAAAGGAGTGGAGAGTCATGTGCACCAATGCAAGGAGCCTAGAAAACAAAGGTTGAGGCTACCACTGAGGAGACAGATCTGAATCTGGTGGCCATAGCAGAGTCATGATGCACTGACAACCAAAGCTGGGAAGTAACCATACTGGGGTACTGCACGCTTAGAAAGGGCAGACAGAAAGAGGGTAGTTTTATATGTAAAGTAAAGGAAGGTACGAAGGCCATGGAAGTACAAGGTCAAAGCAGGGAGAAGGAGGGGCTGGAGGTACTTTGGTTTGGCTTGGAGACAGGGTCAAGTGCCTTTACATGCATCGGGGTGGTGTACAGGCCACCAGCAAGGGGGAGGATATGGACAGGGTTTTGGGAGAGGCCATAGGCAGAATGGCAAATAAAGGGGAAGTAATAATTATGGATGACTTTAATCTACTGGATGTGGACTGTAACATCCAGACTGCAGCTACAACTAGGAGCAGGTTCATCCTAGAGTCCCTGCAAGGGGCATTTCTAAGACAGCTGATTACAGATCCCACTAGAGATGGGGCAGTGCTGGATCTGGTACTTACAAACAGGGACAGCATAGCAGACATCACATTGGGTATCCCCCTGGGTTCAAGCGATCCTCATACAGTGTGGTTTGACATACGGAGGGCAGGAGAAAAAACACACTAGGATGAGGGTCCTGGACTTCAGGAGAGCAGATTTTAAGGAAATGGGAGACTGCCTCAGGAAATACCTTGGGGGGTAGTGGGGAGTGGAGGCACAATGGAATAGAATAAAGGAGAGAATAACTAGGGCAACAGCAAGGGTAAGAGGAGAAAGAGGGCACTGTTGTTCTCAAAGGAGGTGGCTAAGGTGGTAAAGGAGAAAAAAAAACAACTTTCAGGAAATAGAGACACAAATGGAGGCAGACAGGGAGGTATATTTAGTAAAACACAGAGGGAGGCAGAAAGGAGGGTAAGGGCAACAAAGACTCAAACTGAGGAAAGGATTGCCCAGTAGGTCAAAAATGGGGATAAGACTTTCTTCAGGTAAATGAGCAAAAAGTGGAAGGCAAGTTGTGGTATGGTGAAGATCAGGAGACCAGGACGTGGGGAATGTGCAGAGGAAGACCTAGAGAATCCTAAAATGTTAAATGAATACTTCGATGTGCTTACACAACTGAATGACATAATGCGAGATGATGCTTGTGTAACTTGATTTGCTTTGTGGCTTTCCACCTCTATATCCGTGGGATATACCACCCTGTTGGGTTACGACACAAGGAACCCTAAAGGAGGGTTGCTCCCCTACAGCTGCCGGGAATGAATGAGTCGGCTAAAGGTAGGTTAGGAAGAAGCCCACAGGGAAGAGAGATGAGCCGCTGGAGGAGGGGTAGATGGTGGGCAACGAAAAAGAATCCTGGTAAGCCCAGGATGTTGTAACACTTTTAAGGTCGCTGGGGGAGTTACGTTTGTTGCTCCGTCCATCAAACCACAGGCTTAAAGCTCTCCCATTTGATGTGCTTAAGCAACTGAATGAGATAATATGAGATGATGCTTGTGTAACTTGATTTGCTTTGTGGCTTTCCGCCTCTCTATCCGTGGGATATACCACCCTGTAGGGTTACGACGCAAGGAACCCTAGAGGAGGGTTCCCCCTACAGATGCCGGGAATGAATGAGTCAGCTAAAGGTAGGTTAGGAAGAAGCCCAAAAAGAATACCCAAAAAATGGCAAGCTTTGAAGAGGTGAGGATGGTGAATGAATTCTGTAAGAAGAAAAGGCTAACTTCCTGAGGAGAGAGGGGAAAGCCAGGCCACCATCCACCTACATCCAACATCGGAACCTAACTAACAAGAAGAAAGCACTAACTCTAAATAAATTTATGACCATTGGCACAGAGGAGAGGGAAAAAACCCTTTGAGAAGGAAACCTCTGGGGATCCGAGGCCTAGGTCGCCTTCCCTCCAGGCTGACGACATTTGATTTGAGGATGTATATCTTTAAAGAAAGGGTTCAGTAACTAGAGGAATACGAGTAGGGAGGATGATGATGGAATAGGGAATATCCCTAAAATAAAGCACAGATCGAAGATGGAACATGAGGTTGCGCGCAGATTGAATATGAACATGAGGCAACAATGAATAGTGATGGTGATGATCACCGCAGGGGGTCGACAGGTTGATGAGGTGGCATAAGATCTGATAATAGGTATGATCGATTGAGTGAGGCAAGAAAGTAGACATTGAGGTCGTAAATCATGATTATGCGATGTGAACAATTAGATCCTGTTGTTGTGGTCAATGAGTAGCATTAGAGTCTATGATGGGATGTTCGAGGGAACGATGAAACTAGAAAAACCTTGCTGGACCTAAGGAGGGTATGCTCAAGTAGTCGATGAGAGATAGTAGATCAGGGAGCAAGGATGGGAGAGATTAAATCCATGTATGAGTCAGAGCAGCAAGGGTTATCAAGATGTGCTCACAAGGATATTCTAGATGTACCGATGAGGAGACAAATAATACTGTAGACTGGCTTGATGGAGCAGTGTGCCTAATTGAGCGATGCAAGTGAGCAGACACTGGGGTTGAAGAGGCATGCTTGATTATACATGTAAGCGATTAGACCCTGAACAATTAGACCCTGATGTTGTAGTCGATGAGGTAGTACGAAATTGAATGACAGGAATGTTAGAGTAAGCGATGTAAATAGATAAGCTTTGAGGTAATGCTGATTGAATTATGACTGAATTTAAGAACTCGATATGACTGGAGTTATGGACTCTACAATATATGGCAGGATGGCCATGGCTGACAAGCGTTATAAGAGTTTTGATAGGTATGCCCAAAAAGAAATGTCCACAGTAAGTCATAAAGGGATTGAATCCAGAAGAGCTGGTATGGAAGTGGAAGAAGAGGAGACAGGAAGAAACAAAACACAACCCGAACAAGGGTATCATGCGCCATGGAGTAACTTGAACCATGCTGCTCTGCGAAAGGAGGCAGGCTCCAAGGCCAAGAAGGCAGGACAAGAATCAAAGGGTAGGCAAGTCAGAAGGTAAGCACAGGACGTTGATCATGGGGAGACAAAGCCGATGAAGAACGATGAGGAGAGAAGCTAGGAGTGGAAAGAAGCTACGAAGGCCAGAACTAGAATATCAAGATGTGCTCACAAGGATATTCTAGATGTACCGATGAGGAGACAAATAATACTGTAGACTGGCTTGATGGAGCAGTGTGCCTAATTGAGCGATGCAAGTGAGCAGACACTGGGGTTGAAGAGGCATGCTTGATTATACATTTAAGCGATTAGACCCTGAACAATTAGACCCTGATGTTGTAGTCGATGAGGTAGTACGAAATTGAATGACAGGAATGTTAGAGTAAGCGATGTAAATAGATAAGCTTTGAGGTAATGCTGATTGAATTATGACTGAATTTAAGAACTCGATATGACTGGAGTTATGGACTCTACAATATATGGCAGGATGGCCATGGCTGACAAGCGTTATAAGAGTTTTGATAGGTATGCCCAAAAAGAAATGTCCACAGTAAGTCATAAAGGGATTGAATCCAGAAGAGCTGGTATGGAAGTGGAAGAAGAGGAGACAGGAAGAAACAAAACACAACCCGAACAAGGGTATCATGCGCCATGGAGTAACTTGAACCATGCTGCTCTGCGAAAGGAGGCAGGCTCCAAGGCCAAGAAGGCAGGACAAGAATCAAAGGGTAGGCGAGTCAGAAGGTAAGCACAGGACGTTGATCATGGGGAGACAAAGCCGATGAAGAACGATGAGGAGAGAAGCTAGGAGTGGAAAGAAGCTACGAAGGCCAGAACTAGAATAAGCGATGGGCTGAGGAAAGTAACAGGAACAGATTAGGAATGATGAGGGAGAGATGACATGAAAACAGGCACTGGAAGCAAGGTGTGAAAGGTTGAAGGATGATAGGGAGGTCAATAGGGTCGCATAGGACCCAACCAAAATGGGATGAGAACTTCACAGGGGTGAGCCGGAGGAGGTGGTGTAAAATCCATGCTAGAAATTGCCAGACTGAGCAAGGGAATAGTGCAGACGGGCAGTGAACCATGCCAAGGCATGCCAAGAGCAGAAGTGAATTAGATGAGCAGATCGAGGCCAGGTAACACATAGCTGAGGGGGCCAAGAAATCAAAGGATCTCAAATGAAGGAATCGATGATGGATGAGATGTAGCAAGTAGACTCCATGAAGGAGGAAGGCTGGGCAAGGGGGCGGGATGGTGAGCTAGACGAGGAGGCACTATGGGCTGAAGCGAAGGAAGGTCGGAGGGAGGCAGCCATGGATGGCTCAAGGACATGAACAGCAGCACAAATAAATAGATAAATCGTGGCATGAAGAGATAGAAGCCAGGACCAGATGGAATCTTGGATGGCAGAGTTTGTCAAGAGCGCCGAGGAGAGGGAGCAGCATGAGGGCATGCTGAAGCAGGAGCAGTTGATGGGGAAAGTGAGGTAGGAAAAATGAAGCTCAGAGTCAATGGAATTAGATGAACACGGGATGACCAAGCCAATTGGCTGTAGAGGGAATGAGAGCCATATAAAATACTAGAGATATACAAATTATCAAAGCTAGGAAAGAGAAGGCTGAGGAGAAACATGGGCAAAAGGTCTGAATACTACGAAGAGTAGATAGGGGAACCATACAGACCTTATGAAGCTGATGAATGCAAGCAGAACTACAGGGCATAACCTCAGAGCGAGGGGGAGATGGGGGAAACATCAGAAAGCACCAAGATACGCAGAAGACAATAGTCAGCAAATGGAGCAGTCTACTAGGTGAGACTGGAAACTAAGATGGTTAGACCTGCGGCGCAGAAGTAGACAGACACCCAATGGAGACAAGTACCAAGGAAAACACAGAAGGAAGCAGTTGGTAGCATTCAGTTTCTAGTGGTGCAGGATGAGAAGGTAGCCAAAGGGGAAGGAAATAGGAGCAGCATCCAAAAGCTAGCAAGCCGGACAGACAGAAAGATCAGAGAGGCGGCCTTGGTGGAAGACCCCAAGGATTCGAAACAGTTTGGTCCAGGAGTAGGCGTGCAGGCGCTCTGGGGGTTGCAGAGCTGTGCAGCGGCCGGAGGAGCCGGACCATAGCCGCCGCAAGTTGGGGCTGCATGAAGCCTGAAGCAGGAAGCATAAGATCAATTGAGAGGGAGGCCTGATTGAGCAAAGTGAGGAAGTAGACACCAAGGCCGATAAGGCATGAACATGCGACATGAACGAGTAGATCCAGATGTGTGGGTGATGAGAGATCAGAGGATTCAATAGAGTGAAGCAAGTAAGGAGGCTCCTCGAAAGGAGATAGATGCCAAGAAGAAGAAGGCATGTCTGGGACCAGAGGGTACGTGAACTAGAGGGGCGATATGCATGCTACAGCAATGTGACCAAGTATTCCTCTCAAAAGGAGGTAGAGATGGAAATTAATAGAGCGATGCGATGAATGAGGTAGATTCAGAATTGAATGTGAATAAACTTGAATGATAGTGGATAGTCTCCAGCCAGCCCATAGCAAGGGGCGACAGACAGGAAGGCATGGCCATGAAGGAGACAGAGGCAAAACAAGGTGACTGACACTGCAGGTTAGAGGGAGGCGGCCAAGGCATGTTGACGGAGTGATTGAAAGAGATGAGCAGGTCAAGGCGAGATATCATGGAAAGCGAGCAAATTAGATGAGATGGAGGGAAACCAAGACTGGAGTAAATCTGTAACAGCCAAAGATGGAATGTAGGAAGGAAGAGTCGATGAGAGAAGAAATGGGTAATGAGGACCGGAGTCAGGAACCTGATACAAGAGGGGGGGGGTCACGGATCGATGAGGTAGCACATGAGTCGTGATCGGCATGCTCAAAAGAAAATCCACCGCTTGCCAGATGAAGTCAGGTGAAAGAGAAAATGCGCTAGGATGAGGAAGGTAAAAGACAGGAATGTATGATGACGGAATGAAGCCATGGAGGCTGGTAGATGGTACAGGAAAGCGAGGTAGAAAAGGACGTAGGATGGTAGGGATGGAAACGGATGAGCAGGTCGAGGCGAGGTAGAGTGGAACTGAGAGAACTAGGCATAAGGAAAGTGGGAGCTCTGGAGGCTGGCACAGCATGAGGGCCGCCTTTTTTTTTTTTTTTGATGTAGAAGAGGAAATTAGGATGAAGTTCCATTCCCAAAGGGAAGCGGCAACTGGAATGAGGGAGAGAAGGCATGGTGACAGTCCATATATGGTAGAAATAACTCCCATCCACAGTCGTCGGGGCAAGCGAATCTTCACTCGATGTAGGCCAGCAGAGTTAGGGATGGAGGATGTCAGGCTGGTAGTATTAGGATGTAATGAGCGAAACGGACTCCCATCCCTGGTAGACAGGGGAAGTCCACCATCACTCAGTACTTCAAGAAGTGCGTGTTAGGGATGGAGACCAGAATACTGCTGGTATGGGCTGGCCAACACACAGCACTGCCAAAGAAAGCATAGAGGAGTGATGAAGCAGTTTAGAAACAGCAAAATAAATATTAGACAAATGGAGACAGAGTGATGCAAAGAAATGAGGACATGAACAGAATGAACACAGGAGTAACGTGAGGAGAAAGTTGGTCAGGGATAGGTAAAGAAGTAAGAGTGTATGCAGTAGAGCAGCAGATCCAAGGCAGCTGTATGTGCTGGAGAGGCATAGCAAAATGCTGGTAGGGGTAGCTGGGCCAAGGCATTGAAAGACATGATAAGGCAATGTGAGCTCACATGACACTGTATGGTAGGGAAAGCAAATAAATGGAACCACAAGGGAGAATTGCCAGGATGCAGTTAGGTATGATTAATGGAAAATTGTAACAATGCCAGGTGAGAAAGTAATCCAGGTATCGATGAGGAGAGAAAACAGGCAATACATCAAAGCTGAGAAAGCCCAGGAGTCACACACTAGATAAATTCAAGTGAAAACGGCAGACTGATTTCTATAGGAAAGCTGCAGAAATCTAATTGTTGAGACAGAAGAGACAGGGTACAGGAGAGAATAAATATACTGGAAAAGTAGCATAATTACAGGCACTGTGTCACTCGCTTTGGTGCCGAAACCTGCAGAGCAGTTATCCATTGCACCTTGCACCAACAATTTTATGGCCATTGCGCGACGGTTTCACTAGTTTGAGATGCAAAAATTTGGTTGACAGGAGCAGAGGAGTGGGAGCTAGTGGGAAGGTGTCTAGCTTGCTGAGTCATGCATGCATGCCTCGAATGTAGCTGTCTGAAAGAAGTAAACATATAAAACTGAAGTCAATGATTACCAGTGGTGAAAAGCTATAGACGGCTTAGTAGGCAGAACCACAGTGGCACAGTAATTTGGTCAAGACATACGTACAGGCCACCAGAGATGCCTGAGGGAGAGTCATGAGTCGCTGCAAAAGAAACTCGAAAATAAAATAATCCCAATGGCTGGCGGTCCAGGTAGTGTCAGGCGGAGCAGTCCCATGAAGCAGGATCATGGAGAAACAGACAGAGAATCACGGAGAAGCAAGAGGAAAGGAGCAGGAGAGATGGCAATGCAAATGCCGAAAAGACCGTCTGGGATCCAGAAAGGGACAGAGCTCAGGGGATGCGCATGAGGCAGGGAAACAAGAAGGTGCAGCAAACGCTGGAATCAGGACACTGGAAGCACCATAAAAGCGGCGGGGAGGAAAGAACATAGTGGCAGGGGGATGAAAGCAATGCAGAAGGAGAGGGGATAGCCATGTAGCGAGTGGTATGCAGAGAAAGGGAGTAAGGACAAACCAGAAGGGTAGAGGAGGAGAAGGGGCGGCGGGAGGCACCAGAAAGAAACAAAATGAGGGAACGAAAACAGCAGGAGAGAACAGCCAACGAAGCCTCTGGTGGAAACAAAAAAGAATCCTGGTAAGCCCTGGATGTTGTAACACTTTTAAGCTCGTTGGGGGAGTGACATTTGTTGCTCCACCCATCGAACCATGGGCTTAAAGCCCTCCCATTCTACTTGGACTCAACAGTGTGACGGGATGGGAGGATGGGCCATCATGCATTAAGAGACACCGGGGTAAGTGGACAGAAGTCCATTTATAGAAGAAAGTCCACCAGGGGTTGGAAGCCCTTAAGGAAAACAAGGCGATGGGGCCTGATGAGATTCACCCAAGAGTGCTTAAGAAACTAAGCACACTGCTATCCACCCCTCTGGCAACGCTATTTAGCACATCACTGGAGACACAGGTGGTTCCAGAGGAATAGAGGAGGACCAATGTGGTCCCTCTGCACAAGAGTGGCAACAGAGAGGAGGCCAGTAATTAATGACCAGTCAGTCTCACATCTGTAGTAGGGAAGGTAATGGAGTCTCTGCTGAAGGAGAGACTGATAGAGTACCTGGAGACACATGGGCTGCAGGACCACTGGCAGCACAGCTTCAGAGGGAAGAGGCTGTGTCAAACAAATCTCACAAATGTCTTTGACTGTGTAACAGGGGAGGGCAGTGTGGCTTAGCTGGACTTCAGTAAGGCCTTTGACGCTGTTCCATACAACAGACTGATGAAGAAACTTAGTAGCATGGGGGTGGAGGAGAAGGTGGTGTGCTGACTATCAGACTGGTTGAAAGATAAGAGGGAGTGGGTGGGAGTAACGGCAGTCACTCAGAGGATGGGAGAGTGACCAGTGGAGTACCACAGTGATCGGTACTGGCCCCTTTCCTCTTCAACGTCTTAATACTAATACTCAAAATGTAGCCAACAATAATACCAAAACCAAATGCAATAACAACAAAAATACTAAAACTGGAAATAAAAACAACACAAATATAAACAAAAGCAAAATTCTCATAATCGGGGATCCCATGCTCCAAGGAGTGGAACATCACCTAACACAAAATGTTAAAAGCAACATTGTGGCAAAGTGCCCACCAGGAGCCTCTGCCAGCAGGGACACTAACCGCATAAAGACAATTGTGCAGGAATCAGGGGATGTTACACATATAACAGTACACCTTGCTACCAATGTCTTGGCAAATCACACAGTTCAGAAGGCCAAGAAACACTTTGAGGACCTGACCGACAAACCTTCTTCCCTTCCATCCAAATTAGCCTTCTCAGAAGTGCTGCCAGTGTGGGGAAAAAGGAAAAAGCACCAAGCAAGTCAAAGAGATTGAAGTAGACAAACTCAACTCATGGCTGCGTGATTGGTGCCAAGACAAGGGATACCACTACATAGGGAACTGGCACAACTTGTGGGAAAGAGCTTTTTTTAAATACGACGGATTGCACCTAAACAGAGAAGGTGTGCAAGCACTCGGACAAAAATTCGATGTCTATACAGGTACTTTAAACTAAATAAAGGGGAGTATGATGCAGCTTACACCCCTGCTGTCGGTGGGGCTGGTCACCACTCCCCAAAATGCCAAATGCACGCATACATCCTCAGAAAACAAATCGGAGCCAACATCAGCCCCAACCAGCAATCTCCATAATCTCTTGGCCAGAAAGAGAAAACTGGAGCAGTCCAGGAAGAGGGTACAATCTCGTGCCAAAGAGGATGTACATTCCTGAAAGGCAATGGTTGCAGATACTAGGAGCCTAACCAACAAACTTCCCAAACTAACAACCATCTTGGAAACAGAAAGGTTAGACTGGGTGGCTGTAACAGAAATGTGGTTCACAGAAAACCACAGATGGCATACGGCCATTTCCAGTTACAATCTGTTCAGGAAAGATAGGCAGGGCAAAAAAAGAGGGGGGGGGGGGGTAGCCATTTACATTCAGTAGAAAATAAAAGCCACAGAAGCAAAAGGGCAACCTGGGGACTTTGAGTCACTGTGGCTAACAGTAGACACGGGCAAGGGAAAACCTTTCAGAATCGGTGTTGTGTACTGGCCCCCAAATCAAGGAGATAAAGTAGACAAAGACCTAACAGAGGAAATCTACAAAATGTCTGATAAAGGTGAAGTAATACTGGTGGAAGACTTCAACCTACCAGATATTAACTGGAGCACACTAACGGCAGCAACAAGAAGTAGGGACTTCTTATTGTCACTACAAGGCGCGGGACTGTGCCAACTTCATAAAAACCCAACAAGGGGAGATGCCATTCTCGATCTTGTCCTCACAAACTTGGAAAGAATCAAGGGCATTGAAGTGAGATGCCATATGGGCAACAGCAACCATCACATGGTAAGCTTTAAGGTAAAGATAACACAGGACACCAGCCACTCAAAGATAAAGGTGCTAGATTTCAGAAAGGCTGACTTCCAAAAAATGAGGAACAACATAAGTAGCCAGTCAATGGAACTAGAGGTTGAGGAGGTGGAGATCATGTGGGGGAGACTCAAGAGAGCAATAAAGACTGCCATAGATCAATGTGCCAGATGGGTCAGCAAAGCAAAGAGAAAAATAAATCCTCTGTGGTTTTCCAAGGAAGTGGCTACCACAAAGAAAAAAAGAAGACATACAGCATATACCAGGAAACCAAAACTGAGAAAGACTGGGAGTCATTCAAGGAAAAAATGAGAGTCAAACAAACAAATTAGAAAGGCAAAAGCCCAGACAGAGGAAAAGGTAGCAGAAGGGGCAAAGAGAGGAGACAAATTATTTTTTAGATGCATTAGGCAACGTAGGAAGACAAAGGGGGGGATAGTAAAGATTGCTACTGAAGAAGGGAAATGCACCAAACATGACCCAGAGAAAGCCAAAATCCTCAACAAACACTTCTGCTCAGTGTTTACCAAAGAGGACCCAGGGGATGGCCTGGCCCTGAAAAAACATAACACCCCAGGACCAGGGGTAGACACGAGTCCCTTTACAGAAGCTGAAGTACGGGAGGCACTAAATAAACTAAAAGCAGACAAAGCCATGGGACCAGATGAGATGCACCCTAGAATCCTTAAGAAACTGGGGGCAGAATTAGCTACCTCTCTGGCTCTTCTATTCATGAAATCCTTGAAGAGCGGTGTGGTACCCGAAGATTGGAAAAGGCAATAGTGGTTCCACTTCACGAATCAGACAGTTGCGAAGAGGCTAGTAATTACAGATCAGTGAGCCTCACGTCTATAGTAGGAAAACTAATGGAGACACTACTCAAACAGAGGATCATAGCATTCTTCAAAACTAGTGGCCAACAAGACCCTAAACAGCACGGTTTCACAGCAGGTAGGTCATGCCAGACAAATCTGCTCGAGTTTTTTGACTACGCTACAAAAATAGTGGACGATGGTGGGGCAGTGGATGTGGTCTACCTAGACTTTAGTAAGACCTTCGACTCGGTTCCACACAGAAGGCTGGTAAAGAAGCTTGACCACACAGGAGTTTGTCCAGAAGTAGTCAGATGGGTACAAAACTGGTCACAAGGCAGTACCCAAAGGGTACAGGTTAATGGAGTGCAACTGACGGAAGGCAGGGTGACCAGCAGAGTGTCCCAGAGCTCAGTGCTAGGGCCTGTGCTCTTCAATGTTTTTATAGCAGACATCACTGATGGACTGGAATAGAAGGTGTGTCTGTTCACAGATGACACCAAGATATGTAACAGAGTGGACACCCCAGAAGGACTTAGCAAGATGGAAGCTGACCTCAGGAAACTAGAAGAATTATCTGAAGTGTGGCAGCTGAATTTAATGCCAGAAAGTGCATGCTCATGCACATAGGAAAGAAAAATCCAAGAAAGGAGTATTACCTAGGAGGCGACAGACTGGCAGCCTCAAACCAGGAACGAGATCTGGGAATCATAATCTCGGATGACTTGAAGGTGAGTAAGCAGTGTGAGAAGGCAACAATGAAGGCCAACAGAATGTTGGGCTGCATTGGGAGGGGAATCACAAGCAGGAAGAGAGAAGCGGTACTACCAATGTATAGTTCGCTGGTCAGACCTCATCTGGAATATGGATTCCAGTTCTGGAGGCCTCACCTCAGGAAGGACATTGACTGGTTGTAAACAGTACAGAGAAAGGCAACAGAAATGATTCAGGGTCTGCAGTACATGTCCTACGAGGAAAGACTTAGGGAACTGAATATGTATTCCCTGGAGCAGAGAAGAGAGAGAGAGAGAGAGAGAGAGAGAGAGAGAGGAGACATTTATTTATTTATTTATGCGCTTTTGGTAACCTGGTGAGTGCACTAGGCTAAGGATGCCTATTTTCAGGCATGACCCAGGGACTGAAACATTCAAGTACATAAAAGACATTAACAAGGTACAGGCACAGGAACTTTTTCACTTCAAGAAGAGCTCCAGGACCAGGGGACATGACCTCAGGCTGCAAAGAGGGAGATTCTCTACCAACACCAGGAAGTTTTGCTTCATAGAAAGAGTGGTGGACGCTTGGAACAGCCTGCCCCAAGAGGTTGTGGGGGTCAACACTGTGGGGAGTTTCAAGAATGCATGGGAAAGACACTAGGGAGTCCTGACTACAAAGGGTAACTGGAGTGTCGAAATAGGTCTAAAACAAATGGGCAGACTAGATGGACTTAGCAGTCTCCTTCTGCCGTCAAGTTCTATGTTTCTATGGAAACTGGAGAGTAAGGTGTGTTCCTTTGCAGATGACACAAAAATCTGCAACAGGGTGGACATCCAGAAGGGGGTTGAGAGAATGCAAAGAGATCTGGGGAAACTAGAGGAGCAGTCTAGGGAGTGGCAGCTGGTTTCAATGCCAAAAAGTGCAAAGTCACGCACCTAGGGGAGGGAATCCCAGAGGCTGTGTACAAGATGGGGGAGAGGTACATAACAGTTACTAAGCAAGAAAGGTATCTTGGGGTGATTATATCTGATTATCTCAAGGTGGCGTGGCGCTGTGACAGGGCAGTAGGCAAGGCGAGCGGGATGCTAGGGTGCATATGGTAGGAGATCTCTAGCAGTAGAAGGGAGGTGGTGTTGCCCCAGTATTGCTCACTTGTGAGATCCCCACCTGGAGTACTGTGCCCATTTCTGCAGGCCGCACCTCTGCAAGAACATTGACAGGGTGGAAGTGGTCCAGAGGATGGCTACTAAACTGGTGCGGGGGTTGCACAAGAAACCATACAAAGAGAGGCATCAGGAGCTCAACATGTACTCTCTGGAGGACAGGAGTGCAAGTGGGGACATGATTGAGACCTAGAAGTACATCATGGTGGTGAACAAGGTGCAGAAGGTTAAGTTTCTTAAATAGGAGGAGGAAGAGTAGCAGAACACAGGAGCATGCCCTGAAGCTTGAGGTGGGGAAGTTTAAGAGGGATGTGAGAAAACACTTCTTCACAGAAAGAGTGGTGGATGCCTGGAACAGCATGCCAGAGGAGGTGGTGTGGGTGAATATAGTGGGGAGTTTCAAATATGCATGGGATAGGCACTTGGCTATAATAAATAGGGGAAAAGGATGAGGGAGGGACACCTTTGACCAAATAGGCTCTGGGATGTAGAGTTAGGCAGAGAAAATAGAGCAGACTAGATGGGCCTACTGATTCTGTTCTGCCAATACATTCTATGTTTCTATGGAGTTCTCTTTTTTGCCTGTCTGTTAGCTTATATTGGGTATAAAAGATTTTGCAATATAGCAGAAAAATGTTTTGTTTTTTTACCTAGAGTTCACGGTTCCCTCTGAACTGTACTGGTGCATTGCTGCAGTTGACCACTATAGACGTTTATCCATAGTCTGTTGTGACTGGTTGAATAGTTGACAAGGGAGCTGTTTTGGTAACATACCTATGGGGAGCTGTTTGCAACTGAAGGAGCGATTGTGATTAGCTAATGATGAAAAATCAAAAAACAATTTGATTGCGAGGTGAGTGGATGGGTTCCAGACTGTTAGATGATATTAAAGTGCTTCTTGATGTAACCCCCCCTGCAAATGGGGGTTCCCAAAAGTATTCCAGGAGCTTGCCTGAATGCTTCAAGTCTGGGCGGTGTTCGGCGTCTGAGCTGTTTAAATGTGGTTCCAAGTGAGTGTTATTTGACCCTCCACGTACTGTCTCTTTAAGAGCTGTCTGCCTGCAGACATAATTAATTTGGATGGGGGTCTGTGTGTTTTCTGCTTGAGTCCCGCTCAAGCTACTGCCAAATCGCTCCATTTCTGCAGTCACTAAGGGCGCAGAGGGAGCTCTTCTGAAAGATGTAACTGTTTACCAGAACTTAGAGTGATAATGAAAATACAGTTTGTCTGATCTGCCTTTTGTTACAGCATGAACTCTGTCTTCTTGCTACCTCATTTGGGTCCAGAACTGCTGAATGGGACCAATCAGTATTTGGGACCCTTGAACTGGAGCCTACTTTGGGCAAATCAGAAATGGGACTCTCACTTGGAGCCAGCCACAAGGGGATTAAATGAAGAGAGCTTTTGGGAAATGTAGTTTGGACCTTGGCGCCTTTTTACACCAATAGAGGGAGCTTGTTGTGACTGACAAGGAGGATCAGCCAACTGGAACCTTTTGGATTTGGAGGAAATGCCCTGCTCTGTTACTGGAAAGCTGAGATCAGTTGTGACAGAGAAGAGAGAAGGAGCTCTGTGCTTCTGCGGTGTATAGTTTCACGCGGGAAGCGCGTGTGAGGCCCTGAGGTTCGGCCTGCAGCTGTTGCAAGTACCAGTTTGAACTGAATCTGATTGTGAGGAGACAGAAGGAAGTCTGAAGCGTGGAAACCAGGCTCACCCTGTAGAAGACTGGAGAAATTGCTGAATTGCGCTCGGTCTGTCAGGAACTGAAGCTGCTGTGTGTGCTCCTGGGTATTTTGCAGTAATTGCAATCAGGATCGAGGAGCAGCTTGCCTGGTATAGTACTTTCCTTTTTACATATGAATGTGCGTAGCGTTTGTGGGGAATCGCTATTTCCAATCCCCACGCTGTGTGCTGTGTGCTGAAGCTGGAAGCAAACCCCAGCTTAGCTTGGACTAAATCCATTTGCTATCAACTGCAGTGGGGTCCAGTCACAAGGACCTTGTCTCCATGCCCTGTTGTTCTGGCAATCCAGAAGAACATCCACCATCCAGTCCTCAGCTTGGGTATTGTGAGTACAAACCATGGTATTCCCCTGTAGTCTGTTTTCAATCACAAGTGTGTCATCTAATTCTTGTTGTTTCCCTGCTTCATGGACTGAGCCATCTGACTCCGGATTACAATTGGGTGTTGTGCACATATTTTCTTCTACAGGGCCCCATCCATCTGCACCTGCCGGCCAGCCCCGGGCAATGCACCTGGCTAGCCCCCTCCCAACCTGGGTACCCAGAGTGTGACTTTTCAGACCCTGTATGTGTGCACAGTACTGTGATTTAATGCCACCAATTAACCTGATTTCCCCTCATGTTACTGCCCCAAATAAATCAGATTTGTTGTTGTTATACTATATACTGCCTGTGGTGTTGGTACTTATGGAAACAGTATTGTGTTTTGCTGTGTATGTTGTTTAACCTTATTTTGCAGGGGTCCTGAGAGCGTGCAGAATCAGTCGAGGGTAAGTGGTATCTATATGAGTGAACGGTGTGTATCCGTGGGGTTCTGGGTCTGTAACTCCGGTGTACTGTGTGAGCCACTAGAGGGAATAAAAGGGGGTCTCAGTGTCCCAGAGGGCTGTGACCAAGCTAGTCTAACCACTACAAACCCTGACCTCTGGGTGGAGGCACCCGCCATAAGACCTAGGCCCCTCAACCTGTCCGTAGTCAAACAGGCAGGGGTAGTAGCCCTTGGGATGCGCCACCTAGGGGTTACATTGAATTTTGGGGGCACTCATCAGCTGTGCTTTTAAAGTAGTCTGTGTTTTATGGCTTCTTTTTTAATGTTTGGATGTTTCAGTGTGATATAAAGGAAAACAGCAAGCATGTGGATTTCAAGTAGAAGCCGCAGCCGCTGTCAGCCATGGGAATCATCAACCATAATTTACTGCAGTCAAAAGCATTTGAAACTACTGTGCATTGCTGCTGTAATCTTAGGAGCTTGATTTGCTCAACTCCAATAAACAAGTTGACTGCTGTCCCCCCTGTAACTCAGCTACAGGTGGGTGCTGATTGGAGTGCTGCTGAGTGGCACTATCAACAGCTTGTAAAATAGCTTCTATGTGTGCCACAGCCTTCCCAGTCCCACTCCTGATCAGTAAGCTGAGGAGGGAGGACTCAGAGTAAAGAAAAGTGTGCCAGTTTTGGGCCGGCCCAGTGGCGCTGAGGGTTGAGGCGCTGGATGCCACACCTCGCGCCATGCCTGCGACCTGTGTTCAGGAACAGGCACAGGCTACCAGGGGTCGGTAGGAGAGGAGAAGGATTGAGCATCTGATAGACTGCTCTCCTTCTCCGGGGAGGGGGGCTCTCAGTGTTGGCACCCATTCGCCCCCTGGTGGAGGCTGGGAGACAGGGTGCCATGCTGCAGTTGGGTGGAGCTGGGGGCAGACACTTGGAGGAGAGCGTGCGTACTCCACCTCCTTCAGCATCATTGCACGTCTCCCAGCTCCAGGGGAGAAAATTGGAGGTAAATGGAGTGGCCACGGCACAATGATGGAGGGCACCTCTCAGGCTGCACTCCCAGCTAGCCACAGCATGGACCCACTGAAATTTGGGCCTCGATAGGGGGTTGGGGGTACCCTGCTGACCCCGCCGGGGGGGTAAGCCCTGGAGTTGGGTTGGTGCCAGCTGGTGGATGCCAGGGCACAGGACTGGGGGTGCCATCCAGAGGAATGCCAACTAGAGGAGAAAAATGAAGAAAAAAAAAAAAGTGTGCCAGTTTCTACATGGCACTTGGCCAAGTGCAGTCATCCAGGGCAGGGAGGAGATGGCTGATGTGTGCCATGGACCTGACCCAACCCACTGACCCATCCAAGGATCATCTGTCCGAGACTAAGAGAGGTGTCCAAGAGTGTGGTGTCTGAGTCTTGTATGAGTGGCTGACTGCAAAACCTCACTGAGCAACCGAGCATTATGAGGAGCACCGAGGGAGTCGCAGTTTATAGTTCGAGAGGATGATGTAAGTTGACAGGGGTGGGAGACGGGAGTATAATACCACCATCACCATAAAGTGAGTCCCCAGAATAGAGAGTTGGTACTGCCACATCTTGGAGTTCACCCAGAATGTGCAAACAAACAAACCCAGAATGAATGGCTCTCCATAGAATCATTCCTATCAGTTTTAGTGACAGTCACAGCACTCTGAAACTGAAGTTTAAACCAGGTATTTTATTGTTCCCCCAAAAGTGCAAATGCAGTTTTATTTATTTTTATTTATTTATTTAAAAAATTGGAAAGACCTTTGAGTCAAGGGCTTTTTTACAGAGGTTCCATGTCAAGCCACAAGAATAACAAATGACAATGGTTTCAGTAAGTAGTACAACATGAGGAAAGTAATTACATAAACAAAAGGATAATATGGCAAGATAAATATTGTGTCAAATGCAGCCAGTGGCCTTGTCTGAAGGGGGGTGGAAAGGATTACAAGGAGAGAAGGATTGTGGGTGAATTGTGGGGGTGGAAGGAGCAAAATAAGAGCAAGGAGGGAGCTGCCACGATGTAGCTTATGTAGGAAAAGACCCACAGGGGGAGGCTAGAGGGAGAGAAAAAGGTGAGGAAACAGAGGGGAGGGAGGTGGGAGTGGAAGGGTAGAGGAAGGGGGATAAGGTAGGATGAAAAGAGGGCAGGGATGGGGACGGAAAAGGGATGAAGGAAGGAAGTGCTGTATGTGGAATAATGTAGCAACAGGGTAGGGCTATGCAGTTACTTGTGGCTTGTCCTAGCAGGAAGGAAATAACGCTCATATAAAATGCAGACAGGTTTAGAAGCAAAACAAAATAGTAAAAAGGCTCCCCTGACAAAGTAACACAGCTAGACAAAGCACTGGGTGATCACTTGCCTAGGTTAGTGGTTCTTAGGTTATGTTATGCAAAGTCAGCTTTGATTGTTTTGTTTATAAGCTTGCCTGTGTCTCCACTTTATCTGCAGTCTTTGGAATTCACAAGTACTGTAATTGTGCATTTACACTTTTGAGGAGCATTAAAGTGCCCAGAATAAAATGCAGTGTTCGAATGCTGTGACTTACTGTTATTGGCCTCTCCCCGACCCCCAAAATGTAGCTCATGCCATTGATGACAGTATAAAACTGAAAAAAAAATTGGTTAAATGTTCTTTATTCAGTTGAAGCCATGAATTTCCAGCTAGCTAAAAAAGTCAGTCAGGATGTTGTGCAAGTCACTTAAAATATGTAATTTAGCTGACTCCAGGGTCTACCAACAAGTTTGTTCAGCTTATTGGCTTTCTTTTAGGAGTCATGTCAACTGCAGTAGTGGATAGTGGATTATACCATCCCAAACACTGTCAGTATAACATAATTCCATTGTTAAAATTTAGATTAATTTTTTATGGCTGCGGGGCAGAGCGCTGCAGATGTTTTGCTAGTTTAAATTATGTTGATCACGCTGTGCTGTTGTTTGTTAATGAACAAGTGAGTGACAGGTTACATATGAACATGCCAGCAGATAAAGGCCTTATGGTCTATCAAGTCTGCTTGTTTGGGCAGCTCCCTATGTATTTAAAAAGGGAACTGACCCCTTCCCTGTTTTCCTTTTGACCTACCTCAACGTCCCCCTCTCCGCTCCTCTCGCCCCCCCATCTGCAACCTTTCCCTACATCCTGTCCCAATTCCTCTTGAAGTTTTCCACTGTTTTTAATGATACCACTGCCTCTGATAGCTCATTCCACTTGGCCACCGCCCTCTTGGTGAAAAAGTGCCTCCTTATCTCCCTCCTAAGCCTTCCCCCAGCAGCTTTAAGCTGTGCCCCCTAGTTGTCTTGTTCCTGCTAAGGCCGAGGAGGCTCTCAGTGCTCACCCTGTTAATACCTTGCTGATTTACTGTTGTTTTTTCTTTCTTTTTTCAAACTGGCTCAGTGCAAGCAGGCAAACAAGCATTCCATCATTCACAGCAGGGCTTCTAACAATGAACAGCAGGAGAATGAGAATCATTAAGATTAACAGCTTCTGGGAAAATAACAGGAGCTGCAGAGGGAATGAGAGCTAAATAATACTTTTTATTCTCCCGTGTTGCATGGCCCTCCCATGGTACAGTATGTAGATTTGTATCTATGTAAAATATGTAATGTATTTATCTATCTATCTACAATATCTATCTGTCGATCAATCTATCTATCTGTCCGTCTATCTCTATATCTATCTGTCTGTCTGTCTGTCAATCTATCTCTCTATCTATCTCTCTATCTCTCTGTCTGTCTGTCTGCCTCTCTGTCTGTCTATCTTTCCTTAAACACATATATACAGACACACCTGTGGGCCAATATAACTGTGCAAAAGAAGAAGCCAATAGGCAGTTTATGGAAACTTGTGCAATATGTTCCGCATAAATCCTTCCCCCACAAAACAAGTGTGAGCCCAAGTGTTCAGGTTTACTTACGTCAGTTGGGACCTCTACTGTTCCTGGCTTCAGGTGGTTAATTTCCTCAACAATACTGCTGGGGAAATACCCCAGTTTTCCCATCTGCTCCCCATAGTAATCACCCTGAACCTGGAAGTAAACAGCACAATGAGTCAGTTAGGACAGAAAACTGAGGTGTGTTTATTGTTTCATTATGAGAACAAACTGTGTGCATACATGAGACAGAAGATGGAGTAGCAGTAGGCAGTCTATATAGGCAGGAAGTAGTTAAGTACCCTCTGAAAAAAGGTAACTCACATGCAACTGTGTTTCTTCTAGTTATAGTCATCCTTTTTTTTTTGTAATTCTCTTTTATGTACCCACCTACCCGGGCTTCTCTCAAGCAATCCACGCTCGGTTCCACGGCTCCACCACCCACCTGAACCGCTCCTCCACATACTGCATCGGTATCAGGACCTGGGACCTCCCCCAGCCCGACAGAGAGGCCCCAGAGTCCCCAGGGGGACAGTTGGAGGAAGCAGCTGACACTGGGCGTGTGGCCAGGACTACTGGTGGCTGCCGTCGCCTCACCTGGAGGTGAGAGATTTTTTTTCTGCTTGTTTTTTGTCCCCGTGGAGCACGGCCTACAATGACGCCCATGCATGGCTGCCCTGCTGGCGTCTGCCATGCTCCATCCCTTATGTCTGGCTTGGTGTTCCAGCAATGCCCCCAATCTCTATCAGGGGCTGCTAGGACACCGAGCAGCCCCTGGATCCCTCCCTGGGAGAGGAGAGCTGTCCTCCAGATGCTCCATCCTCTCCCTCCCTCACTTGCTGACCTCTGGCTCCCCGAGTCCATCACCGAACCTGGGTCGCCAGTGTGGTGCGAGGTGTGGCATCCAGCGCCTTAACCCTCAGCACCACCAGGCCAGTCTTGTATTCATCCTTAGTTACACACATTACATCATCCCAGCTCAAGGAGCCAGCACACAGAAATGGTCCAATCAAACTGAAACACAACAGTGTGACCACCCCTGCACCACGGGTTTTCTTCAACTGTCAGATCTTTCCCACTGATGGGAAACGCACCCTGCAAGTACTGTAGTTCCAAAACGCTTATCGGTGCCAAACAGCAGAGAAAGGGGAGGAAAGATGGACAGTATGTAGCAATGGATGAACACCACTAAAAGAAATACAGTCGCAGGCCAGTAACCCTTTCTTCTAACAACAGACATTCATCTACAGTCGGATGCATTCCACTGACTACTTGTAGTGCACTGAGAGGAGGGAGGTACTGGAGCTGTTTAGTGAATAACTCTTCAGAATGACAGACCCAAAGTCAGTGTCCGTACAAGACTGGAGGTCCACTTTGTAGTACGAGGTGAGAGTGTGTGTGGATGACAGGTGGCTGTCCTGCAGATTTTTGTGAAGGAGCTAGATCTTGAGTTTGCCACTGAGGCAGCTACACACTTGGTTAATGTGCAGATTGTCCATCAGGGACAGGGCACGGGGTAAATAATTAACAATTGTAGCAACTGGCAATACACAAAACTAATCAATGGGATTGGGTCTTTCTGGCTATATGTGGTTGAGTGACGTGCCTCCATACATAACAAACAGCAGCATAGCTGATCCTCTAAATTGATGTGTCCCAATGAAAGAAAACCTTGGAGCTCTTTTCATGTACAGGTAGTGAAGGGTTGCTAAGCAGTGGCCAATAATTCACCAGCAACTAATTTCCATCTCAGTTATTGCTAGCTGCAGAATATGGAATCAGAACAAGAAAGGCAACTGTGTGGGAGCATGGGCTGCTACCGTGTGAGGCTGATAGGGCCCCTGGTGTTCTGCTGCAGAATTTTCTGATTTCTGCGGCAGGGCTCATTGACTTCTGTGGCAGCATTTTCTGATTTCTGCGACATGATTTATTCATTTCTCTGGCAGAATGCAATCCTATCATTGGCTAAATATGATGTGATGTCATCAATGACATCATATTTTGAGCATACAGGAAGGGCTTCAGGATAAACGAGGTGGGAAAGAAAGCCTGACACTATGGAAAAACAGTATATTTATATGAAAATTCACCAAAAACAATGAACTCTGCAGCACTATATCTATTCTGCGGCATGACACAAATTCTACAGCAAATTCGCAACCGCAGAACCGTAGAATTCCAGGGGTCTTGCAGCTCAGTGGTACAGCACTGGTATAGCATTTTGGGGGCTGACGTCCATTTCCTAGTTAGCTCACAATACTTCTTTCCCATTACAATTTGTCTTTCAATTGCTTAGCAGTGTCTAGTTCTGCACCAGCAATTAATGTCCATCTAGATGTAAAATAATTATTTATTTCAAAGTTCAGAAATACAACTTTGAGCAGAAATGCTCATTTGCAAAGTTTCATCAGAATAACAATTTGTTAATACCATGTCAAACACAGTATTAAAAACTGATTTACAAAGGCTGAACAATATTGATTCCGTTACATAACAAAACAGAATGAGTAACATAAGAACCATTTCGGCAATACAGGGTGAACAAAAGTTAACATTCAACAGTTCAAATCATACAAAGCATAACATAGGCACTAGGAACTATACAAAGGTAACAGCATATCTGGGCATTGTCAGCGGTTAAGTCTGCACTTTTATGGCACACTGGAATGGAGGAGAGGCACATGCGTGAGGAGACTGTGTGGAGGGTAAGGTGCTGGTAATTAAGCCTGATCGACCACTATTTACAGTGTTTCCTCGATAATCTGCCCACTTTGGTGTAAGGAAAAATAAGCAGATAACAGACAGTGACTAACTGCATTCTAGTAAACAACTAACAGTGTATTTGGCTACAATTACTGCTGTTCTTAATTTGTACAGTAGGTACAATATTTTTAAACTTGCATGTTAAAAGCATTAAATCATGCCAGTGTATTTTCACTACAACATATACAATAGTCTGTAATGCACCTTTGTGTTACTTGGACTGCAATGATTTTTGTTTCTTTGAAGGTACTGTAAATGTTCATTAGATAAGGAAAAATAGAGGAAAACAAGGAAAGGAGTAGTCAGGCTGAAGCAAGGAGAGGAGTGGGAAGAGGAAGATAAAGGATAGGTGGACATTCCGAACAGACAGTGCTGTTCAGTGTTCACTGTGGAGGACAAGGGACCAATGCCTATGTCATCCAGACAATGAGGGGAAGGGGTCAATGTGGATTCCATTCCAGGGAGAAGGGTACTGGAGAGCTTAAGTGCACATAAAGTGGACAGGTCTATGGCCCCAGACATAGTTGTTCCTATCTGAACCACTAGATGAATTATTCAGTAACTCAGGAGAGACAGGGTTAGTACCTAGGGACTGGAGGATGGTGAACATAGTCTTCCTGTACAAAGTGGGACAAGGGGTAAGTTGGAGGAACTACAAACTTGTCAGCCTAATGTCTATCATGGGTAAGCTGCTAGAGACTGTAATCCAAAAACACCAGCTCGCCATCCTCGGCGGCCGTGGCTGGAAAAGCCAGCCAGCCACGTGTCTCCCACTGCCCTGCCACAAGCTTCCTAAGCCCAGGTAAGCCTGCAAGTCTGACTGGGAACTCTTTGGAGCCTCCAATTGGACAAAGTGCTGCACAGCCTGCTTTCCATTGGCTGCTGGCATACGGATTAAGCTCCAATTAGTCTGCTGCTTGCTTTTACGGCCTTCCGGCATTTTCTTTCCTTCCCAGCTACTTAACTTGTATTTGGTGTCATATATTGTGTGAAATGTACTGCAGTATCTGCCTGGGGATGGGAAATGTTTGAATTTGGGGATGGGAAATGTTTGAATTAAATGTTGGGGATTGTTTGAACTTGTAATTTTTCTGTGGAATTTCCCCTTCCCTCTGCTCTTTTATCCTAGCCCTACCTTCTTCTTTCCTCCCAGCTTAGCCCTACCCCTCCTCCCACACTAGTCAATGCTTCTACCATATTTGCATTTCTTTTTCTGTTTGTGGCACCATATTCAAGCAGCTTGTTACTTAGCTGTCTGACTGCCTGCCCTCCTACCTCCTCTAGAAATTGTCTGCTGCTATTGTGTTCTTTGTCTTTCTCCCCCTGATTTACACCCTTCAGACTACCTCCTGGCCTGTACCTAAACCTAACCACTAGCCCTATTCTTTCCTTTCAGGAGCCCTTGATCGGATGAAAACACCAGCTCACCATCCTTGGCGGCCGTGGCTCGAGAAGCCAGCCAGCCCCACACCTCCCACTGCCCTGCCACAAGCTCCCTAAGCCCAGGTAAGCCTGCAAGTCTGACCGGGAACTCTTTGGAGCCTCAGATTGGATGAAGCACTGCACAGCCTGCTTTCCACTGGCTGTTGGCATACAGCTTAAGCTCCGATTGGTCCGCTCCTTACTTCCACGGCCTTTCAGCTTTTTCTTTCCTTCCCTGCTACTTAACTTGTATTTGGTGTCATATATTATTTCCCAGCCACCCACCCCGACCCCATCCTCTATTAAGTAGACTTAAGCTCTGCTCATCTAGATCTCCATTGGCTGTTACACTCCTTAACACGATATCAAAAATATTACTGAATCCTCCTTTCTGTCTCTTTTTCTCTTCCACTTTAGCCCTACTGCGACCTGCTCTTACACCTCCTTTTGGGCTGACATATTTGTTCCAGTGATTGTCCCTCTGGCATACCCAGACTTGTCTCCTGTGCTGTGCTCTACAGGCACACTCATGGGTTACTTAAGTTTGAGGGTTCTGTTGCCCTGCCTTCTCCTGTTCTACACGGCTGATCAGTTTATTGCTGTGTCTTTACGTGACCTGCCACATGAAAGCACCTCCCCCCATGTCACCTTGGCCAGATTTGTCTATTGCACTTTTATACATCCCGTGTCTCCCTAAGCCTGACACTGTGCTCCTTGGGCTCTAGCTCTGAAAGCACCTAGTTATATCTTTTAACGATTCTGCTCTTAATATGCTCTCATCTTGCGCCCCGTCATGGTTCCATCTTTTCATTCTCCTCCTTCTGGCCCATGCTGGTGATATTGAACTTTATCCTGGGCCTCTTTGCCCTTCTGCAACCCACCCCCACCTTTCTGCTGCACTTCCCTCGTGCAAGGGGCCAAAAATTGCTCATATCATTATTCATAGTCTATGCCCAAAAATGGCTGAAATTGAGGCATGGGCCATACAGAAGTCCCCCAACATCTTATGCATTTCAGAATCTTGGCTCAAACCAACAATTGTCCAGCATGAGTGGCTTTACCGGGATACAATTGTTTCAGAAAAGACAGGGTGGGAAAAAGAGGCAGTGGGGTTCTTATCTACTCACGGTCAAATCTGAATGTTGTAGAACTTTCTGTACCTGACTCTGGTTCCCCCCTTGTGGAAGCCATATTCATCTCCCTAACCCTTGGCAATGTCAAAAAACTAATCACTGGATGCGCTTATCTGCCCCCCCAGTACGGCTTCCCTAGGACTCCCCCCTTTCCTTACCTGTCTAGTCAATCTCCCCCACCATAACCTTAACTCTGTGGTGATTTCAACATTGACTGGCCTCACCCAGATGCAGACAAAGTGCACACTACGCTTGCTGACTGAAACCTAATACAACTCATTCGGGATCCTAGCGCATTAATACCAAGTCAGGAAAACACACTCTGCTGGAATGGATGGTCATTAACTGTCCTCTAAAGATCAAGGCCGTGGGTGTCCTCTCAGAGGACACCCACGGCCACTGTGACCATTCCCCTACATATTGTGTATAGAGGAATAATTGTCTTAACGTCCCTCCTAAGATCTCCCTGGTTCAGGATATGACTAACTTCAATGTAAGCAGCTTCATCTCCTCCATCAACAACACTGACTGGCACCCTGTTAAGACTGTCCCTGATTTAAATCAAGCCTTGGACTTCTAGTTTCCTCCTTCACTTGCATTGTCAATATCCATGCACCTCTGAAGAAATGTAGGTCTAAGGGGATCAAGGCCCCCTGGCTCACTAAGGAAATCAGGATTCTTATGTCCCATCATGACAAGGCTTGGCGGACCTATAAGAATAGTGGGTTACCCTCTGACTAACAAATATTTAGGCAATAAAGGAACAAGTGTAAAAACTCACTGCAAAAAGCCAAGCATCACCATTACAAATTCCTTCAAACTGAGCACCCCTCCAACCCAACGGAATTCTGGAGACAGGTTAATTCTTTGATCAAAGAGAAGGCTGCCATAGCGCTGAGCTCCATCTCCGCCAGCAGTGTAACACTTACAGACCCTGAGTCCATCACCATTGGATTTAATGAATTCTTTACTGACCTATAAAAATATACCTCGCTTTTCAGTAACTCCCCATCCCACACTTCTATCCAACCCCCATCATGTACCCCTGAGGCTCGACCTGCCTTCCGTTTGAAACTGGCTTCCATTAAAGAGGTCCAGAGACTTCTTGCTAACTTAAAAACTGAGAGCTCCCCTGGCCATGACTCCCTTGAACCTAAATTTCTTAAGCTTGGTGCTCCGGCCCTTGCCCGCCCTGTCCGTGGCCTATCCAACTGTTCATTCTTAACTAGTACCTTACCTGACGAGTGGAAAGTGGCTGTGGTCGTTCCGGTGCATAAGGGGGGACCCAATACTATCGCTGAAAACTTTAGACCCATCTCTATTCTCTGCCCCTTGGCCAAAATCCAAGAGAGTATCGTCTACAACCACTTTCAGAGCTAACTGGAACTTCACAGCCTTCTATCTCCATATCAACATGGCTTCAGAAGAAATCACAGTACCCTTACTGCCCTTGTGAAAGTGACCTCCGACATATTTCAAGCTATGGATCGTGGGTCTGCTACTGGAGCCATCTTTGTCGACCTTACTAAAGCGTTTGACCTGGTTAATCACAGCATCCTGCTCCAGCAGCTTCATGTTCGAGGTATGGATTCCATAGCACTAAACTGGGTTAACAACTGTCTTTCCTCCTGCCTCCAAAGGGTCAAGTGGGCTGACTCTGTCTCTGATCTCAGGCCCATCACTCATGGTGTTCCTCAGGGCTCTATTTTAGGACCAATGTTGTTCTCGCTATTTATTATTGACCTGCCTAACTTCTGTGGTGGGGCTTCTGTACATCTCTATGCTGATGATGCCATAATCTATCACTCCTCTCCTGACATTGCTCTGATTAATCAAGAACTTACCTCAGACTTTGCTTCCCTGGAGGACTGGTTCAGGAGCAAACATCTTATTCTTAATACAAAAAAGACCAAAAGTATGCTATTTTTACACCTGCCCCCTTCCTGGAGTACTCTTTCCCCCTTAACATTATCTCTCTCAGTGGAGATACTCTTGAGTTTGTCCATTCCTTTAAATATCCTGCCATTACATTGGACTCCTTGTTCACCCTCAGTATGCATGTTTGCAATATCACTAGATCTTTGAACCAGAAACTAGGCCTCCTCTATCGCATCCGCCCTTTTCTCTCTGTAGCTTCCTGCCAAATATTGCCTCTTCCTCCCTTCTTCCTCTCCTAACATACAGTGCTCCCCTTCTGCTAACTACCAGATCCTCTACTCCGTCTCTCCTCTCCCAGGCTTACCATAGAATCGGCTGGTTTGCCTTGGGAGTTAATGCCCGACATCACTACTGCGATGTATTGTCCTCTCTGGCCTGGCTGCCCTATGCATCCAAACTCAAGTATCCCTCAATGTGCTTCGTACATAAACTTGTTCACAAATCCACTCCTCCCTGCCTTAGGAAGACTATATGCCTGAGACACGCTCCTTGTGCCCTCAGATCTGCCTCTCTCCCACTTCTCCTAAAGCCAAATTCCATTTAGCCACTGCTCATATGGTCTTCTCCTTTGCTGCAGTATCTGACTGGAAATATTGTTGATGGAGGACCTGAATATGCCAGATGTTAACTGGAGTACCTTTGCTGCAGGCACATCCAAGAGCAGGGTCATTCTTGATGCCTTACAGGGGGCTTGCCTCAGACAGCTAGTGTTGGAACCCACTCAGGAGGGAGCAATCTTAGACCTGGTACTCTCAAATGGGGAAGGAGAAAGGATCTCAGATTTAGAAGTGGGTAGCCATCTGGGAACAAGTGACCACCAAACAGTGTGGTTCACAATAAACACAGCCATAGAGTCAAGCCATACAAAAACAAGAGCATTGGACATTAGGAGGGCTGACTTTGGGAAAATGAGAGAGTGCCTCAGAAAATCACTAGCAAACGGACACGAAGGAGGGGTGGAAGAACAATGGGGAATAATCAAAACAGCCATCACAGAGGCAACAAGCCTTTGTGTGAAGCAAATCAACAAAACAAAATGAAGGAAAAAAACCACTACAGGACAGAGAACTTTATCAGTTAAAGCAGAAGGAGGCAGGGAAGGCAGTCAGAATAGAAAAGGCACAAACTGAGGAAAAGATAGCCAACTCTGTTAGGAAGGGGAATAAAAGCTTTTATAGGTACATTATGGAGCAAAGAAAGACCAAGGGAGGGATACAGACACTTAATAAAGGGAAGGGAATGTGGGCAGAGGTTGACAGTGAAAAAGAAGGGATACTGAATGAATATTTCTGCTCAGTATTCACAACGGAAAAGGAGGGAGAGGTACCTAAACCAAACAAGAAAAACACTCTGAATGGGGGGGTCGATACCAGTCCATTCACAGAAGAAAGGGTTTTGAAAGAACTCTTGAATCTGAGGGTGGATAAAGCAATGGGGCCTGATGGGATTCACCCCGGAATTCTAAAAGAACTAAGGGTAGAACTAGTAATGCCACTGGCTACTATCTTTAACAAATCATGGGAGGATGGGGTGGTACCTGAGGACTGGAGGAGGGCAGATGTGATTCCACTTCACAAAAGTGGGAGCAGGGCGGAAGCAGGAAACTGCTGACCAGTTAGTTTGACCTCAGTGGTAGGGAAAATGATGGAATCACTTCTGAGGGAAAGAATTGTTGAGTACCTAGAGGCCAGTGGGGCACGGGACCCAAGGCAGCATGGATTCACAGCAGGAAGGTCATGTCAGATGAACCTAATAGATTTCTTTGACTGGGTGACCAAAGTAGTAGACCAGGGAGGGGCTGTGGATATGGTCTACCTAGATGTTAGCAAGGTATTTGACACAGACTCACACAAAAGATTAATATACAAGTTAGCCAGCCATGGAGTGGGTCCCAAGGTGGTAGCCTGAATAAAAAACTGTCTGGACAACAGGATGCAAAGGGTAATAGTAAACGGAGTCCACAGTGAAGAAAGGAGGGTAACTAGTGAAATAACGCAGGGTTCGGTACTGGGATCAGTCCTCTTTAATGTCTTTATAGGAAACATTGGAGAGCACCTAGAAGGAAAAGTATGTCTCTTTGCCGATGACACAATGATCTGCAACAGGGTTGATACACAAGGTGGGGTGGAAAGGATGAAAAGGGACTTGGCAAGGTTGGAGGAATGGTCAAATATATGGCAGCTCAGATTCAATGCAAAGAAGTGCAAGGTAATACATCTGCGAAACAAAAAACCCAGGGGAAGAATACACAATGGGGGGTGAGATAATAACAACAACAAAAATCTAAAAAGACCTAGGAGTAATTATATCAGATGACCTAAAGGTGGGCAAACAATGTGAGAAGGCTGTAAGGAGGGCTGGAGGGGGGGGGGATACTGGGATGCATAGGGAGAGGCATCAACAGTAGAAAGCAAGAAGTTGTAATCCCTCTGTACAGACAGTTGGTGAGACCCCATCTGGAGTACTGCATGCAATTCTGGAGACCCCATCTCTGCAGAGACATAGACAGAGTGGAGGCTGTTCAGAGGAGGACAACCAAAATGGTGCAGGGTCTGCACCAGAAGACATACAAGGAGAGACTAAAGCAGCTTAATATGTATACCATTGAGGAAAGTAGGGAGAGGGGGGACATGATAGAAACTTTCAAGTATCTCAAGGGAATTAACAAAGTACAAGAGGGTAGTATCTTTCAGAAAAAGAGGTGTGCAAGAACAAGGGGCCCAATTTGAAGATAGAGGGGGGACGGCTCAGAGGTAATGTTAGAAAGTATTTTTCACAGAGAGGGTTGTGGATGCATGGAACAGCCTTTCTGAGGAGGTTGTGGAGTCAGGAACAGTGGGAGAATTCAAGAATGCATGGGACAGACATAAGGCAATTCTAGTGGGGGGTAGGAGGAAGTAAGCTGTTGATTAACTAGAATCTGCAGCTTATCCATCAGGTAGGGAAATGGGCAGACTGGGTGGGCCAAGCAGTCCTTATCTGCCGTCAAATTCTATGTTTCTGTTTCCTTGCCTCCCTCTGTTCTGTCCTGCTCCTCTCTCTCCAAGTTCAAGTTGAATTTGCATGCCTTGCTAGCCGGCTCTGTATCCTGCTTCTGCCTCTGCCAACTGCAGCACCCTGTCCCACTCTGCCCTTCTCCTCTCTCCTGCTCCCCCACCATCCTTCCCATGAACTTTTTTCCCTCTTCACTCTCATCCTCCTACTTCCCCTTCTCCTCCTTCTAACCTCTCCCTCATTGCTCCTTTTTTACAGTGCCTTCTGCTTACTTCCCTTGATCCCATTTATTTATTCCCTTCTGCTCTCGAACTGTAACCAGTGAATTTAAATGTATTTTATCTGTGCATCTTTATATATAGTGCCATTGTATATTGTACCTTTTTTGCCAGGTTATTTTAATTGTATGATGCTTTATTTTTGCTTTATGCCTACTCCTGTATCTAATTATGTTTATCTCCCTTAACTGTATGTTCTGTATTTTGCTTGTTTCATTGTACTTTTTGTAAATTGATTGTATTCCTCCCCAGGTTAACCCTGAAAAAGGGACAGTAATTGTCTCAGTGGACTTATCCAGTTACCAAAATTCAAATAAATAAATAAATATGGGAAAGGATATTAAGTTTCCTGGAGGAGAATGGACCGCAGGACAAGAGGCAACATGGGTTCATGGGGTGGGGGGTCATGCCAGAAAAACCTGATCAATTCATTAATTAATTTTTTTATTGAAATGTTTCACCAGAAAGACATACTGAGCAAATTTCTTTGGCTGGGAGACAAAGACAGTAAACAAAGGAAAGGCAGGCTTGACTTCAGTAAAGCCTTTGATACCATTCCACATGGACAGTTGGTTAAGAAGATGTAGGACCTCAGATGTGGGGATAAAATTACTAAGTGGGTGGGATTGGAAATTGGTTAAATGACAGGACTCAGAGGGTAGTAACAAATTGGGTATACTCTGAGGTGAGGGTCACTAACAGGGTGTCACTGGGATCAGTAGTGGGACCGATCCTCTTTAACATCTTTATCTGTGACATAGGGGTAGGGATCAAGGACAAGAGATGCCTTTCTGCAGATAATTGAGATAATAGTAAGATCTGTGACCGAGTGGCTATTGGGGAGGGGGTCAAAATCAATGAAGGAGTTTCCTGGTAGACTGGAAAGTTGGTTGAATGTATGGCAGTTACAATTTAACATCAAAATATACAAGGTGATGCACACATGGGGAAAAAAATCCTAGCAATGAATATGGGGAGTAGTAGTGGAAAGCACTATGGAGGAAAAGGATGTGGGAGTAATATCAGACAGCCTGAAGGCATCAGCACAATGCAATGGGGCAATGTGCAGGGCAAATTGGGCGCATAGGGAGAAGGATTGCTGGCAGAAGAAGAGAGGTGCTTCAGCCACTGTATAGGTCACTGGTTTGGCCCCACCTGGAGTACTGTGTGCAGTTTTGGAGCCTGCATATGAAGAACAGGGATGGGGTGGAGGCAGTGCAGAGGGTAGCCAAGATGATCCAGGGACAGCAGGAAAGGACATTCGAGGAGAAGTTAGCAGATCTGAACATGTATGCTTGAGGCAAGAAAGAAACAAACATTTGTCAATGCCGAATTTTGTCACGCTGGCATTGGCTTTTTTTAGTGCAGTGCGGAAACACATTTTTGGCAGGATGTGAAAAATGACAGCTGTACTGTTCATAAGGAGGTGTTAAAAAATGGCAGTGGTGAAAATGTGGCATGTAAGTATTGCAAATTTGCAAAGTTACAAGGGTGCGTGGGAAATGCGCAATGCACACTTGTAGCACAATCATTTTATGGAGTTTCAGCACCAAATTTTCAACATAGGCATTTTAGCACCTCTGCTCATGTACAGTGTCACAGTCATTTCCTCAAACTGTCCCAAAAAGTGATTTCGCACAGCGATCACGCTATTCTGTGCCAGATGTGCGAAAACACATTTCAGGCAGGATATGTAAAATGACAGCTGTACTGTTCATCAAGAGGTGTGGAAAAATGCCAATGGTGAAAATCCAGAGTGAAAATATTACAAATGCTTAGCGTTACGGTGTCTGCGTGCAAACTCTGCTTGCTACACTCATTAACACAGTCATTATAGATATCGTCACCAAATTTTCAAAATAGGCATTTGGGACCTCTGCTCATGAACAGTGTCACTGTCATTTTCATAATCTACCCTGAACACTGATTTCCCACTGCGACCACAGTATTGTGCGCCGGAAGTACGGAAACACATTTCAGCCAGGATGTGAAAAATGACAGCTGTACTGTTCACAAGGAGGTGTAGAAAATGACAATGCTGGAAATCTGGCATGAAAATATTGCGAATTTGTGAACTTACGAGCGTGTGTAGCAATTGCGCAATGCACACTCGTAAAACAGCCATTTTTTGAAATTTGTCCTCCAAATTTGCAACATAGGCTTTTTGAGAGCCCACCTCATGAACACTGCCACTGTCCTTGCGTTAATCGGTCCCAAAAGGTGATTTTGCGCAGTAACTGTGAAATCACCTTCCGGGACCGATTAACGTCATAACTCTGACAGAATTCATGAGGAGGGGTCCCAAAAACCCCATGTGGAAAATCTGGTGCAAAAATTCCAAAAAAATGCCTGAGGTATGCATCAAAGTAGAAAAAACCCTATTTATTCCATTATACAGCTTACCAGCATTTCCTCAGTTTGCGGTCGGCTTTGAAGAGTGAGGACGTGTTCCAAGTCCACCGAAGATCATCGCACCAAGCTCCGGAGGTAAGTATGGGGTGAGGTGGGGGTGTAGTGGGTGGGTGCGGGTAGTGGGTAGGGAGACTACGAGGGACCGTTTCAGTTTACAGGTACTTAGAAAACATTGCGGACAGTTTTCTTTTTACAGGTGGATTCTTTTTGAGGGGACAGTAGCCAATGGGGATTGGGCACCCCATCGGCCTGAAGAAGGGGACATCATGCCGACCGGGTGGGCTCCTCTTCGGCACATTAAAAGCGGGAAAGGGGGGACAGATGCCGACAGGGATTGGGCACCCCCATCGACAAACAACGAAAGCGGGGGGGGACACATTCTGCCGACGAGGAGTGGGCTCCCCTATTGGCACATACTTTGAGGAGCAGGGTAAGCCGACTGAGGAATTGGGCACCTCTGAAGTCGGCAGTTTAGCGGCCACTGTGCTGCCATGTTACTAGCTGGCGAGCATGTAGGAAGGGTACGCTGCGTGTGATGAGCTTTGCTCACATTGCAGTGGACTTTTCCCTAAATGTGCTCGCCACATTAGCATGCATCGTGTGGCGCCGGCCTACAGGCTGATTGGGGAATGAGGGACGCACCTACTGGTGCGTGCCCTGCATTCGCCCAACAGCGACCATGCCTCCAAATCTGAACTACCGCAAGATGTTGGCTGTGCAAGTGCACCAACATAAAAAGGGGATGTGACTGAAAGATACAAATGCCTCCATGGGTTATATAAACTACTGGATGGCACAGAATTTTTCAGATTGAGTGGGAGCACAAGTACCCGGCGCAAGTCCAGGAAGTATTTTTTTTCAGAGTGAATGGTGGAACAGGCTGACATAGGAGATGGTATGTGAAAAACCAGGAGGGGAGGGATTCAAAAAAGGGTGGGAAAGACACAAAGGCTTTGTAAGACCATACCAGAAAGGAAGGGGAAGATCAAGTGAGGAGCCTCGCAGAAGGGCTTTCTCATTCCGCATTAGTTATTTTATTTATTTATTTATTTGTTTGTTTATTTATTTATTTATTATGATCTTGGACTATATCAGTGAGTGGATGCTCATTTATAGGTCCCATGTCAGTTTTCAAAGACAATATGGTATGGCGGTACCTTTGGTACAGACAGAATTATATTTAGTACAGACAGAATTACAATATGGTACACACAAATTGAAACATCTTAGGCAGTATAAAAGATTGCCAGCGTCTGGAATTTAGGAACACCCTACTAAGTAACATACACATAGTGGATATCAGAAGAAGTAGGCATAGGGAAATAACAGTGGGAGGAGAGGGAGTGAGAGAGGGAGTCCTGTTTGGGGGACTGGTGGAGGCACCAAGGTGGGAGGTAGGGTGGTGACCTGAAGTGCTGGGGTTGGGTTACACCAACTTGTACTGTTGGTGTGGAAACTAAGTGCTAATAGGTGAGTACAGCTAACAAGGTGGGCTAATGGTAGCAGCCACAGCTGCTGGTTATAATAAGGTGCTGATAAAGTTTGCATTTGAACGAGCCAATAGTTGCAGCACCGGTAATGTCAGAAGGTAGAGCATTGGTCCAGAGGGGAGCACGGTAGCAGAAAGCTCACTGGGGCAAGGCAAGGCAGTGCAGCATCTAGGTACTTTGGTGGAGTTTCTTGTGAGTCGGGTGCTCATGTGCAGGGTTAGGAGGTTCTGTACCCCTGCAGGTAGTAGATTGAGAGAGCCTTTCTTGGCAAGGAGGCAGGTTTGGTATTTGATTCTATCCTTCAGTTGGATCCAGCCTGTCTGTGTGTAGAGATCACAGGTGTGCATGAGTCTTGCAGCACCTGTGAGAAGGCAGCAGGCCTTGTTTAGTGCAATGGAGATGCAGTGGAGGTTCATGTCAGTTGCTAACCCATATATAGCCAGTCCATAGTCGATGAGGGAGACAATTGAACTGCTGATGGCCAGGTTCAGCACTTCATGTGTTAAACAGTGCTTGTGAGAGTAAAGTATCCCTATTCCTGTATTGATTGCCCTTGCTGTATTGTCAATGTGTTGGGCATAGGACGATGTGGGGTCAATTGTGATGCCCAGGTACCTGAAATGCCGGACATGTTCCAGAGTGTCTCCACTGTCATTCATGATTGCTAGAGAGAAGGCCTTGTACTTGCCTTGAGAGCTGGAGTACACTATGGTCTTTGTTTTTTTTTTAGTTCATGACTAGTCTGTGCTCCTTAAACCATTGTTCGGCAGATGAAAACCCCCTTTGGAGATCTGCTGCTAGCTGTTCGGGGTGAGGATTGCTGGTGAATGTGACTGCGTCATCTGCATAGAGGAGCATTTGGCATGGGCAGGAGGCTGGCAGTTGGTTTAAGAATAAACTGAATTGTAGAGGTCCCAGAATTGACCCCTGTGGGACCCCGGATGAACTGGTCTGCTGTCTGAGATAACTTCCTCAATTCTGACCTGTTGGGAGCAGTTGTGTAGGTAGCTGTTGAACCAGTTCACAGTTTCTGGAGACAGCTCAGTGGCAGACAACTGCTGTAGGAGGAGTGCATGGTGCACCGTATCAAATGCTTTTGATAGGTCAATGAATGTTTCCTCTACCAGAAGACCTTGGTCTATTGATTGGTGGATAAAACCAGTGAATTCAAGTAAAGCCGTGATGGTACTCTGTCCGGATCAGAACCCGTGTTGTTTAGGACAGAGGAGTTGGTATTGGTTCAGATGCTCAACAAGCTGATCTGCCACAATCTGCTCTAGAGCTTTGAAGAGTGGAGGGAGTATGGAGATCGGCCTGTAGTTGTGCAGAGTCTGGCCCCCAACTTTGTGCACAGGGGTTACTGTTGCAGATTTCCATTGCTGGGAGAACTGTGAGAGGCAGAGGGACAGGTTGATTATTTTAGTGAGTGGACCAAGGACTTCCGCCAGGGTCAGGTTAACAAATTTAAGGTTCAGGGTGTCCCCGCTGTGTCTTGATTTCCCCAATGCCTTTTCCAGGTATTTTATGGCATCAGCTTCTGAGACTTCTTTAAAGTACAACAGCGGGGGGCACTGCTGAGCAGCCTGCAGGAAGCAGCAAATGTCCTGTGCTCTTTGGGCTCTTAGTTTAAAATTGAACAAAAAATACTGTTTTTGTGCAGATTTCTGAACTAAAGGCATCTCTACATACAGTATTTGGGAATCCTCTGAGACTACAGATATGGGGAAGAACTGGGGGATGGCTGCAGTCTCATCGGAGTTTTTTGCCCCAAAGAAATCACAGCGACAGCGTGAGGAAAGGCCCTCATCACCTGTAGAAGCCACAGCCTTGAATGATCCGGCACCGGGAGGACCCTCTCTGGGAACGATCCAGGCAACCCTGAATCAGCTTGTTAAAACTGTACAAGATATAGATAAAAAGCTGGACTCGCTAACACCACGTGTACCAGTCCTTGAAGCTAGAATGGATGGCTGCGAGTCAGTTATACAAAAAATGGAACAGTCTACATCTAAGACTTATGAGGCCACTACTAAGCTTATTAAAGAGAATGGGATGTTTCGCCAGTGACTTGAATGTCGGAAAACCAGGCAAGAGAGCGCAATCTGCACATTTTGGGACTGGTGGAATTAGCTGAAGGGGATGATCCACTGGGATTTTCTCGGACACTATTGCCAGCCATTCTAGGCCTCTCAGAAGACGATCCCCCACTCTCCCTCGAAAAAGCATATGACGTCAACCCGAGGCAGGCTCCTTTGGATATGGGGACGCCGCGGACCTTCATGGTGGTGTGCTCTGGCATCGGTGATCGGGACCAGATACTTAGTTATGCATGAAGAAGGCATTTTTTTACGATACGGGGAGCGCACTCTGCAAATTTTTCAGGATCTTGCCTATGGTGCCCGCCTGCGAAGAAAAGGGTTTGATGGTATCAGAAGTCGGCTGTGACAGTATAAAATTCAATATCAGCTGCTATTTCCCACTCGGCTGCATCTGACTTGGCAAGGCAAGCAGTACCAAATTCCAGGACCCTAAAGACGCTGAATGAATGATGCAGACCATCGAGCAGGAGTTGGATGTGAAGGAAGAGGAGGCTACCTCCTCTGATGAAGCGGTGCCCTGAGCTCCAGTCTACATGGCCTAGAGACTACCTGAGGTGTGTGGGGATGAGTTGGGATGTAATTCTGGTTGCCTGGCAAGGTTCTTTATCTGTCTAATATAGGTACCTACAGATTTTGTCATAGCCAGGCAACATAGTGTGGGGATTGCACATGTTGAAACTGGCCCTAATTAATCAGCCCTATACATAATTTTAGGTGAAAGTTTTTGAAATCGTGGCATGGCTGGGCTCAGGGCATGAATCTGGACTTACCTCAGGCTGTATCTCACACTATACGATTTGTTCTCGGTTACATTAAAGCTTATGTATTTGATATATGTTTAATGCCTTGATGTTCAGAGGTTCGTGTTGGTGGCAGAATAAGAGCTACCTGGTAGGGTGGGAATGTCTTTTATTTTTTTCTCTGTAACTCTGCTATGTAATCACATTAAATCGGGAGCCACATGGATCAGAGTACTATGCTGGTCAATGGACGCTAGATTATATAATAACGTGCTATTTTTGGCTCACCTTTAAGCTTCCTTAGCTGTATGCTGTGGGTGTCAATGTTGTTCTTCTGATATATGGTACTTCCCCCTTGTGGTGGCTCTATGGGAGGGATTGTTTATTATTAGTATGGTATGGTATGATAACATGTGGTATGCATCTCTTGTATTACTCTCCTATGCTGTACGATTTTGTATGTTTTTTAATGCAAAATTATAAATAAATAATACAAAAAAAAAAGTACAATAGCTGTTGGTTAGAAGATGGTTCCTGGGTCCCAGTAGGATCAGACGGGATTGGGGGATTGAAATAGTCCACTGGTAGCACACTGTTTAGGTCTGTGAATGTGAAGATGGTCCAAGGATGGTACACCGTCAACCATGAGCATTGATGGAGCAGTTTTGGGATCCTTACCAGTTATGTTGTTGAGGCTGGCCCAGAACGATTTGTTGTCATTCCAGGAGCTGGAGAGGGCTTCCTTGCAGAATGTGCTTTGGACAAGTCGGATGGTTTTCTTACACTCATTTCTGGCTTTTTTGTACCATTGGATGTTAGCGGTGGTAACATATGCTCTTGCTTTTTGCTATAGGTGGTATCTAGCATTGTACTGATTCAAGAGGTCTGGGGTAGTCCAGGGGTTGCAGTGCCCTTTTATTTTTCTTGTCTTTACAGGGCATGTTTATCACAGACGGTGTTAAATTCAGTTACAAAGTGGTTGAGGGCTGTATCCACGTCCTTGGCTTCATAAAGGTCTGACCAGTCTATGCACTAGAGGTCCGCTTTTAGCAGTGCAAGGTGACCTTTTAGTAGTACACGGTTTGTTATAGTTCTGGGAGGTGGTTTGCAGAAATTGTTGGTCCAAGTACGTTTAACCAGGGAGTGGTCACTTAGCGAATCAAGGAGAACAGTAGTATTGGTGATGTGAGCAGTCTGGTTGGAGAATACCCAGTCAAAGAGAGTGCCGGTCCCAGTTTTGTAATTGACTCTGGTTGGTGTCTCGACCATTTGGGAGAAGTGGATGGCTGATAAGGCATCCTTGACTGAAGCAGCATCTGGGGAGAGCCCACTGATGTTGAAATCTCCCAGCAACACAATTTCAGTGTAATGCCCCCCCCATTTGGGGGCTTACCTGATATACCTCTGGGTGCTCCCACTGTCCCTGGCATCCCGCTACCTCCGTGGCTCCTTCTGCCGTTAACCCGGGTGTCTCCCTGTGTCAATGAGGCCCGCAGGGCCACAGATCCACTGGTGAGCGCAGGTCAGCATAAGCTGAGCCCGTCAGACAAGTTCGCAGGTACTTCCCGCGCATTTGACCACTGTTGCAGTCAAAAGCTGATTGTGTGCCTTCCCGTAGTTCTTGGTGCTGCCTAAGTTGAAATAGGCATCGGGACACAAGCTGTAAGCACTGCCTCCAGGGCACCAGACAAAGGTTGAGGGGCAAAGTTCAGGGCAATAGTGCCCTCATAAATATATATATAAAATAAATATAAGCTGCTGTGTATTTCTGGGGGCAGTGTGTTACGGGACCTGCGACTACCTGGGGGAACATCCTAATTGTCCACCAGTGGACTCATTTAGAAGAAGACTGTTGGGGCTACAAGGTGGTGAGGGATTTGAATAAAATTACTGTTGTTCCTGGCTGTACCAGAACTTAATGTGTGGTGGCAGTAAATTGGACTGCTTTGGGAACTTATTGCAGCAATAATTTTTGTGACTACTGACCAATTGGAAGCCAGGATTTAACTAACGGGTGCCTGGGACTATGCCAGAGACTTATGGGGGATTAACTGGGACAATTTCTAGGCACCAAAACACAAGCCAATCAACCTCTGGGAACTGTTTAAGACAGGTTTGATGCCAGCCCGGTGGCGCTGAGGGTTGAGGCGCTGGACGCCACACCTCGTGCCACGCCGGCGACCCGGGTTCAGGAGCGAGCTCGGGCCACTGGGGGATGGCAGGGGTGGGTGAGGATTGAGCACTGAAGGGCTGCTCTCCTCCCTGGGGGAAGGTCGGGGACTGCCCGGTGTGCCAGCAGCTCCTGGTGGAGATCAGGGGCACTGCTGCACGCTTGGCTGCACGGTATCAGCGTGTCCTGACGCAGGCAGAGGTTGCCATGTGTGCCTTGCGCCAGGGAAGTGCACATGCAAGGGAGGGGGGAGGAGATCACCAGAACAGGGAAAACACTGGTCTGAGAGGTAGGCGACAGCACCTGCCCCCATGCCCAAGACCGAGTCTATCCTTCCTGACCTTCCAGGTTCCTCCACCCAGGTCCTCTCCCACGTCGGAGTCTATCTAGTAAGTGCACCCAGAAGGAGGGGCAGCCCCACCCCAGAGCGGTTAAGCCGTTGGTGTCGACAATGGACAGAGGAGGAGGGAGAGAGGAGGCACAGGTGGGTGGACTTCAAGTAGGGCAGGAACAGGCAGGATGCCTGAGAGAGGCCCTACAGTCCGTGACCGGAGGGAAAAAGAATAGGAAAAAAAAAAGACAGGCTTGACAGTCAGTAAGATCTTTGGAACCCTGTCCCATATAAAAGGGGGCAGCTACTGGGATAAAGTCAGGTTTGGAGAGACATCCCAAGAGATAGTGTGTGTGCCTCTGGGGAGCTTGCCAGCTCTCAGGGGTTAGCCCTGCCTGGCCTAGATTTGTTTCGGTCGTCATTTTGTGGGTCCAAATTGTTCCAGCCTGGGTAGCTGCGGCCTGCAGCTGCAGGTAATCTGATTCCATAAGCCTGAGAAGAGAAAATCAGCCTGCATCCTGCCTGGAAGGACCAGAAAGGGCCGAGTTTATTTTACATATAAATGTGTGTGAGTTTTTCAAAGTGTTGTGTGGCCAGCTCGGTGGTGCTGAGGATTGAAGCGCTGGACTCTACACCGCACCACTGGCGACCGGGTTGAGAGCAAGCACGGGTCGACAGGGGCTGGCAAGGAAGGAGAGGATTGAGCATCCGATGGACTGCTCTCCCTCTCCAGAGGAGTTCTGGCGGTGGCATCCGACTGCCCCTGGCGGTGGCTGGGGTCGGGGGACATCGCCCGTACAAGGGGTAGAGTCAGGGCAGGCGCCTGGGCGAGGTGCATGGGACACGTGTGCGCCGCCCACTGGCGTCGTTGCACACCGCTGACTCAGGGGAAATGGTACAGAAAAATGGTGGCACACGATGCGGCTTGATGGCCGTCCATGAGTTCGCGGGCGCTGGCACCGAACTGGATCCATTAGGGGTGGGGAGTTAAAGGGTCACACCCCTCTCTTGAGGGTAAGCCGCTGAGAGTTACTAGGTGCCAGCGGTCCGGTAGAAACAGACCGCGGACGGATCCCCATAGGTAGGGTTGCGAGGCTACAGGGAAGCATCTGCGTGGCCATAGGAGAATAAATAACATAAAAAAACAGTGTTGTGTGGCCGAGTAGTTAGAAAACGTTCATGTTGCATGTTTTCCTTGGCCTGATTTACATTGTTTTGCTTGCCTGAAGACCAGCATCGACGATGAGGACCACGAGGGACTGCACCTCCATCTGTATCCACCTGTGTCTACAGGTCTTATTTCGTCAGAGTATCACCTGGTCTGTGGGTAGCGTGAGTAAACATCAGGGTAGCTCCCTGCAACAAAGTTCAATTATCCTTGGTGTGTCATCTGATTTAATTGTGGGTGCTAATTATTTTAGACTGAGCCATCCGGCTCCGGATCTCAAATTGTGGGGTAAAGTGCATGTGTTTTTTCTTTCTTAAGGGCCCCAGCAACAGCTGCAATGCCGGCGTACCCCGGGAAACGCTTCAGGCTAGCCTGCAGGACAACTGGGTACCCAGAGTGTGTGATTGTGTTAGAGGGACTCTTAGAGGCATGCATGTTTACTCTGACTAAATCAGATACAGAATCAGTCATCAGATTACTGCTCCTCCCTTTCTCATGTCTCCCTAATAAATCAGATCTAAATATTTTTTGCATCTAAACTGGTTAAAGTGTACCTCTGTGGTGGGAAATACTGCGTTATTGCTTTTCTCCGTTTCAGGCCTTATTTTGCAGGGGGTCTCCAGGACCATTGCTGCTGATCCAGCCCTGGTGGTAAGTGTGTCAAGAGTGGGGTTAACATTGCATTCCTGTGATAATTGTGATTGTCTTATTGCTGACCAGTGCAGGCCACTAGAGGGATTAGAGGGGGGGTATCAGTGTCCTGGAGGGCTGTACCCAGAGCAGTTACACAACCCTTAAACCTACCCTCCGGGTGGAGGTACCCATTTCACGAACTCAGGCCCCTCAACCTGCACCTAGTTACACAGGCAGGGGTAGTATCCCTTGGGATGGAGCCACCTAGGGGTTACATCAGTATTTAGGCTCAGGGTACTGACATAGCCCAGCAGGTTACAGGTGCCAGTCATGGTTAGTTTAGATGGGTTGTAAACGGAGAGTACCGTAAGAGCCCTGTCAAGTGATCCCAGTAGCAGTTTGATGGTCAGGACTCGCAGGTTGTCACTACAACTGGGGGTGGGTAGGACATGCCCCTGGAGAGAATCCCTGATGTACATGACACACCCACCACCTCTTTTTCAGAGGTAGTCCTGCCTGAACAAGGTGCATCCAGGCATTATGATGGCAGAATCAGGGATCTTGGGAGAGCCATGATTCTACCATGGAAAGAACATCAGGGTTATGCCAGGTAATCCACACTTTCAGGTTGTCCATCTTGGGAAGTAAACTGCAGATGTTTATAGAAGCAAAAGTAAGCCCTGTTGGCTTAGGTGGCAGATTGTCCTGGTGGGGTGGCGGGCCGGGGTTCGGGTGCACATTACCTGATAGCAGGAGTAGGCGAATATGATGGTCCAATAAGAGTTTATTATTCTATGCCTGTTTTCTTTTGCTGGGTACGCGCTCTTTCATGGTGCTAAAGTGTGCAACAAACCCAGGGAGGAGAGTCACCATGGAGGGATCTTTTGGTTGGTAAACCTGAGACCAGGACCTAGGATGCCCATGCTGGGTGTTGCAGGAAGCCCCAAGGTAAGGGGATGTGATGGTACCATACACATTTAGCACTGTCATATGGTTGTTAAGTTGGGTGGACTGAGGGTATGGCCTGCAGGGGGGTCCTACGAGAGAAATTAGAGTGAACAGGATGAGGCCCCCCTATGGTCCCAATGGTCGTAAGGGACATCATGATGCGCTCAGAATTCCAAAGCTGAGAATTTGGTAGGGAGCAGAGGCAGTACACCATAGTTCCGGTTTTATGTGGTTTATTGCAATTCGTTGGAGAGCACAAATCCACAGGGTTGTGTTCAAGATGCTGGACTCCCTCGAGTGGCAGAGGCAAGAAGATGCCGATGGGGAGATGTAATTCCAAAGAATTGTGCTCAGGTTGCTAGACTCCTTCTCGTGGCAGCTGCATATAAGGTGCCAATGGGAATTTAGGCACTTAGTAAAGTGTGCCGGTGGGAACAAGCATTGGGGTAGTCCTTCAGTGAAGAGAGCCAAGTTAGGGCTTCCCCGGGAGCTTGTGGGCGGTGGTGACAGGAGCAGATTGCAGCCGCGCTGGTGGAGTGCCCATCTGGTTTCCAGGAGGAGAGTCTTGCAGAGTCCTGGAAGGGGGAGCCGGTTCAAGACTTCCCCCCTCAGAGCTTGTGGTCAATAGCGGTAGCGGAGCAAAGCAGGAGTGCCCTAAGTGGGCCTACCAGAATCTGGGAAGGGAAGGGGAAAGCAGAATTTAAGTAGTGGGAAAGGTGAGGGGTTGGAAGCAGCTGGGCGGGGGCTGGCAGCAGACAGCCAGCAGGGACAGAGAGACAATAGGGGGGATTAGGCTAATGAGAGTGGGAGGTCAGGAAGACAAGAGCAGAGAGGGGTTGTAAAAGGGGTTGGATTTCAGTCAGCGCTGCTTTGCATGAGGCAGAGACCTGAGTAGTTTAGGTGTGGGCAGAGTGAGCAGAGGTTCAGGCAGGGGGAAATTTAGAGGCAGGTTAAAGTACAGCAAGCAGTTTCAGGAATAGAGATAAGTGCTGAGCAGCTGCCACCAGCTAGAATTTAGACTAGGGATTGCTTGCTTAAAACCTTAAACAATTCTACAATGAGCAGCAAGTGGCTACCATTGGGCTAACTATTTGTGAAGCAGAGAACTATTTTTTTAAATGTTAGATACAATTTGTAATCATTAAGCTATGCAAGCAAACAGTTCAGTAATTGAAACAATAAGTTTGTACAGTTCCTAGTTAACAGACTAGCATTTGAAACAGTTCTGGCACAGTCCTAAAACAGTTGAACTTAGAGAGCAAACAGGAGTAGAGCTTGAAGAGGATAGTAAATTGGGCCAATCAGCGGGCAGCAGGTGAGCCGTGGTCCAATCGGGTAGGTCCTGGTGTATGAACCAGTCAATCAGCAGTCACAGGTGGGAAGCTCCTGAAAGTCCAAAGATTCAAAAAAGAGAAAGGCGCTGAGAGGCCGTTACCTTAGATCAACAGTGGGGCAGTTCTTCAGTGGGGAAAGCCAAGTCAGGGCTTCCTTGGGGGCATGTAGGTGGTGGTGGCAGGAGCGGATTGCAGCCACGTTGATGTAGTGCCCATCTGGTTTCCAGGAGGAGAGTCTTGCCAAGTCCAGGAAGGGGGAGCCAGTTCAAGGCTTCCCTCAAAGCTAGTGGTCGTCGGTGCAGGAGCTCCCTAAGTGGGCCTGCCAGAATCTTAGATCAACAGTGGGTCAGTCCTTCAGTGGGGAAAGCAGTGTCAGGGCTTTCCCGGGAGCTTGGGTGCGGCGGAGGTAGGAATGGGCAGCCATGATGAGCCAATGGGCCTTTTTCTGCCCATAGAGTCCATGTTTCTATGTTAAATAAATTTCATCTGTTTAATAGGTTGTTTTCAGGATTCTTCATCAAGTTTCCATTTCAGTCTTTGTATGTCAGCATGTAGGTGGTAGATTGTTTAGAAAGGTGTCATAACTATCAACTCCCTCAAAAGCCTTTTCACATTTATAATCAGCAGGGCAATCCAAAATCCTCAGATGCTTGAATCAAAATCTATTCAGAATGAGAGTACTGCATGTGTGCAAGGAAAAACCTATCCAAACTCTCATAAGAGGGTTTGTAGTTAGCACCCCATTTAGGTGAATGGGATCATTCACACCTTTACTCACACCTGCTGTTTCAGTCTCTGTAGTAACAAAAAGTGTTCTGATAGTCTGTTTCAACACATGCAATTTTTCAGTGGCTCTGGCAATTGGTCAGACTGCTGGAGCCTCTGATTCAATGTAACTAAATACCATGTGCTAGACCTGGGAAAGAACAAAAACAAAAATGGTTCTCTTCAAACTGTGTGGGGCTCTTCTTGTTGCAGTGGAGGAGGTAAAGGACCCATCAGGGGTGTAGCCAGGAATTTTAAACTTGTACTTGAGAGTTGACAGAATTGTTGCTCCCCCCCTCCGTAAACACAAGCCAAAAGATGTGTTGCCCCTTCACACAAGCATTGCCGCACGCCCATTTTAGCTACAATATGTACTAATCCAATGATTCTACTAGATTCTCAACATTTTATTATTTTATCTAACACACACACACACTACCAATCAGACAGAAGCTGGCTGAACTTTAGTTACAGTGTTTAAGATACACTGCGATAAGCCTCTGTACCACATCATGGCAGCCAGCCTTACAGAAGTCCATTCACACCAGCCCCCACGCATACGTACAGTACTTGATCGGGTCTCACATACAACCGTGGCCTCTAAGTTTTGCACCCACACATCTTGCAAATATCATTCACATACTCACACCAAAGCATCCAAGGAGGGAAAAAAAAGTTGTTCAGGTACATCAGGCTCTGTTTGTGTTTGCTGCCCTGGCTTGAGGCTCATGTTACCCTTGGATTTTCCAGATTTTACTGTACTTAGCAAAGTACACTGAGTGTGCCTGCTGACAGCCATGGGACCCGTGGATCATAACAGACAGGAGCTAAAGTATGGTGAGCAGTGTGCAGCTAAAAAAATACTGAAGTGCCTCAAATGTGGGTGACCAGCCGAGGAGGGGAAGTAATCCTGCCACTTTGTAAGGCCATGGTTAGGCTCCACCTGTAGTACTGTGTGTTATTCGGGACACCCAATATAAAAAAGGACATTGAGACAGTCAAGAGGGTGCAATACAGAGCTTCCAAAATGAACTGCATGTTTGGGGACAAAGGCTATGAGGAGCAACTGGAGACCCTTAACATGTTCACCCTGGAGAAAAGGAGGCTAAGAGGGGACAATATCTCAGCCTTCCACATACTCAAGGGCATCGACAAGGTAGAGCAGACAGAGGTGTTCAATCTGATGTGCTCCAGCAGGATGTGGGGATACATCCCTGAAGCTCAGAGGTGGTACATTTAGGAGAAAAATTAGAAGATTCTCCTTCTCCCAGACACTGGTGAAACTACTGAATAGCCTGACAGTGGAGACAGTAGATATGAAGACAGTGAAGGCCGATTCTAGCTCCCATGCTGTTCACTGTGTACATGCTGCCATTGGGGGAGATCATTAGACACTATGGGTTGAGCTTTCATTGCTATGCTGATGATACCTGGCTATACTGTATGTGTCTTGTGTGCCTGGCGATGATACAGCTGTCTTGGAATTGATGGAGTGCCTTAGGGAAATTCAGGATTGGATGGCACCAGCTGGCTCAGACTGAACCCACTGAAGATAGAGGTGTTACTAGTAATACTGGGTTGGTCTGGTTCCACATTAACAAGTGGCAGTGCCACTTCCAACAGGCCTTCTGGAAGGGGAAGTAGAGGCAGGGGTTACTGCCCCATGCTTACATTACTTATGACTTTGCTCCTGAGAGGGGTTTCTTCAGAAGCAGAAGGGGTCCCAAGCATGTGGATGCAATGCCAGCTCCCAAAACCCAGGCTAAGCAAAACCCCTGAGTAGTCTGCACAGGTTGCCCAACCATTGCCAGTGGTGGGTAGGCCAATTCACTATTTCCAGGAGTGGGAAAGAATAACTACAGACAAGCAGGTCCTGGAAACATTGAGTTAGGGTCTGCCCTTGCAGTTCAAAAAATTTCCAAAACTATAGTCACAAAGCCTTCAACCTTCATACTCCAGCAGAAAAACTCTTGCTGGAGATAGAGGTAAAAAATTTGCTACAAGCAAATACAGTGAAGAAAGTCCCCTCCTCACAGTGAGGAAGGGTCTTTACTCAGCACCCCCCCCCCATAGCCCAATCCCTGACAAATAAGTTACATATTTCCCTGGTAGTCTAGTGGTCCCCCACACCCCTCCTGTAGCTCTGATCCCCTAATAATGAATGTTTTATAATTCCCTGGTAGTCTAGTGGAACTCCCCTCCCTCCCGTAGTCCCGACTGCCGAGAAATAAATGTTTAATAATGCCCTGGTAGTCTAGTGGTACCCCCACCCCTCCTGTAGCCCTGATCGACTGAAATAAAATATAATAAATGCACTGGTGGTCCAGTGGTTCCCCGGCCCCACCCCAGAACACCGATCACCTGTACATGTGGATAATAAGTCCCTGGTAGTCTAGTGGTAACCCCGCCCGTAGGCCCGATCACCAGTAAACCCAATGTAAATAATTCCCTGGTGGTCCAGTGGCACCCTCCACACCCCCACCCACACAGGACCCCCTGGCACACACGCTCATCCAAGCAGCAGACTTCCCGCTCTCTCTTTGCTGACGTCCCCGTCTCCCTGGCCCGAGCTGACTCCAATCACTGAATGAGCAGGTGTGCCAGCTGCTGCATCGGTCATCCAACTCCTCCACCCCTCTTCAAGGAGAGTTCAAACACCACCAACTTCCAAGCAAGCTACAAGATTTGTGGTGGTCTAAATTGTGCAGTGCAAATTATGTGGCAGAACTTGAGAAAAGAGAACACTTCCAGACCGGTTCTGATCCAACCTACAAGACCTGTTTGACAGGCTGACCAGCGCTGCGCGAGTACCACATCTGTGTGTGACCTGCGGCTGCAATGCATCTGTAGTCCTCGCCATGAGAAGTGCATGGCTGCGCTGTCACTGTGGGGTTTTTTGACCGTTCACTGCTGGACACTGAACTGGTAGAACTAGGACTTTTCAGCAGAACTACTGAACTGAAGTAAGTGGTGGTGGTGGTGAGGGGGATAGTCCACTTCCTCTCTGCAGAAGCACAGTCTGGGGCCTGGGGGCACATGGGTTGGGCAAGTCAGCTAGTGACGGCATTGTGAATTGTGATGATGGGCAGATGACATTTAGCTTGGCACCATGCACACCAGCTGACAGCTGTGCACATACATGCATTATCCTTGGGAATGCTGACATTGCTGGAGGCAGGATGAACAAAGAAGGAAAAGTAGCCTGCTCCCAGTGCTCCAACACTTGACCAAGTTGGCCAGCACTCTTGATCCTTAGGTCACCTGTTTGTTTAGCACAGAGGACTCCTACCTAGCCTACCCACCCAACTTAGACACCAGATGGGTGCTGCTCTGCCCAAAGGCATGCTCTGGGGGGAGGCACTGAGGGGAGACCGGGGAGGGGGAAGGGTAGGAGTCTCTGGAAAGTGGAAAGCAGGGCAGACTACAGGACAGGGAGGCTGCCTGGGGTAGTTCAGATCAGTCGACTCAGGGGGCACCTTTTTTTTGGGGGGGGGGTGTCCTGGTTCCTTTCTCCATACTCACTGCAAAGCCTCCTCTGGCTCTGAGCCGCACACTTCATAGGCAACACAAATGGGGGAGAGGGGCAGGATTAGAACTGGAGTCCAAGAATGAGGGAAGGGGCCACAGCAGGGCCTGGCTCACTGCTTGATACATTTTCACGATGTTGCCTTGGAAGTGGGGGCACAAGGGAGGCAAGGGTGGGACAGGGATGGGGGTGTCTGTCCCTTATTTTTGAAACCCAGTGTTGGCAACCCTACCTGAAGGTACATCTGGCAGCAGTGTCAGCCTACACCTCAGCTGGCCAGGATAGGTTGACCTCACAGCCCATTTTTAAAAGGTTGTTTAAAGGCCTTGTTCACCTGTACTCTCCAGTAAGGGATCCTATCCCCCATGGGACCCGAACCTGCGTATCACTCAGCAGATGGAGCCTCCTTTCAAGCCTATAGCAACTGCTGCCCTGAAGTATGTCACCTGGAAAGCAGTTTTCCTGGTGGCAGTCACATCTGCCAGAAGGGTAAATAAGCTTAAAGTCCCCTGTACAGATCCTAACTATATCATGTTCCGCAGGGACAAAGTAGTCTTGAGAACTAACAAAAAATTACTCCTTAAAGTGGTGTCTGAATTTCATCTGAATCAGTCAGTCACACTTCCAGTGTTCTTTACAATAAAGTCCAGCCCAGGGGAGCAAAAACTCCTCAGTCTGGATGGTAAGACTGAGCTCTGAAGTACTACCTGGACAGCGCAAAAGATGTCAGGTCCACCAGCTGTTTGTCCCTTACGGTGAAGTAGTGCAAATTATCTAGCATCCAAGAGAACCATTTCTCATTGGATAGTTTTTGGCATTCAGTTCTGTTATATCAGAGCTGGCAAGCTCCATCTGAAGGCCTCTGGGCCCATTCTACAAGATGTCTGTCTCTGTGGCAGCTTCCAGGGGTGGCTTCCTCCAGGAAATCTGTAAAGCAGCTACCTGGAAAACAGTACACACATTCACAAAGCACTACTGTCTGGGCATACAGTCCAGAAGGGATGCCAGCTTTGGCACTGCTATCTTGCAGAACCTTTTCCCCAAGTAGGTTCTGTACCCAGCCTCCCAAGGTACTGCTATGGAGTCTGCAGTTGTCAAGTATAAATGAGGGATTCCTGGGGTTCAAAGAAAACAATTTCTCATCGTAGTAATGTTGTTTCTTCAAAGGGATCCCTCACCATGCTTAATAATCCCACCCTACCTCCCCTTCCAGAACCTGAAAAAGGTTCACACAGGAATCCGTTCTTTTCTGTCTTGCTTGAGTATTATTTGTTACAGTTCCTTTCAGTTGATGCTCGGTCATCTAATCATGCAAGAATTTTTCATTACAGTTTTGAAGATTTATTATCAAAAAATTCTAGGCTCCAAGGCAGTTCATTCCCTTGCCTGTTTCTATACTTTCTGAAGGCCTTCTTCTTCTTCCTCTTCACAGCCTTTCCTACCTCCTATGTGAACCATGGTGGTTTCCTGACCCTACTGTTTTCCCTGCTACCTGTTACAGTAATTTGTGACGTCCAATATACAGTACCTTCCTTTCTCATTTCTTTTCTACCCCCTCTACTCCCTTCACTTCTTCTAGCTTCTCCTGCAACAGTTTCTGCATCCTGCCAAAGTCTGCCCTCATGAAGTCCAGGACTTTTGTCTGTGACTTCTTTTTTTTTTTTCCGTAGAGTTTTTTGCCCTACCATTGCCACCTTGCACCTTTTATTAGGCTCAGGCTTGACGGCCCCCAGTCCTGTCAGCTGCCCCCCCCCCATTCTTTCTGGCCAGCAGGGATCTATATGGAGCAGGACCCGGAAGTTAATATGTATACCCTTGAGGAAAGGAGGGAATGGGGGGACATGATAGAAACATTTAAGTACCTCAGTGGAATCAACAAAGTCCAAGAGGGTTGCATCTTTCAGAAAAAGAGATGTGCAAGAACAAGGGGACACAATTTAAAGATAGAGGGGGGACAGCTCAGGGGCAATGTGAGGAAGTATTTTTTCACAGAGAGGGTGGTGGACGCATGGAACAGCCTTCCTGAGGAGGTTGTGGGCTCTAAAACTGTGGGAGAATTCAAGAATGCATGGGACAGACATAAGGCAATTTTTGTGGGGGGGTAGGAAGAAATAGGCTGTTGGTTAAATAGGATCTGCAGGTTATCCTCTAGTTAGGGAAATGGGCAGACTAGGTGGGCCAAGCGGTCCTTATCTGACATCAAAGTCTATGTTTCTATGTTTCTATGCAGAGGGCTGTCATGCTTGGCAATAGGGAGACATAGGTCTTTCCATAAGTTTTTCCACCCTGTCTCTCTGGGGCAATAGCAAGACATGGTCGCACTTGTACGTGGAGGCATGCATTTGCACCAGAACCAGTGTCCCCACTTCACCCACCCAGCGCAGAGCCAGCCTCCCTTGATTTCGATGCTATCACTGTACCTCCACCCAGAGGCAGCCAAGAGCTGGAGAAACTCACCTCCCCAGCCCGAGAGAAGAGAGCTTGCCTGATGGCCACCCAATCTTGCTCTCGCCCTCCCTCTCCCCCCCATGACCCCCGGCAGCCTATGCTTGTTCCCAAACTTGGGTTGCCTGCATGGGAGAGATAAAGCACTTTTAAGTGCCTTGGCCCTCTGCACCACTGGGCCAGTGGTTCGTCTGTGATTTCTGTCTCTCCGGTTTTAATATGACAGTAAACCAAACTGATTGAAGGTCAGTTGTTTCCAACAGATCCTGTACTGCAATCTCACCTATATCATCCATGTTCATAAGAACTAAGTCGAAGGCCTCTTCCTGGAACACTTCTACCAGCAGCTGATTCCTGCCATTTGCTGCTACTGGGATCCTCTAGTCCACATCTGGCATGTTGAAGACCCCAGTTAGTATCACCTCACCCTGCTTTGCTGCCCTTCTAATTTCATCCCGTATGCTGTTTTCTGTTATGGTGATGTAGAGTATATACCACTCCCATCTAAATGTCCCTTCCCCCGTGCGTAACTAGCTGTACCCACACTATCCCTATGCACTTGCCCTGCCTACTATTCCTGACCTGAATTAAGTATTATAAGTTTCTGTTGGATACAAGATCTGAACAAACAACGGGAGGGTACAATTCTCAGTCAGCTTCTGAAACTGTAACATTGTCACTGCCGTGAGACTGCAGGGTGTATACAGTCTGTCTGATTTCATCGCACAAATCCCATGTTCCAGATCCGGCAAACCTTTCAGTAAAGTGCAGGAAAAGTGACTGCCCTTATGGCCCAGTGGTGGCGAACTGCACTGCCATGCAAAGGGCCCAAGTTCCGGAGTGAGCTTAGACCGCCACACTGGTGGACAGGCTGTGCTGATGTAGCACTGCTCAGCAGTGTGCTTCAGTCGGGGAGGGTTGGTGACGAGTTTCAGCACAACAATGACCCCTGCAGGTGGGCCGGGGCAGCTTGCTCCCCACCAAAGGGATGCTGTGATGTCTGAGGCCAAAGTAGGTAATGCTCAAGCAATGGGATGAAGGGAGGAACCTCACAGAGAAAACTAGGGACATAAGTATGTGCAGTGAGCTGCCTGCCTGTCAGTCATTAGTACCCGCGGGCTCTGCTCCATGCAGATCCCCACCAGCAGGGACATTGGTGGGAGTGTGGCTGAAAGGACTGAGGGATCACTGACAGTGCACAGGAAGACCCAGTCATCAAGGGTGGGTGGTGGTTAGGGAACCAAAAAGAAAGATTGAGGGGGAAGAGAATAAAACCTCAGTAAGAACCCTATACAGTTTGTAAGAAAAGTGCAATAAAAAACAAACTAATTTTTAAGTTTGCCATGCACACGCATACAAATTTCTTCCTACAGGTGGCTTTGAGATCAGTGTAACACTGTCTGTCCAATGCAGAGAGGTGTGCAATGGGTGAGACAGTGCCAGAACAACCCTCAGTGAGGCTAATGCTTATGGCAGTTTTGCCATGGTGGGCAGAAACTGCATGGAGATCAAAAGAAAAAGCTGAACCAATAATATGGTAGCTTTTTTCTTTTATCTACAGGACACCACTCAGCAAACAGCTGATCGGTGTCATAATGAGACTGACATCGTCACTTTCAGTTTGGGCAGAAATATCGCTGACAGTATGACCACCAACAGACTTCTAACTAACTTCGGCTGCCAGTGAGGCACCCCCACCCTCCGATCGTTGTCCCTGGTGTATTGTGGCACTCCCCACCCTCCAATCACTGGCCGTCCCTCATCCTCCACCCCCCCACCTAGAAGCCGTTTGTTTATTTTATGCCTCCGACATCGGAGTGCCCAATCCACATGTCGGCTTTACAAGCCCCCCCCACTAGTGTGGAACACTGGGGAGCCCACCCCAGTGTCCTGAAATATTTAAGTATTTATCCAGTGAAAAAAGAAAACAGTCCCCCGGTGTCTTTTTTTGTTTGTTTACCTGAAAAAAAGAAAACAGCCCCTCATCATCGCCACTGTCCCCCTCCTACTGAGCACCAAGTACCCCTCACCCCCCTTACCCTATACTTACCCATGGAGGTTGTAGGATGTCATCTTCTGCGGACTGGGGCGCATATGCACTCTTCAAAGCAGAACCACGAACTGAGGAATAAAGGTAAGTCCTGTATAATGTATTTCAATGACGTTTTTAACTTATGTTGATATCTTTGGCATTTTTTTTAATTTTTTCACCAAATTTTCAACTTGGCCATTTTGGGACCCCACCTCATGAACACAGTGATTGTTGTTTTGTTAATCAGGCCCAGAAGGTGATTTTGCAGTCGCTACACAAAATGACCTTTTTGGACCAAATAATGAGGGGAGGCAGTATAGCACAGTCATTTAAGGTTCTGAGCTGCAAATCTGATGACATCCAACAGACCAGACCTGTGTTTGAATCCCACAGGTTCCACTTACGTACTGTGTGACCCTGAGCAAGTCACTTAACTTCTCTGTGCTCCCAGGTTGCACCTGTAAAAAAGCTTTCAGTTTAGTGTGCTACTCCTGGTTAAACAACTAAAAAAAAAAAAATTCACTGTGAGTGTTCATGAGGTGGGGTCCCAAAAGGCCATGTTGAAAATGTGGTGTAAAAATTCAAAGAAATGGCAGAGCTACACGTGTTCATTTAAAATGTTCTATGCAGGTACATAACTTTGGTAATTTTCAATATTTTGACTCCAAATTTTCAACATAGGCATTTTTTCACACCATCTCGTGAACATTACAGCTATCATTTTTCACATCTTCACCCAAATGTTTCTTTGCACCTGTGGCATGGAATGGTATTTTGGCACAGAACTGAAACTTTTCACCTTCAGGGTTTATAAGGTGGGGTCATAAGAAGACTATGTTGAAAATTTGGAGTCCAAATATGTAAAAGTACTAAAGATATGGCCATTTGTTGCAATTTCACTATGCCTGCTCATAACTTTGGAAATGTTAAATATTTTGGCCCCAGAATTTCAACATAGCCTTTGTATTACCCCGCCTCATGTATGTCACAGCTGTTATTTTTCAAATCCTGGCCAAAATGTGTTTCCACACCTGTGGCGCGGATAGCATTACAGTTGCACAGAATTACATTTTATTTTATTTATTTATTTAGTTTTTGTTAACCGGGTAAGTACACTAGACAAGTTTTATGCCTATTTTCAGGAACGACCCGGGAGAGTACAAAAGGGTACAACAGGTACATCGATACAGTAATTGGTTCTGTCGAATACATTTAGATACAGAAGCAGGAGAAGAGACAATTCTTACAGTTATTTCATTTACGTGGAAAGTACACCCAGGTACAATGCTGGGGGCAAGGTATAAATTAGAGATAAATACAATGACCAACAGGGCTAGTAAGGATTTATGAGCATGGGAACATCATTGAGTCGGACAAACAAGTGTGGAGGGATTTGGACAAGGTCATAGCGCAAGAGTGGCGATGATTCAACAATTTTCTGTATGGGGTACATGATGTAGGGTTATAAGGTGTCTATGCTGACAGTTTGGTCACTGTTGTCCTATAGGGCCCTCTGCTCCCACAGCTACATACTGTACACATACACATCTATGGAGGGATGGGAGCGCAGGGAAGCACATGCTTGTTTTAAAGCTGCTCCTGCAGCAACACAGAGGGTCCCCACCCCCCCATGCTCCTAGACCCCCAAGTCACCTAATCGGGACCTGGAGACACAAGGGGGGGGCCTGGGACTTCAAAATTTGTTTTTTCAAAAGCACTAAAAAGTGCATGTAAATAAGCCAGCAGCCAAGGCTGCTGGGAACTGTAGTCTTGGCCCACCCGGTACAATAGCAATACTAACGGCGGACTTTCAGCATTGATAAATGCTTGTTTACTTTGTTTTTATTGACTGGGAAAGGAGGGCTACACAGTACTGCAAGGGGAGATACAGAGCCAAATCAGAAGTGAATGGGGGAAATTTGGTCTGGACACCGGGGAAATTCCCCTGCTCTGTGGGCGGGTGACGTTTGTCTGTCCGTCAGCAGGATGGAGGAGCCCATTCGGGAGGATGACTCTGATGGTGCAGGTGTTTTTTTGGAAAGAGAAAAGAAAATCCCAGTTTTTTCTGTATTGCCTGCTATTGCCTTAGAGTCAGAAACTACAGCAACTACAGCCTCAGAGGAAACTGAGGTGGACAATTTTCGCTTATCTGCAATGCCTACAGTAATTTTTCCGACTTTAAATAATGCTGTTTCCAGCTCAGAATCTACACAGGAACTAGAAGATAAACGTGCCGTTTTGCAGCAACAGCTTTCTCTTCTGGAGGAGGAATTAAATAAAAAACAATCCGAAGTCGAAAGAGAAAAAAAACGAAAACGCAGCCCCAATAATAAAACCTCACAACTTAAAGTTTTCGCAAAAGACACGGAACCGGCTGAGGTAAACATTTCGGTTGCCATGGACGACTTAGAGCTACCAGGAGGTCCCGGATGGTCACCAGAGCGAGTGCTTAGAGACGCCGGTTGGAGTCAATCGTTTTCTGGGGAATGGACTTCCACAGTTTCCCCAAATGCTCCTTTGCCACAGGTTTCCATATTAAATTCTTTGGCCACATCAAACATAGATGCAAAACCGGAGGCTTCTAGGAACTGGGCAGACGCCGTATTAGAGGAGCAAGCGCAAGGTAATTCCTTAATTATCCAGACTGAGGAAAGCAAACTACAGGATTCTTCCTGTACTAAAACTTTGACTATTGGGGAAAGTACAGATATCTTGGAAAATGCTGCACCCATTCAGGATGCACAACCGACACAGAACTTGCTTAAAGACCCTAAAACTTCTTATGCTGATTTATTTAAAAAGCCTGTAGAGTTTGCAAAGCGTAGAAATGCTGTTCGGTTGCGATATATGGGGGGCCTAGAATCAATTCCTGACAGATATTATGTGGGTCGTACTTTAATCAAACAGTCTTTAGGTTTTACTCCATCAGAGGTTTATGCACTCATTCATGCTCCTGGAGAAGTGACTTTTGATATTAGTTTTCGGTCTCCTGAATTACTGGAGCGCTTTTGGATTAAACATATGACTGTTAAGACTAATCCTTTATGGACACCTTTTCAGGTCATTCCACTAACAAAACAACCTTTTCGTGTTATTACTGTTTTATTTAGAAATGAAGGTGTTAATATTTCTGACATTTTATTCTGGTTGGAGAAACATTGTGACTTGCAAGGTACCCCGGATCCAATTCTGGATGCTGAAGGGTTTTGGACTGGTGGATGGAAGATAAAAGTTAAGTTACGTCAGAATTCAGAGGGTTTGCAACACCTATCTAATTGTTTTTATATAGGTAGGGATAAGGGTTTTATTTTTTATCCAGGGCAAACCAAACGCTGTTTTAAGTGTGGGTCTTTACGTCACCTTAGTACCTCATGTTCAATACTGAAATGTATTTATTGTGGGGAGGTTGGACACATAAGTAACCAGTGCATCAACACATCTAAATGCAACCTATGTGAAGATATAGGCCACTGCTTTCTGGATTGTCCATGGGCAGCCCATAACACTGGTGAGGCCAATTATGGTGTACAAGATTTCTATGTGCATAGGGCGACTAAACCTATAATCACTGGTCCCCAGAAGTACAATCTCAGAGGCCTACGACACAAGGTGTACAGCATCCCCCCCAGTACCTGCACAACCTCATATTATGAGTAAGGGTAAGGAAAAACAGGTAGTAGAAAAAGACCCTGTCAAGGCTGCAGCAGAAAACATTTCAGTAAATGTTAAATTGTCTGACATTATGCCCCCCCCCCCCCATTGGAACCCGGACCTTCTGTGCCAAATATTGCTTCTTCGGTGTTGGGACTACCGGTTTCAGAAAACAGATACTCAGTTTTAGAAGAACAGAAAGATGGCAATGATCATGACTCTGATTCCACTTCTTTGGCTTCCTCTCAATTGAGTATTCAGTCAGATTCAGAAATAGTTAGCACTGTTAAAAAAAACATACTATTACGTCCAAAAAAGGTACAAGGAAAAGTACAAGACTAGCTAAATTTGTACCTTAATCTTTAGGGGTTTTTTTTCACTCTATGTCTGGCTCTGAGTATACAATCCAACTTACTAGTTTAAACACTAATAGTATTCGCTCTCGGTTTAAGTTGTTGGCCACCTTTGAACTTTTCAAAATTGAAATATGACATTATTTTCTTCAGGATACTAGACTATACTCCACATGATTTTCAATTAGCCGGAGGCATGGATATGGGGCCCTAGTTATTGGTCTGGTGGAACTGATCTGTGCTCTGGTTTAGGTATTTGTTTTACTACCCCAGAAATTACAGTTACACATATTGTGGATATTTTACCGGGACGAGCTTTATTGCTTGATATTACCTTGGCTTCATTAGATTTTCGGCTCATAAATATCTATGGCCCACAGTCTAAGGCTGGTAGGATAGCATTACTTAAACTAATTAGGCCTTATTTGTTTTCTTGTAAAAATATATTGTTCGGGGGGGATTTCAACATTCCACACTTTAAGAATACACAATCTTTTTTCAAAATATATTGTGATACCCATTTCCTAAGATCCCTAATTACCCAATCTGGTTTAATAGATGTTTTCCCAGAACCATCTCATACTCCACACACCTTTTACCAAGGAAAAAAATCTTCTAGGATTGACTACTGGTTTGTGTCATCTTCATTACAGACCAGTGATCCATCAGTTAATATAGTGGCCACATCAGATCATGCTCTTATAAGCGTTACCCTTTCAAATTGCCATAACACATCCAGGGGTATGGGTTATTGGAAGTTAAATATGTCCCTATTAGATATTCCCATAGTCAGGGAAGGTTTTCAAGCGATTATTGAAGCCAGGAGATCAGTATTTTTTTCTCTATGATGATAAACATACATGGTGGGAAGACACGAAACAGGATTTCCAGGTATATTTTAAAAAATAGGAAGGCTGTTGGGTAGTTATAAAACCAGGACTTATCTTTTAGCACGTAATTCTTTGCTAGCTTTTCAAAATTGTATTATAAAAGGTCAGCCTTATGATGAGCAAGAATTTCATTCTTTAAAACTTTACTTAACACAGTTACAATATGATCGTATGTCTTCTTTACAACATGAACAGAGGTTTGGCCTTAGTGGGTCCAGAGCACATACAAACCTTTTGATTTTGTAAGCGTCTGAACAAAAAATTTACTGTCCTTGAAACAATCCTCAGGACAGTGTATTTTTTGAAAAAGAGGTCATACTAAAAAGTATATACACAGCTTTATAGTTTGTTTTCAGCAAAGCCAAACCCATCTCAGTCAGATGTAGCAGAATGAGTTACTCTCTTGTTCTTTAAAGAAAATTCCTGATTATTTAGTTCGTACTTTGTTGCAACCTATTTCCAAGTAAGGAAGTGGAAATTGTTATTAAAAATTCCCCTTCAGATAAAACTATGGTTCTGACGGATTACCGAATGAAATGTACAAACTTCTGTTACCTTTTCTTTTAACAGAATTGACAGAAATTTTTGCATATAGCTTAAATTTGGGCCTGTTATCTCCTAGTATGTATGAAGGTATAGTTATTCTTTTACATAAAAAAGGGGATAAGACGGATTTAAATAATTGGAGACCCATTACTCTTCTGAACAGTGACTACAAGATACTTTCTAAGATTCTTAGTAATCGTTTATCACTTTGTCTGACAACTGTAATCCATCCCACCCAATTTTGTTCAGTTCCAGAACGATCAATACAAGATGGTCTTATTCTTTTACGGGAGATCTTTTCTAGAAGTCAATCGGGTGACCTTATGGGTTTTTTACTTAGCCTGGACCAGAAGCAAGCTTTTGACAGTGTTTCTCATACATATTTATGGCTTTGCTTAGAAAGAATGAACTTTCTGAGACCTTTTGTCTCTTGGTTGAAGACATGTTACAATAAAGCTTTAGCCACCCCTCTCATAAATGGATGGTTGGGTGAGTCTATTTTGGTAACCAGGGGTGTGAGACAGGGCTGTCCTCTAAGCCCTTTACTATATATTCTCTCCTTGGAACCTCTTATTTCTGGGATAAATGCAAATGATAACATTAGGGGATTATCCTTTAGTAGTACTTGTTTAGAAATAAAGACAATTGCCTATGCTGATGATCTCTGTCTCACTTTGGCAGATCTCCCATCGTGCCAAGCCACGGATGCCTTGTTATTGGCCTATGCGGAGGTTTCCGGCTCAAGCATTAATCCTTTCAAGAGTAAGTATTTTCGTTTAAATTTAGATGTTTCTATGAAAATGGCAATTCCAAATATTCCGCTTTGTATAGGTCCTGGGAAGATATTAGGTGTTTATTGGGGTATGGAAGACCCTGCTTTTTATAATTGGGAACTCTTGTTGTCCATAGCTAAATCTAAGGTTAATATGTGGAATAAATGGAAAATGTCTAAAAAGAAAAGGGTATATATGGTCAAAACCTATTTATTGAGTATGTTTTTATATTTAGGGGCTTTATTTCCGACCCCTCTTTCTCTTGACACCACACTCTATGGTATATTTTTTTCCGCTATTTGGGGGAGTAGACTAAACCCGATAAAGAGGGGAATATTATATCAGGATTTTAAGTTGGGAGGGATTAGGATGATAAATCCCATTGTTTTCTTTTTTTCTTTATTTGTGTCAAAAAATGTATGCCCTCTATTAAGAAAAGAGGAGAAAATTTGGTATAGTTGGGTGTGGGAGACAGTAGCGTCATGGTTAGTACAGTGGGAATCCAACAGTGGTCTTTCTAAACATGTATCTTTAGTAGGTCTTCCTATACATTTCAAACCCTGTTTTTCCAAAATCAAAACATGGGGGCTCTGTAAAGTGCAATTAGAATTATATAATAGAAAAACTTTATATGGGAAAATTATGGAATCTTTTTTAATTCCATCACATTTCTCGGTATTTTCTAGCACTAAGGTATCACAAATTGGTAATATGCTTATTTCCAAGAGAATTCCTGCCTACATGTGGGATGTGGTTTGGCTTACAGCTCATTTAAAATTAAATGTAAAAGGAAATTTGAAACATAAAGAAATCTTTTAGAGGATGTCCTAGATCTAATATATGTCATGCTCAAATAGAAACTGTTCCTCATTTATTTTTGAATGTCCCTATATTCTAGTTTTTTGGGAGCTTGTTTCCCTTCAGTGGAAACATTTTCCTGTTCAGGATATTACTGAAGACACATTATTTTTTGGAATATTACCAGTATCATGGTGTGAATATTTTTCGGATACCATTCTTGTTATTTTAGCTTGTTTTAAGTATCATATTTGGCAAACAAGAAGTGCTTGGTCTTTGCAACAACAATTTCTTTCTCCAAAGCATTTATTTTGGAAAATTCACCATACTGTACAAAACATATACTTTGCGGAAAAAAGGCATCTTCCATCAGGTATTTTCCAGAAATACTGGAAACTTTTACATTGGCTTGATACAGGATAATTGTTTAGGATTGTATTTTTTTTTTACACTGTTGCTTCTTTTAATTTTCCTTTTCTTTTAGGTTTTGTATGAAGTAGAATACAGTCATTATTGTTATAGTACGTAGTTTATATTTAAGTAATTTCCTCAACTCCTTTCAGGAGGAGAAAGGAGGGTTTTTTGATCATATATGGTTTATTTCTGTTAAAATTTCATATCTGTGGTAAATATGTATTTATGTTTTCAACTTCCTTTTTCAATGTTTGTTGTATGATGTAATATGATCTTTTGTTATTGTTTTGAAATTTTTCAATAAAAAATTCCCCTACTCTTTTAGTGGGGGTGGGATGGGGGGTTTTGTACAAATACGGATTATTTATGTTTAAGTTTCATGTATGCTGTAATACTTATTTCTGTTTTCAATTTCTTTCATTATGATTTTGTATGATGCAATGCAATTTTATTTATTTTGTTCTGAAGTTTTCAATAAAAAATTCCCCTACTCTTTTCGAGAATTGCTATGAAACAACCACCATTTCACTATGTGATATACTGAAATGGTACCCATTCATGATAAAAGACCAGGGTAGTGTTTCATAACAGGGGCCATTTCAACTGCCAGACTTCTGAATTTGCTCCATCAAGGGACCGTCTGTGCTTCTCATTAGGTGTGCGAAAATGAAGTCTGTCATAAAAGCAACCATTACCAGGTAATTAGATGTCATTCAAAAGAGTTTCCATGTTCCCTTCCCAAAGCAGCACATTTGCATGTTTTGTTAGGCAGGAAGAGACAGATAAGTTCACTCACTATCCACTCATGATGGGGTTAAATTACAACCAGCTTAGATTCTCAGGAAAAAACACTTTACCCAGCCACCCCACAAAAGTTTGAAAGAAATGAGTTATATTTCTTCAGTTTGAATACTCCAACTTGGAATTTTGTAAGAGATATACCACATCTTGGGGTATATGACACCAACACATACGTGGAAAGTTTTAAGGGCTCTCCCACAGCTCATAGTAAATGAAGACACCATGCAGGGTGAAACAACAGCATAAGGGAGAGGGCAGATACTAGATCCAGGGAATGAGATGAAGGGTGCCCCAGAGAATAGGAATAGTTAGGGGACCAGATAAGAGGTCCAGAACAGAGTGAACAAGGGAAAATGCAGGCAGGAGAGTAAATCAACCTAGAGAGACAAGGGCCAGATAAGAGAAAGGCAGGGGGAGTGCGGAAAGTAGGAACTTCAAGGTGGCCTCTATGAATGCAAGGAGACTAGGAAATAAATGGTGGCACTCCCAGATGTAACAACAGACCCAAAATTAGATTTGTTGGCAACAGCAGAAACATGGGTGTCACAATATCATGTAGCGGCTTCCGTCCGGGACCCTCGGGGTTTACTTCTCCACACCTCCTGAGGGGGGTTGTCTGGGTTACCTGAGGATGTACTACACTTGGGTGCACTGGCCTAACATGGTGCAGTGCTTCCACCTGGGGTGGCAGTATGGGGTACTTGGCTGCTGAAAAACAAGACTATCGCCCCCAGGAAACACTGCATAAAGTACCACCACTCTCCCATCCCCAAAACAAGTGAAACTATAAGCAATGTCAATTCCCAAACCATGAAATGCAATTCAAACAACTGATTTATTTGTACCAAGGAGGCAGCAAGGTAAAATGAGAGTAATGGGGTAGCAGTAGTAATGCTATACTCTAAGCAGTCAACATACATTTACTCTATGCAGCCAGTAAACAAGCAGCACTTTGCCCCACAGAATCTGCCCACCACCCCAGCAGTCCTCAAACCCCCATGCAAGTACACCCAGCTTAATTCCCCAAAGGCCGTGCAGTGGGTACCACACCGGGGGCACTGATGCTGTTAGTAGGGTGGAGCTCAGTGGTGTGTCTAAACTGTTGCAGGTAAAATACTGTTTAAAACATAGCTGTTGCCGAACACCAACTTAAACTGGTAAAGCAGGTGAAAAAGGGCTCCTGTTTGCAATGGCAGATCCAGGATTTTACAATGGGGGATGCTGTGGTGGTGGGCCTACTTGATATGCCACTTTTTATAATGTTTTTAGTCCTTTATACTATCCTTTTCATAACATTTTGCCTGAAAATATAAACATAATCTATAGATTTGAATGTATATTTTCTTACACTACTTCTACAGCAATGTAAAATGCAGCACCAGCAAGCAAGCAAGTTATAATGGGGGGTGCACCTGCACCCTCTAAAACCCCCTGGATCCACTGCAGCCTGTTTGTAATCCACGGAGATGAGTGGCCGGCTGGCCTCCACAGGTCTTCTGCCTGGGCCTCTCACACTGGCACAGTCCTGCCCAGAGCTTCCCCCTTAATTCCTGGCATAATAACTTTCTCTCCAGTTGCAGGGCTGATCCCTGGAGTATACTCATGGTTTTGATGCCTCAATTGATACCTCTGGTACAGGTTGCCAGAATATGCTGACTGGATGCAGTTGCTTCTGGCTGGGAGGAAGGCTTTCCCAGGCTTGCCGGTGGCTTCTTTCTGCTTCACTTCTCTCTGTCTTGTACTGTCTCTAGGGGTGTGCGAACACCTTAATTTGAATATTTGGCTGAATATTCCTATTCAGGGCACCAGATATTCATTATTTGTTATTTGGCCCCCCCCCCCCCCGATAAGTGTTTGTTTTTTTTAAAGACATTGTAACATTGTTAAACTTCACCACTTCCTTCCCTTTTAAAGTACAGTAGTTAATTCTACCATGAACATTCCCCAACAGCCTTTCAGGGGCCCAAAAAGGCAACAAACTACTGCACTGGTCAGTGGTCAGGTGACACATGGTCATCATAGATTGAGCAAATGCCGCACAGATGAGGTGACGTCTTGTGTCTTGTCTAGGGCTACTAAAATGGCACTGGCATAAGTGCATTCTATGTGCACCTTGGAAGAGAGGAGAGCGAGATGTGCCATGATAGAGACCTATACAAGTATCTCACGGGGTGAAGACAGGGCACATAAGGGGAGTCTCTTTTAAATGAAAAAGAGCACAAGTACCGAAGGTAATGGGGGCATGTGGTGAAGCTGAATGGGGAATTCATCAAGACAGATGTGAAGAAGTATTCACAGAAGGCATGGTAGATGACCGACAGAGACTACAGGCTTAAGTGGTGCCGAGAACAGTGTGGGGCTTCAAGCATGCATGAGATAGGCATAGTGCTGGGGTGTATTTGAAAACAGGCAGGGAGGCAGCAGGGTTGCTTTAGGGTCTGCAGATGAGACCGATAAGGCAGGAATGGACAATCTGGCCTGACTGTGTTGGCCAAGCGGTCCCTTTCCAACAGATAATTAGTAACCTAAGTACACAATAGTAAGGTCACTAAAACATGATACATTATTTAAATGTTTCTAGTTTAACAGGGGCCTCATGGTGGTCATGCAGTTAATGCCAGAGAGTGGAGACTCAGTTACCCTTTTAATTAAATATTTAACGTGATAGAAAAAAGAAAGGGTTGGCCAAAAAAATTTAACATTACACTTTTGTAACATTAGGCAGATTGAGAGCTGTACTGTAGCATCAGTTTTATGTGGGCAGATCATATTTGTAGCCAATTACTGGTACGTTTAGCTTAAGGAACTCTAGCTGTTCAACATGTTGAGGTTCCGGCTTGGAACAGTGTGACTCAACAACGTCACCAGCAGTGCTAAACATCCTTTTGGATTGCACACTTGTAGGAGGGCAGCTTAGGTATTTTAAAGCAAGTTGTGCCAAGTGAGGAGAGGAGTTCATTTTCTGAATCCAGTAGCCCAGTGAATCAACATCAAATGGCTGAATTGATTCTGCAAAGTAGCCATTAAGTAAATTTTCTGCTTGAGAATGTGAGTGTTAGTGTTGCTGTTGATGCAATGATGTGCTGAGTAATGCCCAGTCACTTTACACTGCCACTATGCTGTCTTTCCCCATCTCCACCAGTATCATCCAGTTCCAAACCACCACATGCCTGTCTCTCTCCCTCAGGAACCTGAACTGGAGTGTCTTCTTTGCCTCCCGAGTGTCTCACTGCCTGCATGGCACTATTCAACTCTTCATTCAGCTGTTGCCTACAATGAGTCACCCTGTGGCTGTCCATGGCTATGTGAAGGATCTTGCATTTGAACCTAGTCCAACATGGTGGCAAACATGTGATGGCAGGTATTCATGACAGTGGCGAACCTTACATCAAGTTCTGCATCAAGATGACTAACAAGGTCAGTTACCTCTTGTGTACTTAGTGTGTTGTCAGCCAAAAACTGTTGTAACGATCTTTTGAGAATATGCACAGCTGGAACAACCTGACAAAATAAGTAAGGCTGTGGAAGCACTTAGATCATGTGTACTCCTCTCAAATGGCACGAGAACCTTCACCATGCCCTCAAGAACTAACCAAACATGACAATGTCTGCCTCCATAGACATTCCGTGTAGTGCCCACATTTGCTCTAAGAGTCATGAAAGCATGAAGTACAGTATGAAGTATTCTACCGAGTGCTAACATCTTGTATCATACAATGTTGGGGCAGACCAAGGCATTCCTGAGCTTCTCACAATTTGTTAGTGGCTTTTACAGAGTGATGGAAATGGCTGCAGATTGAACGGGCTGTGGATAATATGCTGTTGGTCCTAGTATTGCTATGCAGTGCATACATCACCACTAAATTTAGTGTGTGCGCAAAACAACGAATGCTCACAAAATGGCCATCATTGATGGCTTTCACTATGTTTGTGCCATTGTCAGTAACAAAAAAGCCACCTTTTAAATTGGGGTTAACACCAGCCCAAGACCACATGTCTTCAGGAACGTAAGAATATTATGTGCTCTGTGGTCTTCCTCCATCAGTCTGATGTTCAACAAAGCTGACCTAATGAAACTACCAGATTGTGGGAAAGCCAAGGGTGAGCCACAAGGTGATGCATCGGAAACAGCAGCAGCAGGTTGTTGCACACACTAGTGTGCAGTTACGGAGAGATAGACTTGCAGGGAGTTACCACTAGTCCGGATAGCTGATGTGCAGTGAAAAACACAACCAGCACCCTCTGTATGCAGAGCAGCAACAGCAGATTGCACGCCATCATACAGTCATGGCAATACACTTCAAGAAAATGTAGTATGAGATGGGATCTGATAGCATGAGTGCAAATAGTTGAGAAGCCATTGGAAGCCAGTATCTTCCACAACTGACATAGGCTGGAGTACCAACGCCATCATCTCAGCAATCAGCTGTGTGATTTGCTGTTCTGTTGGATGTGAGGCATGATACTTTGTTCATGCATGCAGAGCTTCCATTATAGGAACTGCCATGGGAGACATCGATGTGGACCACTTCAACAATGGTGGTGTGCAAAGTGCTGATGACTGTCTCTGCCTTGTAGTATCACTGGAGTCAGAAGTGACCACCAGAGTAGAGGCCAGACTCTGTGTTGGTGAGGGGGAAGGAGTGCTGTGATGACTGGTTTGCTGTAAATCAGATGTGTCATCGGTACCACCACCACTGCCAATTGTGCATGCCTGTTCACCAGAGGGGTTCAGTCTTGGTGAGACCAAGGTCCCAATCTAGACCTAGATGAGCTTCGAGGCACTTGAGGGTGCTTGAGCTTCAAGTGGTTCTGTAATGATGTTGTGATTAAGTTAGAGAGTGATTTCCCTTGGCTTATAGTGGCATTGCAAAAAGAACAAACTGCTTTCCTTGTGTCCTCCTTTAACACTGTGAAATGCAGCCACACAGTACTTTTAACTCTGCAGTTACCAGTCATTCTGCTACCACCACATCCCCCAGTTGTTTTTTCGACAGATGTGCCTGTCTTGTCTTGATGTTCTTGCCCTGTGACCACTGCCCCTGACGCTGCCATGCCAGTGCTGCCATCACTTGGCTGTCCTTCAGGCTGTAACGGAGCCTGCCGAAGAAACATCAGTGTTGCTTATTTGGTCTTCTTAGAGGGAGGGGGACCCTTACTGCTACTTCTACTACCCTTACTAGTAGTGCTACACCTAGAGGCTGTTTTGCCAGCCACCTTTTTTTTCTGCCTACTCTGGCTCATCTTCAAAGTCACTCACATGTGCCTCTGATGAAGAAGATGACGTGTCACTGGGCAAGTCATCATGTGGAGGAAAATACTTCCTGCAAAGTTTTCAGGAGTACTGAGAAGCTGAGAAGCAGGAGGCAGAACTGTATCAACTGTAGTGGCCATACTGGTAATATGCACAGTGGCAGGGATACCAGACTCTGGTGATAGTGTTACAGTAGTGGCAGGGTTCATAGTGTCAGAAGTGGCTGTAGTGACAGTCACAGTTGCAGGACTGGCTGTAGTAGTCATGCTGCCCGTTGTTGTGGAGGAGGAACACAGGGTCTCTATAGTGGTGGTGGTGGTGGTGGTGGTAACGACAGATGTGATGGTACTGGTAAGAGATGGGGACACATTGGTGGTTGTGGTGGAAGTCGTGATGGTACTGGTGAGAGATGGAGACACATTGGTGGTTGTGGTGGGAGTCGTGAACAGTGTCCTTCTGCTTGTGCTTCTTGTATCACTTTGTACTGTGCCAGCCACAGTACTACTGTTGCAGGAAGACACAGGCTTGGAAGGGTTAAAGAATAATTTTGGGCATGGAAGCCGGGCTGACCGTCGCTCACGTTCAGGTTCAGCATTGCCAACCTGTTCCTCCATTGTAAACTTGCTTCGACTAGACCAAGTATGTTTTTTTTCCACCTCTGCCTGCCATTGTCTTTGTCTATGCCAACAAGTTCTAAACACTGTCAAGTGCTTAATAATTTGTAAATGTACAAAAGTTCTGTTTTATTGTAGCACCAAAAAATTATTGCAAGCAGCACCTGTTGCAGTACTGCTTTGTTTTACCACCAAAAACTTATTGCAAGCAGCAGCTGCTGCAGTACTGCTTTATCTTAGCACAGAAAACATATTGCAAGCAGCATCTGCTGCAGTACTGCTTAATTTTAACACCGAAAAATTATTGCAAGCATCACCTGCTGCAGTACTGCTTTATTTTTGCGCACAAAAATTACTGGAAGAAGCACGCACGCAGAGCAGTCAAGCACACACTGCAAGCGTTGCTACCTAGCCCTCAACTTTGGGGGGTGGGGAAGTGCAGTCAGCTGACTGCCCTCCGAGACTGCGGGTGGCTACTGACTTTCGGAAAACCCAAGCCCAACCTCAGATTACAGCACAAATATTTCTTACACAGAGATTTCTATGCAGAACTACTGCAATTCAATTATTTTTTTATTTGTAAATGCACAAAAGTTCTGCTGTATTTCAGTACAAAAAAATGGCTGCAAGCAGCAGTACTGCTTTATTTTCACACAGAAAAATTGCTGCAAGCAGCACACACACAGAGCAGGCAAGGGTGTGCGCCCACTGCAAGCATCACTACCTAGCCTTAAATCGTGGGGGGGTGGGAGTGCATTCAGCCGACTGCCCTCCAAGACTGCTGGCAGCTACTGACTTTTGGGAAACCTAGTGCAATTTACCTTTTTTTTAAAATGCAGACAAGTTCTGCTGTATTTTTTTTTTTTGTAGACTCTATTTATTCGTTGGATCCAAAGAACTCTCTCCAGCTACCTCCCAGTGCCCACAACTCTACCTCCCTGTCTGAAGCTCTCTCTTTCACCAGGCCAATCCAGCCCAGCGGATCCCCTGGCCCTGAGCCCACCAAGGTGGGGCCACCTTATGCCCTGGCGTTCTATCTATAATGTAATGCACCGGGCCGGAGTCAGGGGGGGCAGCCCTGGAAAGAGAGCCTGACAGCGGGAGTGTGGTCGGGAAACAGGAGGCACCATCACCTATCCCCAGCCGACGGATTTTTCTTGTACATTTTCCCCCAGGAGCGTAACCGTGCACTGACATCAGCACAGCTACCCATAGACGTCCGTCGCGCTCCTCCCTTGTATTTGCTCCTGTGCTAGTAGTATTCCCAGTCTCCACTGGGGTCTGTACTGCACCGGAGAAGTCCTGGATCCCTCCCCAGGGAGAAGAGAGCAGCCCTCCGGATGCTTAATCCTCTCCCTCCCCTGCCGACCCCCGGTGCCCAAGCTCGCTCCCGAACCCAGGTCACCAGCATGGCGCGAGGTGGGGCATCCAGCGCCTCAACCCTCAGCGCCCCCAGGCTGGCCAAGTTCCACTCTATTTCAGTACAAATAAAATGGTTGCAAGCAGCAGTACAGTGTTTTATTTTCACACACAAAAATTACTGCAAGCAGCACGCATGCAGAGCAGGCGAGGGTGTGCGTACACTGCAAGCGTCGTTACCTAGCCCTCAGCCTTGGGGGGTGGGGGAGTGCAGTCAGTCGACTGCCCTCCGAGACTGCTGGTGGCTACTGACTTTTTTGAAACCCCAGCCCAACCTCTAAGCCCTCCCCAGAAGAAGTACTTATTAGACATTTTTTTTTTTAAATCAGTATAGTACAGCAGTCAAGGTAGAAGATGAAGTTAGAACTACTGTAATTAAGGAGGTAAACTGCAACTTACATCATCTCTTTGCATTGCAGTTCCTCTTGGCAAAATAAATCAATTTGTTTGGATGAAATTCAAAAAGTTTCACACCACTATCAGTCCCTGAAATGAAGGTATACTAGTTTCTCTCTGCAGCTCCCAGCAAAAAAAAATCCCTACATCAGAGGATTTATCCAGGAAAAAACCCGCCCAGTGCTCCCACTACTACTAGGTACTAAAGACACACGGTACAGAAAAAAAAATAAAGGTTTTGTGATAAAACATTAGTTTTTGCAACTCCTAATCTCTGCTGACTCAGAGCTGTCTCTCTCCACTATAGTCTCTCCATCTCCACCAGTTAGGAGGAGAGGCCCCTGAAATGAAGGTACGGTTTCTCTGCAGCTCCTAGCAAAAAAAAATCAGTACATCAGACAATTTATCCACAAAAAAATAAAAAAATCCCAGTGCTTCCACTGGTACTAGGCACTAAAGACGCATGGTACAGCGCAAACAAATTAAGGTTTTGTGCTGAAAATATTAGTTTTTGCAACTGCTAATCTCTGCTGACACAGAGCTCTCTTCACTCTCCACCATGATCTCTCTCAACTATGCAGCAATTGAAGTGTCACGTGATCTAGCTTTGCCAAATGCTCAGCAACTGGCCAGCAAGTCCTGCGAGATCTTGAAATCCCACAGGACCACTGAATACTGAATATAGCCGAATAGCTGCGATATTTGGTATTCGGCTCCTGAATACCGAATATCATATTATTCATGGTATTCAGAATTTAATATGCATTACTCGCACACCCCTGTCTCTTTAAGGCTTGTCCTCTCTCTTGCTGTCTCTCGGAGGCTCGGGCTCTGGAACAAGGTAGGTGCCTTCTTGAACTGAAGGTGCTGTAGGAGCTCATTCCCCAGAGGGGAAAAGTTTGTAGTGGGACAAGAAAATCCCCATCTCCAGCTTCCCTTTAAAACTGTTGTTTTGGTGAAAATGTCTTCTTTTCTTCACACAGCACTTTTAACTGGGATGCCATTACTTCCAGTCTGCCAGGCCTACAGTGCCTGGACACAGACACTCTCTTGGCTGTCTGATCAAACTGCCTCGACTCTCTGAAAACAGTCCCTTTTATCAGGTATGAAACTTAATGCCTGATTGGTCAGGCTTGTTCCCACGCAAATGGTCTCTGGCACAAGGTGGCTCTTGATTGGTCAAAATTTGTGGGCAAAGTTGGTCCTGACCTATGACCCCTTCCCATGGTGCTTTGCCATCTGTGCATTCAGGGGGTCACCATCTTTGTTTTCATTGCTGTTTGCCAACTTTAGCAGCTTGCTGCCACTTTATTAAATATCCCTCAGAGTGTCCTTTACCAATTTCAGCCCCATTTACAGTCTTGGGGCCAGGGACATGGTTGTTGCCTTGAGCATGTAGCCCATTGCTGAGTCAAGTGCCATGATTCAGGAGGCAGCTATCTGTGCTGCTCTCCAAATCTGGTGCATAGGCGCACATACATTTTCTCTTTCCCGGACCCACTTTCTGTCCTGGGGTTGAATCACACTGCTGAGCACCAGATGGTGTAATGAACATTCGTTCCCAGCTCTGCTGCCTACCCTGGAGCCGGGAGTCTATGAGGACATGGGCGCATGGCCCGATCTCTGCCATGGAGCCCTGACGCCACTCTGTTCACACTGTGCATGCGTGGCAGCCTGACGTGCTGCCACACTGCTCCTGCTCCCGTTCCCTGGCCCCAGTTTGGCTCCTGGGCATGGGGAAACTTTAGGCTGCTGCAGTTTCTCCTTTCTGCCTGCTGCCTCAGCCCCAGTAGACTGGGGCCTGAGGAAGAGGGGGACTTGCGACAACAGCCATAGATATTTGCTGTGGAGCCGTGGTTTAAATCCCGCTAGGGCTCCTCACTACTGGCACAAGTAACCTGCCGGTCCCCACCTTGGTAGTCCTTGGGGACCACAGGGTGAAGAAGGAGTCCAGGATCACAAAGAGGCACCCAGATGTGGGGGGCTTACAACCATGACTGGGATCTAGCTATTCCTGGGTATATCTTTGTTAAGCGAGACAGGATGCAATGCAGAAAAGGGAACTGGCTCTGTACATAAAAGACAGCTCAGAGGACAAAGGCAGCACCCTAAATGGGTAATCCCCCCTCCCATAGTCTAGGGGTATTCCAGGTGGTAAAAGGGTGAGGGGGTACTGTACAGCCATGAATACAGTCCATCAAAAATGTAGCTCATTTACTTGGGTTTGTAGTGGAATGTCCAGGGGTGCAGGCAATCTCTTCACCAGGGTTGCAGCAGCTGGGGTGCAAACTTTGGTTAGACAATGTGATAGCAACACTTTTGAAAGAATCCATTGCCACACTAGCTTTAGGAAAGTCAAAACTGATTTACTGGAAGATAAATTAATCATTCACCACTCCAAGAAGCAGGGGGGTACAAATCATTCAATGGGCAGTCATTTTCACATGGCCCAAATCATATTGAAGTAACCTGATCCACCAATCAGACAGCACTCCAAGAAGCTGAATAAGGTTTCCTATCCAACTGGCAGCAGCAAGCTCTTCCCATGGCCACTGAAGCCAAAACCCACAGCTCCCACAGTCCTCCCACAATACAGACCTCCTTCAAACTCTCTGAACAGACTGTAGCTCCTTCCCAGCTTGCACTCTTGCTTTCCACAGACTGGCTTCCTTCCAATGAGCACCCTACACCCGAGACTCACCAGGTGGTCTCACACTTCTAATGCAGCCAGGACTCCTCAAGGTCAGCAATGCCCACAAACACAGGCCGGAATCCCCTGGATCAGGAAACAGGTGGCCACCACTGCCTCCCCGCAAGATCAGGCTGTCACCACCGACCTGCACCCAGGGCCCCAACCTGTCCAGCCTACCTTGGAGAACCCTTCCTGCCATCCTGCCCTAGTGTCAGAGAATTACACAGCAGGTCTCCTTCATCCCCAGGACCTGGCTCCCCTAAAGCAGCAGGAAGGTCCCCAACAGTCTGTCCAGCTCCCATAGGCATCCACTGGCTCTGCATATCAGCACAATGCTCACAAGTGGACCTTTGAGGCTGATGGGTTGCGGTGGCAATCACCCCACCCCGGCCTGAACCTCAACTCTCCAGCTGAAAAAACAGGCTGCACCTTCTCCCTCCAACTGAGTCCCTATTCTCCTCCTCCTCTGGCACCAAAGTCCCCAATTTATAGCTTCTGGACTTCCCAGTACCCCACCAGCCAGTAAGGGGCCTCAGAGGCCAGACAGATCACCCTGGGACACTACAACGGTAAGCTCCCATAGGTGCTTTACAGAGAGAGAGTGGGGTGGAATCAGTATGAGTACAGCTGGTGACAGATAAAGTCAGGGGTGAGTTATTTGGGTGACCATATGGACAGAGGGCTGTTAGGGGAAGACATAATGAGGGCAATCGCAAAGGGGGAGGTTGTACTAAAAAGTGACTCCAGCCTACCAGATACAGACCGGAAAAGTATCAAAAGTGCATGGAGTTAGGCGCTTATAGAATAATGCAAGAGTGCCTACTAACCCAGTTAACTTGTACTCAAAACTGATGCACTGTTGCCCCCCCCCACCATTATGTAAACATAAACGAAAATATGCACTGCCACGCCACACCAGCAATAGTCTCCACCCCCTTTGCCATGTCTGAATTCAAATAATCAATTTCTTCCTGTAATCCTCCTTCCTTTGTTTTTCTGCCTGCCTGGTAAGTTATTCTTGTTTGTGTATTTGACTGGTGGCATCAGTGCCCCATAGCAAACAACAAAGACAAAAGGGCTCAGCAAGACACAGACACAATGTGACTCACAATGTCCTCGCTTTCCTCTTTTTGTTGCCCTTGCTTGATTTGTTGCCCCTGCCTGATTTTTTTTACTGTACTCTGCTGAGTACAGTGCGTATGCCTGCCGACACCCCTGGGTTAGTTAGCCAACCAATGGAGGGGCTATACTGGACTTAGTACTTTCCAGTGGGGACAGAATAGGAGAGGTCAAAATAAGGAATAAGACACAATGAGGTGTGGATTGTGGGCTGATAAGAGCACTCCACAGGTACATAATGAGGCACCTGGGAAGTGTTCTTATCTGCACATAAACCACACCTTGGAGTGTCTTATTCTGCTTATAGAATGGGCCCCCCAAGTAATTTTTTTGGAAAAAAAGAACAAAACAAGGCAAAAATATAAACAAAGGATGTTTCAATAGCTCAAATAATAAAACATAATCTGCCTATTAGTACTTAGACAAGTGTTTCATCAGCAGTAGAGGGCTCCCCTATGTATTCCTTAGGTTATGTGCCTATTAGTGCTGCTTTTACCACTATTAGACCCCCCACACACACTCATTTTGATTTTTTTGTGCTGTCTTTGCTATCTAGAAATGCTCAGACAGGGACAGGAATCAGGGGTTGAGGAACAGTGGGCAGTATTTAAAATAGGGATTACAAGAACAACAGAATTATGCATTAAGCAGGTTAGCAAAAGGAAAAGGAAGAGGAGACCATTATGGTTTTCCAAAGAGGTATCAAAGAAAGTGAAAGCCAAAAAGATTGCATTCAGGCAATACAAAAAGACACAGGCAGAAGGGGATAGGGAGAAGTACCAGGAGAAGCAAAGGGAGGCAGGGAGGTCAGTAAGGGAAGCAAAAGCTCAGACAGAAGAACACATTGCAAAATCAGTGGGTAGAGGGGACAAAACCTTTTACAGGTACATAAGTGAAAAAAGAAAGACAAAGGGAGGGATAGTGAGACTGAAGGGGGAGAATGGGGGCGTGGAGGATGACAACAGTAAAGCTGACATATTGAACAGGTATTTCTGCTCAGTCTTTACTGAGGAAGAGGAGGTAATGGGTCTAAAGGTAGTACAAGGGTGAGAATGGTGCAGAAATGGACACAAGTCCCTTTACTCGAGAAAGGGTCCTGAAGGAACTGGAAGTAATAAGAGTTGATAGAGCAATGGGGCCAGATGGGGTGCACCCCAGGGTCCTTAAAGAACTAAGAGAGGTGGTGGCTGAACCTCTGGCTATCCTGTTTAGCCGCTCACTGGAAACAGGGGAGGTATCCAAAGACTGGAGGACAGCAGATGTAGTCCCCTTATACAAAAGTGGGAACAAAGAGGAAGCAGGGAACTACAGACCAGTCAGCCTCACTGCGGTAGTGGGGAAGATCATGGAAGCACTACTGAAGGAGAGCTTGGTGGAACACCTGGTTGTCAATGGACTACAGGACCCAAGGCAGCATGGTTTCACCAGGGGGAGGTCATATCAGACCAACCCCATTGAATTTTTTGACTGGGTGACTGGGGAGGTGGATCAGGGGAGGGCAGTGGACATGGCCTATCTGGACTTCAGCAAGGCCTTTGACACTGTGCTACATAGAAGACTATTAGACAAACTGGGGAATATGGGTGTGGGCAGGAAAGTAGCGTGGTGGGTAGGTAACTGGCTGGCTGGGTGGCAGGACAGAGAGGGTGGTGGTAAATGGCTGTCACTCCACAGAGGGAAGAGTGACCAGTGCGGTACCACAGAGATCAGTGCTGGGACCGGTCCTATTCAACATCTTCATCAGTGACATTGCACAGGACCTAGAAGGCAGAATTTCACTGTTAGCTGATGACACAAAGCTCTGTAACAGAGTAGACACACCAGAGGGTGTAGACAGAATGAGAAGGACCTGCAGAAACTTGAAGAATGGTCAGGGGTTTGGCAGTTGAAATTCAATGCAAAAAGTGCAAGATAATGCATATGGGGCATAAAAAGCCTGGCACAATATATCAGTTGGGGGAGGATATAGCATGCACCAAGCAGGAAAGGAATCTTGGGGTTATCATCTCTGATGACCTCAAGGTAGAAACAGTGTGACAAGGCAGCAGGTAAAGCAAATAGGATGCTGGGATGTATAGGCAGGGCATCACCAGCAGGAAAAGGGAGGTCATAATTCCGCTATACAAGACACTAGTGAGGCCCCACCTGGAGTACAGTGTACAGTTCTGGAGACCATACCTACGTAAGGACATAGACAGGGTAGAGAAGGTTCAGAGGAGGGCAACAAAGATGGTGCATGGATTGCATCACAAGTCCTATGAAGACAGGTTGAAGGAACTGAACATGTACTCCCTGGAGGAGAGGGAGAGAGGGGATATGATAGAGACATACAAGTATCTCACAGGGAGGAACAGAGTGCAGGAATACACTATTTTTAAGCAAAAGATGTTCCAGGACTAGAGGGCATGGGATGAAGTTGGAGGGAGGACGATTCAGAGGAAACATGAGGAAGAATTTCTTCACAGAACGGGTGGTGGACAAGTGGAACACCCTGCAAGAGGAAGTGGTGGGGGCTGAAACAATCACGGGATTTAAGAATGCATGGGATAGACATAAAGGAATTCTGGAAGTCAGGGGTAAGGGGCAACAGACTTCTAGGAAGACATAAACTGAACTTACAAGCTCAAATGGGCAGACTGGGTGGGCCATAGGCCCTTATCTGCCGACATTGTCTATGTATCTATGTATCAGAGTGGTCATTTGCCTGAGACCAAACATCTGGTTTCGCTGACGGCGAACGTGTCCCACTGCAGCCGCCATACTTACTGTAGCACTTTCCACATAGCGCTTACCAGATCACAGTTGTAACTTCAGGCCACTCACTCATAATGGATTTTTTTCCTATTTTATAAAGTATACATAAAAGTAGCAGCAGAGGATCAGATCTGGGTTTTTCGATGGAAGCTGCTGCCATGTTTGCTGGATCAGTAACGGAGGGGCGAGTCTGTAGTGGTATTTAAAAGCCATGGCACGCGCTTCGGTCATTTGATTACAGTCAGCTTTTACCACAGCAGCACAGGTCAGACTTCAGTTTAAAAAAAAAAGTTATGTTAGGAATTGGCTCTCTCATTCTGTAAGAGGTGTGTGTGTGTGTGTGTGTGTGTGTGAGCTGCTCGGCTGTTGGGGGGGTGGTCAGGTGAATGACAAGACTGCTGTCAAATTTTTTTTTTATCTGGTTGGCAGAATCTCTGGCTGTGCAGTGTCCTTGACAGCCTAACTAGGACTGGTTGCTAGATTATGGCTGGACAAGAGCACACCAAAATATGGCTCTCATCAATCAAAAAACAGGAAATTTTCTATCCATTTTTTTAAATTAAATAGAGGACCCCTTCATAACCAGCAGCTACAACTCAGTGTGGTTTACCATCACGCTGGAATTTACTCCAGAACAAGAGGCAGCAGGGGTTCATGTCAAGCTGATCAAGGAGTCACATGATGATCTAGCACTGGCAACCCACTCCTTGGCATGGCTCCATTATCCCAACTACTAAGTCTTCAATAATACCCGCACATGCATTATCCCAGTTGTTCTAAACTACTTTATTGGACTTTAATATCGACAGTGCTCCATCTCAATACCAATTATGGTGGAAAAAATGAAAGTTACCTCAGACTCCTCAGTGGTGCATCACACCTCACCAGCCACCCCAAAGAAGGATCAGGGACCAAAGCATTCTAAGCCTGAGGAACCCTTCATCTCCTCAAATACATCAGACTCCAGCCTCCTTACTGTCAGAGGATTTTCAGCAGAAATGGTACCCTTTCAGGATTCCTTCTTGAAGATCTCAGAAGAAATGCAAGTGATTTAGCCTATGTTGGTGGAAGTTACCCTATGCGTTGGTGATGCAGAGGCATGGATTAGTTCCTTTAGAGGACTGGCAGAACAAAACAGATCCCTCTCTGGCCTTTGCAGACAGAAGCTGACTAAATTAGAAGATAAACTCAAGGACCTTGAGAGTCAAAATCAATTGAATAATCTGGTTATTCTTGGTCTGCCAGAGTGGACCAAGGGAAAGAAAACCTTGACTTTCATTCAGTGGCTCTGTGAGCATGTTGCTGGTCCATCGCCAAATGGTTCCCAGTACATTGTGGAGTGGGCCCATAGAGCTCTATGGCCCATGCCAGGTGCTGGGGAGAAGCCACGGCCACTGATCTTCAAACTCCTTAATTTCTTAGATAGTACATTCTGGATCAAGCTCGGAAGAAATCTCTGCTTGTGTGGGAAGATGCCAAACCAACTCACACACAGAGCTCCATCCTGCAGCGGGACCTACGCAGGTGCCATAAGAGGTACTCAACTACCTCCAGCAGCAAGTCAACTGCCCCACCCACCCTGGCTCGGCACTACCTATATAGGCACTGTCTTGTGACATCACTTCCTGTCTGTCATTTTAGTAAGTCCCCACTTCTCCATTTGCAGGTTATACCTGCTAGCCACTAGAGGGACCCTCTGACTATTCACCTCTGTCTCCCTACCTGAATTTCCTCCTCCTCCTCCTCCTACTTCCTGGAACCCCTCTATCTACATACACTACTTCTCTCCCTTACTCTCATTTCTGCTTCTGCCCACACCTCACCCTCAAACCCAGCCTCCTAGCTAGCCCTACGTACTGACCCCGTGCCCTACCACCGGACCCACACCCAGCCTGCCACTAACCCTCAGTGACCACTAGGAGTTGCTATTTCCACCCTGAATTTTGGCCCAAACCCAGCCTGCTCTGAGCCCCCCAGAACCTGGATCCCCACTCTCACCCAGGTCCTAGTTCAACCGCCCTACCAGGGTCTCGAACCTTGTACCCTGTCCACCAGAGTCCATGACACTACCACTACTCCAAAGTAGTATCCACGCTTTCTGAGGGGCAGCCAAGATACTTGAACCTTTCTGCCCTGCTGCTTCCTTAGGCACTATGTTTGTACACCTCCTCCTCAAATGTCTCCCCCTCATTTACATGCTAGTACCCACATCCCATCAGCCAGACATCTCCCCTAGCCCACTTGTACCAGCACCCCCAACTCTCCCTGACTTAGTCCGATCCTACCCTACACTGACCATGTACCCTGGCCCACGGCACCCACCCCCTGGATGCCCCCCGCTGCCTACCCTGGCTCCCCATGGTTGCAACTCGTCCTCATCCTCCTGACCCTTCGTACCCTGCCCATTCCTTGTTCCCCTATGGCCTCCTCCCCATCCCAGCTCACCACCCGGAAGTTGACATACTGCCACCCCCTGGTCAGAGCCTTGGTCTTCCTACTACTCCTATCTGGTAATATACATCCAAACCCAGGCCCTGCCCCCTCCAGCCCACCTGCTGGGTCCACTGGTCTCCGCATAGCCTCCATGAACATATGCAGCCTACTGAAAAAATGTGATGCCCTCCAGTGCTGGGGCATGTTACATCACCCAGACATCATAGCCCTGGTTGAAACCTGGCTGTCCAAATCCACCCCTGACTCCTTTGTCTCCCTCCCAGGCTATACCCTTTACTGGGAGGACTGAGTAGGCAAACGCAGGGGTGGCTGTGCAATCTATACCAGGGACACAATCATCGGACAAGCGCTCCCTGCCCCTGTGCTTGTAAATGGGGCCCAGGCCCTTGCCCTCAAACTTACTCCTGACCCCTCCAGGGGCCCTCTCTATCTCACCACTGCCTACATTCCCCCAAAGAACTAGAACCCAGCGCTGATATCTATAACAGAATATCTTGCCACCCTCCACCACAAGGCGGAACAAATCCTAGTGGTGGACCTTAACTGGCTCAGTGCCTCCTCTTCCACTACCCGAGATTCTTTCGCTGCCCTAGACCTGACACAACTCATCTCCCAGCCCACTAGAGTAAACCCAAAGAGACGAACCAGTACCCTTCTGGACGTAATTATCACCCACCGCCCCCCAAAAATCCATAACATCCAGGTCCTCCCAGAGTCCCTAAGTGACCACTCCCCTATCCTATTCCTTTGAGCGGCCCCCACTCCCAAACCCCCGCCCAGACCACACTCCGCAGGCGCCTCCGACCTGGTGGGCTGATAAAACTCAAACAGTTTCTTGCCCAGATTAACTGGTCACCCATTCATCATGCACCCGACATAGACACTGCCCTCCCCTTTTTCTCCCAAACTGTTAACAAGACCTGTGACCTCTTTGCACCCCTCACCAGAATTAGATCCAAAAAACGTAATGCACCCTGGGTTACCCCTGCCCTACTACAAATGCTCAGAAATAGGGATAACCTCTGGCATCTTGCCACTGAAACAGGCTGGATGGCTGATAGACAGGCCTACAATGCTGCTCGGATCAGGTGCACATGGGCCATCCTTAAAGCTAAGGCTGACCATTACCAGGCCACCCTCACCTCCTCCTGGGGGTGTGCCCGGACTTTCTGGGACAATGTTAAACAGCTAAATGGGAAATCACGCTCCCCTCCCCCATCCCAGCTCACTATTGATGGCTGTACCTCCACCGACCCTGCCTGCATTGCTAACTGCCTTAACACCTCCTTTACTGATCTTAGCTCTGTCCTCCCCAGTAATTTCTTTGACCCTCCCCCCACCCCACCTCCCCCTGTCCTCCAACGCCCCAGCTTGCACCTACGCAAGGTATCTACCCAGGAAGCCAGACCTCTCCTAATTAAAGCATTAAATAGCAATAGTCCCTGCAGCAACTCCCTGGACCCCAGCATTCTCCGGCTGGTGCTGGATGAAGTCCTTGCCCCACTCACCAGCCTACTTAACCGATCCCTCTGCCTGGGGCAATTCCCCACTGCATGGAAAACAACCATAGTCACACCCATTCATAAAGGTGGCGACAGGTCCTCCGCCGGGAACTACTGACCAATCTCCATCCCCCCCCCAAAGCCCTAGAAAAAGTGGTGGCCATTCAAATCACTGAATATCTGACTAAGCAAAACATCTTATGCCCAGAGCAGCATGGCTTCCATGCTGGTCACAGTACCGGCACTGCACTAGTTGAGTTCTCCATTTTTCTACACTCCTCCCTGGACACCAGCTCCCTAGCTGGTGCAGTGTTCATTGACCTCTCAAAGGCTTTCAACACTGTCTCCCACCCTCTTCTGCTGGATGCCCTCTGCCACACTGGTTTCTCTGCTGGTCCTCTCGCCTGGTGCACAAGCTATCTATCCGCTCGCTCCCAATGTGTAAAAATCAATGGGACACTCTCTGAAACTCATCCCATCCGCTAAGGGGTACTCCAGGGCTCCATCCTGGGCCCCCTACTCTTTTCACTCTATCTAAACGCCCTGTCCAGTGCATGCTCTGGCAAAATTCTTATGTATGCAGATGATGCTGTCATTTTTGCCACCCACCTCAATCCAATCTCCCTCCAGGACACCCTACAACAATCCTACAATGATGCCGAAGCCTGGTTTAAAGAGCACAGACTCATCATTAATCTCAAAAAACCAAAACAATGCTATTTACCCACCCCCAAAACAAAGCCTGCAACCACCCACTCCCTATCCTCCCTAGTACCAAACAACCACTTGAACAAGTCTGCTCCTACAAATACCTTGGGGTTACCTTCGATTCAGCCCTCACCTACCACACCCACATTGATACCCTTGAATCCACCACTAATACACGGCTTGGCATCCTCTACCGCTATAAAAACTGCATCCCCCCTGATGCTCTCTGACTTGCGGTTACGTCTTCAGTACTGTCCCTTGTAGATTATGGCCTGCCAGTCTATGGTGCTGCTGACACTACCGCCCTCAACAAAATTCGCCTTACCCTAAATAAGGCCTGCAGGCTGATTACTGGTGCCCCCAGGCTCACATACTTGTCAATCCCACGCTATCAAACCTGCCTCCTCACAAAAACTCTACTCGGCTCTCCTCCCGGGTGACAGCCCATCTGCCACACTCCAACCCACTATCGCAACCTAACCTCCAACAAGACCACTCCACTGGTCCCTCAGATCTAGGACCACCCATGGTCAGAGATCCTTCTGCTACAGAGCCCCAACCTGGTTTAACTCTCTCTGCTCCCATCTCCAATGCCCCCACAATCTCCAACTTCAAACCGCCTCGAGCTAACTATTTAACACCAGGAGCTGCTCTGTCTCTAAATGTGGCCCCCATCTCCACACTTGACAATGCCCACTGGGCGCACTCCACCTCACCCCCCATTTCTCCCCTGTGCATCCTGCCTCTGTTAAACACCAGCATGTGCTCAGCTGTATTACTGTAATTGCTACTAAATTGTATAAATGTATGAAATTATTCTGTGTAACTCTTAAGTCAGTGACTTGTATTCTGTAAACTAAATTTGTTCTGTCTGTCCTCAATGTGATGAGGTACCTTTGGAAATGAGCCTCTGGCTCAAAGGTTGTAAACCGATTTACAAATAAAGAAATAAATAAATAAGATCACTGGATTTCCATCTTTCAGGATCTGCCCTATGAGTGTTCGACAGAAAAGAGCTGCTTTTAAGCCTCTTATATCTAAATTGGTGGCTGCAGCTATCCGATTTTTGCTCTTCTATCCTGCTAAGCTTCATAGTGTTTGGGACGGAGCACAGCAGTCCTTTGCTTCAGTGGAACAGGCATGAGTTAAACTGTCTCATCTATTCCCTGACCTTTTTAAGCCCAAATGACTTCAACTGGACTTAGTTTTAGTGACTTGCTAAGCTGTCTGTGGATTGAGGGCATTTCTTTTATTCTTATAATTACAGCCCAAGATGCATTATTCATTCTTTCTGTCTTTTAGGGAGAACAAGCATAGCATGGGGTTTAAATTTTGGCTGCATATTTGTTTTTTTTCATATTTCTGGTAATCCCTCCTTTTTCGTCGCTTTTCTTTTTTTGCTTTTCTGTGCTCTAATACGAAGTCTCTTTCTGTTTTTAGCTTTATTGCAGCCTTTCTTTTCCAATTCCGTTTTTTTTTTCCTTCCTTTCCTGCGTTTTCTGTTGTCACTTTTATGTCTTTGTATCATATTTGTAATATTCCCCCCATGTTGTTTGGTGGTGTGTTGCTGCCCTCTTGTGGTTGATTCCAGATATCGTACTTATCTATTTTATTCTATCCTTATTATGTTTGCTTGCACGCGTGTGCAAGAAACATAGTGCCATCATCCGAGTTTTCGGAGGTGTGTCATCCCCTCTTCCAATTCAGTCAGTGTGTTGGCAGGCGCGGCCCTAGTCCTCCAATGCATGCTATGCAGTGGCGTACAGTTGAAAGGGGGAGCTACGCTTCAGTGAGCAGCGATCAGATACTCGCCTGTCGCGCGCAGCTCCCCCACACACACACACACAAACACACGCACGCATACTGTGTGCCCCTCAAGACACACTGTATAGCTCGACGTGGTGCCCAATCCCCGCCTGGCTGTGCTGCCCTCCAAAGCCTTCACATGCCACACTGAGTGCCCACCCCAGCGTGGCAACTCATTGTATAGCTGACGGGGTGCCCAATCCCCGTCGGCTCCACTGTCCTCCCTCCCCAGAGTACAGGGTGCCATGCTGGGAGCCCACCCAGCGTGGCAACCTGATGCTATGGGCTGACGGGGTGCCCAACTCCCTGTCGGCTCCACGCCCCTCAGCCATCCTTCTGCCATGCTGGGAGCCCACCCCAGCGTGGCAAACGTCCCACGTTGTCATTTTACAACCAAAAACCTGTAAATAAAAAACTGTCCCTCGGTGCTTCTCCCTGACCCCCCTCTCTCAACCCGCACCCACCCACTACGCACCCTGCCTCCCACACCCCCCTCACCCCATACTTACCTCCGGACCTCGGCGCGACGATCTTCGTGGACCGGGAACACGCCTGCACTCTTCAAAGCCGACCGCGAACTGAGGAAATGCCGGTAAACTGTATAATGGGATAGATAGGGTTTTTTCAACTTTATTGCATATCTCAGGCATTTTTTGGAATTTTTGCACCACATTTTCAACATGGGGTGTTTGGGACCCCTTCTCATGAATGCTGTCACTGTCATGGTGTTACTCAGGCCCGAAGGGTGATTTCACAGCCACTGTGCGAAATCACCTTTCTGGAATGATTAATGAAACGACACTGCCAGTGTTGATAAGGTGGGCTCTCAAGAAGCCTATTTTGAAAATTTGGTGGAAAAAATTCAAAAAAATGACTGTTTTACGAGCATGCGTTGCGCAGTTCCTACACAGTCTCGTAAGTTCGCGAATTTTCAATATTTTCACTCCAGATTTTCAACATTGCAATTTTATCACACCTTCTTATGTATAGTATAGCTGTCATTTTTCACATCTCACCCAAAATGTGTTTCCGCCCATGTAGTGCACAATGGCGCAGTCGGTGCGCGAAATCAATGTATGGGACAAATTAAGAAAATCACAGTGACACTGTTCATGAGCAGAGGTCTTAAATGGCTATGTTGAAAATTTGGTGAAAAATCACAAATTATTGTTTAGGCTGCATTGCGCAGTTCCTATGCACGAACTTTTCCATAATTTTCAATATTTTCAATCCAGATTTTCAACATTGCCATTTTATTACAGTTCCTTATGAGCAGTATAGCTGTCATTTGTCACATCTTGCCCAAAACATGTTTACTTCATGTAGCTTAGACAATGGCGCAGTCGGTGCGTAAATCAATGTATGGGACACATTAAGAAAATCACAGTGACACTGTTCATGAGCAGAGGTCTTAAAAGGCTATGTTGAAAATTGGTGAAAAAAATTCCTAAAAATGACTGTTTTCACGAGCATGCATTGCGCAGTTCCCACGCACGCCGTAAGTTTGCGAATTTTCAATATTTTCACTCCAGATTTTCAACATTGCCATTTTATTACATTTCCTTATGAACAGTACAGCTGCCATTTTCACATGTCACCTAAATGTGTTTTCACATGTAGCCTCAATGGTGCAGTCGTGTGCGAAGCAATGTTTGGGACAGATTAAGAAAATCACAGTTACACTGTTCATGAGCAGAGGTCTTAAAATGGCTATGTTGAAAATTTGGTGACAAAAGTCCATAAAATGACTGTGTTACGAGTGAGCATTGCGCAGTTTCCACGCACCCTCATAAGTTCATGACTTTGTAATATTTTCAGTCTAGATTTTCACCAGTACCATTTTTCCACACTTCCTTATGAACAGTACAGCTGTCATTTTTCACAACATGGCCAAAATGTGTTTTCACGCTTTCAGCGCAGAGATGCGTGGTCGCTGTGGGAAATCATTGTTCAGAACAGATAAAGAAAATCATAGTGACACTGTTCATGATCGGAGGTCCCAAAATGCCTGTGTTGACAATCTGCTGTAAAAAATCCCCAAACTAATTACATTACGGGTGTGCGTTGCACAGTTTCTAAGCACACTCGTGACTTCACCAGTTTTTTTAATATTTTTACTGCAGATTTGCAACATTGCCATTTTTTACACCTCCCCATGAACAGTACAGCTGTCATTTTTTACATCCTGTTCAGAATGTTTTTCCACCTGTGGTGCTAAATGCCGTAGTCGCTGTGCATAAGCAGCTTTCGGCTAACAAACTGATATTGCCACTGTTCATGAGGTGGGGTCACAAAAAAACCATGTTGAAAATTTGGAGTGAAAATACCAACGAATGCCTGAGGTATTAGGGTTTCCAACCATAACGCCCAACCCTGTAGAGAACGACAGGCATCAGGGATGTGACTTGGGATTCTTGCCTGTAATGCTCATACCATTCCGCACCCTGCAGCCAGTGAGAGGCATCGAGGTATGCCTTGGACTCTTTGGCCCCAAAGTTCACCCCATTCTCCTATACAGCACCCATCTCACCGTACTTCCTGATGGAATGGGGTGCACATAAGGGCCAAAGACCCCAAGGCACACCGTGGCACTTGTCAGTGTCTGCAGGGTGGGGTGTGGTGAAATGGCATGGCCGTTATGCCTGATGACCCAAAGGCACACCCCAATGCCTGTCACTCTCTGCAGGGTGGTGGTGGGGTTGGCTTCAGTTCAATACTTCACTGCCATTCCTATTACGCAGCTCTGTAACTTCTACACTACCACTGCCAATGCCAGCAAGCAAACATTCGGCATTGACAAATGCTTGTTTTTTTTTCCTCTCTGTGTTTTCTGTCATGTTAATAACCTTTTGCTTCTTTCTTCTCATTTTGGCTGGGTATGTGTATAGTCTGGAGGAAGTATGCTAGATCCTTCGTAATCATTGTGGACACCTTCAATACTGCCTTTACTGATCTTAATACTGTACTTACCCCTGATTTTTTCAAAGAAGTGGACACTTCTATGTCCCCAATTTCTACTGCTCCCACTAGTCACCCCCTTCTACTTTAAAGTGGTCAAGATGCACCAGGTTCGCAATTATGTTACCAAAGCCATTAGCAAGTCCAGAACCAGCAATGATTCACTAGACCTCAAACTTTTTTCCCTCACCCTTGAAGAAGTACTCATGCCATTAACCATGATATTTAACCTCTCTCTCAGCCTCAGCCAGTTACCTGACAAATGGAAATATGCTACTGTAACCCCTATACACAAAAGTGGTGTCAATACTGCCCATGAGAATTTCTGTCCAATCTCCATCCTACTTCCCCTCTCAAAGGCACTGAAACATATTGTCACAGACCAGTTGACTGACTTCTTCGACAAGCACAACATACTGTAGCAACATACAGGCAGCAACACAGTTTTAGAAAGAACCATAGCACCTCCACGGCACTACTTGAATTCACCGGTGCCATCCAACACTCATTGGATAATGGGCAGCAAACTGGTTCTACCTTCATCTATTTAACAAAGGCCTTTGATACCGTCCACCACGTCCTCCTGCTTGTCCAACTCCGGAAAGCGGGGCCCTCACTCAACTCTGTAAACTAGTTCAAAAGCTACCTAGACAACTGGTCTCAAAGAGTGAAAATTGCTGACACGCTGTCAGATGCCAGACCGGTCCACTCTGGTGTTCCCCAGGGCTCTATTTTGGGCCCCCTCCTCTTTAGCCTGTTCCTGAACTCACTACCAGATTCCTGTCCAGAGCAAATCATACTCTACTCAGATGATGCTGCAATCCTAGCCTCCCACCATGATCCAAAACAACTGCAAGAAAACCCCCAGCGTGGCTTCACATCAGTCGAAAACTGGTTGTTAAATCACAAACTGATCCTAAACCAGAAAAAAAACAAAGACCATGATCTTCAGCAGCTCTCACAACAAAAATTAACAGTATCACCTCTCCATCAAAACCAAGCAAGGAGTCAGTCTTGAACAAGTTCAATCCTTCAAATACCTTGGCATCACCCTTGACTCCCGCCTCTCCTATGCTGCCCACATTAATACTGTGTCGAAAGCTGCTAACATCAGGCTGGGCCTACTGTTCTGTCACAGGAAACATCTAACCCCTGAAGCATTATCAGTTGCTGTCCAGAGCTCCATTGTTAGCATCATTGACTACAGACTCATCATTTATGGCTCCGCGACTGCCTCTTCTCTCAAACGTGTTTCTACCTCCCTCAATAAAGCCTGTAGACTCATCACTGGATCTCACCGTCTCACCCATACCTGTGACCTCTACTCTCTAACTGGGTGGCTGCAACTCAACAGCTGAATACAATATCAAACCTGCATCACAGCAAATAAAATAATGATGGACAGTGCCCCTCTTGGTGTCTTCTCTCTCCTTAAACTCAGAAACAACAAATGCAACACCAGGAGGTCTAAACCTCAACTCCTGCAAATTCCCTGCTGTCGCACATCCCAAGACTAAAGATCCTTTGCATACAGGGCACCCAGCTGACTAAATAGTCTCAGTAGTGACATCTCTGCCTCACCCACGCTGGGTGCATTGAAGTCCAAGCTTAGCCTCGCTCTTCTTGCCTCCAGCATCTGTGACTGCCGTGACTAATCAGTACTCCCACCTAGCTGCTCTTTGTTTTCTGCTGCCTGTAGTTGCCCTCCACCCTAGCAGATGCCTCCACCACAGCCCATCTGATGCACTTACCCGTCTGTCCTTGACAAAGCGCCCGAGGCTGCTATACCCTGTCCCTGTCTCACCCCCCCGCCCTCTCCTTTCCCCACCTCTCATTTCTCCTTTTCCCTGTTTGTGTACACTTCCCTGTGTTTCATGTAGCAATTCTTGTAATAACATGTTACGACCATCAGTGTTACTGATTGTTCTATACTGTAATTGAAACTGTATGCCTGTACTCACTGACGTGGAACCTTTGTAAAAGAGTCCCGGCTCAAAGGTACTTTGTAATCCTAGACTCAAATAAATAAAAATAAAAATAAATAAATCCTGCTTCTCTTCTTCTTGTGCTTTGTTTCCTTCCTAGTTATTTTTTTCTATTTTTACGGGTGTTCTTTTCTCCTCTTTTTCTCTTGGGACTTCCTGCTTTTGTTTGTGTGCTTTCTGTTTGTGCTTAACTTCCATTGGACAGTCAGTCTTTACTGCTCTCTTATCTACTGTTCATTGCTTGGAATTTGGGTGTTGGGTACTAGTCTGATTTCTATGTTGCCTTTTTCTTGGTCCGTTATAGAATTGGAGTCTGGGGCTCACCTTTAGAGTGAGCTGTGTTGGGATGGATTGCGGACCTTTCAGGGTTCTTCCCCGGGGCCCTTGGCTCTGGTGGTTATTTTCAGTTCTGTGTTTCTTTGTGGTTGTCTATGCCAACACTGTTTGTTGTACATTCTTCTTATTATCACTTTTTTTTTCTTGGATTTGTCGTTTGATTGCTGTGTATTTTTTTTTGGGGGGGGGGCCTTGCTACCTACTAGATGGTATTTGTTATTATATACTAAGGGGGTCTTGGATTTTTTCTTTTTTTATTTAATGAATACATATGGGGATACCATATACTTTTATCTCTTGGAATGTTAAAGGTACACAGGAGCCGAAAAAATGGTATGCCATTCTGAAACGTTTAAGACAAGTGGGTTGCGACATTGCTTGCATACAAGAGTCCCATCTTAAGAGAGAGGATGTATCTCTCTTTCAGGGGGATTGGATGGGGCTGTATATGGAGCTGGAGCTAGTACTGAAATGGATGGGGTTGTATTTTGTTTGCTAAAAGACTGATGTTTCACCTTCTTTCTGAAATTTGGGACTAGGGGGGTGTTATATTTTTCTTTATGATAAACTTGGATTGTTTGAACTAGTGGTGAACTTGTCTATGGTCCTAACTTAGATACTCCATAGTTTTTTTACGCAATTCCTTTCCTTGTTGGCTCCATATACCCATTGTTGTGGGGGGGGGGGGGATTAGAATATAATTTGTCAACCTGACTTAGATAAATCCAGCCCCAGTAAGAAAGGACTCTCCCTGGGTTAGCGAGGGCTCCGTGATTTTATGGATACTCTGGGTCTTGTAGACCCTTGGCATCTGCTCTACCCTACTTCTCAAGAATATACATTTTATTTCTAGCCCCATAACTCTTTTTCTCATACTGATTATTTTCTGGTTTCCCAAGAAGTTGTTTCTTGAATGGTTGGATATGAGATTTATGAAATTGTTTTATCTGATCATGCCCCCATCTTATTGGCTCTCTCATTTCAGTGGAGCTCAGATAAAGATTTCCTTTAGCTCCTTAATAATTGCTGCATTATCTATAATTAAGCAATATGGCATGACAAGGTGTGCGTTATTGTGGGATAACAGCATACCTTGGGAAGTGAAGCCCGTGGCAAAGCTGAGGGTTTTATGCTCTCGAGAAGTGCCATTATCCCTCAATTATGCACACACTGGAATGTCTTATTGCGATTATAAAATGTCTTCCCTGATTTTTAATTTTTTATTTTAGGGCCAAGTAATGAGGTTAAGTAAGTTAAGCACTTCTAACCTGTGCCATTGTGCTGGGATAACAGCACAGTCATATGACTGGATTCCACCAATCACAGTACAGTATTTCTCTTACCCATTTTATAATATTAAGTAGGCCAACAGCAGAGAAAAGTAAGAAAAAAAGCAACTAAAAAACAATACAATTTAAACTTAACTGGTGTAAATTAACTGTCTTTAAGATTTTTATTATAATAGAGAGACACTCTTTAATCTGTTCACTCTGGAGAAAAGAAGGTTGGGAGGGGACATGATCTCTGTCTTCTGCATGCTGAAGGGTATTAACAAGGTCAAACAGAAAGAGATGTTTGATTTGGTATCCTTCCACAGGGCACATCAAAGACACATTCTGAAACTCAGAGGTCAAAAATTCCAGGTTACTATCAGGAAGCACTGCTTCTCCCCGAGGGTGCTGAACCTATGGAACAGTCTACCAGTAGAGACAGTGGACATGATGACAGTACAGGCCTTTATGAGTTAGCATGTTCACATTTCTGCTTGCCAAGAGAATTACTGAATACTCTGGGTAGCAAAGTGGGCATGGAATCCCTTTAAGTTAATACATGTTTACATAGTAAACTTATTCATACCTGTTTATGAAGCGGGGAAGGGGGCACATGGTATATCTAGAGACTCTTCCAACCTCACATTACTATGTTGCGATGGCTTTAAAACACTGTTCAAGAACAGATCTAGTTTTACAATATATTGTACTCCAGATAACCCAGCTGAGATGCAGCAGTGGACTTCTGATTCTACCCATTTCCATAGCTGGGTATCCTGGGGTATGTGGAAGATAAATGGCTTACCCACAGTCACACAGTGAATATTTGGCTTTAGTGGGTTTATCGTCAGATTGATCGGGTACCATCAGCTACACTAAATTAACTGGGAAACAAAATCTTAAAAGTCAGACTGAAGCAGCTAAAGAATGTCCATAGGGAGGGGAACCTGCACCTGGTAGAGGTCCTGGAGGGGACTGAATTGGACGACACTGTATTATGGGACTTGGCTCTGACAGTTGTTATAATGAGACCCCCTTCCCTTCCCTTCCCAGCAGGATTTATGGCTAGAGCATACTTAGTATCTCTCAGTAAAGCTCTTTCAGACCCCTATCCCCACAGACAGTCCTTTTTCAGATCCCCCATGTCTCCTCATCCACTGCAGTCCACCAGGAGGATGAAAGAACTGCTTGCTGGCAACATCATGATCCAAGTAGATCCTGGCTTGCCATTTGCCATGGGGTATGGGTGAAATGCAGACCACCGGGCCAGACCAGTCCAAACCAGAAGCAATTTGCATGGTCAAGCTGCTGCAGCCTGCTCAGTTGGTCTGGTTTTTATCATTTTAGTCTGTCCATTCCAGCTGGTCAAGATTTCATATAGCGTGAGGTAAAGATATGGCTGGTTGAGGTGAAGGTATGGGTGAAATCCAGACCTCCAGATACAGACCAAACCAAAAGAATAAAAGGTCCGGTCTGGGTCCAGTAGTCTGGATTCCACCCATACCCTCACCCTAGATGAAATCCGTACCAACCGTAACAGGTAAATCAAAACGATAAAAATTGGACCAAATGGTCCAGCAGGAGCAGGCAGACCATGCAAGCTGCACCTGCTCTGGATAGTACTGTAATGCCCACACACCCCCTATACGGGGGGGGGGCTAACCATATGCCTCCGGGTGTTGCTCCCACTGTCACCAGGCGTCCCAGATCCTCTGCAGTTCCTCTGCCGCTAATTCTGGTCCCCCAGGTGCCCCCCTGTTTGTTGAGCCCTGCGGGGCTCGTAAAATTCCTCAGTGAGTGGGCAGCATATTCGCACAGCTGCTGTTCACACATTCATGGAGGCGCACTGTGCGCCAGACAGCCATTGTGGTCAAAAGCTATTTGTGTGTCTTCTCCATGGTTCCCAGTGCCAATTTAAGTTAAAGGCACTGGGGATACTAAAAGCAAGGGAGAGAAACATATTTTTAAAGTAAATAGGCAGCTTCCTAAAGCACTGTCTCCAGGGCACCACAGAGAAGGTCAAGGGGCAAATGGCAGGGCGTGGAACGCCCTAATGAATATTCATGAGTTGTTGTGTCTTTTCTGGGGGCAGTGTGTTATGGGAGCAGCCAGCGACTCCCTGGGAGGATTGTTTATTTATTTAACAGTGGACTCATTCAAGAGAGGACTAGCAGCGCTACAACTTAGTGGGGAGGCTACTAATTAAAAATGAAACTGCTGGCTGCACCAGGACTAAATTCATAGGGAACACTGCTTGGGACTGCTTGAACTTAAACTGCAGCCACCATTTTAGTGCTTTGCCACCAATCAGGAGCCAGGATTAAACAAAGGGGTGCCTGGGACAATGTCAGAGATTTATGGGGGATTAACAGGGACAATTTCTAGGCACCAAAACACAAGCCAATCACCATCTGGAGACTATTCAAGACAGATTTGGCAGACAATAAGATCTCTGGAACTCTGCCCCATATAAAAGGGGGCAACTGCTGAAAAAGGTCGGATCTGTAGAGACAGCACAAGAGCTAGTGTGTGTGTGCCTCTGGGCAGCTTGCAAGCTCTCAGAGATTAGGCTTGCCTGGCCTAGACTTTTTTGGTCATCAGTCCGCGAGTCCAAATTGTTCCAGCCTGGGTAGCTGCTGTCTGTAGTTGCAGGTAATCCATTTTCATAACTCTGAGAAAATGGGAGCAGACTGCATCCTGCCTGGAAAGACCAGAAAGAAGGGACAGTGTTTACATATAATGTGTTCAAGTTTGCAAAGTGTTTGCGTGGCTGAGTAGTTCGAAAACATTCAAGTTGTAAGTTTTCTTGGCCCGAGCAAAGTTGTTATACCAGCCTGGAGACCAGCATCGTCGACGAGGACCACGAGGGACTCCACCTCCATTAGCATCCAGCTGTTTTCACAGGTCTTATTCCATCAGACCATCGCCTGGTCTGTGTAGAATGAGTACAAACAGGGTAGCTCCCTGCAACAAGGCTCAATCTCTGTGTGCCATCTAGTTACTTGCTGGGTTTCTGCAATCGACTGAGCCATCTGGCTCCAGATTACAAATTTGGTTTAGAGTGCATGTTGTTTGTTTTCTTTCTTAAGGGGCCCAACAACAGCTGCAATACCGGCCTACACCGGGCAATGCTTCAGGCTAGCCTGCTTAACAACTGGGTATCCGGAGTGTGTGTGACTGTGCTAGAGGGACTCTTAGTGCATACACTGGTTAAATCTGAATAAATCAGACCCATCAAATCATCAACTAGATTTACTGTCCCTCCCCTGTGAACTTTCCCCCAAATAAATCAGATTCAGTTCTTTCTGCCATACATCTGCCTACACAGTGTTTTGTGGAGGGAGAATTGTATTTCTGTTCTATTGCTGTGCTAACGACCTTATTTTATGGGGGTCCTCAGGGCTATTGCAGCCAATGTCAGCCCTGGTGGTAAGTGTGAGACAACACAAAGAAACGCGGCTCAGGACGATGCAGGGGGGCCAAAATAAAAGTAGCAAAGACCAAAATAATCAAAACTCAGTCTTGTCGCACTCCCACGGACTCAAACAAAGACGCCACAAGATAGCGTATATGAAACAAGATTTAGTTTTAAAAAGCCCTCCTCCTCCACGAGCAAAAACATCGACGTATGTTTCACGTCCCACTGATGCTTTTTCAAGACGTCACACCATAGATGCTGCTATCCTTATATTCCCAAATCATAGGTGCATACTAAAACAATTAAAGTGCCAGTGCATAAATACATAATAATACATTTGCACTAATGCAAAGAACAAAAGTACATAAATTCATACGCAATGTCTTCACACAAAAATAAGTGTGAGGAATAGCATTAAAGCACTATCATATTTAAAAATGCACAATTAGAAAAAGAAGGTAAATAAAAATGGAGCAGGAGAACACAGAGCATGTACTAGGACCCTTCCAATACAAGGGATGATTACATATAGTAACTATATTACTACAAGCTGCTAAGAGACTTTTTCAAACATTAATTTCACACCTTATTATCAAGCCTTCTTTTCAAACCTTATTTTCAGGCCTTATTTACTGACTATATTTTCAAAGGTGGACTTCTTAGGGAGTGCAGAACAGTACCTAAAGTACTATAAAGAGAAAATCTATACATCCATTTTAGTGGTGATGCATCAGAGTCTCCTTTTCAATAATGGTGGCAACTGAAAAGGCCCATTAATTCCTAGTGGCATGCAGGCTTTGAGGCAAACTGCCGATATGTCTCTGGGCACATTAAAACATTATTTAATGCTGGCCCAGTAGCACTGAGGGTTGAGGTGCTGGACGCCACACCTCGCACCATGTTGGTGACCCGAGTTCAGGAGCGAGCTCGGGTGCCGGGTGTGAGCAGGAGTGGGTGGAGGACTGGGCACCCGCAAGACGGCTCTCCTCCCCAGGGAAGGGTAGGGGATAGCCCGGTGCACCAGCGGCTCTCGTTGGAGACCAGGAGTGCTGCAGTGCATGGGCAGTACACTGTACAGCATGGCTGATGCAGGCAGGGTCGCTGTGCCCATGAAGGGGGGGGAAGCCACCACCAGAACAGGGAAAACACTGGCTCCATGGAACAGGTGATGGCACCTGTCCCCCATGCCCTCTGCCGGGTTCACCTCGACTGGCCTTCCAGCTCCTCCTCGGGGCCCTCACCTGCAGCCAGAGACTGACTTAGAAGAGCACCCAAGAGGAGGGGGTGACCCACCCTGGATGGGTTAAACCAGGAGTGCTGGATGCTGGGGGGGGGAGAGAGGAGGCACAGTCCAAGGGGGGCCCTCAGACAGGCAGGATGCCTGAGAGAGGTTCCACGAGCCACGACCGGAGGGAAAGAAAGTCGAAAAAACAGACAAAAAAAAAAAACATTATTTAAGTCCCTCCCTCCTATTTAGTGCTACCTGCTCCAATCCAAAAAAGGAAAAAGAGTGTTCACTACCACACATTTTAATATGCATGGCCAGGGCATTCTCTTCAGAGCCCATTCTAATACGTCTAACATGTTCCAAGAGTCATTCTTTCAATTTTGTAACAGTCTTACCGACGTAAAAATTACCACATGTACAAATCGCTACATAAATAATAGCCTTTGTGTTACAAGACATAAAACAGTCTGGTCCAAATTACTGTTTTAAGTGTAACCCCTAGGTGGCGCTATCCCAAGGGCTACTACCCCTGCCTGCTTGGCTAGTAGCAGGTTAATGGGCCTGAGTTCTGAAACGGGTGCCTCTACCCGGAGATCAGGTTGGTAGTGGTCAAGCTAACCTGGGCACAGCCCTCCAGAACACTGTAACTCCCCTCTTTCCTTACTAGTGGCTGGAATAATACACAATAATCACTTTCACAATAGCCCTGATACACCACACAAGTACCCACACTGTTTGCACATACCACCAGGGCTTTCCTCTGGCCCGGCCCTGGGGACCCCCTGTAAAACAAGGTTATACACAGCAAATAACAGCAGTACAGTACAGTACTGTTGCACAAACTGGAACCACAGTCAGGGTAAATGCAAAGAAGAGTTAGATCTGATTTATTTAAGGGACTTGAACAAGGGAGGGGCGTAATCAGGTTAATTTGCTTAAAGGCTGTATCACTCAAACAGTTATGCATGCACTTCAGGGTCCATAAACAGTCACACACTATGGGTACCCAGATGGAGAATGGTGGGCTAGCCAGGAACGTTGCAGCTGGTTGGGGCCCTGTGATGGAAGAAAACAGCATGCACAAAACACACTATTTGTAATCTGGAGCTGGAGGGCTCAGTTCATGAAAAGAAAACAACAAGACAATCAGATGACACACTTTTAGATTAGGCCGTTGTTGCAGGGAGCTACCCTGATGATTACTCACGATACCCTAGACTGGACACAGGCTGGATGAAAATCGAGACAGCAGGTGGTTAATCTGGAGTGCCAGGAGAAGCAGGGCCCACACAAATTGCAGAGGCATTGTTCCTGTTCAAGCATGGAGCAGGGGGCTGATCCCCAGGCAGGTCTCTCATTGATGGCTTTCTCTGTGCAACGGGTAGTCTGGCTGGGCCAGTGTGGCAAGGCCCTGGCCAAATGGAGACAAATTCGGATATAGTTCGTTTTGTACTGGCTACAGCTTCCAGCAAGCAGAACACAGTTTACACAGTGGGGAACCAAATCACGACCCACTAACAACTCACAATACATTTACATGTAAGGAAATTCTACTGTACCAGGCAAACCGCTTTCCGGTCACGATCGCGAAGTCTCTGCACAAACCGGGGATTCAAAAGCAGCTGGAAATCCTGACAAGCTGATTGCATTCAGCAAAATCTTCGGTCTTCTTCAGGTATGAGCCTGGTAAAAAATCAGTGGCTTACTTCATTCTCACAAACTTGGATTTAGTCCGAAATAATTATCTTCTCTCCCTCTCAGGGGCAGCAGGCAGACATGCAGGCCACAACTCAGGCCTTTCCACAGTTCTCCCATGCAAAACTACACAGAACTCTTGCCCAAATTAGTTGAGCTGTTACTTCTTCACTTCTCAGCTCAAAACAAGAAACTAGCTGCAGCAGCCTGGGAAATTCCCCAAGATCCAAAAGGTTCGGTTGGCTGATCTGTCATTCAGTCACAACAAAGCTCCCTTTCAGGCTCAAAAAGTCACCAAAAGCCCCAAATTACAATTCCTAAAGATTTTGACTCCAGACAGCTCCTGTAGTCCGGCTCCATTTTAGGTTCCACCAGAACTGATTGGTCCAATTCGAAGTCCCGAGCCAAATGGTGGGGATAAACAAAACAGTCCTTGCTGCAAAAAAGGTAGGTTAGACAAACTACATTATCATTATCACTCTAAATGATTTTCAGCAAATAGTTACATCTTTCAACAGAGCTCCCTCTCAGATTACTTATGACTGCAATCCAGGCAGCTCTTAAACAGACAGTGCACAGAGGCTATACAGGCACTCTCTGACAATAATGTTTAACTGCGAAAACGCAGGACACCAGCCTGGCAGTGCACATTTAGATAAGCTCGAGGAAGACTTTTCGGGAACCCCCATTTGTAGGGGGGTTACATAAGTGTGTCCAGAGTGGGCTCAACATTGTATCATTGTGATTACTGTGTTAAACTGTGTACAGACCCCAGTAGGCCACTAGAAGGATTGGAGGGGGAGGTATTAGTGTCCTGGAGGGCTATACGTACCCAGAGCAGTTACACTACCGCTGAATTTACCCTCTGAGTGGAGGCACCATTCAGAGAGCCCAGGCCCCATAACCTGTGTTTAGCCATGCAGGCAGGGGTAGTGACCCATAGGGTAGCGCCACCTAGGGGTTACAGTGTGACCAGAGATTTAAAAATTTTTGGTCCCGTCTAGGTCCCCATGCCATGCAGGATCAGTGTGAGTCCTCAGAGGAGGTGAAACAACGGCTGAAGAATCTAAGCCTTCCACTTGCATTGTTTCTCCCAGCATGCCTCTGCATGGGAGTGGGGCAAGACATAGAAATGTATATTTTGTCAGCAGAAAAGGACCTTTAGGCCCATCCAGTCTGCCCCTTGTCTTTGCCTATTCCTTCACCACTGCCCTAGTTGGTCATAGGTGTCACCCCCCGTTCATCTCTAATATGTCCCAGTGCCTGTCTCACATGTGCTTGAGGTTTCCCACAGTCTTTGCCCCTACTACCTCCTCCAGCAGGCTGTTCTAGTTATCCACCACCATTTCCATGAAGAAGTAGTTCTGCACATTCTCTCTTAAACTTCTCCCTCTTAACTTCATGCATGCCCCTTGTTCCAGTACTTTCCTTTATCTGAAATAGACCTTCCACTTGCACCTTGTTCACTCCCCTGAGGTACTTATAGGCTTCAATCATGTTCCCCTCGCTCTCCTCTCTTACCGGGACTAAATGTCGAGTTCCTGCAGCCTTTCCTCGTAGGGCTTCGCATGCAACCCCCTCACCATTTTGGCTGCCCTCCTCTGTACCGCTTCCACTCTTTTAATGTCCTTGCAGAAGTGCGGCCTCCAGAACTGGACACAGTACTCCAGGTGGGGCCTCATCAGTGAGCGATATAACGGTATCACCACCTCCCTCCTCCTGTTAGAACATCCCTCTCCCAGTTCACCCCAGCATCCTGTTAGCCTTTTCCACTGCTTTGTCACACTGCCCTCCTACCCTGAGGTCATTAGATATGATGACCCCTAGGTCTCTTTCCTGCCTGATGACTGTAAGCTCCACTCCCCCATCCTATACACAGTCCCTGGGTTCCACAACCACAGCAGACATACATCTTCATGGACCAGTAGGGCACCGGACACTTAGCTGGAAAAATGGAAGCCATGCAGCAAGGAATTTCAAAAGAATCCTCGAAGGACAAAAACAACACTGACCGGGAGGCTGGATTTTGTATGCCTGAGCTATGTGCAGTTACATTGCAGTATAGTTAAAGAGACCTGCACTGAATCTATGTCATGTTTCCCAATAGAAGCTGTCTTAAAGTACTGGTTGGATTTCTGTTATTGTTCCATCTATAGGGGCCTATTAGTAACCTCAGTGTGTGTTTCTACTTTACAATGTGATGGTAAGTACTATTTTAGAACTGTATGATGTAGTTTATGCTCCTCTCAGCCATAGAGCTCTACAGTACAACATGGAAGCATTGTGCCAACAATAGAAGAGCAGAACAGGGGCATAAACTATATCATACAATTCTAAAATGGTTCTTACCAGCAGTTTGTAAACCAGAAACACCAACTCGTGTAATTAAAAAGCCTGTATAGCTAGATCAATAACAGAATTTGATCCAGTATTTAAAAAACAACTTCTACTGGAAAAATGACTTGTAGATTTAGCACAGTTCTCCTTTAAACATGGTGAGAGTACTAAAGAGGGGTTGGAGCTTTGAGTTTGGCTTGGTAGCCACACTGCCCAGAAGAGTGATTTCCTGAGAAAAACTCAAAGGACAGACGGGCCTAGTTATGTTTGCTGGCTATACTGGAACACTGTAACCTCCACTTGGGAGGGGGCTTACCTGGACTGCTTGTTGCCGCCATCCAAAGGCCCCACAAACATGCTGCTGATTCTGCAGGCTCCTTCACTGTCCGCTGCATGTGTTGCAGTGAAAAAGAGAACACAGCAGCATGGATGTTGCCAGTGTCTTCTGTGCTTCTGTTCAGCAGCTGTGGCTACACTGTTCTGTCCCAGTCCCCTGCTTTTGTCAGAGATGATTGAGAACAACTGGACCACTGCTCCTACCTGCGGTGCCTCAATGCACCACGTGGCAAATAGTCGCCATTTCTCGAGTGGAAGAAGGTGCTGCAAGGGGCTCCTCATCAGCACCCCTGCTCATGCTACCCCAGCAAGTGATGATGAACTTGGCATGCCCACTGCCACCGCAGATCGACCGGACGACAGCCCAGGAGGGCTGCTACACACCCTGGAGGCCTTCACACTGTTGGAGGGGATAAAGAATTAAGATAAAAATGTTTGGCCGTAAGATTCCTTCCAGACATAGCCATGGTCATCTTGTTGCACTATGATCTGCCAGCCATCCAATCAGAAGGCTAGTGAGTCCTGACAACAGCAGAGAAGACTTGTGGGGGAATAACATCAGAGGACTCTCCCCTCTGGTACTGGTCGACAACAGGGGCCAATCAAAGGGTGGGATAGGGCAGGAGGACTGGCTAGAGCATCTAACTGGCAGGAGTTTGTCCTGTGTCTCTCACCAAGCTTGACATTATATGGCAATGGACTGGCCAGCACCAATCAGTGATGTGAGCAGCTGCACCTCTTATTATTCGTACAGCCATCTCCTCATGCTAGCATCCAATGTGCTTGTTCCTAACGTACCATTACAAAAGCTTCTATATCCTATGGATCTGCACCACACCAGATGAAGTTTAGCTTTTGTTTCCACTGGCTTTCCACGGCATCTGATCAGTTTTTTCTTTCCTACGGCTCTCCACCATGCCATGTGCAAACTGTTTGTTTCCTACGGTTCTCCATCATGCCATGTCACTGTGTTCAAATGGATGCCGAACAAGACCGTGCGCATCTACGATGGCCAATGTCACACAGTATGATTGACATCAGCCAAACCATGAAAAGACCCCAAGGGGAGCACAGCACTAAAAGTACATAAAAAGTTAACATAAAACAGCCTGTACTAGTCCCATAATCATATCTGAGTGATCCATTGCCATATAATATGATAATGGGTATGGAAAGATCAGTCTCTTACTGTTTAATAAGTGTCTCTCATACTGGTTGAACTGCTCAGGTTCAATTCACAGTCCTCTCATCCAATCAGCATGAGAGACACTTGTGAATCCGTAAGAAACTGACCTTACTACACCCATAATCATATAATAATAGATGCATTTGCACTGCATTTGATTTACTAAACTTTTTTTGAGCTCTCCATGACATGGGCGTGCTGTATTTGTGTTTGGTCTGATGGACAGCCCTGCCTGACAAATTAGACAGTGAGTGAGGAAAGATGTATCTGGGCTCACAAAGAGCTTGTGGGAATGTGAGGTTTTAACTGCCATTTCAGTCCGAGTCTTCATTTAGGTAGAGCAAGAGGGAGGGACTCTAGATGGTGAGTTTGTGACTGTGTTTGTAATTGTATTTGAGGTCTTCTTAACTACCATTTCTGTGTGCTTTTCCATTTAGTTTGGCCAATATTGAGGGATTCTAGCTAACAAGTTTGTGACTGTGTGTTTGAAAGTGGCTGTGTCTGGACCATGGTGAGTGGAGTGAGGAGTCACTGCCAGAGGACTCCTTGGCTGATTGTTTTTGGACATAGCCTGATGTGTAGTCCCACTAACCCACCCCACTACCCACCCATCCCAGGGCTTGCCCTACGTTTATTGGGTGGGTCCCATAGGGCCATGCAACATCCTGCATCCATACAGGAAGTAGTGAAGAGAGGAAGCATAACAAAACACAACAAAAATAAAACAAATATTTTGGAGATAACAAATAGCTGTCTTAAGCAGGCAGTTGATTGAGGAGGGAAGCAGACATGATGGGAGTGGTGCAGTGCAGTGGTTGTGCAGCAGCTGTCTTCAGGGAGACATTCTGGAGGCTGCGATGCTGCCCTATCTGCAGGAACCTCTCTGGGCTGAGGGAGGAGGTTGCCTGTCTCCGAGAAGAGTTGGCCAAGCTGAAGGCGGCATCAACCCCCACCCAGAGACCACCAGATCCGCAACCTGTACCTCAAAGGATGCCAGGGAAGAGGAGTGATTGGACTACGGTGGGCTCAGGGAGGGTGAAGGAGAGGGGTCGAAAGCACATCCCCCCAACCGGTCCCGCTAAGTAACTCTTACACTGTTTTGGAGGAACGGGAAAGCCCCACTCAGGAACCCAAGGCTGGGACCAGGGAGGATGGGAGGGTTCTCCAGGATGGAGCCCAAGGGAAGGGAGGCAGGGAAGCTTCTCCTAGTGGGGAACTCTATTGTCTGGGGAGTGGAGTTAGGGTCACCTAGCAGGGGAGAGAGGGAGGTCAAGTGCCTCCCAAGAAGCGCTGCATGGAGGGATGGGAAGCAGATCCATAGGACCGCTACAGCAATAGCTAGGAGGGAGCAGCTGGATGTCATTGTCCACCTGGGGACAAATGACCTGACCAGGAGAAGGGTGGAGTTCGCCAGAGTCCAGGAAAATTTCAGGAAGCTGGGGGGAACCTGAAATAGATGGCATTGCTCCGTCTCATTCTCAGAGGTTCTACCTGTCCAGGGCACAGGGGAAGCTAGGGCACTCCACATCTGTACCTTCAACTCCTGGTTGAAGGACTGGTGTGGAAGGATGAGTTTTGACTTCATAGGGGACTGGGACCTGACCTGGGCAGATGCAAGCTTATATAAGGAGGACGGCCTTCATCTGTCTGAGAAGAGGACCTTGATCCTTTGTGAGAAGTTTAAATGCTTCAGCTGTGATCACTTAAACTGGCCAAGGGGGAGAGCCAGGAGAGTCAAGAGGCTTAGGAACACCGCCCCCCCCCCCATGGGAACAAGCAGGAACATAAGTGAACTACAGGAACAGCTGTAGCAGGCGGGGGGGGGGTCAGGCAGGTAAAGAATGTATAATGAGTGATACAGGGGGGCAAGAGCACATAGGAAAGGAAACCGGGTTGGGGGAAGATGCTGGTGAGGGAGAACAAGAGCAGAGTGAGGGCTCCAACTAGAGTTCAGTAATGTTCAACTCTGGTTTTGCGCAAATCAACTGTCACTAAATGCAGAAAAAGATGGTCCCTATGACCTTTGGCACCAGGCAAAAGCTCACCGGGCTTACTGCTATCCCTAACTTCCATACCCATGAGGGGTCCATATTAGAGGATGTCTCCTCCTTCGAATACCTCAGACTCTGGCTCGGCAGGAACCTCGACTTTGTTGGACATGCAGATGTAATCCACAGAAAGCTATTTCCTAAACTAGGAGCTCTGTACAGACACCACAGCTGCCTTCCCCCACTGGCCCACTGAGAGATCGTCCGGAAGATGATCTTCCCAATCTCTGACTTTGGAGACGTAGTCTATTGTGTTGCCCCTAAGACCAGCCTTACCAGACTGGACACTCTATTCAACTCCTTCTGTCACTTTGCTCCTGCCTGTCTGCCACATACACACCACTGTGACCTTCATACCACTCTCTCCTTCCCCTCTCTTGGGGCCAGATGCCTTGCCCACAGTGCCTCATTAACTGGAAAGTTCTGGACTAGCTCCCTACCACCCAACCTTAATACCCTCTTCTCCATCCGTCCTACCCATACCTACTCCCTCCACAACTCCCCCTATAGAACCCTTGCCCTCCCTGCCCATACTTCCACTTCAGGGAGAGCTGCCTTCTCCTATCACTTTCCAAACACTTGGAACTCCCTTTCCTTAGATATCCATTCTGCCCCATCTACTCAATTGTCCTATCTGCTTCGACACTACATTTCTCCATCCTGCAGCTGCACCTGACCCACCTTTCCTTCACTACCCCTCACTGCCCACTCTTCTGTTCTATTTCCACTACTCTACTCCATTCTACCCCTCCCTAGGCATGCTGATAGCCTATAGCACTAGCTGGGTTTACATTGAGTAGTGTTCATACCCTTGGGGCTCAGCTCCTGTGGGTAAGGCTTGCTGTCTACCCCTCCCTAGGCATGTGATAGCATATAGCACTAGCTGGGTTTATATTAAGTAGTGTTCTTACCCCTGGGGCACAGCTTCTGTGGGTAAGGTTCACCTCCCCCCCCACCTCTCACTCCTCTTCAATTCTTCCCTTTCACAATTTAATTTCACCTCCTCCTATCCCCCTTATTCCCTGCCAATCCCCCTGTGGGGTGTGCATCCCAGAGGGGTGAAGGCTCACCTAATCTCCAACCTTCTCCCACTCCCCATCCCCCTAATCTGGTAAAGTCCTCATTAACTACCCCAAGTGTTAAAAAAGCAAAATATATATGTGTTGGTGTGTTTTGTGTATATGTAAGCTTTTGACCTTGTAAATCACCAGCTACTATTATCTAAACTCAACAAACTTGGTCTTGACCCTACTTCCCTTTCTTGGTTTTCTAATTACCAATCAAACCAACTTCAATGCGTCAAATGGCCTGCCGTAACATTGCCACTGGCACACATTATGGACGGGGTCCCCTAGGGTCAATCCTGGGTCCCCTGTTATTTTCCATATTTGTAAATGAGCTACCAATAACTGTGGTGGTGCAACAGTACAACTCTATGTGGACAATGCTGTCCTTTATAGATCAGACAAATCTATCTCTACCATCAAGTCTAACCTTGAAAAGGATTTCTGGCTACTCAAAGCCTGGTTCAGACAAAACCTGTTGGTCCTCAATACTAAATAAACAAAAACAATGCTGTTCCGACACACATCCTATGACTTGTCTGCCCAACAACCTCTTACAATCAACACCTCTACAGACATGGTCCTTGAAGGAGTGGACTCATTCAATATCTAGGAATAACTCTAGATGAAAATCTATCCCTTGAAATGCACACTCATAGAACGATCAAGTCCACTCACCAAACACTGGGCCTACTATATTGAATTGCCCCTTACCTGACCCCTCAATCCCGGAGAATAATTGCATCTGCAACTTTACTCTCAGGTCTCTTCTATGAAGCCCAGCTACTTCACTTGGCTAAGTCAACTATACTGTCCAAACTGAAGCAAGCCTACAACAGAATCTCATGCTTTGCCGCTATGGCACCTGCCCACACACACCACTGTGACGTCCTCAAAGCCCTGGGCTGGCCATCCTTTGAGGCTAAGATGGACTTTCCCCTACTTTGCACCACTTTCAAGCTCATTCACTTCCCTCCCCTCCTATCCTTACAAATCTGGTCACTCTGAAACCTACCCCCCAGGACACCCTTCTCTCTCCCATCTCCCATTACTAAGCCTCCCCAAAACCAGCCTAACTTCTGCAGGAAATACTTCACCTTTCTTGCACCCCAAAAATGGAACAACCTCCCGCATGGACTACTCTCCTGCCCATCCCTCCCCCAATTCAAAAAATGCTTTAAAGAACTCTTCATTCTCCCACCAAACTGCTCCTGTTTCTAACCTGTCATCGCCCTAACCTTATTCTTTACCCCTACTCTGCCACCTCTACCTCTCCGTCTCTCATCCTTCTACTGCCCTTCTCATACCTTTCTCCTTAACCCAATTTCCTGCCTTATTACTTCTCTCATCTTTCAACTGCCCTTCTCTTACCTCCCTCAACTCTATTTCCTGCACTATTTCTGCTCCTCCACCGTTACTGTAACAAGGTGCATATCACATGCCATTGTCATGTTCCTGTTTGATTCCTTATTCACTATGTAACTCCTTATTCCTTGAGTTGTCTCCAATGAAACGCACTTATTGACTGTTTTTGTGAGCTAGCATTGTAATGTAAGTAATTTACTGTGACCATGGCGCTTATGGATTGATCATCAGCAGTCTCTTTCATGTTGCTTACTCTCTGTTACTTCTTCTCTGTCTTTATTACCGATTGTTTGTAAACATTTCTCAGTAGATTATTCTCTGTAACAGTTTGTCTGTTGTATGCTTGTACTCTTGTTTTCTTTCTCACTGGAATGGTACTTCCCCGGGTCGCCCCAGAAATAGGGATTGTCTATCTCAGTGGGCCTACCCGGTCATCAAAATTAAAATAAATAAATAATATGATTATGTATATGCGTATAAATGTAAGTGTGTGTGTGTATATGTATAAAAACATATATGTGTGTATATGTATAATGCATATTTGTACATAGTTTATATCTGGATAGGAAGTGCTACCTGCCTATCCCACAAAAATGTTTTGGTATAGCTTTAAATGTATTGGTTGAATGTATAGTCTTAGCTCTATGTATATTTTTATTTGTAACTCATATTAAAAATTGACCCCCTTTTTCCCTTTCCTCAGAATGCATCTGGAAACAAGCTATTGTAGTTCACTACGACTTTTCAAAATAAATAAATAAAAATAAAATTATTTCCTCCCTTTCCCCTTTTTTTATCTTTCCTAGATTCACTAGATGGAGTGAATACTATGTAACGCAAAAGTTAATATCTCTGCTCAGTTTTCCTGGCAGAATCTTGACCTCCATACTCGCACAACAGAATGCCTCATATGGAGCCAGAGCTTCTATTTATCTGTAGCAGGTTAAGCAGCAGATAGTTCCCTGGTAAGCAGATAAGAACAGGAGAGTGATTGTCATGGTAACTAAAGGAACACCAGAAATCAAAAAATGTAAGTATTGTAGTACTTCATTTTTCAATGTGTTTGCATGTGTATGTAAGAAGAGGATTATGAGAGCAAATAACATTTAATTATTATTTATGGCAGTTTTTTTAGGACATACAGTAGTTGAAGGTTTTAAGTGAGTAAAGGTGGTGGCCATGTTTGTGATGGCACTCTGGGATGGGTGGTTAGTATTGATTTCACTGTAAAGAGGCAGCTGGATACTTACCTGTGTGATTGTGCTGAGATAATAGCATTGGTAAAGATGGCCCTCAGCCAACCAGGTTTCATGATTTTTGAAACCCATTTTACAATGAAGCAGAAAGACATGAATTATATTAATTAAATTAGAGTTTAGGTTCAGTGTTACTGCAACAGCAGGTGCCACTGAAGTTAAAAACACAAAACTGACCAAATAAAAGTCTAAATACATGACTGAACATCCTTAAAGCAGGAATGCTATGCGATCTTTTAAGGGAAAGTCTCCTCAACCTTTCTTTCTGTATACCTGTGAAGTTTGTAGGCATGAGCAATGATTCCTCCTCTTACAATTTCATCCTAATTTAAATGTAAATGAGGTTGCTTCACTCTGTTCTACCCTCCTGTGAAAACCTGCTTGACTCCATTTCAAAGGTCATATAACCTGACTCATGTAAGGCATCCTGGAATTTTATGATGTTTTGGTGCTAAAGCCTGCAGTAAGTTATACTGTATTATTCAGTGCTGTTGCTGCCCTCTGCAATTCCTATGTTCTTGTCTTATGCTAGCCATGAAACTTTTCAAGGCATGCTACCCTGCTGTTTTCTGTAGTTCAATGTGTATCTGAGTTAGAAAAAATGCTTTAAGGGAATACAGGGACTTCACAAGATATGTAACAGAACTGAATGAGAGTGTAACTTATGCTGGCTTGTGCAGGTACGTGTCATCAACTACCATGATGCCTTGCATGAGTGGGGTCATGACCTTTGCAGTGGAGACAACCTGGTTTACACACCAGGGCAAACTAGAGTGAAGTAACCTCATTTATATTTAAATTAGGATGAAATTAGGGGGATGAAAGAAAGGGAATCATTGTTCATGCCTACAAACTACACAGGTGTACAGAAAATAGGATGAGAGGACCTTCCCTTTAAAATACATAATAAGGGGGCCACCCCGATGCCCCAGCAGCACTGCATACTGCCATGCAAACCACCCGAGTTCTGAAGCAAGCTCAGGACACCATGTCAGGAGGCAGGCCAGACTGCAGTAGATGCTGCTTGACACTGCCCAGTAATTGGGGAAGGTTGGCACTGAGCTCCGGTACCACAGCAACTCTTGCGGGGGTCCAAGGGAACTTTCTCCTTCTACAAGACATCATTGTGTGTAGCCGAGTCCATGAGGAGGCAGAAATAAAGGAGAAACCTTGGGGTAAAAAGCCAAGATTATCCAAGGACTCCCCAGGGTCCTAGTGTCACCCAACACTGGATCCTAGTACACAAAGTGCACTGCCTCAGAGAGGAGGACCATCTCTCCTGGAGCCCCAGCCCTGGGGAAGGGTACTGTGGGGGAAATCAGGTTGGACAAGGACCTGGGGAGGACAGGGGTTAACAGGCATGAACAGGTTATATCCCTGATGGGTATGCCCCCCCCACAACAGCGACACCAACACAGCGACCTACATACCTGTCAACAAAACTGACAGTTTGCTGACAGGTCACTGTGTTGGTGTGCGCGACACAGGGGCACACTGTTTCCCAGTCCTGCACCCACTCCCCAAATCAATTCCAACTGGAGTTGAGAATCCATAGTATGGACAGTGAGGGGGGGCTGAGCCCCCTGCATGGGGGGTTCGGGGGAGAAGCCCCCTGATGAAACAAATGGACCGGGAGACAAACAGGATGTCAACCACAGATTGCGGTCCACATAAATCCGTCACAGATGCCGGGTCGACAAAGTGTTGTCAAACTGCATCATAGAGCCTCCCTGATGAACAAGACTCGGTAGAAAAAAAGCTTTATAGATGAAAATAATAAAGGAAATTACTCTCAAGACTTGGTTACTTTTAAAACTGTGACTCTTAAAGTATATTCTTTTACAAGTAGTGGGCTTATGTTGACTCTCTTTGCTGTATAAAGTATTAGAATTCTGGCAGGATATGCACTCATTTTATTGCTAGTTCTGATATGATCAGTGCGTTTACTCAAATGGACCTGCTGACCTTTTTACAAAAACTGTATGAAAAATGTTTGGGTTTTTTTCACATTTTGTTGGGTTTTCCCTTGTTTTCTCTTGTTGTACCTGGGGCTCCAGCACACAGCCATGTGTGCACATGGAGGTGCACACACCCTGTGAAGCCGGCTCAGCCCCTACCACCCCTCCCCTGGCAATCACTGTGCTCCCAGAGGCCCGAACTGCCATCCATCCTCCACCAGGTGGCAGCCAAGGGCTGGGGAAAGTCCTCATCCCTCCCCAGGAGGGCTGCCTTGCAGTAGCTCAATCCGCTGACCCCAGACAACCCAGGCCTGTTCCCAAACCTGGGTCACTGGCATGGCACAAGGTGTGGCATCCAGTGCCTCAACTCTCAATGCACCGGACCGGAAAAAAAAAACATTTTTATAAACTAATTCCCATCAAAAAGAACACATTTTGAAAAATGGAATACAATAATTTAGGACAAAGCTGTTTTAATAGGAATGTGCTCAGACTCAGATTTCACTCATCTTGTTTTCCTGTTATCGTTCAGTCTAATCTGAACCTTATGAAGAGAGACTGAGAGAGCTCAATATGTATTCCCTGGAGGATAGACGGGAAAGAGGGGATATGATTGAGACCTTCAAGTACCTGACAGGTATGAACAGAGTAAGCACCGGAAGTATTTTCAAATTAAAAGGTGGAAGGGAAACCAGAGGGCACAGTCTAAATTTGGAAGGAAGCAGATTCAAGAGGGGAAATGAGGAGGCACTTTTTCATCGAAAGGGCGGTGGTAGGGTGGAACACGCTGCCGTCGGAGGTGACATCACCGCGGAAGGTGGACAGCTTCAAAAGGGTGGGACAGGTTCAGAGGAGGATTCAAACCGGGGGGCAGGGGTGGGAGTGAAGGATACATGGGCAAAATCAAAGGGGGGAGGCAAAGGGAAGGGGCAGCTGAAGTCTGAAAGATTGAAGAGCTGCATACTCGAGCAGACTAGACAGACTGATAGGCCTGTATCTGCTGGCGATTTCGTATGTTCGTATAATCCACTGGCCTTATCTTTCAAAGATTTTCACCATAGACACCAAACAAGAGGGGCTGTTATGTACGGAGAGTCCGTAAGTGTTTATAAGAGCAATCTAAATCAGTGTTGTGGAAATAGTTCTTGAATGGGCCTCCCTCTGGACTGGGGATCTCTGATGATACAGTATTTGACATAGTTATCTGCATTGCTATAGTTTATCTATATGGTGTATGAGTGTGTAACATTTGATTGTACAATTGTCATCCCTTAGGACCCCCATGAAAACAAAACGTTGCCACTTATAAGGTTGGCCTAATGAGCTTTTAACCAAGGAAATGCCAGGGTCACACAACTATGTTGAACACCAAATGACTTACACTGCCAGACCAAAACAGGCGTCCCATCCCTCTCAGCTTGGAATAAATGTAGATAGTCTGTCCTTTCCACACATTGATGAACCTGCAGTCGGGACCCACGTAATCTTGCTGTGCCACAGCAATGGAGATAGCATCTGCAAGAAAGAAAACATGCAGTAAGGCAAGGCTGCACTTCCTCAACAGGCTGCATACTGGTAGGGTCCGCCACATATTGCCCTCCAGCCCCCAACAATAAGGTACAGAACTATATCCAGGAATTTTAATGTTTGAACAAACTCCCCCCGACTGCTGCATCTCTGTGTGTTTTTTAATATTCACAGTGGGAAGGAATACAGTATAAAAGTAACAGAATATTCTGATGAAGCCTTGTCAGTCGGCCATCACGAGGATTTACATACTGCTACCCACAGTGCTTTGCACAGGCTTTAACATTTGAGATTGTGCATGTGTGTATCTGTGTGTGTGTGTGTGTGTGTGTGTGTGTGTGTGCATGCATGCCTGTGTGTGTCTGTGTGCGTACATGCGTGTGTGCATATGTGTAAGTAGGGGGATGCTAGTGAGCCGCCAATCAAGATTGCTGCCTAACCGGAACGCTCTGTTCAAGTCCTCTCAAAAATCCAGTAAACTAACTTTCTTGTGCCCACCCTGGTTTCTCTACCTTTGGGGAACTGATCATGTACATCTTAGCTGAGCGAATGGTACCAGAGTTATAGTGGAGAACTGGCACCGGCGTGTTTTCATGTTTTTTCATTCTCCTCAATGCCGCGTTCCTCAGGACACAGTGGTGGGGAAAATAGCATAGACCAAGCAGAAAACACCAAACTCCCCTTCCCCCCAGCAGCAGTGGGGTCTGAAGATGTCTCAGAGATCAAGGCAATGCTAAAAATGCTCCTGGCAGACATAGCCATTATTCCACAGTTAGTGTTGGGTGTGAGCAGTGGGTGGAAGCCACGGAGATTCACATCGTAGACACTGAGAATTACACGATGCAGACCAAATCACAGACTGTGGCTCAAGAGAATCAAGTGGCCCAGCTAGAAAGACAAGTTAACTACTTGTGATCAAAAGTCAACGATCTCGAGAACACAAGTTATCACAACAACTTCCATATAGTGAGTATCCTGGAATGCTCAGAGGATCAGGGAATGCCATCATCTGTGCAGACCTTTATACCAAAATTCCTGGATTATTACTGGGATTACCCATTACATGTTGAAAGAGCCCACAGGTCATTGGCGCCAAAGCCAGGGAGAGGGGCCCTCCCATCCGATACTAGCATATTTTCTACAATATAGTGTAAAAGAGGCCATCCTAAATGTAAGCCCCCTCTCATCCGAGAGATGCTTATGCTCCCGTTAGGGACCTCTTTTTTTCCCTCTACCTTTTACCCCCCAGAGTTTAGGGATGGTAGTACTCTGGGGGTGCATTTTCTGCTTGCCATCACCTGGTGGCAGCAGAGAGCAGGGTTTTTAGGTATAAATAGGCAGGATAGAGAGAGTTTTGGATGGTGCCAGAGAGGAGAGACGCCATTGGGCACTGCATGGCAGTGCGAAGTGGGGGACCCCCCCCATTTTAGGCAGGCCAGCTTTAACTGCGGTGTAGCACCGGGTTTCTGGGTGGCATCCATGGGAGGGCACAAGTGAGGCAGCTGTGGCCATTTGTTTGAGGTCCTGAGCCTTGGGGGGTTGGTGAGGTAGAGAGAGACTTGGCAGAATAAAGGAGGTGCAGGATAAGCAGGCCCCCAGGTCCTGGTGTGGGCCTCGGTAGCAGGTGTTTTTGTGTGTTTGAGTCACCAGGGTTGCAGCAGGTTGTGGCAGGACCTCTGCAGCTCGGCATGGCAGGATAGCTCTGGCATACTGGAGAAGGGGCCGGGGAGGACCTCTACCCACGTAAAGGGCCTGTTTTGAGGGACAGAACTCGGGGCTACTGGACTTTGCCGAGTGACCTAGAGGTCTCCCCTTGTTGCCGATTGCTCAGAGCAGGCAGCAGAAAGTGAAGCAGAGGGATGGCATCAGTCATCTTGCTCTAAGCCCCCCAAATATTTAAGATGCTGGTGGGGAGGTAGTAGTATGTTGGGGAACCAGGCAGTAATCAGGAAGTGACCTCTGTAAAAGGATAATGGTGTATGGTGCAGTGGGTCTTGCTGGTACCGCACCATCCGTGTCCCTTGAGAGGCTGGAAGAAAGAAGCCAGGGAACGGATTGGGAGAAGCTGTATACTTTCTGGGGTAAAAGGAAAATGTGAAGGGCCCCAGTGTGGAAAGTAGGTAGCTCGGGAGGTACTCACCAGTGCCAGTAGAAATCATATGGAGCTTCATGGTCCAGGCTAAAGAGGTCAGGTTTTTTTCCCCTGAAGAAAATCTGTGTTGCTGTATACTAAGTAGGGCAGTGCGAATAACGAATATTATTTCCCAAATACCACGAATAATGAGATATTCATTATTCGGAATCCAAATAATGAACAGCTCACTATTCAACCATATTCGGGGAATAATATAACCCTTCCCCCACCTCAGATAAGCACCAAAACACCCCAAAGTTCCCATCCACTATTAAAATATTTCTTTTTTTTTTTTAGAAAGCAGTAAATTCTTTTTGGGCGGCTGTACCCACTTCATGGTCAGCCACCAGTTTTCATTACTAAATTAAAGTTAACAGTCCTCTCCGTGATCCTCTTCCACCACACCTCCCACCCCCAGTAGCCAGCAGCATCCCGCCTCCCCACACCTGCCTGCCTAAACAAGATACATAAATGTAAGAAAAGGCAGCCGGCGCACTCGCCTCCCCTCCATGAGTGGGCTGCCTTCAGAATGATGTCAGCTTGTTCTCTGTATAAGCGCAAGCAGGTGTGGTTTCATTCTCAAGAAGGCAGCTAGCCATGGAGGAGGGCGGGCTGTGCCGGCTGCCATTTTCTTACATTTATATATCTTGTTTAGGTGCAGGCAGGGTGCGGAGGGAGGCGAGGGTTGCTGCTGGCTACTGGGGGGGTGGAGGAGGATCACGGGTAGGACTGTTAACTTTTAATTTAGTAATGAAAACTGGTGGCCGGCCGTGGAGGCAGGTGGGGTTGTGACGGCCGCCCACAAAAGAATTTGCTGCCTTTTTATTCCAAATATTGTAATAGTGGTTGGGAACTTTGGGGGTGGGGTTTGGTGCTATCTGAGGGTGGGGGAAGGGGGTTATATTTTTGTCGTATCATTAATATTTAGCTGAATATTCGGTCATGCTGATCCCAAATACCGAATATTTGGCCGAATATTTGAAAAAAAGTATTCACACAGCCCTAATACTAGGCTGACATAAGACCTTGTTCTGCTTTTAGAGCTGCCATCTTAGTCTGTATAAATGTTTCGTCCCATGGAGCTGAGAGTTATTTTTATTTATTTATTTTATTGAGCTTTTTGGTCCCCGCCTCCTCCCACCAACTGGTGACAGGGAACACATATGCTTTTTACCAATTTTCTCCCTAGACCCCAGCTCATGGCTGTGAGAGCATGTGGAGGCACGCTACGCACCCTGTGGCACCAGCTCAGTCCCTTCCACCTCCCAATACTTTGCCACTCCCTCTCCACCTACACTACCTACCGGACCTCCACCCGGTGGGAGCGGAACTACAGGGGGTGCCAACCAACCCTCACCACCCTTGGGAAAGAAGAGCTGACCGCCGGCATGCTCAATCCTGCTCCACCCTCCCCCCAACACCGGCACCGCAATGACCGGAGGTCATTCCCAAACCCAGGTCGCCAGCATAGCGTGAAGTAAGGTGTCCAGTGCCTCAACCCTCTGCGCCACTGAGCTGACTGAGCTGAGATTAATTTTTAAAGGAGTGTTAGACCCCGGTAGCCCTTGCAATCATTTGGGTGCAGGCAAAATAAAATGATTAATTTTAGAAAGGAATTTAGGAGTTTTGTTTCATTCTGTAAATAAGGATCCTAATGAAATTTCAATCCTTAAATTTTTAACGTTTTGATGAGTTCATTTTGCCAGGGGTTTTCAATTAAATCCCGCACCTCTGTGGCTTCTGGGTCGGGGAGAGAGCCAACAGCTGAAGAAAGAAGATACCCAGAGCCAGGGATCTCCAGTGGAGTTTTTGGAGTGCCCTCAGAGTTCGTGGCCATAATTCCTGGAATTTCCAGCCATTTTGAAGACGTCTCCAGGTAGGCCAATTTGTTTTCCATGCTTTGAACCAGAGTGTATTTCTGGTGGGATTTCTGTGTCTGTGGGCCCCTTCCCCCGGAAGATCGGTTCTAGACAATGGGGAGGGGGTAGCTACATGTGGAGGCTCATCCGGGATTTTTCCTTGCTCCCCAGATGGTAAAGCACTCCACGTTTCCCAGACTGGAGGTGCTGCTGGGCCCCTTACTCTGTGCAGGCCGTATGGCGCATTGAAAAAAAAAACAATTTCAGTGGCGTGGAGTCAGGCCTGAAGTGACGGTAGGCCTCAGCTCTCCTGGATGTGGTGCCTGCGCATGACTGGTGGGTCACATGATGCTGCCCTGTGATTTGATTGGTTGGTGGCTCATGGAGGGTCATGCAGACTGGAGGGACAGGGACCATTTTATAACAGCAATTTGGAGAGACTGGTGGTTGCTGGTGAGTGGAAAAAAGCCCCAAAAAGACCACGGCACTGAGCCCAAAGCAAGCAAGAGCATCTTTACATCCCCGCTGCCTCAGGGAAGCAGTACATGATAGCAGGAATCGGGAGGTGGTCGATTGAGCTTTCGTGGCACAATGGCAGGCTGTATGTTCAAGACCAAAGAAGGAACTTCCCCCGAGGAACCAGTGGCTATGGTTCCAATGTCCCTCCTGGCATGGTTGTGGGAGACCGGAGGGAGAGATCAGACTGATAAGCAGTGTGCACGCTGTGGATACAGTGGTGAAGGAGTAGTAAGGCTGCCTGTGTGTACCATGTGTGCTAGCTCTGCGCTTGGAGTAATCTTTGACCATTCTCCCCCCGTTTTTCATTTGGGATAGCCATCTAGTGACTCTGAGGGCCTTTCATTGTTGTGGTCACTGGGTAGTGTGGCTTCTGGGGCCCTTTGTAGACTGTCCATATCTGTGCAGGACCTAGCCTTGGAGGAACTAAATCCTAAGACCCTCTCTAAAGAGGTGTTGGTGGAATCGGTGAAGTTGGAGGATAAGGCTGGGGAGGAGAAAGCAGGGGGTGGTGAGGAGTACAACCATCTGCCCTGCTCTTCACCACCGGCTGCTCACTATCCCTGTGGCAGAGGGAGGGACAGGGGTCTAAGAAGCTTACTGGGTGGTCCCCACCATGGCCCCTGTCCAGGGGCAGCTCGCCTGCCCTGTCAATGAAATCAGAGGCCTCAGCTGTGAAGACCTGACCTATGATTAAGATGGGCGGTCCTCTTGGGGAGGTGCCAGAGATAACCATCAAGAAGAAGGAGGTCCCAGCTGATGAGAAGGACCTGGATGAAGAGAAGTAGCTTAGCAAGAGGTTCCAGTTTTCTGACTATGATGTGTATAGAGTCATCCCCAAGCCTATTAACCACCCGGTGATCACCCTAGCTGACCGCACCCCACAACTACTGACCTGTGCCAAAGCTCTATGGACCAGGGTGGACGGCCTAAGTCGTAGTGACCCCCTAAACCTGGTATATCGAAAAGGATTGTGGCTGGAGCCAGGCATGGCTCGATGGACCAGTGTGAGGGATCTGCCTGAGTGGAGCCAGGCCAAAAGATGGGTACGACGGATGATGCAAGTTGAGTACCCCCAACTGGACTATCCTTATGTGTCAGAGTGAATTTGGTGATGTCATCGAGGAGATGAGGGAGGATTGGATCTTCAAGGAACAACTGGAGAGGTCAAAGCGTTGCCCAGGACATGGACAGGCATCCAACAACTGTTCCAGAAGGCACGTGCAATGTGCCATACTGTGCCTTGGTCTGGACTGACTTTATTTAAAAATTTTACCCTGGTGTAGGATCTTGCAGGATGATGTGTCAAATACTATACAGTGGCAAAAGATTCCTTTGGAGATATCACCACCAAGCCAGATCCAGACTTTTATTTTCCACCTGGAGGAGGACCCTCCACTTAAGCCCATGTAAAGGACTTATAAACTGTGCCAGGAAGATTGCTCCACGGAGCCGGTTATGGTGACTGTATACTTTGTTAAGTACAAAATGAAAAGTCTAACAATTGTCAAAATTTGATTAATAACTAAATCATAAGTGCCAATGATTCTGGTATGGTTGCTGTGATTGGGAGAGCGGCTGGATGTGTGTGTGCATGGAGTGTGAATGGAGAGAGTAATCAATGTTGATGGGGGAACATGTTTAACTTTTTCTGGGAGGTATAATCAGGGGCTAAGGCAAAAGGCAACAATAGTTTCTACCTCAGATGGTTTATGTATATGCTGATTGTATGTTCTCTTAGAGTTTAGTGATAATTGTTTCTCTGATAAATCCAGTGCCATAACTTAGCTATTCTCAGATGTTTTGAGACCTCCTGGCACAGGTAAGCTTTGTTTAAAAGGCTTTTAAATAGGTTCGAGTAGGCAGTGTAGGAGGGGGCGCCCTTCTGGCCACCATTTCAGGCTGAGTTTCTCAGGTAGGCTGGGGAGATGTGCATACCCAGACTGTTCTAGGGGCTCACCTGGGCCCCGCCATCATTCCCAGGAGGCAATGATTCCCTAGGTGGGAGAAGAGTGTAAGCCCCCTATCATCTGACAGGGGCTTATGCTCCCTTTAGGGATCTCTTTTTTCCCCTCTACATTTTGCCCCCAGAGTTTAGGGATGGTAGTACTCTGGGAGCACATTTTCTGCTTGCCATCACTTGGTCACAGCAGAGAGCAGGGTTTTAGGGAATAGATAGGCAGGATAGAGAGAGAGTTTTGGGTGGTGCCGTAGAGGAGAGAGGAGAGACACCATTGGGCACTGCAGGGTGGCCCCCCCCCCCGTGTTAGGCAGGCCGCTTTTAACTGCAGTGTAGCACTGAGTTCCCACGTGGCATCCACGAGAGGGTACATGTGAGGTAGCTGCGGCCGTCTGTTTGGGGTCCAGGGCCATGGTGGGTTGGTGAGGTAAAGAGAGAGACTTGGCGGGATAAAGGAGGTGCAGGACAGGTAGGTTCCCAGGTCTGGGTGTGGGCCCTGGTAGTAGGTGTTTTTGTGTGCTTGGGTTGCCAGCGTGGCAGCAGGTTGTGGCAGGACCTCTGCAGCTCGGCGTGACAGGGCAGCTCTGGTATACTGGAGAAGGGGCCAGGGGAACGTCTACCCATGTAAAGGGCCTGTTTGGATGGACAGACCTCAGGGCTGCCAGACTTCGCCGAGTGGACCGCGGAGTGCCCTCGAGGTCTCCCCTCATTGCCAGTTGCTCAGAGCAGGCAACAGAAAGTTAAGTAGAGGGATGGCATCAGGCAGCAGCTATCTTGCTCTCAACCCCCAAAATATTCAAGATGCTGGTGGGGAGGCAGTAGTGCATTGGGGAATCAGGTGATAATCAGGGAGTGACCTCTGTGAAAGGATAATGGTGTATGGTGCGGTGAGTCTTGCTGGTACCACACCATCCATGTTCCTTGAGAGGCTGGAAGAAAGGAGCCAGGGAATGGATTGGGAGAAGCTGTGTGCTTTCCCGGGTTAAAGGAAAATGTGAAAGGCCCCAGTGTGGAAAGCAGGAAGCTTGGTAGGTACTCACCAGTGTCAGTAGAAATCATATGGAGCTTCACAGTCCAGGCTAAAAAGGTCAGGTTTTTTCCCCCTGAAGAAAATCTGTGCTGCTGTATGTAACCCCCTTACAAATGGAGGTTCTGAAAAAGCCTCTATAGAGCTTGCTTAAGTGTTTCCCTGCTTGCTGGCGTCCGACGTTTAAGCCGTTAGATTGGCACTGTGAGTGCTGGAAGAGCCTCCACATACTGTCTCTTTAAGAGCCATCTACTTGCAGACCTGATTGCTGAACTGTGGGGGAAATTGCTCCATTTCTGCAGTCACTAGGAGTGCAGAGGAAGCCTAAATGAAAGATGTTACTGTTTGCCTGAAACCAGTTAGAGTGTTAGTAAAAATGCAGTTTGCCTAACCTGCCTTTCTTGCAGCTGGGACTCTGTGTGTTTTGCCCCTCCATTTTGGATCTGAACTGCCGAATGGGTCCAATCAGTGTGGGGGGACCTTTAAAATGGAGTTTGTTTGGACCAACCAGAATTCAGACTGTCCTGGGAGCCGGCTTACAATGAGGAGATATAGCTAGTAATTCTGGGAAGTGAAGTTCTGGACCATGGCGCCTATTTGCACTAACGGGGAGAGTTTCTGAGTGATTGACAGTTGAGTACACCAACTGGACTCGGTGGCGCCTGAAGAGAATGCTCTGCCTTGTGACTGGGAGGGCAGATCAGTTGTGACCGTGAAAAGAGAAGGAGCTCTGAGCATCTGCGTTGTATAGTTTCGCACGGGAAGCGCATGAGAGGCCTAAAGTCGGGCTGTTGCATTGCCAACTCGACTCGGACTGAGTCCGAGACTACGGAGAGGAAGAGAGGCTGAAAGAGTGGAAACCAGGCTCACCCTGTAGAAGACTGGAGAAATTGCTGAATCGCGCTCGATCTGTCAGGAATTGAAGCTGCAGTGTGAACTCCTGGGTGTTTGCAGTAAGTGCGATCGGGACCTGAAAGCAGCTGTATATAGTAATATATATAGTATATAGTAATATAGTAATTTCCTTTACATATAAATGTGTGGAATGCTTGTGAGGAATAGCTAGTCTGGTTCTCTTGTCACCGTGTGGTGTAAACCAAAAGTCAAGCTGAATGTATTCGGACTGAATCAGTCTGCTGATCAAAGCTGTGTGGCCTGGCCTGTAGAATCTCATCTCCCTGCTGTGTGTGTCTGGCAATCCAGAACCACCATCTGCACCAGGTTTTCAGCATGGGGTATTGTGAGTACCAATCAGGGCATCCCCCGTGACCTGTTAACCATCACCAGTGTTTCATCTGATTTTCTTTTCTTCATTTTCTCAAAGACTGAGCCATCCGGCTCTGGATTACAATTGGGTGTTGTGCATATTTTTCTCTACAGGGCCCCATCCATCTACACCTGCCGGCCAACCCCAGGCAACGGACCTGGCTAGCTCCCCCAACCTGGGTACCCAGAGTGTGACTTTTTAGACCCTGTAATGTGCACAGTACTGTGATTTAATTCTGACAGTTAACCTGATCTCCCCCTCCCGTGTTTTAGTCCCCCTAAATAAACCAGATTTGATGTTGTTAAACTTTAAACTGTCTACAGTGTCAGTACCTACATATTAAGCATTGTATTGGTTTGTGTATGCTGATTAACCTTATTTTACAGGGGGTCCTCAGAGACGAACCTCAGAATCAGTCTCGAGGGTAAGTGGTACTTTATGAGTGAACAGTGTGTATACGTGGTGTGTTGGGACTGTAACTCCTGTGTACTGTGTGAGGCACTAGAGGGAATAAAGGGGGTATCAGTGTCCCAGAGGGCTGTGACCAAGCTAGTCTAACCACTACAAACCCTGACCTCTGGGTGGAGGCACACACCATAGAACCTAGGCCCCTCAACCTGTCAGTAGTCAAGCAGGCAGGGGTAGTAGCCCTTGGGATAGCGCCACCTGGGGGTTACATGTATACTAAGCTGACATAAGACCTTGTTCTTCTTTTAGAACTGCTATCTTAGTTTGTATAAATGTTTAGCCCCATTGAACTGATAGTAATTTCAAAGGAACGTTGGACCCCTGTAGCCATACCTCTCAACCTTTTGTCCTCTAAATGTGGAACATTGCCTGTCAAAATGTGGAACAAATGGTCAAAATGTGGAACACTTAATCAAATCTTTACCTAAGCAGCTCAAAAGACTGTTAAAATGTTGCATTTATGTTCAGAATGTCTGCTATTAATTGAATAATGTATTTTTTCCATCATTTACTATGGATTTTTGATTTCAAATGTTGACTTTGAATGAGGAACAAGTCCTCACAATGTGGAACAGGGAGCTTTTTTGAAGTAAAATGAGGAACGTTCCTCCTAATGTGGTACAGTTGAGAGGTATGCCTGTAGCCCTTTTTCAATTATTTAGGTGCAGGCAAAATAAAATGGTTAATTTTAGAAAGGAATTCAGGAGTTTTGTTTCATTCTGAAAATGAGGATCATAATGAAATTTCAGTCCTTAAGTTTTTAACGTTTCAATTAGTTCATTTTGCTAGGGGGTTTCAATTAAATCCTGCACCTCTGTGGCTTCGGGGTCAAGGAGAGATCCGGCAGCTGAAGAAAATAGATATCCAGAGCTAGGGATCTCCAGTGGAGTTTTTTGGGGTGCCCTTGGAGTTTGTGGCTGTAAGTTCTAAAATTTCCAGCCATTTTGAAGACATCTCCAGATAGGCCAATTTGTTTTCCATGCTTTGAACCCAGGTGTATTTCTGGTGAGATTTCTGTGTCTGTGGGCTCCCTCCCCTGGAAGATCGGTTGCCCCTAGACAATGGGGAGGGGGTGGCTACATAAAGAAGACCAGAGAGAAGGGACAGTTATATTGGAATGGGCACTGTGTTTATCTTTTTCAGGATTTCTTCAGCCAGGATCTGGCAGAAAGCAGGAAAGCATATACGGTGGTTAAATAGGCACAGGGTCATAATGTCGCAAGACATTATGCCACATGCAAAAATCGCACTGTCAATACAGCACAATTTCTTACATGTGGCATAAGTCTTTAAGCCCCCAATCCTCCCCCATAAAGATTCTCAACTCGGGAGGTTACAATACAATCACTCAAAGTGCGAAAAATAAAAATTCGCCTGCGTCTGGGACCAGAAATCTAACCCGGTCCTTTGGGTTCTCTACTGCCAGTGGTTTAGTCCATTGAGCCACGGCAGCTGCTTGGCAGAACCCCATCCCAGCAGAGATCTTATCCTCTGCCTGGGATAGTGCAAGTGGTGCAATACCACGTACAGCAGTATTCGCAGTATTGCACCACTCGCGGTCTCGTACAGAGCTATTCCAGGTTAGCTGTAATGTCGTAAGCTATTTAGCATGCGACATTATGACCCAATAGGATTATATGAGACCTGGCCCAACTGAGCATTCCATAGTCCATAAAGTACCCAGCCACTCTTCAGGTTATGTGTAATCAAAAACTGTACACCTTTTCGAACTCCAAGAAGCACCTGCTTTCCTGCTGCAGGCAGTGCACAGAACAGGGTCTTCATAGAACAGTGCACATGGATCGACTACACAAAGGAAATTGCCTGCTACAGCACTGCCGAACGCCGGGACCGTGATTCCTGCGGGACCCCTCTTGGACACAACTGGTATGGAGCTGGAAGGCCATAGAGATCAATGACAACCAATTAAAAGGAAGCACCACAAGCAAAGAGGTCAAACAAGGGACAGAGGAAGAGGGAGTCCAACAGCGTCACCTCCATTGTTGCAGCAGAGTAGGAGTAGAGGCTCCCAGGGTTCATCTTCTAGCCCCAGGACACCACCATGGGAGCAAGCCACACTAAAATCCCTGCAGCATACTACAGGGCCTCTGGTAGCTTCAGGAACAAAGAAGACAACACTGTTGATTGAAATGTAGCTGGAGGCTGGAGGGACTGGACCACCAGAAGAGAAGCCTTCACTGCAACCCAGCTGGGTGGCTATCACTGAGGCATCAGCAGGGACTCTCAGCACTAGATCTAAGGTGACTCAGCCACCAGTATGCTCGCAAGGACTGTGTGGATTATAATTGGACTTTAGCCTGGATTACCTTTCACTGTTCTTGAATGTCTGCTTTTTGGAGTTAACTCTTTCCCCCTCTTCCCTTCTTAGGTTGGACCACGTAACGACCCCTCCTCTTCAATTAGCCCTCACGGCCACCACAGTTATGCTGATACCACTGGCAGGTATTGTAACTTTGTTGTTATATATCCCTTTCTACAGCTGACCCTGGAATAGCTTGCTATATTTTATGTATTAAAGGGTTTAAACCAGGCAAAGAGTGAATCGGGCTGATATTACATGCTGTCAGTTTCAAGCTAACAGCCCTCAGTGCAGAGATCAGCCCCTCCTCCCTCTCCTCATGAAGTGACTTAGTAGCAGTTATAGAGAAATGGTCGAAACATTCTCATGTTTGAGCAAACTGCGACAGCTTAATAGTACAAGAGGAGGGGGAAGTGTATAGCAGGAATGGGCTGAGCACCAGTATGGAGTTTATTTTTTTGGGGCACAGTGAATCGGAAGGGGTTCTTTATGTATGGTTTATGATGCTGGGAGTCATATGCCAATACTGCTAGATGGGAAACTAATATAAACGCACTTTGCTATTTAAAACTGCTTTTTTCAAGCTACATGGCTACCACAAATAGTTTCTTAGTAACAAAATCAGACATACTCCTACTCCAGAGTACTGTGATTGGGTGGCCAGGCGATGTAATCCACAGCGTACTTATTGTGAGGCACTCTGTGAGATGTCCCTCCCACACACCCCTTCTGCAGGTGGAAGACCACACTAATTCTCTTCTCTGATCCCCAGACACAGCTTGATTTTCTTGCTAGACTATAGCATTATGAGGACATTCCTATGATGTGGTTGGGGGAGGTGGCTGGCTATATGAATTACTCCAGCAGTTACTGGGGCTGAGCAACATTATTATAATATAATCGCCCATTGAAGGAGCACAAACTGGATGGGATTGATTGAGGGAGATGAGGGGCACAGGAAAGTGCACGTGTCAGAGACTGCTATAGGCAAAGGGATTGCCCCCCCCCATGTTCATGACTTGTCCAGATTATGTTACTTTGAATGTCATGAGAGTCTCCCAGGCAGCAGGAGACCCATAGAAGCACCATGTAGGCTCAGCAGACCTCCCTGGAATAGTTGACAAGGACTGGATTATAACAGAGAGGGGTGTCTTGCATTGCTGGTAATGGGTAAACATGCTCAGAATGAACAGATGAGAGCGGCTACCACCCCTCAATTGGCCCTATAATGACACCCGCCAAGATGTGTGACCCGTAAATCCATCTGTTTTCCAGGGTCGGTGGGCTGACAGTGATTCAGCCCAGCTCTCAAGGGCACACAACTGTTTTACAGAGTTGCTTAGCAAAGCCACGTGAGGGTGGTTAGATGACTGGTCTATGCTATTATATAACCACCCTGGTGAAGCAGTTTCCAGCATGCATTTTGACCAGCATACAAATGTTTACCCATCTTTTTCCTCTCCTTCTCTTAGCTTCTTCTACCCTAATTTAAGGAGACATACAGTGAAGCCCGCCAGGATGAAGTGCAGTGTGACAGGTTTACTGCATGACAAAAGGGATCATCTCCCATTGAAATTGCATTGTTTACTGCAGTAACTCTACTGCAGAATTCTGCAGCGCTGCACTTCATCCTGGTGGACCAGACCCCTGCAACCCGAGTTGCTCCCCAAACAGCTTGTTGGTAATTGAGACTTCATTCTGGGGGCTGCAGGGTAGCAGCCCAGAACCATGAGTTATGCACATGGGGGCCTGCAGGACTAAGTATGTGTGGCTATTGGTGTATCCCCCATACCCTCCTCCCATGCCTCCTCCCCCCTCCCACTCCAGTACATACTGGCCGGCTACCCCCCAATTTTTGTTGTTTGTTTGTTTGTAGTGGTCTAGAGCCAGTCTTTCTCTCATACAGCTCAGGGGGCTGAAATGAGAGGCATGAAGGCTATAAGGTGTTTGACTGTACAAAAGTGTTAGGTGGATGGGCACACAGAAGCTGAGTTTGGGCAGGAGCCAAAAGAGTCCCTGTTACTTTAGAGAGGTTGCTTTAATGGTACAGGTGGTGTATAGCTCTGCAGAGGGAGGGTTTGAGGACTTAGGCGAGGAATCCTTGCCCCTTCGGATTGTATCACCTTCCTGCTGCTCCAATGGATGTCCTCTGATGCCAGAATGTACATAGTTCATGTGTTTTTCTTTACCTGTTCTGTTTATTTCATCAGGTGATGTTATTTTGTGCTGTGGGTATGCTACAACCAAACTCAGTCACTACTACTGTATATAACTATTTCGGGTACTAACTCTCCAATATGCTCCTTGCAGATGTACCTATTTTCTCTTGTTCTGTACCCTTCAACCCTGCCATGGCAGATGGACCTCAGATGGAGGTCCCGCATGGATCGCATGATGTGGCTGGCAACTAGGGGGTTGGACAGTACTAGTAAGACCATTCCGTTTCTATGGGGTATGCATGCACTTCAGGTAATGCAGGTGGATCTCCTATGACAGAGCTCAAATTTATAACCTGGAATGTCCAGGGCATAAATGATCCCATTAAAAGGAAAAAAAAATCTGCTGTATCTTAATAGCACTTGGTGTGATGTAGCCCTAGTACAGTAGACTCACCTGCTTCAAGTGGAGACAGCTAAACTGGCATGGGGATGGATAGGGGCTGCATATTTAATAGATACATACATAGATACATAGATACATAGACAGTGTCAGCAGATAAGGGCCTATGGCCCACCCAGTCTGCCCATTTGAGCTTGTAAGTACAGTTTATGTTTTCCAAGAAGTCTGTTGCCCCTTACCCCTGACCTCCAGAATTCCTTTATGTCTATCCCATGCATTCTTAAATCCCATGATTGTTTCAGCCCCCAACACTTCCTCTGGCAGGGTGTTCCACTTGTCCACCATCCGTTCTGTGAAGAAATTCTTCCTCACGTTTCCTCTGAATCGTCCTCCCTCCAACTTCGTCCCATGCCCTCTAGTCCTAGAACATCTTTTTCACTTAAAAATAGTGTATTCCTGCACCCAGTTCCTCCCTGTAAGATACTTGTATGTCTCTATCATATCCCCTCTCTCCCTCCTCTCCTCCAGGGAGTACATGTTCAGTTCCTTCAACCTGTCCTCATAGGACTTGTGATGCAATTCATGCACCATCTTTGTTGCCTCCTCTGAACCTTCTCTACCCTGTCTATGTCCTTACATAGGTAAGGTCTCAGAACTGTACACTGTACTCCAGGTGGGGCCTCACTAGTGTCTTTTATAGTGGAATTATGACCTCCTTTTCCTGCTGGTGATGCCCCTGCCTATGCATCCCAGCATCCTATTTGCTTTACCTGCTGCCTTGTTACACTGTTTCCCTACCTTGAGGTCATCAGAGATGATAACCCCAAGATCCCTTTCCTGTTTGGTGCATGCTATATCCTCACCCCCCAACTGATATATTGGGCCAGGGTTTTTGTGCCCCATATGCATTATCTTGCACTTCCTTGCATTGAATTTCAACTGACAAACCCCTGATTTCATTTTTTATACTGCTAAGAAACTGGGGGTTTCTATCCTGGAACGGCAAGGGTGCCCCTTTTTGACAGAGGATCAGGTTATGGACAAAGAAGGGAGATGGGTGGTACTGAATGGAAGAGTTCAGTCTAGGCACCTAGTCATGACCAGTGTGTATGCACCCAACTCTGATTATGCCCAGTATTTCTGGACACATGCTCACCAGTTACAGGAGGCCACCACACACAGCCAGACTGTGGTGGTGGAGGTGGGGGGATTTTAACCTAGTCCTAGATCCAGTTCTGGATAGCACCTCATGGGTAAACCGGCACATAGGATGGTGTGTATTGCTTGAAGAGAAAAGTCCCAGTAACATGGACTGATAGCCGTGTGGCGGATACGGCCCCCCTCTACTAGAGACTATACATATCGGTCCTCTCGGTCTGAAACAGGTTGGATTATTTTTTAATTAGCTCCACTGTAGTGCACAAAGTGGTTAATACCACTGTCCAACCTATTGTATTCTCAGATGACTCTCCATTGACCCTGACATTTTTCTTTTTTTCTTTCATTTTCTTTTTTTCCTTTTTTTCCTAAATACCCTCTGCATCTTGTTCTTAGGATAAGATATTAGAGGAAGATACATCAAAATCAAAATCCCCCATATACAATCCTCAACTGCTAGTTTTAGAAAGTGTGTCATAGGAGTTCAATATCTCCATTTCCACCGGATTGGTTTTCTGAATTCTGAGACTTCATTGTCTGGGTAGAGGGGTTTTCCATGGTGGGGAGGATGGAAGTATCCCTCCTCCTGCATCCGATGTAGATGGTAAAACATCTAGGACAATGTTCAGTGGTGTAGTGCCTAAATCCGCACTTGGGTCAGTACCCATGTATTCCTGTGGCACCTGCATATTTGAAGGGCCAACAGTGTCCAGACTTGTACTTTGGGGGGGGGTGTATCTTTTGAGGAGGAGGATGAGAGGCCTCCAGGTGCCATGGTTCTTTTGACTGGCATGGGAGCTGAACGTGGCTCCTCTGCTCTCCGAAGCTCTAGGGTGGATCTCGGGACAGTTGGTTCCAAGGACCTGTCTTTTGTTTGTGCACTTCTAATAATTTCAAAAGGGTTGATGTTACGCGCTTTATTATGCGCTGCCCAGGGGCATCCCTGGAAACTGTGGCCAAATTCCTTACAAAGGTTACTTTTCGCCAAGTTTGCACACTGATGACTGATGTGGCCTAGCTCATTACAGATACCACATTTTAGTTTGTCGCAGACATTTGCCAAATGAGTCAGTGCCCCACACTTATGAGAGACTTTGGGTTGTCCTGCATAATAACAAACCCCTCTGTTCCTCCCTAGAAAGAAGCTATTTGGCAGGTGGACTGTGCCGTCATCCATCTGCCGTAGCTTATCCTTGAAAGTCCATGCCCCAGTCAAAAAATTCTCTCTATCAATCACAGCCTCCGGAGGAACAAGTGCATCACAGTGTTGCTGTAGCCAATATGTGATGTCTCCAATGTGTACCCCCTCATTCTGAAACATAACAGTCACGTTCTTTATGGTAGGTTTAGACAATGGAATGCACACAAAGGGGGACCACAGGGGGGAGAACTTCAATTGCCCATACTTTAACCAAAAATGCTCCAAAGCATGAGGGGAGCGGAAACTAAGATCAAAAACATCTTTGCCTGAATAATGTATAAGGGCGTACACTTCGGACGCCACAAAGTGCATAGACTCTTATCAGAGTGCGCCCTAAAAATTTCTGTCTGGCTTGATCTCCATGCCCCCTCTGTATTTGAATCACACTGCATTCCTGCATTGTGCTGGCTCAGTCTTGGTAAAAAAAAATCAGAATATCTGGGCCTTGAATTTCTGGGTAGGGGAATGCTCCTCACAGTGGATCTCAGGGCCTGTATCATCCCATCATCTGGATCCTCCTGAGTAGTAAAGCCTTTTTCTCTCTTTGTGGCATTTATTTGAATCGTCTCTATAGGTGAAGATTCCAAATTGTTCTGGGTCTCCCTTGGGACCTCTATGTGAGCAGCATCACCCCCTCCCTCTGTCTCTGCTTTGCAGCGGAACCTTGAGCTTCCAACTTGGCTTCCTGCCCTGGGATTACAGTACCATCACTTGCTTGCTGCTCCCTGGACCCTGCACCAACATTTCTCACCCCCCCCCCACTTTTTGGTACCTGTGGGGTAAAGATCCCTGCTTCCAGACCAAACTCGTCCTGTGATTTAGTCCCTCCTCCACCTTCTGTTTCTGTTTTGAGGAAGTATAGATCCGAATCTGGCAGCTAACTCCCTGCTGCCATTTGTCTCCAGCCCACCTCATGCAGGGCATGCTTCAGAGACCATGCTGCCCCGAGGGAGCTGCTTCTGTGCAGAAAGCCACCTGGAGCAATTCCTGCACTGTCATTGGCCTAGCACATCCAGCTCCCTCAGGCGGCTGACTTGCAACATTCACTTCCTGATTAGGAAGCTCCTCCAATTATGATACTCTAGGCCCAAGCAACTCCTCATTTTGTGCAGAATGTTAGATAGCTTGTTTCACCATCTTTCTCCTGGTATACCTTTCTTCATCCTCCGCTAACAAGGTAAACAGTATGGTCCATCTTTCATCGAGTTCCTTGTGCAGCTGAGCCTCAGCAGATGCAATGTCTTCCTCATTTGTGTCAAGACTCACACAAGAGGCTGCATCCATTCCGCTAGGCTCATTTTCCATGACCGTGTCCACATTGTCTTCTCCATCTAACGAATCTGTATCTAAACCAGATACAGCAGATAGCATTTCTTCCTCATCTTCCTTGATTTGCATGGCTGGGGCGGAGGATGAATCCCCAGCCTGCTGCTCGTCCACTACCTCCTCTTGTTCTGGATCCTTCTATCTGGACAGCCAGCAGAACCATCTCTTGACAGAGTAAGGGAATTTCCCCAGTGTCCTGGCCAAATTTCCCCCCATTCACTAAAAAAAACACCAACAGCTTAATCTGGTTCAGTTTCAATTTCAGTTGGTTACCATCTGTATCTCCTCCCCCTAAGTCACCCCTGAAAAGGGACTTCTGTCTCAGTGGGCCTACCCAGTCAACAAAATTCAATAAATAAATAAATTTTCTGTATAGTGGCTGTAGCCCCCCTTCCTCTGGAGGGGCTCCCACCGAACTCCCTCAGAACCAGACTGCCTCTGGGTTTTGAGAGCTCTCTGGCAGCTCCCCATTGGTTGAAATCACTGTCCCTGACAAAAATTACTATGTATGAGGCTCCCTTGATGCCTGATTGGCTGGCTGAAAGAGTCCCAAGAATTCCTCCAGCTTTTCTCCCCATGAGTCCAACAAACAGTCCCAGAATTTCCCAGGCAAATCCTAGCTCTGTGATTGGCTCCACTGTGGTCATCAGGCTGCAATCATGGCTGCCATGTAAACAGTCCCACTGCAGTTTTACACAAGGTCCCGAGTTCCAAATATCCCTACAGCCAAAATAAACATTTATCTTCTATAATAGCCCAACAGAATAGTTGCAGTCTCTGTGCCCTGTAAAATGATTGTACATTTTTTCATTCAGCCCTTTTCGCATCACTGCTGCCTTTTAAACTGTCCCCAGGCTGCCCGTACATAATCTCACTGCCATCCATATAGTGCCCTGCCTCAATAACTCACTGCAGCCAGAACAAACGTTTTTGTTGCACAGTAGCCCCACAGTTTATTGCCAGTCCTTTTTCCTTTTCACACCATTACCCTCCTTAACCTTTTTATTAATCTCCCTACCTGTCGCTATCACCATTTTCCATACCCCCAGGTGCTAGATAGGCTCATCTCACTAGTATGCACACCACCTCATGAATATTAATGAGATGGCACCCCGAACTCTGTAGCACTATTGGCGCTGTGCTCTCAAACATGTTTGCTGCTCCCTATGGTCCTCCTGCAGGTTTCCGGTCCCTGATTAGCTTAAGAGGGGGGCTGGGACTGTGGAGAGGCATCCATGTGGCCATGGGAATGGCTGAAGACCACAATGCACTCCTGCACATGCACAAACCATCCGACTGCACAGTAGTGCAATACCAGGTCGGCGGCTCCATGCTTCACCAGCCCCCATTCGGGAAAAAAAAAACAATGCGTGGGCCGGAAGGAGGATCCATGGACACTACGGGGGTTTTTGGGGGACAGCCCAGAGCAAGGACACAAACAGGGGACTTAGGCCAGGACCAGGAGCATTTCCAGGGGAAACAGAAACCAAGCAGCCCCAACAGGCAAAACAGGTAAGCCCTGATTGGGGGGGGGAGGTGTTACACATATGCACAGAGTACAAAAAGAGTGCTTTTATTCCAGTTCGACCATGACTTTCCTATATCCCCCATCACCAAACTTTTATATGTAATGTTTAAAAATGTTTTCTCTTTCCATGTCTTTGCCAGGTACTTCCAGAAGGTGGCAATATAAGTACAAGCAAAGAACAAATGTTCTATTGTTTCCACTTCTTGTCTGCACTCAGGTCTCAGACATCCTATTTCTGTTATGCTTTTGTGTTTTGCATTACCCTTTTTGTTCAGTCTGTTATGTGCACATAGCCACACACCATCCCACATTTTAATTGGTATTCTGCTATCCATTAACTATTTTACGATAGTTTCTTCCTGTACACCAAACTTTGGATTAAAAACGGGAGAAAGATATAACTGCTCAATTAATATTTGCTTTCCTGTGTTCCTTTTCATAGTATCTACTGTTATCTGCCCTATCTTAATTTTTCTAAAACAATTCTGGGTATATATGCTGTTTGGGAAGCAGTTCCTTTTATATTCTTAAGCCTCTGTTGTTCCCATACCTTTAAATAGGGTTCACATGTTACCATAAATAGGTGTAACCCAGGGCCCAGTATAAAGGAGGACAAGGGTCCTAATATTGAAACTAAAAAATACACAATCCAAAAATCACTATGGGATTGGTCACGCTAACACCAGCCTCTTTTATTTCTCGATATGTGCGGTTCCTCTTTATGGGGTTCACGCGACTACCCTGCAGCATTCTAAAGAACAGACTGTACAGCTTCACCTCTTTGCCCTGCAGTGGTGGAAAGACAAAACTCACATAAAAATATTGGTATTAAAAAGGTTTTAATCATATATGCTGTCTTCTTTTTTGACATAGACCACTGACTCCATCTAGATACTTTTGTGTCTGCTTTTTAAAACCTTATGTCCCAATTAAAACTAGTTAAGTCAATATTTCCAACCCATATCCCAAGTATATTTTTGATTTCGCTGAGAGTTTTATCTTCCCTACTGAACTTCCAGTTACATGTACTTCCCCCATATACATACCTGTACTTGTTTGTATATTTATTTTTAAACCAGATAGTTCTGCACATATTTCAAACTACTTCAGAGCTTTCGAGCCAGACTACACATCTCCCATCAGTAAACATCATCGGTATAAGCTGCTGACTTGTGCTGTACCCCCCTTTCCAGGAACAATAGCTTTTATGTTTTGATCTTGATCAATTAGCCTCAAAATTAGATCCAGCATGAATAAGTATAACACCGGACTCATGGGGCACACCTGACGTACTCCAGAGCATGGTTTGGGCACTTTGCCCATACTACCATTTATCACTGGATGCAACATTTCAGTAACAAAATGCTACAAGGTATACAGGAAGGCATTACTGAGTTCAGATTACAAAGGCATTAACACAGATGATACAAACATTTGTCAATGCCGAATGTTTGCTTGCTGGCATTAACATTGGAAGTGCAGGAGTTAGACAGATGCAGAATAGGAATGGCAGTGAAGTATTGAACTGATGCCAACCCCACCCCACAGAGATGGGCAGGCATTGAGGTGTGCCTTTGGGTCATCACGCATAACGCTCACTCCATTTCACCTCACCCTACCCTGCAGACACCGACAAGTGTTGAGGTGTGCCTTGGGGTGTTTGGGCTTTACACTTACCCCATTCCATAAGGAAATACGCTGAAATGGGTGCAGTATAGGAGAATGGGGTGAACTTTGGGGCCGAAGAGTCCAAGGCATACCTCGATGCCTGTCACTGGCTGTAGGGTGGGGTTGGGGGTGGAATGGCGTGAGCATTACTGTCGACAATCTCAAGTCACACCCCTGACGCCTGTCATTCTCTACAGGGTAGGGCATTATGTTCGGAAACCCTAATGCCCTTGGCATTTCTTGATACTTTCACTCCAAGTTTTCAACGTGGGCTTTTTATGATCACATCACATGAACAGTGACACTGTCAGTTCATTAGCTGAAAGGTGATTTTGCACAGCAACTGCGTCATTTAGCGCCACAGGTGCGAAAACACATTTCAAACAGGATGTGAAAAATGACAGCTGTACTGCTCATGAGGAGGTGTAAAAAAATGGTAATGTTGAAAAATCTGGAGTGAAAATATAAAAAAATTGGTGAAGTCGCTAGCGTGCATAGAAACTGCACAATGCACACCAGTAATGCAATTATTTTTGGAATTTTTTACAGCAGATTTTCAACATAGGCATTTCGGGACCTCCACTCATGAACAGAGGCACTGTGATTTTCTTAATGTGTCCCATACATTGATTTTGCACACCGACTGCGCCATTGTGTGCCACAGGTGAGAAAACATGTTTCGGGCAGGATGTGAAAAATGACAGCTGTACTGTTCATAAGGAGGTGTAGAAAAATGGCAATGTTGAAAATCTGGAGTGAAAATATTAAAAATTCTCAAACTTACGAGCATGAGTGGGAACTCTGCAATGCACGCTCGTAACACAGTCATCATTTGGAAATTTTCACCAGATTTGCAACATAGGCTTTCTGAGAGCCCACCTCATGAACAGTGACCCTGTCATTTCGTTAATCAGTCCCGGAAGGTGATTCCACGTAGTGACCGCAAAATCACCTTTTGGGACCGAATAACAACATGACAGTGACTGAGTTCATGAGCTTGAGTCCCAAGAACACCCTGTTGAAAGTTTGGTGCCAAAAGTCACAAAAATGGCCGAGATATAAACCTTAGTTGACTCCCCCCCCCCATCACCACCATTTATGCCATTATACAGCTTACCGGCATTTCTTCAGTTTGCAGTCGGCTTTGAAGAGTGCAGATGTGTTCCCGCTCCACTGAAGATCATCGCACTGGGCTCTGGAGGTAAGTGTGGGGTTCAGGGAGGTGGAGTGTGCAGAAGGTGGGTGCAGATTGGGAAGGGGGGGCACTGCAGACAACGAGGGACCATTTTCTTGTTTACAGGTTGAAAAAAAAAAGAAAAACTTTGAGGGAAGGTTTTCTTTTTTACAGGTATATTTTGCACGCTGGGGTGAGATCCCAGTGTACCGCCTGGGTGTTTTGGGACTACTGGTGCTGACAGGGATTGGGCACCCTGTCGGCAAAGAAAACAGGTCTGTGTTGGGGGGGCATGATGCTGAGGGGGATTGGGCACCCCCTCGGTACACAAATTAAACTACAGGGACATCATGTCAATGGGGACTGGGCTCCCCATTGGCAGATGAACTGGGAAGGGGGCATGCTGACAGGGGGACTGGGCACCCCCAATGTCGGCTTTCAGGCGGGACTGTGAGAGGTGGACAGTGACAGCCACCACCATGTTTATTGAAATGTTACACCAGGCAAGGCATGCCCTGCAATGACAGATTGCTCCCTCATTGCAGCAGTGAAATTGTTTCAAGTTGGAGTCACGCTTTTGAGCTGCTGTCATAGACGGCGTGCTCATTCATTGGTGCCACACAGACAAGCCCCAAAAAGCAGTGGCGGCATTGGCCACAACACATCTGCACCTCCACAACCTGCTACTCCAGCAAGCTGTCACAACATGTTTCTTGTGCATGTGCACAAGCAAACATAAAAAGGAGACGTTAGTACTTCATGTTACAATGGAGAATAAGAAAACCCTTGTGCCATAGCAGTCACTTCATATCACACCTAACATGTTCCTCTATTAATCTCCTATTACATAATATGACAAACTATCACATTCTGCAGCATAAACCTTTTGTATAGCCTTTGTGACCATTTTAACTACCACCTCAGGGATACACTCCTTTTGTTGTAATAATAACATACACCTAGCCTGCCAGATGAAAAACCTACACCATGCAAACATTACTTGCAGTGTAGATGGGTGAAGTTTTTTCCAAACACCTTGGTATATTCCTAGTACCACTACTTGGTAAGTAACAGTACTCACTTTTTGCCTCCCCATATGCTGCTTAATTGCTCCCAAAACAGTTGAGCATACAGACAGTCAATTAAAAGGCATGACTTTGTTTGTAGAATATTAGGGCAAATGTCCCTGGGACAGTACCGTTCTTCTATTCTTTTATGTTTCATAGAATCTCTGACTGCCATTTTCCCATTTATGCCTAATCATGTTATGTCCCACATTTGACAAGGAATCCTAGGATTTGCTAATTGTGCAGTAGCAATAGATTGTTGTCCCATGGAACAAAATTTAAGTTCTAATGCTCAGAAGAAATAACAACAAATAATATGGGAATACAATTGTTTCATGTGACTAGGCAAATTGATGGGGGCCATGCCTGGATGCCCTGTACCTAGACTTCAGTAAGGCCTTCGATTCACTACCGTATGGGAGACTTGGAAGCAAGCTATGGGGCACAGGGGCAAGAGAAAAACTGGTGGGGTGGGTGGAGAACTGGCTAAAAGATAGGCAGCAGAGGGTGGTGGTAGGTGGGGAATACTCATCCCCTAAGCCTGTGACAAGTGGCGTTCCACAGGGGTCAGTGTTGGGCCCAGTGCTGCTTGGCATATTTATTGCAGACATCTCAGAGGGCATCAGCAGCAAAATCAGACTATTTGCAGATGACTCCAAGATGGGAGCGGTGGTGAACGACCAGGTTGGGTGGCAGGGGCTCCAGGAGGATCTGGCAAGGCTAGTGGCATTGTCTGACAGATGGCAGCTGGGGTTCAATGCAACAAAATGCAAGGTACTGCACTTCGAAACAAAAAAATCCAAGGAGAAGCTACCATCTGGGAGGGGTGCTGCTGGAGGTAACAGAAGAGGAGAAGGATCTGGGGGTGCTCATCACGGGAGCAATGAACAATTCCATGCAATGCAGAAAGGCAGCAGCAATAGCCAACAAAATGCTGGGGTGCATTGCAAGGGGCATTACCTCGAGAAGAAGGGAGGTTATTCTGCCATTATACAGATCGTTGGTTAGACCCCACCTGGAATACTGCATGCGGTACTGGCGCCCATACCTACAAAAGGACATTAGGCTGCTGGATTCAGGGCCTGAGGGAATTGCCTTATGAGATCAGACTAAAAGAGTTAAACATGTACACACTGGAGGAGAGGAGGGACAGGGGGACATGACTGAGACCTTCAAATACATGAAGGGGATAATCAAAACAGACACAGAGGGTCCATTCAGGAGGAGGATGGGGAGAGACACTAGTGGCCATGAAAGGAGATTGGAGGGGGGTAGATTCAAGAGAGAGGTGAAGAGGCATTTCTTTATGGAGAGGGTGGTGGCAAAGTGGAACGCACTACCGGCTGAGGTGGTGGCATGTAATACAGTGGAATGCTTCAAGAAGGGGTGGGACAGAACAAAGGAGAGGGTAAAGGGAGGGAAGATGAGGGAAGTGGGGCAGTTGCTGAATAGCAATCTCGAGCAGTCTAGATAGACCAGGATGGCCTTTTGCTGCTGGCAACTTTCGTATGTTTGTATGTTAAAGGACAATAAGACAGTTGGAGCAAGCTTCCAGGATTTACATTTAACCATGGCATAGTAAATACAAGCATTTGTCAATGCTGAATATTTTCTTGCATGGTTTATGTGGCAGGGGTGTATTGTGTTCGTTAAACTTCTGTTTGGAGGAAAAGCCTGCCTGAACTATGTTTTGACAAGCTGTCATATTTTGGACAGCATTTGAATACAGACGCTTGGGTAATAAGAAGGCTATATTGAAAATGTGGGGTGCAAATATTTAAAATGTCTGCAGTTACGAGCATGCATATCGAAATTGCAATGAATGGGCAAAACTTTGTCATTTTTTCATATTTTGACCCCAAATGTTGAACATAATCTTCTTATCACCCCACCTCATGAACCCCATAGGTGAAAATTTTCATATCCCTGGGAAACACGGCATTCCGCACCACAGGTGCGAAAACATGTTTTGGGCAGGATGTGAAAAATGACAGCTGTACTGTTCATGATGTGGTGTCATAAAATGGCTATACTGAAAATCTGGAGTGAAAGTATTGAAAATGACCAAAGTTACACACGTATGTAGAAAATTTTTAACGACGCGGGTGTAACTTCGGCTATTTTGGAGTATTTCCTAGATTTTCTACATAATCTTTTGGACCCCACTTCATGAAAAATGGCACTGTCATTTTGTTCATTGGTCCCAAAAGGTGATTTCAATAAGCAACTGTGCCATTCTTAAGCCACAGGTGTTAAAATACATTTGGGCACGATATGAAAACGACAGCTGTACTGTTCATGAGGAGGTGTGAAAAATCATAATGTTGAAAATCTGAAGTGGAAACATAAAAATCGGAGGTTATGGCGTACATAGAAAGCTGTGCGAGCATACTCATAATCAGTCATTTTGGGAATTTTTTTGTACCAACTTTTCAACATGGACTTTTTGGGACCTCTCCTCATGAACACTGGCACTGTCATTTCGTTAATCGGTCCTGAAAGGTGACTCTGCGCAGCAACCGTGAAACCACCTTCCGGGACAGAGTAATAAAATGACAGTGCCAGTGTTCATGAGGTGGGGTCCCAAGAACCCCATGTTGAAAATTTGGGGTCAAAATTCCTAAAAATGGCTGAGATATCGGTTCCATGTGATAACGGCGATCGCGGAATAGCGATCCTCGTTTGGGCGAGTGTACATTGCCGAAAATTAATTACGGAAATGTACACTCATGGAGAACTGCAAGAGGGTGCTGATCTCTTTGTTATGTGGGGTGCTGCACCCCTGCACCCCCTTACTAAAGAATTCTCAACTCCAGGGGGGTGCATATCATGGTGGGGGGAGTGCAAAACTGTAAAAAAACAAAATAACCCAACCCGACGCAAAAATAGTATCGCATCACACCCAGAACTGAACCTGGTATCTTCCCAACCCCAGCCTACCACCTACCTGCCATGCCACACAGCCAGCTTAGCAGCCCACCACCACACTGCACCCCACAAACCCTCCCCTTCCGCCCATCGCTCAGCATGGTCCCTCCCCCCAAGCGCGCGTATATGCAGTGACATCCTCTCGCTATATTTGCCTACCCCCCATATTCAGTCGCCACCCTGCCAGGTAGCCCAATACACAGGCGCCATGATTGAGTCGCCCTTTTTAAAAGCACTAAATCGCGGTTGCCCTGTACACAGGATGCCAAGATATCAATAGAGGTTGAAAACCCCATTGACAGCCATTATACAGGCTTACCTTGATTCCTCAGTTTGCAGTTCAGCTTTGAAGAATGCAGACATGTCCCAGTCCAGAGAAGATCGCAGCCTCCGGAGGTAAGTATGTTATAAGTGGGGGTGCAGGGAGGTAGGTGTGCAGAGGGAGGGTCGGGATGGGGAAGGGGACAGGGAAGATGACAACGGACCTTTTTCTTTTTTACAGGCTTAAAAAAAAAAAGACATCGGGGGACAGTTTTCTTTTTTTTACAGGGCATAAAATATGTTTATTATGGAACAATTGAGAGTGGGCTCCCCAGTATCTGGGGGGGTAGATAATGCCAACACAGGACCTGGGCACCCTGATGTCAACATGGGACAGGCAACAGAGGGAGCAGGGCAGACTGAATGCAGAGGAAGGGAGTAGGAGGAGTGATTGTTCTGCCGGGATGGGGAACAGAGGGAGTGGGGTGGACTTCATGCAGAGGGAGGGAGTGGGAGGGGTTATTGACTTGTGCTGCCAGGATGGGGAACAAATAGAGTGGGGCAAAGTGCACACAGAGGGAGGGAGGGAGTGGGAGAGGTTATTGTGCTGCTGGGGTGGGGAACAAAGGAGCGGGGAGGAGCGCACACAGAGGGAGGAAGCAGGAGGGGTTGCTGTGCTACTAGGAAGGGAACAGAGGGAGCGTGGTGGACTGCATGCAGAGGGAGGGAGTGGAAGGGGTTATTGTGCTGTGGGACGGGAACAGAGGGAGCGGAGTGGGAGGGGTTATTGTGCTGTGGGACGGGAACAGAGGGAGGGAGTGGGAGGGGTTATTGTGCTGTGGGACGGGAAGAGGGAGCGGAGTGGAGGGGTTATTGTGCTGTGGGACGGGAACAGAGGGAGGGAGTGGAGGGTTATTGTGCTGTGGGACGGGAACAGAGGGAGCGGAGTGGGAGGTTATTGTGCTGTGGGACGGAGAACAGAGGGAGGGAGTGGGAGGGTTATTGTGCTGTGGGGACGGGAACAGAGGGAGCGGGTGGGAGGGTTATTGTGCTGTGGGACGGGAACAGAGGGAGGGAGTGGGAGGGGTTATTGTGCTGTGGGACGGGAACAGAGGGAGCGGAGTGGGAGGGGTTATTGTGCTGTGGGACGGGAACAGAGGGAGCGGAGTGGAGAGCATACAGAGGGTAGGAGTGGGAGAGGTCATTGTGCTGCCGAGATGGGGAACAGAGGGTTGGGCCGACAGCACTACACAAATGAAAGAAATGAAGCGCTCTCACTGGAGCACTTCATTTGTTTCAACTACAGAATGGCTTCCAGCTGTGAAATTCAGACTAGTGTCACAGTCTGGTTGTGTTCTCATTGGTCTGTGAGGGACGAGCTCACTGTAGAGTGATTTGCATTGAACTCATCCCTAACACACCTCTCAAATGTTCTACCTCAAGATGTTTCTTGCACATGTGCAAGCAAACATAATAAGAGGGAACAATATGTATGTACTCCTTTAGTCTGCTATGTCAAACTCCTGTACTTCAATCTGAAAAGAAAGGGACTAACCAATCTCGTAGTGATGGGACACAACACCTCTCCTTCTCTTTTAGCACAGGAATAAAATAAAATAATAAAAAAAAACATGGACATAAAAAATACAACTGGGTTAACCATTCAGTTCCTGCCTTCCTTATAATCGCTCTGTGTTGTCTCTCTTAATTGGATTCAAACGACTTCTCCAAAGGCCCTGAAAAAAAAATACTATAAAGCTTTGTCTCAGTCATTGTGGGGGGAGGAAACACTATATTAATATGCAAGAAACAGGGGAACAGCAAGGACCATATTAAAAAAAAAAAAACACTTCTGTTTAGATAGAGGTGTATTTCTCAATGTCACCAATTTCTTCTCTGTTTTTAATATACACTCTTTCCAGTTATCTATAATTGCATCATCCAGACCAAATTTAATCCCCTAGACATTCAAAGGCCCTTCCATAATATTGATCCCTGCAATTACTTCACCTGGAACGTAATTCCTGGGACTCCCAGTAGGAATATTTGAACTCTTATTATAATTTACCTGAGCTCCAGCAAGCATTGAAGATTTCTATAATGTGTCCTGTGCTTCTTCTCCTGAGGCTTTATCTCTGATCATGATATATAAATCATCAGCATATGCCATAGCTTTAAATTCAGGTAAATCCAGTGTCAGCTGAATACCCCCACTCTCTGTATTCTGCTGCAGTAACCTAATAAGGGGGGCCAAACTGAAACATGTAGAAGTGGGCAAAGCAGACATCCCTGCCTAACATCTCTCTTCACTGTATCATAGGACTTATTTTATCATTTACATATGGTGATACAGAAACATTTTTATACAGTATCGTTATCCAATCTATGAATTATTTAGGGAATTCATACAGTTGTAGCACTTCTACTAGATACTTGTGTGGAACCCAGTCAAATGCCTTGTGCTGATTAATAGACAGCAAATATACCTTCACCGTACCTTTTTGTCCCCGTTCCCACAATTCTCATAATAAAATCACGTTGTCAAACATTGACCTCTGCTTTATTGCGCAAGAAGAGTAGGGGAATTTTTTTATTAAATCTTCAAAAACGATATTTACAAGCATGTTTACATAACAGCGAAATAAAAATAACTGAAAAGTAAATTAAACAAATGTTATTACGTCACATAAAATCATATCAGGAAAAAATGAAAATTCAAAAAGTAAGCTTTGTAAATGTACTCCCTACCTGTGATCTCAATAATTATTATTGTAATTTATCGTAACCACTTAAAAGCATCCCACCTGGTATGCCACAGTGATCTATCCACTACTTTATAATCCTCCATCTTCATATGTTGTAAGTTGGACTGGATAAGTTGAATCAATTCCACCTGAGGAATGTGCTACTGTTGGAGTACCAGCCTGCAACGCACTTGCCATATCCAGCAGACAAAACATGCCATCAGGACCCGTAATGAACCTATATCACATTGAAGCCACCACCCAGGGAACAACCCTTTAAACAAAATGTTAGGGGACAGAAATAACCAAATATCAGACTCCCAATATAGAGACAATTCCTTCCAAAATTCTATAATGTAAGGACAAAAAAAATACAAGTGTTCCATCGTCTCGGTCACACCACTACACTGATCTCAGGAACAACAACACTCAGCAAGCTCTTTGGGCTTCTGATTCCCCTTGACATTGATTCTATTATGCACCCCCAACCATACCACATCCCACATTTGGGGGGGGGGGTTCTAGGTTCAACCAATAAATCCCTTATCGCCTTTTGTCCGATTGTCGTTAGTGCCTCAAAGAGCCTTTCTATAAATTGATCTCTCACTATTTGGAGATATGAGAGTTTCCTGGGTGTGGATAATAATGAAGATTGTGAAACTCCCCACTTCTTTAAATTATCAAAACAAGGTATCCAACTAGAGTCCAATTTCATGGTTCTTTTGTTTTTATGTCTAAATACCATGGCCTTCCAATCCTGCCTAACTTCTGTAAACTGAGGGGATGTCCTTGCCACCCATGGGACAGCACTCTTCTTTATATTTAGTACTAGGTTTGCATAAAAAAAAAATACTCAAAAAAAAGACAACCGGTTGTACCATGTCCACTCCACCCTCTTCAAGTGATAAATAGGTAATCCCCTGTTTTATAGGATTCAATCTACTTCCCCATAGACATGAAAAAAAACATTAATGTAATCTGGTTTCCATATGTTTAAGCACAGGATATACATAACATAGGTATAGAAAAATCGGAATTAAAAAGGTTTTTATCAGATATACCCTTTTTAACTTACCCATATGTTGTCTATTCCATTTAATCACCAATTGCTGTCCCCTCCCAATTTGGTGGGCCCAGTTATAGCTACCCATATCTCCTTGACCAAAAAATACACCTAGCAACTTAGTGGGTTCTAAGGACACCTGAACTCCTCCCACAATATGTGGTGTGCTGGGTTCCTGTTGTAAGGGAACACATTTGCTTTTAGCAGTATTAACATCCCCCCTAAAACAGTAGTCATGGACTGGATTAGAGCATTAGCACAGTCCCCTGAATCTACATTTGTCACTGTAAAAATCAAGTCGTCAGTATATGTTATATATGCTATAAATTTAATTGCTGATAAGTTAGAAACCTGAATCCCTTCAATCCTAGGGGAAGAATATAAAATTCTAATCAAGGGATCCAAAGTCAATATATATAAAATAAGGGGCTTAGAGGGCAGCCCAGTCGAACTCCATGCAAGACCATACACTTATCCCCCACCTATTTATTATCATAAGGCTGAACAAAGGCCCCCCCCCCCATAGCATAATTGAATCCAATTAATAAATTCCTGTGGAAACTCATATTTCTTTAAACATGCTCACAGAAACTTCTGGGAGACATTATCAAAAGCTTTTGACTGATCAATACTAATCAAAAATCCATCTGCTGTACCCTGTGCCCCTTGTGCCATAAGTACCCAGAGTAAGAATAGGGCTTCAGTAATTCATCTACCTGGGACTGCACAGACCTGGGATGGATGAGTTATTGTATTAAGCATTCCAGAAATTTGTGAACTAAGAATTTTCACAAAGCTTTTAAAATCAATATTAAGTAATGAAATCTGTCTCCAATTTTGTAAGTTGGTTTTCTCTCCCTTTTTATGCAGAAAAATTAAAGGGCCTTCATAAATATTTAAAAATGTAGTATAGTACATATTGGTAGACATAACCCAAATTATGTTTATTATTTGGATGGGGTGCCAATTCATGTTAAAGTAACAGAAAAAGATCTAGGGATTCTTATAGACAATAAATTAAACTTTAAAGAACAAAAAACCTCTTTCGTTGCCAAAGCAAATAGGGTAATAGTAGCAATAAAAAGAAATACTAAGAGTAGAAAATCTGAAGTATTATTGCCATTATATCTTTCATATGTGAGACCTATCTTGGATTATGGATCTCAGATATGGTCTCCATATAAAATTACAGAAATTAACAAATTAGAAAAAAATGCAAAGAAGATATACCAAATCAATAACTGAGCTGAATCAATACCCTTACTAAAATAGATTAGGGCTGCACAGCCTGGAGGTTAGAAGGCAAAGGGGTGATCTCTTGTTCATTTTTAATATACTAAATAATCCTTTATTAATATTGGACCTGGAAATTGAATTTAAGAATGACCAGCTGAACACTAGGGAATATCCATTACAGATTAAGCTTGAGAGATTCAAAACTAAAGATAGAAAATATTTTTATACCTTACGAACAATTTCACTTTGGAATCGATAACCTATTAAAGTTATTTCAAGTATTACAAAAGAAAATTAAAAACAAATCTTGATGAATATATAGCTACAAGTGGGACTCTTAAATATTACAATTTGTCCTGATAGGAGCTAATTATGGGCCATGCCTTTTTTGCTCCTACTGAACTTAGTAAACATTTGACTATTAAGTCTGGCTTCTGGAAAAAAGGTCTGAAAAATCTGAAGGTGTTCCTGAGGAATTAATTGCAACAACCTAACATAAAATTCACTGGTTAACCCATCTGATCTCGGGGCTATCCCTTTCCGTAAAGACTTAATTATTGTTGTCAGTTCCAACATAGACAGGGGGGCCATAAGGGCTGCTTCCTCTGTTGGGCTCAGTTGTGGGGTGTCTGCAGCCTGTAATATACGATGATACCACTCAACACACCCATCTTTAGCCTGTTGCTGTTCTTCTACTTGTTTCCTTATTTCTGCCAAAATATTTGTGTTCCTTGTAATTAATTGTCCCATAGAGTCACGAATGCTAGTTAAGCGGTGTCTCTGTACCCGATTACAACAATCTTCTAACGGTGTAGTCTGTGATTTAGACCCCTGTGTGCCAAACCTTTGTTCCATAACTAGTGCTGTGTGTCTATTATAGTGTACTTAAAATTTCCTGTCTCACACCTTTTAATTTATACCTATTATCTTTCCCTTCATCTATTTGTTCAGTCAAAAATGTCTGAAATTGGTGTTGTAAGGAAAAATAGTCAACTTCCTTCTGTGCGCTGTACTCCTAAGCCACAGTTTTAAAATACCCAATAAGCAATTGTTTGGTATCCTCCCACCATTTCAAAGGGGACTCATGTAAGAAGATAGTATACTGAGTGTCTGCCATCCACTATGGAGATCAGATCCTGGCTAACGTCTGGTTTCTCTAATAGACTAGAATTTAACCACCAAATCCCTTATCCCCTGCCCTAGGTGGAGTAGTAAAGACAGAAATTCCAATCAAAGCATGATCTGAAGTTTCGATCAGAATAGTTTCTGAAGCAGAGATCGGTATGGATTGTGAAGAAAAACAATAATCAGTTCTTGTTGATAAAAATCCCCGACAGTAAGTGTGTTTGGGTATCTGAAAGCACACTGCTTGTGCATCTCGTAATCCAGTTTGTTTAATCAAGGCCCTTAAAAAGGCAGTATCACTGTAGACTTTTGTTTTCGGCCCTTTGGTATCAAAATCCAGTAAGCTAATGTTAAAATCACTGCCAAATAATACTTATTTGTGCATAAATATGGTTGAATTAGTTTCAACAACTCCACCCTTAAGGCTTTTGTCTGTGGGGCATAAATATTGATCATTCTGAAAACAAACCCTGCAAACTCCACATCTAACAATAGGACCCTCCCAGAGGAAATATCCACCATTTTATGTAAAATAAGACCAGGGTTGGAAAAACAAATTCCTACATCACTACATAAATCCTCACCAATGGACCAGAAGGATTTTCCTAAAAACCAAGCAGATTCAGCAATTTGCACATCAGTCACTGATCGTAACCGTGTATCCTGTAAAACAAAAATGTCATGTTGTAAAGACTGTAATGTCATAAAGGTAATGTCTCTGTTTATATCCAACTTGATGCTGTTTACATTAAGGCTAGCCAGCCTGAGAGGTATAACATCCTGATGTTTTAAAGGGTTTCCTGCTTCCTAGCACTGGCTCTTGTTCTCCTACCCTGTGGCTTCACAGGCCTCTGTGGCACGAGTAGTGTATGACCTTCTGTCAAAGGGTCAGGAAGGGAGGATTGTGAGGAGGTATCAGACTCCTCTTCCATCTGTTCACTCCAACTTTGGAGCAACTCATAATTATTGCTCATAGGAACAATCAGAGGTGTTGTTATAATGTCTTGTTTCTTCTTTGGCCCTTTATGACCTTTCCCCGCCTCCTTGAACCCCTCTAGGTGCACAGTTGGCATGGTATTAGAAGCATGAGGTTTCTCACTGGGAGCTGGGGGGGCATACATGTTGTCTCTGGAAGGGGAGCAGGGTGAGGCACAATAGGTTCACTATCATCAGCTGTAGGCATAGGAAGTTCCTGTGCCTAAAAGGCATCTGTAGATTGCTCTGAGGGTCTCGGCTGTTGACTGGCTGGGGGGGGGGAGCAGGAGGGGGTTGGACATAAGAGCGCTCTGAACCATGTGAGGGTTTTAACCTGTTTATATAGAATTCTTATTCCAGAGTATCTTCTGAGTTATGAGCCGCCCGTGGGCATGTCCGGAAGGAGTGTTCATTATCTCAGCACAGGTTATAAACTGGGGGAACAGTACATAAAGCAGCTGTATGCCCAGGTTCTCCACAGTGGAAACATCTGATCTGGTTGCAATTTGAGTTCAAGTGTGTAAGAGAACCACACTTATAACAGCCTTTTGGCTGTCCTTGATAAAAAAGAATTCCACGATCTCGGCCTAAGAAAAAAAATTTTGGGAGGTGTCTGAATCTGTCGCCCTTATGTTGAAGTTGTATCCTAAAAGTCCAGCCTCCATTCCAGAATCCATTATCATCAATTATGGGTTGAGGATTGCCTAGAGTATCAGCCCATTTTTCTAACCAGAAATAATATCATTAACCCTGAACCCCTCATTCCGAAAAAGTATGGTCACTGTTTTAACTGACGGTTTCGAAAGCGGAATGGCACAGAACCCCTGCCACTCAGGGGAATCCTTCAGGGTATAATATAACTTCCAGAATTTGTCCATCAATAAGGCTGAGCAGAAACTAACATCATAATTGCTGTCCCCCAGAGCATGAACAAAGGCATACACTTCTGCTTTATTGAATTTCATGGATTCAAGCAATAATGTTCTCCCCACATACAGCCTATCAGGGATTTTTCCAATACCCCCTTTAAATCGGATTCGAACTGCAAACCAGGTCGATGTAAAAAACTAGCATAGCTAGGCTGCCAGCTATCATCAGCATTATCAGCCAGCTGTGCTCCTGTAGCAGAACCTGGGACCTGTTCCCCCTTGTCATTTTCAATATTTTCAATATCATATTCTGTATGCCCCTGAGAACCTCGTACCTGTTCTAACTGCGTAGTCAGCTGCTTTTCTTTGCCACCTCTAGGAGAACTGCTTGGGCTGGTCCTAATCTCCCCCTCAGGATCCTGTGATGGTATGCATAGCTCACACACGTCTGGTGCAGTTGTAGAATTAGGAGCCACATCCGGTGTCACTGCAGTTCCTCTGGCCATATCTTCATCACCTGCTGGTTTCAGGCTAAAGATGTGTCCTCCATTCTCTACTGTAGTGTTTTTCCGCTATTCCGGCAACCCCGTGATTGGTACTGCAGGGTCCAGAATCCATATACCATCTGCAAGTATCCAACCTGCTTGCTGCAGTGCGGTACCTGGAGCCCATTCCAGTTCCATGGAAGAGTAGACAGGAGATCCACTTGTAGCAGTCCTCAGCTCCACATCAGGCTCCTGGATCAAGTTCTGATCAACTGCAGGTAAGCCTGGTGCTGCCGAAAGAGTTACCCACTTACCCGAAGGAAGCACAGGGCTGACAGCTGATCTTTTCCATTTCTTTTTCTCATCTAGTCTTGAAATGTTTATTTGGAACTCCTGTTCGGCTTCTTACATCAGATTTAACAGCTGCTGTTTTTCTTTTCTAATTCTGATTGTAACTCCGTCTCTTGCTGATCAATATCAGCCATATCTGCCGTAGACCCCATATCGGTTCGTTCCTTTTAGCCTGGTTCAATGTCCTTGGCTGAGAGCATTTCTTCCTCTGATCCAAAATCTGTGTTTAGTAAATCCTCATCCTGTTGCAGTGAAACAGAAGCAACCCCTGTCTGCTCCAAGGCCTGACCTGGACTGGCAGCAGCCATCTCTGTCACCAAGGAACAGCACCCCCTAGAAAAGAGTAGGGGAATTTCCCTGGTGTCATGGCCAACATTTCCCCCTCAATAAAACAGGCCCATGCAACCCACTCCCCAGGATGCAACTGGAAACAAGCTACTGTAGCTTAGTATGACTTTTCTGGTCAACAATTACAAATACAGAAATAAAAAGCTTGCACACCTGACTGAGTCAAGAACAACAGGTAGTGAAGGAGTCACTGAGCACCTTAACTGCAAGAGAGCATGCTCCGGGCATTTACCTAATTTACATGTGCACGTCAACCCAGTTCAAAATACTGAAAAAACAGGGATCGAGGAAAAAATTGTGGTTTGCAGACACATGTAAACCCGACTGGTGCACTAACCCAGTTACTTTTGAAACAAGGGTTGAAAGTATTGGGTTCACAGGAATCGATGCCTATAGAACCCGAATGAACTTTTCATGTAAACTGAATCAGTTGCTCAATCCTGCCTAGAGTCATACTTTCAATAGACCCTCACTTGCCAATGCACAACAGCAAGTACTGAGCATGCTCACATAAACTGTAAATCGGTTACCGGTATTCCAGAGATGCAAATGTAAACTAAATTGCCGCTCTGGAACCGGAATTTCCTGTTCATGTATACTGAATGGCACTGCAACCAGAACTTCCAGCACTGATCCCATTCCTCAAGCACTTTGCACATGTACACGAGGTAATTAAGAGAATCAGTTCCATTAAAAGTTGTAGGTCTTACAAGCAGAGTCCTTCCAAAAGGTTTCCAGCTCTTTAAATGCCTTTTCAGAAATCACTAGTGCCTGAAATTCTAACTGCTCAGGCACCAGGCCATCTAGTGGGGCGACTTCAGGTCCAGATGCAGAACAGTCTCTTCAGCTCTCTTCAGAAGGTTCAGTCAAAGTGGAAACAACCACATTGGCTTGCAACTGAGGCTGAGGATCATCTGATACCGAAACTAGCAGAGTCAGTCTGGTGCAATCAAAATAAGATTAGTTCTTTCCCTCCAGGCCTTGATCAGTACCTTGTATACCAAGGAAACAAAAGAAAGGTGTAAAGGTGGTTTAATCTCATCCATGCACAAGAAAAGACATCCCCTAGCAGTCTCCTGCAGAGGAGAGCAGACACAGAACAATCTCAGCTTCCTGTTTTTCTATGAAGCAAACATGTCAAATAGGAGGGGTAATCCCCACTCCACAAATACAATGGGCACCACCTGCAGATGCAGTGACCACTCGTTGGTACATCACTCCCATACTGCTGAGGGTGTCTGCCAGCTAACTGCTCAAATCCACTACGCGGACTACCATTATGTCCACCAGAAACAAGCAACCAATGCCTGCATGCTCACAGCTTCCTGGCAGAGCATGAAAATGTGCCCTTGTTTGCTGATATAAAACATAAAGGCAGGCCGGCCTGGTGGCACTGACGGTTGTGGCACTTAATCAAACCACTATTATGACTTTTCCGGGGCATCCCTCTATTTATCCTGCTGCACTGTATTCCTGTTAAAAAAAAAAAGGTTTTTTTCAATCAGACTGCAACCACACAAGTTAACAGGTTTAATTGTATCTTACTAAGGGTGCTTTCCTTGTTACAGGTAGACTCACTGCATACAGTTTCGCCTGCCAAAATTCACCATTGTGTTTGTCAATGGCAGATTCCAGAAAATTTGCTGGTCCATGACATTCCTGGTTAACTGTTCGCTTTTCCACAAACAGGACCGACTCAACCAAGCTTTGTGTCCAATACGGAGAATGCCTTCCTTTGGAGGTCTGCCAATAAGGTAAGACAGTTTCTACTTACTATGTAGAAGGAACATTACATACAAATAATTAGTTATAAAAATAGGCAAATATGGTAGTTTATTGAGACACTGCGAGGGTAGTAGTGACTGGGGAGTTACTGCTGCTTGGAATCCTCATATCATGCCCAACATTCTAAAGCTTGGGCTGTACCATTCCCCTGGTAGGGGTGCTCTATATACAGTTGTTGTGAATACCCATTAACAATGTTGGAGCTAACAGAAAAGGAAATTATGATAAGTATGAAGGGATTCTTCTGTGTTCACCATTGTGGGAAATGCAGCAAATACAACTGGTACTGCAGGAAATCTCAGTCGAAAGTCTCTACTTAGTTCATAGTGTGCCAGCTGACCCTAGATGCAACCTTTAACATTAACAATATAAAGCTGGGAGTAAGAAGCTGCTCCTTCAGCTGCAGAAAGCCACCCTGGAGTTCCAGTTCCTTTTTTTTTTTTTTTTTATTTATTTAAAATTCACAGAAATCATAACATTTCACCTAATAAGGCTTTTTCAGGGGATTGTTTAAAAACATTATGCTCATCTAAATAGTGTCTTCTAGTTTGCTAGTTTCTTTACTTCAAATGCTGACCAGTTCTACTCCTGCTGCATACTCCAGGATATCCATCATGTATGTAATATTTAAAATGTTTCTACTTGCTTTCTTTTTCATCTTCTTGAAATTCTTCACTCCCATGCACAGAGGCAAACTGGCAGCCAGAGTCAACTGAAAAGCACTTTGAGATACCCGCATGAAAGGCATTATAAACAGTAAACTCAAATAGGATGGTGTGGGGGTGTTGTGGTATGGCATCAGATCAAAAAACTGAGGGAACAGAAAATGAAGCAACCCTTTGACAGAACAGCACAGGATCTGGGTCCCATTTAACCCCCATGGTGGCATTTAGAATATATAATGGTACCCATGCTTGTCAGTGCATTTGGAAAATATGCACTTCCATTCCTTATTATTTTTATTGCTGCTCCCATGCCCCCTGACAAATAAGTTTTTTTCATTGGTGAAAAGGCCCCACTGGGCATCTAGGTCTCTGTCTGCATTCCCCTTACCATTCACACTACACAGAAGGGAATAGAGCACAGTGACCTGTGTGACACTTTGCCATCTGCTTATGGTTATGGTGTGATATTTGTAATATAAATAAATGGTCTGTGATTGTCTGCTGGCACCCAAGTCAGTCCAGGCTTCAATGAGAGACTTGACCTGAACCCAAAAGGAGACAGTGGCTGAAACCACAGGATGTTATAAAAAGACCAGAGGAAGACATTAATTAAGGCATTCTTCTAGAGAGAAAGTTTATTATCCTTTATTACCTGCTACTGCCTTTTTAAGTTGACTCCTATGGATGCATTTATGACATGCAGGAAGAGACTTATCTGGTTGCATGTTGGTGAGAAGTCATAAACCCCGAGATCTCTCTAGTAACAGGAAATCAGCAGAGGGACGTTGAAGAGAAATGTCTGAATCAAAGACTGTCATATTTGGGAATTTTATTTTATTTTTATTTTTTTGCTGATGTTCACATTAATTTTAATACCTCCTTGTAGAAAATTATATTAGAATTAACTCTAAGGGAGGATCTAGCTGACCTCACAAAAAAGGGGAGGGGAGATGGTGTTTCAAATGAAACAGCTAACAGAGGGAAACAGTAACATATCATTTTGGACTCAAGAGACTCTCTCTGGACTTGAAAGCACTTTCGGTATCCACTACTGTAGATAGGAAAGAAATTAAATATTTGTGGTAGGAGTTTTTGTTCTGTAACTTCCCATTTTTTTGTGCGATTTTGAGCTCTTGATATTTGTTCTGTATTTTATTTCACCTGTTTCAAACTTTTTAGTAAACAGCATTTTCTTTATTATACTGCCTGTGTCTTCTCAGTCCTTTTAGCATGTGATTGTTGAACCTGTGTTTTAAGCTGGCAGCTGTTAAGAGCTTAATTGTGCTGCTAAGCTTGAAAAATGTAAGAAAATACCTAGGTCTCATATAGACTTGTACGGGTTCATTTTGGATACCTGGCTGGATGCCCTGGGGCAAAAGATAATATTGCATCCCCCGAAAGAGAATATTATCTGAGCCTGTTAATTGGGTATGCTAATATAAGGTCGCAGTTTGAATCCCTCCAGAACTCAAGACTAATAGGTAATTCAGACCCAAAACAGACAGGAGGACTACCCTGTCTGTTACCTGTTCACACTATTGCACTCTGAGGTTGGCACTGTGGGAGTAGAGGGTCTGACCTGCAGAGTGCATTTGTGACAGATTTGGTTGATAGCGGTGCAATTTAAAGTATTTGGTAACACAAGCTTTAACAGTTCAATGTGTCAGATTAATGTGGTACTGCTCACATGCAAAATAAGGCAGTGATTTTTAAAAGGTAAACAGAACTATATCATAATCTTGGGCATGGAGGGGCCAGCAGCCAGTGCAGTGTCCAGATCTGGTGAGGAGGACAGCAGAGCCAGTGCAAGCCAAGGTCCACAGCAGCAGAGGAAGGTCACCAGCATTCTAGAGCCAGAAGCCATCAAGCTGCAGATGCAGTTGCAGAGAATGGTGCTGGAATTTGAGCAGAAGAAGTTCCAGTTGATAGATGGAAAGAGAGCAAAGAAAGCGACAGCTTCAGCGAAAAGTGAAGCGAGAACAACGAGAAGCTGAGTGAGAACACAGAGAGGCTGAACGACAGCAGTGAGAAGCTGACTGTGAAGAGCATGAGTGCCAGAGGCAACATAAACTGAAGAGGCTACGACTCCAAACACCAGCACCAGAGCAGGTAAGAGGCCCGGATTTAACTGGAACTCTAGGACTGGGTTACAAACTAAATTCTAAATTGATAGCTGAATTTAAAGAGGGGGAAGATATGGATGCCTTTTTAAATCCCTTTGAAAAAGTTTGCATTCAGGCAAATATTCCTAGGGCATCCTGGAGCTAGCTATCCCCACTACTTACCAGGAAATCTCGGGATGCGTTGGGTCAAATGGACAATGAAGATAATAATGATTACAGTAAACTTAAAGCTGCACTTTAAAAAAAATATGAGCTATGGCCCGGTGGTGCTGAGGGTTGAGACGCTGGATGTCACACCTCGTGCCACGCCGGCGACCTGGGTTCGGTAGCAGACTCGGGATGCCGGGGGTCAGGTGGGGGAGACAGGCTAGAGTATCTGATGACAACTCAGGGATGGGATTTATCCTGGCTGTGCTGACCCTTAGCAGAAGCTGGGGGCATGCCAGCATGTCGACACCTCAGAGGTTGGATTGGCCACAGGTGGAGGTCTCTGGACCAATCAACTCTGGAGTGGCACCATTTGGGGGAGAAGCTGAGAACATCTGTGTTCACGCCTGACATCAAGGCACACAGCTTCCACACAAAAAGGGAGGAAAATGCACCCAGCGGAGATGGGAAGATGGAGCACCGACCAAGTCTTGATGTGCCGTCAAGCCACCACTGCCCGGGAACCCAACACAATTTCAAGATTTGGTGGATTGGTCCCCTCCTGACCCTGCACAGGGGATATACCAAGGCAGGATGGAGGGATCCAGGCAGCAGGTGAGCTGGAGGCAGGTAGGAGATTCATGGGCGACTCCTGATGCGGTGGCTTTGTTGGGGCAGTAGGAGGGAAAAATAGAAAGTCTAAAAAAATAAATATGAGCTAGTAGCAGAGGTATACAGAACTAAATTCCATAAGCTCAGGAGAAGCCCTGACATGAGCTATGAAGAGCTAGCCATGAAACAATGTCAGTTTTTAAAACATTGCTGGGAAGGAACTGAAGCATGCTGTACTGTTAGAGCAGTCTTTTTGGGCATGTCCAGCAGAGCTGAAAACCTGGCAGGAGGACCGCAATCCAAAAACAGTGCAAGAGGCTGCTGAGCTCTCAGACCGCTATGCTCGGAGCAGACCTGCTCTGAGAGTGAATGGGGCTAGCGTGGCAGTGCAGAAAAGGAAAAGCACACCTTCTGGGTAGCTAAACCCTCCCTGCCTCCACCAAAACCAGGTAGCTCCAGGTTACAAAGAAAAGATTTACTTGAGAATAGAAATGAGTGCTGGGTTTGCAAAGAAACTGGGCATACTGCCAGACAGTGTCCCAAAAGGACAAATAGTGCAGAAAGTAGTGCTAGAAAAGTAGTGGGTGCTTTGTGTGTCCCTGAAAGCATGCTCATAAACATGAGGGAACACATGCATCCAGTCACTGTGAATGGTGTACAGACACAAGGGTTAAGAGACACAGGGGCATCCCTGACTTTGGTAAGAGGGGCTCTGCTAGAGCCTGGCCAGCTTATACCCAATCAATGTGTGACTGTACGAGGATTCACTGGACAGGAGAAACCCTTGCCACTTACTAGTGTCCTCCTAGACTGGGGTGAGACATGGGGGACTGTACAAAAGGTTGCTGTAGCCAAAACTTTAGCTGCTGATGTGATCATTGGCAACAGTCTCAAACAGGATGGTGTGTGCAGTTACCCACAGCCAAGTGGCAAAGGAAAATTGTGGTTCCCTGGACCCCATAGAAGCAACTGTGGAAACCACTGGGAGGCTGATCCCCCAGCCTGTCTCCCCTGATATGGGGACTAATGAAAAGGGGGTAGAAGTTTCCCAGGTAGCAGTTAACCAAACAGGTATGGAAGGCTACTCTGAGGAAGGAGGGGTGACCCATTGTCAGAAGGTTAGGTATGGCAGTGATCCTGAGTGCCCTGATGCTAGAGATAAGGACCCTAGTTTAGACACTGAAGGGAACCTGTCCCATGCCTTGGGAATGTGTAAGGAGTTTGCAGCTGCTCAGAAAAGTGACCCTAGTCTAGAGAAGCTGATGGCTTGGGCAGACTCTTACTGAGCACAGGGAGGTGATGGGAAACACAGTTTATTGGGACAATGGACTGCTGCATATGCAGGATGCTAAGACAGAGGGAGGGGTGATAGGCAGGCAGCTGGTCATTCCCAAGGGGTACTGTGAGCAGTTGCTCAAGATTCCACATGATATTCCCATGTCTGGTCATCTGGGAATTGCATGCACTATGCTGCAGTTGGCCCAGAATTTCTATTGGCCCAGCTTCACCCAGCAGGTGAAGGAGTATTTCAGGCCTTGTCACTGGTGCCAAGAAATAGGGAAGGCAGGTAAGAAACCCCAAGCCACCCTAATTCCATTGCCCATAGTGGAGAAGCCATTCCAGAGGGTGGGAATGGATATTGTGGGGCTTTTAAATACCTCCCACTCCTCAGAAAAGAGAGTCATCCTGACTGTGGTGGATTATGCCACCCAGTACCCAGAGGCAGTCGCCCTATCCTCACTGAGGACAGACAAAGTGGCAGATGCCTTACCAGGGATTTTCTCCTGTGTTGGGTTTCCACAGAAGGTTATTACCGATCGAGGCGGTTCCTTCATGTCAGACCTGATGAAATGTTTGTGGGAGAAGTGTGATGTGGTGCAGAGATGCATGACACCTTATCACCCACAAGCCAATGGCCTTGTGGAAAGATTTAACGGTACCCTTAAGTCAATGCTCTAAGTGTTTGCTGAACAGCATGGGAGGGACTGGGAGAAATACCTTCCCCACCTGTTGTTTGCATACAGGGAGGTGCCCCAAGAGTCAACAGGGTTCTCCCGCTTTGAGCTCTTATATGGACACCGGGTATGTGGGCCCCTAGACTTGATCCGGGAGGACTGGGAAGGCAAGCATGCTACCCAGGGAACTCCCATAGTGGATTATGTCCTTAGGTTTAGGGAAAAGATGAAGTCCTTATGGGGACAGCTCAGAGCAACCTGACAGCTGCCCAACAAAAACAAAAATTGTGGTATGACTGCAGAGCCAGAGCTCGCTTGTACATGGTGGGTCAGGAAGTCATGATCCTAATCCCAGTCTGGAAAGACAAACTGCAGTCTAAGTGGGCAGAACCATACGAAGTAGTCAGACAGGTAAATTATGTTAACTATATTATAGAGATACCTGACAAAAAACATACCCAAAGAATGTACCATGTCAACATGATGAAGCCATATGCTAATAGGGCTGACATGGTGTTTGCAGTGTGTAGTCCTGGGGAGGGGACAGATGAAGGAGACCCCCTTCTGGACTTGCTGGAAGAAAGTAAATGGGAATCCTCTATGGAGGCAGTTAAATTGTCTCCTCAGTTGACCCCAGATCAGATCCAGGAAGTAAGGGAGGTTTTAGCAGACTTTGCCACACTGTTTAGCACCAAACCTGGACTAAACCCCGTAGCAATGGACGATGTGGAGACAGGGACGCAAGTGCCCATACGGCAAACAGCATATCAGGTGTCAGAGGCTCTCCAAAGGGACATTAGGAGGGAGGTGGAGGAAATGCTGGATTTGGGGGCAATCCAGAAATCCCACAGCCCCTGAGCCTCACCTGTGGTCCTTGTTCCCAAGCCAGATGGCTTTACTCATTTTTATGTGGACTTCATGGACTGAATGAAGTCACGAAGTCAAATGCCCACCCAATGCCATGGATGGATGAACTCCTGGACAAGTTAGGAGAGGCGACATACCTTACGACTATTGACCTGACAAAGGGGTATTGGCAGGTAGAGTTAACTGCCAGAGCTAAGGAGAGGGCAGCCTTCATCACTCCGATAGGCTTATTTGAATTTAAAGTAATGCCTTTCGGAATGAAGAACGCCCGGCCACTTTCCAAAGGTTGGTGAACCAGGTGTTAAATGGTGCTGAGGAGTATGCTGTGGTGTACCTGGATGACATTGTCATCTTTAGTGCCAGCTGGGAGGAACACCTGTCCCACCTTAGGGAAGTGCTGGGCAGGATACAGAGGGCCGGGCTCACTGTCAAAGCTGAGAAGTGCCAGGTAGCCATGGCTGAAGTGGCATATCTCAGGCATGTTGTACGCTGGGGACAGCTCTGTCCTAATCAAGTGAAAATAGAGGCAATCAAGGCATGGCCCAGATCAGAAATGCAGAAGCAGGTCAGGAGTTTTCTGGGGACAGCAGGGTACTATAGGAAGTTTGTACCCAATCACAGTGCACTGGCCACTCCCCTATATAGCCTGCTAAGGAAAAGGATGCCTAAGAAAATTACCTGAGAACCAGCCTGTGGAAAAACCTTTACCAGGCTGAAGGAGGCACTGTGCAGTGCTCCTGTACTGGCAAGTCCAGACTACAGCAGACCCTCTGTAGTCCAGACTGATGCCTCAGATGTGGGTATTAGGGCAGTGCTGAGTCAGACATCCAGCCAAGGGAAAGACCACCCTGTAGTGTACCTGAGTAAAAAGTTACTTCCCATGGAGCAGGCTTACTCTACTGTGGAAAAAGTGTCTTGCCATGGTGTGGGCCCTAAAGAAGTTAGAACCATACTTATACGGGCAGCATTTTGAGGTACAAACAGACCACAACACCCCGGTTTGGCTGGCACAAATGGGTAAAATGAATGGTAGATTACTAAGATGGAGTCTTGCCTTGCAAGGATATGATATGATTATATCACATAGGGCTGGAACAGCCAGTGAAAACGCTGATGGCTTGTTGGGTCTATATGAGGAGTGAACTGACTTAGGGAGCTCATCCCATGCAGGGGAAAGAGCCCCCAAATTCAGTCTAGGTGGGGAGGATTGTGACACTTTGCCATCTGCTTATAGTTATGGTATGATATTTGTAATATAAATAAATGGTCTGTGATTGTCTGCTGGCACCCAAGTCAGCCCGGGCTTCAGTGAAAAACTTGACCTGACCCCAAAAGGTGTCAGTGGCTAAAACCACAGGATGTTATAAAAAGACCAAAGGAAACCATTAATTAAGACATCCTTCTAGAGAGACAGTTTTTTATCCTGTATTACCTGCTACTGACTTTTTAAGTTGACTCCCATGGATGCATTTATGACATGCAGGAAGAGACTTATCTGGTTGCATGTTGGTGAGAAGTCATAAACCCTGAGATCTCTCTAGCAGCAGGAAATCAGCAGAGGGACATCAAAGAGAAATGTTTGAATCAAAGACTGTCATATTTTGGAATTTTTTTTTTTTTTCTGATGTTCACATTAATTAAAATACCTCCTTGTAGAAAATTATGTTAGAATTAACTCTAAGGGATGATTTGGCTGACCTCACAAAAGGGGAGGGGAGATGGTGTTTCAAATGAACAGCTAACAGAGGGAAACAGTGGCATATCATTTTGGACTCAAGAGACTCTCTCTGGACTTGAAAGCACTTTTGGTAGCCACTACTGTAGATAGGAAAGAAATTAAGTATTTGTGGCAGGAGTTTTTTTTCTGTAACTTCTGACTTTGTGTGATTGTGAGCTCTTGTTTGTTCTGTATTTTATTTCACCTGTTTTAAACTTTTTAGTAAACAACATTTTCTTTATTATACTGCCTGTGTCTTCTCAGTTTAAAACACAGGTTCAGCAATCACATGCAAAAAGGACTGACAGCTGCTAAGAGCTTAATTGCGTTAGTAAGCTTGAAAAAGATAAGAAAATACCTAGGTCTCATATAGACTTGTAAGGGTTCATGTTGGATACCTGGCTGGGTGCCCTGGGGCGAAAGATAATATTGCATCCCCTGAAGAGAATATTATCGGAGCCTGTTAATTGGGTATGCTAGCATAAGGTTCACAGTTTGAATCCCTCCAGAACTCAAGACTAATAGGTGATTCGGACCCAAAGTAGACAGAAAGGTTACCCTGTCTGTTACCTGTTCACGCTATTGTACTCTGAGGTTGGCACTGTGGGAGCAGAGGGCCTGATCTGCAGAGTGCATTTGTGACAACCTGATCTTATTGCATTTAATTAGAAGGAATGAACGAGGCTGATTTCTACTTCCAGCAAGTCACTTCAACACCAAAATTGTTGAAGTCCCTTACAGCAATGGGCAAAACTTCAACTGTTGAAATTTTACTTGTCACGAAAACACTGTTTCTTTGCAGTGGGCTATGCCTCCTATATACTGCCTATGCAGGGGGCTCTGCCCCCCCAGCACCCCTAGATTTTTTCAGATAAACTCCGAGTCAGAGATTATTTGAAGGGGGAGCAACAGTGGCAAAAAACATGAAATTTCACAAGTGGACTATTACAGCAACAATTTCAAATTCTGTTGAAATTGTTGCTGTAATGGCTTTCGCTGCCAAAACTTTGCAGTTTCGATGGTTTACCCTGATTTCCTATGAAATCATCTAGCTGTATGGATTTCTGTTATGAAAGGAATTTGGTTTTATGTTGCACCTTTCATAACTGTGTCCCAAAGAGCTTCACAATCCAGGAGAGGAGGGGGGAGAGAATGCTGCAGCCACTTTCAGTGTACAGGGAGATTCACAGAGGACAGATGTAGAGAGCTTACAGAATGGTTAAGGATAGTGAGGTTAGAAGACTTGTTCAGGGTCACACAGTAAATAGACTGCAGTTGTGAACTTCAAACCCTGCATCTCCAGGTTCACATCTCTGCACTCTGACCATATGACTAGACCAATCTGCCTCCCATTATTAGAATTGCTAGTCTGTCTGATAAAGCCTGTAATGTAGCTCAGCATATGACTATGCTGGGCATCTTCTCTGTCCCCTCTGCATGGGTGTTCTGACAGGGATCTGTTGGGCAGATAAGTGCAAGTCTCTCAACTGTTCCCGATGCTCAGGGATGTCAATGGTTTTGCTTCAAAGGTTTCATCTATCCCTGTTGGTCTTTCTGTCACTATTGAATGGGGATTGTCAGCACAAAATAATGGCAAACATGACAGTTACAAACTCAGAGGTTGGTCACCTGATGCCCACCTTTCTGGTAACCCAGGTACAGGAGAGGAGTTGGAAGCTCGCAGTGTCAGGCACTTGCTGGGAAGAATTCTGGCTTCAGCAGCACATCAAAGCCTGGGGAAGGGGGGATGGTATGCTGTGCCACACCAGCAACCTGTGATGGTGCTTGCTCTCCCATCAGAAGCTTGCTGCATGCAGGTAATGCCAACAGTGGCTGTGCTCAATGCTGTGTGGTCAAGTGGCAGCCAGCGAAGAAAACGGAAAAACTCCTAGGTCATCAGGTTGGCAGCTGCTGGCACTGTCAGGCTGTGCACCAGATGGATCCATCAGTGGCATCCCCCAGGGAGTGCAGTTGCTGGGGCTGGAGGACTAATGGGAGGACTTGGTGGGTAGTCCCTCATGGACTAACAGCAATACATAGACTAGTTCTATTTTAGAAAATGTTTTTATACTAGGCCCCTTATTTTACAGCTCGCCAGGTTGCTGCAGCCCTCTTCTAAGCCAGGGTCTCTGATTTTGATCAACTGGCCCTGATTTTTTTCAGGTCCTGTCCTTGATGTTTGCATCATCAGAGGGTTGAGAGGAATAATTAAAGCAGCAGAGTATGAGAGTGGTGAAAATGCTGACCCATACTTTTTTAAGCTATTTTAGATTGCCCTTTATCTCCTGACTTGTATGATACCCATCTTCACAGTTCAAATCTGCTTCAGCACTTTTTCACGTTTGAAACAATAAAGGAAGTGCTCCTTTTAATATAGTTCAGACCAGATCTTCATCAGTATTCTCAGCTGTTTAGTACATCTTTTGTCCCATAAAGTCATGGACCAGTGTCTGCTGCATGCCAGTTCATGATAGCTATTGTGGGGCTAGTAGTACAGCCTAGCTGTTTGAGTAACGGGCTGTGAATGAGCTTAGTACATACAGCATACCTGCGTTTGATTCCCACAGTCTTCACTTGCACACTGTGTGACTCTGAGCAAGTCACTTAGCCAGCCCAAAGCCCCCGGGTCACACCTGAAAATAGGCACTTGTGCCTACTGGGCCTTATCTGGTTACCAAAGAATAAAATATAAATAAATTTTAAAAAAAAGATGGATCTTAAAAGTGGATGTTCAAAAACAGCTGAGAATAAATACTGATGAAAATCTGATCCAAGCCATGTTAAAAGGAATGCTTCTCTTACTATTTCAAATGTGAAAAAAGTGCTACAGCAGATTCAAAATGGGGAAAGGATATCATCCAAGTCAGGGGACAAGGGGCAATCTAAAACAGACTAAAAATAAATCCCACTTTTCACTGCTATAATGCTCTGCCACTTTAAGTGGAACTTTTAAAAGACAGGTTAAACTCAATCATATTGTATAAGACATGCTGAACGTAAACAACAAAAGGTCCATCAAGTTGTTAAATGGACAGTGTTACCACGAAATGTTATGGACTTTGACACTACAGAGATAGGGGAAACAAGCAGTGGTGGGTATTTCTGGGTACCTGAGGCCAGGTTTTACAGTTTATTAATCCAGGATAGCCCTCCTGCAATACAGCACCTTGTTTTCAGTAGGGTCCTTATTCTACTCAGTTTTATACCTAGGAGGGACTGAAGCACTGGGAGGTCAAGTGACTTGCTCAAGGTCACTGCGAGTCCATGGCTGTGGTGGGATTCCAGCCTGGATCTCTCCATTCAAGCACACATTTACACTGTTTACACTCTCAAATGTCCACATTCCTATCATCTGCTGTTGTACTGAACAGAGTAAGTCAGTCACACTACACATGGCCAGCCATCTGCTGGCAGCAATTCCCAGATCCCAGCCTGCCAGTCAATTCTCATTACATTTCAGATTGCAGGAGTACACTGGTTTGTCTGTGCTAGCCCTTGCTCCAGCATTTTCTCGTCAGTTCAGATAGGTTTGGTTCACATTACTGTTCCATAAATGTAATATTCTACTGGTTATGTTTCCTGTCTACTGTGCTTGTGCCTCATACATACTATTTGCTTGTGTTTATTATCATCTTTACCCAGACTTTACTGTAAGGCATTAAAATACTACATATAAATATAAAAAATACAGAATACAACTACATTATGTTTGGCATACTTACGGCTACAGTCTTCATCAGCACAGAGTTTCTTGTTGGCAAGTTTGGGCATCTGTCTTCCTCCCAATGCAAAATTTAGCACAACGCAGACAATTACAAAACAGAGCAACACTGGTGTTTTAGCCATCTTCAGCAAGTGCTCACACATCAGACTTAAAACTTTCTGCAGCAAGAATCCTGCAGAAGTTCTAAAGAAAGATGAGCAGAAGACTCGTGTATGCTACTGGACCATTCTGTTTTTATAAAGAAATACAGATGTTTGTTTTCCATCACCTCCCCACTTTTTTTTCTGTTTATTCCCCCAGTGGTGGAACCAGCCTACCTTCAGCCTGACTTTGTGACCTATAGCCTGCTCCTCCTCCCACTCTTTCCCACAGCAGCAACCCCCCTCCCTCCCCCACACACATATCATCACCACCACCACCACAGCAGGGTTCTTCCTGTCTCCTCCAGATTCTGCACTTTGTACAAAGTAGAACATCATCTTGGCTCACCCCAGTGATTGGCATTTTGTCTCCCATACAAGGCAACTGGTTTACGAGCAAACTACAATACAGTAAATGCAAACATCTTGTAAAAACAAGGACATCCAATGGCTAACAAACCAAGCAGACAATCTTAAAGAGCAGATTCCTACTAGAGCCCCCCAAACATATAGTAACCCTTACCTGGCCCCAAGTTAACTGCCATAAAACTTTTAATTTATTTCAGCCAGGATTGCACAATACAATAAGTCGTATTTTGATCCGTGCAGCCGATCGAGAAAACGCTGCAACTTCCCTATTGCCAGACATGCCCCCATGTTAGCACATTATATGATGTCAGCAAATGGAGAGCAAAGGGGCGTGCTCCATAGACTACTATAGGGACTTTTTTAACTGCCCTTTTTTATGCTTCAGAGTTATGATTTTGACAAATCAAGGCCACCACTCAACTAACAATGACCTTTTGTAAACCATAGTTTAAAAGTAATAACCTGCTCTTGAAAAAAAAAAAAAAAATTTTGGCAATCCAGAAATGAACTGCTTGGGAATAAAAGCTATCCCCCTATATCCAAACTGGTTACGCATACTATGGTTACTGATAAATACTAGAGAGCAACAAAACCAGGTGCACTCGTGGGCAGCAGGAAAAAAGAACCACAACGATAACAGCTCATATGTGACAAACTCCTTAGCTGAGCCATATCAAAATTTGGAAATAACAATACAGTCAGTTGAGCCTCAATGTTTTGTGCCATGTGTTGGAGCTTTTGTCAAGGGTACTGAAACAGAACCAGTCCACACCATGGTTCGGGTACCACAAGGTTCGATCCTTGGACTTTTCCTCTTCTCCCTTCACATTGATAGTAATCAATAATATTCATAGTTGTCTCTCGCTCAGTATGCCCATCCTTTATGCAGTTGGCCTTGTTCTATTCGAGAGCTCTAATAATACTGCAAATTTATTTTATTTATTGAAACGTTTCACCTGGAAAGGCACACTGAACAACAAATTGCTCATCTCACAGTGCATCCTGGGGGAAAGGGTAGTGGAAATACATACATGCATACAACAGCAAATATTATTACAACAATATTGGCAGTGATAAATAGCAAATAACAGAAAGAACATATTAAGTGCAGCATAAGACTACAATTATATACAGAGGACACAATGGACAGATCAAGTGCATTACATTAGGATAACACCTGAAATGCATGGTGATAGAACCATTTAGCCTGAAAGAAATGGGTGGATAGGGAGTAACAGCAGAGGTGGAAAGGTAGTGAGGCTAGTAGGGGAGCAGATGAATAGGAATCAAGGTTATAGATATAATGATAGTAGTAGATTGATAGGAACCTAAAGTCATAGTTATGCTGGTAGTTAAGTAAGTAAGTAAGTAAAAATTTATTTTTTAAGCGCTTTTCAATGCCAAAGTGCTGTACAAATAAAAGCAATTAAAATACATACATATAACACAAACAGCAACAATAACAATATGATCACAATAAGATCACAATAAAATCACTCTCCATATGCCTTTTGAAATAAATAAGTTTTTAATTCTAACTTAAAACTCTCAACGGTCAGGCAGCTTCGTATCCGACGAGGTAGAGAATTCCACAGGGTAGGGGCAGCATAAGAAAATGCCTGTGCTCCAGATGTTTTTAAACGAACCCTGGGAACCTCTAGCAATCCCTCGTCGGTGGAGCGGAGTGAGCGAGAGGGACAGTAGGGAATAAGGAGATCTGGAAGATACCGCGGTTTCTGTTCATGTAGGGCTTTATAGGTCAGTAACCCGACCTTAAAGGTGATCCATCACTGAACCGGCAGCCAGTGCAGTTCGCGCAGCACAGGCATAATATGACTTCTCATAGATGTCCCAGTCAAAAGCCTGGCTGCTGCGTTCTGCACTAGCTGCAAGCGGCGGATATCAACCCCCAGTAGCCCTAGGTACAGGGCATTGCAGTAATCAAGGCGAGAAGTAACAAAGGCATGGACCAGTGTTGGAAGGTCAGCCGGAGGAACTAGGTGTTTCACCCGAGCGATATTCCTAAGATGGTAAAAGGAAGATTTGACAGCAGATGACACCTGAAATTTCAGGGTCAAACCGTCGTCAATAGTAATGCCCAGGTTACGCACAAGGTCTGAGGTTGAGAGCTGGGCACTATCGATCCATACGCCCGAAGGTAGCCCAGCCCTACAACCCACCTCAAGGTGACCTGGGTCCACCACCAACACCTCAGTCTTATCCGGGTTTAACCTTAGCCAGCTGGCACTCATCCAATCCTTGATCTCGGATAGACAGCTGTTAAGTATAGAGACTGCATCTTCCTGTCCAGGACTAAAAGACAAATACAGCTAGGTGTCATCTGCATAGCAGTGAAAACCCAAGCTGTATTGCCTAATAATGTCTCCCAATGGCAGCATATAGACAGCGAACAACATGGGTGCCAAAATGGAGCCCTGCGGAACCCCACAGGGCAGGAGGACGGTATCAGAGGAATAAATTCCGGTGATAACTCTCTGTCTCCGCCCCGTGAGAAAAGATTGAAACCATTGCAGAACTGTACCAGACAGTCCGCAATAGAACCGCAGGCGTTCCAGAAGCACACCATGGTCCACAGTGTCGAATGCTGCAGAGAGATCAAGAAGGACTAGAATAGTACAAGCCTTTCGATCTCTCGCTATCAGGAGATCATTTAGAACCCGGACAAGAGCAGTCTCAGTACTATGACTTTTCCTAAATCCTGATTGAAGAGTATCATAGACATTGTGATTTGTAAGGTGGTCATCCAGTTGCAGTGCAACTACATTTTCAATAACCTTGCCCAAAAAGGGCAGGGTAGAGACAGGTCTGTAGTTAGCTGGGCAGTTCAGGTTCAATGAAGGTTTTTTTAGGAGTGGTTGAACTACCGCCTCCTTTAGGGGATCAGGAAAGATCCCCTGCTCCAGAGATTTCCAAACAATTTCAGCAATGGTCGGACAGATAGTATCTACGCAACTTAATAATAGAGGCGTAGGGCCCTGATCCAAACTACAGCTGGTTGGACGTACAGTCTGGACAACCCTCACAATATCCATGAATTCCAGCTTACCAAAGTCAGACCAGGTGACACAGGTGTTTGTTTCCCCCTGCCGATCACTGCAAACCCTTGAAGAGTGAGCCTGGCCGATATCCGACCTAATGCTGGCAATCTTATCAGCGCAAAATCGAGCAAGCTCATCACACTTTATTTGTGAAAAATCTCTTCCAGACTGTAGACAGAGTGGATTTCACAATCTGTCAACAGTCCGACAGAGTTGAGCTGGTCGGTTTCGCGCAGCAGCAATCTCCCTGGACAGGAATTCTGCCTTCTTACGGGTTATTGCTGATTGATAGATAACATAATGATCCATCAATCTAAGTTTGTAAGCATCCAAGCAAGATTTCCGCCAGGCCCTCTCTAGCTTTCGCCCCATTCTCCTCAGTTCCTTCAAAGACTCATCAAACCATGGAGTCTTTGGGCGCTGAGTGAGTGGGCGAACATGAACAGGAGCAATTTGGTCCAAGGCCCTGCTCACTGCCTTATTATAGGCAAGAACAAGGTCCCCTGGACCCATGCTCTCACCGATAGGTCCAGTACCGCTAATAGGCCCTCTGGGTTTACTCCCCTTAAAGGCGATACTGGACCATCTCGTAGAAACAGGCCTATTAGGGGTGCCCCAAAGCTGAATCTTATGGTGTGATGGTCTGTCCACACATTTGGTTCCACCCCCAGATGCATAACATCCAAATCCAGTAGGAACACCAGGTCCAAAGAGTGTCCCCCTATATGGGTAGCAGAGGTAACTACCTGTGACAGGCCCAACATAGACATAAGCTGTAGGAAGTTCTTTCCAAAGTGCGAGAGTTCATCATTGACCCAGGCATTGAAGTCACCCAGTATTAACCATCTGGGTAACTCCAATGCCATGTCAACAATGAAGTCCGCAAACTCCTTCAGGAATTCACCACCATCACCGGGTGGACGGTAGATGAGGAGAATCCTAAACTCTGCACCTGCTGCCAGGATACACTCAAAAGATCTGGTGTTACCCACTGGCACCTCCACAAGACTCAGATCTGATCTAAAAAGATGGCCACTCCCCCCTCAGATCCAATCTCAGGCGGTGCATCACCGAGAACCCAGCGAGCAGCAGAGTCTAAAATAGGACCTGCATTCTCATCCAGCCAGGTCTCGGTGATACATGCAAGGTCAGATGTTGCAACAAGATCTGCAATAATAGTAGTCTTGTTCCTAATAGACCTGGCATTACATAACACCGCCTGAGTTGGATGGGTTTTCGGAGAGGAGCGCAGTACCTGCCCACAATCTGTGGAGCCCTTGGGTATGGGAATCAGGCAAGGAGGATCCCTCTCCTGATCCCATTTTGCCCCAGGGCGTCTCCTCGACCCAACTATCCCTATCTGCCCACCCCCCTCCAATCTCCCACTCTGTCCAGCCCACCCATCCCTAAATGCCTTCTCACTATTCCCGCTGTATGACAGTTATTAAAAACGTCATCAGACAACCGGGGACAGTGAAAGGGACGGAGGTCCCAGAGCAGAGTGGGAGAATAGCGCCTGACTATTGTAAACCCCATCAAACACATCATTAACAACAAATATCTAATAAACTAACTCAAATTAAACAACCTATCTTAATTAACAAATAATATTAACCAAAGAAAACCTATAAAGAATAAAATAAATGAATAATAAAATTATATTACAATTACTATTAATCCAATAACAAACGCAAAATCAAATAATATCATAAAGTCTAAGAAAAGCATAAAGAGGTGAAATAAATTTAAAATAATACAAAATTCTGTTCAGAAAAAATTCTCACTATAATATAATAGTGAATACAAGCAGTCATCAAAAAGGTCATCCAATATATTAGAATTCCAGGCTCTCTGAAACTCAGACAATCAGAGTCAGGCTGTCTTATAAAAAATGAGCAAAATAGATTTTAACAGTTCTAATCCAGAGACAAAAGATATCACAAACTATCGTGTGATGAAAATAGCCCCCCCCCCCGAGTGGATTTCCGATCCAAGCTGGACCCTTAGCAATAACCCCCGGAACAATGTCCACCCACCGGTAGACCACTCCGGTAGGTTTAGGAGACTTCAGCAATTCTCACCCACCCACCAGCAGGTCGAAGCCAGAGTCACCCGCCTCAGGCCCAACCAGCACCAGCCACCCCAGGCAGCTATCCCGTGACACACATGCAGGCCAAGACCATCACAAAATCACAGAATCCAAAAAGCAAATCTTGTTCAAAGTCTTCAAAATCTCCTCATAATTAAACAGCAGAGGTCAATCACACTCTCCTCCCAGAGCTTCAGCAGCCTCAGACACCCCAATATAACGTGTGATTCAATGCCAAAATATTCCAGGAAGTCTCCCCCCTCAGATTCAGAGATATATCAGGGGCTTAGATAACTCCTGTAGCAGTCCAGCCCAACTCCCAAAATCCCAGTGTAACTCACGGTTTCTGAATAATATTCCAATGTTCCCAGAATCACAGAGCCAAAAATTTCCAGATTCCTTCACTCATAAAAATACAGCCCAGCTCACAGTGAATGACAAAATGAATATTCCTCTGACAGCAGCCGTGCCACATGTAAAAATATCCAAATGACTGTTCGACTGTTCGATTGTTCGTAAAAACATACAGGACGCAACGCCGCCGCCTTAACTCTCCTCAACACAAAAATTCCAGCATGTTTTAACAAGCAATGCTCCTCATCAGATATTCAGGATTGCACAGGGAATAAAAGGCAAAAACGGAAAGTTCAAAACAACTTCAGCGAACTTCAGCAAACAAGCGAAAACAGCTCAGATGAACGAGGAACGAGGAAACAAAAAACGATCAGAAAACGATCAGCAAACGAACATACGATGCAGTGGCAAGCCCAGCGTGGCCGCCATCTTGGTCTCTGTTGGCAATGGCAAAGTCATGTGGGCAGCTGTGTTTGAAGTAAGTGAGCACTTGTAATGAATGATTGCCTGATTGAATGATCTAGTTATAGATAACCTGAAGGAATGGCCAGGTAGGGATCTCAGCAGGGAAAGATAGTACTGGGGCTGGAAGGGAGCTGTAATTCAGAATAGTTACATATTGCTAGAGGCAGGGGAGCAGGTCAGGAATACCATGTAGGTTAATTGCAGGTACAATTCACAGAGAGGAAATTATGTAGGGCTGAAGTTGTAGAGGAGGGGGAGGAGGAGTGGTGAATCTGGTGAGGAAGTAAATTCCACAGTTTCGGGAAGCGATATAGAAAGCAGCCTGTCCTACAGTGGTAGACCAGCGAGGGACAACCAAGGAACGGGAGTCGTAAGATCTAAATGAGTGGGCAAAGGGAGGGAGAACTGATAGAGAGGAGACGAGATAGGATGGGAGCAATCCAAACTAGAATTAGACAAAATTTAGCACAATGATGCAGGCGTCTATTTTCTAGTGAGGGAAATGCCAGGGAGTGGTAGAGTTGACAGTGGTGGGAGAGAGGAAGACAGTCCAGAGTGAAGCGACAGAAGGAGTTGAAGAGGGTATCCAATCTGGCTAAGGAGATCTTGGAAGTGGCACTGTAGACTACATCACAGTAGCCAAAAATAGGAAGGATAATCTTCTGGACAAGATCACACCCAGCCAGGAGAGGGAGGCAGTTCCAGTTCCTGTACAGAGCACCAAGCTTTGGCGCAGCATTTTCAGGATAGCATCCACATGACCAGAGAAGGTGAGATGTTGGTCAAGCCAAACACCCAGATATCTGAATGAGGAGGTGTCCACAAGGACTGTCTCATCAAGGATATGGAAGGAGGGCAGGGAGGAGAGCCTAGAGAGTCGATGCCTAGTGTCGAAGGTCATAGAGACTGTCTTCTTGGTGTTTAGAAAAAGTGGATGAGAGCAAAACCAATGCTAAACATTGTTGAAATCCTGCTGAAGGCTATTTGCAACATCAGTGGGAGATTGTACAGAGGCGTAGAGGACTGTCTCATCTGCATACATATGTACTGAGGTTGATGTACAGACAGATGGTAGGTCGTTAAGAAATATGGAGAAAAGTACACGGCCCAACACGGACCCTTGAGGGACACCAGTGTTGATAGGGAGGGGGGAGATGTGGAGTCAGCAGTTCTGATTGGGTCCAACCTACAAGGTAGGCTCTGAACCAGTTAGTGACTGAGTCAGTCAGACCTGCTGAGGAAAGGGAGTTTAGTAGTAGAGTGTGGGAAACTGTGTCAAAAGCAAATATTGACAGTTGGCTATCCTCTGACCTCCAGGAGGTTCAAAGCTAGCTTCAGACAAACAAGCTACTCCTGAATAACCAAAAACCCAGGCTATGCTATTTGGTTTGGCTCCAAGGCTTAAAGATCAAATGCAATGCTTTAAAAATGTACTATTTGCCCCCCATGAGGACAACTAGGCCTCATTTGTTACAAATAAAGATCAGAAACTGCAATTAAACATGCATGAATGCTATTTTGGTGCCTGTCTTATGTCACGGATGTACAAAAAAATTCCCACACTTTTATCAAGCCAGCCAGTAGAATCTTGGATTGGAACTGATGTCATTCAAGCCACAATGACATAATTTTCCTCCAGATCCTGTCAGCTTAGTGCACAAAGTATTTCATATTGCCAAAAATCAGTCTTTGCTGCCAGTTTTCTGATGAGGCTTTTATTAATGGACTAATTAATGTGCTGGGGTGCAAGTACACATTTTGGGTGGGGTGCTTGGGTACAAGTATAACTTTTGGGAGGGGTGCTGGGGTACAGGTACACAGTTTGGGAGGGGTGCTGGGATTCAAATACTCATTTTGGGAGGGGTACAGTGGTACAAGTATACATTTTGGGAGGAGTGCAGTGGTGCAAGTACTAATTTTGGGAGGGGTACAGTGGTACAAGTACAAATTTTGGGAGGGATGTTGGGGTGCAAGTAAAAATATTGGGAGGGGTGCTGGGGTACAAGTACACATTTTGGGAGGGGTGCTGGGGTTCATATACAGATTTTGGGAGGGTACAGTGGTACAAGTACACATTTTGGGAGGGGTGCAGTGGTGCAAGTACAAATTTTGGGAGGGGTGCAGTGGTACAAGTACAAATTTTGGGAGGGGTGCAGGGGTACAAGTACAAATTTTGGAAGGCGTACAGTGGTGCAAGTACAAATTTTGGGAGGGATGCAGTGGTGCAAGTAGAAATTTTGGGATGTGCGCCATGGTGCAAGTGCAAATTTTAGGAGGGGTGTTGGGGTACAAGTACAAATTTTGGGAGGGGTGCTGGGGTACAGGTACAAATTTTGGGAGGGGTGCTGGGGTTCAAATACAGATTCTGGGAGGGTACCGTGGTACAAGTACACATTTTGGGAGGAGTGCAGTGGTGCAAGTACAAATTCTGGGAGGGGTGCAGGGGTACAAGTACAAATTTTGGGAGGGGTACAGTGGTGCAAATACAAATTTTAGGAGGAGTGTTGGGGTGCAAGTGCAAATTTTGGATGGATGTTGGGGTGCAAGTACAAATTTTGGGAGGGGTGCTGGGGTGCAAGGACAAATTTTGGGAGGGGTGTTGGGGTGCAAGTACAGATTTTGTAAGGGGTACAGTAGTACAAGTACAAATTTTGGGAGGGGTGTTGCAGTGCAAGTACAAATATTGGGAAGGGTGCAGGGGTACAAGTACAAATTTTAGAAGGGTTGCAGAGGTACAAGTACAAACTTTGGAAGGGGTACAGCGGTACAAGTACACATTTTGGGAGGGATGTTTAGGTGCAAGTAAAAATTTTGGGAGGGGTATTGGGGTACAAGTACAAATTCTGGGAGGGGTGCAGAGGAACAAATACAGATGTTGGAAGGGGTGTAGGGGAACAAATACAAATGTTGGGAGGGGTGTGAGGTACAAGTACACATTTTGGGAGGAGTGCTGGGGTGCAAGTACAAATTTTGGGAGGGGTGCACATGGGAACAGGGGTGGGGATACAGGTACAAATTTTGGAAGGTGACTAGGGGTACAAGTACACATTTGTGGAGGGGTACAGGGATACAAGTACAAATTTGGTGGGTAGGGGTACAAGTATAAATTTTGGGAAGGGTGCAGGTACAGTTGTTGGGAGGATGCATGGGTACACTTATAAACATTGGAAGGTGTGCAGAGATACAATTAGAAATTTTGGGTATGTGCGGAGATACAAGTATGAATTTTGAGAGGGATACAGGTGTACAATTACACATTTTGGGAGGGGGACAGGGTGCAAGTACAAATTTGGGGAGGGATGTTAAGGGTAAGTACAATTTGGGGGAGTGAGTCAGTGGTATACGTACATATTTCAGGATGGATGTAGGAGTACGAGGACAAACTTTGAGTGTAGAAGTTCAAATTTCAGAGGTGCTCTAGGAGTGCAAGTGCAAATTTTGGGAGTGGTGTAATTACAAATTTGGAGAGTGGTGCAAGTGGTGTACATTTGGAGGACTGCAGGGGTAGATGAATACATATATGGTGGTATGGGGTTAAAATTTGATTTTGAGAGGGGGATAGAAGATGGGGTTCATATTTGGAAAGATGCAGGAGTAAAAGTGGAAATTTTGAGGGGGAGGGTAAATGAAAAATATTGTGAGGGTGCAGTAAAGGAGGTGAACATTTTGAGAAAGATGGATACAGTCTTACATTAGCAAAGGACGGGGCTGAATATAAATTTTGAAGAAGGAAGGGTTACAAGAGGAGTGGTACAATTTTTGGAGGAGAACCCATTACAGGGAAATGCATAATACTGAGTGTTGTAGAGCCTCAGCAAATGGGCTGAAACAAAATACAACTACATTTACATTAGTAAGGAAAATGGGGGAAGGGTTACATGACCTCAGTATGTTTGGGCACCCTTTCTGTAGTTTAATACTGTCCCAAAATGTTTACTGATTAATTTGTGAAAGTTACTAGATATTTAATATCTTACAGTACATTTAATACTGTTTGAAGTGATAACTGATTTTTGCCATTTCATAATCTGATGTACTGTGTGCATATGAAGCTGCCAGGACCTTGATGAAAATGATGTAATTTGTGCTTAAATGACATCACTGCTCACCCAAGATCCCACCAGCTGGTCTAAAAAAGTCTGAGGGCCTTTCTATCAAGCCATCAAACAAGAGAGGCAATAAAATAGTAGTTGCACATAAAATATTGCAATTCCTGCAGTTTATTTATAATACGTAAAGTCTGATTGCCCATGTACTAGCAAAAAGAGTTAATTTTTGAAATACCTTTGCATTTGATCTTTAAGAACCACCCATCACCCCTTTCTGTCTTGTGTAGTGCTAGAACTCCCTAGCCTCAGTTTTACCCTTTAATCACTTAGGCATTATGTTAAACCATTCCCTGACCTTCTTGCTGCATGTTGCAGGTATGAGTCAGGCTGTAAGCTCCAGTCACAACCTCACCCCCAAAGCTCGTATAGTCATAGCTCATAGCATCCTATTCCCCAAACTTCTCTAGGGGATACCTGTTTTCTTGGTCTCTGCCAAAACCACTTTACAGAAATGGGATGTGGCATATAACATTTGCTGTTTTGCCCTGGCTTCAAATCACTACATCCATCGGTGTACACTGTACACCAAACTTGGGCAACTCATCCCCTTATCCCTATGTGACTTCACTCTGGTAGATGTCATCTACTGTACAATAGTTTCATTTTCATTATATTTCTTTATTATACTGGAAAACTTAGTGATCTAAACAGCCCTTTTTCACAATATACTTGGTACTTGGTAGAATGTCAACAGAAGTAGGCGTTCACCCATTGAGACCGTCACCCACACCGTGTGGTGAACATTGTCTTGTACTACAGATGTCTATCAAGTTGTTTCTTAAAAATTTCTAACTTGGATATGTCTACCAGGTGATGCGGTAACCCATTCCATATTCTTGGGGCCCTTACAGTGAAGTAATTTTCTCTTCTTTTTGTTTGAGCTCTATGCAGGGCCGTTGCCAGAATTTTCATAAGGGGGGTTCTTTTTATGCAGTCTGCAACCTTTTAAAAAAAGCTGTGGGTCTTAGTGCCATCAGAACCCCAGAAGCCTTGTGGTGAATTTAGGGCTCATTTTGAAGCATTTGAAGAAGTCATATCTGAGACCTCCTACACCCCTTGCTCTAAGCAAAATTATCTGGCTGGCTGCAGGGTGAATGCATATATGTATTCAGTACCAGAGGGCAGCAAGAGGCTGCTACTGTAATATACCTAAGGCATTGTCTCAGATGTAGTATGTCCCCCAGAAACCATGGGCTACAGTCTGCTGTGTGGTGCACTTTTGTGGCTCATTTTAAGCCTATATAACTCATATCTGAGCTCCCTCTACCCCTTGCTGTAACCCCCACCCTCCCCAACTTAATATACCATTTAAGCAATAGAGTCAGTGCAACATGGCCTATAGCAAGGCTAGCAGGATGCTGGGATGTATCAGTAGGGGTATTGATAGCAGAAGAAAAGAGATAACATTACCCTTCTACAGATCCCTGGTGAGGCCTCACCTCGAGTACTGTGCCCAGTTCTGGAGTCCTCACCTCAGAAAGGATAAAGATAGGTTGGAGACAGTGCAGTGCAGAGTAAATAAAATGATTCAGGGACAGCAGGGCAAATCCTATGAGGAGCGCCTCAAGGCAGTAAATATGTACTCATTGGAGACCAGAAGGGAGAGGGGAGATGTGATGGGGACCTTCAAGTTCCTTAAAGGAATTAACAAAGTGAACTGCGGGGTACTATTTAGCCTGAGTACCAATTCATGGTCACATGGACACGAATAGAAATTAACAAGAGGTATGTTCTGAAGAGATATGAGGAAGTACTGCTATACAGAAAGGGTGGCAGAATTTAGGAACAGTCTGTTGGCTGAACTGGTGGGTGCAAAAACAGCCAGAGGATTCAAGCAGGGCTGGAACATAATGAAGGGAATAATGGTTAATGGCGGCAACAGGACAAAGGAAGAGAATAGAGAGAGGATTGGGAGGGTTAGTACCCTGGAGAAATGGTAGGTTCCAGGGATTATAGGGAACTTGGGCAGACTGGATGGACCTCTGTCTTTTTCTGCCGTCACTGTCTGTTTCTATACCAAGCACCCTGCTTGAAAAAAATCTGTAACATAATTCTTAGTTCAATATTGGGTACTATACTTGTTGCCCCCACTCCATTCTCCAGTGTGGTAGGCATGACAATGGGAGTGAGGGGAAAGGTAACTTGACAGTAGCGGAGATTCCCAGTGCAAAGTTACCTTCTCCAAAAAGCCTACCCCCTACCCCCACCATATTTCCAAAAGTATAGTAGGTATGTTATAATACAGAGCTGTTGCAACAAATGTCATTGTACTGACACTCATTCACTAAAAATACCACCAACTTAATTTGGTTCAAGTTCAATTGCTTATCATCTGTATCCCCGGTTGCCCTGAAAGCGGGACTTCTAAGCCAGTGGACTTACTGGGTCAACAAAATTCAACAAACAAGCGTGATCATCTGGAGAAAATGCTTATCACAACGTATTTGTTTTAACTGCGTCTGGCACAGATAGCACTGACAAAATTGGAACTGAATGTCAGTAAATATGGGACCACAGTGAAGACCTCTCTGAACAACACAGTTAGTGAGGTGGCAGTGTAGATCCCAGCCAGACCCTTCCAAACACTTGCATTGCCTTTCCACTGTGGTACCTCTTTTGCTTAACTTATGAAAAGTTAAAACAGGCATATGAAACATGACAACTTTGCATTTTGTATAGAGGAGGATTTAAGTAATTTATTTCTAAATCTTTAGCCCACCCACCTGAAAAGCTCCTTTGCTCAGTTCTGCACAGCCTATCCATTGATATACAGTTATTAAGGGACATATGTTTGGAAAGTGTGGCCAGCAAAATGTATCTGCTGGTGACTGATAATATTATAAGTCAAGGTCCTCTATTTTTTTTTTCTCTTCTGGAGCTGTCGTTTCTGAGCCTGCCACCAAGCTCCATCTTCCTTGAGTGCCAGCTGACAGTGTGAATTGTGGGCAGCGGCCATGCTGTATTCTGGTCACATTCACGATGCTGACATGATTTGCAAGTGGTCAGCCGGCCATAGGGGGACAGTGCTGAGAGAGACTCACAAAGCAGCTCCAGTCATCTTACTAGCACTGAGGAAGCTGATTGACAGCAGATTGGGCGCATGCAGAGAGAAAGTGCTGGGGTTCATCATGTGTGCATAAGCACTCTGTGACAGTCACAAAATAAACAGAAATGATGAAAAATTTTACAAATAATGAAAAAAGAGGGAATGTCAAAGGGGGTTCTTTGAACCATACTGAACCCCAGCATAGCTATGCTATGTATCTCAAACTCTTAATTGTGTGACCCGAGACTGATGGGTCTTTCTTTGTATATAAGTTTACAAGAGAAGCTATGTCTGGATTTTGTAGTATGTTAAATAATTGCAGAAGATCCCCCTCTAGTCCCCCTGAGCTCCGATGTCATCATATTTAGTTTGCTTAGCCTAGCACTATAATGTTTGTTTTCTAATCTGGGAATGATCTTGTTAGCCCTTCTTTGCACTCCCTCCAAGAGTTTAATGTCCTGTTGTTGATATGAAGACCAGAAAGGAGAACCATTGTCCACGTGCAGTCATAAATATGACTTGTAGAGTCGCATTAGACTGTCTTCACTCCTAGTGACAGAGGACTTCCTAATAATATTAATGAACTTGTTAGCAGTCTGGGTTGCTTTCCTAATGTTTGTGTGCATACCCAGGCTGTTATCAGTGATGATTCCAAGACCCCTATCAGTTTCCACTATCCTGCATAAGCAGCTACCTTCATCCCTTGCCTCATTCCCCCTGCCCTCTAGTAGCACCTATCCATTAGGATCCACTGATCATGGCCTGTTGTGCATACCCAAAGCAAAACTGAAACTTGGAGATATTGCGTTCTCCTGTTTTGCCCAAGATTATGGAACCTTATTTTACAGTAGCTGCGCTTTGTCAATGCCATAAAATCTTGGCTTTCTGAAATGGCTACCATATCTACCTGCAAAAAGTATCTGCATGCTCTTGCACTTAGCTGGTTCCCAACTGTGAGACTATGTATTGTAAAGGTGATGGGTTGAGTTTGCCAAACCCTTAGTACTGAATTGCGTGCAGGAGAACTGTTGCCTTCTCCTAATTGGTGAGCTCCCATGTGAACCTCTAATTGGCCTGGGCACTTGATATAAGTAATAAATTCAGAGAGTGGTTTTCCCATAAGACAGAGAGAAAGCAGGGAAACCTCAGCTCAGAATGGCAAGGTAAAACGTGGTGCTTTTTTCCTGACCGATGAGGTGGTCACCTTGTTGTGGTAGTCAGACTTGATCATAATTCAGCTGAAAGATGAGCCGAAAAAACATTCCAACAATCTATAACCAGTAAAAATACTGGAGTTATTTGAATAAATTGCAGGCTTTTAAGCAGCAGAGTGGGAGGGGGAAAGCACTAGTACCTTAATTGTAGATCTAATGAGTACTAATTTATTTGCAAAGACCAAAAAGGATCCCTCCCACAAAAATTATATCTGCCTTTGAAGTTAGAAAAGGTGCCTTCAGACTTTGTCTTCCAGGGACCCCTTCCCCCCACACCCCATGAGACACTGATACCATATGGGCTTGGGAATGTTCATTATGTTGCTGATACATGGACTACAGCCTATCTGGCCTTCAATAAAATTCACGCTTTAAAACATGAGCTGTCAGCTGGAGAGACCTAGCTTTTGAAAACAAAGGCACCTGAATGGAACTTATCTTTCTGAATAAAAATTACATACATGTATGCTACAGGGACACAACTTACTGTTTCCACTGATTCAAGAAAAAACATCAATGTTTTAAACCCTCTTCATGGGGTATATTTCATTTACTGTGAGTCAACATCTAGCATCAGAAGGAAATTGGACTCCTCAACATAGATTTCATTCTAGGCTTTCAATATATTTCCTTTTCCTTTACATTACACGGTTTGGATCAGATGGTCTGCTGAGCTGGGTGTATAAGTGAAGGTGCATGTGGGTTCAGCTGCAAATGGGAAAAAAAAGTTAAAACATTTTGAGTGTTTCAGTATGCTGGGCAAGTGAGTGTTGTAGTCAGAGCGGCAGTTCCATCTTTTGTATAGGCATAAAAGGACACATAAATGGTAAATGGAGGCAGTATAGTGCAGTGGTTTAAGGCTCTGAGCTGCAAACCTGGAGACCTGGGTTTGAATCCCACAGCCCCCACTTGCATACTGCGTGACCCTGAGTAAGTCACTTAACTTCCTTGTGCTCCCAGGTCACACATGTAAACAAGCTTTCAGCTTAGTGTGTCTCTCCTGGTCAAAAAAAAAAAAAGTGGACGCATACTTCAAGTGAGGTGTCAGAAATTTAAGGCTGCAGATGGGCAATAATAGTAATAATTGTAAAAGTCAATTTGCATAAGGGAAAAGGTCCACTTGAGTTGTGAGAGAAATCTTAGATTGAGAAAGGCAAGATAAGCAGGAACTCAGGGAAGGCCCATTAAGAAGGCATAGGTAAGTGTGGAACACAGGAAATGGAAGCAACTATGCTATCCAGGGTTGCGTTGGGGGCCTAGTCACCTTCAGAGAATGGGGGGGGGGGTGACTGTCCTCTGAGCAATGCTCTGGAAGTATTGTGCATGCCCTCTCTATAAGAGATTTGCATAATTCAAGTCTCAGTTGGCTGGTTAGAGGATGAAATATACCTGCTACACAGACAATGGGACTGGGATCTGAGGCCATCTACCATCCCCCATCCCTCAGAAACCCACAGGTCTGGGGGGATGGAAGGTAGTGAGGACAGGGAAGGAATCCAGACTGAGACCTTCAGATGGTGTAGGTTATCCTGAAATTAAGACTGCAAACTGTTTCGTACCCTTGGAGAAAGAACAAAAAAATCCTCTCCCGGGGGGGGAGGGGTCTCTAAGCCTGTCAATCACCAGGCTCTGGAAACTGCCAACAAGGTGATGTCCAGAAGGAGGGCAGAGCTAAAGATCGCAGGTACAGTTATGAAGCTGTTGGTGATGGGGGATTCAATGACCAAGGGCACAGAACAGGTGGCATGTGATGGTAGGCAGGAAGAGAGCCTTCAGATGCCTACCAGAGGCCCCAGCTAGTAGTGACACTATCAGGATAAAGGACATCGTACAGCTCAATGGGGAGGAAATGAAGGTGATTTTCCATTTGTGCACTAATGATCTGGCTAACCAGTAGCTGAAAAAGGTTAAAATTAGCTTTTGCAGGTTGGGAAGCAGGCAAAGGGAGGCAGCAGCGTCAATGGCCTTCTCTGAGGTCCAGCCAGTGTGGAACAATGACAAAAGGAAATGGAAGAAGATGGGGGCTTTTAATACATGGTTAAAAGGGCGGTGCAGGAAGGAGAGCTTTAGTTTAGCACAGGAATGCCATCAATTCTGGGATTGGAGGCTGTTCAAGTGGAATGTCCTACATATCACAGATAAAGGGGCAGATGTTCTTGAGAAAACAGTTAATGGCTACATCCCCAGACATTTAATCCTTAGGCTGCTGTCAGAATTAGAACATATAATTTATTTATTTATTGAAATGTTTCACCAGGAAGGCACACTGAGAGACGAGTCGCTTGTCTCCCAGTGCGACCTGGGGGGAAGGGGTACAATAAGAATGGGACATTAAACATTCAAGTTACAAGATCAACATTAACATATAGTTGTAAGGCGGGTGTTACAAACAGTGTTACAACAGTGTTGCGCATAATAGGTAGAAAGAGTGGACAATAGTAAGTGCCGGGTTGATAAGGAAACAAGTGCTTATGTGAAAGAAAAGGGGGAAAGGAGAAGGAGGGGTGAGGTGGGGGAGGGGGAAGAGTCGTGTCCCTGGAGACCCCTTCAGGATGCAAAGAACCCTGCAAGAGAACTAGGGGGATCAGCCGGTGAAGACCCCTTCTTGACCATGCGAATAACTGTACAGAAGCGTAAAATGAAGTATACAGGTTTATTCTCTGTGCAGTAGATATTCTCTTCATGGAGACAAGCCCCAAACTGACAATTTCTCTGACTGACAGGCATACATGGCACTGCTAGGCAGTGCAACAGTTAGCTTCATGCAGGTTCTAAGTGTTCTTAAAGGGGTGGCAGCTTAACATTAAGCCCCATGCTTAATGTGTGCTTCTCAATAGGTAACATATAGGAATTGTGGACTGATATATCAGTCCACGGCACAGCAAGGGTTAAACTAAGTGTGTGGGTGGGGGGGTGCAGCAGCTAAGAGATCTCTTAGCAGGGTGGCAGGTACAAGGGGCCTAGATATAATTCCCCCAAGCAGGGGCCAGAATCATAAAGAAATTAGTGTCATGGTAAGCAAGCAAGGGGAAGGGTCAGAGGGGGGCAAGGTGGGGCAAGAGTAGGGCACAGGAAGGGGTGCCAGAGGAAGGGGGATGGTAAAAAATGGATAGCTAACACAAACAGGAAATGGAGCACAGCAAGAGATATAGATGCTAAAAGGACACGTGGAAGGCACACATTTAAATGACAGGAACTTTGGCAATATAATCAGCGAGCTCTAGATGATGATGGCAGAGGCAAGAATCTGTATCCTTAGCCTCCTTTTTTTAATTTATATGTAATCAGTTTTACTTGAAACAGTGCCATACATCAATCCATTCAGTGATCTTGCAGTTTTCATTTTACATCAAGTTAATGCAAAACACATATATGAGCTTCAGGATTATTTGATCTACATAAAATGATAAAACATTTGGGGTAATTCATGCAGGTTTAGAAAAAATCTGCAACTTTTAGAATATGCCTGCCACACCATGACCTGTGGAATGATTCCAATATTTGAACCCGCATCATATTTATATAATGATCATTATAGTCACTGTTTCTGCCTAGAAAAGAGGAGTTAGACATAGAATGCTAAGCATTTTACACTCAGTAGAAAAAGTGTCAGGATGACAGTGTGAGACCTAACTTCTTTAAACGGATGACATAGTACTGTTAAACAGTGTTCTCACAGTAGTTTTGAATGCCATTTGAACAGTGAGTGTAATAACATGAACAGCTTTCACTGCAGTTTATTTATTTATTTATTGAAACTTAAGACAGATTGGTTACATATAGTTTTGAAAAAAGTCCATACAGATAGTTGTATAAAAAAGTTACAGGATATGTACAGAGAGAAACTCAATAAAACAGTTTAATGGTTATAGTTGCACTGGACAGCAAGGGCCGACTGCAAAGCTCTCTTACACTGATTAATCTTGGGGAGATTCAGCAGAATATCTGGCTGGTTGTTTAACCAGTTAGTGGCCCTGACTGCCAATGACCACTTGCCCAGCTGAGTATGCCAGAAAAGAAAAGAGGCTTAAGGGCATTCCTGGCCATATTCCTGGTGTTGCATTGGTGGGAGATTTTGGAGTATGAAAACAATAGTAACACAATTTAAAAATTTTTTTGTAAATATAGTTTATTGATTTTTTTTTTTAATTAAACATACATAATTCATTAATTAACATAAGGTGAGACATAACAGGAATACAAATGAAAGACATTGGACAAATACACAAAAACTGAAACTAAACATAAATCATAACAATCTTACATGTGCAGTTTTGTTAAGGCAATTCATTGGAAAATAATAGTGTAGACTTGGTAGTCAATGAGCTTAAAGGGGCACTATCAGCTTTGTCCCTCGGTTTAATGTCAATTCACAAATGATGAGCTGTGGACACAAACGAGCACTAAGCATGCTAGGGAATGGCCCTGCATCAAAGTAAAAGTGATCCCTTTACCTGATTTCTAATATTTTGAATTTCTTTCTTCATATTCGTCCCAACTGAAATCCTCCATCCCCCAGAAGCAGATGCCATGCCGAGAACACGCTGGGAACCCACGTCTACTGTGCACTCTGTGTCGAGGTGCACCTTTTAGCAAACACATCGCAGCAGACATGTAATACAGCAGAACTGATAAAATTAAAGTGCTGCTGGTAGGTATAGCAATAAAATGAGTGCTGGATTAGCTACAAAATCCTACTGGAGTCTGGCGCCGAAATCCTGCGCAGGTGCACTTGCGGTCAAAGGAAAGATCTCGCGCATGCATGAGACTGTGCCACTAGTGCACATGCGCGAGATTTCAGCACCAGACTCCAGTAGGATTTCACAGCTAATCCAGTGCTTGTTTTATTGTTGTACCTACCAGCAGCATTTTAATTTTCAGTTCTGCTGTATTACATGTCTGCTGCGATGTGTTTGCTAAAAGGTGCACCTCAGCACAGAGTGCACAGTAGACATGCGTTCACGGGGCATTCTCAGCATGGCATCTGCTTCCGGTGGATGGAGGCTTTCAGTCAGGATAAACATGAAGAAAGAAATTCAAAATATTAGAAATCAGGTAAAGGAATCACTTTTACTTTGACACAGGGCCATTCCCGAGCATACTTAGTGCTCGTTTGTGTCCACAGCTCATCATTTGTGAATTGACAGTAAACCGAGGGGCAAAGCTGATAGTGCCCCTTTAACTATACTTGACAAACTGCTTGGTTCAGCGAGCTTCTCTCGTCAGTGGTACATCAATGGTATATACTGGGAAGGAACCCTATGAAGACCTTGCACCATACTTATAAGGACTCGATCATGTTGTTCTACCTCTATCATAGCTGATGTAAAAGCCCGATCTGTCTGGCGCATGGCTCTATAGCACCCCCCCCCCCCACAAGATCCTTTGTAAGTAATTGTGGCTTTTGTCTATGCTGTTTCATACTGACAGTTTATTATGTCAACGGGATATTATAGTCATGTTTTTCTTTTACCTTTTTTCTTCACAGATTCCATGAGTTTCCCAAGAACAAATTCATCTTCTCTGGCTTTGTCATCATATTTGCTTCACAAGAAATGTTGCTATTATGTGTATTCGAACGTCAGACTATTTTATTTTATTTATTTATTAAAGGAATCAGAATTACAGCATTTGAGTCAAGGACTCCTTTGCAAAGGCTCCACATCAGATATACACACATTATAAGAAATGACAAGATATAATAATAAATATACATAGAACACATCAGAATAAATACATTGCAAGTTTAGAAACAGTATACACAATAAGAGGCATGTAGTGAAGACAAGTTACAGTTCAATGGTGGAATGGACCAACCCGTGTCAAATCATTATAAGTCCAGCATGTACAATAACAATATACAGAAATCAAAAGGTTATAGTCACAGGCAAGGCAAGAAGGACTAAGTACAGTCACAGTTGGAGTGAGAGAGGATTTCAGCACAGAGTAGGGTTTTAAACAGGCCTAGTCACTGTTCCAGGGTGATGGCCAATGGCATTTCATTTAATCAATGGGGGCCTTGATGTAAAAGGAGCGTGGGCCCAGAGTGGTCCTGCAGTGGGGTACAGAGAGGGGAATTAGCAAGGAGCTCTGTGTAGACAGTGGCTGAGTGGAGGGCTGAACAAGGTGGCAGAGACCTGGGGGAGGTGCTTAGGGAGAGCTTCCTAGCAGGAGACAGGTCTGGTACCTGAGTCTGCCTTCAAAGTTAAATTAGTTGGTGCATCTATAGAGCTTACAGGTGTGTGCCCAATGGTTGCATCCAGTGACTAACAGGCAGGCTTTAATTACGGAGATCATAATTCAACGCAGGGCAGTGGGGTCGGCCGTGCCGTAGATAACAATCATGTAGTCAATAAGGGAGAGCACTGATGATGTCACAGCAAGACCTAGAGCATCAGGAGGCAGACACCCCCTGTACCTATATAGGAGACCTAGTCTGGAATAGATAGGTGAGCTGAGCAGATTGATGTGATTGCGGTACATGAGAGAGGAGTCAAGGGTGATGCCCATGTATTTAAAGGTGGGCACAAGGTCAAGAGGGGAGCCCTGGATGTTAATGATGTTGAGGGGAACATTTTTAAGCTAATTTTGTCTGTGGGTGAAAAGCATGGCCTTGGTTTTTTTGTAATTCAGGACAAGACGGTGCTCTGAGAACCAGGCTTCTGGTGGGGGCTACTCCAGCCCTATCATGATTAGTATTTTCAATATGGGCCAGTGATGCTGTGCCCTAAATAATACCTTGTGAAGATACTGCCATGTTCATATGTTTTAAACCTCTTTTAAAATATTTATCATTTACTGCAGTGAATTGCACTAAAGAAATGTGTTGTTATTTATGCATTTTCACTTTAATTAGCTTAAAAATAAAAGACAGAGGTGATGACTGTGATCAGCCCCCTGAAGAAGTGGCCATGCATGAAACTGGTTGGGGCTTTTACCAGAAACCTTGTTTCTCATGAAGGGCCTGTTGTTACACTGCCACACAATGTAAGTCTTTACATTGATATTAAATGCTTTACCAGTATTTTTGAAGGTGGTTGGTACTGATTTTTGTTGTTTCTGCATTTGCGGTAGACCATCTGATTCTTGTGAAGAAGAGGATCTGGAAATCCTAAAGGACATTAATGAGGCAATAAAAATGAGTGAAATATTATTAAAAGGTGATCTGAACTTACCAGATATAAGTTTGAAAACCAGACAGGCAACAAAAACACAAGCAACAAACTGCTAGATTTAATCAGAAAGAACAGTTTGAGACAGAATGTAACTGTCCAAACCAGAGAAAATAACATATCAGATTTGGTTAATAATTCCCCTGGTACTGAGGTTAGGAATAGCAAAGTATGTGAACCCATAGCAGATAGTGACCATAACACGGTCCATCTTAGGATGCATTACTGTTAAATAAAAGAACCCGTGGAAACAGTGAGGTACAGTAACTATATAACAAAGTAGACTGGTGAAAGATCAAATAGGGTCTGGGTAAATGGAACTCAGAGCCAAATTTTATCAACAAATACATTAACCAACAAGCATTTGTCAATGCCAAATGTTTGCTTGCTGACATTGGCATTGGTAGTGGAGGAGTTAGAGAAGTATTGAACTGAAGCCAACCCCACCAACACCCTGCAGAGACTGACAGGCATTGGGGTGTGTCTTTGGGTCGTCAGGCATAATGGCCAGGCCATTTCAACATACCCTACCCTGCAGACACCGACAAGGGTCACGGTGTGCCTTGGGGTCCTTGGGCCTTATGCTCACCCCATTCCATAAGGAAATACAATGAGTTGGGTGCAGTATAGGAGAATGGGGTGAACTTTGGGGCTGAAGAGTCCAAGGCACACCTTGATGCCTGTCACTGGCTGCAGGGTGTGGGTGGGGGTGGAATGGTATGAGCATTACAGGTGACAATCCCAAGTCACACCCCTGATGCCTGTCAGTCTCTACAGGGTGGGGCGTTATGGTCGGAAACCCTAACGGCGCAACGTTCATTGGTATTTCACTCCAATTTTTCAACATGGGTTTTTTGTGACCCCCACCTCATGAACAGTGGCAGTATCAGTTCATTAGCCGAAAGCTGATTTTGCACAGCAACTATGCCATTTGGTAGCACAGTGCGAAAATACAATTTGAACAGGATGTTAAAAATGACAGCTGTACTGTTCATGAGGAAGTGTAAAAAATAGCAATGTTGAAAATCTGGAGTGAAAATATAAAACAACTGGCGAAGTCACGAGCGTGCGTAGAAACTGCACAACACATACCCATAATGTAATTAGTTTGGGGATTGTTTACAGCAGATTGTCAACACAGGCATTTTGGGACCTCCGCTCATGAACAGTGTCACTGTGATTTTTTAATGTGTCTCGAACACTGATTTCCCACAGTGACCACGCATTTCTGCACTGGAAGTGCGAAAACACATTTTGGCCAGGGTGTGAAAAATGACAGCTGCACTGTTCATAAGCAGGTGTGAAAAATGCCAGTGTAGAAAATCTGGACTGAAAATATTACAAATTCGTGAACTTATGACGGTGCGTGGAAACTGAGCAATGCATGCTCATAACACAGTCAGTTTATCGACTTTTGTCACCAAATTTTCAACATAGCCATTTTGAGACCTCTGCTCATGAACAGTGTCACTGTGATTTTCTTAATCTGTCCCAAACATTGATTTTGTACACGGACGCCATTGTAGCTACTTGTCTTGCAAAACACATTTTAGGAGATGTGAAAATGAAAGCTATACTGCTCATAAGCAGGTGTGGTAAAATGGCAAGGTTGAAAATCTGGGTAAAAATAAAAGGAATTCGTGGAAGTTTCTGGCGTGCATAGGAACCTGCTGCCGCCTAAATAAAACAGTAATTTTGAAATTTTAACCAAATTTTCAACATAGAGTTTGGGGGCCTACCTCATGAACTGTGATACTGTTATTTCATTACTTGGTCCTGAAAGGTGGTTCCATGCAGTGACTGCGAAATCACCTTTCGGGATCGAATAACAAAATGGCAGTGCCAGAATTCATGAGGTGGGGTCTCAAGAACCCTATGTTGAAAATGTGGTGACAAAATTCCCAAAAATGCCTGAGATATGCATCAAAGTTGAAAAAAAAACTATTTATTCCATTATACAGCTTACCAGCATTTCCTCAGTTCGCGATTAGGTTTTGAAGGTGCAGTGTTCCTGGTCCACGAAGATCGTCGCGCCCGGACTCCGGAGTAGTATGGGTTGAGAGGGTGTGGGGAGGCAGGGTGTGCAGAGAGTGGGTGCGGGTGGGGGAAGGGGGGTCAAGACAGTCAGCGATGGACCATTTTTTCTTACAGGGCATTTTATTTTAAGACAACGCGGGACTTTTGCCAAGCTGGGATGGGTTCCCAGCGTGGCAGCTGGAAGGTTGTTTTGAGGGTACAGTGGAGCTGACAGGGGATTGGGCACCCCCGTGGCCATACGGACTTTTGCCATGCTGGGGTGGGTTCCCAGCGTGGTATCTGGAAATCTGTTGGGGGCAGCTGAGCCAATGGGGATTGAGCACCCCTGTCAGCCATACAGTGTGTGGGGGGACTCGGGACTGCATGAGCATGCTGGGGTGGGCTCCCAGCATGCTACGTAGGTGTGTGTGGGGGGGTGAACTATCTATGACAGTTCAGATGCAGTGAGCGCTGACGTGTAGGCAATTGGCATACTGCAGACAGCAGTATGCAAATTGCCTACACGAACTGCGGTGTTTTCCTTTCAACTGTATGCCACTGCATCTGAACAGCTGTCATAGACAGCTCGGACATTCATTGGCACGGTGCAGCTGTGCCTGCAAAAGGGAGCAGGGCATTGGAAGTGGGGGAGGCACACCTACGAACACTCGTATGGTGGCACTATGTTTCTTGCACATGCATGCAAGCAAACATAAAAATGGAACTGCCTGCAAAACAAACTTCTTTATCTCCAAGAACAGTAAATTCCAAAATACAAGAAATATAACGATGGAGTAGGAGACACTGTCATGACTAATGAAAAAAGGTAAGAGACTAATCAAGTCTAAGCCACTGGCCTTCAAAAGTTAAAACTACAAAGTACCGAAGAGAATTTAAATAAGTGCAAATATAAACAAATGTAAAAAGGCAATAAGATTCAAAAAGAGAAGGTTGGAGTAAAATCTAGCTGCCAACAGTAAAAGGGGAAGTCCTCACCTCCTGCCACGTTGGCAACATGAGTTTGGAAATGGACGCGGGTCGCTTGGGGCTGCCCGGGAGGGAAGACGGAGCATCCATAAGATTGATCTCCTCTCCGGGGGCATGGTCAGTTGTTGACTGCCACCTGAGGTGTCCAGGTGGCAGCACAAGTGAACCACTCATGCAGGAAGGACCCCACATTCAGGGCACCAGGGTGTCTCTGTGGAGGTGGAGCATGCACATTGTACTCATTGCACAACCTGTGGGCCCAGGAGAACAGTGGAGGAAAACACCCGTGACTGAAAGATGACAACAGACCCTTCACAGGCCCCCCCCCGGCAACCAAGCACTCCCCACAGTACTGTGGCAGAGGACACAGGAGGGAGGTAAGACCTGGAGAAGCTGGGTGATGGGACTGGGGGGGGAGGTCAGTCGAGGGGATTCAGCTGGGGGGGGGCAGCATAGGAGTATACAACCTCTATAGGGAAAAAGCTCCAAGTAGAGTGGTTGCCCCAAATGAGGTGGATGGTTAAGTCATCACCCAAGAAAGAGAGATTTCTGAACTATTTAATGCTCATTTTTTTCACTGTTTAATTACCAACCAGGAATCAGAAAGGGGGAAACTGCAAAGGTGACAGGGTGTAGGGTAACACTCGCCGTGCATTTACACACTCTGAGATAGTCAGCAAATTAAGACAGTTACAATGTGGAGGGGGTGCTGTTGAGCACTCTACCAAGCAGACATATCTTCCTTGAGCTCTGTTGAAAACTATACATTTTTGCAATTTCTTGTAATTTATTGGTGTTTTGGACCCATAATTTGAACATCAGTGGCTTTAGGAACCTTTCCTGTACAAACCAATACTAAATATTGCCATGGGGAAGATGCAGCGAGGGGCCTCCGGCAGCTCAACGTCTCAACAACCAGCAGCTCAACAGGCCACAATCTTCGTGCCGCCCGACAATGTGGAGCACCCGTTGAAGGCCTTGCCAAATTCTGTGAAGGCCATAGACACAAAGGTTGAGACACTGCTTCAGCAGTTCAGAGAACAGGATGTCAAGACAAACTGCGCTGAAAGCAGCCATCACAAGCCTTGAATGCCACTATGAAGCTGATTCAAGAGAATAGTCAACTTCAGCATAGATTAGAATCCATTGAAAATGCTAATCAGGCTCCAAGTGTATGAGTGGTTGGATTACCAGAGGGGACTGAGGAGCCGGACCTGTTGACAATTCTGCAGAACTGGTTGCCCAAGGCTCTACAGCTGGCTGCAGAGGTGGGGACCCAGTTCATGAAGGCCTACAGAATTTCTCCTAGATCGGCAGAAGCACAGAGGGACTTACCAAGGACTGTCCTGCTGATCACAGATGGTGTGGTCACCAAAGTGCAAATCATGCGGACTGCACGAACAACAGACCAGCTGAATTATGGAGGGGCACATGCTGCATATTTTCCCAGATCTTGCATAAGCCACTTGGGCCTAATGCAAGAAATTTGACTGAATCAGGGCAAAGCTACGAAGTCTAGGAGTGGCACACTCTCTCCTCATGCCAGCCTGCCTTAGGATCTATTACGGTGGGCATACCTTTCAGTTTAATGATCCTGCAGAGGCAGGGAAGAGGGGTTGAAAAGATCCAAGCAGAATTTGATGCTACCAGGGCTGGAGCATGGCCTGAGTCCAATTCAAAGGAAGAGACTGATACTTGAAGGACTCTATGGGACTCAGGGTACTTAGTTTTATTGTTGCATTGCCTGTTTTTGTTCTTCATAGTAGAGAGTAACTTGAACTTTTGTTCTTTCCTCTTGGGATATTTTATAAATAGTTTAATTTAAAGCAGTTATTCTCAATGGATAATTATTTTAGGAACTGTATATGGGTAAAAGTTTTCAATCTGCCACTGATCTTTTGTCTGGGCCTTAATTGAGTGGTTAATCTTTGAAATAGAAATGGGGTAATATTACAGATCACTGAGGGGGATATTTAACATTATAGGATTCGTGATTTTTGGAACAGGGGTACAATCAACATTGACTGTTGAGTCTAACTTGTTTGGTTATATTTCATTGTGGACTGACCACCTTCTCTTGTAGAGTGTAGCTATTTTTATTAACGTGTATGGGAACTGTTACTTCATACTGGATATCCCCGTATCCGTAACCTCAATGTCTAGTTTACAAAGTTCTGTACCATTGGATGGCTGCTTTACGTAATTTTAAGGTGAAGTTTGGCATATGGAAATGTAGCTGTATGTTTATTTGAATTTTAATAAACAGAAAGTACAAAAAAAAATACAATTCCAATGTGACGAAACATCTGACTCAGATGGACTTTCACATGCAGCTTAACTGCTCATCAGTCTATTAATAGACATCTTTAACCAGAGCCTAGGTGAAGGTACCATTCCATGGGACTGGAAAACCACATATGCAGTCCTGATCCACAAGAAAGGGAGTGAATACAACAGTTACTCACCCTAACAGTAGATCTTCAAGAGAATCTCCTCCATTGGGCCACACCTTTGGAACCATGAGTCGTTGGTGTAAGGACCACTAGGAAACGTTTGCTAGCTGGTGGCTGCCCAAGATGATGTACGTTGTTGGTGCCTATAACATGCAGGTGGCCCCCTTGCTCCACAGTTCGCCACCAGAGACAAGCTCAAAGGGCCTCATACTATGAAGAAACAAGAGGTCAAACCAGTACCAGGCACACAAGGAGAAGCCTGAGACTGGAAATACCGTATACGTAAGGCACTTATGGACTCCTCCAGATAAGGCAGTGGACAAACCTGCCAGCTTACACCTCAGAAAAGGAGGGAGGAGGGCAGGTGTGCTGTGGCTCAATGGAGGAGATCTACTGTTATGATGAGTAACTGTTCTATCTTCATCAAAGATATCTCCTCCATTGGGCCACACCTTTGGAACGATTCCCAGTCAGTACATACAGTACTTAGGGAGAATGGCAACACCTGATATGCAATCAGGATAGAAAGCCTTGCAATTCAAAATCTATTACATCTGTAGGGGACGATGTCTAGACTATAGCGCTTAGTGAAAGCATGAACAGTGCCCCATGTGGCAGCAGTGTGTACTGTATGTCAGCTGCTAAAACATTCCAAAAACAGGCAACAGAAGTGGCAATACCACATCTGCTGTAACTATTCCTGATGCATTTTTTTAAAACAGGAATGATATTGCATTCTTTCTGTTTCTTGAAAAGTTTAGTGAGCAACTTACCAGACTTATCACCCTGCAGGAATCTCAGTCCCTTAACTTTCAATATATGTTTTCCTGTTTCCTGGCTGATAGTTTCTTGAAGTTTTAATTAATATGATGTCCATTCATCAAAATATTTCCTGCAGCTTCTCACAACTAAGGCATCCAACTCTTTAAGTTTGAATAAGTGTATCTTCTCCTTTTTGTTTCCTATTCAACCAGTCCTGATATTACATGATTGCACCCCTGATTACTGCCTTAAAGGGGTCCTACAATGATAATATGGGAGAGTGGCCATAATAATTAAAGTACCAATATTCTAGCAACCCTTAAGAACAGATACCACCTACATAACACAGATAACTTCAGATATTTACAAGTACAGTACTACATTCAAGCCTACATGCATCAATTACAGACCCTGGACTCTCTACCCCAGCTAATGGTGCTTCTGTGGCAAACAATGTCATGCCCACCTCACCCCACCTGATCTTAGCCCTTTATCAAGTACTCCAAGAACAACAATCAGACACAACAATCATAGGAAATAAATGGGCTCAAGAAACTAACACACCAATACAAACATCTCAATGGGGACGGGCAGCTGCTGAATCCCATAGATCAAAGTCCTCCCCCCGTGCTCTGAGAATTCTCCTGGAAATTGAAGATCCAGTGTTTTTGTACCCCAGTAATAAAGGCAAAATATCAGGCCCAGTATAGGGCTGATGGCTGGAGGCAATGCAGTAACCAAGAAGCCCACCACACACATATTATGGTCGTGTCTGGTACTTCAGCCATACTGGACAGAGATACATTGGATTATCACTGATATCCTTTCTATTAACCCCCCACTTGAATGTCAGGTCTTCATGATACCCACCACAATAAAAAACCTTAAAACAAAGTACCTGCTATGCATATTGATCACAGCGGCAGATAAAGCATCACTAAGGCCTGGTTAAGTCAAAACCTGCCCACGATTTCAGACTGGCAAACACTTGTGAATCAAACATACACTACGGAACAAATCACACACAGCCTGAATTATAAGATTTAGTCATCTCAAGATGGACCCTCTGGATACATTACATCATGGCAGTTGACAGGGACTTTGCCCCATGAGCTGACCATTGTCAGGACACCAAGCCTGGGTATAAATCAAGAGACTAATGGAAACCTCTTCCCCTGCAATGGAGGTAAAGAGGAGGATTTGACAAAGTGCCTATAAGGTTAAAAAATTGGCCTGGTGCCACAAATAAATACATGCCCCCTACCTTATTCCTTGTAAAACACCCTAAGTTTTTCACCCCCTTTTTTCTCCTTCCACGTTTCCCAAATGTTATAAAAAAATTAGATAATTAAAATAAAATTTTCTGAAAAATAACTTGTGAAAATGTACTGCCTGATGCAACAGTACCTATGAGATGTGTATATTGAATGCATGTAACTTACAGGGTGAGCATTGGCTGCCTCTGACTAGGTATTATCATGAATGTAATGTGCAATATTGAATGGCAATACAAAGTTACATATAAAAAAATAAAATACTGAGATTTAGCTGTAACTTCACACATTTTTAGAACAAAATCTGGTATTTTATGAATTCACTGTTGAACGCCCAGTTGTGATATCTGATTGTAGGATAAGTGAGTATGAATTTGGATCCACCACAGCATGGTCAGAAAGAAGGATAGAGTGAATGGATGTTGAAAATACTTTTTGGTATAAAGATTTGTAAATGAAAATATAATCCAGACAGGAAAAACAATCAGCCTTTTCATCGTAATTCTCTTAATGCAGGGTTTTTTGTTTGTTTGTTTGTTTTTTAGGGTTTGAATTCTCCAATGGTCACTCAAATCATGCAGATCTAAAAAGTGTTTTTAAAGATCTAGAGATTCCTTTGTTATTATTTGATATAATGGAGGTCTTATCCAAAAGTGGGGCAAAGAAGGTGTTATAATCTCTTATAATTATCATATGTTCTGCCCCAGTTTTCACTACATCTTGTGTTATTTTAAAAATATAATCACCTAATTTATCAAAAGGAACATATATTGAGCTGACTATGAGAGGACACCCATTAATGTCACCTTTAATTAGTAAGATATGCCCCTCCTCATCTAGCCATTGTTTATAAAATTTGAAATGAATGTTTTTCCTAATTAAAACTGAGACACCCACACGTTTCCTTGTTCAGGGTGAAAAGCAGGACAAGGCAACCCAATTCCTTTTTAATTTTCTAGATTCCTTGATATCAAGGTGAGTCTCCTGAAGACCGATTATTTAATTTTATTTGCCTGTCCTAAACAAAGCCTACAGATTTGTTTTGGGAGCTCACCACTTAACTCACACATGCAAGCTCTATGTGAACACTGATTGGCTTAATTTGAACACCAGGATACAATACCATTTCTGTCTGCTAGCAAAAAAGTCTACTCTGGGCCTAGCATCCCCTGGAGTGCAGAGACTTCTCAGCCACTCGTCCAACCCAGGACAAACTAGAGGTTCCAGAAAAACTGTCTTTCAAATCCCATTTTGCCATATGTCACAAGGGCAGAGATCCTTTGAGTATAGGGTCCCCCTGTAGCTTAATTCCCTCAGTGCTGATCTGGTATTGGAATCAAAAATAGGCCCTTTTAAATCCAGACTAAAAGATCGTCTGATCGCACTCAGTAAGTGTGAATGTGACTCAAAAACCTAATCTGTACCAGGTATTTGCCCTTTTAATGCCTGTTACTATGCACTTTCCCCCACTCTTTCTCCCCTTTTGCACCTCAGTACTCCTCTCACTCAAGATAGAACTTGCTCTGCCCATTATTCTCTCACCTCTCCCCCATGACATTCTCTACCTCTAATTTTTATTATCTAAACCCTCAGGTTGGCTCCTCTACTAATATCTTTTCCACCTCTCCCCTCCTATCACAACCAAGCTCCAGTTTTACTCCTAATCTGCTCCTACTTACCCACTGGGAGGCTTCTTTCCATAACCTACTCTTACACCGATGAACCCCTCTGGGCTGAACCTCTCTTACTTCTACTATCCTTCACCCTAGAAACTATTGTACCATATTTCACTCTATGAATCCCACTTCCCCTCCTGGGCAGAGAAATCCCCCTCCCTTGGGCAAAACTCAGCATTTCATAACAATTATTTGTATATAGGAACTCTCGAATCATGGCATCAGTGGGGAGTTGTTATACCATGCTTTACTGCTTGCATTGGTCTATGTTCTCTTGTTAACCATGTATTATGAATAGAACTGCTACTGTACTTTTCCTAGTGTTGTAACTTGTCTATATCATACTAACGTGGAACCTTTATAAACGAGCTGCTAGCTCAAAGATCTTAATCCGAGAATTCAATAAATAAGTAAATAAATATGCCAAAATCCTATCTCTTTTAATAAGGGAGTTTAGGTCATTTACATTGAATGGGCATATTTAATTAGAATATTAGAACTTCTCATAACAGAGGTAAAAAAATAGTAGCCTGGAAACAGTTCACAGAAAACCTAATTCTCAGCATAAACAAACAGAAACAAGAAAAAGTGACTTGAAATTGGATTACAACTTTTAGACTTGCTTTATGTAACCCCATACTTGATATTCCTTTCATTCATCACTTCTCCCACTCCAAAATACAGTGTATATCCATATTTAAATAGAATCAACATTTGCTTCTATAACAAATTGAACTGTTTAGTTCTGAGTTACAGTTCAGCTGAACTGTCAGTGTTCAAAACATTGGTATTTGTTTCCCCTCCCCACTCCCTTTAAGACTACTCTGGCAATTTCAAAACATTTTCCATTAACATATAAAACCAAAAGAGAAGTATAGAACATATGTCCTAAAGTGTTGTAACCTTTGGAGTCCCATTAGAAAGGTTTCCCTGTTCAACTTTCATCTTTTTAAGTCAATTAAATAACTCATTAACTCTGTTGTTTAGTTCATTGAATGCTTCCATAAGGCTACTGAAAATAAATCATTATCCATCAATTGCCACACAGAATTTGTCTGGAAATAACACTGATGACTTAATGTCCCTGTATCATACTTTGTTTCTGATGAATATGAATTTCTCTGTCTCATTTATGATCTCAGGATGGAGATCATTATAAACAGAGATAGAGGCACCTGTAAGTGAAATCTGCTTTTTTTTTTATTTTTATGGTAAACTTGTGACAAGAGGCAGTTTTATCATCCAGTCTGATTAACTTAGCAATGATAGGATGTGGAGGAGCTCTATTGTCTGGTCTTACTCTCAGAGGTCTATGAATCTGGTCCACCTCAATCTGGACATCTCCCTGATCATTTTCCAGATAGGCAGCAGTGACTTTTCCAAAAGTAGCCTGGAGGGTAGAGTCATCCCATGACTCCAGCACATCCAGGATGCAAAAGTTTTTCTATGAGCCAGAGACTCAAAATCTAATAACTTGTTTTGTATTTCTTTGTGGCAGATTTCCAGATGATTCATCTGTCTTACTAATGGGTTTTGCTGATCTTCTAATTCAGAGATCCTTTACTGGGCTAGTAGCAGTTCCAGTTTAATCTCCTTGTTATCCAAAACCTAAATGTTGAAGGAGGATTGTACTTGGTCCACATTCAGCTCACAAATGTCCATAGATGAGAGCTTTTTTTTTTAATCTTAACAATTTCCTTGAATAGCATTCTAGCTCAAGGTGGCATATAATTTTTCTCATCACTTTCATCATTCCCATCTTCAGGATCAAAGTCCTTTGTATCAGACTGTAGATGGAAGTAATTACTTGCTTGCTTTCTGTTACATTTATTTGACTGATAACTCTTCCCCTCAGTAACAAAAATGGACTTAGATTGCTTTCCAAGATCCTTGCCACATGATTCCCTTTCATTTTTATTGGAAGGTGCTTGAACCTTAAAATATTGCAAGTCAGGGTTCAGATCCTTGGTTGTGAATGGATTTTGATGAACTGTTACAAGTGGTGCTGAGAGATGTTCAAAAAAAGTATCCCCTGCCTTCTTGAGCTCCAGTATAGGTCATCCAGCCTCTGCATGCATACGTATCTCCCCTAAGGCATCACTGCTGGGTTAATATTGTCTGTTAATAAACAAATGTTGTCCACAATAGAAAGTAAGGGGCAAGAATTGGAACAGTCAATCTGTTGGAGGTATGGTAACTTAACAGGTTTTACTACACCCAAATCATTATTCGGAAAACAAAAAAAGCCCACAAAGGGCTGGTGGTGCTTAACAACCAAGTAATGACTACAAGAACACAGAAGTCGAGCACTCACCACCTTGAGTAAAATGGACATCAAGCACCAGGAATATAGTAGCTAGGTTGTCATTTATTGACGATCACATAAAACAGTGGTAAAGTTACCCGCCTGATGTGTTTTGGATCAACCTGATCAGGATCAAATTAATCCAAAATGTGTCAGACAGGCAGCTTTGCCACTGTTTTATGTGACTGTCAATAAAGGACAACCTAGCTACTATATACCTGGTGTTTGGTGTCCATTTTACTCAAGGTGGTGAGTGCTCAACTTCTGTGTTCTTGTATCCAAATCATTATCACAGCCAACATCATTATTCTTATTTTGGGAGATATGCACAGAATTTAAGTTTGCAGTGTGTTGGATTTTGCCTGTGAATGGATTGAATTCCATCAAGTCTGCTGCAAAAATGGGAGTAACAGGCAAGTATATTTTGGTGAATTCAGTAGCAGTAACAGGCAAGAGTATTTTTTTAATTCCATAGCAGTTGTTTGTGTCTGTTGGATCCCTAGATTCACTGGTGCAAGTGAGGATTTGATCAAAACTGACTGCAAAAATTGGTCACTTTGCTGTACAACAGCAGGAGCTTTTATTCTACATGAAGCTGAACATGCAGTGGACTGAGCTGATGTGATGGCACCAGTAGTGTTGATAGTGTTACTTTTATTAACTTCAGAGGTAAGACTACTTACATGTGATGCTGAAACAACAGTGGCTTTTGTTGTTTTAGAAATTATTCTCCAGCTAGAAGCAGGAGCTGTCACAGCAGTGCCATTACTGTTTGTGGAGTCGGAGAGACAGGTAGGGTTGTCTTGCAGGTGAACAGGTGAGCTGTGAATCACAGCGGTAGCAGAAATTGAATTACTGCAGCTCATCTTGCCTGATGACTTTACCGGTGTATTAGCTTTTCCAAGCATGGCATCTAAAGATGGCTTCTTACCAGCAGCAAAAGGTGATTTTAAAATGTCACTACGTCTTTCTTTTGGTGAAGCTTCAGACACAACTTTACTTTGAGAGGTGCAGTTTGTAACCTACAGCTCTTTCACAGGTAATTCAGACCAAATGGAGGTGTCAGTAGAAAATGACAGCAGACTGATGCTGTAGTATTGGTCTGAGGTAACAGACTCAGGATAGGAGTGTCCTGTTCCTCTTCACACTTAAATTCCACAACATCTTGAATTTGCTTGAACAAAGGCTGAAATGAGGGATCTTCAGAAGGCTTGGGGTTATAAACCACAGAATCCTCACTGCAACAGGAAAAGGTAGAGCTGGAAAGGAAACCTCCTTCATAGGGGTCCTCTTTCCCTCCTTCCTCCTCCAAATCTTCCTCCATATCCAGGACATCAGGATTGTCTTCTACCTCATCATCATCCTGAATGACGACAGAAGTAATCGAAGGAGGTGGTGGCTACACTGAAGGAACTACAAGCATGTTTTTACATCTCGTTGATACCAATGGTGCCAACAGGGGAGGTCCTGTTGATAGGACCGTCAGCACCAATGCTGTCAGTGATGGGAACAGTTGAGTTAACATTTCTGAAAATGATGGCAGCCTATCCTAGCAGTTGACAATGCCTGGTTATGGGTTTGTGAGTGTTGTTGTCACCAGGACAGAATCCAACAATGGAGGTGGCATATGGTTCATAGCAGGCATGGCAGTGCCAGATCTAGGCCCTGACCATGGTGTCTCAACAACAGTTGGGGGGCTATAGTCAATGCTGCTGGAGGGGATGATGATGAGGACTTACTCTTCTTCAATGGAGACCTCGACCTCAACAGTGAAGCAAGTTCATCCTTATGCTGATGGTTCCTGGAGGAGGAGGGTTTTGATGACGTTATTTCTGTCTCTTTGCATTTCTCCATTGTCCTAGCCAACCTCTGTGGTGGCAGTGTCACTGACTACCTGGATGTTTCCTTCCCTGTAGTGATTGGGTGTAAGGGAGAAGCCAGTTTGGAGCCTGCAACCCTTGTTTGGGTTTCCAATGCCTTGATGGTGATGAAGGTTTATAGTTCCTTCTTTCAGCATCTCCTCATGGCCTGGTTAAATCCTTGGCAGATCTTATAGGCCCTCATTATGTGGGACAGGTACAAACTGCAGGTACACATGGTGTAAGCATCGTCCTTGTAGATCTTGTATCTGCAGGTACAAAACCTAAATAAAGGTTCTTTCAATGGTGGCATACAGTGACAATTTTGATAAATTTAAACTAGAAAATAAAAAAAAGTAGAAGAAAATGACAGCATACTTTCTCTGCAGGTCTGACAAAACATTAACGGTGGAAGAAAGAACTGAATAACAAGGGGGCCACCCACGTTTTATAGGTGCCAACATTGTATGTCATTGTGGGTGACCCCCAGGTAGCAAAAGTTTCTTAGTGGTCCTGATGCCAGTGGCTTACACTTCCAACTGTGTGGCCCAATGGAGGAGATATCCTCAATGAAGACCTTCTGTTTCTCATTATAGGCCCATACGCCTAACTTCTATTAGAGTTAAAATTTTAGAAGGGTTAATAGAACACAGACTTCTGTATGATCTGTGGGATAACTTTAAATATATATAAAAAATGGGTTTGTAAAAGTATGTATAACCAGTTTGCTCAGCTTTTATGAAAGGCTCACTGGAGCATTAAATGGAGGTACTGTAACTAGATGGACATCATCTTTCTGGACTTCATGAAAGCATTCGTTTTGCCCCATAGAATGTTACAATAAATAAACTAGAAAAGCCAGTGATAAACAAAGCTGTGTGTAGGTGGATACAAGAATGTCTATCTGACAGAATGCAGATTGTGCATAAATGGCCTATTATCTTCTGAAGGTAGCAAGACAAGTGGGGTCCTTCTGGGTTCTGTATTGTGACCTATACTTTTCCAGCTATACATCAGTGATACTTGAATTGTTACGAAAATAAGCTGATGATACAAAACTGGGTGGAATAGTCAATAATTCAGAACAGAGGAGTACTTTGCAAAAAGATTTGGATAAGGTATTATTATGGGCTACAATGTGGGGAATGAGTTTTAATGTTGGGAAATGTAAGGTTATGCACCTAGGGCATAGAACACCCAAAGAAAAAAAGTTCTTCAAGATAATACATTTGACAGCAACAGTGAAGTGGAGAAGAATGAGCTACCACCTCTGTGGAGAAGGAAGTAGTCCCACCAAGTTGCGACTGGCAGTGTTGCCAGAGGTTTTGCACATACATGTTTACACTGGGGCAGGCACAGATCCCCAGGTGGATGTTATAGTTCCAAGGCAGTCGCTTCAGTGGTCACACAAGTCAAATGGCCACTAATGTTGGGAGGCAGTATAGCGCAGTGGTTTAAGGCTCTGAGCTGCAAACCTGGAGACCTGGGTTTGGATCCCACAGCCCCTCTTACATACTGTGTGACCCTGAGCAAGTCACATAACTTCCTTGTGCTCCCTGGTCACACCTGTAAACAAGCTTTCAGCTTAGTGTGTCTCTTCTGGTAAAAAAAAAATGTATCAAAGATGTAGAACTCCATCAAACCCGAAATCAGAAACACCACATCTCTGACAACTTCTAAGCAAGCCCTAAGTAAGAAAATAATAGCAGAGGGCAGTTGCTTTGCTATCTAAAAAAAATATTTCGAGAAACTTGATTATAGGGTACAGCATTTTGAAATATCCAAAATACATCTCCACTCAGAAATTACTGATGACTTGGATTAATGAAATGCTTTGATGTATTAGAAGATGCGCGTGCTATACTGGTCTGTGGACCTACAGGGAAGTGAATTTATATTCTACTCTACCCTTATGGGGCTATATCCTCATTAGTTTAATTATTATGCCCAGTATGACTAATACGTCATGTGCATATTTTGTTGTTCTTCCATGTAGCAAAATGTTGACTAGAATGGTACGCTATCTGTATCTTGCACAAGGTTCTATCAGATATTAAAGTTAAGTGGAGATTACATGTAATTTGTACACACTTTATACTATTCTGTTTGTTTGCTTTGGTTTTTCTCACAATCATGTTGTTTTTCCATACTATATGTGTGACTAGTGGTGTCCCTCAAGGATCCGTACTGGGATCAGCACTGCTCCAGATTTCCATATCTGATGTAACTAAGGAGATGCTTAACTGGACAGTTAAACTTTCCGATGGTGCAAAGTTGGGTGGTTCATGTGCCAGATCAACTGATATTGAAGACACGCAAAATTACCTGGATAAAATACCAGCTTGGGTTAACGAATGGGACATGAAATTGAATATGGATGGACAAATATAGAGTGGTTCACTTGGGGAAGTAATATCAAAGACATGTGTATTTTCTGAGTGGGAAAGAACTATTAACATTAGAAAATGAAAAAGATTTAGGTATTTGTATTTCTCATGACTTTGAAACCGTCCAACAAGAAAACCAAACTATAAATAGATCCAGAAAAGTGATGTGGTCAATTAAGAAAAACATTGGGCCAGATATTCAAAACTTTGCGTTGGCGCAAACTGTTTACGTAGGGTTTGTGCCGAGTTTGCATGGGTCCGCTATATTCAAAAGGTCAAATAGCATGGGCAAACTGCATGTATGCAAGGGGTAAAAAGAGGGGGCGTATACATGAACACTGGCGCAATGCAGTATTCAGTGCATTAGCACCACGCAAAGTGTTTTTGCAAGACTTAGCATGACACTTTGCGTGGTGCAAATTCCTGTACAGGAAAAGGTAGTCTTCACTCTGGGCAAACCAGCTTTGTGCGAATTTGTGGCTTTGCGTGACTTTTGTGAGACTTTGTGTGACCCTAACCAGTAAATATTACACATAGAAAGAAACCAGACATGGAAGAAACATGCTGCACACGGATGGCACCTCCTATGTTGCCATCATCTGCCACCAGTCCCAACCATGCCAGGCATTAATTAGTGACCCAGCACCCAGCGAACACCATGGCAGTATGTCCATACAGCACACACCTGCAGACCATACTTCAGTGGACACCAACGGAATCCAGCACACACATGCAGCACTGGGAGCATGGAGGGTGTTGAAGGGAGGTTGTACAGGTGGCCAGTCTGCACCACATACTGGGTACTGCCATAAGGCTGGGACAATCCAGGCAGTGCAAATGGTCCAGTGTAGGGAACACCCCAACATCAGTGTGCCTGTCTTGTGGTATGTGACCCCCAGCCACATACCACACATCTGTACAGACACCACAGCACACACAGCCAGCAATGTATATGTCACTGTGAGTATCCCATGCCAGTGGTGCAGTGTCTGTGGGTCGCACAACAGCATATCAGTAATGTCCACTGTCAGTACACACCTGTATGATTGGCCTGTCACTGTGTAAAGTGCAGCAGTCATTGATGACCTACACACCATAGGCATAGAAACATTGAATTTGATGGCAGATAAGGACCGCTTGGCCCACCTAGTCTGCCCATTTTCCTACCTGACAGATAAGCTGCAGATCCTAATTAACCAACAGCTTACTTCCACCTACCCCCCACTAGGACTGCCTTATGTCTGTCCCATGCATTCTTGAATTCCCCCACTGTTCTTGACTCCACGACCTCCTCAGGGAGGCTGTTCCATGCATCCACAACCTTCTCTGTGAAAAAATACTTCCTCACATTACCTCTGAGCCGTACCCCCTCTATCTTCAAATTGTGCCCCTTGTTCTTGCACATCTCTTTTTCTGAAAGATGACACCCTCTGGGACTTTGTTGATTCCCTTGAGGTACTTGAAAGTTTCTATCATGTCCCCTCTCTCCCTCCTTTCCTCAAGGGTATACATATTAAGCTCCTTAAGTCTTTCTTCGTATGTCTTCTGGTGCAGACCCTGTACCATTTTGGTTGCCCTCCTCTGGACAGCTTCCACTCTGTCTATGTCTTTGCAGAGATGGGGTCTCCAGAACTGCACACAGTACTCCAGATGGGGTCTCACCAACTGTCTGTACAGAGGGATAACAACTTCCTGTTTTCTACTATTGATGCCTCTTCCTGTGCATCCCAATATCCCCCCAGCCTTCCTTACTGCCTTCTCACATTGCTTGCCCACCTTTAGGTCATCTGATATAATTACCCCAGGTCCCTTTCCATTTTTACTGTTGTCAGTATCTCACCCCCCATTGTGTACTCTTGCCCTGGGTTTTGTTTCCAGGTGCATTACCTGCACTTCTTTGCATTGAATCTGAGCTGCCATACATTTGACCATTCCTCCAACCTTGCCAAGTCCCTTCTCATCCTTTCCACTCCATCTGTGTATCAACCCTGTTGCAGATCTTTGTGTCATCTGCAAAGAGACATACTTTTCCTTCCAGTTCCTCTGCAATGTCACTTATAAAGACATTAAAAAGGACCGTCCAGTACTGAACCCTGCAGTACCCGCTAGTAACCTTCCTTTCTTCACTGTGGACTCCATTTACTACTACCCTTTGCGTCCTGTTGTCTAGCCAATTTTTATCCAGGCTACCACCTTGGGACCCACCCAAGGCTGGCTAACTGTGTATTCATCTTTTGTGTGGAACTGTATCAAATGCCTTGCTAAAATCTAGGTAAGCCATGTCCACAGCCCCTCCCTGGTCCACTACTTTGGTCACCCAGTCAAAGAAATCTATTAGATTCGTCTGACATGACCTTCCCATTGTGAATCCATGCTGCCTTGGGTCCTGTGCCCCACTGGCCTTTAGGTACTCAACAATTCTTTCCTTCAGAAGTGATTCCATCATTTTACCTACCACTGAGGTCAAACTAACTGGTCTGTAGTTTCCTGCCTCTGTCCTGCTCCCACTTTTGTGAAGAGGAATCACATCCGCCCTCCTCCAGTCCTCAGGTACCACCCCATCCTCCCATGATTTGTTAAAGACAGTAATCAGCGGTGTCATTAGTTCTACCCTTAGTTCTTTTAGAATTCTTGGGTGAATCCCATCAGGCCCCATTGCTTTGTCCACCTTCAATTTTATTAGTTCTTTCAGAACCCTTTCTTCTGTAAATGGACTGATATCGACTCTCGTCTTCAGAGTGTTTCTCTTGTTTGGTTTAGGTACCTCCCCCTCCGCTTCCTTTGTGAATACTGAGCAGAAATATTTGTTCAGTATCCCTGCTTTTCATTGTCACCTCTACCCACATTCCCTCCCTTTTGTAAGCCTCAGTATCCCTCCTTTGGTCTTTCTTTGCTCCCTAATGTACCTATAAAAGGTCTTATCCCCCTTCTTAACAGAGTTGGCTATCCTTTCCTTGGTTTGGGCCTTTGCAATTCTGACTGCCTTCCCAGCCTCTTTCTGCTTTAACTGATAAAGTTCCCTGTCCTTCTCCTTCTCCTTCTGTGTTTCCTTATATTTCCTGAATGCTATCCTTTTCTCCTTAACCTTCCCTGCTACCTCTTTTGAGAACCATAGCGGTTGTTTCCTTCGTTGTGTTTTGTTGATTTGCTTTACACAAAGGCTTGTTGCCTCTGTGATGGCTGTTTTGCTTACTCTCCATTGTTCCTCTGCCCCTCCTTCTTGCCTGTTTGCTAGTGCTTTTCTGAGGCACTCTCTCATTTTCCCAAAGTCAGCCCTCCTAAAGTCCAATACTCTTGCTTTTGTATGGCTTGATTGTATGGCTGTGTTTATCAGTAAACCACACTGTTTGGTGGTCACTTGTTCCCAGATGGCTACCACTTCTAAATCTGAGATTCTTTCTCCATCCCCATTTGAGAGTACCAGGTCTAAGATTGCTCCTCCCGAGTGGGTTCCAGTACTAGCTGTCTGAGGATACCCCTGTAGGGCATCAAGAATGACCCTGCTCTTGGATGTGCCTGCAGCAAAGGTGCTCCAGTTAACATCTGGCATATTCAGGTCCCCATGAACAATATCTCCCTTTTTCTGCCATTCTAAGAAGCCTTCTATAATTTCCTTGTCCATTCCTCCCCCTGAGATGGGGTCTGTATACAACCCCCATGGGATTGTGGTGCCATTTCCTGTCTCCAGGGTGACCCAGAGTGTCTCATCTGTCCCCTGTTTACTCTTTAGTTCTGTTGCTTTGATCCTTCCTTTACAAAGAGCTACTCCTCCTCCTCTTTTACCCTCCTGTCCCTCCTGTAGATTGTGTATCCTGGTATGTTGACATCCCAGTCATGGTTCTCTGTGTACCATGTTTCTGTGACTGCCACAATATCCAGGCAACCCTCTTCCATCAAGGCCACTAGTTCAGGAAGCTTGTTACACAGACTACGGGCATTGGTACTCATCACCCTCCACTTTTTGACGACCTTACCCCTTTTAGCCCCATTCCTGGCCTTACTGCCTTTGCCTTTTTTTACATTTACTTCTGGCCTGCTCCCTAATGACCTCTCTACCTTGGTGTTTACCTCACTAATTACTGTTGTTTGTGGGGGGAGGCTGGGATTTTCCTGCTCCTTTTCAGTGCCCCCCCCCCTTGGCTAGTTTAAATGCTTGCCAATGAAGCATTTAAACCTCTCACCTAGGATCCTGGTTCCCCCCCTGGCATTGCTGTGTCCGTCAATCTACTGGCCCCCTTGTTACTGTAGTGTCTGCTGTGCACTGTAGCAGGAACTACAGTTTGACTATTGCATGCAGCACCACCACCAGTGCCTGTGCTGTGTAGTCCCCTTGGGCACAATATTCTATGCTGTTCTGTACAAATGTAGCCTGCAGCTACCATCATGCACTTTCAGACTGACCTACAGGTGGAGCTGTGGGCAGATCCAGCCAGCCCCCTGTACTTCCAGACTGACCTATAGGTGGAGCTGTGGGACCCTGCAATAGTGCTGGGCAAACTGCATGCAAATCAGGACATAATGAGACGTTAATCTGGATGTTTGCCTACAGGCTGCCTAAGTAGGCTCATTTGCATGTCACTTTTGAATCTAGCAAATTTTTGCCCTGGGCAAATGTGATAACATCAAGCAAATGGCTTTAGCTCTGCGCAAAACCTGTGCAAATGTGTTTGCACCATGCAGACATTTCAGAAACATGGTATATTTCTGCAGAATTTCACATGTGCTAGTGCTTGCATCTTTAATGAATCCACTCTTTGCTAGCACACACATTGGCCACATAGTTTACCTTTACCTTCCTTCATGTCACTGTGCACTGGGCTGCTGATGTGGTTTGCACTTCCCTGGGTGCTATACTCAGAGCTGTCTTTTCCTAGGCTATCTTTGCACTGCACTCCCAGCCCAGTTTGCCCAGCTTCCTTAGCATGCTATATTCAGCAGGTTTAGCACCGGGGCTTTCCCTTTTGAATATAGTGGGCTATTGGTTCCAGGCTAATTTAGCACACCGGTCAGTGCTAATTTAGCCCTGGGGCAAAGTTTTGAATATATGGCCTAATGTGTCTCTAAAAATGAAAGGGCACTTATGCCATTGCATCGGTCCTACATTATACCACACGTGGAATATGCATCCCAGCTCTGGTGCCCCTTTAAGAAATCAGAGAGGAAAAAAATAGAAAGTATACAGAGTCAATTCACAAAAATATATAACTCACTTAAAAACCAAACATATGAAGAAAGATTACTCCATATGAACTTAATGTCATTAGAGACAAGAAGAATGAGAGTTTTTTTAATGTGTTTATTGAAAGTATCGGAATTACAAACCTTTGAGTCAGAGATTCCTTTACAAAGGCTCCACATCAGAGAAATGGAAGACAATTAAGGGTGCATACATACAATAAGGAGGATCCAAATAATACAGTGTATCGACAAACAATAACTTATTATTATAATAATAATAACACATTTTATTTATAGGGTGCCTTATCCATAACCAAGGTGCCTAACAATTTAAAAGCAGAACAAGCATCAATAAAATGAACATTAAAATAGCAGTACACCAAAAAGAAGAAAGAAAAACCAATCACTGAATGCCTGGTGCCACAAAAAAGTTTGTAAAGATTGCCTAAATCTCTCCATATTTGTGCACTGCCATAGTCAACGGGGTAGAGAATTCCAAAGAGTGGGGGCTGCATACATAAAAGCTCTCGCCCCAGCTGATTTTAAACACACCCTTGGAATCTCTAGCAACCCCGCGTCAGCCAAGCGGAGTGATCATCCAGGGCAATAAGGAACCAGGAGCTCTTTCAGGTAATCTGGGCCCAGTCCATGTAGGGCTTTGAAAGTCAGCAAACCGATTTTAAAGGTGATCTGCCACTGTACTGGCAGCCGGTGCAGTTCGAGCTGCACTGGCGAAATAAGACAGGATCAAGCAGATCCCGTCAAAAGCCGGGCCGCCACGTTCTGCACCAGCTGCAAGCAGCAGATTTCTACCCCAGGAAGCCCTAGGTAAAGGAAGTTGCAATAATCTAAGCTCGAGGACAAGGCATGGACCAAAGTAGGAAGGCCGCCAGATGGAACCAGATGCCTAATCCTGGTGATATTCCTGAGATGATAAAAGGAAGATTTGACGATAGCCGACACCTGCGAATGCAAGGTCAGCCCTTCGTCAAAAATAACCCCAAGGTTACGTACCCATTCAGAGGTCGGGAGTGAAACACCACAGAGAAAAATTTCTGAGGGTGAACCAACCTCCAAACCCCTTATCCAGCGACCTGGGTCCACAGCCAGCACCTCAGTTTTTTCCAAGTTCAACTTCAGCCAGCTGGAATCCATCTACTCCTGGATTTCTTTCAGACAGTTATTAAAGACCAAGACAGCTCCATCCTGGTCAGGTGCAAAAGAAAGGTAGAGCTGGGTATCATCAGCATAGTAGTGAAACCTCAGCCCATACCTTCTTACAATGTCTCTGAGGGGTAGCAGGTACACAGCGAACAACATGGGTGATAGCACTGAGCCCAGAGGCACCCAACACAACAGAGAAGTAGGGCCTGAAGAAAAAAACCCAGACACCACTCTCTGTGTGCTACCCATGAAGAATGATGTAAACCACCTGAGGACTGTTCCCGACAGTCCATAGATGTGCCTCAGGCGACCAAGCAACACCCCGAGGTCCATGGTGTCAAATGCTGATGAGAGATCCAGAAGAACCAAGATGGAGTGGCTCTTCTGATCTCTAGCCATCAGGGTATCATTGAGCACCTGAACCAGTGCTGTCTCTGTACTATGTCTCTTTCAAAAACTGGACTGGAGCAGTTCATAGATGTCATGGATGGTCAAATGGTCCTCCAGTTGTGCTGCCACTACTTTCTCAATCACCTTCCCTAAAAAGGGAAGGTTAGAGATAGGGCTGTAGTTTGCATGGTAGTCTGGGTCCAACGTAGCTTTCTTCAAGAGAGGTGTCACCACTGTCTCTTTTAGGGAGCTAGGAAACTCTCCAGCTTCCAAGGAGCACCAGACTATCCACACAAGGACTGAACTGATGACATCAATACAACCCAAAATTAGGGAAGTTGGTCCAGAGTCCAAACTACCGCACGTAGGGTGCACACCATGGATAATCCACATGACATCCATGAACTCTGGTCGACTGAAGGTACTCCAACAAGGCCAAGGTGTGGTGACCTTGTACTGATCAAAAGCAATGCCCATAGAGTGTGCCGGCTAGAGTACCGCTCTGATGTCAGTCACTTTATTAGCAAAGAATCGAGCAAGTTTGTCGCACTCTAATTGTGAAAAGGCTCTCCGGACATGTAGACAGGCTGGGTGGCACAGGCTGTCCATAATTTGGAAAGCTGAGCGGGTCGATTCTGAGTGGCTGCAATCTCCCTGGACAGAAATTCTGCCTTCTTATGGGTGATTGCAGATTGATAGGTTTGATAATGGTCCATCAATCTAAGGTGGTCGGTATCAAGGGCGGACTTCCGCCAGCAACACTCTAACCTTCGTCCTAGTCTCCGCATCTCCCTCAGAGTCCCATCAAACCAAGGGGATCGAGGGCAAAGGGAGAGAGGGTGAACACAGACTGGAGCAATGGAATCTAGAGCAGCTGAGATGGCCAAATTATAGGTCGTCACAAGAGTCTCTGGGTCACTGCTTGCCGACGAGAGGGACGAGATGTCAAGCACCGCCGCTAGGCTATGAGAGCTTATATCTCGTAAAGAGCAGTACTTAACCATCTCCACAGGGGTAGGCTTACGAAATGGGGTGCTAGAACTAAACCCCATGGTGTAGTGATCTGACCAAACCAACTGGTTCCACCCCCAAGTCAGATGTTTCGATCCCTAGGAGGAAGACTAAGTCAAGGGAGTGTCCATGTTTGTGAGTACCAGTGGTAACCACCTGTGTAAGGCCCAGAGACGTCATCAACTGGAGGAAGTGCTGACAAAATTGCGATAGACTGTCATCGACCCAGGCATTGAAGTCACCCAGAATCATCAGTCTGGGCGACTCAAACGCCATGTCGATGACGAAATCCGCCACTTCCTGAAGGAATCGCTTCTCATCACTGGGTGGACAATAAATGAGGGCAATCCGATAACCTACACCTGCTACAATGGCACACTCAAATGACTCAGCATCCTCAACAAGTACACTCATGAGGTTACATTCGGTCTTAAAACAGACCGCCACCCCCCCACCCCACAGTCCAATCTCGGGCGGTGTATCACCGAGTACCCAGCTGGAGTTAAAGCCTCCAGAATGGGGCCAGAATTCTCATCCAGCCAGGTCTCGGTGATGCATGCCAGGTTCACCATTTCAACAAGATCTGCAATAATTGCAGTCTTGTTCTTGGTGGACCTGGCATTTCACAACACCGCCCGAGTTGGACGAACCTCCCAAGCCGCCCGAACCAGCTGCCCATCATGATCGGTAGTGCCCTTGTGTATGGAAACCAGACATGGAGAACCATGTTCTGAGTTCCATTTCACCCCAGGGTGTCTCCTGGATCTTACCACCCGGATACATTGACCCCCCTCATTCACCCTCCACTGTTCATAGCCCCCGACCTCCCTCCATCTTCTACGCACAATACCCAGTGCTCTACAGTGCTGGTAAGTTGTAAACTCAAGGGGAGGAGTGAAGAAAGGGCGGAGGGCATGGAGAGCAGAGGGTGAATAGCACACAACTGTGGGGGCAGGCATCCAACACATTCCACACAACTCAATAAATAAACAAAGACTTCCTAAACCAAATAAATACCTTCCTAACCCAACCCCCAACCAAAACAATATTATTCTAAAAATAAAAAACCCAAACTCTAAAATCAAATAACAGACCAAACAAAAATTAATAAATACTAACATACAATAAAATAAAACTAAAATAAACCCCAAAACTACTCAACTAACCCATCCTAACACATAATAAAAACAGAGATTGAAACACCACCCTATCCCATCCTAACACATAATGAAATAGAGATTGAAACACCACCCTAACCCATCCTAACACATAATAAAACAGAGATTGAAACACCACCCTATCCCACATTAACTGGATAAGTCGTTACCATGCTTAGCTTGGGAACTACTGCACTCCCCTCTCACAGGCCATGCAAAACACAAAATTGTGAATTATGGATTTACCCCTCCCTCAGCCCTCTCACGGACGGGGAAGCAGGGAAGTTCAGGCACTCTCACTGCCCAAATAGAGAGTCACAGTCTACTCAGAAGATGTCCACAGTAAAATAAAACCACAAAAAACATTCAATTAAGAAAAATAAATAAAGTCAAAATATGTGGATGCCCAGGTCCTCCCACCATCAGAGAGACCACACAAAAAAGTATAATCCTTAGGTCCCGAGCAGGATGAAAATAATTCCAAGTATCAGTCATCCATAAAGTGTAGGAGCCACCAAAAAATGAAAAGTCAGATGCAGTTCAGACCCCCAATCCCAGTCCAAAATAAAACAAAGGCACTCTCACTGCACAAATAATCATCCAAAAAGAAAAAAGGTTCAAGATCTGACCAGCAGGATTCCTTAAGGTAGTGACCTCCAGAAAAAAAGTCCAGATCTTGTTCGGCGATATCACAAGCATGAAGGCCCTACCTATGAGGGCTGCTGCTGAAAATATCTGCCCTGCAATCTTGGCACCTTGTTTGCACCAACCCACCGGCTTGCCCAGCAAAGGGCCTTGGAAAACTGTAGACCCGCCAGCCAACTCCCCAACCAGTACAGACCCGGTCCACCCGAGCGAAGGCAGATTCCCACGGGTAAGCCACCGCAAATATAGGGTCCAACTGTCTGGGCAAGCAAGAAACCAAATTAATCCACTTTGGGGTCCACTCAAATCAGAACCACTTCTAGTTGGTAGTCACCTCCAAATCAAAGAGAATTCTCGCTTGATCAGACAAGCAAGCTGGAGCCTGAGATACAATCCTCTCAGACTCTGCACCACATCGTGGGGTCTCACTCGTCCAAAAGCTCCCACTTCAGAGACTCAATCCACACTCTTGTCCTGGTGCTCACTCAACTTTTCCATGCCACCACCTCCTCACTCCACAGCTATCTCCCAGATACAGCAAGCATAAGATCACAAGACAGGCAGGAAGTTTTCTTTTTTAAAAATGCAATCTTTGAGACTCTCCTCTTACAGTCGGAGTGGTAGCAGGGGCAAGTGGAACAGCCCCAGTGCACACTTCACGGTCGGTCAATATGACCCCAATAATGCTCTAAAGCAAACTGCCCTAACTAAATAAAACCGATTAAAACTGATTTAAGAGCAGGAGAAATTAACAAAACGGTGAAAAGCGGACAAAAGACAGGCAAAACAAAATCTAGCGATCAGCAGAATGGACTAGTTCTCAGCACGTCCAGTGTGGCAGCCATCATCCAAACTCACACAGTGAGATAATCAGTACAGATTAAACAAATAGTACAGTCTACACAAGAATTTAGGCAAAATCTGGTACAAAACTTTCAGAACTATAGTATTCAGAAATACGCCAAAATTTAAGGGTGGAGGGAGTGGGTGGGGTAGGTGCGGGACACAGGAAGAGATGGAAGGGGGTGATGCAGTCAGAGAATACCTTGTTGAAACCTGGACAGGAGGAGGGGGCTAGAAGCAATCATAGTGACTGGAAGAAAGGAGGTGCTCCCTGAGATTTGCTTTGAAAGGGCCAAGTTTCACTTCAGATGAAATACAGGCTGGAAGGGCATTCAACCAGAGTGGAGAATGGAGAGGTGACTTATTATTGCTGTTTAACATCATAAATGATCCATACCTTATGGTAAAATTGGGAATAGAATGTAAATCTACAGACAGGGAAACCAGAGGTCACCCATTACAGTTAATGGGTGGAACATTTAGGATGAATAAAAGGAAATATTTTTATTCGTTACGAGTTGTCTACCTGTGGAACAAACTACCTGTTGATGTAGTTATCAATAAAACTATAAACAAATTTAAGTCCAGACTGGATAGGTACGTTCTAATGGGGGAAAAGCTAAATTACTATGACAACTAAATTCCATAGGAGCGTACATGGGCACATTGCCTTTTGGCTCCTTACCACCTTAGTATGATATGCAAAGTTATTTATGTTACCTTAAAGGGAAACTGTAAAAAGGGCTTAGTTGCCTTAAAGGTCTTATCCTATATGAAAAGTAAAGGTGTTTACTCCTACTACTACTATTACTTTTGTCATGGCCTTTTTAGCCATAACAGCAGCTAGTCTCCTGATTAACTAGACACTTACCTGGTCAACCATGCCAGTGCATCTAGCATACAAAATGAAGGGTGTTGAACCCAATTGCCTTCATTCCGGGGTCCTGGTCCTGAGGTAATGTAATATGAAATGTTTGGCCATATCCATTTAACATGACTTTTCATGGTGACCAGTGAATTATGCAATTCAAATAAAAATAAGCAGGCTTGATTACTAATGGACATGCTTTGCTTAAAGAGCTAGTAGAACCAAAACAGACAGACAGGAAAATGATAACACATTTTGAGACGTAGACAGGTGTAAGATTTTAATTCTGAAGTATTTTTCTTTTTCCTTTTGCTCATTAGAAAGTTTACTATGTGATAATACTGTGCTGGATTTGTGGCACAGCTCTCAGCCTGTCAGCTTACATATCTATCTGTAATCCACCCCACACACACACTACATCATCAGCATTGTGACCTCACTGACTGTGTCATCACAGGTGATCAGGAATAGGCGCTCAATGACTACCAGATCAGTCATCTGTGATATCACAGTCAGTAAAGTCAAAGCGCTGATGATGTAGTGGGGGGTGGGGTATAGAACTAGATATGTCAGATGCATGCAGAGTTCTGTTTCACACATCAAACCTACTAACATCAGGTAAACAATCTCTTAATTACCCAAAGGGTAAAGAAAAAGTAGCTCAGATATAGAAGGTGATGGTTGACTGTGGATAAACTATGTTAGCTGGAAACTTAGTATCCTGACGCTCAGGATACCGAGTCCAGATAACCGAAATTGACAACCAGACGGCATCACTTCCCCAACGAAATGTCGGGCCACAGCAACAAATTCCGTTTCTTTCAATGTGGGGGGCTGTGCCCCCCATAATTAAAATAACTAACTCTGAGGGGGAGCAGACCCCAGAGTAAAAATCGAACAGTTACGGGGGGAAAAGTATGTGGCCAGACCACAACCCAGGTCCAGCGGCACACACTGGCCGAGCTGGCTGTGCTCCAGCCAGCCACACCACAGAGGCAGCTCGTCCAGCTTCTGGATCTGATGGTGTTTTCAGGAGTAAGGTAGCAAGCCATCACATCCGCTACCTTACCCCACCCTGTAACACTATCGGGCATGTATCCATCAGTATGATTGCTTTCAGGACACTGCACCTGTCAGGCAATAGTGCCTGGACAGGTGCGTGTTGGGATAGTGAGTCACGGGTTAACATAAGAGTACCTTGACTGCTTTTAAAACTACTATTAGTTTTAGGCAGTACACTAGCACTTTAAATCATATTTCCTATGAGTACATAGGAACATAAGACTTGAGTCCATAATTCTACTGGGCTTTTGCTGTAGCCCTACCCCCGCCCAAACAGCCCCTTGTGTTTATCCCAGGCCCTTTTGAACCCCCCCACTGTCCTCTCCCCCACCACCTCCCTTGGCATTCCATTCCAGTTGTCCACCACCCTCTCAGTGAAAAAAACTTTCTGAGGTTACCCCTAAATTTCCCTCCCTTGATCTGATATCCATGTCCCCTCACCCTAGATCTCTCCTTCAAGTGGAAAAGGTTCTCCACTGGCACCTTGTTTATACCTTTAAAGTATTTAAAAGTCTCTATCATATCTCCCCTCTCCCTCCTCTGTTCCAGAGAGTACATGCCCAGGTCACTTAATCTCCCCTCGTATGGCAAGTGCTCTAATCCCCCTCACCATCCTTGCCACCCTCCTCTGGACTCTTTCCACCCTCTCCACATTCTTTCTGAGGTAGGGCCTCCAGAATTGAATCCCATACTCCAGGTGTGGCCTGACCAGCTGTGTGTATAGAAGTACTATGACCTCTCTCTTCCTACTGCAGAACCTCCTCCCTATGCAACCCGACATTCTGTTTGCTCTTGCCACTGCCCCTTCACACTGCCTTCCCACCTTCAGGTCTTCTGAAATGATGATGCCTCAGTCTCTCTCCTCCTCAGTGACCTGGAGAGAGCTACCTCCCAGTGAATACTCTGCTCTCCCATTCTTTTTGCCCAAATGCATGCTCTTACATCTTGCCATATTAAATGACAATTGCCACTCTGTAGACCATGCCTCCAACCTTTCCAGATCCCTGCACATTATCTCCACCCCCTCTGGCGAGTCCACTCTAGTACAGATTTTTACATCGTCCGCAAAGAGATTCATACTGCCTTCCGGACCCACTGTTATTTCCCCTATAAAGACATTAAACAGAAGAGACCCCAGCACTGACCCTTAGGGAACCCCACTGATGACCTCTGTTTCCTCTGAGGGTGCCCCGTTGACAACTACCCTCTGCGGTCGTCCTCCAACCAATTTCTGACCCACTTTATTACCACCTCCCCCAGCTCCAAGCAGGCCATTTTGTGTAGAAGTCATTTATGCGGCACAGAGTAAAAAGCCTTTCTGAAATCAAGGTAGGCCACGTCCACCGAGCCCCCCGATCCACCACCTTAGTGACCCAGTCAAAGAACTCCGTCAAGTTTGTTTGACAGGATCTGCCCTCTATGAACCCATGCTGCCCCAGTACTCCACAATTCTGGAATACGCCTTTGCAGAGCTATATTGTAAATGTGACTCCAGCCCACACTCACGGATTGTGTAAACTGGTTACTTTTTAAAAATCTGCCACCTCCCTGTGATGTTGTGCACCTCACTAGGCTTTGTATTGTGCCATCGTTAGCAGGCAGGTGTGCCTGAAGGTGTTATGTGCAAATACCCTGCTTCTGCACCCTGTCTAGGAAGACCCTACTGAGGTGCATTTTACTAGCTCTGTGATTATATAACCAGCTAGTGCACCCCAGCTAGGTAACCTTTATTTACTGGTTTTAACAACTGGACTGTGTTTACTGTCCAGCTTGACTACCTAACTTGCTGCCGGATGATTTAATCCATTGCTTGTATTTTCTGTTTTTACTAATACATTCCATTTTCCTCCTGCTGTGCTCCTAACCATGTGTGTCTTCCACCCCTTGTTGTTTTCCTCTCCTTCTCCTCCTAACCTCCTTACCTTCCCATACACCCTGACTTCCTCTCCTTCCTTTAACCTTGAATTTCTTTATTGGGCCCTCTTCCTGCACTCTCTCCTCCCTACTTATGTCTCTGAGCTTCACCAGAGGCATAACTCCCATTCTGTCTTTCTTCTCCTTATCCTCCTCCTATTTTAGCTGGGGATATCAGACCTGCTTCCCATCTCCACCTCACCCTCTTTCCCCAAAGGCATTTGCAGTTTTTTACCTTAGTGCTCAGAACTTACCACCTAAAGCCCAGAACTCACCTGACATCCTTTGTATAACAGAGTTCTTCCTTTCCTCTAGAATCCCTGACTCTAGCCTATCTTTAATTACAATCTTTTCCATCAGGACCATGGCAAATGGAGGGGGAGTATTGCCCTCTATGCCTGATATGGTGTCACTTGCCCTATCTCTGTCTCTCTCTGCTACTCTGTTGCCTTCTGTCATGAACTCCTGACTAAGCTCACTTTTCCCTCCTCTCTGCCCATCTTAATTGGTGCTGTCTATGCATCCCCCAAAATGTTTCCCTTTGTGCTAATCAATATACTTTCCTCTTTGGTCTCCCACTCCTCTTCCAGCAAACTGATTCTTCTAGGGGTCTTTAATGTTACTTGGTTCACCCCAGCTACCAGGCCTACTTCTCAAAAGATTGTGACCCTAAACCTCTTTCAGCTTATTACTGAGCGCACCTGACTTTATACTCATTTGTCCAATCATTCTTTGAGAGAGTCCTCTCCTCCCACCCACATCATATAGTTAACTGCTAGTTTACTATCTGATGCCCTTAGTGACCACTGTATAACATACTATGTCAGGAAAATTTGTCTCCCTTCTACCCCTGCCAAATTTGTATGGGCCAAGTCTCTTTGCTCCTTAAGTACTGACTTCCTACTTTGTGACTTTGCAGCTGTTGATTGGTTCCCTGTCCTAACAGCTGCAGATAGTGATGTGTCCCTTTCCCTCTTCCACTCCAAATTTCTGTAAGTGGGGGACAAGCATACCACTCTAAGAAAGTCCTGTGTAAAGGGCTCCTACCACCCCAGATTACAGCAGACATCGTTGACATTTGTAAATCTCATAATCATGCCTGGTCTTGCTTCACACTGTCTCACTGCCTTTTTGACCTCCTTACCTACAGGCATCTTAGGAACTCATGCAGTAGTACCATAAGGACAATCAACTCTAATTACTTTAATTCCAACCTTAGAATAGCTTTAAATCCCCTGTTAAATTATGGAAAGTCCTTCACTCCTTTTTCGACACCCCTCCTCAGTCCTCCTCTCATGTCCTGCTCATGAAGGGTTTGCCTGTCCCTACTTCCTCCTCTATTGCCTCTCACTTTAATAATTTCTTCACCACTGGTGCCCTCCCTTCTCATTCACAACTAACAGCTTCTCCCCCCTCCTCAGTCCTACCTCCCTGAACCAATTTCCAGCTGTTTTTATTTTTCTCCTGTTACTCTGCAGAATGCCCGTAACATTCTTTCCTCCCTTGATCTCTCTAAAGGTTCTACCCCTAATGGGCTTGACCCTAAAACTACTCTGCCTCTCTGCTCCTGCTATCACTGTACCTCTTACCCACCTACTTAATTTCTCCTTCTCCCACTGCACTGCCCCCTTAGTCTTGGAAATTTGCCAAGGTACTCCTGTCATACAAGGACAATGACCCTACCTCCAGTGGCAATTATTGTCCTATCTTCCTCCTCCCCCTACTCTCCTTAAATTACAAGAAAAACTAGTCTACTCTCAGCTTTCTGATTTACCCTACTCCACCAGCTTCTTCCCTCATTTCCAGTCTGGCTTCCTCAAGAACCATTCCAAGAACAAGAACTGCAGTTAGTTACCTGACTTCTCAGACTGCAGTCACCAGTTCCAGCAGCAAGACGCGTCTTCATTCAGAAGGTGGATCTTTACTGTGGGGCCAGTTCGGGTGAGTGAGGGTGTGTGGGGGGGAGCCAAGGGATGTGTTGGGTGGTGGGTGCACAGTGGGTGGTCAGGGAGGTGCGAGCAGGTGTGATCAGTAATGGACTTTTTTTTTTTTTACAGGAAAATAAAAAAAATCAAGGGACCATTTTCTTATTTCCAGGCTATGATGGACATGGGGGGGGGGGTACCACTGAACACCACTGATGTTGAAAAGCGAATTATGTGGAGCATGGAGGGTGTGGAGGGTGCCACTAGACACCAGGGCTATGACGGAGATGAGGGGGAGTTCCACTGAACACCAATGATGTTGAAAAAACTAGTTATGTGGAGCACAGAGATTGGGGGGTTGCCACTAGACATCAGGGTATAAACATTAAAGAAATGGGGACCAGGACATTATTGGGGGTGGGTGAGGGATACCACTGAACACCAATGAAGTTAAACGCCAAAATATGTGGAGACTGGAGGGTAGAGGTGACACTACACACCTGGGGACCAAGGGCACTTGGAGGGTGGGGGGGTACCACTAGACACCAATGAGTATATAAAAAATATGTATATAACTTGGAGGGTGGGGGTGCCACTAGACACCAGGGTAACACAGTTCAAAGTAATGGGAAACAGACCACAATTGGAGGGTGGGGGTTACCACTGAACACCAGTGAAAATAAAACACATATGAAAATTGGAGGGTGGGGGTTACCACTAGACACCAGGGCTATTATCTTAAAATCAATGGAGATTGGGCACAATTGTAAGGTGAGAGGTTCTAGTGGATACTAGGGAACAGACAAATTTCAGTTTCTTGAATGAAATCAGACAAAATTATGTATGCGTGGGAGCGCAGAGTGCAAAGGACTCTGCGCTCCCACAGAAAAATAAGGATACGATTATACTGTCTCATAAAGTAAGAAAATAAATTGCAAAAAACTTCATTAATGCACCAGTTAGGTTTAAAGCGACAAAAGCTGGGAAATGTGGCGTTAGAGTTTACAACCCTAACCGCCACCCTGGCAGCACATCAGGTGTGGGACATGCCTTGGGGAACTCAAGCCTAACACTCACCCCATTCTCCTACACTGTACATATCTCACCTTATTTACAGATGGAATAGGGTGAGCATTAGGCTTGAGTGCCCCAAGGCACACCCCACACCTGATGTGCTGCCTGGGAGGGAAGGGGGATGTTAAGGTTGTAAACCCTAACACCACATTTGCCAACTTTTGATGCTTTAACCCTATCTGGTGCATTAAGGAAGTTTTTTGCAATGTATTCTCTGTCTTTCTAAATTACCTCACATCCATCTGTGTTGACTCCCATATTCACATGTATGTGGATGACATGGTACTCTTCACCTAAGGTGCCTCAGTCTCAATCTTTGCATCATCGCTACAGTGTGACTTTAATGATATGCAATGCTTGCTCTACTCCAACCAACTTAGGGTCAACACAAAGAAAATCATATCTATGACATTGGCACCAGTCCAAAACTTGCCAAGCTGTCTCCCATTCCTGTTTTTTTGTTGTTTGCTTTTGTTATACAAGTTTGTATCCTCCTCCATCTGGGGGGCAGCTGCCTCAGCTCAATCTCCAGCCCCTCCAAGCCAGCTCTCCTACTCCCTCAGTGCACACCTGGTTTTAGTTTCTCCCCACAAGTTCCCCTTTCATGGCAGGGCTAAAGGGGGAGGGCCATCCCCCACCAGCACATCAGATCCAAGGTGCACTGTGTCCCTTTTCTCTAAATACTGGTTTGACTCTCTGCCCTCTATCTCTTCTCTCTCCTGTTGCCCTCTGCCTCCTAAGCTCTTTGCTCTCGTGACCCCCACACTTCCACCATACCATCCTCCAACTTTGCTGCTGGGAAATCAACTTTCACCTAACATCTTCCTTCAATCTGGAACAATCTCCTTCTCACCCTCTACCTCTCCCCTTCCCTTCTCTCCCTTAAACATCAACATAAACCTCTTCTTGCTCCTGCGCTGCCATAGCTGAGTTGGCAATGCTATTCTCCTGTATCTAGCCTTAGTGTTCCTGTACCATTTGCTTTAGTTAATATTAACTAGCCTGCATACTGTTAGCATGTTAACTAGCCTGCATACTGTTAGCTTGTTAACTAGCCTGCATACTGTTAGCATGTTAACTAGCCTGCATACTGTTAGCATGTTTACTAGCCTGCATACTGTTAGCATGTTAACTAGCCCATTAGCAGTTTTACAGCATGCATTTATTGTTATTTAATGTATTTTTGCTGTACTTTACCACTTTGTATATTTTCCATATCACACTTCACTACTGCGTATACTTTGTATTTTGTACCCCTGTTTCTCCTTCTGCCGGGTTGCACCTAGAAATGAGCCTTGGCTCAGTGTGCCTTTCCTGGTTACCACTTTTCAGTACATAAATAGCTGAATAAATGCTGAGGCTGCAGTTGTGTTTTTATCAGCTATTGTCTCTGTTTCATCATTTTAGTTAGGTACCTGCACCTGGCTGTGACAGTAAGAATGGCCAGGCCATAGGGCAGCAGTAAAATTTATGTGTACCAGTATGCACTGCTTAAGGTCCCCTGGCATACTGAGCCCCCTCCCCCTTTAATGGGAGACTGAAGAGGTCCCTTGATATAACCCAACGCTCTGGCTTTGGACAACCTTCATCTAACCATGGGGGACCAGAGTAACAGTTATATCAGCCTGGCCCATAATCAGTGCCTCACATCTCTCTTGGAGGGAGATCATATATCCCAAAACAGCAAACTAATAAGGTTTTTGCCACTCTTTCAGGGGCCCACGTACCGGAAGTGTTTCCAGATATTGTAAATACACACCTTGTGTGCTTGCACAGTTTTTTGAATATTGTGCAATGGTGTGCAATGAACTATATCACGATGCCACAAATTTACCTTCTCCACATAGCAGTGAAACAGGTGGATATGCTTCTCAGCACCCAGTTATGGTAGTGTGAGGTAACTAGTCCTACACTAGTCACGGACCTCTGAAATTAAAGAGCAGCTGCAGATCAGAGAACATGAGTGTTAACAACCTTATATGGAACCAAAACAAACTGAAGAGAGAAATAAATCAGTGCCTTAGCTGGGATTCCACCCCAGGCTGTCTTGAATACCATTCCAGCTGCAGTACCAGCTGCACCACCAAGGCAACTGGGAACCTGAGACTCCCAGAAACACCTTTTTCTTTCTTTAATGTTCAACCTGGTGCTGCACAGATAATTATATTTTTCTTATAAGGAAATAAGTTCCTTAGCTGGAACAGTGTTCTGGGTAGCCTTGGTTCAAATCTCAGATAAGTCACTTATTTCTTTCTCTTATCTGTTTGTTTGGGGTTCCATATATGTGTATATCACCCTCTTGTGTATGAACAATGTAATTATCTGTATAGCATCAGGTTGTGCATTTCAGAAAGCGTGAGGTGCTTCTGGGAGTCCCAGCCTTGGTGGCGCAGCTTGTAGCACAACCAGAATAGCATTCTGGGTGGTCTGGGTTGAAACCCCAGCTCTGGCACTTATTTTCTCTCTCTTGTGTTTGTTTGGGTTCCACATATGTGCACATCGCACCCTGGTGTAAAACAACCTTGTGTCCAGTTTGGAACCTTTACAGTCAGACTCAGTAACCATACACTGCTGTTTTCAACCTCAAATGTCCAGCTCCCTTCCTCCCAGCTTCTAGCTACTTGGGTTGAGAGAAACTAAAAGCCAGTGTCTGAGAGCAAACGGGTCTAAATTACCCATTTGCAAGTGATTATCCAAGTCATTTCCTATGTCAACAGGAAATTACATCAAACAAGCAGAAAGAACAAAGTTCTGTCTGTTCACTGGTGTTGGAAAAACACGTTATTTACAGAGGAATTACAGATGGATATTCATTGCATTCACTGTGCTTCAGAGTTCTCCCTTCCAGAATGTTCTTCTACAGACAGCCAGGAAGACCTTGAAAGGTCTCTTAATTAATTTCGTCATCAAATGTTTAAAAAAGCAAGAGACTCTCTATCAAAAATTCATGACAATTAATGTCTTCCCATTAGCCATGTGAAGTGCAACCTCTCACACCATGTATTCTGTATACGCAATTCTTATCAAAGAGGTTCAGCCTGCAAGTCTGTTTAAACACGAATAATGCTAAGAAAAGAATGACCAAAATTATGAATAAATGCAAAAAACTCTCTATTATTGACAAATACAGCAATGACATAATACATGCACTTACATGTATATAATATATCCATATGCAAGTGAACCCTATAAACATGTGCCCTCCCCCTCCCCTCTTGCTGTCTGAATCACAGGTTGAGGTGGGCAAGCCAGAGCAAGCTGGAGCCTGGCTTGAGCTTAATGTCTGGCTCAGCTCAGCTCGACCTCTATCTGCAATTGCAAAGTCAAGCTAAGTCAGTTACGGTCAAAGTAAGCATTTCTGTCTGCCCAAGCTGTTATTGTAATGTCTGAAATGTTCAACTCCTATGCGGAGAACAGCCTGTAGTAGCCAGGGCTCAACTTGAGTTCTAGCTCACAGAATCAAGCCAGACCTGTGGCTTGGCTCTGGTGTGTCTTTAGACGAAAAATTCCTGGCCTGCCCACCTCTTATTGTAGGAAGGCACAGGGGCTGAACCATCATTTATTTATAAACTGGTGACCAGGAAAGGCACAATGAGCCAAGGTTCATTTCCCAATGCAGCCAGGGGGAAGGGGTCCAGGGAAGGGGAAGTGCACAAGTCCAAACTACAATAGATTCCATGGTAAAAGGAAGAGTACAATGTTCACAAATACAGGTCAACAAACAGTCACAGTCCAAAGCAGCTCTGGAACAATATGAGATACATTAAATAACAATTCACCACGACTCTTGGAAAGTAAACTCTCTCATCACTAGTAGTGAAAGTAAGTCAATTTATTTTACCTGAAGGGGGATTACCAGTAGAAAGAGGAAGGTCATAGTACCCATGTACACCCATCTAGCCAGACTGCATTTGGAGTATGGGGTTCAGTTCTGGAGGCCATACCTCAAAAAGGGATGTGGGGAGGCTGGAGTGAGTTCAGAGGAGGGCAACAAAGATGGTTAAGAGGCTCAGCCACCTGTCCTATGAGGAAAGATTGGGAGAATCAAACATGTACTCCCTGGAACAGAGGTGGGAGGAGGAGGGGAACATGATTGAGACCTTCAAGTACCTTAAGAGTATAAACCGGGTGCTAGTGGGAAGCATCCTCCAGCTGAAAGGGAATCAGAGGACGAAGGGACATGGGTTACAGATTGAGGGGGGACAGTTCAAGGGTAACATTAGGAAGTACTATTTCACAGAGAGCTGGTGGATAAGAGGAATAGGCTCCCAGAGGAGTTGATTGGAGAAGCAACAGTGGAAGGCTTCAAAAGGGCATGGGACAGACACAGGGGATTGTTGGGGGGGCATGTCCTAGAAGATAGCTAAACAAATGGGCAAACTAGGTGGGCCTGTCGATCCCTTTCTGCCATCATACTTCTATGTTTCTATGTTTATTTGAAATATGATACCATACATAAGTCCAGTGTTATGACCAAGCCGAGGTTTTGAGCAAAATGTTCCTCATCAGGGCTAACACTATCACGATAAATAAATTTGTAAAATCAGTATAATATTTGAAGTCATGAATTATTACAGACATGCCAGTTCACAATTAATAAACTTTATAAGTAACACTATTGAGTCACTTTTAACATTTAGTGAATTAAATGCTAAGTAGACAACCAAAGAACTAATTAATTAAGCAGCTAAATCTACTTTAGAAAATCTGTTGGCGTTTGTTGTCACTGGCAAACATGGAGATAATATTTTTCCACAACTTAGGGAGTTTAATGGATGTTTAATTTTTAAGATTAGATTATATTTTGAATAAAATTGACTTTAACTACTAGTGGTAACTGCGTCTACTTTCCAGTAGTTGTGGTCACTTGATAGTGCCGTATTGGAACAGACCCCTCATTGTACTTTTTTTTTCAGTAGTGGCCACAGTGTACCAACTTGCATTCATTAACTAGAATCCAAATTTACTAAATCCCTAATTGCTAAATTGGTAGAAACACTAGAAAGGGAACAGAGTGAGGTCATCCCACCTAACCAATATTTAACAAACGGATAGTATTGCGTAGGAATCGTTTTAAACTTGAAGGCAACTTTTACTGGCAGATACGAGGGACAGCCTCGGGTTCCATTACAGCCCCCTCAAATGCCAACATTTGCATGGATAATTCTAAAAGAAAACACATTTACAGGGAGGTGATGAGTCTGTTTTGGGGTAACATACTGAGGTGGAAATACTTTATCAATGACATTCTAATCTTTTAAAGGGGGTGCTGAGGGGAGACTGAAGAGTTTCAAAAAAACCTTAGCAGAAAAACCTTAGCAGAGTATCAGGAGATAGTTTCTTGGATATTATGATTTACAAAAAAAGAGTGTACAGTGTGTTCAAAGTTACACAGGAAATATACAGATTGCAACATCCTTCTCAATATTGACAGCTTTACCCTAGTAGACTCATTGACTACATCCCTTAAGACCAATCTTTGAGGATCAAAAGAAATTGCACAGACAAGGACTACAGTGAGGCTGCAGAGGACATACATCAGAAATTTCAGAAAGAGAATACAGAAGTGAAACTATTTCGATCAGAGAGGACCACCACAGATAATTAAAGGGATCAGTCCGTGATTATGTGGGGGAAGAGCTCCTCCCCCACAGCCTATTTAATCAAAGCTGCTGACTCCCGCTCTGCTTAGAGCGAGTCGCACTCGCTGGCATGCTATGCAGGTTCGTGGCTGCTCTCTTCCTGCCTGTTTTGCTTGTTGCCCCCGGCTCCATTCTCCTGTCCTGCATGTTTGTTGTTTATTTCTCCCTCCTTTTGTCCTCCTGTTGTTCTGTGTTTCTTCTCGTACCTTGTCTTTCTTTCTGGGGTGTCCTGTGGCTACTCTTTCCTTGACATGCTGTGCTACGTCTCCTGTAGCCACCCACTCTCCCTTCACTGTTCTTACTCTCTTCCTGCTGTCACTGTGCTTTGCTCTGCAGCTGTCATATCCCTCTTTCGAACAGCCACTGTTCCATGCAGTTTAGTTCACTGCCGCGCTGACTTTGCTCTGCAGTCTGCCGAGCTCCGGATTGCTGTAGTGTCCTTTGCTGCTTGCTCCATGCTTCCTCATGGCCTGCCGGCCACCACCGCCATGTTTGCTTCCTCCTCCATGCTATACAGCATTCGGTGATCCTGTAAGCCAGCCTCCGGTACTCGACTGTGAGGCTGAGTTATTGTTGAGCAAACTGCCTACCTCTCTGCATGTTTGAATGCCTGTGTCTGAATCTATCTTTCACAATGATGTATAGACCATTTGGAAGCCCGAGCTTTGTCTGCAGTGATTAGCAGAACACCATGCAAATCTTCCCTAAAAAAACTGTACGCATGGTTCATGCCTTTCAATCGCACTGTTTCCTATACTGCCTCCTGATCCTGGTGTTGGATGTGGGAGTCTTTGCTGGCATTGGGCGTTCAGGGACCTTCTACTGGCATGGACAGATCTGAGAAACAATTTAGAGCCCTTACAGACGGTGTGATTCATTGGCTTGTTCAGGGTCTCATAGTAACCAGAGTAGCTGTGGGTTTTCAGCCTGATTTCCAAGTTCGTTGCTCTGCATTCCACCCTATGCATCTACAGTGCTATTCCTCACCTCAACAAGATTTCTACTTCGCGATCAGCTACATGTCATTTCTATTCAGACATTATATGGCAGGCTACCAGGATTTCTTGGACCTGTACAACAAAGTACTTGAATTATATTATTCCCCTATTTACAGCTCAATGGGAACTTACAGGTAAGGCCTTCCTCCTCATCTATACTTCCTATCAAGTCCACAGTAACCTACTCCATTTCTCCCTTATTCATTTTCCGTCTGGCCTACGCAGGGTCAGGTTCTCCCGTAAGCCTCGGCTTCGCCTGGTGAACTGCGCAGTTGCAGACGCTGTAGCTTCCCGTGTCTGCCATTTAATACATGCTTCCATGACATTGCTCATGTACCAGCCTGGTGCCTCATTGCCTCGACCTCTGGACTTATGTCTTGCACCTTAGCCATGTGCCTCATCATTCCTTCTGCACCCTGTTCTGGATCCTTCCTGCTGACCATCATCCATGTTTCTCCATCAGAATTGGACACTTCAGGATGTCTTGTCTTCCGCCATGCTAATCGAGACCAGGATGCTGCAGCTCTCACCTCCACTGATGCTCACTGTTGACTTACTTTGCATTATGTCTCAGAATTTACTTCATGTCCCTGGATGCTTACCATGTTACTGCTCTACGTTTGTTTCTTTCTACTCACTTATCGGCTGATTTACACATCGGCCAGCCATACTCGGCTACCCTTTGTGGGGCTTAGCTGCCAATATTTACTTACTTTCCTTCGTGTGGTCCAGCTGCACTTGCTAGCTTACGTGGTGCTATCTGCCACTCTATTACCTTAACAGCTGGCTTACGGGGAGTCCAGCTGCATGCTAGCCTCATGGGGCTTAGCTACTGATTACTATTCACTTATCGATTGTCTTGCACATCATCCTCACTCCTACCTTCTACCGCTCATCGGCTAACTTATGTGGTTCAGCCGCACGTCCTCACCTCATTTGGACTCATCTCCATATATCCCTGGATACTTCCTATCAAGATGCTCGTTGATTCCAGCCTAACTTTGCTGCATTGGATGCTCCTCCCCATGTTACTTCAAATTTCCCGGAGCTACTACTGCCGCCTCAGCCAGTATTCCCTGCTGAACTTTTCCTATTGTCTCCCTGTTTGAACCAATACCTCCTACATTGAATAACTTCAGTTCCAGGATGCTTACTGTCTCTGTCAGACTTGTGCCCCTATGAGCCTCGGAGGTCCTTCGTTCCTTTATACTACTACACCATACTCGCCTGCTTCTATGACCTGCCTTCACCCATCGGGCTGGGAGGTTTACCTACAGTACTTCTATTCTTGCCTGCTCGCTCAGCTTGGGCCTGGAGATTCACAGCTTTTATGACCTGCCTTTGCCCTTTGGGCTGGGAGGTTTACCTACTTCTACTCTTGCCTGCTCGCTTTGCTCGGGCCTGGAAATTCACAGCTTTTACGACCTGCCTTCGCCCTTCGGGCTGGAAGGTTTACCTGTTTCTGCTCTTCTGCCTCACCCTGGTCAGGGCCTGGAGATTCTCACTTTCTATTATGTGCCTACTCGCTGCCGTGTCGGCCGACCAGAAGCTCCTTTACTGGATTACATCTGACGTTTATTCTTCATCATATGTTCTTGGATGTTTTGCCCTGCTGCCTCAGCCATGGAATTACTGCTGCTTCCCTTTCCAGGACACTTAGTTGGCGTCTCCTGCAGACTTTCGTTCTCATGATTGTGCTCTACCGAATTCAGACCCTGTGACAACGCTACTTCATTTGATTCAGCCTCTTCAGTTCTCTACATCTGGGACTCTTCGGGTCTCATCTGGTTTTCCTACCTCGAACTTTGCATACCTTCAGTTTTGGATGTTATTCCTCTCGTCCAGTTGCCATATCTCTGCCTCAGTCTCTTCCATGTGATCCCTGCCTTCCTTGATCTGGATACATCGGTCCTCAGCATCATTCATTCTCTAAGCTCAGCTTTACAGCCATTGCTTTCATATCAATTCCTAAGCCTATACTTCACTTATCAGAACTGGATTCGTCAGTCAGTAGCCTGGCTCCAAGCCTTCTCTCATTCACATACTGTACAAGCCCTCTATTATTAGAAACCTGGAAGTTGTACTACTTCTATTCATCCTGCCTTGTTGACGTCAAAGCTTGGATGCAACTATCTGCGTCTGGTCTCCTGTATTGAGTTCGTCAGTCGTCAACTTGATCTCCACCATCATACAATTCCCTGGATTCATAAGAATAAGCATATGCCCTCTATCAACTGAAGTCCAGAAAACGGTCCTTCATATCCACTCTCCATCATTCCGAATTGTACATGGATTCTCGGACTCAGAGTTTATTAGGAGGAAATTACTTCACTGGACATTTACAATTCAGTTCTTTCTTAAGCTCCATTTATCTGGATTAAATTCTACAATTTAGAATTCAGATTTAGCTGATTAATTTAGTTGTATTAGGATCTCTCTCCTTTAGTATGCCCAGGACGGGCAGGTCAGTAGCCATGGGTCCTCAGAGGTTCCTCCCCAAGGTTTTTTTTTCCTCTCCTGAGTGCTACTGGTCACACTCTCCGAAGCTGGAGGAGGTGATCGTCTATTCTTATCATTATTAGGTGTTGTCATGCACAACTTCTTCAGCATTCAGTTAAAGAACAATCATTAATATTATATATTCCTTTTTTGGGGCTTTCATAATTCTAAACCAAGCTTCCTTCCTACAGGTGGGATACAGAGAAAGGCCAAAACCATCAAATATTATCAAATGACTCAGTTCAAGCATCCAAGTACCTAAGCACAAACATTCTATACTACTACCTAGTAAACATTATCCTCTTTATGCTGGCCTCTGTATCCAACAACCATCTTCATCATTCAACTATATATGTTACATAAGCACTGAGCTGTGAACCACACATAATACTGACACAGATGAACTGTAAAGAGAATGACAGAACTGAAATGGATGAAACAAACAGAAGAACTGTCTTCACAACAACTCATACTGATTTGTTTGGACAGGTTAAGAAACTTGTAAATAAACACTGTATTGTGTTTCAAGTTTCACACATGAGGAACAGACTGTTTTTCCTTCTCTCTTTTTTGTTGGAGGGGGGAGATTTTCATGCCAACAAAAGCTCCACATGTAACCTGAATTAACAGTGGTGTGAAAAAGTGTTTTGCGTTGTTTTGTTTTGTGGACATCATTTTCTTCATGGAATCAGTAACTTGGAATGTTCACTTTGTCACAGTTTGTGTGTAAAGAACTCAACACATGAGCTGTCACCCTATCAGAACAGTGCTCAGAGTTCTGAACATAAACCAAGAGGGCATAGTCAAAACTCCAAATTACTGGTTATATGAAGAGAACTGCATAGACTAATGTCCATAAAAAGAAAACAATATAAAATACAGTTATTCACATAAACTTTATTCAGGTACAGTTAACCCTTAGGCTGCAGACAGAATTAGAACACATAGTAATTCTGGATTGATTTATCAGTCTGTGGCACAGCAAGGGTTAATATGGACAATTTGGGGTAATAAATATTATTTCTTAAACTAGGAATGTTGCAAACAGATGCCAGTAAAAAAATACTTCCAGTCCTCCTTCAGACTTTGTTTGTTTGTTTTTGTTGACCGGGGAAAGGAGGACTAGACAATTCTGCCTATTTTCAGCCTCTGCCCGGTGGAGAGGGATACAGATGGATGCCAACTGATAATGAACCAGATTAAGCTGTTGGTGGTATTTTTAGTGAATGTGAAAGTAAAATGAGGCTGTGTTTAAGCAGAATAAAAGTAAATACATTGTCACATTTATGCAGACTGAATTACCAGTTTTAATAAAGGAAGTTCTGTGAGCCAAGCCCGCTACCTAGGCTGTTCTGCCTTTTGGTGCATAATGCATTTAATATTACTTCTTTGTTTTGTTTTCAGCATTTAAGCGCTACTCTAGGGCAGGGCAGGAGACTAAGCAAGTGCATGCATGTGCTCATTGTGATGTCTGTTGACATTACCTTGTGATATCTGGTTTCCCAATGCAGAAACTTTCTGTATTTAACCGCCTTCCTCACTCGCGCTGATGCCTCCCCCCACCCGAGAGGATGGTCAGTGAAGCTGCACTAGTGACTAATGTATAACTGGTAAGCTGATTCTTTTATTTGAATTAGCTCTTCCTTTATTAAGCAACTAGCACAATACATGCAGGACTAAAAATATGCAATATATCTCACTCTGTTTTCAGCCTCATAGAAGAAAACTATGTATAAGGCAGTAAAGCCTATCTGGATTCAGCGAGGCCTTTGACACTGTGCGACACAGGTTGCTCAGGAAGCTGAACAATTTGGGGATGAGGACAAAACGATAAATTGGGTACACAACTGGCTAAAGGATAGGAGGCAGAGGATAGTGGTAAATGGCATGCACTCTAGTGATGGGTGAGTGACCAGTCGGGTACCACAAGGCTCTGTGCTGGCACCAGTGCTCTCTAATTTCTTCATAGAGGACACTGCAGAGGAACTGGAGGGAAAGGTCTGCCTATCTGCAGATGATCCTAAAATCAGTAATAGGGTAGACATCCAGGCAGTAGTAGAGACAATGATGAGGGGTATCTGGGGAAACTCAGGGAGTGGGCAAGTACATCGCAACTGGGGTTCAAACCGCGGAGCAGAGCATAAGATGGGGGGGAGTGTTGGCAGTCAGTAGACAAGAAAAGGACCTCGGGATTGTTATAGTGGAGGACCTCAAGGTGGCAGCGCAATGTGACAAGGCCATGGGCTGGGCTAGTATAGTGCTGAGTCGTATAGGGAGGGGCATCACCAGCAGGAGAATGGAGGTTGTACTTTCACTGTATCACAACCTGGTATGCCCTCACCTGGAGTAGAATATACAGTTCTGTAGGCTGCACCTCATAAAGGACATGGACTGGGTGGTGGCTGTCCAGAGAAGGGCAACCAAGATGGTGCAGGGGCTGCAGGGGAAGCCCTATGAGGAGAGGCTGAAGGACCTCAGTGTGTACATACTGGAAAACAGGAGAGCAAGGCGTGACATAACTGAGACCTTCAATTGCTGCATGATGTGTTAGGATCATGGACCCCTCTGTATTACCTATACAGCGTCCTTGCTGTGTGACCTTCACCCTTTTGCTGACCTCCCTCTTCCAGTTACAGTGGTGAGGCACTGTCGGGAGTTAGACATTAATAGGGGGTGAGTTGGTTGGCAGCAGGGCACTGTGGGTATTGCAGAGGTGAGCAGTATTGGGGTGGTTAGGAGCAGGAGGCGCCCTGGGGATAAATGGAACAAGGAGAGAGGCACGCTGTGTTTAGTGCCCATCCCCAGGGTTCCCACCAGACTGAGTGGGCAGGTAGCTAGTGGGCCTGCAATCTCTACTAGTCCTCTTCAGGCTGTGCTGTGTAATGCCAAATCGATGAGAAACAAGACCGCAATTATAGTGGACTTGATTTCTTCGGTCGATCTGGCTTGCATCATAGAGACCTGGATGGGGGACAAAGCCGGGCCAATTTTGAAGGCATCTGTCCCCGCTGGGTATTCTGTAGTGAACTGCCTGAGGAGGAAATGGAGGGGTGGGGTGTGCCCATCTGCTTTAGATCCAGCTTGAACTTTGTCGTGCACCCAGTGGGTTCAACCTCATCCTTTGAATGTATGGCAGTGCATGGTGGTCCAGGTGTGGGTTACGAATTCTCCTTCTTTACCATCCTCCAGGGTGGGTGGGGGAGATTTCCTGCAGGAGGTTGTGGATTTCGTTGTTGACAGATTGTTGGAGTTCCCTAGATGCTTAATTCTGGGGGACTTCAAAGCTTGGGTCAAAGATGAATCCTCACATCTTGGACATGACTTCCTCCAGTTGACGACATCACTGGGCCTAGCACAAGCAGTTGCTTCTGCAACCCAGCAACAGAGCCACACTTTGGACTTGGTATTCTCACTGGGGCTTGAGGTTATGAACCTCAGGATTGATCAGGTCACTTGGTCTGATCATTGCACAGTAGAGTTCTCATTTGGGCCCCCGCGATACTCCCTCCCCTGTTGAGATGGTCAGCTATCGCCCTTTAAGTGGATTGTCCCCAGAGGGACTCTTGACAATGGTTGACTTGTCTAGTGTGAGTGCTGTATGTGCAGTTGGCATGGGCGAGGCAGTGGTGGCCTATAATATGGCTGTTCCCAGAGCTCTCGATGTCATTGCACTGGTCCATACATGATACAGATCTTCTTGTTTGAGACACCCATGGTTTGATGGGGCTCTCAAGGAGATGAAGATCAAGGGTCAGAAGCTGGAGCTTTGCTGGTGGAGGACCCGATCTGAGGAGGACAAACTGGTCTTGAGAACTCACTATCGTGAGTATCAAGGTGCAACTGACAATAATAAGGCAGCGCTCCTGTCCAGGGAGATCGTTGCAGAGAAGAGCAGACTGACTCAGCTTTTTTGGACTGTAGACAGACTACTTCACCCTGTTTGTCTGTAGCTGAAAAGGGCATTTTCAATCGCACTGTCTGAAGAATTTGCTCAATTCTTCTCTGACATGGTGTCCTCTACCTGGTCATGGATCTCCCCAGTGGGGCAAGATCAGCCACGCGGTAGTGGGCCTGGTAGGAGCATGGACACTACTATTGTCTGGGAGGAGTTTCAACCAATGGAGGTGACTGAGGTCATTGAGGTGACCTCGAAGCTGTGACCCACCTTTTGTGAGCTGGACCCAGTCCTGACACATCTTCTCCTAGTGGGATGTGCTGAGATCATTGGTCCAGTGTTCACCAGGATAATCTGGTGTTTGCTCTCAGGTGGGATTTTCCCTGATGCCTTGAAGGAGGCATTGGTGAGACCCCTCCTGAAGAAACATCACTTGACCCTGATGTCCTGGCGATTATTGAACTATCTCCACCCTCCCGTTCCTAGGAAAGGTTGTGGAGAAAGCAGTGGCACTGCAGCTCAAAGCACACCTTCCGGCCTTTGCCATCTATGAGCCATTCCAGTCCAGATTTAGGGCAAGGCATAGCACCGAGAGGGCATTGATTAGGGTGCAAAATGACCTCCTCAGGGCTAGGGATAAAGGAGACCAGACAATTCTCATTCTCCTTGATCTCCCGTCAGCATTTGACACCATGGACCACATCATGATTTTGGATCACTTTAGAGAGTATTGTGGACTCACCAATATGGTCATTAACTGGTTTGAGTCCTGTCTCTATGGTAGGAAGCAATGTGTAGTGATGGGGAATTTCTCCTCCTTTCCGCAGCTCCTACCATGTGGAGTTCCTCAAGACTCAGTCCTACCACTGATGATGTTCATGGTGTACATGCTGCCCCTAGGAGAGCTCAGCAGACATTACAGTCTGGGTTTTCACTGCTATGTAGATGACACCCAGCTGTATATGCCTTTTGTCCCTGGAACAAATTATACCATTGAAGTGCTAAATAATTGCCTGACTGAGATCCAGGACTGGATGTCCTCTAACTGGCTCAGGCTGAACCCAGGCAAGACAGAGGTGCTGGTGATCAAGCCTGGTTGCGGCTGTGATGGGAATGCCTCCAGGGTGGTAACAAGAGTTGTCCTGGGATCTACCCAATTGATGGCATCTTCTAGGGTGAGAAATATGGGTGTCATCCTTGATGACAGGTTGTCACTTGATGCTCAGGTGTCATCTGTCATCCAAAATGGTTTTTAACACTTAAGGAATTTTGACTGAATTAAACTCCTAGTTCCATCCAAGGACCTGCCCTCACTGGTACATGACTTTGTTACATCCAGTTTTGACTACTGTAATGCTCTTCACTTCAGGGTCAGTGGAGGGAACCTCCACTGACTGCAGTTAGTGCAGAACACGCAGCGGCCAGTTGCTGGCAAGCCTGTTTAGGTCTTGTCATGTGACTCCAGTCCTATGAGACCTGCATTGGCTGCTGTCAGGTGGAGGATCATCTTCAAAGTGAGCTTGGTCACCTATTTGGCCCTATACATCTCAGGTCCTAGCTACCTGACTGACCTCCTTATACCTGCCATCCCAGTCCACTTCCTCCGCTCCTCTACCAAGGGCCTCCTAGCAGTTCCGAGGGCGAGGCTGAAAACCTCAGGTGACTATTCATTCAAGGTGGCCAGCCCAGTCCTTTGGAACTCACTCCCCAGATCTCTGAGGAAGGCTCCTTTGGGGAAGGCATTTAAAAGGGGTCTAAAAATGTATCTTTTTTTTAAGAGGCATTCCCAGACTAAATGTAGCTGATTTTAATGGTTTTATTATTACTTAATCAATAAGGCATGACCAGGGTTTATGTTAGTGGTCTGTTAATCACCCTCTAGGGCCATAATGTGGCTCAAGGTGTATCCGAGGGAGGCAGTATAGTGCAGTGGTTTAAGGCTCTGAGTTGCAAATCTGGAGACCTGGGTTTGAATCCCACAGCCCCCACTTGCATACTGTGTGACACTGAGCAAGTCACTTAACTTCCCTGTGCTCCTAGGTTGCACCTGTAAACAAGCTTTCAGCTTAGTGAGTATCACCTGGTTAAACAATTGGAAAAAAAAAACAACTCCTGGGAGAGCCTTATTGCTATTATAATAAAATGTTTTCTTAAACAGTGTTAAACCTTGTTCAGCATATGGTTAAGCTCTACATGTATGTTAATAAAAGATTAACATAAGGCTGTTAGAATGTTTACAGCCAATCAGAAAACTTCATTTCTTAGACCCTTGTTATAATATTTATTAATGCTTATTTATTGCTGAATCTTAGACTTTTGGTTTTATATAACCCTTGTGCAGCTTTATTCATATGTTGATGTTGTCTACCCTGTTTGTTCTGACCTTGTAAGGTGCCCAGAGCCTCTGGGATTGGGTGCCATATAAATAACGTTTACCTTACCTATCTCACCTTCAAGTACCTCACAGGGGTAAACAGGGTGTAGGGGGAGAGCCTCTTCCAAGTGAGGATGGGCACCAGGACTAGAAAGCATGTGATGAAGTTGGAAGGAGGCATGTTCAAGAGAGACATAAGGAAATACTTCTTCTCTGAGAAGGTGGTAGGAGCATGGAACTGCCAGCTGAAGTGGGGGAGGTTAGGAGGGTGGCGGGGTTCAAGCATGCATGGGACAGACATATGGGCATAATAATACAAAAACAAGGAAAAGGAGAAGTAAAATGGGTAGGAAATCTTTGGGCAGACTAGGTGGTCCAAGTAGTCCTTTTCTGCCGACATCTCCTATGTTTCTAATACATATACATGTACATTGATTTCAAATGACTAAGTTTAAAAGCACAGTCATGGGATAACTTTTATACCTTTAATTACATCCGAACATACGAACATGCAAGCAGATAAAGGCCTTATGGTCAATCTGTCTGCTAGACTGTACAGTTCCCTATGTATTTACAAAAGGAACTTCCCCCCTTCCCATTTCCCTTTTGACCTTTTTCAACTTCCTCCCTCTCCCCTCTCACTTCAATTGTCTAACCAGGTCCTCCCTGAGATCCTGCCTTTCCTCGCCCTATCCTACCCCCTCTTGCAGCTGTCCACCATTTTTAGGGCTACCACCATCTCTGGCAGCTCATTACACTTGGCCACCACTCTCTTGGTGAAAAGGTGCCCCTTCTTCTCCCTCCTGAACCTTTCCTCCACCAGCATTAGTTCGTGCCCCCTAATAGTCTTGTTCCTGCTAAGGCTGAAGAGACGCTCAGTGTTCACCCAGTTAATACCCTTAAGGTACTTGAAAGTCTGAGTCATATTACCCCTCTCCCTTCTTTTCTCAAGAGAGTACATGTTGCGCTCCCTGAGCCTCACCTCATAGGTGTTGCCCTGCTGGCCCTGGATAATCTTGGGTGCCCTTCTCTGGACCGTCTTCAGCAAATTGATATCCTTCTTAAGATACAGGCACCAAAACTGCACACTGTGCTCCAGGTGTGGTCTTACTAGTAACCTGTACAGTGACAGAATGACCTCATCCTTCTTGGTAGTAATTCCCCTGGCTTTTGCAGCCCAGCATCTGATTTTTCTTTGACTGCTGCTCTCTTGCAGTGTGCAGAGTGTTTCAAGTCACTTGTGATTATTACTCCTGGGTCATTTTCTTCCTCTGACCTGGTTACCTGCATGTAGCCCAACCAGTATTTGGTCTCCAGATTCTTTACTCCTAAGTGCATAACTTTACATTTTTTAACATTGAACCCCAGCTGCCAAATACCGGACCACTTTTCTAGCCTAACCAGGTCCTTCCTGAGTTCCTGCCTTTCCTCTCCATGTCTACCCTCCCAGAGAGCTTGATCTCGTCTACAAACAAGCAGATTTTATCCTTCATCCCATCTATGGTGTCACTTATGAAGATGTTAAACAACACCAGACCAAGCACCAAGCCCTGTGGGTCCCCACTGGTCACAGGTCTCACTTCTGAGAACTCTCTCAACCACCACTCATTGACTTCTATCCTGCAACCAGCTTCTCATTCATCCCTCAAGCTTAGCCCCAACCCCCAGATCCACCAGCTCCTGGCCAGTCTCCTGTGAGACACCAAGTCAAAAGCCTTGCTGAAACCCAGATGCAGGACATCAGTCACCTGGTCCTTATCCACTGTCCTAGTGAAGGGACCCAATTCAAGAAGTCAATTAGGTTAGTTTGTCAGGACCTCCTTGGCACTAACCACATGTATGTAAGGTTTTGTTGACTGTGCTTTAGATTGCTTATTTTACATAACTGAATGTAATTGATGTACTCTCTTACTGTATGACTACTCCTTGTATAATTTCTTATGTCAATGAATGCACTATCAATGTACGGCACTTCCCGGGTCGTCCCTGGAAAAGGGACAGTCTTGTCTCAGAGGGCCTACCCGGTTGCCAAAATTCAATAAATAAATAAATGCCCATGCTGCCTCTTGTCCTGCAGCCCATTCTCCTCCAGAAAGTTGATCAAGTCTCTCTTTCAGGCTGTTCTCTACCAGCTTACCCACTACAGAGGTCAAGCTGATGGGTCTGTAGTTCCCTGGTTTGTTCCCCAGTCCACGTTTATGCAGAGGCACCACATGTGCCATTCTCCAGTCCTGGGGCACATTCCTGGACTACAGACTGGTGTTAAACAGGCCTGCCAGAGGACCTGTGAGAACCTTTGCCAGTTCTCTAAGGACCCTTGGGTGCATGATATCTGGTCCTGGTGATTTGTCCACCTTTAGGGCCCTTAGGCCCTTGACTACCCTGTCAGCATGAATTCCACCATCAGTGATTCCCCTGTCCAAATCCCCACCCCTTTACTCCCTTGTGGTATTGGTCCATTCTTCTCCCAAGCGAAGACAGAACAGAAGTACCCGTTAAGCAACTCCATCTTTTCTTCACTACCCTCTGCCCAGCATCCCTCCTTTTTAGCCTGACAATCTTATCCTTTATGTTTCTTTCCTCCCTTATATACTGGAAAAAGGCTTTCTCATCCGCTTTTACCCCCTGGGCTAGCTGTACCTCTCTCGTGGCCTTTGCCTTTCTTTGCCACCCTGCTTGCCTTTCTTGTCTTGGTGATGTAGTCCATCCTATCCTCCTCCTTCTAAGCATGCTTGTACTTTCTAATGGTTTCCCTCTTGTGCCCCACTCCTTTTGCCCCCTTCTTGCTGAACCAGCTGGGCTTTTTGGCCTTAGCTTCTTACTTTTGATTTTGGCACACTCACTAGTGGCCTCCATCAATTCCTTTTTTATTATGGTTCCTTTATTTTCCACATCCATCCCTACTCTGATCCGAGCAAGGAGTCCCCTCAGAACCTCTCCCATCCTACCAAAGTTAGCCCTCCAAAAGTCCAAGACCCTCATCTCGGTTCTGACCATTCCTCTGCCCGTGTCCAGGTGGAACCGCACCATGTGGTGGTCACTTCTTGCAAGTGGCCCCTTACAAGAAAGAAATCCATTTTTTGGATTGTTTTCAGCTTACTTCTGTCTTAATGATGCTTTTCTAATTTTTTGTGGATTAATCTTGTCTTTTTTTTTTAAAAGGATGTTTTCCCTAAACCACTGAAGATTTATTTAGGACTTAGAAATGCTTCTAAACTTGTTTCAAAAAATATGACTACATATGGCTTGAAAATAGATTTCCTTTTTCAGCACAAATGTATTTTTAGGCCGATCTAGCTGATTTACATATTTAACACCATCCCTGTAGTAATTCCTGCAAAATGCCACAACTTGTGAGGATTGGATAGGAATAGCCTCAATCAGTTGATAAGTATTCTTATCTAAATTTGAAACCAAAGGTTGTGTTATTGCTGTTCTTCTACTTATTACTATTACTGAGAAGAAAACTTTTAATTTTTTTATACCTGTAAGCCAATTAGCATAAATGCCTCTTTTCATCAGCAACAAGTTTAACAAACAACCATATTTAAATGTTTTTAATAAATATAATGCACACAGTCCACTGTAATGTATTTTTATATGTTATTAATTTTATGTAATCATTTTGAAGTTATCCGTATGGATAGTTCCATATAACGTAATACAGTATTATTTGTCAAATATAGATAATTAAAATAATACAATTGAAAACTATGTCAAAGAAATCCTGTAATATAACACTAGAAATCCCATAACAGTATCATTCAAGTCTTGTAACAGTGTCATTCAGAACTCATAGGACTATTGTTCTGTGCTCTGAACAGTAGTATTAAGAGAGTAACCTAGCATCGCAAGCTGACAAATTTGTTGTGCTGAGCGGGAGATGGCTTTTACTGCAACTGTCGCATATCATAAAACATTGCTGCTGATGAGAAACAGCAGAACTCTCTCGACAATGGCTCGCTTAAAGTGCATTTTCACGCTGTAAGTGTGGGTTTTTGGCCATTATAACCCATTACAACAGCGTCAGTCCTAATGTATGAAAAATAATTTTCTAGTATGCCTGTTGGGAAGGGAAGGGATCGTTAATCAGGTGAGCTTGGAAGGGATCGTAATTTAAGTCGCTCAGTCAGTAGCTGATTACTTCCAGTTCCCAGTTCACCCCCGCAGACAGAAATGTTATGACATCCAACCAGGAAGATTGCAGAGACCTGCCCCACTAAACACTATGTGTCTCAGTTTCAAACCTTTTTTTTTTTTTTTTAATGACTAAGCAATCTCTGGTACATCTGAAAGGCATTGCAACATATTGGCCCCTTTATTAGTTGTGTTTGCTTTCATATCTACCAGATATCACTTTATCACTTAAAGAACCCTTTGTTTTTAAACCAAGTCGCATAGATTTCAATAGGTCACATCACCACGCTCTCCCTGGTTATACGCCATAAAATGTTTGAGCATAGGTCATTGCTGGCCAATGGGGAAGTATAAGGGATCGGCTGACCATCAAGTTTCGCCCGATTTGTGATCCAATTCCCTCAGTAGTAATAGAAATTTATCTTTCAGGGATCATAGGGCTTACACTTCTGTAAGGTAACGTGCTTGGAAGCTCAATACAACATGTTGCAAATTTCCTTTAAATGAAGTAGCAACCACGGAAGACAGAATTGAATTTGTACAATCTCCTGAAAATGTGAGTACCATAAAAAAAAATTGCATTTATGCCTGGTTCACAACTTCAGTAAATGGTGAGCCTGATTCTCAAAGCTCTTGGAATGGCACAAGGGACTTGCACCAGAGGGAATGGCACAAAGTGCCCCTGGCACCAAAAGATACACTGGGCGTGATTCTCAAATGCAGCCTGCATCAGCTGCAGGCTATGAGCACCAGAGGGGGCTTGCGCCATCCTTGAGGTACAAAATGGGATATGGCATAATGCTAAGGGACATGTGGCAGCTGCAAGCTATTATATCCCCTAATTAGATATTCCTAAACCTTCCCAGAGGACAGACTTCTAAGTACACTTAAAGCAGTCAGACTGGTCTAAGGGTACTTAGAACTTCATCCTCTGGGAGGAATTGGTCACTTGCACCACTCTCAGAGCCCTCCCTCAACATGTGCCACCATCCTACCCCATCCCCTTTTAGTGATATGAATCACAACCCTGGTAGTCTAGCAGCCCCGCTTCCCCAATGTACCCGTAAATAAAAATATTAACAAAATCATTCCAGGATGGTCTAGCGGACCTCCTCCCTATCTCTGATGTGCCCTTATATTAGAACTGTAAAAATCTAATTCCCTGATGGTCTAGTGAACTCCCACCCCTTACCATGGCAGATAGTGCCCACCTCCCTGCTCCCCATCCTGAAACAGAGCCAGCGACCATCTCAGCCCTCCTCACACTACCACGGCCGACCACTGACCAAGCTGTCAAGGAGCGTGTACTGTATATAGTACACGCTTCTGGACTGACCGTCCACTCAAACTGTCAATCAACGAGTTTGTACTGCATGCAGTACCCACTCCTTGACAGCTCAGTTGGCAGCCAGATGTGGTGGTGTGAGGAGGGCCGTGCCAGTCATTGGCTCTGTTTTAGGATGGTGGGAGCAGGGTGGTGGGGCACTGCCTGCAAGGGTGAAGTCCATTAGACCACCAGGGAAGGATATATTTAATTTATATGGGCTGATTAGGATAGGGAGGGGGATCCACTAGACCACCAGGGACATGATTACAGTAATAAGAAGGGGATCAGGGCGGGGTGGGGCACTAGCCACCAAGGATGTGATTTTATGTAGTGACAAGGGGATCGAGACGGGGGAATGCTAGCCAATAGGGCCTGCTGTCCATGATTCTAGTGATGTACACCCATCCCACAGCTTGCAGCACACCTTCCAGATGCACTAACTGTTTGCCAGAGGGCCATGGTACCCGTGCATGCCATGGGACTTTGCCGCCGGGACCCTACCCAATAGTGAATCAGGCAAAGAGTCACTGGCACACCAGTAACTGGCGCAAGCTGCCTTTGAAACACCTTGCACCGACCTATGTGAATCAGGCCCACAACATCTCATTTACAGTGAGATCTATATTTTTACCTTGTACTGCTGGGATCAAGGCCTGAAACATCAAGATGGAGTTGTGGATCATACAGTGAAAATGACTCTAGTAGGATTTGAACTTAGGTCTCCCCAGGCCAGTGTGCATTTGTGCAACAACTTAAAGAGCACCTTTCGTGCATTTTTTTATATGTCTGCAAAATTGTCAGAAGGCTCCCTTACCTGAATGGAAGTTCCTCCATGGTGGTGGTAAAACCTTTTGGTTAGCCCCATAAAGAAGGGAAGGGATCACATTTTGCCCAGGACAATGCTGATCCCTTCCATTGCGTGATCAATGATTCCATCTCTCTTCCTTGTATTATGATTTCATTATATGCCCAGTGCGGGATGTGTTTCATGTAAGTTTATGTAGCATGGTTTTAAAAGATATCTCTACTGTTTTAACCAGACTTGTAATACAAATCGGAGCCTTGTTACTTGAATACTTGCTCCAATTTGTATTACAAGTTGGGTTGAAGTGGTAAAAATAACTTTGAAAACCATGCTTGACAGGCTTACATTGAGTATGTCCCCGAGCTAGGCATATAATTACATCATAAAACAAGGACACGTGGGGACGGCGTCGGTGATCAGAAAGTGGAAGGGACTGAGTTGCTAGCCCCCTTGGAGACAAAATACAATCTATTTCTTTCATTATGGGGCTAACTAGAATATTTAACCATCCTTACCAAATTTGTCACAATGGCAATACAGTGGTATAACAATGGTAGTACCGTGGTAAACTAAAAAGTCCACAATAGTACTTCCCAGTTGTACTCTGGCATCACAGTGGTATGCAACATATCGGTTTTCTTTGGTGCACTGGTCCGGGTGTTGCTGTAATATTTCAGGTATCAATACCCCTGTGGAAGCCATAAGATAAGTATAATAAACTACTGCCAATGCTGCAATAATAAGAGCAGTGGTGGGAGCGACGTCAGTAAATTGGTGTAATATCCATGAGCACTTGCGCCTGCTCAAGCGGGACCCACGTGACGCTTTCGCATTCAGCCAAAAGTTCGACAGTTTATTAAAAAATAACCTCTGGATTAAAAATAATGATCAATGCAGCCCCTGACTCCCAAAGCAGCATTGTGAGGTATGTGTGGATGGGAGCAGGCTGCACAGCTTCTTTACACATCACCTTTAAATATTTCTTGTTTTATTATTTCTATAAAATTTCATCAAAAGTCATTTTTAATGGAAGAATTTACACCCATTAAATTATAATAATGAACATTTCCTACCATTAACATATGCCACATTGGAGGCAAATATATTAATGGCCATTAAACAACAAGAATGTGCCAATAAACTTTAAGGACAATTCATTATAAGAGTGAGTAGAGATGGTCTACTTAGTGGGCTGCAGTAATGAGAGCTGCAATGTATTTTATTTATTGTGTGTAGCTGATGGCGTGGGGGTGTGGATGCTCATCATGTGTGTTGCCGGGTGATAGGCAAGAGGGAGTAACTGAGTGCTATGTGGAAATTGAAAAAGACATACCATTCAGCAACATGATGCCTTTGGCACTCTCAGGCCCCATGCTGCTGTCCACAATGATTTGCACCAAAGAATTATCCAGAGGGAGTGGAACCCCAAAGGGCCCACAACCAAAAGCGGTAAGTTGTGGGGATGTTAAGACACTCAAAAAACATAAGCAAGCAATGAGACATGACAGGGTGGGCATTATGTTGAGATAACCAACTGTTCCGGGTGTAGTAAGGCCCAATGCTGCAGATGGAGGGTCTTACTGCCCCGGAAGGGTGTCTGTCTCAGCATAATGCCCACCTAGCAGTGTCTTATTATACTTATAAAATGGGTAATAGATTGTTTTGTTTAAAAAAATGAAAAGAATAAAAAAAATTAAAAAAGACAATACAGAAAAGGTTTGATTTTAAAAATGAAATTGTTTCTGCACTATCTGTCACATGGGGGAGCTGTGATTTTGTGTCTTGCTGTTACCCAGTCCCCGCTGCCTTCTCTGAGGACAGGGAGGGATTGACACACTATCTGTATAGTTTCATTTATTTTCCCTTCTCTTTTTAAACATCTTTTCCCCTCATTGCAACTTTTGGATGTTTTCTGTTGACAATTTCTGGTCCTCTCTGCCTGCTTTGGAGACCAGGAGTGACTATAAGCATGGTTTGAGTTTTTATTTTATTATTAGTTTTAATGAGTTAGTCCCTTGTTGTGACTCTCAGCCTTTCTCTATCAGTTTTCCCAGTCTTCACTGCCTGCCCCGAGGACAGGGACTGTGTGATTAAAAATAAAGTATTTCCTGGTCTTGCTGCCTGGTCTGAAGACCAGGAGTTAGTATTCATCATTTGAGTAGTGTTCTCAGTGTAGCAGCTGGGTGGGTGTAGACAGGTGAGGGGGGGATGAAGTGCAATTTAAAATATGCCAAAAATCCCTGATGTAGAAAGGAAAAACAATGCCAAATTTGCTCTATCAGAGTGAAGAATGAAGAGAAAAGATTACACAGTGATAAACGGAGCTTTAGCAGTGGGTAGGTTTATTTAAAAATGGTGTTTTTTAAAACACAATGGTTCTGATATTCAGATAGACCCACAAGCACCGTGCAAATGCTTCTGCTGCACTTGTGCCCAACCTGGTGGCTGCAATATTCAGTTGGATAGTGCACGGCACAAAATGTCTGAATATTAGGTTTCATTGTTACAGGGGTAAGTGCAGTAGTCCTGCCAGCATAGATCTGTGTTGTATATAGTCCACAAGGAATAGCGCTGCCCAAAACAGGATGGCACCAAGAATCATGTGGGCTATGCTTAGCCCCAACATGTAAATCAACCCATTTGGCATGCAAGGTGCTGAGGAGAGATTTGCATGCCCATTATGGGTTCATTTGCATGGGGTGCAGCAGCCCCTTAGCACCACTGACACAGTAATGGAAGCCCAGCTAATGGTACCCCTCTGCTCACCTGTTCTCATCACCATCAATGCTCCCCTGAGTCTAACCCTCCTCTCACCTTCTCGGCCAGCTGCCATATAAGCTGTCAGTGGGTGAACATACAGTATCACATTACTGACAGGTCATATTGTGACCAGCTGGGGAGGTGAATGGAAGGCTTTGCTGGTCACCGTATCGGGCTGCAATGATCTCTGGCCAACCTGATGGGGGGGTTGGGAAGTGATTTGTGAGCAGGCAGATCAGGTGGAGGGGGTTGCTGGACAACCACTGATACCTTGTATGTGTCAGAACAGATGATGGGGTACCACTAGCCACCAGGGAACATTTATGGTGATGGGACTGTGTGACTGAGGACACAGTAGACCACCAGGGAGTACTGAGACTGATGGGAATGGGTGATCAGGGGAACACACTAGACCACAAGAGAGCATTGACAGTGAAGGTACCAGAAGACTGGAGGCGGGCAGCTGCAGTACAGTTGCCTACCTTTGGCGTGAGGGCACAGTATTAGTGCCCTGTTTAGAGCTGATTTCTGGTGGCGATATAGCGCCACTTTGGGGGCTGTTTAGCGCTACTGTAAACCTTTGAAAATGCCACTGCCTTGATATGCAGGTACTCTTTCTTTTGCACAAGAGGTATTTTAGTGCCTGGGCACTGCTGGGCTTAGGGAGCCCTATATGGACCTCTGAATATGGCCCCACTCCAAGTGCAAACCTGGGTAGCACTGGTACAAATCACTTTAGTGCTGGTGCTGCCTTTTGAATATGAGGCCAATATCCTAAACTGGCACAGTGATACTGTAAAATTAGTTATTTTCAATGCAAAGTAATTTTAGCACAAACTCAAATTCAGCCATAATTGTGTAAATTTAATTTAGCGCCAAGTTATTAGTACCACATTCACTGAAATGGAAAAGTGTTAATAGGGCTAATTAGCATACATTTATTTCAGCGCAAAATAGTGCTTCAGCGAATATAGCAGAAATTATTTGTCAGTGAAAATTTCTAGATTTACAGTATTTTTATGTTATGGAGCACTCTGGCACCAATACTTTTTCTTCAGTGTGCATTATGCAGAGATAAATGCACAGCTTCCAGCTTGTCACAGCCAATCAAAAGCATAGACAAATAGGGAGGGGACATGAAAAAGACTTTCCATACTGCTCCTGTAAGAGCTCACCAAAACTGAAATGTCTCAGTTTGCCCATCTTTGGTAAATAAATGGTTAAAAATATGGGGTCCCCAAATACAGCCTTCTATATTGATCCTTTGCCCCCAAATTTAATTTTCTGTAATAATTAATGCAGCTTGCAAAACTGGCCTTTTGTTGTTAAACTTATTTTTTATAGTGGAAAGGAACATCATATACATAACACAGGTTCTTATCTACCAGGAAGAATCACATAATTACACAAGTTAGGCATCAGACTTGTAATATGTCTCTTTTGCTTTAATCACCTAGTCATACAGTCAATGGAAAAAGTACAAACTGGACTGCAGTCAGATCTCATTCTGTATAAACAATACAGAAATGACTGTAAAAGATGCATCAGGCAGGCCAAAAGTAAATACTGCCAAAACCTGCTGATTAATTCTTCCAATGACCCTCGCAAGTTTTGGGGTCACATTAAGTCCTTAGGTTCTGCTAAAGATGTCACTCCCTCAGATATGGTCCTACATGGTGTACACTGTAATGATTCTACTACCATTGCAAATGCTTTTAACCAACAATTTTCTGACTTATCTGCCTACACAGCTTCCCTCCCATCACAATCCTCTGCTTCACAGTTTAACCCCACAGCATCTGAAGGACCTTCAAACTTAACCAACCCCTTCTATTTCAGGGAAGTGTCTATGCATCAGGTCCTAAAGCTGCTCAGGTCACTCTCTGAAAACACCAGTACTGGCTCAGATAGCCTAGAACCAAGACTACTAAAAATGGCTTCTTACTACATCTCTGGCCCCCTGGCACACATATTCACCCTATCTCTCTCTCTCCAATGGCATTGTCCCTGAAGTCTGGAAGGCAGCCAGAGTCACTCCTGTATTTAAGAAAGGCAGTAAAAATGACATATCAAATTACCGGCCTATTGCTATTTTGTCTGTTCTGAATAAAATCCTGGAAAAAGTAGTATCCATGCAAATCACTGAATACCTTGAGAAATTCAATTTACTAAGCTCCAGCACAACATGGTTTAGAAAGCATCACAGCACCATGACAGCACTTGCAAAATTCACTTCAGATATAGATTACCAATATGGATAGAGGAAAGTTAACGGGGCAGTCTTCATTGACTTAACCAAAGCTTTCGATCTGGTTGACCATTCTCTGCTACTATCCGCCTCAGTACCTTGGGCTTCTCTCCCCAGTCACTACCTGGTTCAAAAGCTACCTCTCCAACAGAACACAAGCTGTTAAGTTTAATTCATCCATGTCAGACAGTGCTGTTATCAACATTGGGGTCCCTCAGGGTCTATACTTGGCCTCTTCTATTCTCATTATTAGTCAATAAACTTCCTGAGCTGGTCACCACAGGTCACTCATTCTTTATGCGGATGACCTGGTAATTTATTATCACTCTGATAAGGTCCTGGATCTAAATGCTGCCCTCACTGCAGATTTTCGTGCTGTACAACACTGGTTGAACTCTCAACGCCTGGTTTTAAATACAAATAAAACAAAAGTTATGATGTTTGGCTCCAATCACAAGCTTAGATCCTGTCCTCTGACCATCTCTGTCTCTGATATCGATGGGGACCCTATGAAACTGTCACTTCCTTTCGTTACCTTGGCATCCACCTGGATCAGACCTTGGACCTGAAAGCACATATACAGGAAACCTGCAAGTCAATTAACTGCAAATTGGGGCTGCCTACAGAACCAAATACCTGCTCACCCTGCTGCTAAATTGGCGATAGCAGGCATTCTATTGCCAACCCTTACATATAGGTGTCCCATCCTGTTCTTGGCCACCAAATCTTCACTGCAACTATAGGATACTACCTTCAATAATGTGTGCAGGTATGCAACCAAAGCACCTCGGCTGCAGCATCATTGTCTCTTATATCAGGACCTTGGTTGGCTCTCTCCTTCCTCTACCAGACAGTACTACTTATACAATTTAGTTGATTCCATCCTAAGGACGTCCAAGCCTGCTATCTTGTCTGATCTCCTCAGGCCGGCCATTCCCACAAGGAATCTTAGATCGGCTGATCAGACCTTACTATCCATCCCCTTTTGTTGGACTAAAAGGGCATGGGCTCCTTCCATCATGCTGCCCCCACCTATGGAACCTACTACCTCAGGATCTAAGAGATGTCTCCACTCATGTGACTTTTAAGAGCAAACTCAGGACTTTCCTCACTACTATGGACAAATGTGTTTTGCTTTGACCCTACCTGATCCGCTGCATTTGTACTGTTTCCTCATTGCTAGCACTTTGCCTGTCCAAATGGGTGTTCTATACTGTGCCTTGTAATTAATGTTTTATTTTGTGCCTTGTAATTAATGTTGCCTTAACCTGTTTCTTTATAAGCCTAATGTTAGCTGTTGACAATTGTAAGTCGCTATTCTACTCCATGACATTCTTATCTTCACTTCACAGCCTCTCCTCACTTAACCCCACTGCTGCTCTCTCCCCCTTCTTCTGTTATATCCTCTTCCCCCTTTTGCCTCCCACCAAACTCACCTTTACCTGTTTCTACCTCATCCATGCCCCTCCTTAGTCCCCACCCTCCTGGCTGTGCTTAGTCACCTCTCTCCACCTACTACCGCCTACTCCCACCGTCTACCGACCCCCCCTTCCCTGCCCTGCTGTCTCTTGGTTCCACTGGCTTGGCTTGACTTTGACACTTTTGCCGCTATTGCCGTAACTCCTCCGCCTCTATCCCCCTCTCACCGGCATCCTCACTCTCGCCCTGCCATCTATCGGTTCCACCAGCCTGGCTGTATTTGCCTACCTCCTACCTCCTACCGCTGTTGCAGTCTACTGCCGCTCCCCCCCTACCACCCTCTCTCACCTGCCGTCTTTCGGCTCCATAAACCGACGCAGGGTGGTACCTCACCCGCTGTTGCCCGTATCTGGCAGCACCTCCTTTCCACTATATCTCTCCCTCCCATCCTTTTGCGGTTTTCCCTTCCTTGTGTCTTTTCTACTGATGCCTATCCTCTCTTATTTTCTGCCTTCTACTATTCACATTTTTGAGTATGTTCCATGATTAAGTGCTAAAGTATATTTTGTTTACTAATGTATGTTACATTGCCATATGTATTTCTCGCTGCATTTTTTGTACTCGTTGTCTTAATAATCTGGCTGTACTCTTTGTGTGTTGTAATTGTACCTCCCGGGTCGTGCCTGAAAACAGTCACTTGCTGACTAGCGCACTTACCCGGTTAACAAAAACTAAATAAATAAATAAATACAGTGAGAAAAATGACAACTCCCAAAATCCATTGGGGCAATTCCTCATGTGACTTAATTCCTCATGTGACTTCCTGAAAATTCTCCACATTAGAATTAGCAGTTCAACAGCTCAGAGCTGGAAAACTTTCTATATGAACAGGATGGATTCAAATATTTTGCAGGTACAGTGCTATATTTAGAGAGAAAATACTTTGCAGTTTTTTTATCTAAGCAAATCTGAAGTAAGCTGCAGATTGAGAAAGAAAGATTTATTTACCACAGTTACTTAAGTGTTTGAATGTGGAGGAGGGGGAGGGGAGTTGTTTGCTTGTGTTTGCTTAAAACATTTGCTTGTGTTTATCCACTATATGAAATAGTTATGCTGGGACCCTTGTGCTTGTTTTTGGCTCTGTTTTTAAAGCTGCTTACTTTTGTTTATGAAAATATCTCCTTATATACAGTACTTATGGAGGAATTTATATTTGATTGCAAATCCTGTTTGTAAACTGATGTGAGTTGGGTTAGAAAGCTGTGCTTTTACATTTGATATTATATTTAATTAGAACTTTAGCATATGTAAATCCATTGCATTAAATAGTAATGCTGGGATCAGTGTCTGTGTGTGTGTTTTCTGAAGACTGCTGATTAAAAGCTCTTTTTCGTGTATACTTGTGGAAGAATGTCTTGTAATTTTCCCATTTTCTTTTTTTTTTTCAATTTATACTTTTTGGGCCACATCCAGCACTGGTACCTCAACTTGGGTCACGGTCCTCACCGTCCCACGCTACCCACATGAGCCACTACTCCCCCTTGATACCCCCTGGCTTTCCCCCCCAGGGTGGGGCTTCAGCACCAGCCCTAAGTGTTGCAAACATCGGGATAGGTTGAGAGGAGTTGACCTGGGAGCAATTTGTTAGTGGTGAGGCGAGTGCCATCAAGGCGCTGGATATGGTATTTTGTCTTCCCCTGTAAGGCGGGGTGGGAGCATGCAATGATGCCTACGTCCATCCCACCCCTCAGAATCTTGCTGACGCCAGCTGCTGTGGCACTCCCAGCCTCCACCAGGGGTCCCTCTAGTACCGGCAGTGCACCGCACCCTCCCTCCAGAGAAGGAGAGCAGTCCATAGGACACTTAATCTTTCTCCCCCAGCCAACCCTCCAACAACCTAGGTCCATTCCAGAACCCGGTTCGCCGGAATCACAAGTGGAAATCCAACCACTGCACTGACAGGCCAGCAGTTTTCCTGTTTTCTGAAAAACTCGCCTTTTTAACTGATATTTGAATCCAGTTAGCTATTAATTTTAAAGGTGTCGAGCTCAGTCTGAATTTTGGAATACTGAATGTTTTTATGTTAGCATCTCACCTTTTATTTACACTACATTGACAGGTATGGGGTCCCTGGTTGTGGAAGGGTGATCTGGGGAGGGGGGTCTAGTTGCAGAGAGGGTGGTCCAAGGGAGGTTGTGCTGTGAAGGGAGAGTGGGTCCAGCTTTTAGGGAGAGTGGTCATCTGTGTGTCCAGCTCCAGGGAGCTCAGCTGGTGAAGGCTGTTCCATTGGTGGGAATAATGGTCCTGGGGTCCAGCTGCAGAAAGGTTTTCTGCTGGGTAAGGCTGGTCCAGGGCATGAAAGCTGCAGGGAGGGTGGTTGGTGGTGGGGGAAGGGTAGTACAGGGATGGAAGGAAGGTCCTGCTGCAGGGTTGCTGGTCAGCTGGGTAGGCTGGAATGTGGCTTGTGGTGGGTCCAGATCTAGGTAGAGTGGTTGGCTGGGGAAGTGCTGGACGAGGAGCTTGGGGGAGAGACAGCTGCAGAGGCTGTGGTCCGTTGAAGTGAAGGCTTGGGGTGTACTCCAGCTACTTGCTAGTTGTTTGCCATGTGGTTGGAGGCTGGTCCGGATGCAGGGAGGGTGGTCGGCTTGGGAAGAGCCTAGTCTGGAGGCTTTGTGGTGCTCTAACTCCAGTGAGGTTGCTCATCATGGAGAGGCTGGGGATAGAAGGGTTGTCCAGCTGCATGGAGGATGATCTGGTGCCTTTAACGATGATCTAGCAGAGAGAAGGGTGGTTGGCTGTGGGTGGGAGGAGGCTGATCTTGGCCCTGGATGGTGGGGGTGGGGGCCAGACTGGAATTGTTAGGATATATAATAGGAAACCTTGACTTCTCGGGATGAACTATTGACTACCAATAGTCATAACAATGGTCTGTTAGTTCATCCATTAGTGTAGATATTTCCCCTCTATAGCCCTCAACTGTTAAGGCTAGTGCTGTCAGCTGTGCACTGTGCCATGTGCACTCCCCTCACCAAAGTGTCACGTGCACTGCCACCACGTCACTGTTCCATACACACTATGGCCACATGTATCACCATCTCTGTGCAGTGCCATATGCCCTGCTGACTCCGTGCTGCGCCACGTGCTTTGCCAACAACACACATTGACTCATGTATTGTCATCACTGCATTGCCACATGCACTGTCAACTCTGTGCCATGTATACTGTCATCACCACAAGATGCCACTTGCATAGTCTCCAGCTTGCTGTTCTACGCACAATGCCACTTCTTGCTGTGCCACATGCACCGCCGATTCCACACTGAGCCACTTGCATGGCTATCAATGTTGGGTGCCATGTGCACTGGCAACTTCACTGGAACTGTGCCTGGTGTTGATCTTTGCTGTACCTTTGCTCATTGGCCCTGGGCTGGAGGCTGAGGCATGTGTGGCATCAGTTATTTTCATCCACCCACCCTCGAAGGCCCAACTATTGATACATGCCGTGTAGGTCAGGTGGTATAAATGGGCAGCAGAATTAAGACCTATTATGTTAAAATTATTACATCAAAATGAAGGCTTACACTTTAAGGCTACAGCCTTGCTACTCCCCTGACCTGTTCACAATGACACCCATTTTTAACCAAGTTTTAAAGCTGAGAGGTCATGTGACATCCCCATTGTCATATCCTGAGCCAATTACCATGGTGGGATTTGAACTAGAGATCACTGGGCTCGTGTATGTAATATTTATGCTCTCTCTGTAGCTCTTGTACCTCTCTGGAACTCTTATCTCTACTCCTGTTTTTATTTTTTCCTTACACTAATCCTTTTTTTTTCCTTTATTTCTACAGGTCTGAGAAGATATTGACCCCAGCCTGACAGGACACACACTCCCCACATATCAGACAAGTACTGCTTATGTTTAACTTTCCGTATCAGTCCTGTTTTGTTCTTGAAGAACTATGGATCCTTTGTGGCCCCATTGCTATTTTTTTTATTTTTTTTTTTTACAGGTACGATTGGACATCACTTACCAGGCTCCCCAGGACCCAGGTAAGAGATCTCTTCTCTACGCTAGGTAGGCAAGATGTAATGATGCAGCCACAGCTGTACCTTGCCTGTCTCCTGCACCCTTTGCATTGCTTATGCCCATGACCCACATATCATGTTAATGCATTTGCAGTGGAGCATCTGGAATCAAAATGCCAGAACCAGCAGGAATGCAACAAGCAGATTACGGGTGTATTCAGGTTCCCACACAGCATTTCCTAACCTTGCAGGAAGAAATGTTTTGAACTAAAGCAGATCTGTCAGTTTAAGGGGCTTTCCATCACAGTGCCAACATAAATGTGTGGGGACAGCCCAAGCAACTTATTAAGGATAGTAAGCTTTCGCCTCCCTCCCAGGTTTAGGTCATCTTTCAAGGTTCAGAAGGTCTGGCATTTCTCATTGATGAAGGCCAGCAGAAGCTGATTTTCCACCATGGGCAGAGGAAGCCCCTTGAGATAAAACATGGGCTAGGCAGTAGGCAAGCTTTGTCTATGACCCGTTTGAAGAACAGGATGGCATGATGCCAGGGGGTTGAGACACCCACTGGAAGGTGCTGGGTGTGACTGCTCCAGGTGCACTGAGGGGGTTGAGTATGGTAACACGCTGATAGTGACCCCTTGTTTATGCTCGAATGCTACCTCCGAGAGGATTTGCAGGCTATGGCACCTGGGTCCAGACAACAACACAGAATTTGTCCAGCAGGAAATAGGTTGGCCTCTGGGGGGCAGGATTGGGAAGAGTAGAGCTATTGCTGGCATGCAGGGGCCGATTAGGTAGTATCAGGGAGAGCAGTCTCAGCTTAAAGTATGCCAGGCGCATTGGGAGAGGCTGAGGGGCAGGAGCAGCAAGAGAGTGGAGGTACTGTGAGTGAGAGATAGGCTGCTGCTGTATCTGTGAGGAAAATACAGCAGGAAGTGCAAGTGGCTTTATCGCAACAGTTGGGTAAGGAATGTACACACTTAGCATAATCATTATATATATATATATATATATATATATACACATAACTTGCCTTGCTATATATATGGGATATGACATGGCCTGACTGAAGATATATTTATCTTCACGAGATGCCAATGATATCATGATATCTCATGGTGGCGTGACCACGAGAAGTGAGATATCTTGATGTCGTGGCCTCGGTGAAATAATCGATATCTTCAGTCAGGCCATGTCATGCTCTGTTTATACAACTTCTGAGCTGGGCCCCCAACACGACCCCCAGATATGTTTTGGAGCACCTTCCATCCCAAGACAAGGTACCAAATCTGGGACTTAAAACAATACTGTAGATATTTACTAGGTAGAACTAGCAGTGCCCCACCCTCCCCATGGCTCTTGGCCTGCCATAAGTGGTAAAAACATAGTTATTAAAAGTTATCTAGTTGATCCTGCAGTTTCCCTTTTGTCTCACTAAAAGAGTTTCATTTGTGATGTCCTAGACATGGAATGCAGCGTGACCGTAATATAGTAAATTGACTAACTCACAGACATTTAAAATAAGGTGCTCTCAGTGGAAATTGTTATAAATCCCCTTCATTTTTACTGATGTTGCTGGGCTTTGTTAGAAAGAAGTTGCTGACAGTAGAAAGAGAGAGATCCTGATTGTGTGAAACTGATAGCAAATGTAAGAGTCATGGTGGTGGGGTTCAGGTGCTTGAGAGGCAGAGCTTTACAACAGCTGAGTTTTATGAGGGGCCAATAGGATTTATTGGAGATGACTACAGAACAGGATGACATATAGGAGTGTTAAAGATATCATGACGACGTATAGGAACATGAAGATATGAATGTTATCTTCACTGGCTTCTTGAGATATCACTTTTTATACTGATGTTTATCCCAGCACATAAGTTGTATAAATAGGGGATATGACATGGCCTGACTGAAGATATCATATTTATCTTCACGAGAGAATGATGATATCATGATATCTCACAGTGGCGGTAACCAGTGAGATATCATGATGTCACTGGCCTCGAGTGAAGATAAATATGATATCTTCAGTCAGGCCATGTCATGTTCTGTTTATACAATGTATGTTTTGGGATTTTTTTCTTGCAGTTGTCATGAGATCAGCATTGCAAAAGGAATAATAAGTCAGTTTAATATAGGTAAAGTTACATTGTAACAACATGATAAGCATGAGGCTTCACTCTCTGTAGTATATGCTTAATTTGTACTTTCCTTAGGGATCTACAGGAAGGGGTGTAACAGTAAAGTGTAGTGTGGATTTTTCTAAATGGGAAGTATCAGTAGTATACAATGGTTGTCTTTGTTTGTGCCGGGAAAATGTTATACAGCAATGTTAAGGCAATTACAGTGCAAAGTCAGAAGGGACCAGTGTTCATATCTTTGATTCACAAAATTATTTATTTTACCTTTCTGTACCTCTGATGTTGTGTTTTTTTGGGGGGTTGCTGCTATTGCCATTAGATTTGTTTTAAATTGTTGCATTAACTCCCGTGCCCTCGCCCGGCAGCTCCAGATTAAGTATGAGGGTTCCGTGTTACTTGTCATTTGTGAGCAGTGCTTTCTTTGGAAAGAGGTGGGGGTATTTCTTACACTGGTCTTTTGTGGCTGGGAAAGATGGTGTGGGTAAGCCAGTACAAACTGAAGGAGTAAGCGGGAGCTGTCAGTTGCGATAGTGAGTCTGTCTCCAGTTCAAGGGTCATTAGATGCGGATGTACAATAGCGGTCTTGTAAATTTCAAGGATTTACTTGTATTTTAGGGAGAGAAATGACAGAGAGTACAGTGAGTTGTTTATGTTTTCATTTGTTTTCTCTACAAATGAAGTTCCGTTTCTGTTTCTGCTACTGTGCAAAGTCCTGGTCGGGTGGGTTCGGTATACAGCTTGTTTGGGAATCTTCAGATAAGTTTGTCTATTTGGTCATTGTGCAGTGCAGAGATGCAAACCTGAATTATGGCAAATATGGATTTCTTCAGTGGGAATAAAATGTGTTTTTTGTAATTGTTTGTGGTGTCATGTGTAATAGAGTCTAACAGTTGCTTTTAAGTGTGCGAGCCGAGTTTCACAACATCAGTAGCATGGAAAGTGAAAGTACTGTTTGGAAACACCAGGGCAAGGTGGTAGGATCAGGCTAATTGTTTTAGTGATGACGTATAGGAACATGAAGATATTAGGATGACGTATAGGAACCTGGAGATATCAATGATATCTTCACTACCTGGTTTAGATATCACTTTTTATCCATACATTTATCCCAAAACATACACTGTATAAATAGGGGATATGACATGGCCTGACTGAAGATATCATATTTATCTTCACGAGAGGCCAATGAAATCATGATGTCATTGGCCTCGAGTGAAGATAAATATGATATCTTCAGTCAGGCCCTGTCATATTCTGTTTATACAACACATGTTTTGTCCCCAACACAACCGACGACATGCTCCTCTCAGTGCAATGGGTGACATAAAGGTGATGGCCCTAGCAATACAACCCCTTACAGAAAAGCTGTGAAAAGAACAGATGTAATTTGTTGTTGAAAAAATATCTGGTGTATCCTAGTTTTATGGTTATTTTTTAAAAGAGTTATCTGTTTTTTTATGCCATGCCCCAACAGAGTTCTCCAGGCTCCCCAAACATAACAGATTTTATACAACAGATTATATACTATTTTGAAATATCTGGTTGATCCTGTCATTTTAAAATTATTGAAAATATCTGGTTGATCCTGCTATTATTTTGTAAAAAAATAATATTTTAAATGCTTATCTGGTTGATCCTGCCACTCTGAGCACTTTCACCGTCCCTGTAAATGTAGCATGGCCGAGCGCTATTCACAGTGATGCTTGTTATATTGAAAGTCATTTTGTAGGAGTTATCCTGGGTTCAGAAAGTCAGAAAAGGTGCTTTATGCAAAGCTTAGTGTGATTTGTTGAAAAAGCTGCCTACCGCATAGAGTGCAGTAACTGAATTCGTGGCTTTAGAACTGGTAGAGGAAGCTGAGCCTCTGTTGCTTAGCAACAGAGGCTCAAGCGCTTTTACTGTTCAAAAGCGCAATCAGTCGCTGCAGTCTGTGTGTGCAGTCAGCTCTTTTTCAACAAATTACACTAAGCTGTGTATAAAGCACAGCTTTCTGTCGCTTTTGAACTCAGGATAACTCGCAGAAAATGACTATCAATATAACAGGCATCAGTGTGAATAGCCCTCGGCTACGTTACATTTAAAAGGGACTGTGAAAGTGCTCAGAGTGGCAGGATCAACCAGATAAGCTTTTAAAATATTTTTTTTTCTAGCAGAATGGCAAGATTAAGGAGATACATTTTGTTTCATGAAAATGTGGAGAGTTAAGATTGAAATGGCTGTTTTGTTTCTTTTTATGCAGAGCATGTGTTATTGTAAATGTATGTAGACAGCGATGAGTTACAAGAAAGTGAAAGTTCCACATAGCACAGTAGTTTCGGTATGACATATAGGAGTGTGGAGATAATCAGTGCTATCTTCACATGTGAAGATATCACTGATATCTCCATGACCTGGCTGAGATATTACTTTTTATCCTGTCATTTATCCCAAAACATGTGTTGTATAAATAGGGGATATGACATGGCCTGACTGAAGATATCATATTTATCTTCACGAGAGGCCAATGATATCATGATATCTCATGAGTGGCGAAGCCACGAGTGAGATATCTTGATGTCATTGGCCTAGAGTGAAGATAAATATGATATCTTCAGTCAGGCCATGTCATGTTCTGTTTATACAATGTATGTTTTGGGATCCACACAAGAGAATCCCTCCTCCCCAGTTCTGCCCTCATCACAATCCTTAGTGGTTTTGTGCCCCTCTCAGGTGACTTACTAATGCTCCTCCACAGAACCTTCCATATTCCCCCACAAAACTGTCCCTATCTGCCACCTAACTTTCAAGCAGCATTTGTGATTTAAAACATTAGTTGTTTGTGTCATTTCACACTGTTCACCAATCAAGCACTTTTTTTTTTAGCTTTAAAGTACTGTGACCGAGCACTGCATATAGCAGTAAATTAAGTCCTGTTAGTGATTTAAATTTAGACATTCTGTGTGCAAAAAAAGTAACATAACTGTGTTTTTATGTTAATTTGCCTTAGTTTTATGTATGAGCACTTATGTGGTTGATATTATTGTTACAGGCGTCTACCATTTGCACCACTTTCAGTTTTAATATGCTATATGAGCGTAGCTGGCGCTATTTGTTGTCACTGATGATATTCTGGTAGAAGGACTGCTAGTGATGGAAAAGTAACAAATGTATGTATTTTACCTTAATTTGTGGAAAAGAGGTTTTGGATTGTAGCAAGAAGAGGGAGTGCAATGCGAGGAAATCAGCAGGCTGAGAACAGTAGCTGGGAGTGAGGCGCTCGTTGCTATGGCAATGGTGACTTGGGCTGTGGTTTCTTTTGGAATCTGCCGACTCGCAGCTTCACACTTACGTGGCATGTTGTTACTTGGCATACTGTGATATAAAGCTGGGTAAATTTAAGATGAGGGTAGACACTTTCTTTAAATGTGTTATCAGTACGCCGTGGTCATGTACTGACAGCTTTAATGACAGGAAGAAAAGTGAAAGCGGTTACATGGGTAATGAGGGCTGGCAGGATCAACCGGATACAGTAAGTTCTCTTTTACAAAAGTAAGGAAAGTTAAGATTAAAATAGTGTTTTGGTGCTTTTTGTGCAGAGCGTGCCTTATTGTAAATCTTGATTTACAGCTGTAGACAGCGCTCAGTTACAGTAAAAGAAAGTGAAAGTTCCACATCTCGGAGTGGTTTCAGAATGACGTATAGGAGTGTGAAGATATCTCCATGACGTATGGGAACATGGAGATATCAATGTTATCTTCACTGCCTAGCTCAGATATTACGTTTTATACTTTTATTTATCCCAAAACATACATTGTATAAATATATGTGTATATATATATATATAGTGTGTGTGTGTATAAATAGAAACATAGAATTTGACAGCAGATAAGGACCGCTTGGCCCACCTAGTCTGCCCATTTCCCTACCTAATGGATAAGCTGCAGATCCTAGTTAACCAACAGCCTACTTCCTCCTAAACACCACTATAATTGCCTTATGTCTGTCCCATGCATTCTTGAATTCCCCCACTGTTTTTGACTCCACTACCTCCTCAGGAAGGCCATTCCATGTATCCACAACCCTCTCCATGAGAAAATACTTCCTCACATTACCTCTGAGCCGTCCCCCTCTATCTTCAAATTGTGCCCCCTTGTTCTTGCGCATCTCTTTTTCTGAAAAATGCTACCCTCTTGGACTTTGTTGATTCCCTTGAGGTACTTGAAAGTTTCTATCATGTCCCCCCTCTCCCTCCTCTCCTCAAGGGTATACATATTAAGCTCCTTTAATCTCTCTTCATATGTTTTCTGGTGCAGACCCTGCACCATTTTAGTTGCCCTCCTCTGGACAGCTTCCATCCTGTCTATGTCCTTGCGGAGATGGGGTCTCCAGAACTGCATGCAGTACTCAGATGGGGTCTCACCAACTGCCTGTACAGAGGATAACAACTTCCTGTTTTCTACTGGTGATGCCTCTCCCTGTGCATCACAGTATCCCGCCAGACCTCCTTACTGCCTTCTCACATTGCTGGCCGACCTTTAGGTCATCTGATATGACTAGCCCCAGGTCCTTTTCCATTTTTGTTGATATTAGTATCTCACTCCCCATTGTGTACTCTTTCCCTGGGTTTTTGTTTCACAGGTGCATTACTTTGCACTGCTTTGTGTTGAATCTAAGCTGCCATACATTTGCCCGTTCCTCCAATCTTGCCAAGTCCCTTCTCATCCTTTCCACCCCACCTTCCGTATTGACCCTGTTGCTGATCTTTGTGTCGTCTGCAAAGAGACATGCTTTTCCTTCCAGTCTCTCTGCAATATCACTTACAAAGACATTGAAGAGGACCAGTCTCAGTACTGAACCCTGCGGTACCCTGCTAGTAACCCCCTTTCTTCCGAGTGTACTCCATTTACTATTACCCTCTGGGTCCTGTTGTCCATCCATTTTTTTACCCAGGCTACCACCTTGGGACCCACTCCAAGGCTGGCTAACTTGTGTATTAATCTATTGTGTGGGACTGTGTCAAATGCCTTACTAAAGTCTAGGTAGGCCATGTCCACAGCCCCTCCCTGATCTACTACTTTGGTCACCCAGTCAAGAAATCTATTAGATTTGTCAGACATGACCATCCTGCTGTGAATCCATGCTGCCTTGGGTCCTGTGCCCCTCTGGCCTCCAGGAACTCAACAATTCTTTCCTTCAGAAGTGATTCCATCATTTTCCCTACCACTGAGGTCAAACTAACAGGTCTGTAGTTCCCTGCCTCTGTCTTGCTCCCACTTTGGTGAAGGGGAATCACATCCGCCCTCCTCCGGTCCTCAGGTACCACACCATCCTCCCATGATTTGTTAAAAAGGGTAGTCAGTGGTGTCACTAGTTCTACCCTTAGTTCTTTTAGAATTTTGGGGTGAATCCCATCGGGCCCCATTGCTTTGAACACCTTCAGTTTCAAGAGTTCTTTCAGAACCATTTCTTCTGCGAATGGACTGGTATCAAACTCCCTATCCAGAGTGCTTCTATTCTTTGATTTAGGTACCTCCCCCTTCTCTTCTTTTGTGAATACTGAGCAGAAGTATTCGTTCAGTATCCCTACTTTTTCCTGTCACCCTCTGCCACCCTCCCTTCCTTTTGTTAAGCCTCACTATCCCTCCCTTGATCTTTTTTTGCTCCTAATGTACCTATACAAGGTTTTATCCCTCTTTTTAACTGAGTTAGCTATCTTTTCCTCAGTTTGGGCCTTTGCTATTCTGACTGCCTTCCCCGCTTCCTTCTGCTTTAACTGGTACAGTTCTCTGTCTTGCTTCTGCTGTGTTTCCTTATACTTCCTGAATGCTACCTTTTTTCCTTAACCTTCCCTGCCATCTCTTTTGAGAACCATAGTGTTTTTTTCCTTCATTTTGTTTTGTTGATTTGCTTCACACAAAGGCTTGTTGCTTCTGTGATGGCTGTTTTAATTTTTCTCCATTGTTCCTCCACCTCTTCTTCTTGCCCGTTTGCTTGTGCTTTTCTGTGGCACTCTCCCATTTTCCCAAAGTCAGCCCTCCTAAAGTCCAGTACTCTTGCTTTTGTATGGCTTGACTCTGTAGCTGTGTTTATCATGAACCACACTGGTGGTCGCTTGTTCCCAAATGGCTACCCACTTCTAAATCCGAGATCCTTTCTCCATCCCTGTTTGACAGTACCAGGTCTAAGATTGCTCCCTCCTGAGTGGGTTCCATCACTAGCTGTCTGAGTCATGCCCCCTGTAGGGCATCGAGAATAACCCTGCTCTTGGATGTGGCTGCAGCAAAGGTGCTCCAGTTAACATCTGGCATATTCAGGTCCCCCATCAACAATATCTCCCCTTTTTCTGCCATTCTAAGGATATTTTCTATCATTTCCTTGTCCATTGCCTCCCACCATCCTTTCTATTCAGCCTCACTATCCCTCCCTTTGTCTTTCTACGATCTCTGATGTATCTATAAAAGGTTTTATCCCCCTTCTTAACCAAGTTGGCTATCTTTTCCTCAGTTTAGGCCTTTGCTATTCTGACTTCCTTCCCTGCTTCCTTCTGCCTTAACTGGTACAGTTCTCTGTGCTGCTCCTTGTGTATTTCCTTATACTTCCTAAATGCTATCTTTGTCTCCCTAACCTTCCCCACCACCACTTTTGAGAACCATAGTGGCGTTTTCATTCATTTTGATATATTTGCTTCACACAAAGGCTTGTTGCTGCTGTGATGGCAGTTTTGATGTTTCCCCATTGTTGCTCCACCCCTCCTTCTAGCCCATTTGCTAGTGCTTTTCTAAGGCACTCTCCCATCTTGCCAAAGTCAGCCCTCCTGAAGTCCAGTACCCTCACTTTTGTATGGCTTGACAGTAGCCGAGTTTATTGTGAACCGCACTGTTTGGTGGTTACTTGTTTCCAGATGGCTACCCACTTCTAGATCTGAGATCCTCTCACTGTCCCCATTTGAGAGTATGAGGTCTAAGACTGCTTCCTCATGAATGGGTTACAAAACTAGCTGTCTGAGGCATGCCACCTGTAGGGCATCAAGAATGGCCCTGCTCTTGGATGTGGCTGCAGCAAAGGTGCTCCAGTTAAAATCTGGCATATTCAGGTTCCCCATCAACAGTATGTCCCCTTTCTCTGTCATCCTAAGGATGCCTTCTATCATATCCTTGTTCATTTCCTCTCCCTGACATGGGGGGTCTGTATACAACCCCTGTGCGAATTGTGGTGCCATTTCCAGTCTCTAGGGTGACCCACAGTGCCTCCTCTCCCATGTTTACTCTTTTGTTCTGTTGCTTTTATCCCTTCCCTTCCCTTACATAGAGAGCTACTCCTCCCCCCCCCTCTTCTACCCTCCCTGTCTCTCCTGTAGGTTGTGTACCCTGGAATAGAAACATAGAATGTGATGGAAAATAAGGACCGCTTGGCCCACCTAGTCTGCTCATTTTCCTACCTAACAGATAAGCTGCAGATCCTAGTTAACCAACAGCTTACTTCCTCCTACCCCCCACTAGGACTGCCTTATGTCTGTCCCATGCATTCTTGAATTCCCCCACTGTTCTTGACTCCATGACCTCCTCAGGGAGGCTGTTCCATGCATCCACAACTCCCTCTGTGAAAAAATACTTCCTCACATTACCTCTGAGCCATCCCCCCTCCATCTTCAAATTGTGCCCCTTGTTCTTGCACATCTCTTTTTCTGAAAGATGCTACCCTCTTGGACTTTGTTGATTCCCTTGAGGTACTTGAAAGTTTCTATCATGTCCCCTCTCTCCCTTCTTTCCTCAAGGGTATACATATTAAGCTCCTTTAGTCTTTCTTCGTATGTCTTCTGGTGCAGACCCTGCACCATTTTGGTTGCCCTCCTCTGAACAGCCTCCACTTTATGTCTTTGCGGAGATGGGGTCTCCAGAACTGCACACAGTACTCCAAATGGGGTCTCACCAACTGTCTTTACAGAGGGATAACAACGTCCTGTTTTCTACTATTGATGCCTCTCCCTATGCATCCCAGTATCCCCCCAGCCTTCCTTACTGCCTTCTAACATTGCTTACCCACCTTTAGGTCATCTGATATAATTACCCCCAGGTCCATTTCCATTTTTACTGTTGTCAGTATCTCACCCCCCCATTGTGTACTCTTCCCCTGGGTTTTTGTTTCCCAGGTGCATTACCTTGCACTTCTTTGCATTGAATCTGAGCTGCCATACATCTGACCATTCCTCCAACCTTGCCAAGTCCCTTCTCATCCTTTCCACTCCATCTTGTGCATCAACCTGTTGCAGATCTTTGTGTTGTCTGCAAGGAGACATACTTTTCCTTCAGTTCCTCTACACGATGTCACTTATAAAGACATTAAAAGGACCACGGTCTAGTACTGAACCCTCACATTTGTCCCGCTAGTAACCCTCCTTTCTTCACTGTGGACTCCATTTACTACTACCCTTTGAGTCCTGTTGTCTAGCCAATTTTTATCAATTGTTAACATCCCAGTCATGGTTCTCTGTGTACCATGTTTCTGTGACTGCTATGATATCCAGGCATCTCTCTTCCATCAAGGCCACAAGTTCAGGGAGCTTGTTACCCAGACTACGGGCATTGGTACTCATTACCCTCCATTTCTTGATGGCCCTACCCCTTTTTGCCCCATCTCTGTCCTTATTGACTTTGTCATTTTCTCCATTTACCCCTGCCCTTCTCCCTATCAATATCTCTAGCTTGGTGTTTACCTCACTTACTACCCTGATTTTTTTTTAGGGGGGGCTAGGATTTCCCAGCTTCTTTCCAGTGTGCCTCCCCGGCTAGTTTAAATGCTTGCCAATGAAGCATTTAAACCTATCACCTAGGATCCTGGTTCCCCTCCTGGACAGATGCAGACCATCATACCAGATAGGCCTGTATCACTCCAGGTGGACCCCCAGTCCCCAATGAAGCCAAATCCCTGAGCTCTGCACCAGTTTTTCAACCACTGATTGAATCCCATGGTGTGGAGCACCCTAGCATCATCCATGCCATAGACAGGCAGCACCTCCGAGAAGGTTACCCATCTACCCTGAGGAAGTTTATAGATACACCTGTCTGACCTGAAGAAAGGTTACAGATACACCCATCCATCCTGAAGCACAGTTAGACATACACCTGTCCACCCACCCTGAAGCACAGTTAGACATACACCTGTCCACCCAGAAGAAGGGTTATAGATGTAGCTCTTCACCTGAGGAAGGCTTATAGATATGATATATCTCTACACCCAAACACTTGTCCATCCTGAAGAAGAGTTATAGATATGCCTGTCCACCCTGAGGAAGGGTTATAGATACACCCATACACCCTGAGGAAGGGTTACATATACATCTGTCCACCCTTAAGAGTGGTTATAGATTTGCCTTTCCACACTGAGAAAGGGTTTTAGATACACATATTCAAACTGAAGAAGGGCTATAGATACATCCATCCACCCTGAAAAGGGCTATAGATGCACCTTTCCACCTTGAGGAAGGGTAATAGATACAACTATCCTCCCTGAAGAAGGGTTATAGACACACCTGTCCACCCTGAGGAAGATTATAGAAAAACCTGCCCACCCTGAGGAAGATAATAGATACACCTCTCCACAATGAAGAAGGGTTACAGATATACCCATAAACCCTGAAGAAGGGTTATAGATACACCTCTCAAACCCAAGGCATGGCTATAGATACACAAATCCACACTGAAGAAGAGTTATAGATACACCTGTGCACCCTCATGAAGGGTCATAAATCCACCTGTCCACCATGAGGACGTGCTATTGATACACCTGTTAACCTTGAGGCAGGGTTATAGATACACCTGTGCACTCTGAGGAAGGGTTATAGATATACCCCTACACCCTGAAGAAGGATTATAGATACAACTGTTCACTATAAGAAAATGTTATGGATACAACTGTTCACCCTGATGAAAGGTTGCAGATACACCCATCCACCCTGAAAAGGATTACAGATACACCTGTCCCCCCTAAAAAGGGTTATAGATACAACTGTCCACCCCGATGAAGGTTACAGATACACCTGACCACCCTAAGGAGGGGTTATAGTTAAACCTGTCCATCGTCAGGAAGGGTTATAGATAAACCTGTCCACCCTGAAGAAGTGTTATAGATACATCTGCCTACCCTGAAGAAGGGTTATTGATACACCTGTCAACCCTGGGGCAGGGTAATGGATACACCAGCCCTGAGAAAGGGTTATTGATATACCCATCCATCCTGAAGAAGGTTATACATACACCTGTTCAATCTGAGGAAGGATTATAGATAAAACTGTACACCCTGAAGATAGGTTATAGATGCACCTGTCCATCCTGAAGAAAGGTTATAGATACACCTGTCCACCAAGGGGCAAGGTAATAGACACAGCAGTCCACCCTGAGGAAGGTTATAGATAAACCTGCCCACCTTCAAGAAGAGTTATAGATACCTGCCCACCCTAAAGAGGGGTTAAAGATATATCCGACCATCCTGAAGAATTGTTATAGATACACCTGTCCACCCTGATGCAGGGTCCTTGATATATCTCTTCAGCCTGAGAAAGGGTTATATATACTGAGAAAATGGTTATACACACAAATGTCCACCATGAGGAAGGTATATAGATATACCTGTCTGCCCTGTAAAGGGTTGTACTGTAGATACACGTGTCCACCCTGAGGAATGGTTTTAGATACACCCATCCACCCTGAGAAGGGGTTATTGATACACCTGTTCACCCTGAGAAAAGGTTATGAAAAGGTTGCAGATAACACCCGTCTACCTTGAAGAAGGGTTAAAGATATTCCTGTCCACCCTGTGCAGGGGTTATTGATACACTTGTTCACCCTGAGAAAAGGTTATAGATATACCTGTCTACCCTGAGGAAGGGCAGAAGATATACCTGTTCACCCTGAAGAGGGGTTATAGATAAACCTGTCCACCTTGAAGAACGGTTATAGATAAATCTGTCCACCCCGAAGGGGTTTTGTAGCTACACCTCTCCATCCTCAAGGGTTATAGATACACCATCCAGCCTAAAGTTGCATTATAGATACATCTGTTCATCCTGAGAAAAGGTTATAGATACATCAGTCCACCTAGAAGAAAGATTATAGATACACCCATCCAACCTGAGGCCAAGTTACAGATACACCTGTCTACCCTGAAGAATATTTATACATACACCTGTCCACCGTAGGGAAGGATTATAGACACCTGTCCACCCTGGGGAAGGGTTATACACCTGTTACCTTGAGGAAAGGTTACACATAGACCAGGGCACCTTGAAGAAGCACTACAGATAAACCTGTCACACCAGGCCGCCCTTAGGAAGCTTATAGATAACCCTACCCACCTTGAAGTAGGGTTATAGCTGCACCTGCTTACCCTGAAGGAGGGTTATAAATATATTCGTCCATACTAAGAAAGGGTTATAGACACATCTGTCTACCCTGAAGCAATGTTGTAGATACACCTGTCCATCCTGAGAAAGGGTTATAGATATACCCATGCACTGTGAAGAAGGGTTACAGATACACCCCAACCCTGTAAAAGAGTTATAGATACACCTGTACACCCTGAAGAAAGATTATAGATACACCCATCCTACCTGAGGCAGGGTTATAGATACACATGTCTACCCTGAAGAAAGTTTATAGATTTTTGTTTTTATTTTTTATCTAGTTTTTGTTGACCGGTTAAGTGCACTAGACTAAGTCTGCCTATTTTCAGGTACAACCTGGCGGAGGGGAGAGATACACCTGTCCACCCAAAGGAAGGGTTATAGATAAACCGGTCCAACTGAGGAAGGGTCATCGATACACCTGTCTACCTTGAGAAAAGATTACACATACACCGAGGTACCCTGAGAAATCTCTACAGATAAACCTCTCCACCCTGAAGAAGAGATATAGATTTACCCATCCACCCTGAACAGTTACAGCTACACCTATCCACCCTGAAGAAGAGTAATAGATACAACTGTCCACCCTATTGTAAGGTTAATATAATAGATTCACCTGTCAACCCTGAGAAAGGGTTATAAATATAACCATCCACCCTGAAGAAGGGTTATAGATGCACCTTTCCACCCTAAGAAAGTGTTATTGGTACACATATCCACACTGAGGAAGGGTTAAAGATACACTCATTGACCCTGAAAAGGGTTATAGATACACCTGTCCACCCTGAGAAATGGTTATAGATGCATCTGTTCACCCTGAGGAAAGATTACACATATACTTGAAAAACCTGAGGAAGGATTATAGATATAGCATTCTTCCCTGAGGAAGGGCTACTGATTCAGCTGTCCACCCATAGGATTATACATAAACCTGTCCAACCTAAAGAAGGGTTATAGAGACACCTTTCCACCCATAAGAAGAGATACAGACACACCTGTACATCCTGAAGCAGGATTATACATACACCTGCTCACCATGAGAAGGGTTACAGATAAACCTGCCTACCCTAAGAAAGGGTTATAGATACACCTGTCCACCCTGAGGAAGGGTTATAGACACACCTGTACACCCTGATGCACAATTACAGATACACCTGTCCACCCTGAAGTGTTATAGATACACCTGTCCACCCAGAGGAAGGGTTATATATAAGTATGTCAACCCTGAAGAAGGGTTGTACATACACATCCACCCTGTGGAAGGCTATAGATAGAGCTGTCCAATCTGAAGACAGGTTATTGGTACACACATCCACCCTGAGGCAGGGTTATACATAAACCTGTCCAACCTGAAGAAGAGTTATAGATACAGCTCTACAGTCAAAGGAAGGCTTATAGATATACCTCTACACCCAACCAAGTGTCCACCCTGAAGAACGGTTATAGATATACATGTCCAACCTGATGAATGGTTATAGATACACACATCCACCCTGAGGAAGGGTTATAGGTACACTTGTCCACCCTGAAGAGGGGTTATAGATACACCTTTCAGTGCCAAGAAAGGATTATAGATAAACATGTCCAAACTGAGGAAGGGTTATAGATACACCCATCCACCCTGAAAAGGGTTACAGACACATCTGTCTGCCCTGTGGAAGGTTTATTGATATAACTGTGCACCCTGAAGAAGGGTTATAGACACACCTGTCCATGCTGAGGATGGGTTATTGATACATCTGTCCACCCTGAAGAAGGGTTATAGACACACCTGTCCACCCTGAAGCAGCATTATAGATACACCTGTCCACCATGAGGAATGTTACAGATAAACCTGCCCACCCTGAGGAAAAGTGATAGATACACCTTTCCACCCTGAAGAAGGGTTATAGATATACTGGTCCACCCTGAAGAAGGCTTATAGATACACCTGTCCACCCCAATGAAGGGTTATAAATCTACCTGTCCATCCAAAGAATGTGTTATAAATACACCTGTTGACCTTGATGCAGGGTTATAGATACATCTGTCTGCCCTGAGGAAGGGTTATATATATACCAATGCACCCAAAAGGAAGGTTATACATACATCTATCCTTCCTGAGAATGGGTTACTGATATACCTGTTCACACTGAGAAAACGTTATAGACACAAATGCCCACCCTGACGAAGGGTTATAGATACACCCATCCAGCATGCAAAGAGTTAGAGATACACCCGTTTGCCCTAAAAAGGGTTATAGATACAACTGTACACCCTGAAGAAGGTTTGCAGATACACCTCTCCACCCTGAGGAGGGGGTTATACATGAACCTGTCCACCTTGACGAAAGGTTATAGATAAACCTGTCCACCCTGAAGAAGTGTTATAGATACACCTGTCCACCTTGAAGAAGGGTTCAAGATACAGCAGTCAACCCTGGGACAGGGTAATGGATACACCAGTCCACCCTCAGAAAGGGTTATAAATATACCCATCCACCCTGAAGGGTTATAGATAAATCTGTACACCATGAAGAAGGGTTATAGATACACCCATCCACACTGAAGCAGGGTTATACAGAAACCTGTCCACTCTGAGGAAGGGTTATAGATACAGCTGTTCACCCTGAGGAAAGCTTATAGATTCACCACTACACCCAGAAGAAGGATTATAGATACATGTGTCCACCCAGAACAAGGGTTATAGATATACCTATCCACCCTGAAGAGGAGTTATAAATACACCCAGCAACACTGAGGAAGGGTTATAAATATGCCTATGCACTCTGAAAAGGGTAATACATACACCTGTTGACCCTGAGGAAGAGTTATAGATACACCTGTCCACCCTGAAGAAGAATTATAGACACAACTGTCCACACTGAGGAGGGGTTACAGAAATACCTCTCCACCCTATGTAAGGGTTATAGATACACCCGCCCACCATGAGAAAGGGTTATACATACATATGTTTACCTTTAAGAAAGGTTACACATACACCGGGACACCCTGAGGAAGCGCTACAGATAAAACTGTCACACCAGGCCGCCCATAGGAAGGCTATAGATAAACCTGCACACCTTGAAGAATGGTTATAGATACACCTGTCCACCCTGAGGAAGGGTTATAGATATATGCGACCACCCTGAAGAAAGGTTATAGACACACCTGTCCACTCTGAAGCAGGGTTATATATATACACCTGTCTATCCTGAGGAAGGTTATAGATAAACTACCCACCTTGAGAACAGGTGATAGATCCACCTCTCCACCCTGAAGAAGGGTTACAGATATACCCATCCACCTTGAAGAAGGGTTATAGATACACCTGTCAAATCTGAGGCACAGCTATAAGATACACCTGTCCACCCTGAAGAAGGGTGATAGATGCACCTGTCCATCCTAATGAAGGGTTATAAATCTACCTGCCCACCCTGAGGATGTGATATAGATACACTTGTTGACCTTGAGGCAGGGTTATTGATACATCTGTCCACCGTGAGGAAGGGTTTTAGATATACCCAAGCACCCTGAAGAAGAGTTATAGATACATCTGTCCACCATAAGGGGTTATTGATACAACTGTTCATTATGAAAAAAGGTTATAGATGCAAATGTCCACCCTGAAGATGGGTTACAGATACACCCAACCACCCTGAAAAGGGTTACAGACACACCCGTCCACCCTAAAAATGGTTAAAGACAAACCTGTCCACCTTGACGAAGGGCTATAGATAAACCTGTCCACCCTGAAGAAGGGTTAAAGATACACCTCTCAACCCTGGGTCAGGATAATGGATCCACCAATCCACCAGGAGAAAGGGTTGTAGATATACTCATCCACCCTGAAGAAGAGTTTTACATACACCTGTCCACCCTGAGAAAGGGTTATAGATAAACCTGCACACCCAGAAGAAGGGTTATAGGTACACCTGTCCACCATGAAGAAAGGTTATAGACACACCTGTCTACCCATGGGATAGGGTAATAGATACAGCAGTCCACCTGAGGAAGGTTATAGATAAACCTCCACACCTTCAAAAAGGGTTATAGATGCAACTCCCCACCCTAAAAAGTTTTAAAGATATATATGTCCACCCTGAGTAAGGGTTATAGATGCATCTGTCCACCCTGAGGCAGGATTCTTGATACATCTGTCCAGCCTGAAAAAGGGTTTCAGATACACCTCTCCACCCAGTCTAATGGTTACACATACACCTGTCCACCTTAAAAAGGCATATAGATAAACCTGTCCACCCTGAAGAAGGGTTATAGAAATACCTGTCAACTCTCAGGAAAGGTTATGGATACACTTGCCTGTAGTGAAGAAGGGTTATAGATACACTTGTAAAACCTGAGGCACAATTATATATCCACCGGTTCACCCTGAAGAAGTGTTATAGATACACCTGCCTACCCTGAGGAAGGGTTATATATAAACATGCCAACCCTGAAGAAGGGTTGTACAGCCACCCTGGGGAAAGTTATAGATGCACCTCTCCACCCTGAAAAAGGGTTATAGATACACCTCTACACTCAAACATGTGTCCACCCTGAAGAAGGGTAATAGAGAAAGATACCTGTCCACACTGAAGAAGGGTTACAGATACATCCATCCACCCTGAGGAAGGGTTACAGATACGCCTGTCCACCCTGAAGAGGGGTTACAGATACACCTTTCCACACTGAGAAAGTTATAGAAACACATATCCAAACTGAGGAAGAGTTACAGATACACCCATCCACCCTGAAACGGGTTACAGATACACCTGTCCACCATGAGGACGGTTTATAAATACTGTATAACTGTCCACCCTGAAAAAGGGTTATAGACACACCTGTCCACACTGAGAAGAGGTTATAGCTACACCTGTCCACCATGAGAAAGGGTTATTGGTACACATGTTCATCCTGAGGAAGGGTTATTGGTACACATGTTCATCCTGAAAATGGGTTTACATACACATGTCCACTCTGAGGAAGGCTTACAGATACATCTGTCCAAACAGCAGAAGGGTTATAGACATACCTGTGCACCCTGAGACATGGTTATAGATACACATGTCCACCTTGAGCATGGGTGATCGATACACCTCGCCATCCTAAAGAAGGGTTTCAGATATATCAGTCCACCCTGAAGAACATTTTATAGATACACCTGTCAAACCCGAGACACAGCTATAGATACACCTGTCCACCCTGAACAAGGATTATAGATACATCTGTCCACTCTGATGAAGGGATAGAAATCTACCTGTCCACCATGAGGACGTGTTATAGATACACCTGTCGACCATGAGGCAGGGTTATAGATACACCTGTCCACCCTGAGGAAGGTTTATAGATATACCCCTGCACCCTGAAGAAGGGTTATAGATACATCTGTCCTCCCTGAGAATGGGTTATTAATACACCTGTTCACTCTCAGAAAAGGCTATAGACACAAATGTCCACCCTGATGAAGGGTTACAGATACACCCATCCACACTGAAAATGGTTATACATACATCCGTCCATCCTAAAAAGGGTTATATATACACACCCGGCTACCCTTAAAAGGGTTATAGATACAACTTTACACCCTGAGGAAGGTTTACAGATACATTTCTCCACCCTGAGGAGGGGTTATACTTAAACCCGTCCACTTTGATGAAGGGTTATAGATAAACCTGTCCACCCTGAAGAAGTGTTATAGATTCAACTGTCCACCCTGCAGAAGGGTTCTAGATACACCAGTCAACACTAGGGCAGTGTAAAGGATACAGCAGTCTGCCCTCAGAAAGGGTTATAGATATACCCATCCACTCTGAAGAAGGGTTATAGATACACCTGTCCACCCTGGGGAAGGGTTATAGATAAACCTGTACACCTTGAAGAAGTATTATAGATACACCCCATCCACTCTGAAGCAGGGTTATACATACACCTGTCCACCCTGAGGAAGGGTTATAGATACAGCTGTTCAACTGGAGAGAGGCTTATAGATTCACAACTACATTCAAAAGAAGGGTGATAGATACAAGAGTCCAACCTGAAGAAGGGTTATAGCTATACCCATCCCACTTTGAAGAAGGGTTATAGATACACCTGTCCACCCTGAGAAAGGGTTATAGATACACCTTTCCATCCTGAGAAAGGGTTATTGATACACATGTTCATCCTGAGGAAGGGTTCTAGATACACCCATTGAACCTGAAAATGGCTGTACATACACATGTCCACTCTGAGGAAGGCTTACAGATACATCTGTCCACCATGAGGAAAAGTTACATATATGCTTATCCAACCTGAGGAAGGATTATATGTATAACATTCTATCTGGAGGAAGAGTTATCAACTCATCTGTCCACCCTGAGGATGATTATAGATAAACATGTCCACTCTGAAGAAGGGTTATAGATACACCTGCATATCCTGAGAAAGGATTATACACACACCTGTACACCCTGAGACAGGGTTATACATACACCTGCCCACAATGAGGAGGGTTATAGATAAACCTGCCCTCCCTAAGGAAGGGTTATACATATACCTGTCTACCCTGAAGAAGGCCTAAGGCACATTCATAAGGTAGAAAAAGAAATGGGCAGACTGGATGGGCCTTGCTGTCCTTATCTGCCATCAACTTCTATGTCTATGTTTCTATGGTTATAGATATACCCATCAACCCTGAAGATGGTTTATAGATATACCTGTAAAACCTAAGGCATGGTTAAAGATGCACCTGTTCAACCTGAAGAAGAGTTAGTGATACACCTGTCCACCCTGACGAAGAGTTACAGATAGCCTGTCCACACTGAGTAAGGGTTGTAGATACACCCTTTCACCCTGAGAATGGGTAATAGATACACCTGTCCAACCTGAAAAAAGCTTATAGATACACCCATCATCCCTGAAGCAGGGTTATACATACACCTGTCCATCCTGAAGTAGGGTTAAAGATACAGCTGTTCACCCTGAGGAAGGCCTATAGATGAACCTGTCCACCTTGAAGAAGGATTATAGATATACCTGTCTACCCTGAGTAAGGGATATCGATACACCTGTCTACTTTGAGGCAGGGTTACAGATATACCTGTCCAGTCTGAGGAAGGGCTATAGATATACAGTGGTAGTCATAGAAAAGTTTTGTAGTACTGAGGTATACCTAGGTATTCTGAGGCAGAATGAGGCAGGATCACATTACAGTCAATGTAAATAACCTCAGTGGTACCTCGGTGGTACTTTGAGGTACCTCGAGGTAGGAAACTTTTTGATAACTACCACTCTACACATGCACCCTGAAGAAAGGTTATAGATGCACCTGTACAGCCTGAAGAAGGGTTATAGATCCACCCGTAAACCCCAAAGAAGGGTTAGAGATACAAGCGCCCACACTAAAGTAGGCTTATACAGTAGATACATTTGTCCACCCTGAGAAGGGGATATTAATACACCTGTTCATCCTGAGAAAAGGTTCTAGATACAAATGTCCACCCTGATGAAGGGGTACAGACACACCCATTCACCCTGAAAAGTGTTAGATACACCCGTCCACCATAAAAAGGGTTATAGATGTACCTGTCCACCCTGAGGAAGGGTTATATATATATACCAGTCCACCATGAGGAAAGGCTATAGATATACCTGTCCACCCTGAGGCAAGGTTATACATACATCTGTCCACCTGAGAAAGGACTATAGATACAGCTGTCCACCCTGTGGAATGGTTATAGATATACCTGTCCACCCTGATGAAGGGTTAGAGATACACCTGTCCACTCTGAGGAAGGATTATACATCTAACCATCCACTCTAAAAATGGTTATAGATACATCTATCCACCCTGAGTAAGGATTATAGACACACATGTGAACCTGGAGAAAGGGTTCTAGACACACATGTCCACCCTGAAGAAGAGATATAGATACACCTGTCTACCCTGAAAAGGGTTGTAGATACACCTGTCCATGTTGAGGAATGGTTCTAGATACACTTCTCCACCCTGAGGAACAGTTACACATATACCTGTCCACACCAAGGAAGGCTTATAGATACACCTGTCCAGCCTGAAGAAGGATTATAGATATGCCTGTCCACCTTAAAAAAGGGTAATACATACACCCGTCCACCCTGAAGTAGGGTTTTAGATACACCCATCCTCCCTAAAGAGCAGTCATAGATACATTTGTCCACCCTGAGAAGAGGTTATTGACAAAGCCGTTTATCCTGAGAAAAGATTGTAGATACAAATATCCACCATGATGAAGGGTTACAGATACACCCATCCACCCTGAAAAGTGTTATAAATACACCCGTCCACCCAAAGAAGGGCTATAGATACACGTGTCCATTCTGAGGAAGGGTTACAGATACACCGGTCCACCCAGAGGACAGGTTATATATAGATCAACCTGTTAACCTTGAAGCAAGGTTACAGATAAAACTGTTCACCCTGAAGAAGTGTTATAGATACACCTGTCCACCCTAGGACAGAATAATGGATACACCAGTCCACCCGTAGGAAGGTGATAGGCAAACCTGTCCACCTTAAAGAAGGGTTATTGATACATCTTTCCACCCTGAGAAAGGGTTATTGGTACTCATGTCCATCCTGAAGAAGGGTCATACATACACCCATCAAATCTAAAATGGGTTATAAATACACCTGTCCATTCTAAGGAAGGGTTAATGACAAAAGGTTACACATACACTTACCCAACCTGAAGAAGGGTTTTATTTATATATATATAAAATTCTAAACAGAGGAAGGGTTACTGATTCACCTGTCCATCCACCATGATGTGGATTATAGATAAACCTGTCCTCCCTGAAGAAGAGATATAGATACACCTGTCCACCCTGAACAAGATTTATAGCTATACCCATCAACCCTCAAGATGGTTTATAGATATACCTGTCTATCCTCAGGCACGGTTATAGATACACCAGTCCACCCTGAGGAAGGATTATACATACACCTGTCCATCCTGAGGAAGGGTTAAAGATTAACCTTTCCACTATGAAGAAGGGTTGTAGATACTGTACACCAATCCACCCAGTGGAAGGGTAATAGATACACCTATCCACCATGAGGCAGGATTATAGATACACCAGTCCACCATGAGAAAGGGTTATAGCTACACCTGTCCAGCCTGAAGAAGGGTAATAGATACACCAGCCTACCCTGAAGGTTTATAGATACACCTATCCACCATGAGGAAGAGTTATAGATAAACCTGTCCACCCTGATGAAGGGTTATATATAAACCTGTGCACCCTGAGGACAGCTTAGACACAGCTGTATACTTTGAGGAAAGGTTACACATACACCGGTCCATCATGAGGAAGCGCTACAGATAAACTAGTCCACACTGAAGAAGGGTTATGGATATACCCGTCCACCCTGAAGAACAGTTAAAGCTATACCTGTCCACCCTGAGGAAGGGTTATAGATGCAACTGTCCACCCAGAGGCAGAGTTATATAGTAGATACACCTGACCACCCTGAGAAAGGGTTATAAATATACCAGTCCACCATGAAGAAGGGTTATTGATAAACATGTCCACCTTGAAGAAGAGTTATATATATATATATATATATATATATATATATACCCATCCACCCTGACAAAGGGTTATAGATACAACTATCCACCCTGAAGATGGGTTACAGATGCACCTTTCTACCCTGAGAAAGGGTTATTGTTACACAAGTTCACTCTGAGGAACGGATACAGTTATACCCATCAAACCTGAAAAGGACTATAGATACAACTGGCCACCCTGGGGAAAGCTTACACAAACACTAATCCATCCAGAGGAAGGATTATAAATATACCATTTTACCAGGAGGAAGGGTTAACGATTCACATGTCCACCCTGAGGAGGACTATAGACAAACCTGTCCACCCTGAAGGTGGTATACAGATACACCTGTCCACCCTGAGGAAGGGTTATAGACACATCTGTACACCATGAGACAGGGTTATAGATACACCTGTACACCCTGAGGAGGGTTATGGATAAACCTGCCCACCCTGAGGAAGGGTTATAGATACACCTGTCTACCCTGAAGAAGAGTTATAGATATACCCATTAGCCCTGAAGATGGGTTATAGATACACCTGTCAATCCTCAGGCACAGTTACAGAGGCACCTGTTCACCATGAAGAAGGGTTAAAGATTATCCTGTCCACTCTGAAAAAGGGTTGTAGATACACCCATCCACCTTGAGGAAGGGTAATAGATACACCCTTAAACCATGAAGTAGGGATATACATACACCTGTCCAACCTGAAGAAGGGATATAGATACAGCTGTTCAACCTGGGGAAGGCTTATAGATACATCTATACACCAAAAAGAAGAGTTATAGATACACATGTGCTCCCTGAGAAAGGCTTACAGATACACGTCAACCCTGGGAAAGGGATATAAATACTCAATTCTACCCAAGAAAGGGTTGTAGATACACCTGACCACCCTCAGGAAGGGATATAAATACACACCTTCACCTTGATTAACTGTTACACATACAAGTGTCCACCCTAAGGAAGGCTTATAGATAAAACTGCCCACACTGAAGAAAGATTACAGATATAACCTGTCCACCCTGAGGAAGGGATATTGATACACCTGTCTACTTTGAGGCAAGGTTATAGATACACCGTTCCACCCCGAGGAAGGGTTATAGATATAAACATGCACCCTGAAGAAGGGTTGTCGATACATGTGTACAGCCTGAAGAAGAGTTAGAGATATACCTGTCCAGCATAAACAAGGGTCATAGATACATCTGTAAACCCTGAGAAAGGGTTATAAATACGCCCGTCCACCATGAAGAAGGGTTATAGATACACCCGTCCACCCTAAAGAAGGGTTGTAGATATATTTGTCCACCCTAAGAAGGGGTTATTGATACACCTGTTCATCCTCAGAAAAGGTTAGCGATACAAATGCCCAACTAGAAAAAGGTGTACACATACACCCATCCACCCTGAAAAGCATTATAGATACACCCATCCAACCTAAAAAGGGTTATACATACACTTGCCAACCCTGAGGAAGGGTTACAGATACACCCATCCACCCTGAGAACAGGTTATTGATGAACCTGTCCACCTTGAATAAAGGTTATAGATAAAAATTTCCATCCTGAAGAAGCCTTATAGATACACCTGTCCACCGTGAGAATGGATTATAGATACACCTGTCCACCCTGGGGCAGGGTAATGGATACACCAGGCCGCCCTTAGAAAATTACAGGTAAACCTGCCCACCTTGATGAAGGGTTATTGATACACCTACCCACTCTGAAGGATTATAGATATATCTGTCCTCCCTGAAGATGGGTTACAGATACCCCTGTCCACCCTAAGAAAGGGTTATAGATATACCTGTCCACCCTAAAGGAAGGTTATAGATACACCTGTCCACCCTGAGGAAGGGTTATGAATACACCTGCCCACCCTGAAGAACTGTTATAGATATACCTATCCAACATGATGAAGGGTTATAGATAACACCAGTTTACCCCACAGAAAGTTTCTAGATAGACCTGTCCACCCTAGGGAAGGTTTATAGATAAACTGGTCCACCCTGAGGAAGGCTTACATGTACACTTATCCAACCTGAGGAAGGATTATAGATATAACCTTCTACCCAGAAGAAGGGTTACCAATTCAACTGTTCACCATGAGGAGGATTATATATAAACCTGTCCAGCCTGAAGAAGGGGTATAGATACACCTATCTACCATGAGGAAGGGTTATAGGCATACCTGTACACCCTGAAGCAGGGTTATAGATACATCTGCCCACTTGGATGAGGCTTATGGATCAACCTGCCCACCCTGAGAAAGTGTTGTAAATACACCTGTCTACCCCGAAGACAGGTTATAGATATATCCATCAACCCTGAAGATGGGTTATAGATACACCTGTCAATCCTCAGGCACAGTTATAGATACACCGGTCCACCCTGAAGAAAGGTTGTAGAGCAACCTCCACCCAGAGGAAAGGTTATAGATAACCCTGTCCATTCTGAAGAAGGGTTGTAGATACACTCATGTACCCTGAGGAAGTGTAATAGATACATGTGTCCAACCTAAATAAAGCCTATAGATACACCCATCCACCCTGCAGTACAGTCATACAAACATCTGTCCACCCTGAAGGGTTATAGATACAGCTGTTCACCCTGAGTAAGGCTTATAGATGCACCTATACACCCAAAAGAAGGGTTATAGATAAATGTGTCCACACTGAGAAAGGGTTATAGATATGCCCATCCAACCTGAAGAAGAGTTATAGATACACCCATTCACCCTGAAGAAGGATTATAGATATACCTGTCCACCCTGAGGAAGGGATATAGATACACCTGTCTGCTTTGAGGCAGGGTTACAGACACACCTCTCCACCCTGAGGAAGGGTTATAGCTACAAAAGTGCACCCTGAGGAAGGGTCATAGATACGCGTGTACAACCTGAAGATGGGTTAGAGATACATATGTCCAGCATAAAGAAGGGTCATAGGTAAATCTATAAACCCTGAGGAAGGGCTGTAGTTACACCCGTCCACCCTGAAGATGGGTTGTAGATAGACCCGTCTATCCTAAAGAAGGGTTATAGATACATTTGTCCACCCTGAGAAGGGGTTATCAATACACCTGTTCATCCTCAGAATAGGTTATAGATACAAATGCCCAACCAGACAAAAGGGTACACATCCACCCATCCACCCTGAATAGCATTACAGAAACACCCGTCCAACCAAAAAAGGGTTATAGATACACCTGTCAACCTTGAGAAAGGGTTAAAAATACACCCGTCCACCCTGAGGACAAGTTATTGATAAACCTTTCCACCTTGAAGAAAGGTTACAGATACACCTGTCCACCATGAGGAAGGGTTATAGATACACCTGTCCACCCCGGGGCAGGGTAATGGATACATCAGTACACCCTTAGGAAGATTATAGGTAAACCTGCCCACCTTGATGAAGGGTTATCGATACACCTGCCCACTCTGAAGGAGGCTTATAGATATAACTGTCCCCCCTTAAGAAGTGTTATAGATACATCTGTCCACCCTGAGGCAGGATTATAGATACATCTGTCCACCCTGAGGAAGGGTTACAGATATACCCGTTCACCCTGAAGAAGGGTAATAGATACACCTGAGGAAGGGTTATAAATACACCTGTCACCCTGAAGAACAGTTATAGATACATACATCCAACCTGAGGCAGGGTTATAGATACACCAGTTTACCCCAAAGAAGGTTTATAGATACACCTGTCCACCCCGGGGAAGGGTTATAGATAAACCTGTCCACTATGAGGAAGGCTTACCATACACTTATCCAACCTGAGGAAGGATTATAGATATAACATTCTACCCGAGAAAGGATTGCTGATTCACCGGTCCACCATGAGAAGGATTATAGATAAACCTGACGATCCTGAAGAAGAGTTATAGATACACCTCTCCACCATGAGGAAGGGTTATAGGCACACCTTTCCACCCTGAGAAAGGGTTATAGATTTCCCTGTCCACTCTGAAGAAGGGTTATAGATACACCCATCCAACCTGAGGAAGAGTAATAGATACACCTGTCCAACCAGAAGAAAGCTTATAGATACACCCATTCATCCTGCAGTATGGTTATACATACACCTGTCCACCATGAAGAAGAGTTATAAATACAGCTGTTCACCACGAGGAAGGCTTATAGATACACCTCTACACCCAAAAGAAGGGTTGAGAAGGGGTTACAGATATACCCGTCCAACCTGAAGAAGGGTTATAGATGCACCAATTCATCCTGAGGAAGGGTTATAGGTACACCTATCCACTCTGAGGAAAGGTTACACATACACCTGTCCTCCCTGAGAAAGGGCTTCAGATAAACCTGTCTATCATGACCAAGGGTTATAGATATACCCGTCCATCCTGAAGAAGGCTTACGGATATACCTGTTCACCCTGATGCAGGGTTATACATACATATGTCCACCATGAGAGAAGACTATAGATACAGCTCTCCACCCTGTGGAAGGGTTATAGATGTACCTGTCCACCCTGAAGAATGGTTTTAAATACACCTGTCCACCCAGAGAAAGAGCTACAGATATAACCATCCACCCTGAAAAAGAGTTATAGATACATCTATCCAACCTGAGGAAGGGTTCTAGATACACACACATGCACCCAGAGAAAGGGTTATATACATACATGTCCACCCTAAGAAAGGGATATAGATACACCCATCTACCCTTAAAAGGGTTGTAGGTACTCCTGTCCACCCTGAGAAAAAGTTATAGATACACCTCTCCACCCTGAGAAATGGTTACACATACAAATGTCCACCCTAAGGAAGACTTCAAGATAAACCTTTTCATCCTCAAAAAGGATTACAGATATACCTGTCCACCTTGAGGGAGGGATATGGATACACCTGTCTACATTAAAGTAGGGCCATAGTAGCTATACCCGTCCACCCTCAGGAAGGGTTATGGATATACACATGCACCCTGAATAAGGGTAATAGATACACCTGTACATCCTGAAGAACGGTTATAAATTCACCTGTCCAGCCCAAAGAAGGGTTATAGATACACACATCCACCATGAGAAAGGGTTATAGATACACCTGTCCACCCTGATGAAAGGTCACACATACACCTGTCCATGCTGAGGAAGGGCTACAGATAAACCTGTCCACCCTGAATAAGAGTTATAGTTATACTCATCCACCCTGAAGAATGCTTATAGATAACCCTGCCTACCCTGAAGAAGGGTTATAGATATACCCATCCATCTAAAGAAGGGTTATATATTACACAACTGTCCACCCTGAAGAAGAGCTATAGATATACCTGAAAACTCTGAGGCAGAGTTATACATACACAAGTCCACCCTGTGGAAGGACTATACATGCAGCTGTCCACCCTGTGGAAGGGTTCTGGATATTTCTATCAACCCTGAAGAAGTGCTATAGATACCCCTGTCCACCGTGAGGAAGGGTTGTAGATATAACCCTCCACCCCGAAAAATGGTTATAGATACATTTGTCCACTCTGCAGAATGTTTACAGATCCACATGTGTACCCTGACAAGGGGTTATAGACACAAAAGCCCACCCTAAGAAAAGGATATAAATACACCAATCTACCATAAAAAGCATTGCAGATATGCCTGCCCACCCTGAGGAAGGGTTATACATACACTTCTCCACCCTAATTAACTGTTACACATACAACTGTCCACCCTTAGAAAGGCTTATAGATAAACCTCTCCACCCTAAAGAAGGATTATAGATATACCTGCCCACACCAAGAAAGGGATATCAGTACACCTGTCTACTTTGAGGCAGGGTTATAGATACCCCTCTCCACCCTGAGGAAAGGTTATAGATATAAACATGCACCCTGAAGATGGGTTATAGATACCCATATACAGTTTATAGATGGATTATAGATACACCTGTCCAGCCTAAACAAGGGTCATAGATACATCTGTCCACCCTGAGGAAAGGTTACACATACACTTATCCACCCTGAGAAAGGGTTATAGACATAACATTCTACCAAGGGAAAGGGTTACCGAGTCACCTGTTCACCCAGAGAAGCATTATAGATAAATCTGTCCACCCTGAAGAAAGGTTATAGATAAACCTGTCCAACCTGAGAAAGGGTTACAGACACACCTGTACACCCTGAGGCAGGGTTATAGATACACCTGCTCCCCCTTAGGAGGGCTATAGATAAACCTGCTCACCCTGAGGAAGGGTTGTAGATGCATCTGTCTACCTTGAAGAGGGGTTATACATATACCCATCAACTCTGAAGATGGGTTATACATACACCTGTCAATCCTGAGGCATGGTTATAGATATACCTCACAACCCCAAAGAAAGGTTATACAGACACCAGTCCACCCTGAGGAATGGTTATAGACTAACCTGTCCACTCTGAAGAAGGGTTCTAGATACACCCATCCACCCTGAGGAGGAATAGGTACACCTGTCCAATCTTAAGAAAGCCTATAGACACACCCATCCACCCTAAAGCAGGGTTATACATACACCTATATACCCTGAAAAAGGGTTATAGCTTCAGCTGCTCATCCTGAGGAAGGATTATAGATACACCTGTACACCCAAAAGAAGGGTTATAGATACACCTGTACACTCTGAGGAAGGGTTATAGACATATCCCTCCACCCTGAAGAAGGGTTATAGATGCACCCATCCACCCTGAGGAATTGTTATAGATACACCGGTCCATCCTGAGGAAAAGTTACACATACACCTGTCCATGCTGAGGAAGGGCTACAGATCTACCCTGAAGAATGGTTATAGATAATCCTGTCCACAATGAAGAAGCGTTATAGATATACCCATGGAACCTGAAGAAGAGCTATAGATATACCTGTCCATCCTGAGGCAGAGTTATACACGGACAAGTCCACCCTGTGGAAAGGTTCTGGATATACCTGTCAACCCTGAAGATGGGCTATAAATACACCTGTCCACCCTGAAAAATGGTAATAGATACATCTGTCAACCTTGTGGAATGTTTATAGATGCACATGTGCACCCTGACAAAGGGCTGTAGACACAAATGTCCACCCTGAGGAAAGGATATAAATGGGAAGGTATATAAATACACCCATTTACCCTGAAAAGGGTTGCAATTACACCTGTCCACCCTGAGGAAGGGTTATAGATACACCTCTCCTTCCTAATTACTGTTACACATACACCTGTCCACCCTAAGGAAGGCTTACAGATAAACATCTCCACCCTAAAGAAGGATAATAGATATACCTGTCCACACTAAGGAAGGGATATCGGTACACCGTCTACTTTGAGGCAGGGTTATAGATACAGCTCTCCACTCTGAGGAAGGGTTATAGATATACACATGCACCCTGAAGATGGGTTCTAGATATACCAATACAGCTTGAAGAAGGGTTATAGATATACTAGTCCAGCCTAAAGAAGGGTCATAGATACATCTGTCCACCCTGAGGAAGGGTTATAGATACACCCGTCCACCCCGAAGAAGGGTTATACATATATTTGTCTACCCTGAGAAGGGGTTATTGATGCACCTGTTCATCCTGAGAAAAGTTATAGATACACATGTCCACCAAGATGAAGGGGTACAGATACACCCATCCACCATGAAAAGCATTATAGATACACCTGTCCACATTAAAAAAGGGTTATAGATAACACCTGTCCACCTTGAGAAAGGGTTAAAGATACACATGTCCACCCTGAGGGCAAGTTATAGATAAACCTGTTCACCTTTAAGAAAGCTTAGTTTTATTTATTATTTATTTATTTATTGAATTTTGTTGACCCGGTAAGCCCACTGGGCCTAGAAGTCCCTTTTTCAGGGGCGACTGGGGAAGGGAGATACAGATGGTAAGCAACTGAAATTGAACCAGATTAAGCTGTTGGTGGTATTTTTAGTGAATGGGAGAAATTTGGCCAGGACACCGGGGAAATTCCCCTACTCTTTTTCGATAAGTGCCATGGGATCTTTAACATCCACCTGAACTACCACCAATCCAGGCAGAGGAGACCTCAGTTTAACGACTCATCCGAGAGACGGCACCTCAGAAGTGCAGCACCCCCCTCATGCTGCACTACAGTGTAAGTATTGGGATATTAACCCAAGTGCTAAAGTGTTAAATCTGTCCACACCTATGCACCATGAGAAAGGGTTATAGATACACCTGTCCAACCTGAGGAAGGGTTATAGATACACCAGTCTAACCTGAAGAAGGTTTATAGATACACCTAGCTACCCTGTGGAAGGGTTATAGATACACCTGTCCACCCTGAAGAAGGGTTATAGATGCACCTCTATACCCTGGGGCAGCGTAATGGATACACCAGTCCACCCTATGCAAGTCGTTACGTATACCTCCCCACCTTGAAGAAGGGTTATAGATAGACTTGCTCAGTCTGAAGAAAGGTTATAGATATCTCCATCCCCCATGAAAAAGGGTTATAGATGCATCTGTCAACCATGATGCAGGATTACAGATACACCTATGCACCATGAGAAAGGGTTATAGATATACCTGTCCAACCTGAGGAAGGGTTATAGATACACCAGTCTAACCTGAAGTAGGTTTATAGATACACCTAGCTACCCTGTGGAAGGGTTATAGATAAACCTGTCCACCCTGAGGAAGGCTTATAGATACAGCTGTCTACGTTGAGGAAATGTTGCACATACACCGGTCCACCATGAGGAAGTGATACAGGTAAACTTGTCCACACTAAAGAAGGGTTGTAGATATATCCATCCTCCCTGAAAAACAGCTAAAGATACACCTGCCCACCCTGAGGAAGGGTTGTAGATGCAACTGTCCACCCTGAAGCAGGGTTATACAATGCATACACCTGACCACCCAAAGAAAGGGTTATAAATATACCAGTCCACCATTAAGAAGGGTTATAGATAAAAGTGTCCACCCTGAAAAAGGGTTATAGATATACCCGGCCACCCTGAAGAAGGGTTATAGATGCACCCATCCACCCCGAGGAAGGGTTATAGATGCACCCATCCACCCTGAGGAAGGGTTATAAATACTCCTTTCTACCCTAAGAAAGGGGTTATTGGTGCACTGTTCACACTGAGGAAGGGTTATAGCTACACCCATTGACTTTGAAAAGGGTTATAGACACACCTGTTCACCCTGAGGAACAGTTATAAATACATCTGTCTGGACTGAAGAAAGCTTACACATACACTTATCCAACCTGAGGAAGGATTATAAATACAACATTCTACCTGAAAGAAGGCTGAATGATTCACCTGCCCACCCAGAGGAGGATTATAGATAATTATACCATGGACATAAGTAAACAGCCAATGAAATGGTCAGACTGGCAGTTTACCACCGGTGTATATCCTCTGATAATCAACGGCTGTTGACGAGACTGTAATCTAATATATCCTGTGCAGCATAGGAATAAATACTATAAAAATAAAAAAACAAAGCAACCTCTTTAATATTTGTATTTTATTACAGTAAAAAAATGAACCTTGGTATAATCACAATAAGCCACTCTGAGGATGTGGGTTATCAGGGGATTTACCATGGCTGGCAAGGATTTACCCATGAGGCACATCCCTGATAACCCACACCCCCTCATGTCTTATTGCTTAAATCTGCCCTCCCTGAAGAAGGGTTATAGATACCCTGTCCCCCTTGAGGAATGGTTATAGACACACCTTTATACCTTGAGGCAGGGTTGTGGATAAACCTGCCCACCCTGAGGAAGGGTTTTAGATACACCTGTCTACCATGAAGAAGTGTTGTAGATATACCAGTCAACCCTGAAGATGGGTTATAGATGCACCTCTCAATCCTCAGGCACAGTTATACATACACCTGTCCACACTGAAGAAGGGCTACAGATACATCTGTCGACCCTGAGGAAGGGTTATAGATTAACCTGTCCAATCTGAAAACAGGTTGAAGATACACCCATCCACACTGAGGAAGGGTAACAGACAGCTCTCCAATCTGCAGAAAGCTTATAGATACACCCATAAACCCTGAAGTAGGGTTATACCTACACCTGTCCACCATGAAGAAGGGTTATAGATACAGTTGTTCACCATAGAGAAGGCTTATAGATACAGCTGTACACCCTGAGGAAGGCTTACAGATACACCTATACACCCAAAAGAAGGGTTATAGACAAAACATGCCCATTCTGAGAAAGGGGTTTAAATATACCAGTCTACCCTGAAGAAGGGTTATAGATACATCTGTCCACCCTGATGAAAGGTTACACATACAGCGGTCCTCGCTGAGGAAGAGCTTCTGATAAACCTGTCCACCATGAACAAGGGTTATAGATAAATCTGTCCACCCTAAAGAACAGTTATTGATACACCTGTCCACCCTGAGGCAGGGTTATGCAAACACATGTCCACTCTGAGAAAGGACTACAGATATAGCTGTGCACACTGTGGAAGGGTTATAGATATACCTGTCCACCCTGAAGAAGGGTTATATATACACCTGGCCACTGTGAGGAAGGGTTATAGAGTAACCTGTCCACTCTGAAAAAGGGTTGCAGATATACCCATCCACCCTGACGAAGGGTAAAAGATACACCTCTCCAACCAGAAGAAAGCTTATACATACACCCATTCACCCTTAAGCAGGGTTATACATACACCTGTATACCCTGAACAAGGGTTATAGATTCAGCTGCTCACCCTGAGGATTGCTAATAGATACACCTGTACACCGAAAAGAAGAGTTATAAATACACCTGTCCACTCTGAGAAAGGGTTATAGATATACCCATCCACCCTGAAGGAGGGTTATAGATACAGCCATCTACCCTGAGGAAGGGTTATAGATACACCTGTCCATCTTGAGAAACAGTTACACATACACCTGTCCACCCTGAGGAAGGGCTACAGATAAATCTATCCACCCTGAACAAGAGTTATCGATATACCCATCCACCTCAAAGAATGGTTATAGATACCCCTGTGCACCCTGAAGAAGTGTTATAGATAAATCCATCCACTAAAGAAGGGTTATATATACACACCTGTCCACCCTGGAGAATGGTTATAGATATACCCATCCACCCTGAGGAGAGCTATAAATATACATGTCCACCCTGAGGCATAGTTATACATACACAAGGCCACCCCATGGAAAGACTATAGATACAGCTGTCCACCCTGTGGAAGGGTTATAGTTATACCTGTCAGTCCTGAAGAAGAGCTACAGATATACCTGTCAACCCTGAGGAATGGTTATAGATACACATATCCACCGTGAGAAAGGGTTTTAGACACTCATGTCCACCCTGAGGAAGGGATATAAAAAAAAACACACCCATCTATCACAAAAACGGTTGTAGATGCACCTGTCAACCTGAGGAAGTAGTATAGATACATCTCTCCACCCTGATTAACTGTTACACATACAACTGTCCATCCAAAGAAAGGCTTATAGATAAACCTGTCCTCCCTGAAGAAGGATAATAGATATATCTGTCCACCTTGAGGAAGGAATATCGATACACCTGTCTACTCTGAGGAAGGGTTATAGATACTCCTGTCCACCCCGAGGAAGGGTTATAGATACTCCTGTCCACCCCGAGGAAGGGTTATCGATATACACATGCACCCTGTAGATGGGTTATAGATACGCCTCAACAACTTGAAGAGGGGTTATAGATATAGCTGTCCAGCCTAAAGAAGAGTCATAGATACATCTGTTCATCCTGAGGAAGGGTGATAGTTTCACCCGTCCACCCTGAAGAAGGATTATAGATGCACCCGTCCACCCTAAAGAAAGGTTATAGATATATTTGTCCACCCCGAGAAGGGGTTACTGATATACCTGTTCATCCTGAGAAAAGGTTATAGATGCACATGTCCACCCAGACGAAGGGGTACAGATACACCCATCCAGCATGAAAAGCATTATAGATACCCCCCATTCACTCTGAAAAGGATTATAGATACACCTGTGCACTATGAGGAAGGGTTACAGAATCATCTGTCCAACCTTTAGGACATGTTATAGATAAACCTCTCCACCTTTAAGAATGGTTATAGATAAATCTGTCCACCCTGAAGAAGTGTTATAAATACACCTCTCCACTATTAAGAAAGATTATAGATACATCTGTCCACCCAAGGGCAGGGTAATGGATAAACCAGTCCACTCTTAGGAAGGTGATAGGTAAACCTCCCCACCTTGAAGAAGGGTTACACATATACCTGCCCACTCTGAAGAAGGGTTATAGATATATCCATCCCCCCGAAGAAGGGTTATAGATACATCTGTGCACCATGAGACAGGTTTATAGATACACCTATCCACCATGAGAAAGGCTTATAGATACACCTGTCCAACCTGAGGAAGGGTTATAGATACACCAGCCTACCCTGAAGGTTTATAGATACACCTGTCCACCCTGAGGAACTCCTATAGATACAGCTGTCAACCCCGAGGAAAGCTTACACATATACTTATCCAACTTGAGGAAGGATTATAGATATAACATTCTACCTGGAGCAAGGCTTAATGATTCACCTGTCCACCCAGAGGAGGATTATAGGTAAACCTGTCCACCCAGAAGGGTTATAGACACACCTGTACACCCTGAGGAAGGGTTATAGATACACCTGTACACTCTGAGGCATAGTTATAGGTACACCTGCCCACCCTGAGGAGGGTTATGGATAAACCTGCACAGCCTGAGGAAGGGTTACAGATACACCTATCTACCCTAAAAGAGAGTTATAGATATACCCATCAACCCTGAAGATGGGTTATACTGTACATACACCTGTCAATCCTCTGGCATCCTTATAGATACATTTGTCCACCTTGTGGAAGGTTTATACACACACCTGTCCACACTGAGGAAGGGTTTTAGATACACCTGTCTACCATGAAGAAGTGTTGTAGATATACTAACACTATTTGCCAGCAGATTAGGCCTTACGGTCTATCGAGTCTGCTCAAACCTTAGATCCTTAGTTGAGTGCCGAGGCCCTCCCATCCCGTGTGCTCCAGAAACCCCTATCATCCATCCCCACCCCCCTGGGACAGGCCATCATCTGATACATCCACTTTCTGTGTCTGTCCCACCCTCTCTTGAAGCCCTCCACTGTGGATCTCTGAACCAGCTCGCCAGGCAGTGCATTCCAAGGGTCCACCACCCTCTCAGTGAAAAACCTCCTCCTCCTCTTTCCCCCCCTCACCCTTCCACCTTCAAACCATATCCTCTGGTGATACCTCCCTGCTTTAGTCTAAAGATCCCCTCCATGTTTACCCTATTTATTCCCTTGAGGTATTTGAAGACCTCAATCATGTCCCCCCGTCTCTCCTCTCCTCCAGTGAAAATAGGCAGAGCTCCTCAAGTCTGTCCTCATACGTCAAATCCCCTAGCCTCATTATCATCTTAGTTGCCCTCCTCTGTACCCTCTCCAGGGCTGCATGTCCCTCTTCAAGTGTGGTCTCCAGTACTGTACACAGTACTCAAGGTGTGGTCTAACCAGTCCATTGTACAGCGGCAGAATCACTTCCTCGCTCCTAGAGGTGATCCCCCTTACGATGCATCCCAACATCCTGTTTGTCTTGCTAACTGCTCTCCTGCACTGCTCAGAGTTATTCATATATGCATCCACCATGACCCCTAGGTCTTTTTCCCCTATTGAGGCATCCAGCGCCTCCCCTCCCAGGGTGTACCTGTGTTTAGGGTTTCCCCGACCAAGATGCAACACCTTGCACTTGGTGATAATTTAATTTCCATATGTGAGCCCAGCTTTCCAGGGTGTCCAGGTCCCTTGCAGGGCCAACCTCCCCTCTTCTCCCTCCACTACTGCTCCCATCTTGGGAGTCATCAACGAAGAGGCTCATTTCACACCCTATACCCTCCCTGATGTCCGATATGTATGCATTAAACAGGATTGGACCCAGGACCGAGCCCTGCGGTACCCCACTACCAACCTCTCTAGGGTTCGAGAGCTCCCCACAGACCACTACTCTCAGGGTGCATCCAGCTAGCCAGTTTTCAATCCATCTGACCATCAAAGGGCCTACTCCTAACCCCATCAGTTTCTCCACCAGACCATTGTGGGGGACAGAGTCAAATACCAGTTAACCCTGAAGATGGGTTATAGACACACCTCTCAATCCTCAGGCACAGTTATACATACACCTGTCCACAGTGAAGAAGGGCTATAGATACATCTATTGACCCTGAGGAAGGGTTATAGATTAACCTGTCCAATCTGAAAACTGGTTGTAGATACACCCATCCACACTGAGGAAGGGTAACAGACACCTCTCCAATCTGCAGAAAGCTTATAGATACACCCATAAACCCTGAAGTAGGGTTATACCTACACCTGTCCACCATGAAGAAGGGTTATAGATACAGTTGTTCACCATGGAGAAGGCTTATAGATACACCCATATACCCTGAGGAAGGGTAATAGATACACCTATCCAATGCGAAGAAAGCTTATGGATTCAACCATAAACCCTGAAGTATGATTATTCATACACCTGTCCACCCTGAAGATGGGTTATAGATACAGCTGCTCACCAGGCTTATAGATGCACCAGTACACCCAAAAGAAGGGTTATAGATAAACGTGCCCACCCTGAGAAAGGGTTACAGATATACCCATCCACCATGAAGAAGGGTTATAGATACACCCATCCACCCTAAGGAAGGGTTACAGATACACCTGTCCAACCCGAGGAAAGGTTACACATACACCTGTCTTCCCTGAGGAAGGGGATCAGATAAACCTGTCCACCATGAAGAAGAGTTATAGATATACCCATCCACCCTGAAGAAGGGATAACTTTGTCAATGCATCAGTTAGGGTTCTTCTACAGTGACAAAAGCGAGGAAATTCGATTTTAAAGTTCCAACCCCTTGCACCTCATCCAGCCACCACCAACAGGCATCGGGGTGTGCGTTGGGGTCATCAGCCCTAACTATCACCCCATCCAATGTGTAAACAAGCTGAGGTGATGCAGTGTAGGAGAATGGGGGTGAGAGATAGGTCCAACGACCCCAACACACACCCTGATGCCTGTTGGTGGGGGTGGAGTGCAAGGGGTGGGAACCCTAAAATCAAATTTTCTCACTTTTGTCGCTGTAGAAGAACCTTAACTGATGCATTAACAAAGTTTTTTTGCATAGAATTTCCTTACTTTTTAAGAAAGAATAGAAAAGTAGAAAGTTGCGCAAGTTGGTGGGAGTGCGGGCCCCGTGCTCCCACCAACTTGTAAGGACTGGGCCACATTACACTCCCAATGACTAACAAGTACATTGAGAACAGCAAGGCCAACCACCAAACAAATGTTAATGTAGTAGAACAATAGAAAACGCTGTCCGCAAAACGTGAACTGTGGCACGCAATATCGTCACAAAAAATATATTGTCTGGCACATAAACACCACAGTTCATATCCACAGGACATGCTGTAAACACCCTCCAAATTTCAAGTGAAAAGACCAAACCGTCTCCAAGATATGACATGTCAAAGTTTGAAATTTTCATTCATCAGAGTGCCACAGTTCCGCACCTGTTGACATTTAACACACACAATGACTGAAAACCACATCCATGACACTAAGGCTAGGTATCCTATCAATTTCAAGCCACCAGCACAAGCAAAACGCTGTCCGCAGAATGTAAACTGTGCCGCGCCATATCTCGCCAACAAAAAAATTCCGAATGTGAACACTATCATTTATATCCACAGGACATTCCATACACACCCTCCAAATTTCAATTAAAAAGACCAAAGTGTTACGAGATATTAAATATCAAAAATTGGTAAAATTTCCTTATCTATTCCATTATAAAAAATCTGGCCATCTTGTCCCTATTTTGCAATAAAAGATCACGATCAAAGAATCTTGCAATCAAAGAATTTGCAGGCTCATGATCAAAGAATAAAAAATGCTGGAAATCAATAATGAGGGAATTGCAATAAACCACTGCTATGGTTCGATAGAACAAAGCCCCCAGAGCAAAACCCACCCTCATTTGACTTCCTAGGGCACCCCTGGGCTGAGAAAATTGATTTTTAAATCCAGCGTTCTTGTCCCTTGCTCACGATGCACGATCATGGTCAAAGAATCTCATGATCAAAGAATTTGCATGCTCATGTTCAAAGAAATTGCATGCTCGCGATCAAAGAATAAAAAAAAATAAAAGCCTAGCGCTTAATGTGCTCCATATCCTTGCTAGTCTAGCGGACCCACCCCCATTTGGGGTGGGTTTTGCTCAGGGGGCTTCGTTCTGCTCGATCTGTATAAATTAATGTTCTCTATATCCCTGGTAGTCGCGCCCCGATCTGTATAAAATAAATAATAATGTGCATATCCCTGGTAGTCTAGTGGCCCCACCAACATGCATAAAAGAAATAATGTTCTCTATATCCCTGGTAGTCTAGTGGCCCCCCTGGTCTGTATAAAATTCATACTGTTCTCCATATCCCTGGTAGTCTAGCGGCCCCCCCGGATCAAAATAAAACAAACAATGAAATTCCCTGGTAGTCTAGTGGCCCCCCACCCAGCCGTGCCAGTCCACCCAGCACCCCCCCACACACACATCCCCAGCCGGCGACTGGCACAGCCCACCTCTCACCTCCATGGCCAGCCATGGACTGTGTGTGCTTGGCCTTACTGCAAGGCAGCGCTCAGAGATTAATTTCTGAGCCCTTCTTTGCAGTAGCACCTACTGCACACAGTCAGAGGCTGGCTGTGGAGGTGAGAGGTGGGACTGCTGCCGCCGGCTGGGATGGGTGGTGCTGGGTGAACTGGCACGGCTGGGTGGGGGGCTACTAGACTACCAGAGAATTGGTCATTTATTTTATGATGATCGAGGGGCGTAGACTACCAATGATATGGAGAACAGTATGAATTTTATACAGATCGGGGGCCAGCTAGACTACCAGGATATGAACATTATTTATTTTATGCACATCGGGGGCTGCGCCTACCAGGGATATAGAAGATTATTTTATACAGATCGGGGCTGCTAGACTACCAGGGATATAGAGAACATTATTTTATGCACATGGGGGGGGGGCCGCTAGACTACCAGGGATATGCACAACATTATTTTATACAGATCGGGGGTGCCGCCAGACTACCAGGGATATAGAGAACATTATTTTATGCAGATCGGGCAGAACAAAGCCCCCTGAGCAAAACCCACCCTCATCTAACTTCCTAGGGCACCTCTGGGTTGAGAAAATAGATTTTTTAATCTGGCCATCTTGTCTTCGCTCACGATCAAAGAATCTTGCGATCAAAAAATTTGCAGGCTTGCGATCAAAGAAATTGCAGGTTCACGATCAAAGAATAAAAAATGCTGTAAATCAATAATTTGACGGAATTGCAGTAAACCACCACAATGGTTCGATAGAACAAAGCCCCCTGAGCAAAACCCACCCTCATTTGACTTTCTAGGGCACCCCTGGGCTGAGAAAATTGATTTTTAAATTCGGCCATCTCATCCCTCACTCGCAATGCACGATCAAAGAATAAAAAAATGGTGAAACGAGATTTTTTCACCGATTTAAACCGAACCAATGCCATGCCTCGATAGAACGAAGCCTCCTGAGCAAAACCCACCGTCATTTGTGTCCCTAGCTCACACCTAAGCCAAGATATTTTCATTTTTAGGTCATGATGCAAGATCGCGATCAAAGAATCTCGCGATCAAAGAATTTGCAGGCTCGTGATCAAAGATCGCTAGCGAGCTGCGAATTAAGATTTTAAAGCTTATTACTCTATTTTTTGACTGATTTGGATGACACCAAAGGCATGGCTCAATAGATCGGAGTCCCCCGAATAAAACCTATCCAAGTTTTACTTCAGAAGTGACCCCTGAGCCAAGATATGTGTGTTTTTACGATCAGAAATTTAAAAACAAAATGGCGGACCTCACGATCATGGGATTCTGGCCATCTGGACCCGCCTGGCGATCAAAGAATTTGCAGCCTTGCGGTTCAAGAATCTTTATCCCTGAGGTTTTTTTTTTTTTTAATTCTTTGATCGCAAGGTCCGCCATCTTGTTTTGAAATTTTCGATCGTAAAAACAGAAATCTCTCGGCTCAGGGGTCACTTCTGAAGTAAAACTTGGATGGGTTTTACTCGGGGGACCATGATCTATCAAGCCATGCCTTTGGTTTTATCCAAATCTGTCCAAAAATAGAGTTTTGAGCTTTAAAAATCTTCGCTCGCGGCTCGCTAATGATCTTTGATCGCGAGAATGCATCGCGAGTGAGGGACGAGATGGACAGATTTTAAAATTGATTTTTATAGCCCAGGGATGCCTTAGACAGTTAAATGATGGTGGGTTTTGATCAGGGGGCTTCATTGTGCCCCATCTCAATAAAAAAAAAAAAATAATAATAATACGTTTTCTGTATCCCTGGTAATCTAGTGCCCCCCCCCAATGTGTCTTTCATTATACATATTTTTTCTTATCCCTGGTAGTCTAGTGCCCCCCACTGTGTATTTCATTAATATTTCTTTTTCATATCCCTGGTAGTCTAGTGGCCCCCCCGATCTGTATTTTATTATAATTCTCTATGTCCCTGGTAGTCTATCAGCCCATCATAATAAAATAGATGAGGAACTGTATTTCCTGGTAGTCTAGTGGCTCCCCATCCCCCCACCCAGCCGTGGCAGCCCACCCAGCAACCTCCCAACCCTTCCCGAGCCAGAGACTGGCACAGCCACCTCTCACCTCCACGGCCAGCCGCCAACTGTGTATATTACGAGTGTTGCTTCAAACAGGCACTCAGAAATAATTTCAAGTGCCTGTTTAGATAACACTCGTAATCTGCCTGATCGGTGGCAACTGTGGAAATGAAGCAAACAATAACCGAGTGCCGACTGAGGAAGGTGAGGATGCTGAGTGAGCTACCACAGCGAAACACTGGCTACTGAAATCACAGTTCCTTATCTATTTTATTATGATGGAGGGCTGCTAGACTACCAGGGACATTAAGAATATTTAAATAAATACAGATGGGGGGCACTAGACTACCAAGGACTTGAAGAAGAAATATTAATCAAAACACATGGGGAGCACTAGACTACTAGGGATAAAAAAAAATTTATTATTAAAGACACATTGGAGGCCACTAGACTACCACAGATTGAGACACCATTATGTATGTTATCATGATTTGGGGCGCTAGATTACCAGGGATATAGAATTTTTTTTTTTTATTGAGATGGGGCACATCAAAGCTCCTCTGATCAAAACCCAGCTTCATTTAATCAAATTAGGGCACCCTCAGCAAAAATCAATTAAATTTACCATCTCTGCCCTCGCTGTTTGTTCACGAGTGAGCAATTTCTTTGATCGCGAGCCTGCAAATTTTTGATCATGAGATTCTTTGACTGCAATCATGCATTACGAGGGACGAGATGGCCAGATTTAAAAAAAACAACTATTTTCTCAGCCTAGGGGTGTCCTAGGAAAACAAATGAGGGTGGGTTTTACTCGGGGGGGGGGGGCTTCTTTCTGATGAACCATGGTGGTGGTCTACCGCAATTCTTTTAAATTTTTAAATTACAGCAGTTTTTGTTCTTTGGTCGTGACCCTGCAAATTCTTTGACCACGAGCCTGCAAATTATTTGATCGTGAGATTCTTTGGTCACCATCTCTGATAGTGAGATAGGGACAAGATGGGCAGATTTTTTATAATGCAATAGATAGGAAAATGTTACCAATCTTTAAGATTGAATATCTCTGAAACGGTTTAGTCTTTTTACTTGAAATTTGGAGGGTGTTTATGGCATGTCTTGTAGATATGAATTATGGTGTTTACATGTCAGAGAAAAACATTTTTACGGAGATATTGCATGACACACTTTCCGTGTTGCGGACAGTGTTTTGGATTCTGCTGGTGGCTTGAAATTAATAGGGTCCCAGACTTAGTGTCATGGATGTAATTTTCAGTTGTTGTGTGTGTTAAATGTCAACAGGTGTGGAACTGTGCCACTCTGATGAATGAAAATTTCAAAATTTGACATATCTCTGAGACGGCTTGGTCTTTTTACTTGACATTTGGAGGGTGCTGACGGCATGTCCTGTAGATGTCAATAGCAGTGTTTATGTGTTGGACAATATATTTTCTGCAGAGATATTCTGTGGCGCACTTTACATTTTGTGGACAGCGTTTTCTATTGCTCTACTAGATTAACGTTTGGTGGGTGGCCTTGCTGTTAATGTACTTTTTAGTCATTGGGTGTGTAATGTGGCCCGACACAAGTTGGTGGGAGCATGGGGCCTCGACAATGTGCGCAATGTTCTACTTTTCTATTCTTTCTTAAAAAGTAAGTAAATTCTATGCAAAAAACTTCATTAATGCATCAGTTAGGGTTCTTCTACAGTGAAAAAAGTGAGGAAATTCGATTTTAGGGTTCCCACCCCTTGCACCCCACCCCCACCAACAGGCATTGGGGTGTGCGTTGGGGTCACCTGCCCTAACTCTCAACCCCATTCTCCTACACTGCACCATCTCAGCTTGTTTACATGGGATGGGGTGAGAGTTAAGGCAGACAACCCCAACGCACACCCCAATGCCTGTTGGTGAGGCGGGCTGGGGTGGGTTACAAAGGGTGGGAACCCTAAAATCGAATTTCCTCGCTTTTCTTTTTTTTTTTTACAGTAGAAGAACCCTGATGCATTAGCAAGGTTTTTTACATTATATATATATATATATATATATATATATATATATATATTTATTATAGTGGCGTAGTCACGCCACTATAGTTAGGTTCAGCGGTCACTTACATGCTAAAGTCAAAAGTTTGGGCATTAATAACTTTGGACCCGTTCAATGGATTTGCCTGAAATTAGGAACATGCGGTGGGGCATGGTAGATCTCTTGATTTGTCATCTTGTGTTTCAGTCGGACTTATGGTCTTTGCATACAAAAGCGTGAAAAATGAAAATGATCCATTTTTGGAGGCAGCTTTTGGGATTCTGGACGTGGCGCTGCATGGTCATTGTGTGGCATCCACTCTGCAAGATGGCTCATTTGAAAGAGCTTTGGTAGCTGAACATGCCGCTTTTCATTTGGTGAAAAAAAATTAAGGCATTCAAAAGTTATGCCACTTTTAAGTTCCCATTATAAGTCAATGGGAAAATTTATACGTATGTTTTGCGAACAAAGAATGGGGTTCTGGCCATCTCATCCCACCTGGCGGTCAAATAATTTGCAGCCTCGTGGTTCAAGAATCTTTGATCCTGAGGATTTTAGAAATTCTTTGATCGCGAGGTCTACCATTTTGTTTTCAGTTTTTCGATTGTGAAAAGACGAATATCTCGGCTCAGGGGTCACTTCTGAAGTAAAACTTGGATGGGTTTTACTCAGAGAGCCCCGGTCTATTGAGCCATGCCTTTGATTCCATCAAAATCAGTCCAAAAATAGAGTTTTGAGCTTTTAAAATCTTTGTTCGCGGCTTGCTAATGATCTTTGATCGCGAGCCTGCAAATTCTTTGATTACGAGATTCTTTGATCGCGATCATGGATGGCCAGATTTCAAAATGTGTTATCTGAGCCCAGGGGTGCTTTACAATGTTAAATAAATACAGGTTACTCACCTGTAACATGAGTTCTAGGAATGGTATATGTTGTTCATCCACACTGTCTGGCAGACTCCTAGCAGTTCTCCAGGAGGAGGGAGGCAAGGCGCACACCCCCTACTTAGGGAATAAAGACTGGAGAACCGAGGCCCCAAAACCAGCATCCCGGCGTGACTCAAGGTCGATGTGGTAATGGGTAATGAAGGTGTGTGCTGACTTCCAGGTAGCAGCCCTGCAGATTTCCTGGATAGGAACGTCCCTGGAAGCAGCCACCGATGCAGCAGTATGGCGGGTAGAATGAGCTCTTATCCCTCTGGGAGGCTCCATGCCCGCCAACTTAAGCAGAGATCTATGCAGGAGGTGACCCACCTGCTTATCGTCTGCTTGGCTGCAGGTCTGCCAGGTGCTGGCTTCAAGCGTAGGTGACAAACAGCTGGTGAACCTCTCCCAATTTCAGCTATGCGCTCCTTATAATAAGCGGCGCCCTTCAAGGGTCAAAGTATGGAGCCTGTATTGACCTCCGAGGTGTGATTGGGGTAGAACACCAGCAGAGTCAACACCTGGTTAAGGTGAAACTCCGACACCACCTTCGGAAGGAATTTCGGGTGGGGGCGCAGGACAACCTTGTCCCTGTGGAAGACCAGGTAAGGAGACTCGATGCAGAGCGCCTGGAGTTCTCCCATCCTTCTGGCTGATGTGATAGCCACCAAGAAGGCGGTCTTCCACGACAGGCGAGAGAGTTCACACCTGTGCATTGGTTCGAATGGCTTGCCCATGAGCTTTGCCAGTGCCAGCAGTAAATCCCACAGAGGTGGAGGTTCTCGCACCGGAGGGGAAATGTGATCAAGGCCTTTGAAAAAGCGCCAGACCACCTTCTCCTGTGCCACCGACTGCTCCCCGGCCCGCACCCGGTAAGCAGAGATGGCTGCCAGGTGCACCCTTAGGGTCGTCGACCTAAGCCCTTGACTAGAAAGGGACCATAAATAGTCCAAGATGCTTGCCAAAGGACAGGAGGAAGGGTCCAAGCCCTTGCCCTGACACCAAATGGAAAATCTCTTCCATTTGAAGGCATAGCATTTCCTGTCGACTCCTTACGGGACGCCTCAACAACATTGAGGACCTCATCGGAAAGACCCAAGGCCTGGAACTCTAGCCGCTCAGGAACCAGGCTGTCAGGTGCAGGGATTAAAGGTCCGGATGGAACACCTTCCCCTGATTGACTGAGAGCAGGTCCGGGCGAGCTGGAAGATGCCTCGGGAGCCTGGAGCTGAGGCTGAGGAGATCTGGGTACCAGAACTGGCGGGGCGAGTCTGGGGCTATCAGAATCACCTGCGCCTTGTCCCTCCTTGCCTTGAGAAGCACCCTGTGAATCAAGGGAAATGGGGAAAGGCGTAGAAGAGGCCCGGGGTCCACAGCCTCGAGAAGGCATCCCCCTGCAGTGAGCCCTGCTGAGGAGGCGGGCATGAAACAGCCTCAGCTTTGCGTTCTCCCTGGAGGCAAACAGGTCCACCTGAGGTGTGCCCCTATGGGAGAACAGATCTTGTACCACCTCCGGCAGGAGAGACCACTCGTGAGATACAGCCCCTATCCGGCTCGGGCCAGGGTGTTGGAGGCTCCTGCCACATGAATGGCTAGGAGATCCGCCTCCAGGCTGCGCACGAGTGACCAAATGCGGAGAGCTTCCTTGCATAGAAACATGGAACGCGTCCCGCCCTGGCGGTTTAGGTAGTACATGGTCGTGGTATTGTCCGTCTGGACTTGGACCACTTGACCCCGGAGAAACGGAGCAAAGGCGGTGAGAGCTAGGCGGACCGCTCGGAGCTCCAGCAGGTTGATGTGGTATCGGGACTCTCGCGGGGACCAGAGGCCGTGCACCCGGTGTTCCCCCAGATGGGCACCCCAACCCATCAGAGGCGCATCGGTCGATAGAGAGACCGCCGGCTTGGGGCGGACAAACGGATGCCCTCCTGCAGATGAGATGGAATGGTCCACCACCGGAGAGCTGCTCCACATCTCCTGGGTCACCATCACTAGCTGGTCCAATGGATCGCAGTGTTGTGACCACTGGCTGGCCAGTCCCTACTGAAGGGGTGCATGTGCCAGCGTGCCCAACGGACACCTGGTACAGGCCACCATGAGACCCAGGAGGCGAGGAAGTCCGGGCAGGCGCGATTGCCCAACCAGAAATGATTGGGCAAAGGAGGTAAGAACCTCGGCCCTGTCCGCCGGGAGCCGTGCTCTGGCTCGAAGAGAGTCGAGCTCTGCCCCGATAAACAGAATCGCCTGCTTCGGCTCGAGTTCCGACTTGGCCTCATTGATGAGAAGGCTGATTTGAGAGCAAACCTGGAGGGCCAGATCTCTGGACCGCTCCACCTCCTGTCTGGAGGGGGCTGCTATCAGCCAATCATCCAGGTAAGGGTACACCCGGACCCCTCGGCGCCGCAGGAAAGCTGTCACCACTGCTATGCATTTGGTGAAGACCCTGGGAGCTGGAGACAGGCCGAAGGGCATGGCTCGGAACTCGAAAAGGGATCCCTCCGCTCGAAAGTGAAGGAATCTCCAATGTGACGGACGGATAGGGATGTGAAAGAACGCGTCCTGCAGGTCCAGAGAGCAGAACCACATGCCGTGTTCCAGGGATGGTATTATCTGAGCCAGAGTGACCATCCTGAAGGTTCGAGACCTTAGGAACTTGTTCAGGTCGTGTAGGTCGAGAATGGGGCACCAGCCCCCCGTCCGTTTCGGAACCAGGAAGTACCTGGACACAAACCCTGGGTCTGAGGAGGGTCCGCCACCTCCCTGATCACCTCCTTTGGAGGAGGAGGCGATGTCGGCCCGGCGAGCTGACAGTGAAGCTCTGGACCCGAGGGCCCCGAGGTGCGACGGCTCTGAAGGGCGGGCCTGCTCGAATTCTAGAGGCAGGCCTTTTCCCCACCACCAGTACCCACCTGTCCGTGGTAATAATGGACCAGGCGGAAAGGAAGTGCCGAGCCGCCCCACGGTGGGAACTCTGGGTGAGGTGACGGGTTGGGGCGACACCTCAGCCCGCCACTGGGCAGACTTGGAGGAGGACCGCCGAGGGACCTCCTGGGCCTTTACCTCCCTGCTTCCTGTTGGAGGAAGCCCCGGGCTTGGGTTTGGGATGCCAAGCCAGAGCCTGCTGGCCCTGACGTTGCTGGGCCGGACGCGCCGCGGGCGCAGAAGGACGAAAGGGCTTAGGCTGTGGTTTGGGGCCTTTGTCCTTCTGAGCGGAAGAGACCGAGTCCAAGGTAGCATTGGACTTCTCGATCCTCTTCAGGTGGCCTTCCACCCCAGGGTCGAAGAGGTCAGTCCCCAAAAGGGGAATGTCCGCCAACTTGTGCTGGGTATCCGAAGTAAAGGTGGATATCCTCAGCCAAGCCCGACGATGCATAGCCGCTGCGGCCGCCACAGACCTGGCACGAGTCCCCAATATCTAAAGCAGTCAGGAGCTGCTGTTTGGCCACTGCCCTGCCCTGGTCCCGCACCTGCCTGACCGTGGTCTGCAGATCCGCGGGGAGATGAGGGACGACCTCATCCAGGGAGCCCAACAGGGCATGAGAGAAATGTGCCATGAGGACGGCCGAACTGGCCTGGCGAAGGCCGAGGGAGGATGCAGCATAGACTTTTCGCCCGGCATAGTCCAATTTCTTGGACTCCTTGTCGGGAGGTTTGTCCACATCCCTAGCGTTCCCGGCACGGCCGGAAAACGCTGTCGGTAACTAACCCCTCGGCCGAGGGGTGTTCCGAAAAAACGGACAGGGAACTGGTAGGGACCGCATACTTCCTGGCCATCCTGGCCGAAGGCGCAGGACAGGAAGCAGGGCGCTGCCAGAGTTCCAACGCCGGGCCACCTACGGCCTCGGCCACCGGAAAGGCCTCCGTAGGGGAATCCCCTCGGTCCAGAATCTCCGTGAGGGGATACCTGGCCCGCTTAGAAACGGGTTCGAGCTTCATCCCGGTGGACTCAGAGATGAGCCGAAGCAATTCCAGGAAGGACGAAGGGCTATCGTCCACCGACTGTCCTCCTGAGGACTCCAAGTCCATTCACTTGGAGAAAAGGGAGGAATCGTCTTCAGACTCGGAAGAGTCCTCAAAGAGCTGCCTCGGGCCTGAGCCACCTTCCATTTGCCGAGGTCGATTGGGAGTGAGGTGACAGACAGCCTATGGGGCAGTCCCTGAGCCGACCGAGAATTTTTGGTCGGAGCCCCAACTAATGGCTGTGGAGGCGGAGGTTCCACCGGAATCGGTGGGGCAGCTGGTTTTGGCCGAAGAACCGGCCTGGGAACAGGCCCCTCGGATAAAGCGAGGGTTGTTTCGGCCGCTCGGTGACAACCACTTAATGGCGGGAAGGCGGCGGTCTGCTTATTCCGGTCAGAAGGAGCTGTTGCCACATGAATTCTCATATCTTCGACTTAACTTGGCCAAGCCTCCCCTACTCAGGGAGGAGGAAGAGACGGCGTGGCGCGAGACCGCCCTGGCGCGGGATCGGCTGGACCGCGAAGAAGACGAACCTCGGCTTTGCCGAGGGCAGTGCGA